>CAJTBE010000001.1:2845721-4268582 GCA_910574555.1 Trichaptum abietinum
ACTCTCGCCATTAGGAGCAGTGGGAAGCGCCATTGCGACGTCCTCGGCCACCGGAGTAGAGTGTCTCTCGCCTTCAGATCTCTGGTGGGTTTTCTTGAAGGTGTCAACAATTTGACCTGCCCATTGAAATAGTGCTTTCTGCAGCTCAATTAGCTCCAGATTTGTGAGTAAACCTTTCGAAACCTGATAGGACAGTTTTGCTCGATTCTTACCCCCACGTAAAAAACCCTTGTTACGTTCATCTGCGGGGGCGTATGAGCATTCGACGACTTTCGTCAGAATTGGAATCACAAAGGCGAGTTGTTCTATCATGGGTAGTTGGTAGAATGTTTCCGGCGGCGGCGGAGGTAACGATGGCTCAGGAATACAGAATGCTGGATCTGGATGCAAGAAATCTTCATAATCTATTCTGTTCAAGATCTCGCCGTCATCAAGGGTATCATTTGATTCAAATTTTCCGAGCTGTGTAAGAGTGATTAACCTTCACGGGTAAGTATTGGAGTAAGCGAACCGAACACGCACCCTGCACGTTCCAAATCGCTCCTGATCATAGATTAAAAACATGTCTCTTGTGACCTCTATGACACTGTTATCAAGGAACGTTAAACGGTATTTAGCTCTCTCATCAGGTCCATTAGGAGGTAGATAGGCATCGACCCTTGCAGGCCAGTACACGTCTTGGCTTCTTTTTTCCTTCGAGAATACAACTTCCCCCGGAATATTGATGGTAATATCAGGGGGAGGGGGCGACCAGTTGACGGCATGAGAATTGACTGCACGGTCTCCCTTGGCCGACCCATTTGGTGTACTGAGATTGAGTGACGGCAACTTCCCACTTCTCTGGTTAGCATTTGTCCCCGAAATGTGCGAAAAGACAGCCGTAATGCTACTTGGGAAGCCATCGTTCAAAACTTCGTCCTCTTCGATCATATGGCTACGAGCAGCATGCCACCGCGAATCCAAATTGTTTAAATGCTTCTTTCTCGGGGACGAGTTAGGACTCGGATCCACTCGGAATGTATCGGAATCAAATCTCAGCTTGGCAAGATTATCTGTCTGTGAGACGATATTTGCCCTTGAGGGATTAGGGATATCAATTTTGGCAGGGTTCGAGACCGAGGGGGGACATAATAAAGTAGCTCGAAGCAATCCATCAGAAGACGAATCAGCATCCAGCTTAAACAAATAGCCCAATTAGTAGAGGGAAGAAAGGAACTTTTACTCGGTACTAACTTTAGCTGGCCACCAGTATGTTTCCTTCGCTAGGTCCTCTGACAGTACGTTATCCTTGTCTATGCGCACCCAGACCAAGGCTCCCAGAGAATCCAATGACCAGTTGTCGGGTTTAGAAGGCTCTTTCTTTCTCCGTGGACTTGAATCGATATGTATTGTTGCATTCGCTTGTGCAAGTTTTCGCCGGGGTGAAGGTGTGACAGGATGTTTGGATGTCAATGTTCTGCGTTTCGAGGGTGTCTCGTGGAACGTCGAAATACTGTCACCACCAAGTTCTTCGTTAACGATTCTTTTCCGCTTAGACGGTGAAGATGTGCTGGAGCTTAGGGGAGAAAAGACCGCTTTCCGCTTGGTTGGAGAGGGCGTGGGCGTCAACGGCGTCAGCGGGGATGAATTTGGGGTCGTAGACAGGCGCGAAGGGCCAGCTTCCGGAGTCTGTGGAAGTTCCGAGGCAGGCCGCAAAGACCTCTTACGCCCATATGTCCTTATGCCCGTAGAGTAGTTTGGTCTCGCAATTGTAGTTCCAACCCTAGAGTGCGCTGGCGAGAATAGCTGGCCGTAGGACTGTGATGGCTTCGTAGCGCCTCGTGTCGGAGGGGACTGTCTGTCAACGGCCGACGCGCTGCGCATGTCCTCATCTCTTGACACGCCCCCATCGTCCTCCTCGCTTGCGTCCGACAAATCTGTAAGATCTGAGCTCGTGTCCGCCCTCGACCTCGATTGTGAGCTTCCGAGTGTTCCGCGAACCGGCGAAGAATCCTTTTGTTGTTCCGCAGAGGATGTGCCTGCCTTTGCTGCCCCTCGCTTTGGAAGTGTTCTCGCGGGGATTGCGGGAAGTTTTTCTTCCTTCATCGATTTCGAGGACATGATGAGCGCAATAGGAGAGTCACGTTGGAGAGAACGATGCCAACGTCGCCATAGATGGGAAAGCAAAGCCACGTGTGACAAGCTGGAACTTACGGTGTGACAATACGCGTCAACTTAAAAGCCACGTGCAGTACTAAGTACCATATTCCTCCGTGCCGAACGGCCAACCGCCAATTTGCTTCCGTCACGCATTGCCTATACGCATACCAACCAGAAAAAAATGAACAAGACTTTAAACAATTTACGTGGGGAGGGCAACAGATTGCCAATGTATGAGAGCCGCTCAGAATATCCTAGCGTAACTTTCCATCGAGTAGCAGTATTGTTTTAAGTACCAAAGGCTAATACATTTGAAGTTGAAGCACAGGGTGATTTAATAAATCTTCATCAACGTCGTAGATTCGGTAGAATGTACAAGATATGCGGCAATATATAGACTGCGAGAAGATTGACATGTCTAGGGAATAAATATTCTCGAGAAGCCTTCCACGCTATACGTCTTCTGTTAGAAGAATAATTTAATGAAAAAAAAAGCATGCAACTCACTTCCTTCGGCAACAGGGACAGGTGTGCTTAGATGCTGGGAATCTGGACGCCAGGTTCTCTCTACAGTCATCACACAGAGCAAGGCATCTATGCTCCACGATGAGTACCAAGGTCAGCAAGTGCATTAAAATGATTTACGAACCTGCAAGGCCAACATATAATTTCCCTGGGTTCCGTCGTGCAAATAACACAACAACGGCGCCCATCAGGTGTCTCGGCAGTGGGGTCTGCAGGGGTGTTGTACGACACGTTGTCAGGGGCGCGTGGACGCCTGTCCTGGAGGAAAGCAAGCCACTTATCCTTCGGATCTCCGGGGGCACCTGGAATTGGGGATGTATGCTGATGAGGCTCGGCGACGAGCTGGTTGTAACGTCTGCGAGTCAAGGGTGAAGGGGAGGAAGCCGTCATGTGGGCAATTAGAACCGGACCAGGAGGCGCAGTTGGTGCATTAGAGGCCTTGAGGAGGTCTGTGTAAAGGTTCGCAGTTTCCCTTCCGTATGCAGCTTCTGAGTCCTCCGCCTCAGTCCCAGGCTCGTCCTCGATGTCAGACGGATCTAAGGAGCCATACGGTGAGTCGTTTGTATCACGTTCGTCGTGGCCTTCCGAAGGGGAGTAGTCATCGTCTTCGTCGTCACTGACACTCTCGCCTCTCAGGAAGCGGGAGTATATAGCGTCGTCATCGTCAAGGAGCACCGATGCGCGCTCTCGCATATAGTCTCCCTCCCGCGCAGGAGTTGCCGCTCTGCTCGAGTCTGTAGTCGTGGGGGTTTCCTCTTGTCTACCTTGCCGCCACCACCTGTACCACACGAGCCATACGGCGAGTCTGTACAGTCCACGAGCGACTGCAAGAATAGTCAATCCGAAGCGTACGAGCTCACGTAGCCAAACGTGGTTGACAAGCCAGTCCGTCTCGTTGCTCTGTACTTTGACATTCTTGATCTCGTTCAAGAAACCTTCGCCAGGCCGCTTACCCTTCCCTTTCTTAGCTTTAGGAGGGGAGACGGAGAGCACTCCAGAACTTGCAAGCTCGACAACACCCTCATCTGCCGTCGTAGTCGCCTTTGAGTTTTTATCTTTTCTTTGCAAGTTAACGACTGCTTCCAGCGGGTCTGCGAGGGCTATAGATCCTACTTCATTGCCTAGGCCTGCGACGTTTGTTGCTTCCAAGCTGGCCGTTCCGAGCCGGAGGAGTACAACAGCAAAATCCTCATCCCATTTTGGCTGAAGACTACGTGCATGACCGAATAAGGGCCTTCTGATCTCACCTTCGAGTAGGAGTTGGGTAAGGGCATTTAGACCGCAAGTCAGAAGGGTCACCAATAGAAGGATCGTCTCCAACAAGCATGGAAGGTAGTTCAGGAGGGGATAAGAGGAAGGTTTCGTTAGAAGAACATAATTGAAATGAATGAGCGTGATCAGTGAGCAGATGGTCGTTGGAACTAGGCGGTACTTGGCCCAGCGCTTCTTGACTCCGAGGAAATGAATCATGGTGAGCTTCCGAACAATGTAAGCAATGTAACACCGCAAGAATAGGGTAAATTATGTACCTGAAGAAGTGGGAGGATGATGGTCAAAATCACATTTTTGTCTGGGCGCGATGGCGGCCCTTTGTTTACATGTGTGAAGGGAACGGAATAGATGTGCAAAAGCATAGCGTAGCCAAACTTATGGTTTTGAGTAGAAGATCAGATGCATAAACTCAAGATTATAAGACGCCGCAACTCACAAGGTTGAAGGGGGATGTGTTCGCTGTATTCAAGCCTTCCAAGCCCCGTGTCAGAGCCCCCATGATTAGGGCCAAACATACGGCGCTGAAAGTTGACCATAATACGTCTGCCATATTCTTCTGTGCCGCCCATTGACCGACTGATTGAATCCAAGTGATATTTGTTGCCGGAAACAATTCGGAAGCCTGAAGAAGTATCACAGAAAGAAGTGCCAAGGACTTAAAGAGGAAGAATAGTGATGGGATCCTCAATGTCAGCCGGCAAACGGTGCTGGATAGGTTGATTGGGAAGAACGAGTAAAGAAACGCGTGAAAGAGAGACCGCCGGCTACGCATAACACGATACACAAAGGAGCGGCGCGGTGGGACAACGATATGCTGTATCCTGTTCAACAGGAGCGCCTGTAAAGCCCACTTCAATTACATTTTCTCGTACCCGTATACTTCATGATATCACGCGACAGCAACTCACCATCGTGACAAGCCCGACAGCATACCCCGACGTTAAGAAAGCAAGGGGTCCGGGCATTGCGACAAAGTCGTAAGGGATGGTGTCGCGCGCAGGGGGCGGTCTTGTAGTATAAATCCTGGTACCAGCATGCGTAGCGGCCGTCACGCCTGCTGCCGTCAAAGAAGCTGCCGCGTCTGAATCGTCTATTGGCAGATGTATATCTTGGTTGAGAAAGTCATCAAATCTGCGTATGCGGGCGATGAAACGAGATGGCAGCGAGAGCAACGCGCCGAGCTTGAGAGTAATGTTGTACGTCGAATTCATGTCGTCGCCGTCGTGGCCTACAACGAGGGGGACGCTAGTGGCAAGAGCCAATATCACCGGCGTCTCCAGCACTTCAAGTTGGTCAGATTGATGACGTGCTGGCCCTGAAACAACCTGCCTTTCTTGGGCACCGCGTAAATCGTCTAAATTCTAAACTTTTTTGTCACCGTCTTCAACGACGAGCAACAACATGCGTGCACCGTGGTGGTTGGCGAGACGTGTTCTCGCCTCTCAATGCATGCTCTCTTCATTGGCACCGTCCAAGTCTCGCGTACGCGATCGTCTGCATCCCACTGTTATGGATTTTACGACCGAACTTGCGAAGACCCAACCATGTTTCTCATTGCCTCCTCGTAATATCCGGATCCTCGGCCAACCAAGTGAATTTCTGGACTTACTTCTCGTGAGTAGAGCAATACAGATGACTACTTGCATCTGAAATTATCCTTTTCTTCCCTAAGGACATGGTGAGACGGGCACGCACACGCGTGTTTCTATCATCTCTGTACATTGGCACCGAAGAGCAGTATCTGGTCAGTAGCCTCAGCAACTCATTAGGCTTCTTTCATCGAGCTAATTAAACAGGTGGACGCTCTAGAAGAAGCCCTGCGAGTGAATCCTGAGCTTCATGTTTATGTTCACCTGGATTACAACCGGTCGACAAGGCCGGGACCTTCGTCGACAGCGAGCATGCTTCTACCGCTGCTTCAGGCTTATCCGGATCGTGTGCATTCGTATCTCTTCAAGAGTCCTAAACTGAAAGGTCTCATGGCTAAATTGGTACCGAGGCGATTTGACGAAGGTTGGGGAACCTGGCATGCGAAAGTCTATGGCGCAGATGATGAAGTAATTATCAGTGGGTGAGTGATTGCTATGACTGTTTGTTACTTATGTGATTTGAACGACACATTAGCGCAAACCTCAATGACTCTTATTTTACGGACCGACAAGATCGCTATTTGCATTTCAAGTCAACATCATTCTCTGACTACTGCTTTTCATTCCTTCAAAGCGTAGTGCCTTTTTGTTTCCAGATAAAACCCGGGAATCAAGGATCTTACGACTTATCCTGGCCAGACAAGGTTACATCTCACGAGCGAATAGAAAGGAAGGCTGGGGAGGCCTTGAGAGGTTTTCAAGAGAGGCACTTAGGCAATGCTTTCTCAGAAGAAACCACGATCCCCAACGGAAATGTTCTGATTTTCCCTATCATCCAAGCCGGTCAATTCAATATCCGTGAGGAAGAAAGAAGCATAGATTTACTCTTCAAGCACCTTAATCAATATACTTACTCTACGGGGGCTAAACCGCTCGTGGATTTGACTAGCGGTTACTTCAGTCTTTCTGAATCATACCAGATACTAATTCGTGAATCACCTGTGGATTGCAAAATTCTTTGTGCGAGTCCTAAGGTATATCACACAATTTTGTATCGTTTGCCATCATCTCACATAAATTATGTAGGCAAATGGTTTCTTTGGCTCTTCTGGATTATCAGGTCGCATACCTGAAGGATACACATTTCTCGAGCAACGTTTCTGGCATGGCATTACCCACTCCTCTCGACAATGGTCTTTAACGTCGAAACACGGTGTCCAACTACATGAATGGGAACGCGCCGGATGGACGTATCATGCAAAGGGCATCTGGGTTTCACCGTCGCCTACGGAAGACCCAGTTCTCACGCTCTTCGGCTCGACAAATTTGAACTCGAGATCAGCGAACCTTGATACCGAACTCGCATTTATAATGGTTGTACCTTCAGACGATGAAGTAGAGGATGCAAGAGTGTTGAGGAGGAAACTTGCAGAAGAAGTATCACATCTAAGGGCCCATGCGGTGCCTTGGAGAGGTGAAGAGAGAAAAGTAAGGGTAGGAACAAAGGCAATTGTTGGTCTAGTTGGCGGAATGCTATAATCACACGCTTAATGTTATACTAAGCATTCTCATTTTTCGTACACATGCTTCTGCTGTTGAGTGTTGGAAATTTGAACAAGTTAAATAATATTTGGTTCCGATATCATGTGACCAGCGCGTCGCGTCGCGTCCGCGCTAATGTGACTTGGTTCGGTGTGTCGCGCATCCGAGTCTATAAACGACGCGAGTTGGGTTCGGAATATGTTACCACAACACCCATCTTTTCCTCCTATCCCCTTGTAATGTCTTTTACTAAAATGCAACCGAAGCGCACGTATGGCTCTCAAAACCGAAGAGAAAACCCCTCCTTCATCTCGAATTCTTCAGACACATCCTCTTCTCCTGAACGAGGCGGAAGTAACTTCTTCTCTCTGAAGCGCAAGCGGCCGCTCACGGACCTACTCTCAAATACTACACCCGCTCTTAAGCAACCGGCTACGGTCTTGAAGAAAGCGAAACTTAACGATAAGAACGGGAGACACAACACGCCGAAGGTGAAAACAGCCCTCCGACAGATGCACCTTGCCATCGAGTCTTCTGTAATTAAGACATGCTCTTTCTGCAACCTCTCGTATACTATAGGTGCACCGGATGACGAGAGTCTACATAGATCGCATTGTGCGCGAGTTCAGAGGGGAATGGAATGGGGGAAGGAAGAGGAAAAGGAACTGGGGATGTCAGATACGGATGCATTTATTGTGGAGGATGACATTGTATTATCGTCCAAGGAGAAAGGAAGGATCATTGCTGTCAGAGCCAACGCAGGAAAGAAGCTAGGCGCAAAGGTGAGTACTAATGGCAGGATGGAGGGATTCATGCTGACTTATTCCTTGACAGATCTCCACATTCATGAAGACAGTAAACGTCGCTCTGTCAGCACCGGACTTACCTGCAGAGGCGCTTTCTTCCTCCAAGGTTTACATGTTCCTGTTACGGGACACAGGAAGCAAGCGAGAGAAGATAGTTGGTGGGGTCATAGCTCAGCGGATTTCTACGGCAATGCGGATAGCCAGCGTAGAAGACGTCGAGGCATCTAAAGACAACATGGCTGCGCTCATCCACGTTGAAGGGAATCTCTATTGCAAACCTGAACAGCTGCCAACCCCCCTCGGTATTCCAAGATTATTTGTCTCTTCTGCATACAGGAGAAAAGGAATCGCCCAGGTGGTGCTATCTGCCGCCGCGCGATCCTTCATTCATGGGTGCCCTCTAGATCCCAAGAAAGGCGAGGTGGCGTTCTCTCAGCCGACGAGCATGGGTCGGGCGGTCATGGAGAAGTGGGGAGGAGGAGGTGTGCGCGTGTATGCTGAATAGAACTTGCTGTGTTCGTTGATGTGTTATTTGATGCGTGTTATCTGTATTTTATTTGTTATTTACTTGATGAAGTATAGTGTACAATAATCTCATGTTAAGTGTCTCAGCGTCGAGTGGGGAGGATTTGGTAGACAAGTGCAAGTCAAGGAGAGTGCTACGTATGCCGAAATGGGATGATCGAGATTCGACACGGCGAGGCCTGACGCTACGCGTCGAAGTCATTTTTAACACATCCATCAACTTCTCTTCATCCATTGACTCGTCGAGTGGTACCGCGCAGTGCATTTATACCTTTGATGCCACCTAGGGTGCCCTGTATCCCTCATCTAACCCTCTTCACGGGCTCAACCTGTTCCTTGTGCGAGGTATGTCATCGCGGTTCTTTGTCTTCTTCACGGGCTTTCTGAGCAGTCGGTCTCCGTTTGCTACTCTTATGTCTGCTACGAATCCAAATGTGCTAACGGTCATTGATGGCAACGAAGACAGCGAAAGCAGCACTAGCGGAGGTTCGCAAATCGAAACCGTTCCACCTCTCGACCATCAACATCCAAGACGTGGGCCAGGAGCGCTGGAAACGCAAGTATGTATACTGGATACCGGCGCTACATCTAGAGGGGAAGGAAGTAGCAAAGGGCAGGTGGGGAGAGAGCGAGGTGTTGAAGGCGTTGAACGAATGGGAACAGAAGAATCGAATGGAGGCCAAGGAGGAAGAGCCGATGACATCGCCGAAATGATACGATATGTCGGACCTAATGGATGGATGTTCTTCCCTGATAGCTCTGGATATTCAACAGAAGAGTTATTCTGGATGGAAAACTTCGACATACGACTACATACATACTCAAGGGTCATACCTCAAAGTGGATCAAGTGGGACAGTAGAAAGCTTGGGTGAGATTTTGCACGACATAAACCCCTGGGATGCAGCGTATGACCCACAGTATGTTAGTGCTCTTTCCTACCGTGATGCACTTTACTCATTCGATCCGCTTTCTTCCAGACGGTGTTTCAACTGCGGTGCCACTGGCCACTCATTTCGCTCGTGTCCCGAGCCTTCCAATCATGCTCTCATAGCCCTAACACAATCATACTACCAATTCTTCAAGCAGTCTAGGGAGGGCCAACCGCGTCGTATCCACGAAGTAGAGGAGTGGAAATTGCAGCGCCTTCAATGGCTTGAAGACTTCGAGCCAGGTGAGATTCGTGGACCACTACTTCGTGATGCCCTTGGACTTCTGGATGAAAACGATCTTGGTGAAAACGCACCATGGCTCAATGGTATAATGGAGTGGGGCTATCCAAAAGGATGGGTTGGCTGTAACGACCCGAGAGAACTTGTGCGCGACAGGATTTTAAACGGCACGGAAAACGTTGATTACGAGGATGATGAGATTCTAGAAGAATTCATTGTTCACGGTGAAGAAGGAGATGAACGTCTGCAACTTCCATGCTTACCTTGCTCACGTTCCATCAGGCCAACTAGTCAATCTGAAACTGTCGATCATCAGTCTGCTGTAGACGCTGGCTCACATTTGAGTTCTTCTGGCACGAACTTACGCTCTCGGAGTTCAAGTCCGACATCTGCCTCTAGCTCTAGCGAAACAAAAGAGCAACGCCGTTGGGCGCAGTACAAAACCACCCTGTTCATGTCTGACCGTCTTCCTGTTTACTCAGGAAAGACGCTTCCCTCGATGAATGAAGGATCTGAATCCACTCCTCAATTTCCTCAGCGCAATACGAAATTAACGTCAATCGCCCATTGTCCACGATGCGCGAACGACAGCGAGGAGCCTCCTAATACTGGCTTAGCTCATCCGTGGCGTTACCCTGGTGCATTTGACGCTTTTGGTCCTGTTGGCTGGAGGGAAGCCTATGCCAAAGCTAAAGCCAAAATTAATGCTCAGCGCGAATCTCGACAGTGTTCGTGTGACTGTCATTCAATAGACCCTTCGGAATGCTGCAGCGCTGACCCAAGCTCGTCTGTGGCCCATCTCAAAATCTCGAGGGCCGAGGAAGACTTAGACGAAGAAGCAGACGACGACGACGACGACGACATGGAACTGTCCGACTGAGGAGTTCTTGGGCTTTACTCAGCGGCTACTCTCGACGTATCTCCCTCTCTCCTCCATGCCTCTTGCCTCTAGCATCTATCACACGCTTCAATATAGATACGAGGACAAGTGTTCGCGATTGTAGGCGTTTGAATACATTCTCGGATGTACATTCAGCTAGGACTCGGAGTTGGCCTACATTACCACTTCGAATAAATGCACCCGCTTGCTTTTGTATTCACCTGCTTGGGATTTGCTTGGATAGCAACGACTTATTTCATGAATTGCGAAGTGGCTTTATTCGTGCCATGTATATCGTTTCGCGCGGATTCTCCGTAATTATTGCTTTGGAGTTCATTTGCTCTTCGTTGACGCGCCGAACAAGGGTTCAAGACGGTCTTCACATTTATACAACCTACATAGTCGTAAAGATATATTCGATCCCAACCACCGTTTTCAGTGAACAAGGTCGGCAGGCGGGACAAGGTTCCGCAGTTCACCAGATTCAAGCCCGTACTGTAGGAACACGTATACCATGTATATCATTAACAAAACATCACAAATTCCATGGGAACGTAACAAAAGAAACAGGCTATGGATACAGTAGTAGCAGTCTTGAGACAAGGGAGTCCTTCAAAGACACACACAACATTCTAAACTGAGCTGTCATGAACCAGAGAAAAGAGATAGAAAAAGAACAAGGGTAATATAATATGTATGCCGGGAAATGCGAACCAGGAATAACTGAGTTTCAAGGTGAGGGATTTAATCCTTTGCGGTTGTGAATATGTGCTGGAGAAAGAGCAAAAATTAAGGGAAGGGTATAAAAGGTGATTATTGTAGACGTGAAAGAATAATAAGCCAGGTGAATTAGTGAACATCTTTGTTCAGGTCGTTGTTATGTCCGATTCAAGAATGCTTAAGCCGATTGAAGCCTTGTCGGTGCCCTAGCGTACATGCGAAGCTGGTGGTCAGGCGCCGAAAACCTGGTAGTCGTAAGGAATCATCTGGCCCCAGAAGCTTGGGGCGCAAGCTTCAACGGCGGTCTGCCCAGTGCCGCCAATGTTAATTGAATTCACTGCGCTGCCGGAGACACCGGACCAAGACTGGAAGCCGCTTGCGCTGGGGACGCCGGTGCTGAGGAAGGACTTCACGCGTGCTTGAATCTCCTTGATCGCGTTCGTCTGAGAGCTTGTCGGGTTCGACGCGGTACCGAATAAGATCTGGATATCATCTTCATGGCACACCGTGCCTCCCTGAGTGCAGAAGCTAACACCAGTGTTATCTACATATGTCGAGCCTACGACGTATTCGCCCACGTAGGCCTTACCTCCGGCCGCAGCCCAAAGACGGGCAAACGACCAAGAGGGGCAGCGCCAGATCTGGTCCGTGCCGAGAGACACGAGCTGCAGGCGAGCATCGAATGTCGACGAGTCGGCGGCGAAGCTCGGTGGAATGGTGTAGAAAGAGGAGTTGATGAGGTTCGATGTGCGCGGCTCGCCAAACGTCGCATTGACTGCTTGTGGGAAGTAGGCCTCCGGGAGAGCGGAAGTGATGGCGTTGAAGATGGCAGGGCCAGCCTCATTCTGCACGGTCGTGACGATGATGCTCTTCGAGACGCTTGGGAAGTTCTCGGTAAGATCCATTGCGGAGGTGATTAAGGAGCCATCCTTGACGGGGCGTAACGGCTCAAATTGACCCGCAGAAGCATCGACATTGACAGCTTGCTGGAATACCGCGAGCGAGGCATCCAAGACATCTGAAGTAGACATAGAGTTAAGACAGCTCGTGTCGCTCGCACTGCATGACAGCTGGGAGATGAAGAAGTTGTTGATAGATTGAAAAGCTCCGTTACTCAAGAAGCCATAGTCCTATCAAATTGGTTACTAAGATTGAAAGTAAATCTGATGAAACTTAACGTACCATAGGATCTGAGTGGAGCATCGCGCTCTTGAAGAGGCTACTTGCGCTCGGAGTCGCAAGCAACGCACGAACCATGGAGGCGCCACTGCTCTGTCCAGCAATCGTCACTTTGCTCGTATCGCCGTTAAAGCTCGGTAAGACCTTTTGCAAGAATTGGAGTGCGGTGATCATATCCTTCACGGCGAGGTTTCCCTGGCCATTCGGGGACATAAAACCGAAGGCACCGAGACGGTATTGGACGACAGCGACGATCGAGTTGGTCGCCTGGGCAAGTTTCGCGCCATCGATACCGGGGGCTGTAGCAGAGCCTATGATGAAAGATCCTCCATGAATCCTGTTTGCATTGAAGGATCGTCAGCAAACATAACCAGTAGCAAAACAAAAAGCCTCCGTGATCGACTTTTCCAAAAGAGGAAACAATGGGCGGAGTTAAGCGCTGAATAGCCAAGTTTGGCACAAATGGAGAACTCGACATCTTCACACAACCTTCCTCGACTACCTTCGACTTGGAAGAATCGATTGCACGGATGCAGAGCGTTTGAAGACATACCACATGAGAGCCGGAACCTTGCCTTGAGCCGCGGACGATGGGACATAAATAAGCATCGATAAGCAGTCTTCACTTGTGCCCTGGCTGTTCACCGCATTGGATGGCTGAGGACAAGCAAGCGGCAGGGCAGATGGGTCTGTGAAGTTGTTTCTATACCGTTACAAAGGCTCTGTAAGGTCATATACACTGATACGAAGCGGTAATGATACTCACGGGAGCTTCCAACTAGTCGCCATCACCGCAGATTGCCACCTATTCGCCGACGCATAGCGCACCGCAAAACGTCCGACCGTGCTTGTGTCTGCCACGCCGCTCGCAGAGCCGAGGGGTGTTGAGATGGTGACTGAGCTTTGACCTTGTTTTTGACACAATATTTTGTTTAGAGGCTTGATTTCACAGAGAAGGGAGAGCAGGGAGGCTAAAATGCCGTCTATCTGGGCCTGCGGCGTACCTGCACGTGGGGCTACAGGAAGCGGGTTTGCCCATAGAGGCACGGGTGCTGCAGCGACGAGCGCAGTGAAGAGGAAGAACAAGCTCAGGGCAACCATTGTATATATACGAATGCGAGAGTGAACTCGAGTGGAAAGGAGGGACTAGAGTGAGGCCGCTGCTGCAGGCTGGGGGCCAGCTCAGCGCAGACTAAGGGCGTTATAAGCAGTCGAGGCTCGGACCTGCGAGCAGAGAAGGAGAGAGGGACGGCAGAGGCATTCCAGCACTGTCCGAAATTTGAGAGCCGTGAATACTTCCATTCGAACCCGTGCCACGTGCTAACTATATCCATTTCCTTTTGCAGTATAGTCGGTTTTGGGAACCGTTGTTCTCGTTGCCCGTTGGATTTCTCCTTCTTGTTCTTTTCCACAAGCATCCATCAGCCTCGACAGGCACGTCCCCATATCATCCGTCTGATCTTTCTCTTCCCACTTGGCCTGAAATAATTCATTTTTCTTCTCCTGAAGCCTAGATCAAGGGCTGATTTCTGTGCCTGGTCAAGGATCACCGCTGTCATACTCAAATTCGCGTGACCGCCACCAATATCTGCGGACTTATCTTCAGCTTCAATGAATTACCAGTACGTCTATCGAGCATCTCTTCCTTCATGTACACTCATAGAAATGAACAGAATTCCCGAGAAGCGCCTGCTAAGAACCGGCTCTACAACCACTGCGCGACAAGATTTACGCACTGACGGCATCAGGGAAACTACTTTTAGCTTACGGCGACTGACGCGTCCTGACGCTGCCTTAAATGGACTGAAGCGTTGCCATGCCTGTCTGAAATCTGCTGATGTGTTGCTATGCCTGTCTGAAATCAACTGATGGCCTGAACACACTGAAATAAGCAGATTTTCAGGACACACTCAGTACGTCAGTACATCAGGAGGTCAGTCAAGCATAAGTAAAGACTAAGTACAAGCATGTACAATTCAAATGTCATAGTAAGTACAAATCAGTACACCAGTAATTCAGTACGCCAGTATTGTAGGTCGTGCGCTGCTTTCCTCTCGCCATCGCTGATAAGGATGTTCATGCTTTTCGTTGTTGGCTGAGCAACTCAAGCACATTCGCCTTGTGCGCTTCGAGAATTGTCCGACTTCCGCCCAAGTGGCATCTTCCTGGCGCCTGAAACAATTGTCAAACATAAATTCCAGAGTTCTTACTACGGGTTTTCGGAGGACTCGGACATACTATTTCAATCTGTTCCGAAAGCAATTTCTCTCTTGCCCGATTGCGCACGCTCTGCTCATTTTCCCTCAAGGTCCATGTACTTGAATTACCCTCCACCTTGAATGGTCCGCCGTAGCCGCTCGTGTCAATTCTCGTCACCGCAACCTGTCGATCTAGCTCTGCTTCTACATCCTTGAGAAGCAGATTGCCTCCGGTGGGAAGTGGGGGTAGATCTCGGTCTGGCAGTCGTTTGTTCGATAGTGAATTCTGGTCTGACGCGTGCAGAACGATCGGTAAATATCGCAAGTGTTCATACTCCTGGTTTGTTCCTTCTGGACCATCCGAAACGTGTTTGAGTAAGGCTTTATACTGTAGCTCAAATGTACTTTAACAGGATGACTTACGGCCATCAGCGAATCAACAAGTATCGCGCCGATATGTGGGCAACACTCCTTATCTGCAACTTCGCTCACGTCGCTCACGTCGTAAGGCTTCAGAATAAGCTCTGTGATACGCATCACTACACCTGTTCGGTCGTCCAGCGTATTGGCAAGCCGGATTTTCTGCTTCGCGAATGACTGCATCATCGAAAGTACGTTCTCGGTGGACGACTGGCTGATTTAGGAGGTGGTCGTGAACTTCCCTTGCCCAGCTCGCTCTCAACTCACATCGTGTTATTCATCAGCGACACAAGACACTTCGATACTGATTGATCAAGGACAGTACCACCGTAGTCCTAGATTTAGGTCAGTAAGACCACTACAGGCCGGAACAAATGACTATTCGAAACGAGCTCACTCGAGTGGTTGATCCATCCCCTCGCACGAACGTACCACAGTTCAAGTTTACTGTACCTTTGTAATACCGATACCGTATCCGTGAGACAGAACTCTAACTTCACCATTGAGTCCTTGATGCCAACCAGACGGCACGACAGCGCAACGTGTCCCTTCCGCACGACCTTGCTCGAGGTGAACTTGATAGCGTTGCCGACAAAGTTCGTAATAACCTGGCGCAGACGCAGCGAGTCACCGATGAGCTGATCAGGAATGTCTGGGTAAACGTCATATGTGAGGTCAAGGTTGTTTTGCGATGGTCGTACAACGAGAGTCTTGAGGTTACCGAAAACCGTGTGTCTCAGTGAATACCAAACTTGCTCTCGTCATCCTGCCTGCTTCGAATGTAGTAATTAATCGAAATATTAGCAACTGAATTTGGAAGCATCGGCGGCGGATTTGCTTACTCTTCGAGATATCCAAAATATCGTCATTAATCAATAGCAGACTCCGAGCCAAACTATGCACCAGCAGAAGACTCTCGCGCTGACTCTTATTTAAATCGCTATCCAGCGTAAACTCATTCATGCCAATGATACCGTTCATAGGGGTCGAATCTCATGAGACGTGTTCACCAAGAACTCCAACTTGGAGCGATTGGCAAGTTCGGCAGCTTCACGAGCGGCGGTGTTCTTCTAAATCGACTCGCGCAAGTAGTGCAGAATTTAATTGATTTGATGAGTCTCAAAGGATTCCATCTCGCCTGAGCCTTCGACGGTGATGAAACACGTGAAGTCGCCGTTCAAGGCTGCAGTACTGATCTGCGCGAAATCACGCATTTCGGTCGTCAAGTTTCCGGCCATGGTGTTAACAGCCATTCTATTAGGAGTGCGTTCAGTAAAAACCACACTACACAATTCAGCGGAATGCTAGTGAAATAAACATACATGTTTTTTTGCTGTGACATGAACATTCTCGATTTCAGCTTGAACACCGAGTTTTTCCGTTCTGACTTCCCGCGCGACTTTGGTCACCCCCGCAGTGAAGAGAGCCAGCTGGTCAACCATGACGTTGATGGCCAAGTCCAGAATATTGCCCTGAACGGACACGCCCACGATCTTCTGCGTCAAGTCGCCACGAGCGACGGTCGTAGTCGCGACAACAATGGTACGCACTTGAAAGTTCAACTGCGTCAAGAAAAAGTGAGACAATTCTCTCCAAGACAAAAGCGCAGCATAGGTTGACCGCCCATTTGCTGTACTAGTAGTCGCAGTCTCGAGCTCCATTGCCCCGCGAAGTTGTCCAGATCAATAATTGTCTAACACATTTAGCTTCGGTTAGATCTGTGTTGATATGATATGTTTGAAGAGCAAAGTATCCGAATAGACGCATGTGGTTTCGCTGATGAATAAACCAGTATAAGCCTAGTAATATAATAGCAAGAAGAGAAGTCCGTACTTATAGTTCCAGAGGCTTCAAAGGTTGCGCTTATTCTCTTCCCTCGCGCCCTCATAGATGTTCGCCACCGTAGTCCGATGCTTGTGAACTAGATGTAGCGCCTAGGTTCACGCTACCTTCCGGCGACTTGCTAGAGATTGGCCGGGAGATGCTGGCAGCTGTTTCATGGAAGGATGTTCGCCTCGCTTCATCGCGTTTTTCTCTATCGGAGGTGTATCACATTCAACTAGAGGTATGAAGGTGTCTCGCGAGACGGTATGAGGTGGTGTTCCGAGGCCGAGGTCGGGGCCGGGGCCGTCAGCCTGCAATTGACGGACGCGAGATTTACTACGTTGCAATGGCGGTTTCGGCGCAGGAAACTGGTATGTGAAGCGAGGGGCATCCAAGGACACATGCGCAAGGCTGGCGCGGGATCGGTCGCGTAGTTCATCCACCTCCGAGTTCATCTGCCGCACTCCCTCATCAATAGCGTCCTCTGCCACCTCTTCCATCGTCAGCGGACGGCCCTTGCCCTTCCTTTCCTATAAAGCGGTGTCGACTCTAGTTGAAGACAAAGGATTGTTACTAATTCTTGATGAAGATTACAACAGTTGGTGATGTAACATGTATCGGCCTATCCTCAGCGGGTGTTGTTCGAAAGGTAGAAGTTGCTCGCTTCAGCGTGCACGTCAGAGCTCCTTTCACTATAACATGGCCGCCCGCCTTCTCCTCTCCAGGTACTGAAGACAAATGTGAGTGATAAGATGAAACAAGAAGCACGTTCTCAGACATACACTATTGTTTTTTGGTTCATTCGGAAATGTTGAAGTCTAGGCAAATTCAATACAAGCTTGAGGGTAGGATAAAACATAACTTGTTCAGGCCAATAAGTGGTCTTAGGGAATGGGTGGGGGATGGCGGAGAAGTGCTCATAACAAGACTGGAGAACGTACACTGTGTTGTTGAGGGGACGCAGTGGTAAAAAGTTCAAGTTCAAGCCTGAGTGCAGTCTGACTCGGAGTCACGGTTGAACTCTTCAAGTTCCAATTTTAGATTTAAAGCTTGTTCACCACTGGAAGCATCATCATGGCAAGCAATCTGAACAGCAGACAGACACCATTGGCGACATCTTCCAAACCACTTTGATACCTCAGACTATGGTGATCATTCGAAAAGAAGCAATTCAATAATAAATTCAAATCATGAATCTCCTGGCAACTTTGAAAGACAAGAGCATGCGCACAACAATTTACTCGATAACTCAAGCACATTTGGTCAAACCTGCTACTGGTGGGCCTCAGCCTACTAGATCAAGCCTTGAGTCGTTCTCAAAGTTCTTGATGTCATCCGGTAAGGGTGAGTGGCTTTGGCTCAGGGCCAAAGCTACAGCAAACGTGCTGTGAACGTCGATAGCAGCATCTAGTATTCCAGTACAGCAGATCATGCAAGTGAGAACTTGAAGATGGTTGATCTTGAGCGACAAAATGATAACTTACACTGTATTTGTGCCACTGATAGCTCGTTAGCTGCCCAGTCACTCATCGTGACCTC
Source organism: Trichaptum abietinum (assembly GCA_910574555.1). Classification (NCBI taxonomy): domain Eukaryota; kingdom Fungi; phylum Basidiomycota; class Agaricomycetes; order Hymenochaetales; family Trichaptaceae; genus Trichaptum; species Trichaptum abietinum. The sequence goes on from CAJTBE010000001.1 coordinate 2,864,051, forward strand.
ACTACTCTTCTTGACGTTCAGCCTCAATACTTCTCCCACTATTTTTTCGAGCTTGACAGTCGGAGTCGGATGCTGGAACCAGAGACGAGGGTTTAAGAGCACTTGGGACCAGGTCGGTTTTTTGGGCCAGACTTCCGGGTAGACAACGCGCGCCCAATCTGTCAGATCGACACAGGAGCGCACAGAGGTGCGAAACTTGCGCTTTATACGCACTGCGTCACCTGCCATTTCTTCTGTGAGGCCACCTCGCAGGAGAAAAGATGAGTTATTCATACCGTTAATTCCAGCTGATACTTTCATGACTGTACCATCCCCAAGGAGTTGCGCCAACGTAGGAGGAAGGTCAGTAAGAGTATGCGTCCTGACCAGATAAACCTGGTTTTGAACTGCGAGTTGGATGAGGTCTACGCGATGATTGGACCCTTTTCCGCCACTTGCCCACTCGATGTCGATCGAGATAAATCTCCTAGCTGGTACCTGTGGCAAAGATTCATATATTGCAGTCATTGCATTGTCCACATCCAAGCCCGTGCGACACTGTATCGGAACTATCTCATGGAGCCTATATTCATCTAATTCGGAGAGAGGTGTGGGTGGTACCCCGAGAAAATCAAGAAACGTTTGCAGTTTCTTGTGTATCTAGCAACAAGTCAGTGTACAGATCTTGATATGAATGAAACAAGTACCTTCGTTTGAGCCCTTGCTGTCCACCGTTGAAGCGCTGAAAGCGGAGGACGGTGCGGAGGTGCAGGCGTGCGTAATCAAGGGAGAGGAGGATGAGAAGGATAGTACGAAGATTTGAGAACATGATTCACGGTGGAATGGCTTGATGATGATCTTGGGGACGATACCCACTCCCACTTCACACTTATACAAAGTAGTTGAAGTTAGTTTTCTGATTTCCCATTCTTCTGGAAAGAGAGAGGGAGCTATTAGTGCTTTGTACTATGACTCGGATAAACCGCAAGTTGAACTGATAGGAGATAACAAATGATTTCTTCCGAATGACTTGATTATAAGGCTTCTTTTCATTTTAAGCACAAACGAACAAGAAAATGAGTCATGTTAACTCCGAAGAAGTCGGGAGGATACAACCCACTGCACAAGAAGCTGCTCCATCAGCTCTAGAAGGATTTCGAAGAAAGCCACGAGTAACTCACCATACAACCAGTCATCCCTGTACACAACCCGAAACCTGAACTAGAACTGTGCCAAAATGGGAAATGAGCCAACTTGAATGCATCCCAACCCGCTTCGGAAGGAGTAATTTGCATGAAGGCGCGTTTCTCGTCCTCGGGGCTGAGGGAATCGCGCTGTCGGCTGACGATCAACTCATACTGCACATTGAAACCGAGCGTTCTCCGTTTAGGCGGCAATAATGGCGGGGCAGAGGTGTTTGGCAAGGAATGGGGACACGACACGTTGGATGATGTCGAAAATGCAGTTATAATTTTTCCCTTCGCTGCATTTGCAAATTGAGTTGTGTGTCGCTTTGTCGACGTCTGGTGGACTTTGTGCATGCAAGCGGAATATTAGGACGCATCAAACTGCCCGGTGATACAAAGCCCCGCATATACGAATCCGACCGCGCAACTTCGCAACCTTTTCTCTCCTCACTGTGGTAGGTGGTGAGAGAGTGTCGCTGTCCAGCATCCTTCCGATGTTTTTGGGCTCTTTACGCCGCTCAGGCCAGGCGAACTTAGGCTTAGATGTCGATTGAGCAGGGATCCCTGAAGTGAGTGTAGACGGTAGGGATAGAGACTCGTCCCGACTGACTGCTCAGTGCGAGTCCTGTGGCCGCTTATTGTTGAGCTTGAGATGGTCGAGGAAAAGAGGAACGATGAAACGAGAAGAAGCTGACGCGGCCATCGTTCCTTCCGGTGACCAGAAAGTCGGAGTCGTACTGAAAAGTTGTCACTGACGAGTCGGGGATGAATGAATGTGAAGAAAATCATACCCATTTGCAGATTCCATACGCGAACGGATGTGTCCAATCCCCCACCCTCCAGAAAATAGACAATATAATTTTCGGCGTAAATCTTATGCAGATGTTCTCGGAGAACGTATAGACATTCCCTGTGCCGATGCTCCAAGCTGAAGAAGCCTGTGAGTATTATTATTCAAAAACTAAAATAACAACTTACTCGAGAAGTACAGTTGTGGCTTTCGCTCACTGATTACCGCACGCACATCCTCTCCTGTGAGCGCCGGTTCAGTAACTTGCCTCTTTGCACATTCCAAACGTCGGTGATGCGTCTCGCGATTCAAAACCTGGGAGGAACGGACCTCGGATGCAAGTGCAGCAACCAGTTTTAACGTCCTGCACTCTGAGCTGGTCATCAGCCACCACTGATGATGAGCTCTCTGGCGCAGCCCTATCCCTTTTGAGAAGGTTCACTCATGACATATGGTGACGGATGTAATCACTCTACCATCACCAATTGCTGAAGGAATTCGTGTTGTCAACTGTGGAGGTGGACGTGTGCGCATGCGCTCCAGTATGCTCGCCATTGCTTTAGTCGGTAAGGGGATACGCGTCGGGATAAATCTGCGAGAGAAACCTGGGTCAAGACTTGGGGCAACCACCTGCTGTGGGCGCAGTAAATTGCGTAGACGGTAGTGGTTTCGTGTCCTCTGCAAAAGCGGTCGAACTCCTACCCCCTGGGTTTCCATACGAGCCGAGCGTGCCGCACGAGCCGAAACACGTCGACCCACAGGGAGCTTACAAAGTATCGTGCAGACGTACGTGAGCTGCGCAAGGCGTTGAAACCGATAGAACAATTGAGCGTGCCGAGACAGGCAGAGCGAGTGAGTCGGCAGATGCGTGGCGGAAGAAAAAGGAGAGCATACACAGCAAACTCAACAGTGAAACGAAAGGCCTAACTACCTCTTGTAGTAGTGGTAACCTCAGTTCTAGTTGGTGGCGGGGCGTAGAGCAGTAGTAACTTGAAGCCTGTGAGACTCCGAGTCCGAGTCGGAGGCTCAGCTTCAACTTGAAGTTCTTGAATTGATGACGAGTCAACTTGAACTCCGACCCCGACTCCGACTCCGACTCAGGAGCCTGAGGCTCCGGCGAGTCCGGCGGTGCCAACTTGAACTTGAACTTGAATTTGAACTTGAAGTACCGCTGTCACGCCGGCCGGACAGCCTGAGTGCTACTCACCAGTGCTGGGCCAGCCTTCAACTTGAAGCTCACTCAGGTCCGGTGTCCGGCCTTGAACTCAGGCTCGGACTCGGACTCGGACTCAAACTCGGACTCGGACTTGGCACCGAGACTACTACTATTAGTATAGTAGTACACTGAACATAACTTATTTGAAATTACTGTGCTACTCAGACTACTGATAGTAGTAGTACTACAGTTTTTTGATGAATTGTACTACTACTAGTAGTATGTTGAAAGAGAATTAGCATCAGACTCGGATCATGATTATGATAAACATACTCTTGTTGATGTTTATGACTCGGGGCTTGAACTTCAACTTAGAGTGGAAGTCTAACTTAGGTACGATTTATCGATCACTACCAGAGTAGCAGTAACAACTTAAGGTTAGTAACAATTTCAACTTCAAGTCGATTTTAATCACCTTTGTCAAGAAGCTCATCATCCGCGTCGGAGTCAGGACGGTCCTCTCGGAGTCGGAGTCTACGCCTCTCAAGCTCGCCGTTTGGGCGAAATGCGATAAATGTTAAGAACCACACGATATAGAGCATTGCGACTCCAACTTGAAGTTGGATGTGTATCATTCTGGTAGTGATAGCTGTTGTGGATAGTAGTAGTAGTAATGGTAGGCTGAGGATTTCTGGCGACTTCAAGTTGAAGCGACATCATGATTCTTTCCTCATTTTATATGCAGCTTTTGAGCCCTTCATTCTGGATCATTCGAAAGATCACTCACCCCTTATACTACTAGTACTACACGGCGCCCTAACTTGAACTCCGACATGAAGGACAATATATCCTCTTCAGTAATCCTACCAATAGGAACCCAGGTCACATTGATCTTGCAGTTGACTTCTTGTTTTCATTTTCCAAGGAACCACACCAATGATGATCGTGATGACTTGAAGTTTGTGATACTAGTACTAGTGTTGGGTTTCCGAAGAAGCCCGAAAGGTAGAACTTGAACTTACACTTGAATTCACAAAATTATCCGAGTCGGCCTGCCACTTAGGCTGGCAGCCTGAGTGAGAACTTGAAGGTCTTACTATCATGAATGTCCACCAAAGGATCCGCTCATATGATTTTACCTCTTCCATTGGTAGTAGTACGGAAGCCGGAGGGAAGCTCTTCAAGTTTAAGTTGTCTCTGGAATGCGCAGTAGTACTAGTAGCTGCACACTGGCAGCCTGAGTGCCAGTGCTCCTGGCAGTGACTCGCACTCACCACTGGCAGTGGCAAATGAAGGGACTCGATTGCGCAGTACTAGTAATACAACTTGAAGTATTCGTAGTACTAATACAAGTACTACTGCGCAGTGGTACTATCAGTACTAGTAATTTCAAGTTGAAGTATGTATTACTACTAGTATGCATAGTACAACAACAGGTAGTACAGCCTCAGATTCAAGTTCCGAGTCAGTACTAACTTGGATCATGCCAGTGCCAGTAACTGCGGCGGTTCATACATCAATGTCATGCAGTGCTGGCAAAGACGACGTTGACATCATGATGGTGGTGATGGTGCTGTAGTAACTTCAGGTTGAAGCCTGATGTGGGTTCTTGACCTGAATTTCTTTGAAAAGTTATTTTCAAGTTGATGACGCACACACTCATTCTACACCGCAGCCTGAGGGAGACTCGGGACATACTATGCAAGTAGTAATATGGGCAAACAATCAATATCATTTCTGTTTCATCAAGTCATACATCAACACTGGCTGTACAAGTACACAAAGCGCACGCAAAACGCCATCGAAGACAGTGTTACAAATTCTAACTATGTCAGCGGCCCCCTTTTGTTCCGACGGACTCCCGCGACTCCGCACCCTTTGCCCTATCTGTTGCTATTCTTGTCTTTGCTCAGTCATCCTTGTTTCTTATCGTCCAATCCCGGAGCCCCACATGTAACCCTTCGCCCTAACCCTCTGCCCCGCTCCCACACTATTATTAGTAGCCTATTGTCTACGGACCTATTGTTCTCTGCTTATTGTTCATCAGATGTATCTCCGCTCCGCAGCCATAGTATATAAACCCCTGTACTTAGCATGATCGAACCCTAAGTTCGATCTCCTTTGTCAAACCCCCCGTCTCTAGTCACACTATACATCTGCTTTATCTCTACTCCACATCGTAGGCCTTTGTCCATACTTAAAGACTCTAAGTGTTGAGCCCTAGCTCCGCTATTAGTCTTAGCAACCAACGTTGCGAAACCCAACTATACGAGACCGTAAGTTGAGACGTAACAATTAGATCGAACTTGTCTACCGTCGAAGACATCCGTCTTTACGACTACAGTGTTGAGCCTTAGCTCCACGTACTACTAACCAGTTGTAAACCCATCTAGTCCAGAAGAACTACCGCTCGAGGTAATCCCTTCAGTGTAGCAAGGTGCTCATCGATTGCAAGAGGGAGGCCAAGGAAAACTTCGAGAGTCGCGATCCGAAGATTAAGAAAACCGCTCCAGCTCATTGGTTGATTAAAACCCCGGACAGTAGCGTTACGAAGAACAGGAACCAACTTCTGTCATATACAACGGGACCGTAGCTGTGCACACAGGAAGAGGACTCAGTACCTGCAAAGAAGGCATAAAGCTGCTAGCCTAGTCTTTGGGACGCCTATTGGACACCGAGCACCAAATTGCAGACGTGCCGCTTGAAGCGAAGGGATACCGATCCAGAAATCGAAGGGAGACCGATCCAAAAATCGAAGAACAGACAAGCTGTTAAACACCGATAGTTATTCACCACGGCAAACCTAATCCCAAACGGAGTTCAGATTCTTGACCAGACCAACACCAATCAACGTGACAACCTAGGACGCCCTATATACGAAATCCGATACTCAGTCACCAATTGCTATCAATACGATTCATACAGTTTCACCCAATACTGCGACGATACTGTTTGGACAATCACTCGAACTGCGAGTCCCATTGTCAACCACAGTGACACTTTCATCCTCTACCACACCAACTCAGACGCATTCTTCTACCTCGAAAACTTCGCCCCCAACAAAGTCCGCATAATCCACATCTGTGGAAGTGACCGTCGACTTCTAAGGATACACTACACCGTACCGCCATCGTGGCTGACATCCTATCCCTTCCAGCCCTTGACGATCCTATCTACTCTACCAGAGACCTCATCCGAAACCGATTCCTTGCATTTGCCGAAGAGTTCGACGACATCCTAAATCGAATCCGAACACTCTTGGACGAACGATATCGTGATTGGATTTCAGCTGTTGAATACGCACAATACACTCGAGATCAACAACAACCTTGGATATACAAATACGGACTCTTGTGGCATCATACACGCTTATTCATCCCTAGAGACACTTACCTACGTCGTTTCTTTATTGGTCACATACATTTCGATAACCACGGAGAAACATTACATCGAAGCGAAGCAGAAACCACACGTCTTGTAGCAAGACACTTCTGTTGGGCAGATCTCAGTGACGACGTCAACCACTACATCTTTCAGTGCACCTGTCAACACCACCAACCCACACCCAATAACACTGTCCATCACTACCTAGCACCGCCCATCGAAATACCTGAAGACCACGTTACTGCTCATACTCTCAACTCTACTACGACGACTCAGACAGTTACGGATATCATTCCGGAACCGATTAGTCACCACGGCAGATAAAGGCAAAAACAAGTCTTCCTCGCGTCAGACTACTCAAACACCTGCTATACCATCATCATCAACTAAACCAAGTCGAACCCAAACTACGCAAACACCTGTTGTTCCCACCGCTTCTACCAGTCAAACATCCGAGCCAACGTACACCAGCGTTGTTAAAGCACCACCACCACATCGAAACCTACACTTCAACAGAGAGACACAATTCTTTTACCTCACCTTCGAAGGAGAAGTAGGGAAACGACCTTGGTCCTACGACCCATCTGTACGTAGGTGGACGCCTATTGCAGCAAAATCAGCAACAGCAGGACGAGCCTTCTTCATTGCCAATACACCTAACTGGGAAGACCTTGCCAGCCGATCTCTAGCAGGAGAATTTGATAATCTCGAACCACCCCCACCACCATTTCCTACAACCCTCACCTTCAACGAAGAAACTCAACTCTTTCACTTCCAAAATAGTGACGGAACCCTCTCAGAGACACCTTGGGTGTGGAACCCTATCAACGACGAGTGGACTACTGTACCCCTAGGTTGGGACCCAAGAGAAGCATACGAAATTTCAACACCCAACTGGAGGGAGTTAAAAGACGAATATTACCGCCGACACCCTGAACTTACCCGCCAACCAACACCACCCCCTCGTGAACCAGCACCGAGCCGTGAACCCTCACCAATTCGCGAATCATCTACTGAATCGCCTACCCCAGCCCCTCAGGATCCACCCAAAGACCTCTTTGAAGAACCGTTTAAACGACCAGTATCACAACAGTCTTCTATATCAGGAACCTCCCACTACTCTTTTGCAGAAAAAACTCCTACTCGACCAACAACCCATCCTAACCTACCTCCCATAAAACCAAAACCCTCTCTCACATACACTCGCCCTCACATCGAACCACTATCACGAAATACAATGGCTGGCACACAAACTATTACAGTCACAGACGCCTCATTCTTTCGCCCCCCGCCTGGAGAAGAAAGTATTAGTGCCTGGCATGGCTTTGGACAAGGAGGAAGAATGTGGGGACCAGCAAGAAATCGTGGACGAGATGACGGACCACCTGGAGGAAACCCACCAGGAGGAGGAGGAGGAGGACCTGGAGGACCTGGAGGACCTGGAGGAAACCCACCAGGAGGAGAAGGAGGAGGACCTGGAGGACCTGGAGGACCTGGAGGACCAGTTGGAGGAGATGATGACGAACCAAATAACGTCAATCAAGCTTTTATTCCGATGAAAATCAAGCCCTTCACCGGAACTCAAAAAGATGTCGATCGATTTCTCATGCAATGCAACGTCTTCCTACGACTCAACGCACAACAATATAACACGGATTATCGATGCATCGGATTCATAATTTCCCACTGCTCAGAACCAGGATCCATACCATTCGCCACTCAATATGTCGCATCTGGTCGACTCGAAACGGATACTTTTGAAGAGTTTATTCAAGAATTTGAACGAACTTTTGTATCATCGGAACTCACTGTCCAAGCTCAACTAGAACTGGATAACCTTCGTCAAACGGGATCTATTGAATCGTACAATCTTGCGTTTAAACCACTGATACAACGCGCTCGAATCACGGGATATATTGCTCAACGTAACCAATATTGGAAAGGACTCAATAACAACCTCCTACAAAAGTTACTAGCTTGTCATCCACAACCTACTACAATGGACGGATGGTACTATCTTGCCACCAAACTGGACACTGGCTATAAAATTGGTCGCGCAATGGACAGACGCCCCAGATCGAATGAATACCAATCCACTCGACGACCTACACGTCAAGCCAACCGACAAATCCGCGCCATTACCAACGAAGCGTACATTGAAGAGGAACCCTCCGATAACTCTCTCAATGACATAGATCAGCTTGTTGACTCCGCAGTCAACCATCTATTCCTTGCGCGTTTATCAACAGAAGAATACCAGCGACACATGAAAGACAACCTCTGTTTCAATTGTCACAAACCAGGACATCGTACCGCTAAATGTCCTCAGCCACACCCCAAACGCAACAACAGATCTCGATGGCCAAACTCACGCACACCTAAAGCCAAAGTCATTCGTCAGATCACAGCTACAGATGATCAAGACGAATACTCGGAACCCGAAAATGACGATGACAACCAAGAATCGCTCTCAACCGAAGATCGCGCTGCCCAGATTCAACAACTTCTCATTGGTCTTGATGATGACACGGTCAATCAAGTCTTTGATAAAGTTGAGGAAGCAAATTTTTAAACGACGAAGAGCTTCCGCAGCCATCTCTCTCGTTGAATATTCGGCTGCTCATCAACTCTATTAACGACAATCATGCCTTACGAATTCCGATTACCTTCAGCTATAACAATAAAATCCACAAAGCGACTGCACTTCTAGACACCGGAGCCGAAGGACTATTCATCGACCGAAAACTCGTAGAAAAACTCCACCTAAAAACAATCAAATTACGACATCCACTGCGACCCAAGAACGTTGATGGAACACTCAACAATGCCGGACGTATCACCGCTTATACACCTCTTCAAGTCAAACTTGGAAATCAACAATATGCTATGCGATTCTATGTTACCACTCTTGGAAAAGAAGAATTTATTCTTGGCCTACCATGGTTCAAGAAATATAAGCCAAAAATCGACTGGGATACAGGATCCATACAACTCAATCGCGTCAACATCTCGACTCAGCTTGCACAACAAGCTCGAAAAGGATTTGAAGCTGTTAAGCCACTTCTAGATCTTGTACCTCGCCAATATCACCAATTCCTTTCCCTATTCGACGAAGAAAAAGCACACCGTTTTCCACCAAAAACGACCATATGACCATGCTATCGATCTCAAACCAGATTTCATTCCCAAACGGCACTCTCCATATCCACTATCTCTTCCGCAACGCGCCGCTCTGGACACCTTCATCAACGAAAACCTTAAAAATGGATATATACGACCTTCAAAGTCGCCTATGGCATCACCCCTTTTCTTTGTTGACAAGAAAGACGGAACTCTACGACCCGTACAAGATTACCGTTACCTCAACAATGGTACAATCAAAAACGCGTACCCATTACCACTTGTTCAAGACCTTTTAGACAAACTCCACGGATCACAATACTTCATCGCTCTAGATATTCGATGGGGATACAATAACATACGAATTAAAGAAGGAGACCAATGGAAAGCTGCGTTTACCACCCAACGAGGACTTTTCGAACCAACAGTTATGTTTTTCGGCTTATGCAATTCTCCAGCAACTTTCCAACACTTTATGAACGACATTCTTGGAGAAGAAATCCTACTGAACCACCTCTTGGTTTATATGGACGACATTCTCATCCATGCCCCAACCTTACCAGAACTTATCCACCGCGCCAAACGCGCCTTCACAATCCTTCAACGAAATGACTTATACTTCAAACCCACCAAATGTTTCTTCCATACACAGAAACTCACTTATCTAGGACTCATCATTACGCCTAATCACATCCAAACGGATCCTACCAAGATCGAAGGCATCACCAAATGGCCAATACCCACCAACGTCAAAGACGTTCGCTCATTTACTGGTTTCACCAACTTTTATCGCCGATTTATTCCTCACTACGCCGAGATTACCAAAGCACTGGACAACCTCAAACGGAAAGACCAACCATTCGTTTGGACTGAGGTTGAACAGAAGGCATTTGACGCACTCAAAGCTGCATTTTCTCAACATCCGCTACTTCTCATGCCGAATCCCCACAAGCCTTTCTTCTTAGAAACCGATGCTTCCAAAGTCGCAACCGGAGCTGTCCTTCGCCAACATGATGACAACAGTGTTCTTAAACCCATTGGATACATTTCACAATCACTCAACTCAGCCGAACGTAATTACGAAATTTACGACCGAGAACTACTTGCCATCATTCGCGCCCTTAATACTTGGAAACATTATCTCCTTGGATCACCACATCAAGTCACCTTGTGGTGTGACCATCGCAATCTAACCTATTGGAGAGAAGCCCGACGACTTTCACCCCGCCAAGCTCGATGGCATTTGTTGTTATCACAATTCGACCTTCACATTACTCATGTTCCCGGCAAGCAGATGATACAATCTGACCTTCTATCACGCCGGGCGGACCATGTTAAACAGGGGGAGAATCTAAACGAAGTTTCTATAATGCTGCCGAACGACCTCTTCATTTCCGCATTACAAGACCACAATGATTCGGAAGACGAAGAAGAAAGCATTAACTACGAGTCTGACGATGACCTTCCAGACACTGATAACCTGACGAAATCCATCAAAGAATCAATGAAGAAAGACGAATACCTCACCAATACCATTTCTCAACTAAAGAAGAAGCTACCACCCGCTCGAACCGCACTCAAAGATTGGTTTTTCGACGACACTGGCATTTTATACTTCAAGAACCGCATCTATATCCCGGATAATCCCGAATTAAAACGCACAATCTTACGACTTCACCATGATATCCCAGTACGCGCTCACCCTGGTATATTCAACACTCTGGAACAAGTCCGAAGAACGTATTATTGGCCCCGAATGCAGAAATTTGTATCCGATTACGTCCATGGATGCGCACTATGTCAACAAATGAAAGTCAATCACCACCCAACCGCACCACCACTAATGCCTATCGCCGCCGATAAGAACTCTTTTCCATTCTCTCACGTCAATATGGACTTCATCACCGACCTTCCAATGTCCCATGGATACGACACCCTTCTATTGGTCATTGATCACGATTGTTCCAAAGCTATTGTTCTCATCCCTTGCGAAAAGACAATAGACGCCATCGAAACAGCACAACTATACTTCGATAACGTATACCGACGATTTGGACTTCCCATCCGCATCATCTCCGATAGAGGACCTCAATTTGCTTCTAAAGCATTTCAAGAACTATGCAAAATTGTAGGAATCAAATCATCGATGTCAACCGCTTATCACCCCCAAACAGATGGACAAGCAGAACGAACCAATCAAGAGATCGAAGTCTATCTTCGAATTTATTGCACTGGAGAACCCGAAAATTGGTCTCAACATATTCCCAACATTGAATTCGCCCATAACAACCGCGCTCACACAGTCACCAAAAGAACCCCTTTCTCGCTTCTCATGGGATATGAACCAATTGCCTTACCCCTGAAACACCCAAAATCGAACGTTCCATCAGTATCACAACGACTTGCCAATCTCACGGTCTACCGGTCAGAAGCCTTAGCCGCTCATTCAGTTGCTGCTATGGTTATGAAGGAACGTACCTTCCGGAACTTCAAACCATTCAATAAAGGCGACAAAGTCTGGCTAGACTCCAAAAACCTCCGAATCCCTGGCCTATCACAGAAGTTCAAGGAGAAACGTGACGGACCATTCCGGATCAAGAAAGTCTTATCGCCACTAGTCTATGAACTAGATCTCTCACGGACTAAATGGAAAATACACCCGGTATTCCACGTTGCGCTTCTCGTGAGATACACCGAGACCGAAGCATATGGACCACCCCACAGTAATCCCCCACCTGACCTGATCGAAGGACAAGAACAATACGAAGTTGAAGCCATCCGTGCCCACCGTGGAAACGGCACTAGACGAAGATACCTTATAAAATGGAAAGGTTATCCCACTTCTGGAAACTCATGGGAACCTGAGTCCAATCTCCGGAACGCACAGACCATCCTCAGAGCCTATAAGAAGCTCCACCAACTTGCCTGAATGCCCGCATCCCACAAACTCGTTCGCTTCTCTTATCCCCATTCCTCTAACATTGTCAACGACTCCACTCTCTCTGCATCATACCAACAGCCCATTACTCCTGAACCCACAATCCTCGTACTACCACCTACTTCGGTTCCAACGCGCCCCGGTTACCTGGACGCCGTCCGACCCTCCTTCACAAAAACAAGAATAGAAAAACACTTTATACCCGACTGGCAGAAAACGTACTCCAACCGTTTACACGTCCCCACTCTCTCCACCTTCCTTATTCACTGTTTCTACTTCAACCCCGATTACGCACAACAACTAATCAACTACTTCAACACATCCGCTCGTGTCCAACCACCCCTTACTATCACTCGACCCATAACCCGCCATCGCCGCAAACATATTAGTCACTTTGAACCTCAACGTTCGGACCCTTATTGCACTTGCAGTTGCTGCCACTATAACTGTCCGACTCACTCTCTCTAGACAATGCCCCCGTCCCGCACTCAACGACCTTCGCCTCGCATCAATCCCACCCTTCGAACACCTATACCAACCTTTCGACCGACAGACATCAACATCGACCATCTCACCCAAGCAGAATCAAGAAGGGTCCTTAACCTCTTCACCAATCGAACTATTCACCAACGTCTCAGTACCTCGACTTCCGATGCTACCCCTCTACTCACCATCTGGACTCAATTCTACGACATCGCCACCCGCGGTCAAGAGGTCATGGAAACCAATGTCTTTATTGTGGAAGGAGCCCTTCGACTACTCCGATCCTCTCAAACTTCATTCGAAGACGCTCGTCGCTATGCCCTGGACCAATTCCTCACTCACGCACCACCCGCAATCACCGCACCACCAGTCATTGATCTCACTACAGAAGATGAAGTCGTGGATCTCACAAACGATCTCATCAATTCGGTCGGCATTCAAGTCCCTGAACGCCCAGGCCTCGCCGATCGCTTATCGGATCCTATGGAGCTCAAGTCACCAAGCCCTGCATACGAAGTCCACACCGCACCACCATCACCAGTCACCAGTCCAAAACCGGACAACAACCCGTTCTCAACCATGGCACTTGATTCTTCGACCGAATGCTCGACGCATACCCCCATTGAACACCAGTACGAACTGGCCGCCTCCACCTGCGAATCTTATACATGTCCATATTGTCATAAGCGAGCACCTGGACACATCGCCTCAGAATGCAACAATCATCGATGCGTCTCATGCGGACAACAAGAAGGTCATGACGACGAATGCGCTACCTTCCGAGTCCTCCAACAACGTGTTCAGAGACGTATAAAGGAGCGCAACTCCTCTCAAAGCGACTAAAGCACCTGTTGCTCACCACCGGATACCCTATTGGCGTTAACTTCGCCTATATGGCACGTTTTTCTTACTTTCTTTATTGGACTTAACTTGTCCCTATAACGGCCATTTTCTCTTTATCTATTAACTGATTTCCACTACGTTTCAATTTAAGAACGGGGTAATGTTACAAATTCTAACTATGTCAGCGGCCCCCTTTTGTTCCGACGGACTCCCGCGACTCCGCACCCTTTGCCCTATCTGTTGCTATTCTTGTCTTTGCTCAGTCATCCTTGTTTCTTATCGTCCAATCCCGGAGCCCCACATGTAACCCTTCGCCCTAACCCTCTGCCCCGCTCCCACACTATTATTAGTAGCCTATTGTCTACGGACCTATTGTTCTCTGCTTATTGTTCATCAGATGTATCTCCGCTCCGCAGCCATAGTATATAAACCCCTGTACTTAGCATGATCGAACCCTAAGTTCGATCTCCTTTGTCAAACCCCCCGTCTCTAGTCACACTATACATCTGCTTTATCTCTACTCCACATCGTAGGCCTTTGTCCATACTTAAAGACTCTAAGTGTTGAGCCCTAGCTCCGCTATTAGTCTTAGCAACCAACGTTGCGAAACCCAACTATACGAGACCGTAAGTTGAGACGTAACAGACAGAGCAGAAGACAATACTATACTAAGACACATGTATGAGATATTGTAAAAGAGCAACAACACTCCTGCCTGCCCTCCTACACCGTGACTTGAGCTGCCACATGCACGTTGGGATGGCTTACCTCTTCCATGCCGAAGTTCAAGTCGTAAGTCGGAAAATAATCTTCAACACTTTTCTTAACCTGCCAGAAGGCTATTGCATAACAAAATTATCGCATTCCCGGTAAGGGTATTCCAACGATGTACTCCCGGTGTGTGAGACGATACCAATTGCTCGTTTGTGCTGGTCGATAATTAAGCTGCCTGAATCCCCAGGCCTCGCAAACGGTGCACCACTGGCATTCACCATTGGACGTGGTTGCTCCGGCAGATGCGGCGGTAGCCCATCCGGCCCGGGAGGAATTTGCAGTGCAAGTATTTTGTCTTTGCGATCCTTTCCCGAAAAAAAGGCAGCGACGTTGTTGGCTGTGCCTATCGTATGACCAGTTGCCCAGCCATACTTATACACTTTATACCTGCAACTTTCTATATCGGCGTCACTAGGCCAGAACCCGTGCTGCTCGTATCGTTCGGTGGTCAGCGAATGGGGGAAGATGTCTCGCTCTGGTGCGAATGTCCTGATAGCCACAAGTCCGAAATTTGTTTCTGTGAACAAATCCCAACCGAGATGTTTGCAGATAGTCTCCTTAGTTACTGAAAGCTCGACCGTACTTGTCCTACTGATGTCCACGACATTCGCAAAGTTTGTATAAGTTCCGTGGCTGTTAAGATTATAATTCTGACACGAGTCGTCGTCCAAAAGGATCATGCTCCAATCCCTCATGTAGGGTTCAAAAGATTGAGTCAAGTCGCCCTCGCTCAATGGCGCAGACTGTTGAATGACTCCGATACGATTGGCAACCCAGCCTCTGCGCAAGTCGTCTATCGTGGCATTGGCGAATCTGGTATAAGCATCTTTAACCCTATCAAACAAAATTGTAGCCTGCAGGAAATCGTTCACGGCCGGCGGATCATGAAGATCGTTAATCTCGGCTTCTCTCAAGGCCGATTTCATCAAAGACAAGTACGATGGCAGGGTGGTGTGGGTGAAGAGGTTCATAACATACTCTGGGTTGGGCCGTGCCTTACGGTTGTAGAGAGTGGAGTCTAAAATTCCGCGTCGTACATCAGGATAGATGTGGCCATGACGGCTACAGAGCATGTACGCATTGACAGGGCCCTCCCCAAACTCTGGCTTTCCGAGCACAATGAGTGTCCCTGTTGACCATACGATCTCCTTAGATAGCATGTTCTTGGAGCTAACAAGACTTCCCGCAGCCAGGGAGAAAGCCAAACTGAATCGATTCAACACCGAATGGGAGTATGAAATGCGAGGACCATACCAAAATCGGAAATGGCGAGGGGAAATATCCATGCGTTCGTCCTCCGGCACGAAATCCTCGGGCAGCTCTGGTGCTGGCTCAGTGACGGCTGCCTGAATTAACGTATTGGTGATAGAAGCGCTACTACTAGTAGGGTCAACGACGATGCCAGTGTTGTCCAAGGGTCCGCTGCCAGTCTGACCCAAGATATCGGTGTCAGCTTTGGAGACGACGTCGTCTTGGGAGGCGGTGGCGGGCACGACATATCGCTCCCTAATCTCGACCTGAACGTCGCGAATGTCATATGCCCACAAAATATCCTTAGCGCTTTCCGAGATGCGGCACCCCTCTTTAGGTTCAAGCGAATCTTTATCGACCCCGACAAGAACGACAACGGGGATTTCACCTTCATCGTCCTCATAGCCAACGCGGTTGACTTCCAAACTGTTCCAACGCACGTTCTCCTTGTCAAGTACGTCAAGAATCTTTGGGCCCAAGATCTTTTCCCAGAGAGGGACGATGCGGTGAACTCCAACTATGAATGCGAATTTCCGCGCATTTCGCGGTTTCCAGTCGGGACCGGTGCGCCCGACCAGGCGAGGCTTGCCAGCGAAGCCAGTGTAGTAGTTCTCTTGTTCTTCTGGTGACAAGCTTGTCCTTCGTTCACGATCGGTTCCCTGAGACTTGTTAGGAAGGACATCTCCCGTCTTCTGAACGGTGCTCTGAGACTTGTTAGGGTTCTGAACAGTGCCCTGAGGCTTGTTAGAAACAATTCCCCGCTTCCGACCAGGCTTGTTAGCAGGAGTAACTGGCCGCTGATCTTCGTTTGATTGGTTACCAGAGGGCGGTTGGTTACCAGAGGGCGGTGGGCGGAGTACCAAAATCCCATGAAACGAGTCATTAGGCGCGGTAGTAGTCCAGGTCTGCGTAGTGGTGCTGGCAGGCGTTAAAACGATTACTTTTGGATGGTCACTGTGGTTACTGTTGAGATCCGATTCCGACATCGAGCTATGCGAGCTGGTGTCTGTTCTGATACTGCCAGGGCTCGGCGTTGTAGAGTCTGTTATAGTGGTGGTGAGCAACAATCAGTATTGCCACTGGCATTGTCAGTGAAAAAGAACGCAGGACTCACTTCCACCGCCGGCGCGAGCTTTACTAGCAGGATCACCGGGTCTTGTTGCAGCCATAGTAGTCATACTGTTTTGCTGAATAATGCAAGTTCAGAAAATTCAAGTTGTGGTCGAGACGATTTAGGCAGTAGTTAAGACGAAATATGCAAGAGGGTTCTGAGTGAGCACCCCGAGGGGGCATTTCTGTTTCTTATACCACTGCTCTAGTTTCCAGTCACACGCCACCGGCGCAGTGGCACTGCCGGCCTCCTGAGTGCTCCGGCGAGTCGCTGCACTCCGAGTCAGCTTCAACTTGAAGTTGGCACTGCCACTGCCAGCCTCAGCCTGAGGCTGAGTGGAGCTTGCCGGGGCCAGACTCTACTATCAAAGTCCGACGAAGTTCCGTAGTTTCAACACTGATATTGGGGTGGTTATAATTTAAAACCTAGTACTAGAACAAAGTAGAAGCAAAATGTAGTACTAGTTAAATTATAGGAAGAGGTAGAGGTACTAGTACTCCTAGTAGGTACTATGGGTACTAGTAGTAGTTACAGCTTGAATACGCACATCTGAATAGTAGTACAGTCTGGCTCAAGACCCGATATCCCTACGTTTCCCTGCTATGCCAAATCCAGATGGGCAAATTCAGCACATCCAAATAATCGATTTCAACTGCTCTTCCCCTGTCCGAGCCCTCGCGCGTGAGATGAACTCCGCAACTTTCAACCGCCCATTATTTGACGGAAGAGGTAAATCTGGTCCCAACAAATCACCGCTGACCTCGTAAACACTCGCGACCACTTCCTGAAACGCGTCCGTATACTTTGCTTTCTCGGTTTCTGAAAGGGGTCTCCCATTGGAACCTTCGGCGTCCGAAGCGAACAGACTTGACAGCCTTGTAGCGGATTCGTAAATCTTCTCGACACTCCTCTCTCTCTCATGCGCGATTGCATTCAGTGCTTCACCCATGACAGATTTCCCGGTTACGACGTGCTTAAATATTTCATCGTTGGTGACTACCGCGAGCCATCTTTTCACTGTCGTATATCCGTGAATTAGAACACTCTGCGTTTTTTCCGCCTTCTCTAGAGCCCGAGAAAAAAATTTCGTCGTTTGCGGTTCGGTGGGGATCACTTGATTGTCGGAGTTGCGGGTACGTTTCTTTTGAGGCTCATCCTCATCGTTCGGGGAATCCAAAGAGTCAAGCTTGCGACGTTCACCCGCGTGGCTAGAGGAATGGGTATCAGGTCCTTGTTCCACATTTCGTGGGTTTGCCGAAGCAATACTTTGATTCAATCGTGTACGGTGCCTTTCATATGCAACCATACGTCTATGTCGGAAGGATAATACAGTGGGTTCCAAATCGTTCGCCAGGTCGCTGGACGTAAGCAGACCGCTGCCTTCGAAAATAGCAATTGCGTTTTGAAGTTCATCATCAACAGTCTTGCTGTTCTCCCGCCGTGTCGTTACGTCGTCTTTCACCAATTTCAGTAAACTGTCCAAGCCAATTGTGTTACAAATTCTAACTATGTCAGCGGCCCCCTTTTGTTCCGACGGACTCCCGCGACTCCACACCCTTTGCCCTATCTGTTGCTATTCTTGTCTTTGCTCAGTTATCCTTGTTTCTTATCGTCCAATCCCGGAGCCCCACATGTAACCCTTCGCCCTAACCCTCTGCCCCGCTCCCACACTATTATTAGTAGCCTATTGTCTACGGACCTATTGTTCTCTGCTTATTGTTCATCAGATGTATCTCCGCTCCGCAGCCATAGTATATAAACCCCTGTACTTAGCATGATCGAACCCTAAGTTCGATCTCCTTTGTCAAACCCCCCGTCTCTAGTCACACTATACATCTGCTTTATCTCTACTCCACATCGTAGGCCTTTGTCCATACTTAAAGACTCTAAGTGTTGAGCCCTAGCTCCGCTATTTGTCTTAGCAACCAACGTTGCGAAACCCAACTATACGAGACCGTAAGTTGAGACGTAACAATTAGATCGAACTTATCTACCGTCGAAGACATCCGTCTTTACGACTACAGTGTTGAGCCTTAGCTCCACGTACTACTAACCAGTTGTAAACCTATCTAGTCCAGAAGAACTACCGCTCGAGGTAATCCCTTCAGTGTAGCAAGGTGCTCATCGATTGCAAGAGGGAGGCCAAGGAAAACTTCGAGAGTCGCGATCCGAAGATTAAGAAAACCGCTCCAGCTCATTGGTTGATTAAAACCCCGGACAGTAGCGTTACGAAGAACAGGAACCAACGTCTGTCATATACAACGGGACCGTAGCTGTGCACACAGGAAGAGGACTCAGTACCTGCAAAGAAGGCATAAAGCTGCTAGCCTAGTCTTTGGGACGCCTATTGGACAACGAGCAAACATCTGCAGACGTGCCGCTTGATACAGCGAAGGGAGACCGATCCAGAAATCGAAGAACAGACAAGCTGTTAAAACATCAATAGTTATTCACCACGGCAAACCTAATCCCAAACGGAGTTCAGATTCTTGACCAGACCAACACCAATCAACGTGACAACCTAGGACGCCCCATATACGAAATCCGATACTCAGTCACCAATTGCTATCAATACGATTCATACAGTTTCACCCAATACTGCGACGATACTGTTTGGACAATCACTCGAACTGCGAGTCCCATTGTCAACCACAGTGACACTTTCATCCTCTACCACACCAACCCAGACGCATTCTTCTACCTCGAAAACTTCGCCCCCAACAAAGTCCGCATAATCCACATCTGTGGAAGTGACCGTCGACTTCTAAGGATACACTACACCGTACCGCCATCGTGGCTGACATCCTATCCCTTCCAGCCCTTGACGATCCTATCTACTCTACCAGAGACCTCATCCGGAACCGATTCCTTGCATTTGCCGAAGAGTTCGACGACATCCTAAATCGAATCCGAATAGTCTTGGACGAACGATATCGTGATTGGATTTCAGCCGTTGAATACGCACAATACACTCGAGATCAACAACAACCTTGGATATATAAATACGGACTCTTGTGGCATCATACACGCTTATTCATCCCTCGACAAACTTATCTACGTCGTTTCTTTATTGGTCACATACATTTTGATAACCACGGAGAAACGTTACATCGAAGTGAAGCAGAAACCACACGTCTTGTAGCAAGACATTTCTGTTGGGCAAATCTCAGCGACGACGTCAACCAATACATCTTTCAGTGTACCTGTCAACACCATCAACCCACACCCAATAACACCGTTCATCACTACCTAGCACCGCCCATCGAAATACCTGAAGACCACGTTACTGCTCATACTCTCAACTCTTACTACGACGACTCAGACAGTTACGGATATCATTCCGGAACCGATTAGTCACCACGGCAGATAAAGGCAAAAGCAAGTCTTCCTCGCGTCAGACTACTCAAACACCTGCTATACCATCATCATCAACTAAACCAAGTCGAACGCAAACACCTGTTGTTCCCACCGCTTCTACCAGTCAAACATCCGAGCCAACGTACACCAGCGTTGTTAAAGCACCACCACCACATCGAAACCTACACTTCAACAGAGAGACACAATTCTTTTACCTCACCTTCGAAGGAGAAGTAGGGAAACGACCTTGGTCCTACGACCCATCTGTACGTAGGTGGACGCCTATTGCAGCAAAATCAGCAACGGCAGGACGAGCCTTCTTCATTGCCAATACACCTAACTGGGAAGACCTTGCCAGCCGATCTCTAGCAGGAGAATTTGATAATCTCGAACCACCCCCACCACCATTTCCTACAACCCTCACCTTCAACGAAGAAACTCAACTCTTTCACTTCCAAAATAGTGACGGAACCCTCTCAGAGACACCTTGGGTGTGGAACCCTATCAACGACGAGTGGACTACTGTACCCCTAGGTTGGGACCCAAGAGAAGCATACGAAATTTCAACACCCAACTGGAGGGAGTTAAAAGACGAATATTACCGCCGACACCCTGAACTTACCCGCCAACCAACACCACCCCCTCGTGAACCAGCACCGAGCCGTGAACCCTCACCAATTCGCGAATCATCTACTGAATCGCCTACCCCAGCCCCTCAGGATCCACCCAAAGACCTCTTTGAAGAACCGATTAAACGACCAGTATCACAACAGTCTTCTATATCAGGAACCTCCCACTACTCTTTTGCAGAAAAAACTCCTACTCGACCAACAACCCATCCTAACCTACCTCCCATAAAACCAAAACCCTCTCTCACATACACTCGCCCTCACATCGAACCACTATCACGAAATACAATGGCTGGTACACAAACTATTACAGTCACAGACGCCTCATTCTTTCGCCCCCCGCCTGGAGAAGAAAGTATTAGTGCCTGGCATGGCTTTGGACAAGGAGGAAGAATGTGGGGACCAGCAAGAAATCGTGGACGAGATGACGGACCACCTGGAGGAAACCCACCAGGAGGAGGAGGAGGAGGACCTGGAGGACCTGGAGGACCTGGAGGAAACCCACCAGGAGGAGAAGGAGGAGGACCTGGAGGACCTGGAGGACCTGGAGGACCAGTTGGAGGAGATGATGACGAACCAAATAACGTCAATCAAGCTTTTATTCCGATGAAAATCAAGCCCTTCACCGGAACTCAAAAGGATGTCGATCGATTTCTCATGCAATGCAACGTCTTCCTACGACTCAACGCACAACAATATAACACGGATTATCGATGCATCGGATTCATAATTTCCCACTGCTCAGAACCAGGATCCATACCATTCGCCACTCAATATGTCGCATCTGGTCGACTCGAAACGGATACTTTTGAAGAGTTTATTCAGGAATTCGAACGAACCTTTGTATCATCGGAACTCACTGTCCAAGCTCAACTAGAATTGGATGACCTTCGTCAAACGGGATCTATCGAAGCGTACAATCTTGCGTTTAAACCACTAATACAACGCGCTCGAATTACTGGATACATTGCCCAACGTAACCAATATTGGAAAGGACTCAATAACAACCTCTTACAAAAGTTACTGGCGTGTCATCCACAACCCACTACAATGGACGGATGGTACTATCTCGCCACCAAACTGGACACTGGCTATAAGATTGGTCGCGCAATGAATAGACACCCCAGATCGAACGAATACCAATCTACTCGACGACCTACACGCCAGGCCAACCGACAAATCCGTGCCATAACCAACGAAGCGTACATTGAAGAAGAGCCCTCCGATAACTCTCTCAATGACATAGATCAGCTTGTCGATTCAGCAGTCAACCATTTATTCCTTGCGCGTTTATCAACGGAAGAATACCAGCGACACATGAAAGACAACCTCTGTTTCAATTGTCACAAACCAGGACATCGTACCGCTAAATGTCCTCAGCCACACCCCAAACGCAACAACAGATCTCGATGGCCAAACTCACGCACACCTAAAGCCAAAGTCATTCGTCAGATCACAGCTACAGATGATCAAGACGAATACTCGGAACCCGAAAACGACAATGACAACCAAGAATCGCTCTCAACCGAAGATCGCGCTGCCCAGATTCAACAACTTCTCATTGGTCTTGATGATGACACGGTCAATCAAGTCTTTGATAAAGTTGAGGAAGCAAATTTTTAAACGACGAAGAGCTTCCGCAGCCATCTCTCTCGTTGAATATTCGGCTGCTCATCAACTCTATTAACGACAATCATGCCTTACGAATTCCGATTACCTTCAGCTATAACGATAAAATCCACAAAGCGACTGCACTTCTAGACACCGGAGCCGAAGGTCTATTCATCGACCGAAAACTCGTAGAAAAACTCCACCTAAAAACAATCAAATTACGACACCCACTGCGACCCAAGAACGTTGATGGAACACTCAACAATGCCGGACGTATCACCTCTTATGCACCTCTTCAAGTCAAACTTGGAAATCAACAATATGCTATGCGATTCTATGTTACCACTCTTGGAAAAGAAGAATTTATTCTTGGGCTACCATGGTTCAAGAAATATAAGCCAAAAATCGATTGGGATACAGGATCCATACAGCTCAACCGCGTCAACATCTCGACTCAGCTTGCACAACAAGCTCGAAAAGGATTTGAAGCTGCTAAGCCACTTCTAGATCTTGTACCTCGCCAATATCACCAATTCCTTTCCCTATTCGACGAAGAAAAAGCACACCGTTTTCCACCAAAACGACCATATGACCATGCTATCGATCTCAAACCAGATTTCACTCCCAAACGGCACTCTCCATATCCACTATCTCTTCCGCAACGCGCCGCTCTGGACACCTTCATCAACGAAAACCTTAAAAATGGATATATACGACCTTCAAAGTCGCCTATGGCATCACCCCTTTTCTTTGTTGACAAGAAAGACGGAACTCTACGACCCGTACAAGATTACCGTACCTCAACAATGGTACAATCAAAAACGCGTACCCATTACCACTTGTTCAAGACCTTTTGGACAAACTCCACGGATCACAATACTTCATCGCTCTAGATATTCGATGGGGATACAATAACATACGGATTAAAGAAGGAGACCAATGGAAAGCTGCGTTTACCACTCAACGAGGACTTTTCGAACCAACAGTTATGTTTTTCGGCTTATGCAATTCTCCAGCAACCTTCCAACACTTTATGAATGACATCCTTGGAGAAGAAATCTTACTGAACCATCTCTTGGTTTATATGGACGACATTCTCATCCATGCCCCAACCTTACCAGAACTTATCCACCGCGCCAAACGCGCCTTCACAATCCTTCAACGGAATGACTTATACTTCAAACCCACCAAATGTTTCTTCCATACACAGAAACTTACTTATCTAGGACTCATCATTACGCCTAATCACATCCAAACGGATCCTACCAAGATCGAAGGCATTACCAAATGGCCAGTACCCACCAACGTCAAAGACGTTCGCTCATTTACTGGTTTCACCAACTTTTATCGTCGATTTATCCCTCATTACGCCGAGATTACCAAAGCACTGGACAACCTTAAACGGAAAGACCAACCGTTCGTTTGGACTGAGGTTGAACAGAAGGCATTTGACGCACTCAAAGCTGCCTTTTCTCAACATCCGCTACTTCTAATGCCGAATCCCCACAAACCTTTCTTCTTAGAAACTGATGCTTCCAAAGTCGCTACTGGAGCTGTCCTTCGCCAACATGACGACAACAGTGTTCTTAAACCCATAGGATACATTTCGCAATCACTCAACTCAGCCGAACGTAATTACGAAATTTACGACCGAGAACTACTTGCCATCA
This sequence comes from Trichaptum abietinum, assembly GCA_910574555.1. Classification (NCBI taxonomy): domain Eukaryota; kingdom Fungi; phylum Basidiomycota; class Agaricomycetes; order Hymenochaetales; family Trichaptaceae; genus Trichaptum; species Trichaptum abietinum. Next base: position 2,888,334 of record CAJTBE010000001.1, read on the forward strand.
TTCGCGCCCTTAATACTTGGAAACATTATCTCCTTGGATCACCACATCAAGTCACCTTGTGGTGTGACCATCGCAATCTAACCTATTGGAGAGAAGCCCGTCGACTTTCACCCCGTCAAGCTCGATGGCATTTGTTGTTATCACAATTCGACCTTCACATTACTCATGTTCCCGGCAAACAGATGATACAATCTGACCTTCTATCACGCCGGGCGGACCATGTTAAACAGGGGGAGAATCTAAACGAAGTTTCTATAATGCTGCCGAACGACCTCTTCATTTCCGCATTACAAGACCACAATGATTCGGAAGACGAAGAAGAAAGCATTGACTACGAGTCTGACGATGACCTTCCAGACACCGATGACCTGACAAAATCCATCAAAGAATCAATGAAGAAAGACGAATATCTCACCAATACCATTTCTCAACTAAAGAAGAAACTACCACCCGCTCGAACCGCACTCAAAGACTGGTTTTTCGATGACACTGGCATTTTATACTTCAAAAACCGCATCTATATCCCGGATAATCTCGAATTAAAACGCACAATCTTACGACTTCACCATGATATCCCAGTACGCGCTCACCCTGGTATATTCAACACTCTGGAACAAGTCCGAAGAACATACTATTGGCCCCGAATGCAGAAATTCGTATCTGATTACGTCCATGGATGCGCACTATGCCAACAAATGAAAGTCAATCACCATCCGACCGCACCACCACTAATGCCTATCGCCGCCGATAAGAACTCTTTTCCATTCTCTCACGTCAATATGGACTTCATCACCGACCTTCCAATGTCCCATGGATACGACACCCTTCTATTGGTCATTGATCACGATTGTTCCAAAGCTATTGTTCTCATCCCTTGCGAAAAGACAATAGACGCCATCGAAACAGCACAACTATACTTCGATAACGTATACCGACGATTTGGACTTCCCATCCGCATCATCTCCGATAGAGGACCTCAATTTGCTTCTAAAGCATTTTCAAGAACTATGCAAAATTGTAGGAATCAAATCATCGATGTCGACCGCTTATCACCCGCAAACAGATGGACAAGCAGAACGAACCAATCAAGAGATCGAAGTCTATCTTCGAATTTATTGCACTGGAGAACCCGAAAATTGGTCTCAACATATTCCCAACATTGAATTCGCCCATAACAACCGCGCTCACACAGTCACCAAAAGAACCCCTTTCTCACTTCTCATGGGATATGAACCAATTGCCTTACCCCTGAAACACCCAAAATCGAACGTTCCATCAGTATCACAACGACTTGCCAATCTCACGGTCTACCGGTCAGAAGCCTTAGCCGCTCATTCAGTTGCTGCTATGGTTATGAAGGAACGTACCTTCCGGAACTTCAAACCATTCAATAAAGGCGACAAAGTCTGGCTAGACTCCAAAAACCTCCGAATCCCTGGCCTATCACAGAAGTTCAAGGAGAAACGTGACGGACCATTCCGGATCAAGAAAGTCTTATCGCCACTAGTCTATGAACTAGATCTCTCACGGACTAAATGGAAAATACACCCGGTATTCCACGCTGCGCTTCTCGTGAGATACACCGAGACCGAAGCATATGGACCACCCCACAGTAATCCCCCACCTGACCTGATCGAAGGACAAGAACAATACGAAGTTGAAGCCATCCGTGCCCATCGTGGAAACGGCACTAGACGAAGATACCTTATAAAATGGAAAGGTTACCCCACTTCTGGAAACTCATGGGAACCTGAGTCCAATCTCCGGAACGCACAGACCATCCTCAGAGCCTATAAGAAGCTCCACCAACTTGCCTGAATGCCCGCATCCCACAAACTCGTTCGCTTCTCTTATCCCCATTCCTCTAACATTGTCAACGACTCCACTCTCTCTGCATCATACCAACAGCCCATTACTCCTGAACCCACAATCCTCGTACTACCACCTACTTCGGTTCCAACGCGCCCCGGTTACCTGGACGCCGTCCGACCCTCCTTCACAAAAACAAGAATAGAAAAACACTTTATACCCGACTGGCAGAAAACGTACTCCAACCGTTTACACGTCCCCACTCTCTCCACCTTCCTTATTCACTGTTTCTACTTCAACCCCGATTACGCACAACAACTAATCAACTACTTCAACACATCCGCTCGTGTCCAACCACCCCTTACTATCACTCGACCCATAACCCGCCATCGCCGCAAACATATTAGTCACTTTGAACCTCAACGTTCGGACCCTTATTGCACTTGCAGTTGCTGCCACTATAACTGTCCGACTCACTCTCTCTAGACAATGCCCCCGTCCCGCACTCAACGACCTTCGCCTCGCATCAATCCCACCCTTCGAACACCTATACCAACCTTTCGACCGACAGACATCAACATCGACCATCTCACCCAAGCAGAATCAAGAAGGGTCCTTAACCTCTTCACCAATCGAACTATTCACCAACGTCTCAGTACCTCGACTTCCGATGCTACCCCTCTACTCACCATCTGGACTCAATTCTACGACATCGCCACCCGCGGTCAAGAGGTCATGGAAACCAATGTCTTTATTGTGGAAGGAGCCCTTCGACTACTCCGATCCTCTCAAACTTCATTCGAAGACGCTCGTCGCTATGCCCTGGACCAATTCCTCACTCACGCACCACCCGCAATCACCGCACCACCAGTCATTGATCTCACTACAGAAGATGAAGTCGTGGATCTCACAAACGATCTCATCAATTCGGTCGGCATTCAAGTCCCTGAACGCCCAGGCCTCGCCGATCGCTTATCGGATCCTATGGAGCTCAAGTCACCAAGCCCTGCATACGAAGTCCACACCGCACCACCATCACCAGTCACCAGTCCAAAACCGGACAACAACCCGTTCTCAACCATGGCACTTGATTCTTCGACCGAATGCTCAACGCATACCCCCATTGAACACCAGTACGAACTGGCCGCCTCCACCTGCGAATCTTATACATGTCCATATTGTCATAAGCGAGCACCTGGACACATCGCCTCAGAATGCAACAATCATCGATGCGTCTCATGCGGACAACAAGAAGGTCATGACGACGAATGCGCTACCTTCCGAGTCCTCCAACAACGTGTTCAGAGACGTATAAAGGAGCGCAACTCCTCTCAAAGCGACTAAAGCACCTGTTGCTCACCACCGGATACCCATTGGCGTTAACTTCGCCTATATGGCACGTTTTTCTTACTTTCTTTATTGGACTTAACTTGTCCCTATAACGGCCATTTTCTCTTTATCTATTAACTGATTTCCACTACGTTTCAATTTAAGAACGGGGTAATGTTACAAATTCTAACTATGTCAGCGGCCCCCTTTTGTTCCGACGGACTCCCGCGACTCCACACCCTTTGCCCTATCTGTTGCTATTCTTGTCTTTGCTCAGTTATCCTTGTTTCTTATCGTCCAATCCCGGAGCCCCACATGTAACCCTTCGCCCTAACCCTCTGCCCCGCTCCCACACTATTATTAGTAGCCTATTGTCTACGGACCTATTGTTCTCTGCTTATTGTTCATCAGATGTATCTCCGCTCCGCAGCCATAGTATATAAACCCCTGTACTTAGCATGATCGAACCCTAAGTTCGATCTCCTTTGTCAAACCCCCCGTCTCTAGTCACACTATACATCTGCTTTATCTCTACTCCACATCGTAGGCCTTTGTCCATACTTAAAGACTCTAAGTGTTGAGCCCTAGCTCCGCTATTTGTCTTAGCAACCAACGTTGCGAAACCCAACTATACGAGACCGTAAGTTGAGACGTAACAAATTGCCCCTACAGAGGGCCACCGAGTATACCCATCTGGGTAGATATCCACATTGCTGGTAAGATCAATGCGTGCTTGTTGCGCAGCTGTCTGATAATTGTGTGATCCTCCCAATCCCCTTCGTTCCTTCTTGACGGCATCGGGCAGTTTGTCGCGAAACGCGTGAATCATCTCCTCCAGAAGTTCGATATGGTTCCTATAGGCAACATAGTGGGCTAGGAACAAGGGAATGAAGAAATAGAATATCCCAAGCTTGTAAACGTCGAACTCGAGTCTGTCTCCAGTATAATACAGATGCGTCTGCACCTGTTGCCTTGGCAGAGGTGATGCTTTTCGACTAGGCGTCTTTCCGTCCCCTGGGTATAAAGCTTCTCCCAACGGAGACCTCTTTTGATACAGTTGGGAGTATCCTTCTATACCTTGAGGTGTACCATGATACTTCAGGAAGATCTCCTTCATTTCTTTATTGAAACTTGACCATTCTAGCTTCCGCTGGCCTCGAAATTGATGGCATTTTTCCCTCTCAGTCTTCGAGAAACGGAGAAGGAAAAATGAGCCGTGAACTACGTAGCGTTGAAGGTCCTCCAGGAAAGACCGTAAAGTCACCGCATCCTTCGCCGCTTGATTCTAAAGAAAGGCAGTCAGATGTAGAACATCAATGTTGATGAGTATGACTGTTACGAACCCCAACGACACTTTCACATAATAGATCGACTGTTTCAAAGAGTTCTTCGACGAGCTCTTCCCGTTTATTGAAAGACTGTTTAAGGCTCGTAATTTCTTCAAACTTCGCAAGGTACGCCTTCTTCATTTCCATCATCTCGCTTTTCAGAGCTGCCACCGCTGCACGAAGATCGACGTCTTCCGACTGCACAATTGATGCATCCTGCCCCTCCTCTTGCTCGACTTGCTCTTCCGTCCTAGCACGATCCGATACGCTTTCATAGTGGTTATTCTGTATTGCCTCGACGTGGTCATTTGTTTCAGAAGATAAAGACCTGAGTGTTTCCTTTTGCCGACATATGTTTTTCGTCAGAGTTTCCCTGGCGATAAAGGCTTATCGTTTGCGTTAATCGATAATCATTTCTACTTATCAATTGAAAATAATGCACACCTGAAGGACTCGAATTTGTCTCGTTGATCTCAGCTTTAACCTCCCGATAGGTTCCTTCCTTGGGCCCTCCGCATTATTTAGATTGAATTCCACTGGGTCGCGCGACAAGTTCCGCGCTCCTGACACCTTACCCCTCGGGCTGTTCAAGGAACTCGTTGACTGATCTCGCACTCTCGCGACGTTGTCGGATCGCTGACTTGAAGGAGCTGAGTGGGATGACGACAAGCCCTTGTAACTTGAGAAAGTTCGTGGCATTTCCTCGTGCGATAGTGGGTGCAGATGACGATTGTCACGCTGATCCAACGACTTCAAGTTGGGGAGGAAGCTTGAGCGCTTGTTGACTGAACCTTGGCTACCACTGCCAGTGTTGCGAACAGTTTGGCCAAGCCCAAGACTACTATCACGTAGTACACTAGTAGTAGTATAGTGACGACTCTGGCATTCCATGTTCAAGTTGTCGATTGAAACCTCGCGCGACCTGCGTCTCAGACTGCGAGTGCTTTCCGAGTCGGCCCGAGTGGATCTACCACGGAAGTGTGTAGTGTCCTGTGTGTGGTATGAGCGACTTGGGTGGTCTGGGTTTTTTTCTTCAAGTTCTGAATCCAAATCATGCCAGTCTTCCACTGGCACTGGCAAGCGATGGTACCCGTCTACTTGAGAGCTGGCTGGGGAGTCAACACGGTGAGCGCCGGCCTGCCAGTGCCAGTGAGCGTTAATGCCTAAGTCGGCAGCCGACTCAGGTTTGACACGGCGCCGGCGGGTGTCAACAGTGCCAGTACTGGTAGTAGTACTACTAGTACCGTGACTCAGGCTGTGTCCACAACTCGAACATTGGCAGCCAGTGGGACTCCGAGTTCCAGACATTCCAGGCAACAGAGTTGCAGATTTAGTAGACTGCTGAACGTGAAGCGAGTACTACTAGTAGTAGTAATCACGATAGTAGTTGCCCTGAGTAGTAGTATTAGAAGAAGCGAACAACAACCGTTTGAACTCAAAGTTGAGATTGTGACAACTTGCCAGTCTGAGTGGACAGAATTGGAGGCTTGAGACTGGATAATTCAGCTGCCAGTGGCTAGTAGTAGTACGGTACCCTGCCAGTGAGTACTAATAGTAGGTAGTAGTCGCCAAACATCACTGACATGCCAGTGGCATTCAAGTTCAATTTGAAACTCGGATCATCATCATGATGTCGGCTCCAAGTCCGAGTCCTCCGAGTCGGAGTCACTGGCAGTAGTACTACCGTACTCAGGCTACGTGGCAGCCTGAGGTGGCGTGAGTTATCACTTGAACTTGAAGTTCCACTCCGAGTCCGACTCAGGCTCCGAGTCGCCGGAGTCGGAGTCGTCGGACTTTCAACTTCAAGAACTTGAAGTTGCAGGATCCTCACTTCGTAGGTTTCAATCTACTTTGTAGTATGTGCTAAATGAAGAGTTTATCTTTATCATTGACAGTGTCTTCTTTCATACAATGTTTCGTGCATGTGCATGTCAGCAAATCGGTTAACATAAAATCTATCATAAAAGTCCAGGGATTCCTCAGGTGTCAATGACTTCGGAGGACATTCATCACCCTTCTGAACCCCAAGGAGGTGAGCTAAACGGAAGATGTCCCCTATATCTATCACAGATAACTTCGGAGCCTTGCAGTCACGGTCATAGTGACGTCTGCCACTGGCATTCACTCCAGGACAACATTCGACACGCTGCCAGGTGGTACTAGAAGTCTCTGACTCATAATCCGGCTCGACAATCCACATACTTGTTTTCGGGTCAGGCGAGTCGCCAACACGTTTGAAACACTGTATGAGAGCGCATTCCTGACGTTCCGCTTTGGCTGTGAAGGAGAAAAGAAGTATAACCCTAGCAACTCTCATTCCTGCGAACCCCTGTTTACGTGAACTAACTCGGACAAGTACTGCATCTCGTCGAGGTTTTCCGCGCCAAGACGGATTGGACCTGATCACCTCCCTCATTGCTTGTTCTATAGGGATCGATTCACCACGGTAGGCAAAGAAAGCGGTGGCTGAATGGAAAATTGAAAAGTCATTGCTCATGTCTAATTCAAACTGCGCATGTCCTGGTTCAGTTCTGCCAGAATAAGCCCTTGAGTTGTAGGTGTGCTTTTCGTACTTGTTAAGTAAGTATACTTTGATGAGCTGTCGGAGCTGTCGGAAACTCAGGATAGCCTTTCATCGCTGCAAGAGCGTTGAGCTGTTTAGGGTACACCTTACTGGACTCTGCAAGGATAACATCAAAGAAGTCAGTTGAGCAGCACCAAAAGCACGGGTTACTACTAGTAATAAGTAATACTCACGTTGCTTCGAAGCCATTAATATCAAGCTCAAAGGGTCATTTCTGCCGCCCACGCGGATCTGGCGTTCAGCATGTCGTATGCCATGAACCGCACCACACTGCGGCCCATCCACTAAGCTTTCGGAATTGTCCAGGTCTGCAATTTCATTGAGTTCATGATTGCCCACAATGTCATCGAAGAAGTCCTCTGTATCATCAGCTGCGCCTGTCAATGGTACGCCACGGAGGTGCCTATGCTCTCCCCGAGTACTAGTAGAAATCTTCTCAGCGTCATCCGTGTCCGACTCTGAGATATTCTTGCGCAGAACATCACGCAAAGCTCTCCACGAAGCCTCCGCCAACGAATCGTCCAGCATTCCACGCCTTTCAAAGTCTGCCCTCGATGCAATAAGTTTACTTAGTCGTTGGTTTGCTGTGATCATTTGACCCAAAGGATCATTTCTGTTTGAGCGTCGCCATGTTTCCTTGACCGCGTAAATGTGTTTATTCTCTGTGATCGATGAACACAGCCCGCTCGGTGCGGCGAAGAGAGGGATCATTGTAGGATAGTGGACCATGGCATGCTGTCGTGGCAGTGAGAAGTTATCCCGGATGCCCTTGGCTATGAATATTTGCCGAAATTGATGAAAGTGGTCCAGAGAGGCTTTGATCTGATCAAGAGTTGAGGCTGTAATCGTGTACCGACGTACAAGGTAACAAAAGTCCAGAAATGCACTCATTGTGGTGATTATATCATCGTGCACAATGCCCACAATAGCCGGAAGATACACCTAAGCGGTTTGCATCAAATATCAGCAATCCACCGCCTCGAATTAGGTAGAAAGGCCACATACTTTCATCAGTGCCTTAGAATCATTGCCTGTCCATTGCTTGAAGCCTCGGCCTTCGGGGAATCTGCGAAGTCCAGGAAAAGGAGCAGCGACTCTAATCCTGTAGAGGGTTAGCAATGGTATTTACATTATACGACTTGTGAGAGAATAGCACCTTTTATCCACAATATCCAGCTCTGTCGTGGTCAAGGTCTGGCAAATCCACTCGACAAGATGATCCTTGAACACGCCTTTGATGATTTGGTGTAGTAGGTCCGGAGATATGAGATCGCATATATCCGCTCGCGGAAAGTCATTGGTGAAAGGCTACGGGACAACCTGATTGTAAAATATGCATCCAGGGGAGACTTTGAAGCACATACCACGATTTCCTGATGGAATCCATACTCTTTTCGAATTGTTGCTCTACTTATGACGTTGTCATCCACCTGTTCTATCAATCGTTCGTGCAGCTCTTTTGTTCGAGGGTTTGTAACAAATTCCGGATTATCTAGGTTCTTGTGAGGTGCTGTACATCTATATCATATAGCCACAGTAAGCCATTCTCACGGACTTGTATGCGTTGCCTGAGGACAGTACTTACTTGCAGCACCATCCAGTGCATATTGCGCATAGACTCACCTGTTCCGGATAATCGGCTATATATGAGCCGAGTCCGAGAACCGACCTACGCAAGTGACCATCAGGGCACCGGAGAATGGTCTGTTCATTGTTTATGGACATGGCGGTCTTCAGTGAACTCAAGATTCTCGATATAGAAGAATGAAAAATCTGATGTCTAAAGCGACGGAAGTCATCTGACTTTTCGTACTGCCGCTCAGCTGCAAAAAAAGCGTCAAAACACAATTGAACGGCTCAGTTTTTGACACACACTCTTTGGTATTGCTAAAAATGCTACGAGCTGGACTGTATTCAACTTTTGGGACCGCCGGGCCTTGTTTGATACATTTCCTATTGAGAGATATAACGGATAATATTCGTTGTTGCCAGTTGCAACGGAAACCGTTGTCTTGTCGCTCCCCAAGATCACCGGAACGAGCATGGACCCATGGACTGCTTTATCTTCGGCTGAGATTTTGTTCTTAAGTCAAGGACAATCAGTACACTTCCTCCAACTTTGAATGCTGCATTATTCATGACTTACAGCCTGTTCCCAAGCGAAATTTCCGGACATGTAATTTCTGAACACTCGTTCTTTGTCATTGATGTCATCAGATTCCTCCTTTGGCTGATATTCACGAAATGGGACATAGTCAAATTCGCCTTCTAAAGCCGTATTATCCACCAAATTTCGGATCACTTCCAAGGGATCCCGAAACCATACATCATATTCTTTCCTCTTCCATGACTCGGTGTTCTCGTCTGTCGCTTTTTGGCCATTGTCGTCCGTGTAGAAGTTACTAAAGGATTTCCAAGGCACGTCACCAACTCTCGTAGCGTCAATGACATTGTACAACTTTTGTGCGTCTCCATCGAGTAGCGTACTAGTAGGATCCAGATCTGAGTCATCGTCGGGTTCAGTTACGTCCAACTCAGAATATCCGCCAGATTTTGCGTTCTTCACAGACTGAATTCGCTGGTAAGCCTTCATGATTCCGAGAAGCTTTGTTATATTACCAGCAGACATTTGCTCATCGCGATAAAGAAAGTCTGCTAGCTCAAAATCTGCTCGGCACGAATAGGGAGACCAGTCATTTGGTGCAGGTTCATTTCGCGGAACAGGTGGTTCTTCGTTTTTTAAGTTGTTTCCTTCCGCATCACACGGGGTGGCTGCTCGATGTTTTTCATCAGAGTGCTATCAAACCGAGGACAATATACTTGGTGCGCACCATTCATATATCTGTGATACACCTTTAGGTTACCATCACTCTCCTCATGATCTCCAATGTCGAAGTCCAAGTCTTCAGAGGATGCACTACGGCCACTGTCACTTCCGGTGCCAGAATGGGACAGAGAATCAGGTCTGTCTAGGTCTTGAAGCAACTCGTCTCGGCCTATACTGAGCATCGAGATATCCTGTGTAAGCATGGAAATATCGTAATCGTAGGAGTCAGAGCCGCTCTCAAAATGACCCTCTGTTGGAAGTTCGGACGACCTCGGTAGAGGTTGAGGAGTTGGAGCTCGTGTGGGTCGAATAGGTGAAGAATCATAGTCGTGACCACAGGCAGTAGATCTTGCCACGGATGACATCGGATGAGCTGAATATTCATGTCTTGCTCTTCCAGATTGACTCTTGAACGTCCTACTACAGCTGGGCAAGGTACATCGAATAGTTGGTGGAAAATGAAAGGGGTCGTGCTTTTTCCGTGTCGCTGGCATCAATGTAGCCTTCAGTAGTATATGTCGATGATTGGGACTCACAGCTGAGTGCCAGTGCCAGTGCCGTAAGGCTGCCAGTGAACCTGAGTGCCACTGTCACTGGCAGTGCGTGAGTCACACACTCAGGCTGGCACTGGCAGTGCCAGTGGCAGCCTGGCCAGTGGCAGCCTGAGTGAGTGGGCGTAAATTTTCAACTTGACTAAGATAGACGCCCTCGCCTCCCTGATCTTGAACTTGCACCTTCGATCCATCTTATTATCACCCAAGTCTCAAAACACTGCACAAAATGTCAACCTCGAAGACAGACGAGGGCCAAGAACAGTAACCAGCACCCCGGAGCAGTAGTTGACCAACTCAGAACAAGACGAACAAAGGAGGAGATATTGCGGGAGAAGGAAGAAAAAGACAAAAGGAAAGTACAGCAGGCAGCGAGGCGGGATGAGGCATTGAAGGAGAAGGAGGAGAAGGAAAAACAGAAGGAAGAACGGGCAGCTTTCCACAGAGCTGCGGCCCAGCAAGTTGCGGTCGCGAAAGAGAGGAAAAAACTCGCTGCGGAGCAGAAACGGGCAGCAAAAGAACAAGAGGTAGCTGACAAGGTACGCAAGAAGGTGACCGCAGCAGAAAACCAAGAAGCAGCGATGCTAGAGACCGTAGAGCTTGAAAACAATTTGTCGAAGGCTCTTGAGACACGCACCCAGATGGGCTCAACAGTGCCTAAACTCGCTGGAAAACGTGGACGTAGGAAGCCAAAGGGCGAAGCTAGTAGTAAGTCTTCAACTTCAGATCAGTAATTACATAGCTTTGAACTGGCGTAAGCAGGCTCGAAGAACGGTGTTAAAGACGTGTCGGGTTGTGAAGTTGAATACGACGAAGACTTAGACATTGGTGAGTTATATTGCCTATACATTTTCAGATGTTTTCAAAGCTTGGAGGTTGACTACTTTGACTCACAATATGAAGCGGCAAGTACGGATGCGTCAAACAGAAAGCCTGCAAAAAAGGCTAGGAAAGAAGATCCCAAAGGTGAACTTCCATTTTGCACCCGTGTGCAGACCGCAAAGACGTCGAGATCTGCCGCCACTCCAAGCAACACTTTCTTTCACGCACCTGCCGGACAGAACGAGAGCCTTTCTGGTGAAGAAACGGATATAATAGACTCGCCCGCTACGTCAAAGCGGGACGACAAGACAAAGCGACTTGCCAGGGCGCTTTGCAACACAGATGAATCCACTTTCATTGGTGAAGAGGATGGAGGACTTGAGGTGGCAGGGATAGACTCGAGAGGGATCAATTTGTGAGTTTAAATCTGAAATCTTGCAATGCGTACGGGATCAATTTCTGGTATGCACGATGTAATGGTAAGTGTGAAGCTTGATTTAGACTCAGCTAAAGCTCATAGTATGATCCAACTAGATTACTAATGTTCATGCTGAGGAAGCGGATCATGGAGAACGGGATCAAATTTCCTTCTACCTACAACATTGACACTCTCGTCTTTGTTACCATATTATGAGCTTCGCTGACGCCAAGCTACACTAGACACAGCATCTCATTGCAAGACAATGAAAGCTTAAGTCCTTGGGAGGATGAAGGGGAAACAATAACCCTCGCAAGCTATCATGGTGTAAAGAATAGCTCAATCAGCGTGCAACAGACAGCACATTTTGTCGATTCGGACACAAATATTGTGAGTTGACGGAACATGAGAATGGCAGATGCAGTCTGAATACCTTGCTTGTAGGGCGAAAGCGATCCGAGGAGGCTGACAAGGCCGGCTCAAGCTAGTGTGAGTGCGACTTATTACTGTTTGATTCACGTCAGTTACCCCATGACCGTTTGATCATATCCCTTCGTTATTATTTTTCTGCCAACTGTCGTGTAATGAACAGGATGGAGGTAGCAGCAACTTGAACTCAAAGAAAAGGAAGTTGCTGCGCGACACTCTCTCCGGGTCGCAGGTTTCAACGGTAAGCGACGTCATATCATTCCTACCTTTTCCAATCTACTAACCAATCCCTTTCCGTACTTGAGGATAAGAACAACGAAACAAAACCAGGTGGACAGGTGAGTGCCAGACAGTGAAGCACAGTGATCTTCATGCTACATCCTTCCTTCATTGTTTGCTGAATTGATCTTTGGACAGGGTGCAACCAAGAGAACTGCCAACTCGCAGCTCAGCGCACCGGTAAGTCCTATCTTACTCCAATTTCTCTCGTTTCCCCCTGATTTATGGTTGTAAGGTGCAATCACTAGCCTTGGAACCCCGTATACAGGTATGTGTGAGCGTCGATGCACCGTAGGCTCACCTCCGCTGTAGCAACTATTCGTTCCCTTCCTCACATCGGGTCGATCGCTAATTTGTGCCTATGAATAGGACATCATAGTCACAAAAAACAGAAAGAGAAAGTCGCCACCGGACACCGACTCCCAGGTTGATGTGGTAATTCTTCCACCTTCACGTGTTATGGATTCCTTCATGTTTATGTTTACTTTACACCATCTCAATAGGCTAGCAAGAGTGTCAAGGTCAAGAAGTCATTGTTCACTGGCATGGACACACAGGTCAGTGCCACAGTAAGTGCCAATTCTTTGGTAACCGGCATTTTAAGTTCGTTTCTGACCAGGCGGAAAGGACTTGAGTAAGAAGAGGAAACCCTCTGACATTCCTTATCGGCCTGAGGCCGACACAATGGTAATTGCTTCCTTTCGAGCTGCTCACTTGCCATGGATAACAGCTTTCTGACGTATTGCAGTCTGAGATTGGATCTGCTACCTCTCATCGCAAGAGGCAGTCGCTGGTGGCTGATAATGAAGCAAGTGTGGGTCGATTGATACACTCTAAATGTGAGCATTCACTCACTATTCTTATTAGACTGGTGGTCGAAAGATGCCGTTAGCACCTCTAACACAGTCGCTTGCAATGACGAGAGTATCCTGCACTCCCGGACCCGAAGTATTAGTGATTGGGGCTTATCCTGGTCATCGCAAAGTCTCTCGGACTACTAGCTCAGTGTGTCGAATCAAATTCATTACTATGACATATTTTTGCTGATTCACTTATATGCAGACATCAGTGGGGCTGGAGGACAAGGGTCGAAATGAAGGAAAGGAAGGATCTCGCGTGCCAGGCAGAAAAAGGGCGACGAACCAGTGTCTCCCTCCCGGTACTCAGGCCGGTTGGATTCATATTTTTTTACCTTCACTTTTCCGCGCAGTAGGAAAGTCCCTCACGCCATGGCAAAACCCGGACAATGAGCTCATCAGCACACTGTGGGGGAAAGTGTTTGATTCTGTGGAACTAAGTTACGAAACACAGTTCGCCGACATCTGTTCTCTAGTTGAGTCATTCTTAGTTATCTTCAAGTTACCTTTACCAGATTGAGATGCAATCCTTGTATTTCAGGCGGCCCAGAGATGCTCTGATAGCTGGCGCAAGAAACTGTTTGAGAAAGCTGAGCATTCAGTTGCGAGTTTTATCAGCGGCGAACAATCAAAGTCAATGCAAAACGAAGCAATTGTGAAGACGTTGCAGACGCTAGTTGATAAGAAGAAAGCCGAACCGTTTCTATGGGAAAGCTGGTATAGTATGGAAAGGGTAAGTAAAATAGTACTTGTGGCATTTTGTGTCCATGCATTGACCCTGAATGTACAGAAGCAAGGACTGTTCTGCTCTGACCTCGTGGTCTCAGTGTTGTCCGTACACATCGTCTTAGCCATGGGTCGGCATAAAGTACTGGACAAAAACTCCATAGGAAAGCCTATCGGTGCCCTCGCCCTTGCGGCAACAGCGGTATTTTTTTTCAGAACTTATAGTGGCTTTATTCGCTGATCTCCTCATGGATAGGTCAAGGTCGCCATTGATAAACAGGTGGCTCGGTTGCAAAATATCAAAGAAGAGCTTGGCGGCGCTGAGTGGTATTTCACTAGCGCTCTGTGGCAGCCTCATACGGACGACTATGTTAAATTGCTGTCGAATCCCTCTTTCTTCACTGAATCAAACTGGGAAAAGGTTTGATCCCACCTCCTAGCTTACGATGCCAGTAACGATATCGATGCTGGAAAGAACACCGAACTTTTTGGATCGGGTATCACTGGCAGGGACTTTTCCTTATATTTTGATGTTGCAGGTCCGGGTTCGACCTGCGAGAAAGCGTATGACGAAGGCGCTGGTAATTGGGAAGACGGGAGCGATGATAAGGGCGACGAGCGTGAAGGAGCTGAGCATAGAAGCGATGTTGAAGGTGATGCAGAGGATGAGGATGCCGATGCTAAAGGAGATGACGACCTGAGTGAGAGCGGGTACGAGGGCGCTGACAAGATTGAGGGTGAGGGTGAGGACGAGGGCGCGGACGAGGACGAGGACAAGGGCGCGGACGAGGACGAGGACAAGGGCTCGGACGAGGACGAGGACAAGGGCGCGGACGAGGACGAGGACGAGGGCGCGGACGAGGGCGAGGGCGCGGACGAGGACGAGGGCGCGGACGAGGACGAGGACGAGGACAAGGGCTCGGACGAGGACGAGGACAAGGGCGCGGACGAGGACGAGGACAAGGGCGCGGACGAGGGCGAGGGCGCGGACGAGGACGAGGACGAGGACGAGGACGAGGACGAGGACGAGGGCGCGGACAAGGACGAGGGCGAGGAGAAGGATCCAGGCGGAGATGGCGATAATGAGGAGGACGACGCTTCAAAATGGGATTCGGCCACGGAATGCGTCGACTTCTAAGAGCAAATCGTTCACTGGTGAGCCTCTCGTTTCGTTTCTGTCCGTGCGCTCAATAACTTATTACCATCGACTCGCAGAGCAACCTTCGTTTCTACTGGCACGCTAAAGAACATGCAGAATTGAAGGCACGGTAGCGAAATGGGCCTGCCACTGCCCGTGGCAGTGGTTCAGAATCGTGTCGTGGCGGGTTCCACGATAGTGACTGCTATGCTTAGTCTTGTGTAAATGACTGATGTACTTGAACACTGAGGCACTGATAGCTACTTACCGTTGTCTTATATTATTTCTGATGCAATGAAATACTTGGATCATTCTTATGCACTTGAACTCTTGAGCGCTGCAATTTGTCTTACAACACTTGTCTCCTGCTGTAATTAAAGGATGAAGCACTGAAGCACTGGAGCACTGGGGTGCAGATTGCCTGAAACACTTAGAGCACTGTTTCAGGCAACTCGTCCTTATTTCAGGCAGCTCGTCCTTATTTCAGGCAACTCGTCCTTATTTCAGGCAACTCGTCCTTATTTCAGGCAACTCGTCCTGAATAATGGGAGGACATGCATGAATAAGGCAAGCTTGCCTTATTCAGACTTCAAGTCACTCAGGACGTTTAAGTAACGCTTAAGTCACTTTCAGCAGAAAGTAGTTTCCCTGATGGGGCCTATTTTTGGTTTCACATCGATATCCATTTGTCCAGGTTCTGCCGAGCTGATGGATCAGTAGACCGTTCCATGCGTCTGCGGCAGCTTCAGTTATTAGTTTCTTGTCAGGTACTGGAAAGACCGAAATGCTTGTCTGTGTAACAGAAAGGCAGGAGCATAGACTTCTGTTGTTTGCTTTCCTTCTCTCGGAGATCTTTGAGCCATTGGCAACTCGCTCTCACAGGCACACGTAATTCTCTTATACCGACTTCGAGTCTCAAGATCTTCTTTAGGCGACTTTTTCCCGCCACCATCTCTTGAGATGGACAGATCGTGGGCGATCTTGGTACAAGGAAACCACAACAGACGCCCTTTCACCCGGCTAGGAATCGCCGATGCTTGTTATTCACGGGACTTCGGCGATGGTGGATGTGGTGACTGTACATGTTGACCTTGCAACTAGGCAGTTGCCCGACGTTGAATACTCTACTATCAAGATATTTAACAGTCATCGCTAAGCAGATCCTAGGACTAACTGGCAGGCAATCATTCTTAACCGTTCAACTGGGTCGGACTGAAAGGGATCATGGTCATGAATCAGAAAGCAAAATAGAGACGTGACGCATCGCTATGGTTCACTGGCTGTTGTTCTGCGGTTTCTGCGGCGAACGCATTACTCATACAGTTCCTTCACCTTCCCCTTTCTCAATCTCCCTTCTCGTCAATTCCTTGGTCAAGAAATAGCAGCTTCTTGTGTTGTTATTCAGGAGCTTCTGTATGTCGCTATAACAGGCAGCTCGCAAGTGAAGGTAACCAGGGCATCAGACAACTGACAGAGAAACTTCTTGTTTGATGCATAGGCCAGGACACTCACGGACATTCTTGTTGTTCGAAATTTGCGTGGAATCCTCACACAGTAAGTTGAACATGTTGCAAAGGCAGCACAATTATCTGATACCTATTAGTGCCTGTCCAGAAAGCCAAAAGTTGTCGGAATGTAAGCTCCTTGCTAACCTCTTTCCACGGAATGGCGTACGCCACGCTACGTGACCTCTGCTGCATGGCCTCCTAGAATAGCACCAGTGGTCAATGGAAAAGAAAGATGGGGAGGGGGCGAAGTCCTCTATGCACGCTGACTGAACGGCTGCATCCACATAACATCATCGCCGGACACAAGCTGCCAACGCCTACATTCTGTAGCATGTGCTGGATAACTACTCCATCTTCTCTAGTCATCCCAGTTAAGGTCGCGTTCCCAAGACCGTCATCATCTCCCGGAAGTGCCACCATCCTATGTCATGGCTCGTGGTTCCGGTTCATGTGGATGAGATTGCAGGCATTACATTGTCAGTGTTAGCGCTGTCCCGCATGCCTGCCTTCATAGCCCTGCCTCTCAAGGAACGGAGAAACGCCGCTATATTCTTCCGGATAATTGGAACGGGGCCACTAACTTGTACATCACCGTTACTGCAGCAAATGGTCATTTTTATTTAAAAGTACGTGGTTGACTGACTCAGAGTGGCGTGTGCGTGTTACGGGTACCATGTTGAGCGGCGTTGAAGGCAAGAAGATCAGTTTACTTCACATCGCATATCTAATTTGTCGAATTCTATGCTAGGTTTCGTTTTCTCTTGGCGTAAGTCAATTACATTCAAAGACATATGCCGGTGACCATTTGAATGGTACAATCTTGAGATGGGCAGACCATCAGCTCTTAGCCTCTGGCTGACAACACCGTGCGTGCGGGACACGACACACTCCATAACTGGTGAAGCGAGTCCGCGGATTTATACGAAGGTACAACTCAACGGCGGCAACGCACCGTTAGGTATTTCACTTCAACTTTACTGAGAGGTACATCTGTGGCGGCTTGGTGCATCAGATTTACGATAGGAACTTGAAAGTGAAAGTGGTACCGTATTTCTATTCTAGCTCCCAAATCCGCTCCGGGTGGAAAGCCTCGAAAGATCCTGAAGAAAAACCCCCTTTTGCTCTTCCTTTCGCTTACAGCAGGTTTCCGTTGTTGCACTACGCCTCGATGGTCTCGCCGGTAACTTCGGGATCCTGAATATTAATCGCTGAGTTCCTTTCCTGGGCCTCCATCGTCTACTATCTCGAATATTCCTTCCAGTCAGATGGTACGCTTGCCATCAGAAAACGCAAAACGCACAGTGATAATACGCTATGCACGTAGCCTTCAACTTCAAAGGAAGATTACTCAGGGCCCGACGGGCAGCTATTGTAGCCCATAAATTGTAGCCCATACTTCAATTGCATGTCTGACGTAACAACGGTATCACTATTATCCTCCGAGTCCGATCCGACACATCAAGACGCTCGTCCTTTACATTCGATAACCAGGTCCTCCCCAGAGTCTCTCGCCAATCTGTTGCCTAGCCACATTCAAAGAAATGGCAATGACGAGATCCACGAGAAAGAACACAAAGTCAGAACCCTCTGTGTCCACCGGACTGAAGCGGGATCGTGATAACTACCTCTCCGACCTTCCAGCTGAAAACCCACGCGTCGCAGGCAACAACCAGCCCATCTCCAATGCTCATGAAGCTTCTGTAGAAGAGGTTGACCAAAGCGCGACAACAGACAATGAAATTGATTGCCCCGATGAAATCCCTACATATTTGTATGATCCACCCTGGCAGAAGGACCTAGTGAGAGAAGAAGGGTTTTACTTCTCCTTGGTGACACTCCAGGCTAGTTTCAATTATGCTAGCTGACCGCATATCTAACTAAATTTTTCTTCTACGTTTCATCCTGTTGCTTTCAAAGGTCGAGAACTGTTTATTTCGACTACCTCGGCAGTCGCTGGAAGCCAATTCGGAAGTTTTCGAGAAGATATTCACCGCTCTGGAAAAGGAGGGTAAAGATCTTTCGTTGAAAACAGTGGCCTTACGAGGCATAGCGGCTTGTAACTTCCGTAGTTTCTTGAAGTTCTTATTGTGAGTAATCAATGTAAATCGAATACAAATTACAATGTTGATGTAGTTCAAGCTTGAAGCAAACAGGACTCTCAGCTGATGAATGGCTGGTGATTCTTTACACTGCACGCGCCTTGGAATCTACCGCGATACTTAAACGGGCCATGAGGCATCTAGAAACCGACCCCATAATGACGGGTTTTACTAGACTTGACGTCGCACAACTGACGTACAATATTCGTTGGTATAAGAAGAGTCTTTTTGAGCTGGCGATTCAGGAAAAGCCACTGACTTTGACGGAGTCAGAAAAGTTAGGGATGGAGATGGTTGTTAAAATCAATGACGCACGTAGCAAATGGCACAATATTAGCCTCAAAGGACTAGCAACCAAAGCTACGAGTACCAAGGAAAAGGAAATGCTCGATTATATAGAAAAGCTCTTTAAACCAGAGATTGATGACTTACTACGGGAATCATGATGATGGTTTAACGGGACCTCGAGGCTTCAAATTTTGAATTATCATTTTAGAAGATATGTACGCAAATTTAATGTCACTCTCCATACACTTTGTATCATCACTCCGGACACTGAAAGTAAACACCTTGTAACCTTCGAATTCAGATCCTCATTAGATAGTAGCTCCATGGCCAAAACAATGTTTGTGACAAGCAAATGGTCATTATTATTTGGTACTTACGGTATGCGGGAACACGAGGGCAAGAGAAATTAAGCAGTTACATCTGCAAGGTAGACTCGGAGAGGGATAGTAGGGTGAGATTTAAGACACTTCGGAATTTAATACACATATCTCTATCTTCTCTATCTTTGCTGCGAGGTGGTACAGAATGTTATCGTTTGGATTAAGTTGAGTTCCGTGTTTGGCAATCACCTCCAGATATAAGGGGGCAAATAAGGACAAACAAGCGACAGACTTCTCGGGGAATGGGGACGCTTGGATTTTTATTTGCATAGGGACCCCTCAGACCCTCGTAGCCCGCCTCGAATATTTTGAACATTACCGCGCATACAATCCTCCGGCCTCAAGCCACTCCCACTACTCAGTGGAATTTCACTTGGTACTTACTCTCTGCTGTCATCCTCTCCACCATCTCTTTCCTCTCGTCTCGTGTTCCTATCGCAGGGCAGTACTTGCTGATGCTAACTACCTGGCGTATCGCAGGCTCAGTTAGCCGCAGAGCGGCACGTTGGGACAAGAAAATCCACTCACAATGAACCACAATACTTATGTGTACTCGCCCATGCACCCCCACCAAGGGCATATTCAACACTATCATGTACCTGCACCGGTGACGCCGAGTCCTGCACCCCCGCAACAACAAGCGCAGGCACCGCCCACGACTGTCGCGCCTAGTGATACGTATAACAACCAGCAGGCGCCGCAGCCGGCCCAACCTCAAACACCCCAGCAGCAAGCAAGTGGAAGCGGCTCAGGACCACATACACCTCTTGTTGCGCAGGGAGACTGGACGAAGAACTTGGTACACCTTGCGAAGACAGCGGAGCTGAAGTGAGTCTTATGTGTTTTACGTGGTTCAATGCTTGCTTTGCTAAATTGAGCCTCCCCCTTGGCTCACTAGGAAACATGCCCTCACTCTTCAGCTACATACGGCACACATTTTATCTGCCCATGCTACTCTTGAGTCGAAGAACAAGGCATTGCAAGACATAAAGGAGCAGAAGAACCGGTAAGCACTCGTTCCACACTGACTTTCGTGTCTCTCACCATCCTGCAGTCTGGATAGTGAAAGGGCTCGGTTATTGCAATGTCTGCGTGAGGTGGGTATCTATTCGATTTTGTGTTGACAATGCCAAACTAAGCTACGACGTTTTTTCAGGTCCACGAAGACAAAGATAAAGTATTGGTTTCCTGCCCTCAGTATGGAACTCCTTCACTTATAAACATGCATTTGACTCTTAGGCTGACCTTATGGAAGCACAAATAAACGAGGAGTAAGCCTTTAGTCGGATTTGACAACAAATGTTAAAATAGAGTTAACCCATTTTTTCCCGTTCTACAGGTGTACTGTACTGAAGCAAAAAATTCAGACAATCACGGATGGGGAATATTCGACTGCCAAGCGGGAAGTTGATGCCCTTCGCGCCGAGCTTGGACAACCTCCCGTCCCTAGTTTACAGCAAACCTTGGACGAGAAGAGCTCAGCGTACGTCTTCTGCCCTTCTGATTCCCTCTTCCCTATTTGTATTTTGTTCTCAATTCTTACTTCCTATTGGGCGGACATCCTTCAAACAGATATCTCAACGAACGCCGCATCAACGGAGCTTCTGAACTTGCAGATACTACGTCCACTCCCACATCAACGGTAGGCAACAAGCGAGCCGTGAGCGAGACAGCAGGAGGAGTGATGATTATGGATACACCGGGGAAACGTCCGCGGGGAAGGCCGAAGGGGAGCAAGAATAAGAACAAGACAGGCCCAGCTGCTTCCGACGCAGGACCCAGTGCGAACGGGACTGGTGCTTCATGAGGCAAAAAATGTTATAGCTTGTTTACTCCGAAGATCACGAGCATGCTTTCTACCCACTTCATCTCCTCCGCGAACATCGAGCTACCCATCCTCTCTCCTTTCATTCTTACCCTCAATACCGTTTCTATAAAATCTCTTCATATTTGCTCTCGTTATCGTCTGCATTTCTCATCTTCGCTGCTTAGGAATCCATACTCAATTGCTCTCTTTGCGTCCTCCTGTTCTCGTACTCTATGCCCATAATTTCTCATCCTAATCTCGACTTGTCGAAGATTAGCTATACCAATCTCGTGCTGTCTGTTGTATGCTGCTAGGTATGACATTTCGAATAATAAAGCTCAAGTCTTTAACATATACAGTATGTCTTTTGCAAAGAGGCGAAAGAGAAAATTGCGTGTGTGTAGTAAGTAGTGCAGACATCAAAGGAAGTTCGGAAGGTGTGCTACTCAGATCCTCAGATCTTCTAACCCATGCTAATGCGTAACACACAAGCTCAGCAATTGCAAGGATTGCATTGCTTTATGGTTCATCTCTACAGGATCCGATAGCTGATGAACTTTCGAAACGCAAGTCACTAAAGTATACGATGGATCAGATCTATGTATCGTTAGTTAGAATGCTGCATTAGAAATCTATTCTCTTATCGGAGAATATAGCTATGACTATCACTGATTCCATGACTTGCAATTGCCGTCGTTGACCCTGTCTCCGAACAATCAAGTGAAAAACACCAAAGGCGTCGACTCGAACCAATCCTCGCTAAAGAAATTTCGAGCTTGGTCGGGATCTCAGTTCGATACTAAGGATTAGCGCGAAGGACATGTAAAGCCGATTTATTTCTCTTCATCAGTGATGCTCGTATGAGAACGGCTCAAGCCGAGAAAGTTCGCGAGATCCGTTCCCTGATATACCTTACTAGCTTGCTATTCCAGCCCTTGAGATGAGTGGTCACCGACTAGGATTCGGCCATAGCATGCCTCCGAAGTCAAAGATACCACTGGTATATACCATGTACATAGTAGATCAGCAAGACTCCCAGCGCGCAGCGGAGTAGTCAGGGAATAGACGTCGCTTGAGATGTCGCGGGCGCGCCCATCCTACTTTGCACCGTATAGGCATAAGGTACTAAGTAGTAGGGGCAGCCTTAATCTCGATTGGACGGGACGGGTGCAGATGGCGAGCAATCTTGAAGGAGCTGCGCCTTCCAATAAAACGAACCTGCACTCCGTTCCCGTCGTGGTGTCCTAGAGGAGAGAAGGGCGCGCCGATGACTCCGTGTTCACCAAGATCATGATGCAGGATACTAAGCCAGCAAAAACACGAACTTCAACGCACTGGTGAGCTGCGGGCGCTGTTGATTTGTAACGAAGGGAAGCCCTGATATCATTGGATATTCGCCTAAGTCTGCTAGATGTGTATCCGTTCGGTTTCAGCACAGAGGCAGCTGCAGCTAGCTTTAAATGGTCCAGCACCGTACTCCCCAGTTTTTAGCATGCGTATGGCTTGATAGTTGGCAAGTGAACGTCGCGGACCTAAAACACCTGTAGGCGACAAAGATAGAAACGAGGACAGACAAGACTAGAGCCAGTCGTGGCTGATAAAGCTTTGAATAAAGTTCGTCAGGACTCCGTGTCCTTGCGTCTCAGGCTCGTGTACGGCGGACACAACAACTTTGACGCGACGCGACGCCCCAGCAAGCGCGCCTCAGCACATTTTGAAACTCTTGAAACTGTTTCATCTGCAGGCCCGTCGGCGACTCGTAAGTCTAAAATCGCGAAATTAGTATTTTTTGACTTTGACAGGATGTCGGCGAGCTTAGTAGGCGACTTGGCTCGAATGATGAACGAACGACGTGTGCATGTCGCACTATGGCTCGTGATTAGTAGAAGTTAGCGCGGTCGGGTGAGAACGTGTAGAGGGATACTGATATGTGCGGTGCATTCCGATGGTACGCGTAGAAAGAAAAGGAGCTCATGTCTTGAACGTTGAAGTCGAAAGGAATGCCAGTGTTAGTTGGAAAAAAGCGCCGAGCTTTTCGGGGACTTCCGAACTTCGCGGTTACCTCGTACAACATCCTCCAAAATCAATATCCTAACTCACTTCCGTCGCTCACGTTCTCTTGCACTACTTTTATGATATTGTAAAGTGCCTCACACAGCTGCTTCCTGTGTATCATTGGACCGAAGAAGCTGGCTTCTCCGATTTGCAGATTGACGTCACGCCTGTTTTTGGTCCGCTAAGCCCGCACTTTCTCGCTGATTGTGTGTGCCATAATCTTATTGTCGACTCTCCGAACATTCTTCAAGAATTGGTTCCACTGCCATCGTTTGTAGCTCATGCGGTGTTTCGACGAGGCTCCCTGTAGAATGTTCTACATATGTATGTGACTTAACTTAATATTCCCGCACGGACGAGAAAGCTTGTTCTCCCTTGATGAGTTCTCTCGAATCGCGCTTTTTCGGGTCTCATTGGCCGTAACCTAAAACTACCACCACGCATGTCCTTCGGATAACGAAATCAAGGCGGTCAGAGTCCAGAGCCACAATATCAGAGATCACGGATCGTGCTGGTAAGAGTTACGAAGGTATGCTTGCCGGCTTAAATTAACGAAGTCTTGTTCCTCTTTCTTCAGGAAATGAGACAATAGGTGCTCGGCTTGATGGCGAAGGGGCTTACTTGTTCATCAATGCACTTGACGGTGGCTGATATCGCTACAGCGACGGACTTTAAAGTGATTCGAGGGCCGAGGGCCTAATCAAGAGGTACGCTTCTTTGGAATAACTCTGTTATCTTCCTTGGACGGACGAGCACAAGCGCAGGACTTCTGTGAAATGTAGGTCACCCAATCGTTTGACTTTTAATGTGCTACCTTATCATCTCCGTCGTTTGGATGTGCACATGTATGACTGAACCTTCAGTGTTTGAGCAGACGGGCGAGCGCTACGGCAAGACCGTGCGATGCAGATTGATACAAAGGTACAGCTAGCATGTACGATAGAAGCTTCTGCCAGTGCTCACTTTTGCCAAGTCTACAAACGCACATCCTTCCACTCGCACTCTTTGTTTGTGGCATCTGTCTCTGGGGTCCTGATCCGCGAATCCGGGAAGGGCCGGGGCTACCGTTCTGGG
Source organism: Trichaptum abietinum (assembly GCA_910574555.1). NCBI lineage: Eukaryota > Fungi > Basidiomycota > Agaricomycetes > Hymenochaetales > Trichaptaceae > Trichaptum > Trichaptum abietinum. The sequence goes on from CAJTBE010000001.1 coordinate 2,912,642, forward strand.
CCCAACTTACAGGAGACCCGACCGACTCTCGACCTCCTCGTGCTGATGCGTTGGACAGGATTCAGGACCTTTCAGTGCAACCTGCCATGCAAAGGTCTTCTAGCTGATGAAGAAAGGGCGGCTTAGACTAGACTGCGGCGGCGCGAATCAGGGCCCGACCATGAAGGTTGATCATCGACCATCAATGGGTCAGCAGCAGCGGCTGATTGAACACAAATCAGCTAGTACTAGTACATCACTCGAGCATAACTGCTTTGTGACCTGGGGGGGGGCTGGATATTGATCCGGAAGCGCTGATGGCAGACTTTAAGGGAAGAAAGTCATGGCAGTGATCTGAATATTGGCCCTGCTTCGGTCTAGCTCGGTATGCTTTCCGACGCTGATGTTAAGTTGTACCTGCATGTATGTAGATGCAAGGGCGTTGACCACATTTTCGTAACCGCTGCCCGAACGCGATACTCATGGACTCTGGCCTGGAAGGCGACTAAATACAAGTCAGATCACGCGCATGCATTAGTTCCGACCTCTGACTTCGGGCTCGGGGAGCTGTCCTAGCCTCTGGGAATAATATGAGCTCAAAAGCTTATGGGACGTTTCTTGGAGCAAGCTATAACGTATTTGGGTGTGCAGATAGGTACCTCGGCCCACGGGGGAACAGCTACTGGGGGGTCATTCTAACAGTTGACTTACCAGCAACCTTTAATGAGTCTAATCAACATCTCAACATCCAACCTTAACGGCTGAGCTGCTCTCTGGTGCCTTCCATAATATTGACCTTGTATTCAGAACTTTCCCCGCCGGTGCTCAATCTTTCAATCGCCCAGAAGCTTTCAGCAGTCCATCTGTCTTGAGGAAAATCTTCTTTGACCACAGCTAAAGGATCTGGGGCCTGCGATGAGTGAAGCATCCCTGCATCTAAACAGTGATTTTCCGGAAGGAATTGATCAGCCCCGTGTATTTCGCCCGGATTTATGTATATATCAGTGTACATATATTCCCTTCGGCACTCTTGGCGCTTGATTGCATCTACTCTTAGTCTCTTTTAACTAAATCATCACAATCAGATGATTTGCGCTATAATGCTGTACATATCTCAAATGCGCGAGTGCACCCGGACGGAGTCGATCATCCGGGGCAATCAGACAAATAAATGAAAATTGATATCTTTATTTTGTATGTAGAAAGCCTACGGTAAGGCTTCGCGGCCAAGGGACGCGTGTCACACCTTGCAAGTGGCCGCTGAGAGTCTGGCTGAGCCAGTGTTGTGCGCCCCTCAGGGATCACTGAGGGTCCCTCACAATCACTGAGGGTCCCTCAGGTGGGACCCTCAAACCCTGAGTGATCGCACTGAGGGATTCCATTTAAGGTAGTACGCTTTCACACGCATTATAGTACATCAAAGAGATAGGAAATACATATATATATTGGTACAAGGTCCTAGTGATAAGTTACACTGTCTGCCAAATATCTAAATGTTGAGTGTCAGAGCACCCGAAGTTATATTTTGTTGTGTTTTGAGTTCTGTAGTATGTGAGGGATGTGTACATAATACAAAGGACTTAGTCACTGACATACTAAAAGCGGTATTTACCAGAACCCTCACGCAACTCACGCATCCCTCACAGCCGTGAGAGAGGACCCTTTGATCCCACCAAACCCTCAGATCCCTGAGGGACCCTCGGGGTTTTGAGGGACCCTCAGGGGTGGGGGGTCGGAGGGACCCTCCGTGACGGCCAACACTGGGCTGAGCGCACCAGTCGCTTAGCTACCGAGGAGACATAACGCCGGAGGGGCGGGGCGCTGAAACAAACGAATGGATAACGTGACCGTGTTTCATCGCTGACACTCCGTAGCGTAGCCGCTCGGGGACTCGGCGAGTCGCGATTTACTGGATCCGGGGGCCTCAGTCACCCAGCGAAAACAACTCTTTGTTCAACTTCAATTGCTTGTTGGTGTGTTCGTACATATGTATTGTGAATATGAGACTATGAGAAAGAATATATAAAAGAATAGCATGATAATAGGTCAGCGACTCGCATTCGATTCACAACTACCCCATCACGATGGAAACAAATAGGAGTCTGGGGAGAAGCGTTCGTTCAGCCTCCGTGAACGCGTGAAACTTGTGAAAGGGATCCAAGTGTGAGTGTGCGTGCATGTGCGCATTGTGTCGTGGTCGTCGTGACACTGGCCAGTGTTTCTTTACTTGTTTTAGTCACATACGTATGCGATTAATTTGTTTCCGATTTATTGCCCGCGGGCGGGCTCGAGTCGCCTCAGAGTTGCCGTTGTCCTTTGTAGGAAATTAGACTTTTCGGCGCCTTCAGAAGGACCCCGGAAGCCTCCCGAGATAAGCGTGGATGCCGTTCAAGTCGCTGCGCATGCCGGGGATCGACGTATGAGCGGCCCAGATGCAATATGATGCCAGTGCTCCGTATGCATCGGTATCGAGTTAGAATAGTGTCCTGTCAGGTATCATGTGCGGGAAAACCTTTATTTGCGTAGATCTATGAGAGTCTTTAGATTCTGCCTCGGGCTTGCTTGCTTCAGGTGCATGCGCAGAAAACTCCCAAAAGTCACAAGCCAATAAGATACAGCCCAGTGGCCGTTCATTTGCCAGTGTATTTTGTCTCCACGATGTTTTCGAGCCTGAGTTTAAGCTTGAGCTTGAGCGTCTTTTGCAGTGGAGACCATTGGCATAAGGATAAACTACACGGTCCGAGTCCCGAAGCTCTCGATGCATTGCTCTTTTCAAGTGAAGGTTGCTTTGAGGCGAATAGTAGGCGCCAGCGAGCTCATCATACAAGTCGCCGGCCCCAGAGCTCCCGAGGAATCGGATCCGAGACTGCCAGTGCAGAGATTATCGCTCTTTCCGTGGTCGCCGCAGCTCTGAGCGATATGACAGGCCGAAGTCTAAGCGCAAGCGAAGGGCGAGTTGCAGTCGAAGCGAACGAGCTGAGGATTGATGGATGGTTGTTGATTCGATTGCTCCGCGAAGGGCGGGATCGATTGTCATCAGGTTAGTATTCCTGCGAGAATCGGATGGTGTTTTTTGACATTTTTTGACGTTTAGAGGGGATGCTTGCACAATGTCCCTTTTCGCCTTAACGCACCCTGGGCGTCGAAGCGTCTTCCAGCATGCATTTATCTGGCGTTAGGAACGGATCAGGAGGTCTGGACCCGGATATTATTTCGGAGAGACTTACTAAAAGCAACATAGTTATCGCATATGTCGCGTCTCGCAGTAAAGCGGATCAAGATATACATATGGCCTGCGGGCGAACGCGGCACAGCTCGAATGCGTAGTAAGTGGGCGCTTTTGGTAGAGCCTCCGGAGACAACTCGGCAATTGTGCAGGTATCACTGTGGCTGACGGCATCTGGCGACTGAAAGGATACCGGGGAATGCTGACGATAATATCTCTCGCGATTGACGAGCAGAACCGATTTCTTTACTTTTCTTTTGTGTATATTTTTTCGGAGAACACCTAAAGAGGATAATGGCAGTCATATGCAGTGGTGTTTACGATGGAAGGCTACGAGGGTTATGACGTTGTATGACGACACTGGACTGAGCAGCCGTCGGTCGGTAAAGCAGCTGAGTCACCCGCTTGAAGGTTTACTCGACGTTTGTGTCCGCAGGTGTATGCGGGGCCCCGTATGCATATGTCTATGACTAAACATGACTACGCTTTGACTCAAAGATACCTCTGCATGAAATCACACTCACCCTGTTCACAAACAAATCCGGATTTCGAACGTAGCAGCACATGCATAGTCGAGCGCAGCGCGTTGCTGTAGTGTTCGAGTCATATGCGCATACAGGCCGAAGTCGTACCTGAACATGCGAACGCGCTTCCTGACATCCGTCGACGTACAGTGGAAGTAGAGTCACTTGCGTTTCCGACCTGAAGATCAGGGAATACGTCAACGAGCTCGAGGTACAATGGATTTTAAGAAGTCGGTCCTCATCAGGCACCAATACATAGGTGACACCCGGAAGCACTGATACTGTACATCATTGCTTTGTACAATCATGCGGAAATGTCTTGTGTATGTATCTTCGGCGATAGTAGAAGTGGCAACCGTGATTCGCCACCTATTCCAATCTATTCACGAATACAAGTAACAGTAGCGAAAGGCGGGTTTGAGGAAGCTTTACGTACACTGTACGATACGAGGTGATGCGCAGAGAACAATAGGCCCCAGATCAAAGTCCTGTGCACGTACCAATCCGATTGTACATAGCCGTAGCTGGTCTGTTCTGCAACAAACGAGTCATACTGTGCGTCCGAATCGTTTTTACGAGAAACCGGATTCCAGTACGTACACTGATGGACCCGGGAACTACGGCACATATATCGTGACTGCGCTATCCGTTCTCCTCGTCCTATTGTGCAAAGCTGCGGAACAAAAGAAGGTGATGGCACTAAAGAGAAGAGAAGAGAAGAGCCGGGCAGTGCATGAAGGTAGGGAGGGCAACCCTAAGTCAGACTTGCCATCTGTGCCATATACATATCATCCAAGATGCTATCCAAGATGCTATCTAAGCACGTGTGGTACAGCATATAGCATATAATGAACCGAGACACAGGAGCTTAGATGGTAGATTCCACCATCTCGAAGCGTCGCTCTATCAGCGACGATCATCAGTGATGCGTGGATGTGAGATGGTGACTCGGACTCGGACTCACCGCAGGGGGGTGCCAGATGCTAGATGTAGTGTTAGCCGCCAGTCTAACTCAGCACTTAAAACGTATATAGCATATACATACATAGTCATGTTTGTTTGGGATAGGAGTGTGTGACGGAAAGATCACTCCGGTAGCGAGTAGACGATGATACGCAGTATGTACTATGATAGGACAAGTACCAGCGCCAGCACCAGAATCACTTCTTTTCCGGACTACGGAATACCAGTGCCAACACCAACACCAGGACCAGTGTGTGACTGATCCAAAGGGACGGACGGGCACACCGGTGGCTGGGACTGATGGCACCGCATACATGCACCGCGCATCTTCTAAATGATATCAGAAAAAACAAATGCGACGCTTCTGCGTGCTAGGTCACAATAGCCTGGAGAGCAGTCACTGACCATGACCTGATTTGAAAGCCCGGAATTGAAACAGCTTTAGTCTTCGACAGTCAACTGAAGTGAAGTGAAGTAAAGTAAAGTAGGTACGCACGCATCAATTAAAGACCAGGTCGTTAATGAGCCTGAGGATCATCCATCATCCATCATCCATCAGCCTCAACCGCCGTGCGGGATTAGACACTAGTACGCAAGCGCTACGAGCAACGTGAATGCGCCGCCCGCCACCTCCGCCCCTCGTGCATCCCTGCTTCTAAATGATCAAGATATTAATGATCAAGCCTGCGCGTGACCTCATTATCAATGCAATTCAAGACCCACGAAACCGCACCCACCGGCTGAGTGATGCAGCGGACGGACGGCGCACATTGATGCGACCGTCGTAGCACGCGGGCGAATAGAACTATGAACGTGGAGGAGAAAGCGCTCATAGCTATCAACAATAGCTAAATATCACAACTAGTAGTAATGAGGGTGAGAAATGGAGGGGTGAGACACACCTGAAGCGCTGTGGCGGTATATTGCTGTTCGTAAGTCCGAGTCGTGAGTACACGCACTGGAATATAGCAGTTGACAATGCAAGATTAATGCGCAAGGCCCCGTCTTTTGCCTACATATCCGACTTGTTTCCGACACTGCCAGTGGCAGGACGCATGAAGTTGAAGGGGAAATCGAAATCTTGCGCCAGTAAGTACTCATGCTAGCGGGGGTATGCCAGTGGTGCCAGTGGTGCCAGTAAGTTGACGACTTGATCAAAAAGATCATCCTGGATCCTCAATGTATTTGATCCAATCAATCCGTCGCCGTCACTGGACACAATTTGAAAAAAACCTGGACGCTCTACCCCGGATCTTTCTTTCGTGTGAGCGACTTCGACTTCTGAATGAGATAATCAGGGTGCATACTGTTAGTATTGAGTGTGCCGTTACCTATGAACTGAGAATCCTTGATGAACTTGAACTACGATTCCGGGGATTATGCGGAGGCGAACGTCCAAGTGCGAGTCCGAGCATGTTGATAATGATATTTCAAAATCGGAGTTGTCAGAAGAAAGCCATTTGAAAAATATCATATCCGTTCAGAAGGGGGGCCCCGGATCGACCAAAAGACCATACGATTCGACTACGAGTGTCGTCACGAAATACAGCTCCTTCTCATTCCACGCAGACAAAAAAAAAAGCAGGTTGTCACCAATCTGCTCGGTTTGATATATACATACACACTCACTTACATGTACAGCGATAACCGATATCCAATTCCACCCCCATTGTTGATGAGAAGCACGTACTAATTGAGTCGGATTGAAGGGGGACTCGGATGTGCAGACAGTGCATAAAGCATAAAGCAGCAGCCCGAGAGGTCGTTGACAGATGTACGATATGATAAGTATTATGCTCAGAAGCGCCCAGTAGAGTCAATCAGTCCATCATCGCTCAGACTCGGAAGATATCGATATATATCCAAAAGAAAAGAGTGACGGGCCCGTAACGTCACTGCACTGGCGTTTGATTAGAAGCCAGGTTTCGCATGGAAGTTTGACATGCAGTATATTCCGACCAAGTGATAGATCAGTCAGTGCCTATAGTCTTTGAGGGTTTTCAGGTGCCCTAGAAGACGGTCAAGGTGTTGATATAAGTGATCGAAGTGAGTGAGGACAGAAAAATGTGAACACTGGCAAACCGTGGCTTTTTTGGACTCCTCGGGATCGGAATCGGGTGTTCGTGTCAGGCTTATGTAAGACTTTTCAATCCCGACCCGGTAACCTCAGGTGAGGGCCTCTCCGTCTCCGTGCATGTTGTCGAGCCCGAGCTCGAGCTCGAGCTCGGGACTTCGCGGCTCACAGGAGATATCATTTACATTGCTGGAATGCATGTTCGGCTGTGAAACGAGTAGAAAAAGAAAACATATATCCTTGGAACGTGGATGAGCCGCCCGCGGATTCTATATACCGGAGCCCTCGGAACCGCCTTGGAACAGCTGGGTCGAGCTTCCGAGGTTTGGTTGTCGTCGTTGAAAACATGTCCAGGTTAAAATGGCAATAGTGTGACTACTACTTGCTTGGTGACATATCCACTTCACTGCGCTTTCTTTGCGCGGCCTTCGAGTCGCGATCGTCATACATCCCCGCGGTGCCAGTGTCCCTTTTTTTTTCTTTTTTTGCATTTCGGTCTTGCTTTTTTCCGAGTCAGGCGGTGTTTGTTTTGTTTTTTTGCTTCCGCATCTGACCCTATGAGTGCACGGGTGAACAGTCCACACGAGTCGGTCTGACCTGAACGAACCCCTGCCAATCCGATCCCGAACTCGGAAAAAACAAACAAATATATCCAGAGCTTCCAGATAGTGAGTCCGTCCCTCGGAAATATCGTGTGTCGAACAAGGTATAATTGCCTACTAAACTGTATGTGTATTTCAGACAAGAATATGTAAATTATATGTTGGACTTACTTCGAGGTTTCACTGTCATGATGCTTGGTAGTCTTGTTTTTGCATCGCTAGTAGAGTTTACAGATCATGCCAGCTCGAAGTATATACTGTATGCTGTAAGACACATCAACTTAGCTGCAATTAGGCTATTATTCGTTGTGGAAAGTGCATAATGTATTCAATCGAGCCCGTGACTGGGCCCGGTACCTCAGTTCTGAGTCTTGAAGTTGATAGAGCCAAGTTAGGTGTTTAGACCGAATGGGTGTACTTCAGTCATCAGTCCCGGGGAGGTTCCGGATCCGGTGTCTCCGAGTCGTCAGTTGAGAACAGGTATACATAACTGAATGATTGATCCTTTTTCTGGAGTTTACGCTTTGTGGCCTGGTCGATAGTATCGGAGGGAGTTGAGGTAGACAGGTGAGAGCCCGGCGTATAGTTCATTCATACATGAATGTACAGTATTCGGAGATTGGGAACTACCCGGGAACCGGAGCACTTTGGCTTGAGATAGTAGCCACTGTGCCTTGGTGTTGACGCTTGGTGCGCTTAATGCGTGCTGTAATGGCAGCGGACATGACTGGAGATAGTTTCAGAGATCAAAGATTAAGATTGATGATGTTGTAGGTGGACCAGTGGTCATTCATGACCAAACCACCGAGGCCCAAAATACGTGTGGGGGGAGGGTTCGGGTGTTCGGGTGCATTGTTATCGCTGCGACTGCGCACGGACACGGACATAGTGGTCATGGGTCTCCTGACATGAACGTGGTGCACCTCGCCACTGCAATACAGTCGTCGTGCCAGGAGCGGATGCAAAATCGAGACGCGCTGATAGCCTGAATTCCTGAAGTGGGAACATGCCAGTCGTCATCGCTAAGTATCGCCGAGTGTACTTGCTGCATGATGTGTGCAATGTTCTCATATCAATTAACGAGCTTGGGAGAACTTGGAAGAAAAGAAAAGATGACTCGGAGTCAATCGACGGGCGATCATTCGAACGGGAGGGAATGGATGAGATGACAGACGCCATGTCTCGCGATCGTCTGTGGATCATCCGACCCAGCGATTGGCAGATCCAAGTCCCCTATCCGAGTCGCCCCGCCGTGTCTTATTCTCCATCGGGTCCACATCCGGCTTCGGGTCCATCGTTCCATTCGGAATTCGGAACGTCCAATCACTTTCCAAATTTCCAAATAATAATAATATTATTATTAAATTTTCTTGCGATGCGACGGTTGACGCACGTTTGGACTCTATGTCAACGATCATACGGACGCATTGTGCTGGGATAAAGGTTGCATTGTGAACAGAAGGGGAAGAGATGAGCTGGCAGCTCGCGGACGTGGTGATCGTCAAGGCGCCCGGTGATTGGGCGACGGGGCCGCGTCGGTTGGGGAGGGCAAAAAGGCAAATATTGTGTTTAATTAATCGGAGGCGTGACACAAGCGCGTAATAATTTAGAGGCTTGTAATTCTTGTTTCATGGGCTCGATACATTGCGGCACGAGTGCGTATTTGCGGTAAAGTGGGCGGTTGATGGGCAGCAGGAGACGAACACACACGGCCGTGTCACACCACTGGGCGACCGACGTCGCGTCCGTCGCCGTCACTGCGCTCGCGCACTTGCTGACTTGCCCGTTTGTGGCCATGTCTTAGTGTGGTGTGTGCCATGACATAAGGAATGGGGACCCCGGACAGTGGAGCGTGTTGCGGGTGTCGCGGCTGTGTTGGGCGGGAAGTGGATTGTTCCGGGAATAGACAAGGGGAGGTGACGCACCGCTTTGTGCGAGTCAAGGAAGCATAACGTCAACCGACCAACCGACAAGCGCCGCGCCCCCTCCTCTTTCTCTTTATAAGTATCCGATCCAGCTCATGTCGTCCCTCATCCACCCCTCCCCACTCAGCCTATCCGCCCCTCCCCCTCCCTCCGTTGATCTAGCGTGCTCGCCGCGCTAACACACACCTACCCGACTCTGCAATGGAGACTCCCTTTTGGCCAGCGACACCGGACAGTGCCTCGCCCACCTCTACCGCAGTCGACAAGCCCAGTCAGCAAATCGAACCAGAGCTCAACCAGCTCCTCAAGTCCAAGGTCACGCCTGCTATCATAGGTCAGTAATCCAACCAATCATTTCATTTTAAGTCTTCTAAGCAATGGTCGATTACAGAGTTCCTCACCGATCGAGTCAATGAGGCCGTTCAGTATGGGCTTGGACAGCCCTCCAACTCAGCGAAGCAGCACTCGCGCCGCAACTCCAACTATGTCAACCATGAGCGTGCCAAGCTCGTCGAGTTCTTCACAAAGGTTCTTCGACGCGCCGAGGTAACAATGAGTGTTATCCTCGGAGCCCTCATCTACATCGACCGCGCAAAGCCTCACCTTCGTATCGCCATCCAGGGTGAGCACCTCATTCTTTCATTGTATCCTTTGTCTGCCAGATCTAACGACATTTTTCCATAGAATGGGCACATCACCGCGTATTCCTTGGCGCCATCATCCTCGCGAGCAAGTACCTTAACGACTCCTCGCTCAAGAACGTTCACTGGGCCCTCTGCACGGGCGTATTCGGCCGCCGCGATGTCGCACGCATCGAGCGCGAGTTCCTCGAAGTCCTCGACTTTGAGCTCGGCGTCCACACAGAGCAACTCAACCTGGAGTTCTGGAACCTCGTCGACGCACGCGCCGTGCGCTGCAATAGGTCTCCCCCGACGGTTGGCTCTCTAGGACTGAAGGCCCTCAACCTGATCGAATTCGGCGGCAGTGTAAAGATGGAGCGCGGGAATGGAAAGGCGGAGAAGAGGAAAGCGGCGGACATGGGATTTGGCGACGACATGGATATTGTGGAGATGCAGAGGGGACGCCGAGAACGCCGGGACGCGCTCGAGCTGTACGCTTCAGCTATCTCGCACCACGCCTACCGCGCACCGGCGCCTTCGCCCATTTCACCTCTCTCCGCCGCAGCCTCGCCGGCGTACAGCTCCGACTCGTCCGCGGCCTCGAGCCCATCCGACTCCTCTGACGGCGGCGACTCGGACTCGTCCAGCCCCTCCTCGTACTCCGACGCGAGCTCGAACGACTCGGTCCTCGACCCGTGCACGCCCGCGATGCAAGGTAACCTCAGCATGCACTTCCCCCTCCCGCACCCCTTGTCTGTCCCGCGCGTTGGCGCCCTCCGCATTCACTCGCGCTCGCGCTCCGCGACCCCGAGCAAGTCGCTCTCGCTCTCGCACATCTCAATCCCCATTCCGCACGCCAAGCCTGCTCCTTCGCACTCCCTCCCCGCGCTGCCTTCGCACCAGCACCAACTTGTTCTCCCCCCGATATCACTTTCGGCCTCGCGCTCCCTCCCTGCCTCGCGTTCCGCCTCGCCGTACGCGTCGTCGTTCGTCAACCGAACGGGGAGCGGAGGTGCCATGGCGTTGTACCCGTCGTGTCTGAATGGGAACATGCGGACGTCTCATCCGATGGTACCGCCCATGCGGCTCGTTGTCTCCGGTGCCATGTAAGGCTATCATGGAAGTTGAATTTATTTCTTCTTTATTCAGCGATACATACTGTTCTTTGATTTGACTGCTTTTTTTTTCGTTTTTGTCCCTATCTCTTCTTTTTTTTTAGTGTATTCCCGACCTCGGACAATCTCTTTTGCATGCATCACATATCATAGTACATATCATATCATATCTCCACATCCTCGCAATTATATCGACTTCGCTCAGCTCAATCCTAACATCACGCTCGCTCGCTTCTTTTTTCGCCCATCTCATCTTATTTTCTATCGCCCTAGACACACATTCTCCTAAAACGCTTCCTGCGTCTGGGTCTGGGTCTACACTAATCCTCTGGGTCTCTCTTTTGAGCTCTCGTTTTTCTTTCGTCTTTTTCGTCATTCCATCTTGAACACGCGGTTGCTTTCTTTCATTTCCTGCAATACGAACAGTGCGCATTTTCTCCTCATCTCATTCCCCCATATTCCGATACCTACAGTATTCCCCCCATCGCTTTCATTCATACCAGCAGCTTTTTTTTACATTCTACCTCATGTCGACCCCACCCATCTCACCGCACTTCAGGTCCTCAGATACTCGAGACTCGCCTATCGTCTCACCTCACCGAGTCGCCTCTCTTACTTTACTTTACTTGACCCATTTCTCATAGCGTTGCATTTTTCTCTTTTCTTTATCTTACACTTTTTTTTTCTTACCTGATATCTCCTCTCACTTATGATAGTACAGTACTTTTAAATCGCGAAAGAAATGGTTATATATGAGATTTGTTTTTTAAAAACATATTCAAGTTTGCGCTGGTTGATAAGTTTAGCATTGACTCTTGTGTGAATATGGGTCACTGAATATTGCAACGAGCAGCTGGGACTCAGACTAATAAGATATACCCGGGGCAAATATTAGTGACTTGCGAATGGCATCCCGTGCTTAACGGTCAACCATCATGATCATCGTCAAGCTCCAACGCATCCGTCGGACTCCGGGGGCGGACTGAAATCGAAGGGGGAAAAACGGACATCAAACGGTTGGTATTTAGCGATCCACATAGTGCATCGGATCATATGCCAGTGATGGGGGACGGTACTGTATGTGTTCACTGTGTAGGCTACATGCAATGGACTCTGATATACCTTAGCACCGCAGTGACTTGCAGCTTGAAGAGCCAGAGCCGACGGCTGGCGATGCTCAGCTCCATCGAGTACTATAGTACTCAGGCTACATTGCGGCGAATTAGCCCCGCCCCGCCCAACCGAACCGAACCCACCATCAACTGCCAGTGACTGCCCGCCCATCAACTTGCCCAACTTGAAGTCCGAGTCGGCGATCCGAGATCATTAGTATACTTCCTCTGAGCACTGGGAGGACCGGCTTGATAGCGCCAGCGCCAGCCTGAGTGTGTGGCACGGGACTCAGGATTGCACTCACTAGCTCCAGCCTCCTCCGAGGCTATGCCCGCACCGCACTCAGGCTGCCATTGGCATGGGCCACTGTGTCGTTCACTGATATCAACTCTACGTAGATCTGCATACTACTACTCAGGCTGCCATAAGTTTAAGTTGACTGCCAGTGGGCGGTCGTTGGCCGTGGCCGTGGCCGTTCTTCCTCCATTTGACTTGGCTACTAGTACAGTAGTACTGGCAGTGGCAGCCAGTGTATATGCCATTCGGAACTCGAACTCAAGGGGGGTTCGACTCGTTATAAAGAGACACATTTGTGTAGGCCCTGGCCGCAGCGATCGCCGACTTGGAGTCGTCCGATTTTCTCATACGGTATGTATGTATGTACTTACAGTGGTACCCCGTAAACGTTGGTTGTAGTTTGTCGTATCCGTTGGCTGTGCATATCTCAGGCAGCTGCGCCGCTGGACATCAACGGGTCACGGCACCACATACCGTGAATTAGATTTTTGATCAGCGCCGCGTACATACTATAGTAGTTAGTCGTTGCGACGGCGACCCGTATAGAAAGAGCCGCTCTGTGCGCCGTCGACTCGATCATAAGACAAAGTGGAAAACTTACGCAGTTTGAGATCTCACAGTCGAGCCATGAGCCATGAGCCACGAGCCATAGCCTCGTGCATTACAATGAATCACGATCGTACGATTACGATTCCATTGCCTCGCCGCCTCGAACACGTTTCCGGTTATGTGTTATCGCTCTGCTCTGGCACAGCTTGCCTGTCTGAGTCTTCCTACTTATGAGCTTTAGCGCATCGACATCCACGAGGACGCTCACGCGTCGGGCTTGTTAGTGCACGTTGCTGTGAGTCAGTCTGTCAGTCCGGAAGTACTTTCTCTCACTCGGGTGTTGCATGTTTGAGTCAATTCCCTTACTCCCAACGGGAGTAAAGGGCACTGTAGCACGACAATGAATCGTGCCAATTTCCGGCGTGAGAAAATTATGGTCCGAGGTTGCTCCGGCACACTTTGCTTACTTTATCTTCTTTACCAGTGCCCACTTTTGTACAAGGGAGTAAGGGATCTGCCGGCCAAGCTCGGCCCGCTATCTAGTTTCTCTGCGACGGCATTCCAGTAGCACAGACACGAGGACGAGGAATTTGAGTAAAAGAGGTTCCGGTTGCCACCAATCCGTGCCAGTGCGGGCCCGACCGGGAATTCGATCCGAACAGATGTTTCCTAACTTACATAATATACATTAGTAAGCTTCGGCCGGATGGCTCGGACTTCCGGAGCGTTCAATACAAAAACGGAGGGGCCCATAGCACGAAACCTAATCCCGCCTCTTTACTCCTTCGACGTTCACCGCCCCCGTCGCAGTCGCACTCGGCGGCCCCGGGGCGCTGTGCGTGTTCGAGACGCCGCACTGTATACTTACTCGCTGTGGCGTAAGGAGTAAACACAAGAAAATTTTAATGCTATACATACACTTTATTTGTGAGCAGGAATGCTCGGAGTCCTCGTCCCTTCGAGAGTCGCCCGCTTGCATGCACTGGACAATTGGCTCGAATTTCGGGACATCAGCGAGTCAGATCGTCAACTACACGTTGATTGCGTCTAGTAAAGGCGAGTAAACTTAAACAGTTCAAGTTGCCGTTGACTCTCACTGGCAATCTTTGGCAGGCTACAGTATCTCCTGTGCGGGCACCATTCCATTCGCGTAACCGAGAGAGGAGTATGCTCTTGGGAAGACATGATACGAAAGCTACGATGAATTTGAGTTGATGGCGCTCCGGGTCGTGGATGTGCATCAGGAAGATTGGGATGTGTGTGCAGTTAGTGGAGTAGGTACGATACCAATGGCAAAGGTGAACTGATAGGATCGCTCAAAGGTGAATGTTCACCTAAAGTTGGTGTACTGTACTTGATCGTAGCGATCAGTGCCTTGGAGCGGAAGCCTGATCACTGGCAGCGTGCCCGCAGCCTCCGTCGAAGTTGGCCCGTGCTCTAGGAACAGCGTTCGGCGTGTGCTTGAAGGTATCCCGCGGATACAACTTGCCTGCATGTATGCTATGCATGTACATCGCCTCCTCGCATATGTAATCCCACGACTTGCCCACAGACCCAGGCGCATGGCCAAGGCGCAGATCATTGCTCGTGCTAGACTCTGGATTGGTGCCTGGCTTCTCCGTTTGATCCACCAACACCTCCGCCACCACGTGCGATCCGTCGCACTGAATGCACCCGACCCACGCTCAGGCTGCGAAGACGATACATACCTCCGTTCTTGAAGATACCTCCTTTTTGGGCAGGGGAGGAAAACGAAGCCGCTGGCCGCTGCATCTATACGCCGTTCAAGTTATCTATCACCGAAGCCTGTAATATATCAAGGTGGGATTGTGCCACACAGGCACCACAATGAGTGAGGAAACTGACAAGGAATTGAATCGGTCGTGAGGACGAGGACGAGAAAGCGCTCGCCGCCCATCCTATGCTCTCAGCGTTAATTCCAACGAGAGTAAAGTAGGGCAGTGACACTGGTACCTAATTAATCCGTACTGGACTCACCACTAGTACTAGAACAGTACAGGCATTTCGAAATCTATGCTAAACTTTATTCTAAAAAAAAGGTGTTTGAACTAGTGTCAGTTAGCTCTGATCTGAGTCCACAAAAATCACATTGTATACATGGAGCGACGAGGAACTGCATGAGAGGCGTTTGCGTTTAGCCGTTTCGGTGAGAAAGGCCGTTGAGTCGGGTGCGTGGCCGACGGACGTCGGTCTGTGCAACGAGTGTCGTGAATCGGACATCTTCACATTTCTTCAACACTTGAAAGACAGTCTTAGAGGACCCCTAAAGTTCTCCACGTCAGATAGAACGGTAGAGTGGTCCCCTCATTGGAATTGATCAACTACTAGGAAGATAATATGATTTCAACCTCACTCAATCCCGGAGGATCTACCACTCCGCTCTCCCATTCAAGTCCCTAAATCAAAAACTATTAGTGAGCAAAAATAGAGTTCGGTCTCGGTCGCGAATAGCCGTCATTTCTCCCAGCTTTCTCCTTCACATAGAAAGTTAACTGATCTGGACCAACTGTCCTGCCTGCATGGAATTTGATCACTTGCGGGCTTCTTGAAATCTGTGCAACTCCACAACGCTGTGAGGATGGCGTGATAATGGATGGAGTGTTAGCGGTGGAGTGAGAGAAGATGTACAACCTAGAGGTCGGACGGCCGTGCGCGGTGGATGGTGGACGGGGTGGATGTGTGTGGATGGTACCTGAGTCCCATTCAACTTTAAAAATAGCCTGAATATGAAGTCGTCTTTAAATCAGCCTATGACGTCAGACATATACTATACTGTAGGTTGCTCAGTCTGTAAGCCTGAGTTATCAGAGATGTGTAAGTCGTACTTAGCTCTCAGCTCCACTATACATACGTCTTGATAACTTAATGTTCATCATCACGTAGGTAGATCGGATGGACACACGGGTCGGACTTGAATGAGGGGAAAGGTTCAGCCATCGATTAATCAATGTAATATTGCTTCTCTGTATGTAAACCAAAACTTTGAACCCGAAATAAGATTTGGGGCAGCACGACCGCGCCTCCGAGTCAGGAGTTTGAGAAACAACCCCAAAGCAAACAAAGTTTCCCTCGAGGTTTTAATCTCTTCAACAAAGTTCGACTACGGTCTTCAGAGACATAGACAAAGGCATAGCCAAGTCCAGAGCGCAGCGCCGGCGAGAAGAAAAAAAGCTTGTTAACGGTTTTGGTAGACCGTTGAATCGAGCTGAGCCGAGTCCGTACGTCCTAGCTGTCCGAAGCCGAGTTGGGGTCGGAACTAAAGCATGCGCGTGATCTGACTTGTTTTTGATTCCCTTTCAAGCGTGTAGAGCCCATGAATTTTGGGCCCCAACGACGAGAGTGCAGTGCTCTTGCTCTCTCTACATGCAGGTGCAACTCGTCAACTTCGGAGAGCCTGCCAAGCCAGACCGAAGCAGGGCTAATATTCAGATCACTGCCATAAACTTCCTTCCTGAAATCAATCATCAACGCCTCTGAATCAATATCCAAACGGTCGCAAGGCAGTTTCGAATGAACGAGTGATTGCAATACTATGTAGTAGTGGCTGAGATGCGTTCAATCAGTCGCTGCTAATCCATTGATGGTCGATGATCAACCTTCATGGTCGGGCCCTGATTCGCGCCGCCGTAGTCCAGTCCAAGTCGTCCTTTCTTCATCAGCTAGAAGATACCCGGATGACAGGCTGCACTGAAAGGCCCTGAATCCAGTCCACGCAATCAGCATGAGGAGGTCGAGATCGGTCGGGTCTCCTGTAAGTTGGGCCCAGAACGGTAGCCCCGGCCCTTCCCGGATTCGCGGATCAGGACCCCAGAGACAGATGCCACAAACAAAGAGTGCGAGTGGAAGGATGTGCGTTTGTAGACTTGGCAAAAGTGAGCAAGTACTCCATAGTTATAGAAGCTTCTGTCGAGCTTACTTACTGTACGTTCGAATCAATCTGCATCGCACGGTCTTGTCGTAGCGCTCGCCTTTCGATGATAAGACACCGAAGGTTCAGTTACACATGTACACATTCAAACTTCGGAGAAGATAAGTTAGCACATTCAAAGTCAAATGCTTGGGTGATTTATATTTCATGGAAGACCATCGGTCCAAAGAAGATAACAGATGTTATTTCTAAGAAGCGTACCTCTTAACTCGGCCCTCGATTCACTTTTAAGCCCGTCGCTGTAGCGATATCAGCCACTGTCAAGTGTATTGATGAGCAAGTAAGCTCCTTCGCCTTCAAGCCGAGTAGCTATTGTCTCAGTACCTGAAAAAAGAGGAACAAGACTTCGTTAATTTAAGCCGACGAGCATGACTTTGTGAACTCACCAGTACGATCCGTGATTCTTGATAATGTGGCTCTAGAGTCTGACCGCTTGATCTCGTTATCCGAGGAGCGCGTGTGATGATAGCAATTACAGTCAATGAGGCTTGAAGGAGTGCTATTCGAGAACTAGACAAGTGAGAATACGCATTCTCGTCGTGTATGGGGGGATTAAGTTAAGTCACGTAGCACATTCTGAAGGGAGCCTTATCGAGATACCGCATGAGTTATAAAAGATGGCGGTGGAACCGATCTTGGAGGATGTTCGGAGAAGTCGACGACATAGTTTAAGCTCATACAATCCCATCCCATGCGGCACAGCGAGAAAGCAAGAAGTGGAGGCACGGCGGACTTTTAGGCCCCAAAGTAAACCTCGTCGATCTGCAAATCGAAGAAGCGGCCAAGAAGCCAGTCACTCAGCTGCAATATCGGTCCAACTGCACACAGGAAGCTGCTTCGTGAAGATCTTTTCGATGTTGTAAGGGGAGAGGTTGGCCGCCGATGGCGAACGTGCGTGAATTGAGGGCGACTTTGGAGACCCGGTGTTCGAAGAGGTGGCCTTTGTGCTGACAAGCTCGGTATAAGACGCGTACTTGCAAACAAATAATGCTGCGAGGCTTTTGTTCGTTCAATCCGAAACATACAGGAAGAGAGAGAGAGAGATGTATGAATTCAAGAAGTAGCCGCTCTATCATGATACCGGCATTTGCCGCCGGAGGACCGAATGCAATACAATTCTTCAAGTTATAGCCAGCGCCTAATTTTAGCAACTTACAACTTCACTGTCTCTTCAAGTTTTCGACAATTCCTTGATCAAACCGTGGGTATATAGGCTGAACCCATGAAATAAATAAATAACTTTTCATCGATACACCGATGTCTACGTCGCGTGCCACTTCGCAAGCATCTTCGCCGTACGCGCGAAAGCGGTCCAACACCGTCCAATCCTCCCTGCGCTCGCCCATTTCCGCGACACCACTGACCGTCGGAAACGTCAAGGACCTGACGCTCTGGGTGCACGAGCAGGCCAACGAGGTTGTCTTTAACCCAGAATGCTGGCCAGGCGTCGCAGAGGACGATATGATTCGCGTCACGGAGTTGGACGACGAGGAGAACGACGAAGTGGTACGTATGGGTGACGGCAGGCCTTGGGAAAGGCACGGATTCTTGTTCATAGTGAAGAGGCACGGGGAAGAGGTAGCTAGGCATTCGGCTGCGTTGCAAGTGAGTCCCTTGAACTCTACCTCTTCAAAATATGCTAATTATTGAGAGTTCGTAGATCTCTGTGCCGAAGTCAATCGCCGATGCGTTTGGACTTCAGAATCATTCTCGAGTTCGGCTCACGAAGGTTGATATATCCGTGTTATATTCTACATTACCTGTAACTAATACATGCATGTGCTTACAGGTGGATAGCTCCAAGATGCGGGCAGATTACATAGAAATTGTATTTCAGGATCAGTATCTCGGACGCTCCGATATGTGGAGGCTCGGCAAGCAGCTTCAAGGACAATGCGTGCATGTCGGTCAAGAGATTAACTTCGTGGGGTCTCCGACTGGAAAGATACACAACATCTATATTGACGGCAGGACTGTCAGTGCCATGATATTCCGTGTACCAATCTGCTCATCATCTCAGTGAAATCAATATTATAGGTGTCCGCAGGACTCGTAACGACCTTAACCAAGTCCATCTATCGTTCCCTTTCTGCAAAAGTCACCATCTTCATCCAGGTGTGCCGGGAGCTCTGGGACTTCGCAGGCGACGGTGAAAGAAACAACGAGAAAGTCGTGCACTCCTTCCTTCCGGCGCTCTTTCGGAGATGGCGCGACGCGGGCACGAACCATATCGTTACCATCGTCCTCATCTCACGTGTGTACTACGAGGACTCCGAGATAGAATACGCGGCTGGTCCTCTGAGACAGGACGACGATGACCGTTGGTACAAGGACTTCTTCAAAGTCATCACGGACCTGGAAGTCATCACAGACTGGAAGCCGACCCTCGTGAGCCTCAAGGAGAGCTTTGTTGCATTCCAGCGCGACATTCTACTGACGCATCACTACCATCGCGCCAAACTTGCGGGGATGAACACTTCAGTTGGTCCGGTAAATCCGGGGGAGGTAAAGCTTGTCGGGCGGATTTCGTATGCTCATGAAGGACCTATACTCGAAGCTCTCAACCTCGTGCTTAATCCTATGGAGACACACTATGTCGATCGCTCCCTGTCTTTGACGGGAGCGGCTACGATTCTGATAACACCCGGTACTGGGTACTATCGTGTGTCCAAGAGGCTTCTGCGTATGACCACTACTAGGTTGCTTGATCAAGGATTTGGTTTAGATATTGTCTCACTCGCGAAGCCACCACTCCATCAAACTCCCATATTCTCATTCAAGGGGTACGAGCCTGAAAATAGAGACTCTTTTCGAAGTGGATGGAGGAGCAATGACCCACTTTGGGGCGGGGACGACGACGAAGGGTCGGCGAAGGACAAAGGTCAGGATCTTGCGGGCAAACCGTCAAAAGAGAAATGCACATTCTGGTGGGAGCCGTTTTGGATAGCCATGTCATTTTGGGATCAGCAGATGGACCTTCCCTTCCGTCAAGACAGGTATTCACATATCCACATTCCTCTGTTGAGCGTAAGTACTGACGCCATGCATGTATAGGTTTGTTGCAAGAGCCAAAATTCACCAGATAGAGATGTTGGGCTTGCTCGAACATGACGTGCTGTCGAGCATCAATGTTCCTTATCTACCGGAGGGAGCTGATCCTACTCGACCACCCCCGGATGAGCATCCTTCAGACTATCGAGATGCTTGCAGGATGGAGGCGGAGAGATTCGATGTCGAACGTTTCAAGCTACGCAAGAACCAGCCCCTGCACCTCGGACGAGAGTCCGCTCCCTCATCTGGGGCGACGATAATCATGGACCCGTCATCTTTGCGTTCGGTTCCGTTGGACAAAAGGCCATCGTATATCATGCAACGGACATCGACAATCACGCCTCGAATTGCACCCATCGAAGAGAGTCCGAGACGCTTCTACACGGAACTCCCGCCGGAGGGTGCCGATCGAGATGCGGTTGCGGTTGCAGCTGCAGAGAGAAACGGCAAGGAGAGCGATGACAAGCTCGGGACGGGGATGCTCACTCCGAAGTTGAGCACATCTCCCGCTTCATCTATCGCATCCATGAAGACGGAGGGATCGACATCGACATCGGGCAAAGCCGACGATTTGCACGAGCGGAAAGAGCGACCGACGAGGCCGACGATGGGCTTGGGCTCGAAGCTCGCGTCATCTTGGATCTTCAACCCCTTTCGCAGCTCGTTCTCGAACCAGCCAGCGCCCTCTGCGCCTGGCACGTCAGATGCTACTCCATTGGTGGCCGATGTTGCGTCTGCCTCATCCTTGCGATTGGTTGAGGCTGGTTCTTCTCGCTTGACTCCGGCCACGGGCCCGGCGACAATCTCGCACACGCGTACCCCGCGACCTATGAATATCCGTTCCACGCCTACTCGCCGATCTGTCTTAGGACAACAAGTCGACGAAGAGGCAGCGGGATCATCGCGGGGGACTACGTTAATTCGGCATTCGCCTCGTAACACCATGGGGAACTCTCCTCGGGACGATCCAACGTACCTCCATCGTCGATCGACGATTACGTCACTCAACATCCCCATGTCAGCATCTTCGCCCACTGTGCGCGTTAATCCGCTAAAAGCAAATGCGAACATTCCTCACACACAGAGTTCACTGGCTTCGAGATGGCAGCACATGTTCCCCCAGCCGTTATTTAGACATCAAATCAAGTGGAAGTCGATGGTAACGCCTGGGTGTCTTCCTTTGACCACTGAGTATTTCCCTGCAAATTCGGAGTTGGAGAGCTCATATGATGTTTTCTCTTATGAGTTTATAATCGACCCGCCCGAGATGAAGTCGTTCTTAGTGAGAAACCCGACAACAGGAAGGGAGAGCGTGGACGAAGCGAGAAGACTTTGGGCGCTTGAAGTCATGCGAGGCATGGCTTCTCTCAGATTGGTGCAGGGGTTTCAATTCATTATCCGCCCGAAGAAAGCGAAGGACGAATACGAGAAGAAGGACCGTAATTCGAGGTACTTTTCTCTGGACGACGATCGGACGCCTAAACCAGGAGGGGCGTCAGAAATATTTTACTCATCGTCTATCGATCCTGTCTTTCTCAGCATGAGCAATGAGATTCACCGCATATCTTACAACGGCGAAGCTATCCAAGTACGTCGATATGTCCGACGCATGCCTCCAACTCAGCCATTTCACTACAAATGCCTCGTCTGGCCTAAATTGGGCGTCGGATACACCGAGCTCTCCACGACCTTCGGTCAGAACGGATTGGAGAATTATGTCTGGAACAGACTGGACATGCTTATCGCGGGTTACGAGCACCAGTTCAGCGAGTCTCTCCGCTACTGGCGCACGCGGTTCATCATCATCCCCACCACGGACGCGCCTCCCCCCACTACAGGCGCGTCCGGGGAGAAGCTGAACGACGAAGAGATCCGACTGCTTGGCTCCGATAAGCTTGCGGAACTGCTGTCCAAGTTGCGGTGGACGCCGCCGGGGGAGCGCGAGAAGGGTGTGGTGTACCCGCCGGTGCGCTTCCTGCCGACGTACCTGAGCCCGACGGCGAGCGTCATGGACGAGCATCTTGTCTCGCAGCTTGAAGAGATCATGGCTGCCGCAGGCCCGCAGGGCAAACACATGCGTTCTGATCGAGATTTGGCGGACATGGCCGTGAATCTGCCTGCCTTGGCCAAGTTGATGAGAGAGGACAAGGGGCTGTCGATTAAGGACCATAAGTGGCACACGAGAGTGTATCAGGACTCGTTTACTGGATATGACTTTACGACGTGGCTGTGGAGGGAGTTCCGTGATGTGTCGACCCGCGAGCAGGCGCAGGAGTGGGGGATGAAACTGATGGAGAAGGGACTGTTCGAACATTGTCGTGGCAAGCACGGGTTCCTCGACGGGTAAGTCTGCTCTATCGATATTGCTTTCAGTTGCTTGTAGCATTAACGTGTCCTCCTAGCCATTACTTCTATAGGTTGACGCATGAGTACACTGTACCTCGAACACCAAGATCAAGCCGTGGTTGGACGGCAAACTTCCGGTCAGCTGCTCGATATACATCTCTAGACGAGAAAGAAAGCAGCCATCGGCCTTCGGGCTTTTACCCTGGCGGGACGAAAAGTGCACTAGCTATGAAAAAGAACACAAAGCGCCTTGTTCTCAGCCAGACCATGGTCATTGACGTTGATCCAAGCAAGGTTCGTCCATTATTATTCCTCCTTTAAGTATCTAAACCCGAAATTATACATCTAGAAAAGCGACCAGGCTGAGATGGTCGTATTACACACTGACTTAATCCACAATCCAGCTAATGTGTTCCACTTCGAACTCCATTGGCTGGGTACCACGGCACGAAGCATCGAAGACCAGCTCCGGTCTTGGGGCGCTCGTATTGAGCGATATGGCTTGCGTCTGGTCGAAGCCTACGTCACGCAAATCGCCGACATCCGCGAACGCAATCCCTTCCAATCATGCTTCCCCATGCGTCTCGCTCTGCCTCCACCCTTCGTCCCAGATCTTGGAAACCGCCTCACCCAAGCAACCGGAGCCACTGCGCAACAAGCCCAAGCTCAAGCTCAATACTTCTTCGAATACGCTTTGTTGAGGAAATTTGGATTCATCCTGGATATTGAGGCGAACGAGCTCTACCCCGAGCCCGTGGATGTGTTCTATAGCTATCGTCGCTCTGCGTTCACGCATTCGCAGTTCGTGCATCGCACAGGCGTGGCATTCGTCCAGGTCCTGGGCGGCGCGGAAGGATTCCTGTTTCTGACAAACAGGTTGATGGGCCACGGGAAGACAAGCCCAAATGCGAAAAGTCGAGGGATTAGCCCTGCGGCTCAAGCGGATGTGCTAAGGGACAACATGAACGACTTTTGCCAAGATACAAAGCAGTTATCCTTATTCTACGATGAGATCCTTGCGGCATTACCAGCAGTTACAACGGAGGATCCTCCCCCTTTATCTATTTAATTTCTGTTAATTCGATCCATTAATGTGTGATGGGGGTTGATGTGTTATATTACAGATGTATCTATATGTAGTTCGTAATTTTTTGGCTTGTATATCATAGAGTATATACTAAGAAACCTCATGTGCTTTGACCAGAATATCACGCCCATTTGGTCTTACCGATCTCCGTGCAACGTCTCTTGACAAGGGTTTCCGCATATCTGCGAAGTCCAGTTGGCAAACATCAGTTCTCTCCACTCAAAACAAGTCAGAAGAACATACCGAACGCGTCCTCTTCATCCCTCCCCCCATGACCGATTATACTGCCATAGTACTCTCTAACTCTGCGATAGACACTGTACCCCAGGCCCTCATACATTCCAATGGCAACCTGATTGTTGCACCTCACGTAAAGGTCGACAAAGAAGCCGTGGTACGTAGCGTCAGAAACAAGCTCGAGGAGGTTCATCATCTTGCGCCCGAGAGAGAGACGGCGGTACTCAGGAGCCACGGTGATAGCGGTGACATGTCCATGCCATTCCACACCTTGTCCTTCAGCCTTGCCTATGACTGGAAAAACGTTTGATGAGTGATGAGTAAATAAGGAAGTAAAAACGGTCTTGAGACGAGGATGGAAATTCAGAGGTGAAACGCACCGTAGCCCATGAGACGACCACTTGACGCTTCCTGAGCGCAGCACAGATCAGGCCAGCTCGAAAGGTAGTGGAGATAGAAGCTAATGCCGAACTACATTTGTGTAACAGGTTAGGTACTGCATTGCATTGCGTTTCTTGGTGTGATACTTGCAGTTTCGGTCCATACATCCAAGTTACTGACAACATTCGAACTCAGATTTCGGTGGTTTCAAGGAGAAGACTACAAAAGCTTACATGTTGTTAAACTTGAACAAGTCAGTTGCGCGAAATGCTCTGAGGGCGCTCATCCTTACACTGTTCGGTGTCGAGGTCAACGGGAAGTTATGAGTATCAGCCCGTAATTTAACTTTGTGTGCAAGCACTATACCCAAATACGGACTATTAATAGTATTACTTTATGTACACTCCTAAAATAGATAAATATCGGGCTACTAGTATTCCAATTAAAATCGTTTGATCCAATCGTCTTCTTTTGTTATCACTCCAAATATAGTAATCGAAGCAAGTGCAACGTCTAATCATACCCCTCACAACCATAATTATTTTTCTCCTTACAGTCTTCCTACCCGACGTTGACAGCCTCACGCAGACGGCGACGAGCACATCGTGCAAGGCAGTATTTTTTGTTGTAAGCACGCTGGGACGAAACCCGGAAGAAGACCCGGCGGGCGTGCAGCCGGTAAGCACTGCTTACAACCCCCAGGCACAGTGGAATTTACATTTCTTGGTCGACCCGGACGACTTGTCTCTTGATCTCCCTCCCTCGTCTCGCAGGGCCCCGTCAAATACCTTGCCATCAGCACGCTCGTCGCCATCAACGTCAACGTCGAGCTCTCAGCCGAGTCGACAGCTCGTCTTCCACACTCATCAGGACGCGGGAGAATCCTACTGTGGCTTTCACTCTCACTCTTCCTTTTCCTCTTTTTATTGTAAATCCTTGTCTCAAGCCACAACGTCGACGATCGTCTCCTCGTCTCCAATTTATCCAGAACGGTTGTCAAACCTATCTTCTCTAAGGTTGTCGGGTCTCGTCTGCTTTCCTCAGATCCGCAGACCGAAGAAGGAGCGATGGCGGATGTAGAAACTATGACCAGCACCACCATGGTTATGTCTACGGCCAATAGTAGCGCAGACGAGAAGAGCCAATCTCTTTCTCTCGTTATTAATTCTTCCTCATCTACGCTTCCTCTAAATCCCTCTACATTACCGCCTCCTGTGCCTAGCAAGACGGTTACAAAGTCCCCCTCGAATAGCTGGTTGAAAAGATCCAATACATCCATCGATAGGACAAGTGCAAGTGCTAGCTTTACGAGTGGCAGTAACAAAAATCTATCAGTGCCGTTCCGTCCTCAGAGTATTCTCTTACTTCCAAACCCCGTCCTCGTACAATCCCCCACTCGCACTGGCAACGACAATTACATTGGCTCTCCAGTCGCAGACAGCCAAAACAACCTCATCCGGACGCGCAACTCTAGCTCCACATCAGCGTCATCCTCATCGAGCGCGACCGACGCATCGACATCCACGTCTGCATCCGACTGCACTTCAGATACCACAGCTTCCTCATCATGCTCAACGTCGACTTCCGTTACATCTACCTCACCACCAACGATCCACGCACCCTCTTCCTCAGCACTAGCACCATGCGTAACATTCGCCCCCCTTCCTTCCATCGCTCCGCGCACGCGAAAGTCCAATCGTCCACTGGGCGTCGCCGCACGGGCAGCACTCCTGCGGGGTAGGCATCAACATCAATACCAGTACTATGAGCAACCGGAGCGCGGATACGACTACAATAGTCAGCCAGATTATAATTACAATGAGCAGGTCTATGCGGGACAACATCACATTGTAGAGGTGGAGGAGCAGAGGAAGGAGAAGGAGAAGAGTAGGTCTGGGAAGCGCAGAGGGAAAGGGGCAGTTGAAGGAAAGGTAGAGGGCCAAGCGACAGTCCTGGATGAACAAGACGATGCTTTTGCGACTCTCGGAAAGCTGTTGAATGAAGCGGGCCGGAGTCTTTGGCGACGGTTCTCTCAGCGCACCCCCTCTGCTTTACCCACAGCGTCATCCGTGGCAGATGTATCCACCTCCACACTTACTTCAAGCGTTACATCCTCGAAAAAAGGTTCCGGTTCCAATGGTCTTCGGCGACTTTCTAGCGTCAGTGTCCGAGCGAAGAAATCAAAGAAGAAGCATATTATTGCGGATGAGCTGGCTAATCCCACTATCCTCGAGGGTGCCGGGGAAATGGAATCTGATGCTGACGACGATGAAAAGAAGACGGAAGATGTTTCCGGAAATTGGAAATCGACGAAGAGGTCTGAAGATCCGATGACGAAGACCATCCGGATAGATTCGGACGACGAGCAAGAGCTAGTATCTATAACTGTACCTGCGCGACTCACAGCCGAAGATGTACACGCACTTGAAGAAAATATCACTGCACGTTGTGACATCGAAGATGATATACTCGTAGGCCATTCCCCCTCTCTCGACCTCGAGCGTGCACACGGCGAAATACACTCGCCGACGACAGTGGAAGTGCGCATTGTCACGGAGGATTAGTGATTCTCAGACCCATGGACCATAACGACTACTTCACGACAATCAATGCCGACCGATCATACATGGGGGCTCATTTCAAGGGTAGACCGACTTTGGGAGTTGTGGGGAATTCGCGTTGATCCTGCTTGTAAAATACGGAGGTTTCGGGGCTTCTCGGTGTTTTGAGGTTTCTACCACTCTTTTTTATCATTATTTTTCAATTTCAGTTTCTGCATTTTGTTTGTGGGTCTTCTCGTTTGTGGAAGTTACTTTAATATCGATTATTCCTTTACCCTTGTTATCTAAATCCTTCATACCCGTCATTATATTTCTTACTCTCGCTCCCATCCCACACTTTCGCCCTTACCGTATGTTCTCTCATTTACTCTTGGCTTGAATACACCCAAAGCCTACCGCTCGTTATCGTTACCTCTTTCACGACATTCCCTTACGACCTCTTTTTTCTTTCAATTATCAAACTTTCCTCTCATTACTGGGTATCATTGGATAGCTCGCTGTCTCTATATCGTCTTCTTGCCTATTCTACATTAAATAGCGCGTAGATCAATGCAGTCGTTACATCGCATTATTCTTCAACTTGAGTTTGAATCGATTTCTCTTATGAGTTGAGGAAACGATATAAAACAAAATATGCAATACGCCAATGGTATGCATTGATGGTATACAGTACGTAGACGAACCTAGATTGATTGACCGTGACCCTGTATCGAGCGTTCCGAGTCCAATACACCAGCAGAAGTGTCGGTCTACTTCGCGCGCCGACAGTTGTAACTAAGAGTGATGAGACAGTCCGAGGATACGCGATCGATTTTAACCAGCGATCCGAGGCCAATTACTTCCGCTTGAAAAGATGTCTGCTCACAACAGAATATCCTCCAGTGCGGCGTTTGAAGATCCAATTAACCCGCGTTCTAGAACGACTGAATCAGTGTAATTAGTAAAAATCTGGACGTGAAAGAGGACCGTGCATTTGAGTTTTGGACTGATCGTCGTGAGCTGTTGTACTTACTGGCTGCGTCAAATAGTTCTGTATCCGCTGGATCTGCGGCGTATAAGCCACTGAGACTACGAAGTCGCATCCCACGAATCGCTTCTCTGTCGCGTATAATACGTGTCCGCAGCGAAGGTTCGGGCAAGCCGGGAACCTGCATCTCTTGTATCAACGGAGCACACTTGAAGTCACATTACGAGAGTTCGAAGGCCTCAGAGACGGAGTACCAGTATCTCGGAAAGCATCATGGTCAACCGATCATCTTCAAGTCGGTTGAGATGCAAAAAAGGCCAATTCAGCAACCCGCACAAGAGCCCAAGATTCAGTTCAAGAAGTAACGTCGTCAGTTGAATGCGCAAGTTCAGCCTCTGAGTGCAAAAATCGAGCCCGTGGTTTCTTGGGACGTCTACCTGCAGATGCCATCGATCACTCGGCGGCGTGCACGAGGCGATCAAGTGCCAGACGACATCATAAAAGTTGAACCAGAAGGTCCATGCCACGGACGGTATAGGTTGTCCGGTGTGAGAGCGAGCTGCTTTCAACAGAGCCCTGCGCAGCGGCCGTACCCGACTTTGGTTGAGGATGTTAAAACATAGGATTGAGAGATAAGCAAATAATTTCTGAGCATATGGAGTGTCAAAGCAGTGTTGTTCATCACATTGTTTATGAGCTATTTCTTGGCTGATGGTGTCAGGGCAGGAAAAAACGTACGAATGAACAAGCTGAAATGGCAAGAAAATGTATTATGTAATATTTCTGCCGATCATGCCGGCGCTCAGACGCGGATGCCAGTGAGGCTGTTCACTGAACCTGGCCTTCTTCAGCGCCTGGCTTGAGGTCTACACGGCCCCCAAGTCCTTTTTACCCTTCCTCCCCCTCCTCCACTTCACCCATCAACACAGCGCGCAGCAAGCGCGTCCTAGGTTCTTGACTGCATCTACTCTACCATTGAACTTATTGCGATCTACTTGGGATCGACAGACCCTTACCTTAGCGCTTGACGCGCACCTTCGTTCTTATTAGTGCTCGTGTTCTTGCCTCGTGCTTACTTTGCTTTCTATCTACTATAACAAGACCGTTTGAAGGGACGATCAATAAGCATCTAAGAGAGAGCAATGTCTTGCCAGTCTTCGCCGACGCTCACGCAGTTCGGGACCTTCACATCCACCTCAATCTCGACAACTTTCTCATCAAGTTTGACAACCTTACCAGACTCAACGAGCACCTCAATCATTACTTCGTGTCTGGATGCTGCAACAGTATCGGGTTCGGGTTCAGCAGTGGGATCGTGTGCCTCGTCAACTCTTATAACGTCGACATCGGTCATAACAGGTGAGCACGTTCTGCGTTCTACGTTTCGTGTACTTTCTCTGATCTTTTATTGCGTTACTGTTAAGGCGGCGTAAGTACAGCGCAGGTCCCTGTCGCAGTTACTGTAGAGATCACGACAACAACGCCCACAGCTACGCTATTTGCGTCATGTACCACTGACGGCGGAACCACACAGGATACGACGACATCCCCAACTACGACAACCACAGATACTACGAGCTCGACCACGAGCACGGAGATCACGACACCAACACTGACGTTTACGACGAGTGTGGACACAACGCTTCCCAACGGTCAAGTCACTCAGACTCCGTTAACAGTGACCACGACTCTCCCTCCTTCGACTTCCGTAGTCACTATGAGTGTGCCGAAGGCAACCATGCAGGGAGATGGAACGAGCGGCAAATCGAGTGGTGTTAGCGTTGGCCCCATAGTTGGCGGTGCTGTCGGTGGATTTGTCGGTCTCATTGCTCTCGTTGGACTGATCTGGTTCTTCTGGTGTGTTAATCTCCTAATTACCACTAAATCCCAGTTCCTTTCCCCCCGTCAAATGATGCGTTCCGCAGCAGTTTACTAATCGGATCCCACTTGTTTAAAATAGCCGGCGCCGCGCGAACTGGGATGATATCTTCGAGAAGGATTACGAGGAGTACACTGGCTCGGCTGTGCGTCCGACTCGAAGTAGGATGCTTGACATGGAAGACGATCCTGTGCCATCCGGATCCTTAGTGAACACGGAGCCCAAACCATACCAATATGGACTTGTTGGTGCAGGTGCTCGTACACCGCCGTCTTTGAATGCCGGTTTACCTACAACCCCTTCAAGCGGAGGCTTCCCGCAGACAGGAGCAAAGAATGCAGGGCAGTTGGGCGGACACAACCGCACGCTGAGCGAGACACCATTGGTGCTTAATGTACAACCGGGTGTAGGCGGTCAAGGTCAACTAATGACACCTAACTCGACTGGCTCAAGGCCAAGTACGGGCGGCAGCTACAATGCGTACCCCGGTGCTGGCCCGAGCAGTACGGGTCACGGACACGGAAATGTGATGCTAAGTAACGCATCTCCACCACCAAGGGCACCAACTCCGGGCGCGGGCGCGTTAGGCGTATCGATTAATACTGGTCCTTCGCTCTCTATGGATGATATGGCAGCCGGACGATCGTCAATTGAACACTACAACCTCAACGCACCAGAAAGTCCGACGAGCATTATATCGCCACCGCGCAAGCTATTTATTGCGAACCAGGTGGATGTACCTTCCTCCCCACCACCTGTTAGCTCTTCTCGTCCAGGCTCTCCAGGCTCGCCCGCACCTAGCAACCACGGCGCCGGCCCTTCGTCGTTCTCGGGAGCATTTGCAGGCGCCGCGGGCCAACGAAACAACTATCCAAGTGCGGCAGAAGAAAAGAGCCGACTGCAACACAACCCGAGCATCGGGGGCGCGTCTGTGAGCACTGCATCCGCCTATTCCCAACCTTCAGGACCTCCGTCCTCCTACCACGGCTACTCTGGCTCAGGCGGTCAACCTCCCCTTCCTCCGGGTGCTCAACGTGCTGTATCACCTCAGTCGTTCTCAACGGCTCGCGCGCAGTCTCCTCAGGCAGCTCAGTCGGAGTTGGCGTACTTGAGCGACCCAGAGGAGGTCCCAGCGCCGACACGGCGGACAGATAGGAGGACGAGCCAGGGTGTAATTGTACATCATGACGCAGGGCATTTGGACCCAGATTCGACGCCGCCACCTGCCTATGCTGGTTGAGTTTTAGCGTGTCTCTTGCTTCAAGTTCTACTTCCGGGTCTCACTTATTATATTATCTTCGGCCTCTCCGTTGATCCGTTCTTCCACCCTTTCTATCGCTGTGCTCCTCGAATCACATATACTCCCCAAAACTCCTCTAATATCCCGCTTGTTGACGTCACTAACGGACACATACAGGTTGAGTATAGTCCTCATCTCTCTCTCGTTCATCCTTCATGATTTATAACCCCTCATCCCATCACCAACACCCATTGTACATCAACACCACGCAATGCATGCCTGCTTTTCGGTCTTGACTGCTTATATTGCTATGGACATGTCTTTCATTCATTTTCTGCCCTCCTGCCTCTTGTCGTTCCCTCCTAGGGTCTCTGTTTATGATGTGGGTTAATGAGTAGTACGGACTTTGGCCTCGCTTCCTTCCTTACTTCATCCTGGTTAGACGCTTTGTTTTAATTCGGGATACAAATGATCCACATTGCAATGAACACCTGGATACAGTGCTGAAAAGCACTTTGATATTCTTCAGCCATCCCTCCCCTTGAACTAATCTTGCGCCCGCTTTCCTTGAACCAAATTTACTGACTGACTTATCATTGAGAATATTGACCTAGATCTGGATGGAAAAGAAGAATCAAAAGTTACCATACATGTAGACTCGCAAGCCGGTCGCGAATTTATGGACGTTTGGTAGTTAGATAAATATGTATATCCACAAATAGCGGCTGATTTACGAGTCATGTTAGTTTCGTTTCGTGAGAGTTTAACCGTCTCATCGATAGTATAGTATGACTCGGATGGGCTTTTTCTTCCTCTTGACTTATCTTTCTCCTCTCTCATCATCATGGAAATTTCACTCGGAAACTTAGACAGAAAATCGAATCTCTACGACATCAAGTCCGCTTTGGAGAAAGTTCTGCACTCAACAGACCATTCGTCACGTTTCAACTTTCAGGTGTTGGTTAATGAAAGCGACGTAGGAGGATGGGAGAACAACGGAACTGGATCTCTAATATTACCTTCGAGACAGACAGGAAGAGAATTTTTGAAGAAAATAAAGAAAAAAGAACTCAAAGTTACACTGAATGGTCGTCCAATATTTTTCGATGAGTTCAAGAGGGTACCAAAGAAAGTCACCATTGACATGCTGAAGAGAGTGCCTTACCGAAGTCCAGACGAAGACAGACGCATAGACAGTATCCGTGAAGAGCTGAGGGCACGTCGCTTTCGTATCGATGAGCTGCAATTTGGTTGCTGGAAAATCCCTCGCAGCTCGAGGCAGTCTAGAGTATTCGCCACTGAATGGTCGAAGAAGTATACTTCGACTGGTGGCTATGCTGTACTTGGGTTCGACTACGATAAAAAGGTCCTCAGAATACAGCTGGGCGATCCATTGCAGGATGACATCGCTCATAGTGTAGTACTGAAATTCGCGAATATTAAAGATATCTGGTCGGGTCTCGATTTTGGCAAGGAGTGTACGTGTTTCGATCATGAATGATATTCACTTTCTAACTAGATTTTTCGATAGACATTTGCTTTGACTTGTTGACACCTCCCATCCTAGAACGCGAATGGATGAACAGGACATCAACCGGTAATACCCACAGAGATAATATGAAGTTTCGGGAAAGAATTGGCGCAATCGATAAAGGGCACGCAGCTATTGCACCTTATGCACACCATGTTCGTGTTATGCTGTTCGATGACACCCAGAGCTTCCGTTCCTTGGAGAAATTCAACCAGATGTGCAATAAGGCAGGCCTACGCTTGCCTAAGAAGGCCCAAATTGATGCAGAGAAGCTCGACCTTTTCTCACCGAAACGTCTTTATCCTATTCAGAGAGTCATCAAAGATTTACCCTGGCCTATCGCCTTCCAAGTTGAAGCACTTTTGCGCGGTGGTCTTTTGAACACAGATGTTTTGCAGGATGAGCTACTTGCACCGATTAATGATCTCGTAAGGTCTCAGGATCTTTCCACAGCAGGTACAATCATGCGATACTTTGTTCGGTCCCTACCACAAAAATCCAGTGATTGTGATCTCCTGAAGTTCTTTCATCAAAGCTGTGAGGAGAGGAAAGGCGATAACATCAGGGCTACCGTTGAAGCTTCCTCTGGTGGTCTTATGCTTTGCCACCATGTGACTTTCACACCAACCCGCATGATGCTGGAGGGCCCCTACCCCATACAGTCAAACCGGGTTATACGAGAGTATGCAGGATTCCATGATCATTTTATTCGAGTAGACTTTCGAGATGAAGATCGCCTTCAGTATAGGTGGGACCGGGAAGTAGATGGAGCGACGTTTTTGCGGGAACGTGTGGGCGGAATCCTGGAGAATGGATTTTCTCTCGCAGGTCGTCAATTCGACTTTCTCGCTTACTCCTCTTCTGCTCTCCGAAACCATGCAGTATGGTTCGTTAATCCCTTTCAGCATCCGAAAGAAGGCCTGGTCACGGCCGCCAAGATCAGACGAAGCTTGGGTGATTTTTCCGCGTTACTCGACTGGCCAGCGAAATTTGGTGCTCGACTTTCGCAAGCCTTCACTGCAACAGATCCGTCTGTTCGAATCAAGAGAGATCAGTGGTCCACCATGCCAGATATTGGAAAAGAGCCATACCTGTTCACAGATGGTCAGTGTTTATGTGTATAAGTACTAACACGCATATGACTCACTCTTAAGTGTCTAGGTGTGGGTACTATTTCTACTGACCTGGGGCACCTCATCTACCAGGCTCTTTGCAAAGCTAAGCCTGATCGTTATGGGTTAGAGCCATCCGTCGTGAGTTAGAAGTCAAATTCACTTTATCTCATCACCAAACGTGCCACAGTACCAAATTCGATTTCTTGGTTACAAAGGAGTGGTCCGTGTTGATCCACGGCTCTCAGGCATTCAGATGCGACTTAGACCGTCAATGGAGAAGTTCAAAGCGCACGAGGTACTTGAAGCTGATATTGAGATTGCCCAGGCTTTCAGTAGACCGGGGAAAATGTATCTGAATAGGTATGTCAAATATACACACTTATTTCAACGATATCTTATATTACGGTATTGCTTAGGCCCTTGATCATGATTCTGGAAGACCGTAAGGTGAAGAAGGAGGCATTTCTGGTCCTTCAACAGGAGGCTATTAAGACAGCTCGCCTTGCGGGGGACAGCCTTCAAAATGCGAAGCTATTGCTGAAAGCAACCGGTCTTGGAAACCCGTTCTCTTTAGTATCCGTCATCGATAAGCTTGCTGGCTATGGCTTAGACATTAAGCGCCAGGACCGACAATCTCGACTAGACTTCCCATTCTTATCCAACCTCATCAATTATTGTATCCGCAGCGTCCTCCGCGACATAAAATTCAGAGCTCGCATACAAGTTCCTAAAGGATGGTCCCTTGTTGGGGTTGCGGACGAAGGCCCTGCTTATATCAAGGATGGATGCGATCCTGAGGAAGTCTTCATGTTAAGAGAGGGGGAAATTTATGGTGCGTATCATTGCGTTTCTCAAGGAATTGGCATCTCACTTCATAATGAAGTTTGCATCCAATTGGATCCGGATTCTGAGCCAATTTATATGAAGAATCAATGCACCGTATCCCGGAGCCCAACTGTCCATCCTGGAGATGGTAAGTGGTGCCAATAAGCCTGTAAATAGCGAAAGATATGCTCAATCCTATGCAGTACAGCGAGTTTGGGCAATTGGAAAGCCCCCGGAAGACAAGATTTGCTCATTCAGAAATCTGAAAAATTGTATTGTGTTTCCTTCGGATGGTAAGCTCTCCACATATATCTTCGATCTAGGTCATGAGTATACTATCCGCAGGCGTACGATCTCAGGCATCTTGTTTAGCTGGTGGAGACTTGGATGGGTTGTTATCGTATTTTACAGTTGAGAGGACATATTCTGATATTCTGTTTCAGTGACCTTTTCGATGTACACGATGATTTCACATTGATGCCCATTGAATTCATCGATCCCGCTGAATACCCGCCTGTGGCAAGCAAACTATTGACTAAGGAACAAAAAGAGGAACTTATCGAAAATGGTGTCGTTAATCAGGAAAAAGTAATTCCTCACCTGTGCAACTTCATTGTTGAATATATTAATTCCGACGTGCTGGTGAGCACTTTCAACGTTAATAATGGAGTTTACTAAGTTCTAACTTCCCTTAGGGCCTTTTGTCAGATATGCATCTAACCCGTGCAGACCAGTCTTCAGTATGTGGATACCCCTATCGATGATTGATAGCTCAGAAGATTAAAATGATTCCTTTCAGGAAGGCACTACTGATCCTGGATGTCTTACATTATCGAGATTATGCAGCGAGGCTGTTGACTACATAAAGAACGGAAATCCGGTCGATATACGAAGCGCACCCTACAAATTGATGCCGTATAACCCGGACTGGAGAAAAGGTGAGGTCGACAGCCCTCGAAATGACGAATTTTATCGGTCAGAACGTGCTTTGGGACATCTTTACCGTGCTGTCGATCTTGCTGTGGATTCACGTGAAAACTCACAAGAAGCTCCTGGCTCGGAGATGCGTAGGGTGCTCGAGAACAAGATTAATTCGATCGGAATTACATCACAACCTACCGCGACGGTTTCCCAGCTAATTCGTCGTATCTTCAAATCCTATGTTGATGAGCTCAAGTTCATTTGCTCAACTCATACACTCTCTGACATTCAAGGGGCTACCTTGTCCGAGGAGGAAGTCGTCATCGGGTCAATCTTGAGCAATTGCTCGCAACATAGATGGCGCCAAGAGCGCATCTATCGCATGCGCCTTCATTCGATGAATCTTGTGCACCAGATTCGAGCACAGTTCTATCCGTCGAGAAGATATAATCCTCCCACGTCTGAGGACGACACAAGACATGCATTAAAGGTAGCATGGTTGGCGTGGCAGTTCACCGTGGAGAGGCTCACTGAGTGCGACTCTAACGAACGATTTGGACTCAACAGTTTTGGGTTAATAGCCCTGAAGATTGTTTTTGATTGTATCGATGTCTTGTGATCTCATTATTTTGTTAGGGTTGTCATGAACATAGCTGGAAGCTTAATGTAGTTGGCTGTCACGGTCCTGAAATTTGTGTATAAACCGAACAATTAGTTAGACAGTGTAGACACTTCCTATCGAAAGAAACTCACATTTCTCTTCTTCAATGTCTGACTACAATAACAGAATTCTCTTCAATGCAAGATAAATGTGCTGATCTACATTTATATAGACTTCAATGTTGTAAAAAGGCGACATTGTCGTTTGCGTTCCATTTAATTCTAATTCATACATCTAAACATGTCATACGGAGAAGCACATCTATTTTTCAGGCTCGATAGGAGCAATGTGTTTGCCACGAGCCAACGCAATCAGACCTAGGACAACATGTTTGAGCGCGGTCCTACTTTCATAGATCGGGAGTACGATGCAACAAAAGCCGGCACAAAATGACCAGATCTAATTAAACAGTATCAGAAAGCATTTATCACAAAATGGGAGAACGAGCTTACCATCGCAACGACCATCCAAGCGGTGAAGAAGCCGGGCGAGTATACATAAGACGCTGAGCCGAGGGGAATTGGGACGAGAATGGCAATGATGACGATGATCACTGTAGACCACCAGAATGCTCGTGTAACATCAGCAGGATCGGGCTTCTCAACGACTTCGACGAGGTCTTCATGCATGAGCTCCGCGGTCACTTCTGCAACGGAGGGAGAAGTTGAACCCTTCGAAGTCTTCTCGACATCATGAACGACCGTGACGACCTGTGCGGTGGGAAGCAAGTCGCCCTCGCGATGCGCCTGTCCAATGATTTTGACTTCAAGATGAATGTAAGACGTGGTTAAGCTAACATTAACGTAGAAGACGTACTGTTCCGAGTCCCTGTGAAGTCATAGTTGTCTGGCTTTATCAAGGAGATGATGACCGCGATTATACCGCCTGTGCACAGACTAACCGTGTTACCCGCGAGAGACGAGTAGCTCGAAATGAGGTTTGCGACGTTGACCGTGCCATAGAAGTATCGGCAGGTGATAATCCAAGCCATGATGGCAAGAGCGGTACCACCCATGGAACCAATAAGGACAGCAGATTTGTTAAGCTTCGACCAGAGAACAGTGAGCATGACAGGGATGACGGGAGCCCCGATGATTGTGCCACAAAAATCTGGGAGAGGAGATGAAAAAAAAGAAAGGAGTATGTAAGAAGCATACTTACAGTAAACGAAGTTCATATCGACATTTCCTGCATTCAAAATGACACACCAGACAGAAATCCAGACGCCCCAGACTGCAACAGCGATATGCGCAATCCTGAGCATTTCCCGAGCAGTTGCCTTCGGGCGGTAATACGTCTGAAATTCAATGAGCTAAAAATCCACATTACTAAACTGTCTTAGACAGACACTCACCCGATATACATCGTATGTGAAGATCGATGAGACAGAAATGAGTTGCGCAGAGCACGCAGACGTGACAGCCATGTAAGTTACAACTAACATAGCAATGGCTCCCGACTTTCCAAGAAGCGCAACTGCAGCAGCAGGTGCAACAAGTCCGGCGCCCTGTTGAGCTACGCTGAGGGGCTGCGGGTATGTAGGAAAGACAGGGTTTGCCTGGAGGGCGCGTGCAGACAGACCCATGACAGTTCCGAAGGCGAAAGGTACGCTGAACCAAGAAAGGCCACCAAGGAAGTAAGCCCTAGTGGTGCCCTTTGGGTTTGATGCAATCGCACGCTGCCAGTATGACTGGTCGAGAAAAACGGTCGCAGAGCCGATGGTAATAGATATACCGGCGTCTTCACAGCATAAAATAAGATAAGCGTTTGACACAGTCCGATAGCCAAGGTCAGGAAGCTACATACAGATAAATCCAGGTTTCGAATGGAAAGTCAGGTAAGAACCATTGAGGTTTCCTTCGACTGGTGTGATCTCTGAAGCTTTGACAAGTAGCGCATGGAGAGCCGAGGGTGATCCAATCAAGTCAGACGATCCGCATGCCTGTGCAAGCAATACAAAATTATTTAAAACTGCACGCATTCAGACATCAAGCAATTAGGGCTCACAGTATAGAGGAAGAGCCAGATGATAACGAAGACGATTGTGGTGTGCACATAGTCAGATATGAAAGTACTACGAAGACCACCGACGATCACGAAGGCAATGACACCCACTGGGAGCAGCATCGTCGCTGCACGTATATCCATGCCTGTAAGTGCAGAGATGGAAGCGCTACCGCCTAGAAGCAAGATGGCAGACACCATAAGTGAGGTGAAAAGCGCGTAGAACTGTAAAAACATTAGGGCCGCAATCGAAATCGCATGGGAGTGAACTTATGCATACCAGGAACATGAGATGGGCAGAGGTACCAAACCGTGCTTTGACAATTTCCAGGAACGTACGGGCGCCATTCGCATTCTCTTTCACCTTTGAGGCGATAACAGAGAAGAAGATAATCTCGACACTACAAACTTCAGTGACGTACAGAAACGGTGAGTGATTTACCTACGTTCCGCAAACTCCGTACCACCAACCACCAGAAACGCCGAATTGATAGCAAACGAGCGAAGAGACCATGAGAGTGGCACTCCAAGTCCAGGCAGATACCTACAATGTTGATAAGAGAGCACCTTAATTTCTATGAGGATCAAAATACTCACGATTCCGGAACAGACAAGCCCAGGTTTGACATTACGACTTGCACTCGAGAACTCCTCAGCTAATACGAAGACCGTCAAATCGCAGTATGATTACAAGCCATGGTGCACACCTTCAAAAGGCGAAGTCTCTGTAAGTTTTCCTTGTACCCAGCTAAGAGCGACCATGAAAAGCGCGAATGCAAAGCCACCGCCAAGAATAATTCCATAGCCTGAAGACTGAGGCAAGACTGCAACAAATTCGCCGTTCGCCATGGTAAAGGACGGGGGGAACGAGGATATCTACTGCAATGCAAGAGCCACTCTGCGCCTTGTGCTACTCTACTCTCATCCCTTATTTATAGTGATGTCTAGCAGCAAGAAGTATTGTTTTGGGTCCCCCATGACCTCGGAGATAGCGAAAATAGGACTGGTCGTCTATAATTTGGTGCAGATAAGAATTATGAGGAAGCTATAGGCGTTGGGAGCTCCGTCGTTATCGGTTCCATCGTCTTGGCCATGCCTGGGGTTGATGGGAACAGCAAAACAGATGTAGTCTATGAGTGGTATAGAGAGCAAGTCGCACTTCCGCACTTCCCGAACTGAAAGGCGTTTTTCGAGCTGAGAGCGATCACGTGCCAGTGCCTCATTTATGACGGGCAAAGGTTGCAACCCCTAACGTTGAACGTTGCGTCTACGCTGTCGTGATACCAAGAGATCTCACATCCTTTATCTTCCATCGGACATGGTGTGTAAATCCAACTCTCCATCGAACGAGATTCTAAAACTATAAACGCGATTTTACTAGAGCGACAACGCAGGTAAATGCGCATGTAGTGCTCATTATCATAATGTGCCACGGTATTGAACATCCTTCGCGTTTCTTGCAGAGTACAAGGAAGCCTTCGCGCTTTTTGACAAGAAGGGCACAGGCGCAGTACCGAGAGAGACCTTGGGAGATCTTCTACGTGCGCTTGGGCAGAATCCAACTCAGGCGGAGGTCGCAGACATTGTAGCTTCTGCTCCCCGCGAAGGCAAGTCTACATATTCACGCTTCGAGAAAGGAGAGTTGATTCCTATACTGATTGCAGTGGACTACAAAACGTTCCTTACCATTCTCAACCGACCTGATGGATTCAAGCCTGCGGGAACTGCTGGTACGCAGGACGGTCAATGTTCGCTGATGCATGAAGGTCTGATCGTTTGCTTCAGAGGAGTTTATTCGAGGCTTTCAAGTCTTTGACAAGGATGGCAACGGTGTGATTGGCGCGGGAGAACTACGCTACGTTTTGACACAACTTGGTGAAAAGATGACAGACGAAGAGGTCGACGAGCTTTTGAAGGGTGTTCAGATTGGAGCGTACGTGACTTACATTACCTGGTTTATAGATCTGCAGGGACTGATATACTTTTCAAATGTTTAGCGACGGTAATGTGAATTACGAGAGCTTCGTGCGCACGATATTGAGTCAATGATTGATCCACTTGGGTTGTGTTTCTCGTTCCGTTCCGTCTTTCGTTGTCATCCCCCATCACTTTTGGATCGTCAGTCCGTGCATTATATATCAAATAAGTGCAGAATTGCCAGTACAACATCATCGATCTATGTGTCCATCGGCTGTACTACTCTTCCTCCTCTGTATCATAATCACTATCCCCATGACTTTCTTGCTTGGTACCCGGAATCAGTGCATGTCCAGGGATGGATTCAACCACAAGCTGTGCACCGCCTTGAAGAATTTGCACAGAAGAAAGTGGAACGTGATTTCGCCATGGGATTTCCTGTCGAGGGTAGGACGTGGAGAGCTTGAAAGACCAGTACTCATCTGTAATGCCGGCCACACCAGGAGCGAATCCAGCGGGAGGTGAAGACGGGTCCTCGGATTCCGGTAAGTTATCCGGGATTAGAAGCGAAGCGACGAACACGTAGAGTGTTGTCAGGTCGTCAGAGGGCGCAAATTGTCGAATAACACGTTTACCGTCCGCGAAACGCACTCCTACTCTGATGGTATCCTTCGGACTCGCAGCTTTCGTTTCAGGTACCAATAAAGTCCTGCGAGCGTAACGATACCAGTGCAATCTGTTATTATCTCGTGCCGCTTTCTCCTCTACCCGCCTCTGACGCTCACGTTCTTCTTGCGCCAGCTTGAGCTCCTGCATCTCATATTCCTCTTTCTGGCGTCTTTCTTCGGCCATTTTAGCCTGGATTCGCTCCGTGTCTCGTTGAGCGGCGAGCTCATACGCGTTATTCTGTGCTTCGACGATTCGCCTTTCTTCCAGACGATGTTCGTGTTGGGCACGCAAACGTTCAAGAAGAGGCAGAGTGCGTGGTAAAAGAGTGTTGGCAATGTGCTCAACAAGCGCACGGGGGGATGTAGGTCCGAGCTCCGATGAAGGTAGGTCAGTGCCATTTGGATGGGAGGGACCCTGGTGTCGCGAAAGGACAGTGAGAACGGGGGATGGTGTTGAGCTAGAGGTTGAACTAGAGCTGCGCGAACCACCTCTAGATTGTAAGGCGATAAATGCAACGAATGGGAACGTTGTAGCGCCTAGTTTCTGTGCGGCTGCATGACAGTGAGTAAAACTGATGGTCGTTTTGAGGAATGTGGAAGGTACCTTGTGATGCTTGGTAGTCTCTAACATCCCCACCCCACACCAAGAAGTTGTTTTTCTTCAAAATGTCATTGAATTCCGCATCAACAAGAGTAGTGCTAGTAAAGCGTTAGCGTCATCATGAAAGCTCCAAAGTGCAGGGCAAACTCACTTCTTGAATTCCAGAACATCGTCATGTTCTTCGCTCACAATAACAATACATATAGGTTTGTAGTCTCTCTGGGCCTCCTTGAGTGCGCTTTCGTAACTTCCAAGATAGAATTCAGGTATGTGTTTTCTGAATGCCCTCGTGCTTTCATTGCGCCGACTAAGAGTACTTGGTCCTGGGCCAGCCTGAGCCTCTGCACTGGTTGACATTCCTACATCCCCAATCCTGCTCTCCCGTATTGCCCCAGTCTCTTCCTCTAGTTCACGCACCCAACGGTCGGTGACGCTCGCTGGATCGCTCGCGAGGTGTCTTCTGGACGTTGGTGACCATGTTGAGAGATAGTGGAAAATGCGATGAATGATGCCGAATGAAACAGACAACGGGTAAAGTAGAGTGTGCAGAAGTTGGGAAAGAAACGACATTTCGCAGAAGGCTTCTTCCAATAATATCGTTGAGGTAGAAGATGAAGCTTGTAGTGCTGTGACCACGCCTTGATGAGCAGAGAAGGTCTGGTTAAGGCGTGAACAGCAATGGGGATCAAGCGCTAGACAAATAAAGACCACGTCTGCAAGACGCGCTCTATTTTTAGACAAGCTTGTGCTTCTCCAAACTTACACTCATGGCCTCCGCCTCAACGTCAGCGTCGGAGGCGTCTCTCAAAATGTGAGTAGTCTTCTACTATGAATACTGTGATTAAGTCTCAAAATTTTTGAAAGACTGACTGTTGGACCGTCGGTTGGTTCCATCCGGGAATTATTCTCGAAAGTCAAGGCAATCGACGCGAAACACGGGAAATTCGAACTGGTGTTATGCGTTGGCGATTTCTTCGGTCCGGAGGGCGAACATGGAGATGAAGTTCATGCTTTGCTGACAGGCGAGATCGAAGGTATCTGCTAGCTCACCATTCATGTGTGAAATACACTCATTGTCCTCTCTCAAACGTAGTGCCAATAACTTGCTATGTTATGCAAGGGGACCATCCTATTCCTCAAGCCGTGGTTCAGAAGTTTGCGGAAACCGGCGCCCAAATATGCCCAAACCTCTTCCTTCTCAGTGCGTCATTGTTATGTTCTACTTCGCGCGGATTTTGATCGAATTTCTTTCCAGGCAAATCTGGCTTCCTTACAACATCTCACGGACTCCGTATAGGATGCCTTGGAGGGTTGTTTGACGAGCAGATTTATTCGAGTACGGAAACACCTTTAGTAAGGATGTGCTTCGTTGCAAAAGATATTACTCCGTTTAACACGTTCTGCTGTTTGTTAGGGCTTCTCCGATCCATATTTCTCTTCACAAACCGTCGAGAAGCTCATCTCCAACATCTCGACCACCACATCTTCAGCGACGAACTCCAATGGCGTCAAGCTATCGCTCCTCGAACGTGTTTCCTCCTCCTCCTCGCATCTCATTGATATACTCATCAGTCAAGTCTGGCCATCTTCCATCACTAGGTTCGCAGCAGCCGCGCCTAGTGTGGCGCCAAACCATGCTGTCGGATACATAGACGATGTTGTCAGACGCGCGAAGCCTCGATATCACTTCGCCACAGGTGCCGGCCATCCGCCGCAATTCTGGGAACGGGAGCCATTCGTTTGGGATGACGAGGATGGACGTGTATCGAGGTTTGTGAGCCTTGGAGCGTTCGGCGGCGACCACGGCTCGGCGAAAAAACCAAGAGTAAGAGTATCAGTTATTTGGACTCAAGTATCCACTCACTTATCAAAACTGCAGTGGTTCTACGCATTTTCAATCGCACCTGCGTCCGGCGGAAGTGCACCAAAGCAAGCTCTCCCGACAAATGCTACATCAAATCCTTTCACACTCTCCTTTTCCTCCCAAAACTCATCAGGAAAACGACCTGTGGACATGGCTGAAGCAGAAAACTTTATCTTCGGGGTAATAAACCAGCCTCAGATAAAGCGTGCCAGACGAGGTGAAGAGAAAATTCTCATAAAGACGCATTGACTCAAATTTATGTTTGCGAGTTTTGTAGAAAATGGAGAGCCCGGAAAACCTCCATCCGGATATAAATGTAAAATATGTGAATCACCAGATGTGAGTACGGGTTCTGCGTCTTGCAGCTTCATGTTCACAAAGCTTGTTCTCACGAATTATTCCCTAGCACTTCATAACTGACTGCCCTGATCGAGCAAAACCACCCGAAAGCTATATATGCAAAATATGCAACAAAGTAAAGTACAACTATGTCCTCGCGTTAATCCAGGCTTTGACTATCTGAAACCTCAGGCAGGGCACTTCATACGCGATTGTCCGGAAAAGAATACACCAGGCGATACAGGTGGACGCAAACCCCCTCCTGGATACGTTTGTCGTGCATGTGGGAGTGATGGACATCTAATACAGGACTGTCCTGTAGCTTCCCAACAGCAGCATGAGCATCGCGGGAAGCGAAGACCTCCCCCAAGAGAGATCAAACGTGAGTGTTTTTGACGTACATTTCTTCTAATTCGAGGGCTTGCCTGACTTTTCCCATAGCTGGAGAGTGTTGGTTCTGTCTATCAAACCCAAGCGTCGCGTACGTCTCTTTCCTCATTCACAATTCCTTCCAGAGCTCAGTCTCGAATTCACCACCAGAAAACACCTCCTAGTCTCCATCGGCACCGAATGCTACGCCACGCTCCCCAAGGGGCCCATCATCCCCACCGGCGCGTCCTCCAACCCCGACATCTCCAAGGTACCCGGCGGGGGCCACATCCTGCTCATCCCCATCACACACTGCCCGACCTTCTCCGCCCTCCCCGCCGCGATCGCCGTGCCCATCGTCTCCGAAGTCGAGCAGTACAAGTCCGCCCTGCGCAGCCTGTACGCGAAGCACGCCTGCGCGCTCGTCGCGTTCGAGGTCGGGATCCTCAGCGGCAAGGGCGGCCACGCGCACGTGCAGTGCGTCCCCGTCCCGCTGCGCCTCCAGAACCG
This sequence comes from Trichaptum abietinum, assembly GCA_910574555.1. NCBI lineage: Eukaryota > Fungi > Basidiomycota > Agaricomycetes > Hymenochaetales > Trichaptaceae > Trichaptum > Trichaptum abietinum. The sequence goes on from CAJTBE010000001.1 coordinate 2,956,652, forward strand.
CATCGAGGGCGCGTTCGTGACGGAGGGCAGCCTCGGCGGGATGAAGTTCGAGGACGACCCGGACGCGGCGCTCGAGGCGTGTGCGGGTGGCCGCGCGAATTATTTCCGGGTGGACCTACCGGACGGGAGGAAGATGGTGCATCTGATCAAGCAGGATGTGCCGTTCAGCGTTCAGTTCGGGAGGTAATATCGCCCCCACTCCTCCTTCCGCGTGCTATACACTAATCACCTTGGAACCCTATACAGACAAGTGCTATGCAAACTTCTCGAAGTACCAGACCGAATTGATTGGAAGGCGTGCTCTCAGACTGAAAACGAGGAGAAAGCCGACGCGCAGGCATTCAAGGCCGCTTTCGCACCTTTCGATACTACCCAAGGTTAATGCAGTTTCTTTTCCTCACTCCGTTCGAGGTCTATGTGCTGTTTGCATTCATATGTTGTCTTCGGAAACGGTGTGAAAAAGAAGACACTCTGCATATTTTTTTGCATTATATATTGTGTATTCTTTGTTCGCAGTAATCCATGAAAAGCAGAGTAGCCTACGTGTATGACGTGTATATCGTACAATTTTAACGGTCTGAGAAGTGGCCATGGTATGTAACTCTACGTCTTTTACACTGTCCATAACAAACACATCGTTGAGGAGGCTAAGAGGTTTTCCACTTGTCGTCAATCATCTTCCAGCGAACCATCTAAATACTAGCTCCATCCGGCTTCACAGAGCTCTCATCCACGCTAGTCCTGTAACTATGCCCAAAGGCCCTCATGCCCTCACGTTTGGCCCTCCTCAAGATCCGATCAATTGCATCCAGGCCCTTGTCCAAGTCCTGCATCGGCGGACCGAATGAGAGGCGTACGAATTGATGGCAAGGCGAGTTGAAGAGGTTGCGTCGGTGTTGGGGATTGATGTCGAAGAAGATACCCGGAATGACGATGGTTTTCTCTTTGAGGAGCTCTTCAAAGAAAGTCTATCCCATGATGTATGCATCAGTTTCCGCAAACATATTCCGGAGATGTAAAGTGAGTGTAACTCACCAAACCGTTATTCAAAGGGGCAGGCAACTGGTCAAGGTTGAGCCAGATATAGAACGTGCTCGTTGGCGGGACGTCGATCCTGAAACCCATGCGCTTTAAACGCTTAAGGACGTGGTCACGCTTCATCTTGAAATGTTTCTGCAGCGCAATCTGTATTACAACGCCTTGTCAGCTCAACAGCCACCTTGAATACTGAAGTAGAACAAACCTTCTCCTGTTGTACACGACCCGGTTCGAGGAGAGGGAGAGCAGCGAGCTGGAGACTGCAGAGTGACAAAGAGGGAAGTTTAGTGAGCGACGAGAATGTGCAAAACGAGTCGAAAACGAGGCGTAATCGACTACTCACGGGTGATTAGCGCCTCCATCCAAGAACGATCCTTAGCCAGAAAAAAATCATATGAGCACTCGACAATTTTGTTTTTAAAATCAAAGCACTGCCATAGACATGCCACTCACCGGACTGCGAAAGCGCCGTAATGAGGTTCTTGGGGCCCAACACCCAGCAGACACGCCAGCCAGGCAGACGCCAATTCTTCGTCAAGCCATTCACAATAATGACAGAGTCCTAGTATCGATGACGCGGAAGAGAGACCGCATAAAGTATCTCAGCATATGTCATGGAGCAATTAGACGAGTTTCATGACTACTCACATTGTTCACGTCTTTCGAAATGAGCCAGAGGGAGAACGTTAGCCGATGAGTAAACGCATGGAGGCAAAGAAACGAATTCACCTTCGATATACGAAGCGCTCGAAATCGAATTACCGTACTCCTCGCCTTCTTCCGGGTATATGTACCACGAATAGAACTGTCCATAACAAGGAAAGAACAATCAGCACCACGCGACTCTTTGTGAATTTCATTTCTCCTTATAAATGGGATACACACCTCATCGAGGATGAGCGTGGTCCCTTCACGGCTAAGGGCAACAAGGCTTTTGAGTTCGTCTCCCCTGGCGAATCACAATCACAACGCGAGTGTACACACAGCACAGTGGGCAGTCAACTCATCAGCATCGTCCACATATTCATTTCGCAAAGAGGGTTGACGTACTTAGTGACCTGGCCAGTCGGATTCCGCGGGTTTGAAGCGAGGATCACCGAAAGTCCTTGCGTACGGATGTCTTTCTGCAGGTGATGAAGAATATCTGTCAGCGACACACCACACCCAGAGCGTTTCTTCAACTAGACGCACTTTAGTTTGCTCGATATTCATGCGATATTTGTCCTAAATCACGCGTGAAACGTGAAACAAACGTGTGTATAAGCCTCAACTCTCGATTGTTTCCGGAACACGATATACCTCAGGATCCAACCTACACAGTAACGCAAACTCATAAACACAAAACGCTCAATAGCGAGAAAGGATCTGGCTTACATAGTAGGGATGGGCACAAGGCGCTTGAACGCACCCAGAACCTGATCATATGCAGTGTAATCCGGGATTTGGTATGACTACCAGGATCAAAAATAGATCACGAAGCACACAATGTCAATAGAATGTATGTCAGTAATCCATTTTTATACTCCAGTACTGGAGGTAATCGCGTCAAACGCGAAAAAGAAAGCACTCACACAGTACACATTCGAGATGACTGCCGCTACGCGAGAGAGACCGGAACGACCACCGGGTACGATGCACACGTTTTCGTACGTGTATTTACTCTCCTTGCCCTCCCGGTAGTTCACGTTATACAGGTTCGCGACGGCTTCACGGAGCTCTGTCGTTTCATGGAAGCCCATGGTGATTCAAGAAAAAGTGGGTAGGTTAGGCGGCGCATACAAGGAGCCGGATTGGAGACAGAAGTTCCGTGCGTTCATTTCGGACACGCAAAAATCCAGAGAGAAATACCGTGTCAGAAAGGGGAAAATAGAATATACCAGGAATAAAGATATGTTCAAAGGTCAGCATTCCATTCCATTGATCTCATCGCGTTTCACACCTTTCACACCCGTTGTTGGCGCATACTCCAAGCTATCGAATGGAATCTCAATTGTGGTTGGACGAGGCGGGGCACCGGGAATGTCGCCAACTTCTGGTGCTCCCTGACCCAAGTTCGCCCACTCGTGGCTGCTGGCGTAGGAGAACCCGTTGGCCATCGCACGGTCAGAGCAGTAGATGACTCCCGTTGATCCTGGGTGCTCAATTCCGGGCACGGTCTCTTCATCTGGGTTAACGGTCTGCGGGATAAGCCCAAGGGGCTTGTGTCCTGCTTGTTCACGGAAGATCTGTAGTGCAATAGAAATAGGCGATTAAGGTATAAAACAAGGGATTTAGTAGGTATGAAACGAACCTGATGCGCCTCGGAATCCTTCTCGTGTTTCGCCTGTTTTATCACGTCGTGTACCTGTGAAGTGACGGGAGTCGAAGAAGGGAACGCAATCGTATGTGCGTGGTCATGATCATGATCATGTTCGTGTCCATATTCGTGGTTAAGATGCGTCGGGGAGGGAGTTCGTGAGTTCGCATGTTCATGATCAAGATCGCGTTCAAAATTATGGTCATGATCAAAATGGTTTGGAAAGGGAGAAGTATGGGCGTTGATTTGGATATGTTCGGGTTCATGGTCATGATTGGGATTTGGGGTTTCGGGGTGCAAATGGGATGGATGGTCATGGTCGTTGTCACGGCCGCGAACAGTGCGCAGCGTTGAGCTCGAGCGCGCACGGTGCGGGTGCCTGAACGTGTGCAACTACATAGGGAAAGGGGAAAGGGGGGGAAAGTGATGAAAAGAAGCAATAGATCGATGATGCGCTTTAGGTTCAATCGCCACCGCCGCCGTGCGATACGCTTCATCACATCATGCATCATGGAGCAAAGCAAGGTGCATATGCCCACGAGCGGCACGGCGAAGACGACACCAACAAGAGCGAAACTACGCGCAGTGAAAGAGACAAAGCCGTGTACTTACCACATCTCTGAAATGCTCGAGCGGCGTCCGTGGACGGGAGGGAGGAGCGCTTGCGGGGTTGCTGTGCATTGTTGCTGGCGTTGTCTACTTCTTTGTTTGAGACTTTCCGTACGTTCGTCGGATGGATATTTATATGGAGCAGATAATTTCGAGGTGCAGCAAAAGAGCAATATGTCGAAGGGGGTTGTACGTGTAGGAGCAAGAGCAAGAGAGGCCAGTGACGAACAGTCCGGGTGGCTTAAAAGGCACGTCCAAACCCAGACGGAAGCAAAAAAATAATCACGACGTTTGCAGATCCAGATCCAGAGGAAATCGCGGCGAGTCTGCGGCAGTGCACCCGGTAGCTAGGTCTGCGATCTATCTTTGTTGTGGTGTTTGAAGGCAACGAGCAGAACTTGAAAAAAAAAGCGAAATCACTGCCGGCCACTGGCAGTGGGCCCATCATTGGATATGAGATCATACAAGCCTATATTTAGTAGCCATGTTGGTTGAACTGAACTATATTCAGCCGTCAGGACTCAGGACGCACCATCAAATTTACGCGGGTGCATCAGGTTCAGCCGTCCAGGTCGAGGGATGCGCACGACGTCGGACGCACAGCACAGGAGGGCACAAGGTCTTCAGACGGCACGACAGAGAGATGGTCGTGGTACAGGTCAGAGAAGCGCAGGCGCTTCGAAGTCTTGGCAGTTGACCAGGAGTAGGATGTCCAGGACTTGGCATTCAACTTCAAGCCACTATACCACCATAAAACACTGGCAGCACTCGCAGACCTCGCACTCGCACTTGCATACATATGCACACACGCATCAAGCTACGGCGCACATGCCATATATTCATGCCCTTTCTCGCCATTTGCTGGGTGGACCCGGAGGTCGTGCTCGGGTGCGATGAACTGCTATCATACATGTATGGTTCGGTGTGACCTGTTTTACTCATGAATGATATGTCCATCTTGCATCATGAGCATGAGTATATGGATCTCTGGACGAATAGCATAAATACCCTTCTCCGAAAGGCCTCCGAGGGTGTGTCTACCAGTGTTCGGTTAGACCCGGGTCAAGCGACCCAGACCGAGGGTCACGGGTCAAGGGCTCTGGCCGACCCGGGGTCAGGGTAGGGTCAGTAGGGTCAAGGAGGAAAGCTCAAAATTGAAGGCTTCCAAGCTTTCAGAGCTTTAGAAAGCGAATATTACTTACTTTAACTAAGTAGTTAGTACTCTAAATGATAGTATCTAACAGTATTTTGTGCTTATTCCTGGTCATTTATTGTGAAGCATGGCATAATGGTGTGGGAACTTACAATGTAATTACCTTTTCTGCACATATAATCTATTGTGTGACATTGCTGTACCATATGAAGGCTTTCACACTTTTCCGTCACGTCACACTTGCTTAAATCTTTGATTGAAGAACAAAACATTCCCATAAGTGTTCTTAAAAACTTCCATTTATAGTGTATTACATAATATTTCTTGACCCCCCTGACCCGGCCAAATTCCAGAGTTTTGTTGACCCGACCCATTGACCCACTAGACCCGGGTCAGGTCTGGGTCTGGGTCACAGGTCCAACCGAACACTGGTGTCTACGAGGCGACAACACTTCGCTTGACTACACGACACCGTCACACCAAGCATCAAACAAAGGCACAGTGGCATCATCCTAAACACCAATGTCTTCAAGTCTTCCTTTTTCGCTATTGGACCTCCGTATGTGCCTCTCTAATGTGATACGCGATACGATGGAGCTATGATATAAGCTTGAGAGCGATCTTTACTGTGCGCATCACCCATGATGCATGATGCGCGATGTCCGTTCAACAACCTGTCTCTAATTTACCGATGAGACGCGTCTCAGCATCAATAGCCAATCGTCTCCGGCAGTCGACAATGAACAGGGGAACTTTCCATGATTTGATTTTGAATGATAAAATAGCTAAACAATATACCGTCCGAGTCTTCCGTGTTGACCCGGTAATACATACATGCATGCGTTCGTTATGCTGGAGTTGTGCTGACAGTGAGTCCTGATGTCTATCCAATCATGATATGCAAATGAAGAGTATGAAACGAAGCCGCGAAGGTTGGCTGACAGGTCGACGCGTTCAAGACGATGGATGCGATTGGGCGATTGATAATGGTGAACGGTGAGAAGGCCGGTGAAGAAGAGCGTGTAGCCCCGGCGCGGAATATGCTGATGAAGAACAGCGAACAATGAGCAGGAGAGATTGCCGGCGCCTTCACCAACCTGAGAGCGCGAAGGACCGAAAGAGATGAAGGAAATCACTCAGCCCAGCTCGTGTGTACCCATTCGTCCCTCCGCCTCATCGTGATCGTGGCCCTCATCACTCCCCGCCCTTCTCCCTACTCAGCCTCCACTTCCTCAACATCTCCACGCTCACCATCCTCAGCCCCCACCTATCCGCAAACGCCCGGCAGTCGTCCCTCCTCGCCATGCTGCCCTCCCGGTCGTCGTTCACCAGCTCGCACAGCACGCCGCCCACCTCCTCCAGCCCCGCCATCCGACACAAATCCACCGCCGCCTCTGTATGGCCCTTACGCTCGCACACACCCCCGGGCCGCGCGCGGAGGGGCACCATGTGGCCGGGCCGTGCAAAGTCCTCCTTCGTAATGGCCTTCGCAGTCGGAGAGGAAGTGGAAGTGGAAGTGGAGACGAGCGACCGCGCAGTGAGGGCGCGGTCATGTGCGGATATGCCTGTGGATGTGCCTTTTTTCGAAATGTAACACAAAAATGAGTATGTGTATGGTTTCTGAAATGTGAGGAATGAATGCACCGTGTCTGTAGTCGACAGTGACGGTGTATGCCGTCCGGTGTCGTTCTTGATTATCGGGGACCATCATCGGGATATCGAGCTCGTCGAGCCGCTCACCAGGCAGGCCAATGCATATGTATCCGCTATTTCCGCATACCATACAACGCCCGGAAAACATTCGCATTCGCACAGATGCACAAAATATGCCACAGTGAACCAAAAAAATAAACAGATAAAGGTGAAATCAGGAAATTTGTTTTGTTTCGAGAAAGCGGGGAAGCAGACGTACCTTGTATGTCGAATCATCCACGCCATTTTCTCCGTCGAGCACATGCTTGCAGCAGCAATCAAGTCGCCCTCGTTCTCCCTGTCCTCGTCGTCCATCACGACGAGGAACTCGCCCCGCGCGAACGCCGCCAGCGCGTCTTCCATGGAGTCGAAGCTGAACTCGGTTCGCGGAGGTGGGGTCCGGAGGGTGGGGTACGTTGGGTCCGGAGAGGAAGGGGAGGAAGAGGAAGAGCCGTTCATAGTAGATTTATTGTATACGCCGTTAGTTTTGAGCGTCGACGATGTCGATGTGCTTGGATGTTCCGGAACAGACGACTCGGAGACCGAGTGTGTCTGTGAGAGTGCGACGGGAGCCATTCGGATATCGGTCTACTCCAGACAAAAAGAGTTCCCAGCCTTTTTCAGATATTCGTCCTTCCGGCGACAAGAAAGTTCACAGCAGCAGAGAAAGCGCAGAGTCGGGAGATAATGCTCCTGGGAGAGAAAGAGATACGCATATATACAAGCTCGCATCCGTGTCCGTGTCGGGGGCGGCAGCGGATTCGGGTTGGGGTTGGAAATCACGCTCGGTTTCCGTAGGGTCGCTGACTCAACACAGGCCCGCCGCCGACCGCCCTGTCTTCACAATTCCGTCGCCGGGCTTGGTGATGTTCGGTGATCAGGCCTTTATTTATACGCCTCGAGAACGAAAGAAGCGCCGTCACGGCGCCTTCGAGTATAAGTTGGAAAACGTTGAATATATGCATATTATTTCTTGTCCTTTCTGCCAAACATTGCGGCGCCGAAGGCCCGACATCGCTTGCGCTGGCTAGTGCTGGCCAGTTCCCTTCGTCTATGTAAATACTTACCTTCCCAGAACAACCCCACCATCTTACTTATCTTCCGATGTAACCGTATGCAGACCGTGCTAAGAACACCGAACCTTACAGCACCGTGACCAGCTGGCAGCGAAGCGATGATAAGAACGTCTGTATCAAGGCTCCAGCGGCCATAGAAACTATATGATTCGATGCTCCGACAGGCCGATGAAGTTTTATATTTTGAATTTCTCTGCCCGTATGTATAGCTCGAGTCTTGTGGACTGTACTTTCGACTGATGCGCGTAGCCAAAGTCGTAACTTGTTTGAGCCGAGAGGATATAGCACCTGTGCCACTGCCTTGGTCCGCCGGATCTAACACGACCAGCACAGAGACTCGACGACCGGCGCTACGCATACACCACCTGCTCGCAGCACAGCGTCCACATCACCACTTACACCGTCTCCTCTTTCTCTTCATCTCTCTTGTGTACTCTGACTGTGATCAATCGACTCCAAGTTTTCCGTCTCTGCTTTCCTTCAACGTACTGTATACCTTCTAACGATCACGACTTACGATGGCGAGTGAGCATAAGTTTCTGTCCGATCCCAAGACCGCTGCGGTGCGTTAGACAGTCTGCATGTACGACTCCTCATTGACCTCCTATCCATCCTCCTACTTCTCTCGATCGCGTCATGCTCGAAACTCGCGCGCGCACTCCAGATCGTCGGCTGTCCATTCAGCGGTGGCCAGGTAAGCCTCCCCTCCCTCTATTACCCGACAACGAAATAGTAACACGCACCAACGCCCCCCAGCCCAAACCCGGCGTCGACCAAGGCCCCATCCACCTCATCAACGCCGGGCTCACCACGCAGCTCCGCGCACTCGGCTGGTCGGTCCTCTTCGACGGCCACCACCAATTCGACGCCATCAATACGCTGACCGACCCGCCCATCGGCGTGCTCAAGAACCCGCGCCTCGTCAGCAAGGTCTCCCAGGCCGTCGCGGAGGCCGTGGGCTCCCATGCGAAGAAGGGACACCTCCCCGTCACGATTGGGGGCGATCATTCGCTGGTGAGTGGCTTTTTTTGGAGATGGGGAGGAAGAGTGTATGCTGAGGCGCGTGAACTTGAATAGGCGATGGGCACGATCTCTGGGACGCTGAGGTACGTCACGGTTGCACTGGCAGATGATGATTAGATTGCCAGTGATTGACACCGATCGCGTTCTTACGCGCCTATCTTATCTCTGCAGCGAATATCCCGACGCCTGCGTCATCTGGGTCGACGCACACGCCGACATCAACACCGTCGAGACCACAACGACAGGAAACATCCACGGCATGCCCGTCTCCTTCCTCCTCGGGCTCAACGACCCCGTCATCCCCGAATACGCCTGGGTCTCCCCCGCCCGGCTCACGCCCGCGCGCATCGTCTACATCGGCCTGCGCGACGTCGACGCGGGCGAGAAGGCCATCCTCAAAACGCACGGCATCAAGGCCTTCAGTATGCACGACGTCGACAAACACGGCATCGGGCGCGTCGTCGAGCTCGCGCTCGACCACGTGAACCCCGCGCGGGACCGCCCGATTCACCTCAGCTTCGACGTGGACGCGCTCGACCCGAGCGTCGCGCCGTCCACCGGCACGCCCGTGCGCGGCGGCCTGACCTTCCGGGAGGGCCACTACATCTGCGAGGCCGTTCATGAGACGGGATGCCTCGTGGCGTTTGATATCATGGAGGTGAACCCGTCGCTGGCGGATAAGGCTGCGGCGGAGGCGACGGTGGCAGTTGGGTGCTCGCTGACACGCTCGGCGCTTGGTATGTTCGCGTCCTGCCCTCCTGCATTAACTGTAAATTTCAGAATTATCAGACTAATGTTGATTTATAGGAGAGACACTACTATAATCCGGAGGAAATTCACATATGACGTTTTTAGCCACTCATATTAAAACATGGTACATGGATGGATAGGTAAATGCTATGCACATGTGAACTAATTCTTATTACATTGCCTATCATACGCTACTTGCACGGCACAAGTGATTCTTCGCAGCACTTTCCGCCCCTCCTCATCTCCATCCATCGAATCATTTCAGTCCAGTCCAATTCATCTATTAGGGTCTTGCAAATGATGACGCGCAGTTCTCCGAAACGTGTGCACCCGATTCTTTTCGGTCAATGCCGTTCTATCAGGAGAAGAAAGAAAAAAACTGTCTACGACATAGGAGTCCTGCTCTAAGTCGCGCACGACCTCTGGTTCTAGTTCTGATTCTGGCCCTCGTGAAATGACCCTACATGATTTTGCTGGATAATCTGTAGGACGTGTTCTAGTTCTGGTTCAGACCGTATCCCCATTCGAATTGTCTCAGAACTGACTAATAACCTGCCTATACTGTCTGCAACTACTGGCTTCCTCCTCCATCCTCCGATCGCCGACGACGAACCTGTCGCCTCCAGACCAGTCTCTCAGGCTCTACTATCGCAAAGGAAACATGTCTTGGATAATTTCATTTCCACTATTTCTATATTTTTGATGGCATTGCTGTGCTAGGGTGCTCGAGCTGCACGACATGTGCGAGGTATCGCTTGTGAGCTCTCATGGGATTACGCAGTCCAGGAGCTGTCGCTCACTTTCCGGTCGGTCGGTCGGATACATCTCGGCGGATACTAACCTTTCGCAACTCCGACGGATTTACGCCTGTTCCCCCCCCCCCCCCCCCCGGCGTAGCGTTAACGTTAATGTTAACGTACCCTCTTAGTAAATCATGTTCAAGTATTCCATCTTTGCGCGCGATTACGATACAGGCCGACGTCCCGCTCGCTCGCTCTGTCGGAAATATGGAAGGATGTAAGAGAGGGGGGCGTAAGGAGAGGGCGGTGGGCGGTGGCGACAACTGTCGGTGTAGCATTTCCCCCTATCGGGTGGACGACGTGACCGAGTGATGATTTAGTGTCTAGTATCTGTGGGTCTGCGACATTCTCGGACTGACTGGCCTGCTCTGGATGCAAAGTCACATCGACCATCCCAGCCCCAGACTTGGTCTACATATGAATCTCCCCCCTCCCCCCCTCCTTCAAATCTCCTAACTGTCCATCGAGATCAAGCATGGTACGAACGCTACTGGCATTGCGCCGAGCCTGATCATGAGTACGATGTGTATGTTTGGTTGACGCTGATGTTCTTGCATTCACTATGGGCCCCTCGAATCTAGACACCAGGGTTAGGTCTCAGTTACCTGAAAGTCTCTCACCGCGTGCGAGTGAGTGGATGATTGCTTCCGTTGCCCTCACCTGCAGGCCAAGACCTGGGATGGAGACTTGATGTCTCACCGACCAGTGCCTTACTGTAGACCAGACAATTAAATGCCCTGATCGACTTCAGAATGCAGCATTGATGAACTTGAAGTGGATAATGGTTAAGAAAGTGTTCCCCAATACTATACAAAGCGAAACTATCCCATACGAACCAAACGAAACGAGAATGAAGTAAAAACGCCCATATCACGGAAATCAATTTGTCGATCTATGTATGTGGGTATTTTATTGATATAACATCGAAAACACAACAAATTTGCGAGACAACAAATAAATGCAGAATCCGAAGTAGTACAGAGTAAGCGCGAGTTTGACAAGACAACAGGACTAAATGTTTTTGGTACTTTCAAAGGCAAAGCGTTTGCGAGATACAAGATAGCGAAAATTGAAATGCAGACTAAGATGGTATCCGTTGTATCCGTGTCAATCCAGAGCAATCAGTTGAGAGACGTGAGCGAGTCGGTGAGTGGAAAGCCATTGGATCATTGAGTCGTGGTGGCAAGTCGTTGAAGTCGAGTTGAGAAGGTGGATGCTGAGTCGAAGGGATCATGGGCAAGCCCTTTCATGGGTGCAAGCTCTGCTCGAAAGCCTCGGTATCGAATATTTGCTCCATAAACTCCTCGTCTTTTTTGGCGTTGGCGTCTGCCATGGGTGTCTTATCATCAGCGATGAAGCCGCCGTGGAGCATAGCGGCATGTGCAAACTCGGTGTGTTCGCCGTCGAGGAGGCCAAACAACTGAGGGTCAATGGGGGGCGACGGGTACTGGAAGTCGTACATGCCCATCATATCGGTATCCAATGGGTTAGGCATATGCAGTGGGATGTGCTCCGTATAATGAGGCACCGGGGCGATTTCGTCAGAGTTCGACGCGGAGAGCATGTGGGAGTCAGCGGAGGGCGGACTGAATCAAGACGAGACCAATTAGATATGTGCTGAACGAAAGAACAAGGATTGGATGTACTTACGAAGAATTATCACTACTACCGCTGCTCTCGCCTTTCTTGTGTCGCTTGAGGAAACCCTGTGCGTCAAAGAGATTGACGCTGTTCGGAAATTGACGACGAATAGCCATGAACTCTACTGGATCGACTACCTCGGCTTCACTGACAGAGCCCCAGCAATCACTCGAGAGTGTAATGGGAACGATGGGTTTACCCATGATCATCTTCGCGTCCTCGCCCCTCTGAACTGCAGAACTCAAGCCAGCAGGCCATTTAGCGCCCCTCGGGTCGACGACCACGCCAATAATTCTCCCGCTGGTGTTGAGTAGAGGGGGAAGGCCCGGAATGTGGGGAGGCGCATTGTCGAGAGCCTTCAAATCCGGAGATTCGAGCTTAGCCCCCGCATTGAGCGGTGAATTCGGGTGCTGGTGGGGTGAGGGGAGGGTGGATAGGTTGTAAGTGGGCGAGTCCAAGTCCTCCTCCGAGCTGAGGCGCGACTGTTTGTGTTTCCTCTGAGGGCCACGGATACGCGTCTCTGGAGCCCATTCGCAGGTGAGACCACGGTCCTTGCAGCGCTTGCAAATGGGACGTTCTCCGGAACACTGAGGGGAAACCCGTTTCAACGCTGCTGCCGCCGAAAGTGAATGAGACTGCATACCTTTGTTTTACGGTCCCGGCATTTCTCACAGGCCTGAGCGGTTCTCTGTCGACCATGAGGACTGGCTGTGCGACAGAACAATACATCGCTCTGCCCAGTCCTTGGCGGCGAGCCAGTGACGCCATCTGTACGGCGAGAAAATGTCTGAGTGCGACCCGACGCTGATGAGGGTGACGAAGAAGTCGGAGATGGCTGTAAGCTACTGTTGCGAGGGTTGATCGACAGAGGTGTCAACTTCATCGGAGAGATTGTGCTAGTGAACGTGCGGTGGTCGCCAAAACCGCTAGGTTGATACAACTGCGCATTTGTGGGGTGCTGAACGTCAAAGCCGCCGAACATTGCGGACGAGGAGGTTGATGCATAAGGCTGAGAGAGCTCGTTAGCCTGAGGCATACGCGGCGCGAAAGGGCTGCTCTGTTGGAAACCGGAGCGCATTTGAGCCGGTATAGTGTCTAGCGTTGGCATGAACTGATGATGACGACTGTGATCGTACTGATGCGCTAGCTGGTGGTTCGGAGCCGAGTGCATGCCGCCATGTATCGCATTAGGGGAAGAGAACGCGAACAGATCATGAGACAAAGTAGATTCCATGTCGATGATGATGATGATGATGTCGATGGTGTCGCCAGCGGAAGCGAGACGTCGGTTTAGCGGGTAAAGCAAGAGAAAGCAGAGGAAAAAGGCGCGGAAGACGGGTAGATCGACAGAGGGGTGAGCGGATGTTAGGACAGGGGGGGGAAGTGGATGCTGGCTGTCTTTCGTCCAAGACACTTTAGATTATATATAAAAGTTTCTTGGTCACGCATCTAACAGTCCTACATGAAACACGGGATAATGTCTCGATGCATCCGCCAGTCTGCTCTCAAATCGCGTCGAGTATTAGTTACCTGCGGCAAGAAACGGAGACATTCCCGCAATTAAGTTTCAACCGACCACCAGTTAGAGAGCGCGACCTTTCGGACAAGCGTAACGTAACTAGTTGGAGCTGTGTTCAGATATTCCTGTAGTATTCGACAACCTAGATCGTCATTCCAGTCGCAGAGACGAGAGATTGGACCGGATGTGATCGAAACTGCGACGTCCGGACTAATTCGAGGCCCAGTCAAGTGGAAAACATGTCATTCAGCGCCAACTCCACGGACTTGAGCTGTCTGTATCCTGAGACATAATAACCGATTGCCCAATAGCTCAGCAAAGATCAATAATTGTCATAGAGGCCCAGTTGTAGTAACAAGTACCCAGCAGAATGAACAGAATTTGCCTGTGGAGGTTAGTCGCGTAGATTAATTTAGTTTTTGGAAGGCTTAGCTTTTGTCTACGAGCGAACAACTTCAAGTTAAGCGTGCAAATGAGAGCATAACAGAGACAAACAGGCACGAAGAAAGCCTGAGCCCCGACCTTGCCCGGCGTACCCGAGAGGTCCCTTGACTGGCACACGACAATGCCAAACAAATAGTAAAGAATCAAGAAAATTGATTTCATTTCATTACAAAGTTCACTTACAACACATTTCGCGACAATAGGGGTATTGCAGAAAGTACCTGATCGACGCGACTACGCTGCAGCGTGCTGCCGGTTCCCCTTGGACTAGGAGCCCGCGGGACAACAAATCAATCCCCCCTTCCTAAATTTACCTAGAAATTTCATGAACGTGCGTGAAACTCTTAAGGAAGCAGAAACAGATGACCTAGCCAAGTACTAGGACGCGGCCGGCCAGGACCATATTCGTTACGAGAGGAGCGCTTCATTAAATTCACGACCGATGAGCATGCGCCTAATCTCCTGAGTGCCGGCGCCGACAGCGTACAATCTGGCGTCGCGCAAGTAGCGACCCATCGGGAAATCTGTGGAAATGAAGGAATGTCAGATGTAAGGGGACATGACTGATAATTGTAGGACGTGAACGTACCGTTAATGTACCCGTTACCTCCTAAACATTGCATAGCCTCTAGAGTGACCTCGATCGCCTTTTCTGTCGAGTACAAGATAGAACCAGCACAATCCTGAGTGGTAATTATTGTCAGCATTCATGTGTCAAGCCTCGCTGTAAATCAACTGACTCGTCGAGAAACATGTCCTTGGTCACAGGCACGAGCAACGGCATAGACGTAGGCACGGCTTGCTTCTAACTTCGTGTACATGTCGGCAATTTTGCCTACCAAATGTATTAATTCATAAGTTCAAATTTACTTATAGTAAGAATCTTGAAGCCCACCTTGCATCAGCTGGAACGTTCCTACAGGCTTGCCAAACTGTTTCCTATCATGGACGTACTCAACTGCATAATCAAATGCGGCTTGAGCAATCCTGAGGTGGCATTAGTGATTGATGAGAAGAGCCTTTACAACGACTCACCCCAAGGGACCACCGCTCAAAACAAGTCGTTCAAGATCAAGACCAGACATAAGAACGCTAACGCCCTTATCCACCTTTCCAAGGACATTCTCTAAACATTAGGTCAAGACACAACCTACTTGCTCGCAGCTACTACGTGATACTTGCCTTCAGGAACGAAACAATCTTCGAAGACCAGTTCACATGTATCGCTGCCTCTCATACCAACTTTATCCAATTTCTGGTGGGTAGAAAACCCCTTATATCCCTTTTCAATTATGAATGTCGTAATCCCCTTAGATCCTTTTTCTGGGGACGTCTTCGCATACACAACGAGTGTTGAAGCAACAGGTCCGTTCGTTATCCTACATCGCACAAGAATCCGTCAGAGCCCACTCCGATATAAAATTGTAGAGTGGCGTACCAGAACTTATTGCCGTTTAGCACATATCCACCGTCTACCTTCGTGGCCTTCAGCTTCATGCTCACTACGTCGCTCCCACTTTCCGGTTCACTCATCGCCAAGCTCCCCACTTTCTCGCCGCTAATCAGGTCCGGTAGGTACTTTTTCTTCTGGGTATCAGTCCCATGACGGTGAATTTGATTCACGCAAAGGTTTGAGTGCGCCGCGTACGAAAGTCCAACAGATCCAGATGCCCGAGAGATCTCTTCCATGGCTAGAGTATGATTAAAGTAACCCAAGCCTAGTCCGCCATATTCTGGAGACACAGTTACGCCTAGTAGCCCCATTGATCCGAACTTGGGCCAAAGGTCCTACATCTAAAATGTGAGCCCGACGTGTAATTGAAAGAGATGTACATGGTACACATACGATTGGGAAAGTGTTTGTTTTGTCAACCTCCTCTGCTCGAGGTGCTACTTCAGCTTCGACAAATTGAGAGATGGCCTCGCGGAACTAGAAGAATACAATGCAAAATTAGTCTCGCCGCTCCAACGACAGAGAGGCTTGTGCCTCAGATTCTAGCAGCACACCTCGACTTGCTCCGAGGACAGACCAGCTACATGATGATTATACTGAGAGATGTTTCTACGAAAGATGGCATTTGCTGACGGCCGTAGCGAAAGCGTACGCTTGATTGTGCCGCTGAACATGGAGGTCATGGTTGTTGAGAGCAAGGAGGAGGGAAACCGGATCTTACAAGCTGATACAATGACCGTATGACGGCGGCGGAGGCAATCTATTCTCGTCTATTTCAAACAACTTGAAATCGGGATCGGCAATATCATTACTGCCGAGTGCGTACTTTGACCTTCACCATGCACAATCCCGCAGACGATGTAGAGAAAGAGGTCGCACTCTTTATCCGCTATCATCTCGTTAAGATATTGGGACATATACTACAAACTATCATATAAACTATAATCACGGAACACCCACAACATCCACCATTCAGTTACAGACATGGGTTCGAGTCTACCCTCTCAAGCGAAACCGCACGAGCTAAAGACCCCAGCTCCTTTCAAGCTCCACCAAGCTCTTGACCGTGTCTTCCGCTGTCTTCCGCCAATCAATATACTCGTCAAGGCCGAGGACGGCCTTCGCCCTGCTCGTGTCGACGGTCGGAGCCACCAGTGGTTTCTTGTCTTCAGCTCCTTCCGCTACCTTTGGCAAGCGGTCTGCGAGCTCTGGCATCACCTTGCGTAGATGGATCACCGAATCAACCCATGTCAAGCTCGGCCCAGTGATTAGGAGTCGTTTTTGCCCGACCTCCGACGTTAATGGTGAACGCAGGGCGAGAATATGTGCGCGGGCAACATCGCGGACGTCGATTGTCATGGGTATATTCTCCTGCTTGATGCGATCGATAGTAGCCGAGGACCCGTCGGGAGGCAGTATGTTTTGATAAAAGTAAGCTACGGTGGAGAGCGCCTGGATATCGCCTTTGCGAATTTCAGTTCCAGTTGTCAAAGGTCCGTAGATGTACGAAGGGTTGACTGGATTGTTCGAATGGATGATTTCAAGCACACAATAGGAGAATCAACGCGAACAATACTTACTGGTGGTTATATCGATCTCAGGATGTGCTTCGGCGAACTTCCACAATTCTCGCTCTGCTACGGTCTTCGCTGTGCCATATATCTCAAACATATTCTGGTTCTTAGCAACCTCTAAAGCTGTCTCCATCGTCGCAGGGTTCCAGTCGGTTTCTTTTAATACGATATCGCCGTAAAGAAACTCGTGTTTCTGTTTGCCCTGCGTCGTGATTACACTGCTTGTCACGACGACACGCTTGACACCCGCTGAAGCAGCCTGGCGAACAAGGTTCATAGCTCCATCCACTGTATTCTTCGGAACGGTTAGTACGTTTTATTCGATTTATTCTAAAAAAAGCTGCTAACATTGATCATGGCTGCTGCATCATCCTTTCCGGCTAATGGTGATGCAACATGAATAACGGCGCCGACGCCTTTCAAAGCCTCGGTGTAATCGCTGGTTGCAAGGTCTGCAATGCTGTAGACCTCTACTTTGCCCTGGTATTTACTTCGCAACCTCTCTATCTTCGCCGGACGAGCGGTTCTACGAATCCGTGCAAGTTGAGCTGGGTGCAAGTACGAAGAGAGTGGAAGGACGTACAGTCTGACTGGATAGCTTGCTTCTAATGCTTGCTCAACAATATGCGCTCCGACGAAGCCGGAAGCGCCAGTCACCTTCAGAAATATTATCACCCTATGTTTATTTGGTCCCGTTCATAGTATATCTGGACGAACCAAGAGGACAGGCAAGTCTATGGCAGACATTATTATGGGAGAATCGAGTGTTACTGGGACTTCAAGTTTCGAACTCGAAGCGTCTGCGAAAAAAAACTCTCGCTTTTATACCTTCTATCCACTTCGACACGGTGTTTATGCCAACTATGAGACCGCATAGATCTTCTCGTCTTACCAACACGGTTATAGACTGTATATCAATGGCCTTCCCATACACTGCGCCACTCGTTGAACAATTGGCCTGCCGATTACACACCATATGTAAGGCATATGCTGGCCGGCGCAGCAATGCCAACTCCATCGGCCTCACACATAATCGATGAAGCTTTGTAATCTAATATGTACCAGCTTCAAGTTGGTTAATGTGCATGCCTCTGGCAGCTTTCGGAGACAGTTGGAAAGCCGTCGATGATTGCATATACATAGTCATTCCAATTCCTTATTGCATTTTGAGTAAACAGAATGGGGATATGAATCATGTCATGTTAACGGTCACATAAGCATAGGATCCAGACCAGGGCATGCCAGTGATTGCATGGATATCGAATGATGTATGATGCGTTGATGTATAATGCTTTACGGGCGATGCAGAGTGCAAGTTTTGTGATCCAAGGCGGCACAGAGGCGCTTGATTAAATCTATACACGAGTAGTAACTAATGACAGGGTGATACATTTGACTGACGCGAAGAGGATTAGACAGGATTGAGCATAATGAACATGATATACTTACTTACATAGTAAACAACTAGTGCACGCACGAAATCGTCTATGAAAGATTTTAACGTACATCATACGAATTTGGAATTGGTCTCGTACCTTTACTGCAATTTAATAGAGGTAACAAAGTTCGACAACAGCATACATGCATGTCAGGCGCTGTCAATACAACGTTTCTGCCCATCATCTTCGAATGATGTCGCCAACTTCCGATCGAGATCAAGCCATTTTCTCAGGCGGTCCATGCTCTTCGGATCCAAATCTATTACTGAGATAGAATTTGGTGCCCCACCGGCCTTAGGTACGCGCATGATAACCGAGCAGTCCTTGAAAGACGCTGACATCAGAAATGCCATAGTGTAATAGCGTAGTTGTTCAGCATCCGGGCTCCCGTGATTTAGGGTAGACTGAAAGTTGGTATCGAGATAGGTGTCAACGAATTGCTCCCAGTCGTCGATAGTAGGATCGGAGAACGTTTTGTCTAGGGGAGGTTGGGAAGCGGATGTTTGACTTGCAGCATGAAGACTGAAGAGGCCCTCAATGTCTAAGGCGTCCAAAGTGCGCTGTAAGCGCGATAACAGCTTGAAGACGGGCGTTTCTAGCAAGAAGGGAAGCAAGCAAGCGACGAAGGCTTCCGAGAGTCCATCCAATGGCACATCCGTTACTGTGCCTCCCGCGGGGCGCTCGTCATCTTTTACTCTGAGAAAGCTGAGGTCACAGTTCTGCTCCGCAATCGGAGAGAATTTGTCAGATTGAGAATGATCGAGCACCAAGAAATTCGAGCTTACCGCTTTTTTCGGGTCGACAAGCTTGCCATGGACGAAAATACGCAAATTGTTGAAAGAACCACCACTCTTTGTCCACGCTTCCCATAGATTTTGAAGCGCCAGGGATACGCGTTCTTCATCACCGGAGAAAAGGTCGAGTGGGCAGTATTCATGAGAAAGTCCTTCGCCCTTCTTTGACCGGTACTGAGCATGCATGCAGTACCGGCATCTTCGAGTCTTTACATCTATGGTTTCCGGGGATAGATGTGCGGGATTCGGGAGAAAACCCCATTTGGGCTGAAGAATTGGTGGTCAACTAAGCTAAGAATCTTTAGGTTTAAGAGTGGAAGACGTACTTTGATTTCCACTGACCATCCCTCGCCGCCTACTAAGTCGGTTGCAAGTACTGCCTTATGGTGAAAAGTGTCAATCGTGTCCTTTATTCTTCGATCTAAAGGTCGGTCTTTTTCCGAGAGAGTTTTCAAGCATTCCAGCCAAGATCGTTCCACACGTACGGCCTCCAACCGGGGAAGGAACGCAAGTGGAATCAACTTGGAAGTGACGCGGTGCTGGAAAGATATTGTCGGATCATCTGGTTCCTCCTCACCATCAGCTCCCACATCGCGCTCAGAATACCCGTCAGATGGTGGCAGATGATCAAGACCAATTTTGCGCAGTCGAAGCACTGTTCCAGTGAAAATAGGATGATCCGGTCCCTTATACGAGAATACGATGGTTGCGCCACCCTCCGAGACGTACTGCCAGTCGCTCGGGGCCGTGATACTTGCGTCAGCGGACGCCTTCGCGGCTGTTGCATTCGACATCGATTCAGTCGCACTGTACAATAGCCTATAGAAAAAGCTTCTGATTAGCGTAGGAGTAAGACCGCGTTGCCAAGGAGTGGGCTGTATCGAAGTCCAACAAAATTCCTGGGAAGGCGAGAAGAAATCAAGCCGACGCCGGATGGGTGAACAAATCAATTACAATCAGCCCACAGCCAACGAGGACAGGAAACAACTTGCGCAGGCAAAGAATATGAAGATAGGGCAGAGCGAGTTAGAGAAGGCTTACGCAGTGCGCGTTTCTCATGAACGTCAGGCAGAGAAAGATAATCGATGGAAATATTGTCGTTAGGCATGGCTCGCGGTGGATAAGGACTCTATTCACTATACTATAGTCTTGTCGGTAGATGATGAAACAGGAGAATAAAACTTGAAAGACACGCTAGAAATTGGTAAAGCTATGTATTCTCATCAAGAAGAAAATTGCAATGATGAGAACCGACTGCCAGAGAGATCAGAAACAAGCCGCTCGTTATATCGAGGCCGAAAAGTATTCCCGCTACCCTAGCGGGTCTTAATAGCGGACTAGTTGTCCACTTTCAAAACCAAAACCTTATTTATCACGTGATACATCACGTGACAGGTTCTGGGTCAGTCTTCGGTAAAATAAAAATACCGGTCTCAACTGAGACCGAACCTCCGGTCACCGACCCCAAAGATGTTCGTCGTCTCCCCTCCATTGCAATCCTCTCTATCTTCTTCCCCATCATTATGATACTCCAGCAGCATCCGCGCAAACTTCTAGTGCTGGCTTCGAGCATAAATCTTCCAAAGGTAAGCATCATTTGCTGATAATATGTATCTTTCTTAGAGCTGAAATATGTGATAGACACCGCTCTATGCACGGCAACGCAACCGCGACTGGCATTGTTTTTGCACACTCAACGGACGATGGAAGCACGCTGGACTTTAGCAACAAGAACTTTGTGGAAGTAAAACAGGCCGGAGCAGAGGAATTGGCGGAATTTGGGAAGGGAGACGGCTTGTTGGATGAGTGCCATCTCAGGTTCGTCGGAATGTTTTTATTATGCTTTTTGCTCAATTCATTTACCATATTTCATGCAGAATTGCACTCATAGGCAACCGTCTCTCTTCACTCCCTACGATGTTCTCTCTCGTCTCGTGCCTTCACTACCCAACTCTTCGTTCAAACTCGTTTATGGTTTTCCCAGAAGTGGCAAGTCTTGGTGCCTTTCAACCATGTTCGAAACACAGTGGCTTATTGTAACTATCCTAGCTTTCGACCATGTCATCTTTGGATATCCTCGACTTCGGTCGGAACAAGCTTAGATGTCTCCCGGAGAACCCTGGCTCAAGAGAGGTGCTATGAAGCTCACGAAAGAGCGACTCCTTTCTGTTCGTCCTCTCCTTGCTTGCCACTTGCATTCGCTGAAGGATATTGTTCATCAAGCGCGGGTCATCCTTACTGTGCGTAACGCGGTTGCTTGAAGCGATGGTTCTTCTAACGATTTTAACAGCTTCAACCAAGAAGACATCCGAGAGCTCGCGCCTGGAATCATTAACACTTCAATGTTAAAGATTGAGGCGGGTATCGTCTGGTTGCCATCCTCGCTACCACTTGGAAAAACCCAAGCAATCCCAACTTCAATCAATATTTTTTCGAGAGTGTCTCCGCTTTGATCAGGTGAGCGATGGCAAATGAGAAAGTTGGCAGCTTGTACTGATGCTACAGAAACATGAAGGTTTACAATTGGCTCATCGCTGGCTCTATCTGGTCCTTTCACGATCATTCTGCAGCAGGATATCGATCGTGAGTAGCTTATTTCCAAGTCATCTATCTAACAACTGACATAACTTTTGAACAGATTTCATTCCGTATATCTTCCAAATCCTCTCTCACACGCTTGAGCTCCATGACGGCGACGTTCCTCCTGATTATCGCTCCATCCCACCTTTCCTCCACCAGTCCGCTTCCTGGGCGCAAAAGGGCTCCATTCCTGCTCTCGTTCGCCTGTTACGGGCCTTCCTTGCACGGGATGCCGTGCAAATGGCACGGACCGGCCAGTTCACCGCTATTCTGGCTGTCGTGCAACAGAAGGTCATATTATCGCTTGTCAACGATGCGTGGGGCTTCGAGCTGCCCTTGATTAAAAGTGTGGTGACGATGCTACCCACGCGATTGCAGACGGCGCGGACAGACGCGTACGTATATGCCTTAGTTTACTTCTTCGTATCCATCATGGCAATCCCCGTGGACGGCGTCGGCCTGGATTTCTTGATCAGCTCTGCGGAGGAGGTACAGCCTCAGTGAGTCTGGTTCTGTTCTGAATGCTGCTCCTTATCTCTCGCGACTGACGTGCCGTGGCAGGCTTTGGTTGCAGCTGCTGCTAGCGAACGTGGTTTTGCCACAGATCCCCAAAATGCTGCCAAACGAGAGGAAGGTGGTCATCGTAGGTGTCACGAGGAAGCTGACACAGAGCTCGTTGATGGTGTCGGAGCCTTCAGTAAGGTAGTGGTGAGTCCAGCATCAATCACACCATGTCGATGTTGTTGTTATCGCGTATTCACCGAGTGTCTTTAGGCCGGCTGCTCTCACCGAACTCATCAAACTCTTCAGCGCGGCTACGCACCTGAAGTCCGCGCAGCAGACAGTGGTGGAGGACGCAGACCTACGGATAGCTCTGCGCATGTCCAGTCTTATCGCATTACCAACGAAATAGGGACATCGATAAAGCCAGTCCTGAAACACTGCTCGATATTGGAGATGCTCACGTCTGCGCTTCCCCCGTCTTCGTCGTAATGTCCCAGTTGGTGCACAGTACATCTACAAGTGAGTGGCTAACGCTTCTCTCCCCGCATTATCGTTCTATGAAATCGGTCTTCCGGTTCTAACGCGTGTCTTGCCTCTTCTAGCGTCAACTTCTTCGCCGGGTTCATCGTCCAAGGTGTTTCCCGTGCCAGCGACAAGTGCCTATTGGAACGAGGTTGATGAACAAATCGCGGAAGTCTCCCTCGTATATGAAGACAAGGCAACGTATGACGAGGAGAGTGGGTCGATGAAAAGCGAAAAGATGTATGACGCGAGTACGTTCGTCTCGGAAGCACGCTGAACTTCTACTGTTGACGCGTACAGTAATGTACCTTTCTTAGAATGATGTTTCACGTCTCTTTCTTTATTATTCTCTTCAAATACTGTGGTAACAATGCGTGAATAACTCCTTGGACGGCTTCTAAGATCAAAAGCAAATGAGAACGTTCGAGCGAATACTATTTGGTCCTTTCACGATCATTCTATAGTGCCTCAGAGTCTTTAGGATATCTCCTTTTGTACAGATCTTTGTGTAATTGGTTTTTTTCATGATTCACCTACTCTTCCATGTTCGCTGTATATACCTTCTAATAGCAATATAACATTCCGCTCCTTTGAGACGTCTTCTTCGATAGTAGGTATTAATATACCTTCTAAAACATTCCACTCTCTTTGTAGCGGGCTCTGCTGTGCTGGCACAGCGTTCGCAGTTATTTGAGTCTGAGAGGGGCGGCAGCTATAAGCGAAAGTATAAGCGCTTACTTAAGCAACACGCCTTGGAAAAGGGAGGAAATTCCCAACTGGCGATAACCCGCTTCAGCTTCTCAGCCTTCTTCAACCACTTGAGGTCGTCCTGACGACTTTGCAGGCTGCTACAGACTCGCCGGCAACATGGCACCGTCGAGTGCCGCGACGACCTCTGTACAAGTCGGTCAGTGTTTTTGTGCAATATTCATATGTTCTCCTGGTATTTACTGAGGTGACTTGTCTTTCCGCCACACAGCTCTGCGAATACGACCGCCCACCCAGCAGGATACAAGTTCCATCCCTGCGCGTTTTCAGCGCACTGTTATCCATGCGATCTCCTCAAACACCGTAGCGGTCGACCCAAGTCCGTCAGCTCAGTCTGCGGGCAGTTCGGGCGCGTCTGGGTCAATTTCTTCCTCTTCACCCGCGAAAAAGCAGACATTTGCTTTCGATCAAGTCCTCAGCCCCGAAACGACACAATACCAACTCTTCCAAGCTACTGCAGAACCGGTCATTTCACGGTTCTTAGAGGGCTTTAATTGTACCATATTGGCGTATGGCCAAACTTCTAGTGGTAAAACGTGCGTTGCGTCATTTTGCTCTGTGTGTTTCTTAATTTTCTTATTATGAATACATTCTAGTTATTCTATGACTGGTGTCGACCTCGACTCAGATCCCGCAAACCCGCACAATGGAATGGGTATAATCCCTCGTTCTATCTCTGCGATCTTCTCCCGGGCGGCGGCTCTCAAGGAGGAGAGAGGAGGGACGTGGACATACAGTATCAAGGGATCGTTCGTCGAACTTTATAATGAGGACCTGATTGATCTTCTGAGCCTTGATGACGGGGCAGGTGGTCGTCGTGAGGTCCAGATTAGGGAGGACAAGCATGGACATATCATTTGGGATGGGTTGAGGGAAGTTCAGGTGCGCAGCACGAACGAGGTAATGGGCCTCATACGACAGGGAACTGCCATCCGTCGGACAAACGAAACGGATATGAATGCTCAATCATCTCGCTCGCACGCAATCTTCTCTTTGACGCTTACACAACGGAAATACGCTGGATCAGGCCCTCCCCCCCGCTCGACAACTCCGGTGCCTCCGGGGGGCCGCTCACCGTCCCGGTTGGCTCGTCCCGTCTCGCAATACAGCGGAACGGCTGCAAACCGTGTTTCATCTCCAACGCTTGGTCGTCCCTCTACACCAAGTTTTGCTTCAGCCATGGGCCGCGGTGGCGGACTACGACCATCAAGCGCTCTGGGATCACATGCGGCTGATGGGAAGGCGCGGAATCTGGATGAGGAAAATGGGGAAGGGGTGACTATTGTGTCCAAATTCCACTTCGTGGATTTGGCAGGTTCTGAACGCGTAAGTCCAATCATCGCCCACGCGAAGTTCACGTGAACTCGCGCGTCGATGGCATACTCACGCGGTGTTATATATTTAGTTGAAGAGAACTGCCGCCGCCGGCGAGCGAATCAAGGAAGGCATTTCGATTAATAGCGGTCTTCTGGCCTTGGGCAATGTCATATCAGCTCTTGGCGACCCGTCGCGCGCGAAGTCTCATACCAACTCTCACATTCCCTATCGTGATTCGAAACTCACCCGACTCCTCCAAGACTCTCTTGGCGGTAATGCGCATACGTTGATGATCGCCTGTGTGAGCCCTGCAGAGTGGAATGCTGCTGAGACAGTGAATACCTTGAAATATGCCAATCGTGCTCGTAATATCAAGAATAGGGCGGTTGTTACGGAGAAAGAAGAAGGTTGGGATGACTTGGAGTGGCTTCAAAATACAGTCACACGACTTCGCAAGGAGCTCAAAGGCATTAAGGATGGTGGCCCGGGTACACTTCGTGCTCCTAGGGAAAGTACAGAAGTTGAAGGTTCAAGTAAAAAAGTTTTATCACAGATGGTTGAGCTGCAGAGTAATTATGAAGATCTGCGGGGTAAATTCGTCGAACGCACCGAAGAGCTGACCCGTTTGCGTCGCGAGCTGGGCGAAAAACACCGCTCCTCTTCTACCGGGGCTATATCCGGAACTGCCAAGTATGAGGAGATCGTCGGTCCCGTTATCGAGGAATACGAGAAGACAATCAGCGCCATGGAAGCAGAACTGAGCTTGAACCGTGCGGCGCTCAGACATACCAACGACTTGGTGGAAGAGAAGGAGGAGGAACTTTCGCAGTTGACGGAACGCCATTCGGTCACTGAACTGTACGTGGAGGAGCTGAAGAGTCGTGTAGGCAAACTTGCGGAAAGGGAGGCTTCAACTGAGGTCCGTATCGGCGTTTTCGGATATCCTATTTCAGCTATCTGATGAGTTGTTTCCAAAGGCTTATATCCATGATCTGGAAGAAAAAATCAAACTACACGAAGATACGTCCCTTACCTCAAGTGAATCTGTCTCAGACCTCAAGAAGGAGATTGCGCGCTTTAAGGAGGTGGAACAACGCTCCCAAGAATATATTACCGAACTCGAAGCCCGTTTGAATCGTGCAGACGAGTCTGTGTTGTCTCTTCGTGCGCAGGTCGAAAAGTTAGAAAATGATTCGCAGGTGAAGAGGGAAGAGGTTGAAGTACTTCAAGCTCGTCTCAATGGGATATTGAACGACGGAGAGTCGTGGAGGAGTGATCTTGAACAGCGGGAGAGGCATATTCTCGATCTCGAGGCAAAGATGGAGGAATGGCAGGCAAGGAGGAGGGAAGCCAGCGAGGATCGTGCTCGTCTTGCAGATATCAACGAGGAAGTGCAACTAGCACGCCGCAGTCTTGAGGTTGACTTACAGAATGTCAAGGCGTCGCGACCAGCATCACCGGTACAGGACCAGATTGTAAACAAACCGGAGATCAACATTGTGACAGATACCTCTGGGGAGGAGGAATCATTGTTGAAGAGGTTGGAAGACCTTCAGGAGACACATACAGCAACACTTACGGACTTATCGTCCATGGCTGACAAGTACCGTGATGCCCTGAAGGAGATATCCGACCTTGTAGGACAGATCGATGAACTCAAACTACGTAGTCCGTCGTCTCGATCCGAGTCGCCCGAGCGCTCTCCGGATACTCCTCAGGGCACTTCCAGAAAACGCCTTGGTTCCCGGCCTAGGGAGATCAGTGACGGTCAAGTCAACGGAGCAGGGAGGCGCCTTTTTTTCAGGCAGGCGGCCTCGTCGGAGTCACTGCACTCGAGGTAAAGTGAAATTACTGGCATGGACATTGATGGAAACAAATCTCACGTATATGCTCTGTTGCAGGTCGCTATCGCAATCGCAGTCGCTTTCACAGGAGCTTTCCTCGGCGCGATCGCGCATGCTCTCGTCTCCTGAGATAAACGGTTTCGGTGGACGACGCTCGCCCTCTGGCCCTCGCGGCAATCTTTCCGTTTCTCTTCCAATAGGCCCTGCCCACGAACGGTCAGTTGCCAGCCTTGAAAAGGAGATCATGCGTCTTCAGGAGGTTCTCAAAGAAAGGGAGTCGGAGATCTCGACGCTTGAGGTAACATTGAAGGAGAAAGAAAGGATGGTACAGAGGTCATCACTTGCGGTGGGAGATATCCATGGTCTTAATGGTTATGCGTCGGCAAACTCGTCAGATCTGTCACCTCAAATCAGAGACCAGATTGCCGCTATTCGGCGAAGTATGGAAATTAGGCAACCGCCCAGTGATCTCGCTGACGACCAGGATCCTTTGGATAGACTCAATGAGCTCATGCTGTAAGAATTTTCTTTACCCACGCCATACCTCGGCTTTGCTGAAACACTTTATTTTTTTCACCTTAGGTCCATGGCACAAAAAGAAGCCCAGCATCGCGAGCAGGTAGACGAACTGAATGAGGAGCTCACGAGAGTTCGCAACGATCTCGGCGAGGAACTCGTCAAAGTGCGTAGGCAGAACGACGAAATATCTGTCCTTTCTCGAGACCAGGTACGCCAAAAACAGTTACAAACAAATGGGTGATTGACTTTTCTTCCTTAGGCGCTCAATATGTCTACCGAACTGGAGGCTCTACGTGGGGAACATAGCGAGGCTTTAACTTCCTTGGAGAAACTTCAACAGCGAGAGGCCGAGCTTCTTGACGAACGGAAGCAGCTCGAGGAAAAACAGCACGGAGAGCTGAAGAAACTGCAAGTTGATCATGAGCAAGCTCTTCGCGACAAGCAAACTGAAGTCGACAATCTCCTCGAGAAGGTCAAGGCGGAGAATGAGGTTCGGATGGAGGACCTCCATAAACAGTTGGCAGAGTCAGCAGAAGCATTGGCGAAATCCCACCAGGAGCACGAGGAAGCATTCGGAAAATTAAATGCAACGCACGATGAAGAACTTCGCAAGCTCAAGGAGGACGTGGACGCGACTCTGGCGAAGGCCAAGACGGAGTTCGAGGCTGCTCTTTCGAAGGCCAACTCTGATCACGAGGCAGTCCTGAAAGAGAAAGAGGAAACACTGCACCGTACCGAGGAAGAGTTCTATACAGCGCTCACAAAACTCCGACAGGATCATGCCGATGTTCTCGCCAAGAAGGAGGCCGACTCACTCGAAAAGCTTGAACGTCTGAAAGCGGAACATGCTAGCGAGCTCAAGATGACCGAAATCGCACGGGAAGGTTCCTTGTCCGAATCTCAAACCCAACAAGCAGAGATTCTGAAGCGTTTGCAGGATGAGCATTCTGCGGCGATTGAGAAGAAGGAAGCTATTTTCACCGAGGACCTCCTTAAAGCGAAAGAAGAGCATGCAGCGGCTCTCGCGAAGAAGCAGGAAGATCATGCTGCCTCCGTAGAACGTCTGAAATCTAAACATGCGGCTCGTCTTGCTGAGCTTGAAGAGTCAAAGAACTTAGAGATCGAGGCTCTTCAGCAAACTCTTACGAGCACCCATAAGGAGTTTGAGGCGGCGAAAACTGCCTTGCAGAAGGAGAAGGAGGATGCCCTTCATGAGCTTCAGCAGCAACATGTCAACTTTCTCTCCGAGCTGGATGTTTCGCACCAGGAAGCTACTGCCAAGCTCAACGTAGACCACGAGAAGAAGTTGAGTCAGCTCGGGGAGTCGCACAAGGATGCTCTCGATACATTACTGAAGGAGAAGACGGAGGAGATAACCAAGTTGAAAGCAGACCATCAGCAAGTCGTCACAGAGTACGAGAACAGCATTGTCGCCATACGAGACCAACACCGTCAGGATCTAGAGGACGCTCGGGATCAGAGCGAAGCCCACCTTGCTGAGGAACGCGAACATATGGTGAAGGCCATGGCCGAAGCCGAAGCTGCCTTCAACCGCGAGCGGGAGATTATGCTTAAGGACCACGAATTGCTCGCTGAGGAGGTCGCCTCGTACAGAGCAGCTTCTGAAGAGTATGACATGATTCGTGGACAAACTCGTCAAGCGCACGAAGCAGTGATACAGGAGAAGGATACGGTCATAGCGGCATTGCAAGAGACTGTGGATACTGCCAAAATCGAGCGATTGCGGTTTGAATCCGAGTTGGAGGAACTTCGCAAGCAGCTCGAGGCTTCTCGTGTTGAGCAGCAAAGGCTCGCTCAGGAAGTATCTGATCGTGACATTGTTACACAAGATCTTGAGCACCACCGGTCGTTACTTGGTGAAGTGCAGACCGAACTACAGAAGACCAAGGAACACAGAGATGGTCTTCTATCTGAGCGAACCAAGCAGGAAGGCATTGTTCGTGACCTGCAGGTTCAGTTGTCACGGGCGATCAATGCTCCTAATGACATGCATCCCACTCCTCGACCTACACCTGAACGAGGAACCTCGTATAGTCGTGCAAACGGAAATACGAAACTCCCCCCTCTCACTCCTCCTCCATCCGTCCCCCCGCCTCCTGCTCCAAAATCCATCCCCCCAGTCCCGTCCTCCGTTGCTATTGATGTAGCGAACAGTATCTCCTCCCAATCAAACACCCTACGCAGTTCCGCCTCTTCTCGGGACTCGAATCCGGACTCGCCCGCCACCTCGACCGCCACGTCCGTCAACGCCCCTGTCGACACGAGAGTTCAAGCTCAGCTTGACGAGCAGCAACGCCATATAGAAGAGCAGGAAGTGATGATCAAGACGTTAAACAAACAGTTGTCGCACTGTGAAAGCGATCTCCAGGCTCATATGGATCTCGTCTCTACATTAGAAACGTCTCTAGGTGACTCAGAGAAGAACTGTGAGTTACAGCCCTTTCTTCCACCCTTTGCAATTCTGACTATCTTTATAGTGCGCAAAGCTCGTATGCAAGCAACAGAGATCGCACGCGAGCGTGATACGCTTAATGGTCAGATTGAGAAGCTACGCAACGACCTCGAAGAAGCTCGTCGTGAATTAACTACTGTTCGTCGGTCGATCGTGGAAGAGAAGCAGTCGCTCGAAAGCAGACTGGATGAGGAACGTAGAACACAGGAACGAATCCGTCAACAGTTAGATATGCGTGTAGAAGAGCTGCAGAAGCGGAAGTCCAAATTCGTTTGTCTATGATCCTCCTTCAACACATTGCCCTTATTCTTTGTCATATGGTTTATGCATCTTTGTTTTCATACTCCTGGTACCATGCGCTGATACCGCGCATCACTCTCCTTCATGACATTACGCCGTTTTTATCGCTTTTAGCTTCTCACAAGGGTCTGTTGGATTGTCCGGATCATTCATTCTTTCCCATACATATTTTACCGATTCTCCTTATCTTTTTCTTATGTCCACAGCTCGTCCTTTTCGCCAATTCCTCCATACAGTTGCGACCACAACCATTCTTCCGCGGAATTTTACTACCATAGTGTCTCGAGTACTGATACCCGCTGCTAAAGCGTCTCGTTGTATATTGTCTATGATTTCCTTATTATTTACCCTGCTCTCCAGTACTTCAGTACATAATGAGCGATCATATGCATGGAATACCACATACAATACACCGGAGAGATCTCGGAACAATTTTGAAAGTGTGGGGGAATTTGTAATTTAATATGTTCTCGGTGCGTCGATCCGTACTGTAGTGCCAGGCTTGAACCGAGTTCCGTGCTGCGTGCTTCTAGCCGCACGCTCCCATGAACATAAGACCCAGCATGCAGTCCAGACTGGACTCTGCACTGCTGCACCTTTGCGACTGTCGGCCGGGCTGAACATATAAAAGCTGCTGAAATTTTGCTTTCTCGATGTTTCGAATCTTCAGCTTTCAAGCACGCAAAGCCTCCCAAGCTCGACTCCTCTCGCTCTCGCCGATTCGAATTGCCATAATGCAGAACAGACTCTCGAGCACATCGACTCTGGGACGTCCGAAGACGCTGTCCTCGTTCTCTATGCAGGACAAGGTATGAAACATGATTCTTTGATTACTAGATACTGACAATCTATCTTTTTCGAAGGTTTGTCTCGTCACTGGCGCTGCGAGGGGCCTCGGTAACGAGTTCTGCCGCGCTTTCGTCGAATCGTGAGTAATTTACTCCCCATCACCTATGATACTATGAGGGCTTATAAGTTAATTTGTTTACTAGAGGTTGCACGTCTCTGGCAATCGTAGACTTGAAGAAATCGGAGGCAGAGCAAGCCGCAGACGAGCTTAAACAAGAGTTCGGTCAGTTCATTGAACTATATGCTACGAGACCTTGTGATTGACTGGCTTCCACTAACATTCAGAGGCCGCTGGTGAGGTTGAGAAGGATACTCTTAAGATCCTCGGTATTGGGTGTGATGTCTCGTCCGAACAGTCGGTACAAGGCGCATTTGACGAAGTCGTCAAGGCATTCGGGCGGGTGGACGCTGTGGTGGCATCAGCAGGTATGTCGGCTATAATAGTCGTGGTCAACTGATAAGTGGTAACACTTCATCGTAGGTATTGTCGAGAACTATACTGCATTTGAGTACGTTAGATCGATTTCCCTTCTGTAATACATTTCTAACTCAACAGCCGCGCAGTTATCCCACCGACCGTATAAAGCGACTTTATGACATTAACGTTCATGGCTCTTTCTTTACTGCCCGAGAGGCAGCACGTCATATGATCCCCAACGGAGGAGGCTCCATCATCCTTATCGCTAGTATGAGTGCATCCGTTAGTACCATTCTCCTTCCCCTTCACAAGTGTGTGCTAATCGTTGCTTCCAGATTGTCAACGTTCCTCAGGTAGCTATGCGCATCCCTGAATCACCTGGCTATACTCTGATATCTTATTACGTGGAATTAGCCTCAGACACCATACAACGGCTCGAAAGCAGCCGTGAAGCATATGGCTTCTAGTCTTGCGGTGGAATGGGCAAAGAAGAACGTCCGTGTCAATTCTCTGAGGTAAATGAACACGCATTGACTTGACATCGGATCATACATACTGACTCTGGTTTCGCATAGCCCGGGCTACATGCTAACCAAACTGACGAGGACTATCCTGGAGGGCGACCAAGAGCTCAGGGTATGTGTGCAATTCTCAAATGGATCGAATACTTAAACTAAGCGCTTTTTCCCTTAGCGCACTTGGGAGGATTTAACACCGATGGGCAAGGCATGTTGTTTGCCAGAATATTAACCGTTTCAAGAACTAATAGCCTTACCATAAAAGATGGGTGAGCCTGAGGATCTCAAGGGTGCAATCGTCTATCTCGCCAGCGACGCATCGAAGTTCATGACTGGCACCGACCTACGAGTCGACGGAGGCTACTGCTGTGTCTAAATGGGCTCTTTGAATGACCGATCAATGAGGTATACCCTGGGACAATAACTTTCTAGATGTTCATCCTGTTTCTACTCGTTCTGTAGTATTTATTTCATTGGGTGTTGTTTGTGTCAATGACATTGTTGATGTACTGTTGTCTTCCAGGTGTTGTTGGCAAAAAGAAAGCTGAGCATAGTTTACACTTGAGATACAGATATTTAACAACCATCTACTCTGTGTTTGAGGGCCTTCAGTTACTTTCAAACTGCATCAGCCATTCACGAGTCCTCTGGCCTGTCTCTTCTTGCCTCTCATTTACTAAGTAGTGTCCGGTCGTATCGTCGCCAATCTGATAACTTGTCACCTTATCAGGGGCAGCTAGTGCCTTCCAAATACCATCGACATCGAATCGGCGTCGAAGATGGACGCCAGAGAGGATAAGCAGTGGTTGTTGCAGAAGACCTGGTCCTGTAGGTACTTTACCTTCCGTTGGGTTGATAGAGGATGCTATGTCGTCATCAACATCGTGCGTAGCACCAGCTCGGTACTTGAGAAGAGAATAGTAAGTCACGGTGAAACCTAAAGAAAATGGTAATCCACACACATCTTCACAAGCTGCTGCTATACGGGCCTTACCCTTCTCGCCATCCAAGTAAGGCGTGATGCAGTCTCTTACCCACTCCGGAATATCTCCGTTCAAGTTCTTCTTCGCTGCCGAACCCATCCATCCGAGTATCTTGTATTCATAATAATACTTCGGGTTTGAGGCAATCATTGTTTCGGGAAACGGGGCGGGCGCGGATAGAAAAATCTAAGTAAGATATGCGTTAGATGTATGCTCACTTGCATTTTTTTCCCTTGTAATTAAATCGAGGGCTTACCCAATGATGCATTTTCCTCGTCTCTGCATGAAGGTTATTCTCAAGGCGCATCGTATCCCATACGTATATACCAGGAACGATGTCGAGCATCGCGGCTCCGACAACACGGTCTGGAAAATCGAATGCGAGACGATAAGCAACTCGACCGCCGCGGTCGTGTCCGTAAGGAATCAGCTTCTTGTCACCGCCAAAGAGATTATCGACGACTGAAACAATGTCTTTTCCCCATTCACGTTTGGAATGCCCGAGGGAGCCGGAGGAGGGGTCGATGGGTTTCGTGCTGTTCCCATAGCTTGACAATGCATTTAAAGGCGATCCTGAGATATGATGGCGAAACACTGCGTGCTGCACTCACCCAGGCAAGTCGGGCACGAGAAGCGGCCATTGAGGAGGGATCTCCTTTACGAAGTTTTTGAACTTCAGTGCATTTTGAGCATAGCCGTGCATTAGGACGAGGACTGGAAGCTTAGTATTCCCTTTCCTAACGTACGCAAATACCCGTGCGCCTGAAGGAGTGTTGGTGTATGTAATATCAAAGCCCTCGAAAGCCATCACGGAGCCTCAGACTGACTGTACAAATGAAGTGGATGTGGCGTCGTAGGCAGAGTACCATGCATGCATCTTGGAACTACTCTTATTGTCGTGTTTAGACCTGGGACCTTGACAAATCATCATGATCACGCTCTGAATTAATGTTCCGTCGGAATACACTGTCCGTCTTCTGCTTGCATAAACTTAGATCAGACGAAGCGGAGTTCCGTTCATTGAGATATAGACCGACTACGTACCGTCAATGAATCTGCGAATCCCGTGTTTCAGAGGAGACAGGATGAAAGCATGTGTATTGGGTGAGAAAGAGATGCATCTAAATGCTGCTTGAATGTGCTTCTTTCAAGTATAGCTTTTCATTATCACGTATGCCTGAAACCTCAAGAAAAGTGAGCTAGACTGACAGAGTTTGCAGTGTCGAGAACGGCTTACGGTAGATCTGAACTTGATTTGTTGCTCCATATACTACACTTAAACAATACAGTCTTCCTTCTTTTATATAGCGCTTAAATACCTTCAAACTGAGCCAGCCATTCACGAGTTCTCTGCCCAGTCTCTTCTTGTCTCTCATTCACCAAGAAGTGTCCGGTTGTGTTATCACCGATCTGGTGACTTGTTACCTTGCCCGGAGCCGCTAGTGATTCCCAAATACCGTCGACGTCGAATCGGCGTCGAAGATGAACGCTAGAAAGGACGAGTAATGGTTGTTGCAAAAGGTCTGGTTGTGCAGGGACCGTAGCCTGTGACGGGTTCATGGAGGATGCAAGGTCATCGTTAATGTCGTGCGTAGCACCAGCCCTGTACTTTAGATGGGATCAGTGAATTAGGTGTAAGAAAGAAGAAAAACAAAGAGGTAGTCCTCACATCTTCGCAAGCTGCGGCTATACGATCCTTGCCCTTTTCATCATCCAAGTAGGGCTCAACGCTATCTGTAACCCATTCCGGAATATCGCCATTCCTCTTCGCAGCTGAACCGGTCCACCCGAGTATCGTATATTCGTAGTAGTACTTCGGGTTGGAGGCGATCATAGTCTCGGGGAACGGGGCGGGTGCGGACAGGAAGATCTGAGTGTGCAATGTACATTAGACATAGATACACAATGTCATTGGTTCACAACGAAGGACACTACCGGACGATAACTTACCCAATGATGTGACCTCCTCGTCTCCAGGTGGTTGTCTTTCTCTAGGCGCATCGCATCCCACACGTATATACCGGGGACGATATCCAGCAACGCGGTTCCTACGACCCGGTCGGGGAAATCGAATGCAAGCCTGTATGCGACGCGAGCACCGCGGTCATGTCCATAAGGAATAAACTTGGTATCGGCGCCAAAGAGTGCATCAACGACAGAGATTATGTCTTTCCCCCATTCACGTTTCGAATGTCCAAGGGTGCCGGAAGAGGGATCGATGGGCTTTGAGCTTTTCCCGTAACTGATAAAATACTAGTGAGTATTTCGAAAGCCGTCGGAGTTGGAGGGCTGTAAGCACCCACCCAGGCAAGTCGGGCACGAGTAGAGGCCACTGAGCAGGAATCTCCTTCACGAACTCCTTGAACTTCAGTGCGTTCTGTGGGTAGCCGTGCAGCAGAACAAGAACCGGAAGCTTAGAGTCACCCTTCCTAGCGTACGCAAAGACGCGAGCACCAGAAGGAGTGTCGATGTATGTCGTTTCAAATCCTTCGAATGCCATCACTTTCTGGAGTCGTATAGAAGATGAAAGAGGTGGACGCGCGGTGACTAGAGTCCTATGATTCCTCTCGGGACTGTACTTATTCAATCGCTCGCGTCATCTGAAGAGCCTGGGACCTTGGCGGATAGATGGCGTGCCATTTCACGTTCCGTCGGAGTGCATAGCCCGTCTTCGACGTGTTTGAAGTAAATGGAATACTGCAAGCATG
The DNA here is from genome assembly GCA_910574555.1 of Trichaptum abietinum. NCBI lineage: Eukaryota > Fungi > Basidiomycota > Agaricomycetes > Hymenochaetales > Trichaptaceae > Trichaptum > Trichaptum abietinum. The sequence continues at coordinate 2,992,256 of CAJTBE010000001.1, forward strand.
GAGAGAGTGTGTTAGACCGAGATTTTATCTTAGAATTTTGATCAATTCAGAAGGTAGTGAGTGAGAGAAAGAAACGCGTGCCCCAATTATGAGCAGTGCGTCGCTCTGGCACCTCTACCTCTAACCATGACAAGCACGGCCATTGACACTGATGTGTTCGAGACAAATCCATACGAAGGGCATCCGAGTCTCACACCTCTAGAAGCAGAGGTTCTATGGGAGTACGCGAAGCTATCCCAGCATGTCAAAATTGTGGGCAGAGTTGGTTTTGCGCTATTCTATTGCAAGCTGACACGAAACGCGTCCAGCTCGTCGCAAAGACGCGTCAACTCAGCGAGGAGCCAGACAAAACGCTGCTGAATCAACTTCGGGTTCTGGAGACAAAGATGGGACTAGTGATGACCTTGGTGCGCGCAAAGTTTGAGATCGCGAAAAGGTGTGTTCAACTAAAAATATTTGACAGTTTAAAGCTTCGGTATGGGGTGTTATCAACGAGCAGCCCGTGTCGGACGCTTCTGCGTCTTTTGACATGACACCAGATACGACAATTCGTCGATGATCTTGCCATTACCACGTCATTATAATCATTTAATCCGGTATAAATGTATCTGTACACCACTTGTATGTATCCATAAGAAATCACGTCCTCAGCGCGCCCATTCTTCCCGTAAGACCACCCACGGCCGATACGTTCCAGATAACAAGCTTCCCGTCCGCGCCACTCGTACTCACCTTCGCCACGTCGTCCCTCGAGCCCTCAAACGGCCTGATACTGGTGATCGTATTCTGATGGATGGTCAGCAGCTCCGATTCCGAGCTCGTTCCTGTGCCAGGCATACCGGGGGCGCTTGTCCGCCCACGTATGTCGGCATCGCGGAATGTGTTGAACGCCGCGCTGTTGAGGCGTCCTACGGCGGAGCTGCGTCCGACACTGGCAGATTTGGGCGCGGTCGTATCGTCGAGGGAACGCGTGGCTTTCCACCCGGAACTCGTATTTTCAAAGACCATGGGCTGGCAGTCATGCCCGGCAGCCACTAAAGCGTTCTCGGACGTCCAAGTAAGAGAGACGTAGGGAAGAGAAGTGCTCTTGATGTTTATAGTACCAGCTGTACCAGGATAAACGATGGTGATGGAGGAATCATGGCCTAATAAACAAAATTAGAAGATGATATCGATAAATTATAAATGCAGACTCACTGGCAAAGGCCAAGGCATCCCCAGAAGGAGAAAATGCAACGCTATGCACCCAACCACCACTCGCGCTCGAGTACTCTCCGCAAAGTGTGTTGAATGGCAACTTCTCGCCCCATACGGTCGGCTGCGGACGCTTGTCCACATCCTTAATGTACGCAGAGAAAACACGAGCTTTCATATCTGCACTGCCAGCTGCAAGGAGCACGTTATTTGGGTGCCAATCGATAGAAAGCACAGTCGAACGGATGGGCTTCTTCAGCTGGCGTGCGACCCACCAGTCGCTCTCGGAGTCGAAAGAACAGATACAAATTGCTCTATAGATGGCACAATTTCAATCACTCCGTATGCATAAGGAGACCGAATCAACGAACCTCGCACCGCTCGCGACAGCAAACTTGTCCTCGTTCGGACTCCAGCGGACGAATGTTGCTGCACGGTTGATGCGCAGCAACACAAGTGTCGGCTTCCAGATTGTTGCGCCCGTCAGCGGGTCCTGCGCCTGTTTCCACACATAGGCGTTCCGGTCCTGCGAACAGGTAACGATACGGTTGGTGTTCGGCGCCCAGTCAATGGACGTGATGACTTTGTCATGCTGCAATACGGATGGACGTTACTCAATGCCATGGAGTGCGATGCATATAGATTCCATACCTCAGCGAGTGTCTCAACAGCCTTCCACTCTGCGCCTTGCTTCTGTAAGATCTGAGCCTCACTAGAGTTAATGCTCACACAGAGTTCTAGGAAGCAGAAATAAACAAATAAACATGCATCTAACAAGAAACATAGAGTGTAGATACGTACGAGAACGGTCTGCGTTGAAGGAATGAGCAGAAACAGGGGCTCCTTGAGCTATCTGGTATTCCGCAGACACAGACATAGTTCGTAGCTATTGTTTATTCGATGAAACAAGCTTCTACACCCGTCATTGCCGGGAGTGTAAGGGGTGTGGAAGTAAGTACTCCAGTCTCCTACCCAAACCCTCCCACGGGTTGGATTGGCTAAAGCCTCAGGGTCCTTGTAAGTTTGTGGACCCTTAATCCACCCGTAGGGAGGGTCTGACAACAAACATTTTAGCCAAGCCCTGAGCATTATAAGGGTCCACCCCTGTCAGCTGTTTTTCTGGGAATTCTTGTCTGAAAGTAAATTTCTTGAAACCAAAAAAAATCAATCTTAGCCTATCTAAAGAATGTCAAATAAATCCAGCTTTCCAACATATGCTGAAATGTTTTGAGCTTGTCTTGAAGCTCCCAAAGCCCGCTGTTCCCACGGTCTGTAGTAAGTGCAGGTGGACTTGGCTAAAATGTTTGCTGTCAGACCCTCCCCCTCAACTTTACCTGAACCCTGAGGCCTCAATCTCTTCCGAACATAAAGGGTTTGGGTAGGAGACTGGCTCCACTCCATACCCGGGCCTTAGACAGAGATTATCATGGTTGGCTGTATTTTCTAACCCTCTCCCCCCCTCATACAGTAATAGGCTAAATACAGCCTGTGATTTTTTTATTAAAGAGCTTGTACAGTACAGTTACAGGCTGAAATATGTACTGATATATGACCACACTATACTGTCTGTTTTCTATGAAATGAGGGATATAAGTATGGCCCGTAATTGTATGGGCCCTATTTCTTCTTATGCCAGAATGCTTTCACAAAATGGGTAGACAGGTCTGTTATATTCATAATCATTATATATTCCATAAATATGGTATAGTTGTGGTACCCCAGTCTAAGTCTTATGTGTTAATGAGATGTATTATCCACCCTTTATTCAGTTTAATCATTTGTTTCAGCAACAAATCTACAGGTTGAGAAGAGAGAGGCTGCATATATGCAGATTTGCGTGTCTTCAAAGTGTGGTGGCCCGTGGGAATTGCCACTTGCCTAACGCGGACGACGCGCGCGCGCCGCAAGAGAGCAGGGTTTTTTGCTTTGTAAGAAAGTACAGAATGCTGACTAAGTTTTTGTACGGTGCTCTTTTAACTATATGATAGATGAGTTGCAGAGGACTAGCAGTCGACTACTGCAGGATGATGTTGGTATTGGAAGATAGGGAACAAGGGCAGAGCTTCAAGTTTACTATGCAAATCCAAAAATAGTACTGTAAGGCTTAAGGCAACCTCCCAAAATTAGTCAAGCTTGTGGCTTCTCAGACTCCTCCTCAAGTTCTTACCGGCTCTTTGGTTATCTTGTACTGGTGGTCTCAGCGAAGTAATTTACACCCGAATATGACAGCATTCTTCGGCAAGTATTCGTACTCCCTACTTTTTGCCTTTCTCGCTACTTTAGGGATCTACTTGTTACTTGTTACTCTGTACTTTTATTATGTAAATTTACCCTGTACTTCCAACTCTGTACTTTGTACCTTCTACTTTTGGTAGTAGTTTATCTTAAGTAGCGCGTGACAATTTTATTTGATTAAGTCCCAGTAAGGCAGCTGCATTTCCGGGATTTCTGGAAATGCCGGAAACCAATAAGGGCCCGAATGGATGCTCTTTGTGATCTCAATTATTTTGTTGCTTTAATGCCTTTAATCTCATTAACAAGGTGGGGCTAGAGGCACCATTTAAATAATCTCATAGAAATTATATGTTATAAATTGCTTGACTAGACTAACTTAGTAATACAGCCCCGGAAATGGTAGTTTTTATTACAATTAAGTCTTGACCATGCATAACTCTTCTGAGACAGTCCCCAAGCTTCAGCCTAGGCCCCCATGAAAATAATGGGATTGTAGACAGAGCTTACAGTTGGGCCCGCATTCTCCGGGATCCCGACCGGAGGTGTAGGCATAGCTTCCAATCAGTCCCTTACTGATTTCCGGCATTCTCAGAAATCCCAAAAATGCAGCTGCCTTACTGGGACTTAATCAAATAAAATTGCCATGCGCTACGATTTGAGATAAGCTACTACCAAAAGCAGAGAGTATAAAGTACAGAGTTAGAAGTACAGGGCTAAATTACATAATAAAAGTACAGAGTAACAGGTAACAAGTACAGCCCTAAAGTAGCAACTAATGCAAAAAGTAGAGAGTACGAATACTTGCCGAAGAATGCTGTCATACCCGAAGTCGGGTCTTGCTTTTTGTAGCAATGCAATATCTCTATCAGTCTACACTTCACAATCGTGAAGCTATCCTTGAGCTCGAAGATCTTAGGCGACTATGGAAACTTGGTAAAACTCATGCAGACAAGTGAACTAAAGGTGTTCTATATTTCTTGACATCAGTTCCTTGGAAACAACATTACACAACTCGAATCATCTCAACAAATGCAAAGCTTTGCAAATCTTCTACCTGCTCGCAATCTCCTATGCCCAGCTCTTCTCAATCTCCAATAACGACTTTGCCGTATCCTCAGCCGTCTTCCTCCAATCCACATACTCCTTCAACCCCAGCACATCCGCCGCCCTGCTCACATCGACCTTCACAATCTCCAACGGCGCCTTCGCCTCCGCCCCCTCCGCGAGCGTCGGCAAGCGGGGGCCCAGCGCAGGCACGGCCGCGCGCAGATGGCGCACCGCGTCGAACCACGCCATCGACGGGCCCGCGACGATGAGCCGCTTGCGCTTGACGTGCGTCGCCGGCGGTGCGCGCAGTGCGAGGATGTGTGCGCGCGCGACGTCGCGGACGTCGACTGTGAGCGGGGGAGGCGCCTGTGCGACGCGGTCGATCGTGACGGCGGGCCCGCTGCCGGGGAGGACGGCCTGGTAGAAGAGCGCGGCCGTGGACAGCGCCGCGATGTCCCCTTTCTCTATCTTCGTCCCCGGCGCAAACGGACCATACACGTACACCGGGTTGACTGTGTGAGAGATAGGAGAGATGCGACATTGGGATCAAAATCAGTGCCACATCGACGACAGCGAAAAAAATGCGTACTACTCACTCGTCGTGATGTCGATCTCCGGATGCGCGTCTGCAAACGCCCACACCTCTCTCTCCGCAGCGGTCTTCGCCGCAACATACACCCACATATCGTCATGCTTCTCACTCAGCGCCTGCTCTCGCGTTGTCTGGTTCCAATCCTTCTCCGACAAGACCTTTGTGCTGTCGTACATGTCCTCCAGCCTGTCCGGGTTCAACGCCGACATGGTGCTACTGGTGAGGACCGCCTTTTTGATCCCCGCCGCTGTGGCTTGGCGAAGGATGTTCATCGTGCCTTCCACGGCTCCCTGCATAATCACATTAGCTCCTCTTCCTCTCGAACTCATAACTCCGAACCGGAGCTTACATCGATCATCCCAGCTGGGTCCGCTCGTCCAGGCAAGGGAGCAGCGACGTGGATGACCGCACCCACACCTTCCAGAGGCATAGAAAGCAAATCAGTCTTCGCTCAACCCTATGCACAGGCTTCATGGAACAGACCTTCCAAAGCATCCGAATAGTCCCCCGTAGCGAGATTCTCGATACCCACAACATCCACTTTACCCTTATACCTCTCGCGCAGGGCGTCGACCTTACCAGGCCGTGCAGTCCTGTCTCACGCCAACCCATCATCCAAGGGATAAAAAAAGAGGGGTAAAGAACGCAACGACAACGACACAAGCGTCAGTACTTTTCACTGGAACCACACACACACATAAAGGGCTGGGTAGAGGACGACTGACGCTCGGACAGGATATCCCGCTTGCAGCGCCTGCTGCAGCACATGCGCGCCGATGTACCCCGTGGCACCCGTGATCTGGAGTGCCCGGAAATCACGTCAGTATACGCCGCTCGACAGCGTACGAGCGCGATGGATGGCGATGGAAGGAACACAAGGGTACACACCAAGACAAGCGGCAACGCCTCAGAACTCGACATCGTCGTTGGCAAACGCGTATGCAACCTGAGGTTCGTATATATGGACGATGGACGGACGGGGGGCGTGGAACAAGAAAACGATATGCGAAGACTGGTTGTTGGGACTTTGATTTTTGTTCTTCTTGCTTATCTGCCGAATGACCTACAGCCCATGCCTCTTTTATATCCCTCCCGACTGAACTACGTCCAGCAGCAACAACGACTACTCGGACACGTACGTACGTATGCTCGCTCGAGCTCTTCCAGGACCAATTCGCATACTCTCAGCAGTAGGCTACACCCTCGCTAATCTGCTTATACGAGCACGCCGAGCCCCGGTCTACAGTCTAGCAGCCAAGGAATATACATATGCGTTGGCTGGGAGCTTACTGGCTGGTAAGTATAGTTTGAGCTTATGCGACCATCGGCGACGAGGCAAGCCGGGCATACAGTATGCCCGAGGTCGTTGACTACAGAATGGCCTTACCAACTTTGCCCCGCTCATCCTTCTGTGTTTAAACACATCTACTCGTCTCATACGTCAAGTAGGCTCGGGAAGGCATGACACATGGCTTGTCTAGAGACTGTACAGAAAATAGTGTGTGCAATACTGTATTTACATACCGAGATCCCTATGTATAATACATTCTCCACAGGCGTGTAGCAATTATATGATACGGTCATTAAAAATGGTCGAGAGAGCAAGAGGGAGAATCGAAGTAATAACAGACCTAATACGGGTGTAAGCAGACAGACAGACAGGCAGACAGACAGTAGGAAATATGTATGTATAAGAGGGAAACACGACCTAGAAGGAGAGAAAAAAACCGAAAAGAAACCCAAACAACATTAGCGAAACGACAGCGTCCCAACGTCAATTGGGGGGCCGCAATCCTTACGTGTACTCTCCCTTCTTCCCCTCCCCCCCCCTCCCCCCCCCTTTCGTAATCAACTCTTCCTTCAATTTATTACCCTCACACTTCCAAGTTTGTATCGACGAGCGACCACCAGAGCCGCCAGTGCACGAACGAATCAACGCGTCAAGAATCAGTAACCCGGATACGCCCCCCTCTGTTGGTGTTGCGGCGGGTGCTGGCTGGGATTCCCCCCGTGTCCGCTCGCCGCCGACCAGTGCGCCGCCTGAGCGAGTGCATGCGAGTATCCACCATGCACCGACCCGCCGTCCTCATGATAGATCGCCCCCCTGTCCTGCGCGGAAACATACCCCGCGCTCGCAGTCGGCGACTCCGCGTAATGCTGCTGCGGGTGCAGACCGCGCACATCCACGGACACGATTGTGGATACCGAACTGAGGTACCCCGCGTTCGAGGCTCCAGGTGCGTGCCCGTCGCCGCCTTGTCCGCCGCTACCATAGCCGCCGTACACAAAGTCGTGCGCCCCCTGGCCGTGGATGGGCGATACTTGCGCAGACGACGGCGTGGACGGCACGGCGTGCATACCTATGCCCACGCCATGCCCGCCATGACCATTGAGAGGCAGATGCTGCTGGCCCCCCTGTGTGTCATGATCGTGACGCTCCTGCTCGTACTCCTGTCCATGTCCATACACCGTGACATGCTCGTTCCCCTGGATCTGGTGCGGTCTCGTCTGGAGGTGCCCCGCCTGCTGCTGCTGTTGTTCTTGTTTGTTGTAACGACCAGCCGACTTCCGTCCAGGAGCAGACGATATCAAAGGCGTCACCGAAAGCGCCGCGTTCGGCATCGGCTCCAGGCGTGCCCCCCGCCCGCCCGCCGTTGGGGGCGAGGCGCCCACGTATGTGTACGGTGAGGGCCACTGCCCCTTAGCTGGCCCACCTTGTCCGCTGTGGGCTTCTCCAGTCTGACCCTGACCTTGACCTGTGTGATGTATATCATAAGCATGCGCCAACCTCAAAATTCTATATCATGAGCTCTGTGAAGAACGAGAAGGCTGACCATTTAACGGCGTTGTCGGGTCGCCCTCCTCGGGCTTCGTGCGCGCACGTTTCGCCCATCGCAGTCCACACGCATTGCACAGCGTCTTGGGGCCCTTCGGGCCCTTGCGCCACTCCGGGGAGTCCGTGCGCCCGCAGGTGACGCAGACGTGCTGTCCGTCGATCGGGTGGGCCTTCTTCAGCTAATGCGTTACATACATGTATTCATGTATGAATGAATGCGTGTGTGTTCGCGTGTGCATTGCGTGTACATTTGGGACCGTACACGAGAATGCGCGGAGGTGAGATAGATGTAAGGAAGGTAAGCTGGGGTGTTCGAGACATGAGTTCGACAAAGAGAGACCACTACCAACCTTCTTTCTGCGCCCGCCCTCCTCGTCCTCTGCGTCCCCAGCAGCGAAGTCGGACGCACTAAGGATTGTCGGGCTCATAGTCCCGTCCTCACCCATGTTCACGCGTCCAAAGACATGCGTTAGTACCGACCCCGCCGAAGTGGAGGACGAAAGAACCACGTTGAGCGCCGCGGACGAGGATGAGGCGGTCGATGCGGCAATGCGTCGCTGGTGCTGATGGGCTTTGAGTTCAGCGAGCCGGAGCGTCAGACGCTCGTGCTCGATTTTGCATTCGAGGAACGTGTTCAGCCTAGTACAGTACAGTATTCTGTTAAGCACGAGACTATGAATGCTGTATAATTGCTTCACGTACGCGGCCATATTGCGACTCGGATATGGTTTTGCCATGAAAAAGAAATAGTTGCACTCGACATGTTCCGGTAGGTATAGAGCATGTCCCTTGATCTCGAATAAGAGTTCTTTATGTGTTGGTGTGGTAGGCCGATCGGTATTGCTTGTGTTGCTGAAGGTTGCCTTGGACTTCAAGCGCGAGTAACAGAAGAGCTCCTGGCGTCGACTGAGAGAATCCTGGAACCGGCGGAAGAAAGCTTCCTTGTCATTGTCTAAATAATAACGGATTTAACGGAGCCGACGATTATATTAGCACCGAGGATAGGATTGTAAGTAATGATTTTAAGGTGACGCAAACCCTATCCAAAAGGGCGCAAACTAGTGAACTCACTGTTAATGAACTTCAGTACGTCCATGTCCACCATCTCTTCAACATCCCAGCCCAGCGCCTCGCTCGCACCTGGATTCGCATACTGAATGACGCGGTTGAAATCCAGCACGAAGAGAACGGTGTCGGGGAGCTCCGAAAAGAGGATATCGGTCCACTTTTTGCGGCGGGTGAACTCGAAGGTGGTCGTGCTGCTGCTGTTGGTCGCGCTGCTGATGCGCTTTGCCGACTGAGAGGGCATGGGACGAAGTGGGGGATGGAGGAGGGGCACGGGGGTGAGGGACTGCATGTAGGCGGACATGAGTGTTTATGGGACGACGATGGTGGTGGTTGTGGACGAAGACAAGAAGGGGGGGAGGGCTGATAGAGGCGTCTAATTGCAGCTTCTTACGCATTGGAAACCTGCCCGCGGCCGAGTAATAAGCATGTTCTGCTAGTGCGCACGGTGGAGCTCACTATTAATTGTATTACAGGATAGCGATAGATTGACAACGGCGAAGAACACGAGCCAGCTTGAGGCGGGAGTACGAAAGCAATAAGACAGCAAGTATCCAGAGGAAAGACAGCTTCCTTTGCAAAACAACATCCATACTATATTGTTCCTATCTCTGAGCGTACGTCGACCCGCCCCCATTCCGGCGAACACAAACTACGCGATTGCAAGCGGCGCAATGTTGACTTGATTTGGTGCTTTCAGCGTCTGCTGCAGATGCAGATCATACATACTTGGAGATAGCATTCCTGAACATTTCCGACCAGAATTATTTTCCGGCGATGGTGTAAGGCACATCAAAGTTTTACTCCCGTGTGCAGACGATCGACCGCCCCTACTACGACCACGTCATCATGCACAGTGCTCCGGACAACTCCGAAGTCGAATGAATACACTTGCTCTTTGACTTTCTTTTCACTTCTTTTCCCCCCACTTATCGCAACATACAGCCGGTTACAGAAATTGATCGTCACCCCCCAAATTTGACCAATCTTCTCGGAAAATTAGATCTTTTTGTCATATTATCCCCGGGTCTTGTATGGTATTTGGGCATGTTAAATTAATAAAAACTCAAGCAGATACAGACACAACAGCCCTTATGATTGATGGAAATAAGGTGTTTGTTACCCGTGGGAAACTTGCCAAAATGCCCTAGTTGCGAGTTAGTATAATTTTTCATTCCAGTTTTCGCAAGGCATTTACCTTTGTAAATTAACAGTTGGGTAGATTGGATGCTAAGTTACATGCAATAAAAATTTCAAGTGAAATTTTGCACAAAATGAGGAGATACAGCTAAAGAAGCTTCAAACCTAAGAATTAAAGCCAAAATTTGGCTTAGTTTGGTGTTTCAAGACTTCAAATGCAAATATTTTATTATGCTGGCATAAGACAAGTCTGAAACTTCAACTGTCTGTTGTAGATATGTCTACCTTTATCTGTAGAAAGTTTCAATGTGCTTGGACTCCAAATGAGCATTTCCGGCAGTATATACTGTCAAAAAATGTGACAAATTTGGTAATTCCGGGAACACAGGAACTCCTTCATATTTTTAATTCTTATGACAGCATGGACTTTATTTCTATGCTTATGCATGCAGAATGATATGCTGATTATACACAAATATTTTTGAGATTTTAGCTTCTGTGAGGAAGCTACAAGACTCAAAAAACCTGTTTTTACGGGGGTGACGAACAATTTTTGTAACCGGCTGTAATTTCGCAGCACTTCTCGCTCCTGCCCTCAATGTGTGTTTAGTCTACTCCGAGCTATCAACACTGCCAGTGGCCCTCATAACTCATAGCAAATCTTGTGTTGACCGACAATTCGGACGAGGCGTCTTGCGGAACGCAGACTTCAATATTTATGACCTGAGCCTGCTTCAAGAAAATCAGAACGAAGGCCGTACTGCGCATTTCCATCAGAAAAGATCTAATACAGGCGAAAGAGAGAGAAAAGAACAGGATCGGGAAAAATCAAGACCTGCATCACAAGAGAGCTCGAGCCTCCCACATGGCACACACAGAAACGCATATCCATAGTCGAGGAGAACAATAAGCAAGCGAGCTTTTCGCCTACGTCAGGATAACGCGCCTATCACTGAAGAAGGCAGCGTTGTGTCATATCTAGGTCAACCAATGCTATGTAGTATCTGCAATATCGTATAGTCGAAGATGCACTCGGACAGGAGCCATGCGGCCAAGACCAGAGATCAGCAGTGAGTCCCATCTGATTTACCTGATGCAAGTCAAATACTCTGACATCCATCTCCAGGAGGCTCAAACGACAGTACAGATAGATGTACATGTACATGTATTTGCCATCATGATCATCCCCGTCGCTCGACGATGATCGGCAGGGAAGACAATAAGCTACTACCAAATATCTAATCTCAACTCCAGAGTCGATCGAGTCTCTCTATTGTCTACTGCACACTGTACACTGGCAGCCATCTCGAAACACTGACGGGTTTTTGATATCAACAGTCGCTAACCCGCTGAGACACACCATCCTGAGTTGTGTAGGACCTTGCCACTGATCCCACTGATGCATAACTGACAGCAGGGGACATGGCCCGGGCTAACGTCGAGCATCAGCAGTCTGCCTGTGACTCTTTGCCGCCATTGATATACATAGCTGCAGGGTCGACTGGTTCCGAGAAAAAGGCTTCATGAACTCTTTTAGCAACCAGATAGAAAACAAAGACGCAAGTCACAAGCAACTTGAAGAGAAACACCGGCAGAGAAATATATAAATACGAGCCGTCCATGATCATGGTGTGAGAATTGAATAGAAACAAGAAATACAGTTTCCTCAGTACTAAACACATACTACATACTATACATACCGAACCCGGAGTCAATGCTCGTCGACGATATCTGGGTTAGAGTAGCGACGTCGATAGGATACATATCTGAATACATACATATGTATCATAAAATGGTTTCCGACCGTGTCCCATCGTGGCGTCCGCCCTTCGTCTTCTAGTCTGAGGGGCAAGATACTTCGTTGCGAAGGCAGGCCGTCGGCTTCTGATCGTCCATTGGCATGGATCAGCTAAAACTGCAACCGGCCTGAAAGATCCCGACAGCCCTGCACATTAAATTGACATATGTATATACCGGTCTTACATGTATTTCTTATATACTGGATGACTTTCCGTAGGCTTTCTATTATTTTACAGATTAGATGCAACCCTTTTTGGCACCGCGAGTGCGGTTAGCGATGACCTTTTTCTATGGATTCAAAGACCCCGGCATATATAAACACAGCCCCAACTGCCTTTTCCAGTCATCTAGAAATCTGTATTCTATTCCGCAAGCCTACGGAAAGTCATCCACTGTATGTGTGGGTGTTTTAATTGAATATGTGGAGAGTTTCTATCTAGAACCGATAATGCGTTCTATGAATTCCACGAAGGTTATGGGGAACGATCCGCCGAGTCGTGATCGCCGCGGCTGCCAGTGATTGGTCGACCCAAGTCACTACAAGACATCGAAAATAATCAAACAATTTTTCGTAATTTGTACATTCTTTTCTTCAATGTTACATTCCAGACACAGAGATAAGAGAAGACGAAAGGTAAGAAAGGCGAAAGAAAGAAAGAAAGTGTTCGCTACTACGTTGTGTGTCTAGTATTACAACAAACTAAGTTAACATATAACTTCCAATTCGTTCGTCTGGGATCCTTCGTATACACATCGTACGAAGATAGGTAAGTAGGGGGGAGGGATAGTCCAAGAGGATAGTATAATCCGTTTTGTTGCGTACCTCCAGGTGGACGCGTATAAGAGGATGTATTAGGCGAGTGGTGTCCAGGGCCGTAGAGGGACAGGGCGGGTGGAAGAGGGGAGGATGCATTATCCAGCATACCACCAACAAAGGGGATACTGGAAACAGACCAACGGTAGGAGGTACAGAGAGTTTTCTTTCTCGAGGGGGAGGGGGGAACGAGAGTCTGGAGGGGGTTGTTGTATTACAGCAGCGGCGCAAGCATCAAGCAGCGTATGGCTCCAAAAGCGGCCGGCGTGATAATAAAATGCCCTATCAAAGGAACGAACGTGCGAGCGATTGAGTCGAATCGTCAACGATTGTGTGATTGTTATGTTGTCGCTAGTGAATGTGTGCGGCGTGCCAGCGTTGGGTTGTAAGCACGAGTTTGGGGTACCAGTTTTCAGTCGATGAAAATAGAGGGAAGACGAAATCGAAGTGCAAGAAGCGAAGCAAGAAAACGAATAAAAAAGATGACGCTCGCAAAAGAGGTTCGACGGGCGAGGCGTCTGTCCGTCATTAGTTCTGGGGGAGAGAAACGAATGGATAAATAGGCTCGCAAGAAGCTACTACCGGGTGCACACGCCTTTACTAACGGCGAGCGCACCAGAGAAGATCGAAGCGTCGAGAGTGAAAAGAAAAGGAAATGCTGAATGCTATTGAGTATGAAACTAAGTTGATGATGCTTGTTTGGTGCGAGTTGTAGTAGGTAACGTTCGCTCATTAGCATTACGAGTTGGCAGACAGAGTAGGGAAACATTAGGCGGGCCTGCGTCTCCGCTTGGGCGAATGTTCAGGCGCATTAGGTCGGCTCCGGTTCCGCGTACGACCGCGCGGTGTGTCGTCTTCTTCGGCAGCAGCTTCTTCGACTTTCTCTTCGAATTCTTCCATTCTGGACGAACGCTCCTCCCTCCGCAGGCCAACATCGAGACTCTTTCTTTGCCGCAGCATCGCCAGTCGAGTCGGACTGAGCCGGGGGGAGTCTTCAACGTCGAGCTCGGTTGCCGGCGAGTAGCCCAGGTCCACGTCGGTATCCGAGTCCGAGTCGGAGCTACTGCTACTATCGTCGTCGTCGTCGAACTCCATATCATCATCGCTCGAGTCCTCGTCATCCTCAAAATCGCTCGCACACTCGTAGCCATCTTCTTCGTCCTCGTGGACAACGGGCGGGCGGCACTCAACGTGCGCATGCGAGGGGGCGAGCCAGTTCGCGTACCAGCGACCGAGGAAGACCTTGATGCGCGTACGCATGCCGAGGTACTCGACATTTCGCACCACGTCGTCCCACCGCAGCTGTTTCTTGTTCAGCGCGTCCTCGAGCACGGATGTCGTCCCGAAGTACATGTAGTGCACCAAATGCGGAAACGAGGCGGGGTGTGGTAGAGGTAGGAAAACCATTGGGTGTGAGGACGAGGAAGGGAGGATACGTGGGAGTCGGCTTGGCGGTATGCTTTGCGCAGACGAGTAGGGTCCGGCTGGCGGCGGTGTTGTCGGGGAGTCGGGGCAGGTGGGCTTCATGTGCTCGAGCGGAGAGCGACCACTGAAGAGCGCGCGAAAGAGTGACGATTGCGCAAGAAGGTAGTCCAAATGGAGCTAGAGCAGTAGTCACAATAATCAGCTCAATATTCTTTTTTCTCAAACGCCAGTAGTGCAGTCAAAGCTACCTTGCTTGTCATGCGAGTCACTCGAGAAACTGTGGGTGTAGGCTCAGTTACTCGGCGACCCAGACCAGCCGGGCGATTAGGGCGTATAGGTGATGGTTCGGGTGGCGGAGTCAACGGCATATTAAAACTACATGGTGTAGAGTTACGAGTAGGGCGGGCGCGGGGCGTCGGCACGATGGGGACAACTGGCATTTGCGTCCGATAAGCTAATCCGCTGCATACACCACAACCGAGCACTCACTTATTGTGCAATCTGCAGTCTCTGGTTTGTCCCAGTAATGAATGGCTAGATTATGAAGCTGGTCGAGGATATATGGCAGGGGGACATTCTCGAGAGCGGGGGGAGGGAACGGTCTTGGGACAAAAGGGCCTACCGGGGCGCAACTTGAAGTTGAAGAATCTGGGACAACAGAGGACGAGTCGACCACCATGGCGTCGCTTTTGTTGAGAGCGTGGGGGGTGGACGACTGTAAGAAAAACGAAGGGCGAGGAGGAAGAGTAAGATAATAAGCAAAAGTCCAAGAGCGTCGATACAAAAGAGCGAGAGCAGCGAAGGGAGGATGGCAGTACGCACTTTAGCTTGCACCCGTCCTCCTAATGAGGCAGCCACGACCCGGTCCCACGGTCACCCAGTCGTCTTGCCCACAGGTGACCAAAGCAACCTCTCCTCCAAACCCACAAAAACTATATATTATCTCCTTGCCAATCGCACCGGATACACCTCAAAAAAGCCGTTCTCGACGTACACGACCCCCTTCTGGTTGTTGCGGGAACTCATCCTATTTTTCTAATTTCCCCTTCCATTCCTCACCCCGATCAATCTCATGCTCTTATTGTCCTCGCAGAATGCAGACACAGGGCCCGCCAGTCCCTCTTCCCGACTATACGGCCAGCTGGCAAGCGGTTCAAACGTCTGATACAGCCTGTCTCTCCACGTGTAGCTATCATTCCATGTCGGCTCCATGTCCCTTTTTCCCCAATTGAGCTCGGACTGGGATCTAATTGTCAAAACACACTTAGTTTCGATCAGACAAAGACACCCTCGCCGAATAATTTAGCTCTCGGTCATACAAGGTCCAATACCGAGCAAATGACCGTGATCGCCATAACTGTCACAATCGGCGACGAACTTAATCTCACAAAGCAGATTGGATATTGAAGTGAATCCCCCAAGACATTCTTGTTGACGGCTGAAACATCATCGTACACACCATTATCGCGGCAATGGCCGCATATTAGCAAACGTATACAGAGAAGGAGAACACGAAGGAGGAATACGGGAAAGGACTGTGGTCATGAGTGTACAGGGTTGGCGTTTGTGCGAGATGAGGAAGAGCGAAGGTCTGGGCAGAAATAATGAGCAAACAGGGACAGGAGAGAAGCCTAAGAAAAAATAGCACACAGGAGAGTCAGCTTCTGAGGCGAGCCGATCAGAAGAAAGATATTCGCAAACTCACCAACATAGCATAACAGAGTAAGTAACGGACCCGGGGATCTAGTCGTCAATTATAAGGATTTGGGTTTCAAGTGCGGGTATGCGCCGGTCGGGAGTAGTTCTCGGTCCGATGAGATGCAAAGCAAGAAAACATGAGGAGCATGATGGGCGTCAAGAAATTTTTGACCTTGGGAGTGTACGTCTTGCTGAGGAGAGAGAGAATGGTGAAAACGAACGGTCGAGTGTTCGGTCTAGTTAAGGAGTCCAAATCTTTATCGTTTGATCTACGCTGCCTGTCGCGATAACATTGATTCGTTTCGCCTCCTCCACTCCTTTACCATCGGCCCCAGCGCCATTGGCTTTAACTTCAGATCCCCCTATGGTTGCACGGCCCCAAGCCATACTCTGCACGAAGTGTCCATGTGCTTCTACTGTCTTCAAACATCGCCCAGAAACTAACTCCCAGACACGCATCGACTTGTCATCGGAACACGACAATAGGAACTTGCCGGTCGGGTGGAATACCAACGCTCGAACCCAGTTATCGTGGCCGGCCTACGCAAAGAAGTCAGTTGGAAACTTCATCAACAGTACTAATACAAGATTTACGAGAGTTCGGATAAGCTGTCCTGTTGAAGCATCCCATATCTTTATTAACTTATCTCGGCCGGCTGTTACAACAAACAGGCCAGGTTGCTTCGATCGGTCAGACTGTTGTGAAGTTCAGATAGGAAGATCAAGAATATAAAAGGCCCAACACTTACGGTTATGCCTCCTAATTCTCGGATTGCAGGGTAAGCATTAACCGGAGCGAATACAACAGCCTCGACGACATTATCGTGTCCACGCAGTTCGATCTTGGTTTCTCCGGATTGGAAGTCAAATATCCGTGCGGTCTAGGCTAGTTCTTAGCAACTCAAGTAGTAATCGTTATGAAGACGCCCATACATGGTCATTTGAGCAGCTAGCGAGCAACCTTCCGTCGTCCGACGGAGTGACAACCCGCACCCAGTCATCGTGACCGGATATCAACCGTACTTGATGCCTGTCCTTCATGCTCAGCTATCGGAAACAAAAGAATATCACTATAGCAGAAACGCACCCTAATGCAACATCCCAGACGCGAATCGTGCGATCCCGTCCAGCACTAACAATGAAGCTATCTCCGGGCATAAACCTCACAGAAGACACATTGTGGTCATGTCCAGGCATCGTCTTTGTGTTCTTCCATTCGTTTTGCGTGTCCCAGATCTTTATGAATAGATCAGCCGAACATGATACTAATGATGTCCGTGTTAGATTGTAGATTCTACGAAGCTTAGTTTGAAACCACACCCAATAAATTGCCCTTTGAGTCGAAATCGATGTCGTTCACAACGCGTGTATGTCCCTTCAGTGTCCGCTCAAATTCGCCCGTCTCCCAGTCCCATATTTTAATGGTCGCATCATTACTAGCGGTTGCAACTAATTGATAAAAAGGATGGAAAATGACTCTGGTAATCTCGCCGCGATGACCAGTCAGAACGCGTCCAGCAGGAGCTCGCGGTACCCAGTCTGTTTGTGATGCCGCACGTTTCGCCGGTGACATCGAGACTTCTTCTTGCAAAGACGCATTTCGGTTCTCCAGGTCCATGATCTGCTCGAAATCAACCCCGCAACAGAAGATGCGCGTAATACGGTTCCAAACACGAAGTGATTTAATATCAATCTGGATTCTCAGTTGGACAAAAGTCTGATAAAGGCATACCACGTACTTTCTTCTGTAGGCGAATGACGCTTGTCCACTTCTTCTCCAGTAGTTGAGCATATTTGGACTTCGGATCTGGTGTGTAGTCAATGTTCGCTTCGGACTTTAAGACATTGTATGCTTCTGTGAAGTTCTGCGAATAGAGGTACTCTAAGATGGACTTATGTCTAAACGCAATTCATCACACACTGTGAGTTCTGTGCACGAGGTTCAACAAATGATCTGTGGTCGCTCACAACTCCTTTTTCTGCATTTCCGATAGAATTGACATCTTTGATTAATGCCTGTAGGCCGAACAATAGGAGCCTAAGCGCCGTTTTCCTTCCAGTTAGTAGTATGAGGTCTTCGTGTAGTCTGAGCAACAGCGTGCAAATAGCGAAAGGGGGTGACCTGGTGGTGGTAGACGGGGAAGTTGGAGACGGTTGCACTAAACGCGCCGTGACTTCTACCGTGACTAGCTGGACGTGACATAAGTTCCTTTCTGAGAAGTCACATCAAAGCATCCGAGTCTTCTCCGAGTCTTCGCAAGGCTCGTATACGGAGATAATTCTACCGTTGACGAAGTCGACAACTATAGTATACAACCTTCTCGTCTATCTGATTGTACAATTGCGGTTTTTGAGTTGCGAAAGTGAGATAGTCCGTCATTCAGAAACTCTATTATTTTCATTTGATTCCTTCATTATGTAATGCTCTGCTTCGTTGTAACTATCATAGGCTAAATTTCCGGCCCCGCTGCTCCTGGCTGGAACGGTGTTGGCAACCAATCCTTCGCCTGCAGTCGCTCTTCCCAAGTAACCGCCAACATCATAGACGTCGAGCTCATCAGTGGAGACGATATCGCGATAGGGCTGCAGTGCTTTAGGTTTATACTCATTGACGAGCATAGAGCGGCTGATCGAAAAGCATTGGCACGTTTTGTGTCAGACAATACTACACCGGCACAGCCCAGCGACCCCTCTTTTCTGGCAGAGACTTCTTGTTCTTGACTTTTACCTCTCTGCTCTTACACA
Source organism: Trichaptum abietinum (assembly GCA_910574555.1). Lineage (NCBI taxonomy): Eukaryota > Fungi > Basidiomycota > Agaricomycetes > Hymenochaetales > Trichaptaceae > Trichaptum > Trichaptum abietinum. The sequence continues at coordinate 3,010,847 of CAJTBE010000001.1, forward strand.
TCTTTCTTGGGTTACTCTTCACGTTTAGGAGCCCTTCATTGACATATTGTAACGACCCTTCAACGTCTAATGTCGAATCAACCAATTTCGCCGCCGCCAGTTCCCGACTCACCATCTGCGCAAGGAGGTGGAGTGAGACGCCATCACACGATCTCGGCGTCCTCGCGAACTGCGCATGCGGGGTCGCGCACTCTTTCTGACGAATCTCAGCAAGGATGGAATGACGATGAGGTCGTCGACCAGGACTGGGTAGGGTTTGTGGGCGCCGTGGGTGACAAATCTAATCTTCACCGTCAAGCATCCCTTCCTACCCGATACAATAGAGGTACTGTCTTAAATTGCCTTCACGCGCTATTACTTCACGTCTAATTCCCCAATAACAATGATAGCTTTCGGTGGTAAACAAAACCGACAAGGAACTTTGACGCCCAGGACATTAAACAGTCTTAGTGCGATCACCGCTGAACAAGCTCATGAAGCCGAAGAGGAGGAGTGGGAAAGAGAAATGAGAGATTGGAGAGGTGAAGATGGGGTATGTCTAACCTTTCTCCAATTTCGTTCAACAAAATATTTACTTGGATTTGGATATCTTTATTTTTTACTTCCGATGCGATGCTTATTCGGATCTTTACTTTCTGCATAGCACGCATATACTGCGCAAGAAATCGCGCAGCATCAACAAGTGTACGATGCCCAATCCCAAGGTTCATCGCATTCGCCATTATCGCCTTCGTTTCCCCCGAACGTGCCTTCTCCGCCACCTGCGGCATCGAATATCCGCCGTCACCAATCCCTTACTTACGGTGCTGCTGGGGGGAATGTACGCCGGGTCGCTGGTGCGGGCGCTAGCGGACTCCGTCGCTCAGGTACTTTACAGGCAACTATGGAACGACACGCCACAGCTGCATCCACAACGCCCAGCCCTCCGAGCAACGAAGAGAATTTCCCGGAAGAAGAACAACAAGATGAAGAATATCAATATGCTGCCCAGAAAACAAATGCATATCCTCAGGGTCCCGGCCAGTATACGCCGACCTCTGTCGGGCGCAATTCCCCGTGGAGTGTGTCGAGTAACAATGAATGGAAATACTCTGCTATGGCAGGGAATGGCGGCGCAACTTTAGACGATGTTCAGCGTGCACTTTCAAGCCTTGAGATTTCAGGTGGAAACTATCAGGGTTTCGGGGGTGCTGCTGGAGGCCAAACGGCGCTTCCGCCTCGGATGAACCAGCAAACCGGCGGTCAACCATCTGGTATTCGTAGAGCGGATAATGGCAGTCTCGGAGGCAACACGAATGCGAATGGTGCTGGGCAAGGTGGAATTCATCAGCTGCAACGCCAACGCTCGGGCAAGCTCCAGCTCCAAACCGACATAGAAAATGGGAAGGGTCCTATTAGTCCGGGCGTACCGCCCATCGGGCAACAGAGACACCGTGCCTCCATTTCTAGCTCTCAGGGTAGCATTGGCCATGGTCAACACGATGAACGCTCTTGGGACCAAAGGGAGCGCGGGCTCGTGTCTCGCACAAGTAATTCAAATTTACAGTATTCCGCGAACTTCGACGCATCCGGTTTGCCGCCGAACCCGCCCATTCCGGCGCAGTACCTGAATCAGCAGGCTGGTCCTGCAGCAAGAATAGGTCTCACATCGCCGTTCGGACAGAATGCTCAGGGCCAAGTTCAACAGACTGGACAGCAAATGCCAGGTTTCATCAACGCACCAATTGATGTTCCCTCACTGATCGCTGCAAAGGGCTACAACCCTGCCTCATTCGATTGCAAGCCGACCTTTGTAAGTCCCTATTTTTTGCTTGTACGTCGTGCTCATATTCTTGACAGGCCCGCTTTTTTGTTATCAAATCTTATACGGAAGACGATGTACACAAGTCCTTGAAATATGAAATCTGGAGTTCTACGGACCCGGGGAACAAGAGACTTGACAAAGCATTCAAGGAGACAAGCGGCCGCGGACCTATCTATCTGTTCTTTAGCGTCAATGCCAGCGGCCATTTCTGTGGCATGGCGGAGATGTTGACCCCCGTGAGTTCCAGACACCATACTTCTTTGAGACTACATATATGAACACGTTCACGGTCATCATAGGTTGATTATAGCAGAAGTAGTACTGTTTGGGCCTCAGACAAATGGAAGGGTGTTTTCAAGGTTCGGTGGATTTTTGTGCGCGACATCCCAAATGCAAACTTGCGGCACATAAAACTACTGTAAGTTTAATGTCTTCGTATTTTGTTTCATATCTTCAAAGTATTCTAACATATCGGCAGTAACACCCAGGAACGTAAACCTGTTACAAACAGTCGCGACACACAAGAGCTGCTGCCTGATGCTGGACAAGAAATGCTTCGTATCTTCTTCACTCACCCTGCTAGGACGTCCCTTCTTCAGGACTTCGCTTATTATGAGGTAAGAGTCATGCCGCTCTCATTGTCTAAAAACTATAATTGATGACTGTATTCCAAGCTTCAATCGATGCAGAAGCAACCCTCCCCAGGGTCGCCTCCGCCACAGAACTCTGGTATTCAGTCCCCTCAGCCACAGTTAGCCGCTCAAAACCAACAACACCCCTTCGCTATGGCAAATCCTTACACAAATCTGGGTATGCCGCAGATGGGTTCAATGATGCCCATGCAGCTCAACTCACAGTACACTATGCAAAGTGTGCTGCGTAACCCAAGCCCGCTCAATTCCGGACAAGGATACATGGGCATGAACAACACCTTTTAGGCTGCAAAGAAATATTGAATGAACGATACTTTCTGGCGGTGGTCTGGTTTATTCTCTTTATGATCATTGTACACATATCGATTGTCTGACAGGGCCCGCTCATTCTTTTGCTTTCCTCCCTTCGCTCCTTCAATCTATGTTCTTACCATGTTAACCTGTAATGTGTTTTCTTTCTTCACTCTTGACATACATGGAATACTCGGATTTGTTGGTATAGTGAACGGACGTGGACTACCGCTTGTTCATTAGCTTGTACAGATCCATTGTCTATGTTACTGATGCCATATTACTGCAGGGTGGGGATGTGTTACAATAGCTAACGAGCCTATGTTTTCTTGCTTTTCTTGATGCGACTTAGTTTATCAGGCATTATACAATGTAATACTCTTTGAGATAGTAAATTTGTAGACTGCAAAGAAATAAAATATATGCAAAGGCGACTTCAACTCTTAAATTTCAGCTTGATCTTCTACTCCCTGTAGGGTCACTGACCGTACCGAAATGGGAAATGAAGATCAGCCAGTCACGCTCGCCGGTCTTTCATCGTCGCTCAGCTCCCAACCACAATGACTCCCTGCATGCTTGAAAACCTATACGTTCTGGCATGAAGTTGGGGACACCGTAGTGAACGCTGACTGACGAGCTATGTTGGTCGGCTTAATACGTAAACCTACAATCTCACAGATTATACAATTCCAGACATCACGAAACACACTGAAAAAACTATCAACACATGCTAATAAAGGTATCAAGGACGAGGAACATCGCCTTGTCTCTGAGCCCGAATTCCGTCTCAGCTTGAAAAACTGCAGACCAGTAAAAGTGTGGCCCGGGAAGATAGGTCTGCCGTCTTTTCAGTCCTTCCGCACTCTCGGATTAATTAGAGCGTTTTGTATGATTCGTTATAGGTGTTGCGTTTTCAGGTGGTCCAGATTCCACAGCTCTGTTATATCTACTGAAAAAGGCCTGCTCAAGTCAAGATCCGCTTGAAGGGCTGCCAAACGAGATTGTGGCTTTGACTGTAGACCATGGCTTGCAGGCTGCGTCAAGCCACATGACCAAAAAATGCTCCGAACTTGCTTCATTTCTTCAAGTGAAACACATGAAGATCACAATCCCATGGAATGTCCCGCCCTTTCCGGAACCTCCTGGGAAGGATACTGCGTTCGAAAAAGTAGCTAGGGAAGCCCGATACCATGTTCTCTTGGAAGCAATGGTTAGGGAGCAACTTTCAATTATCGCATTTGGACATCATGCAGATGACCAGGTAGAAACGGCTTTGCTACGCATCTCACGAGGAAGTTCTGAGCTCGGTGCCTCCGGAATGCGCCCGTGCCGACGTTGGGGAATGGGATTTGGCGATGGATCAAGATCTCTAGGCTGGGCTGGTCACCGCGGTATGAATAAATGGATAATAAGACCTCTTCTCGATTTTCCAAAGGTAGCGAATAACCATTCCATCCGCTGAGATCTTCAGAAAAGCTCACTGACTTGCAGAAACGACTTATCAATACGTGTATCGCTCACGAGCTAAACTTCGTCCAAGATTCAACGAACTTCCAGCCAGATCTGACGCCTCGCAATTTTATCCGCCACGTTCTCGAAATGGATGACGACAATAAGACCGCCCCTGTTTCATCTGTGGGTGCTTATAGACTCAACTGAGTGCGTTGGTTGACCTCAGTGGAATGCAGGTTCTAAGAAAGGAACGTCACACTTTGATTCGTATGGCATCACGTTCTGTCCACCTTACGTCAGACTTGATCGTCCCTGCCATGGACGGACTGTATGCCAGCTGCTCAGCTGAACAGCTCAGGGCTGCAGTTAGGACTTTGTCCGACAAAACTTTGCGTATGGAACATCAGGGTGAATTACATCTCGGCTCGACATACTCTCTATGCTGATGCACTTCGTCCCGTATAGTTGACGAAGCATTGAAAAGCGTCCTAAAACCTTCGCCTGTAACTACTGCCTTGATATGTGAGGATGATCTACGCGCCGTATCCGATAATGCTGTACGGATTGGAATTGTACGGCGAATTCTTCGATATGTTTCCCCTTTCCCCTGGGGCAATCCTCGGGGGGAGGCGGGCGGCCGATCTACGAGTCTTCAGGGGATCGTGTCAAACCTATGCGAAGACAGTGTGCAGAGGAGGATACGAAAAGAAGTCCGCGCGAAGTTCGTCGCTGGTGCTGCTGTCCTATGGACACCCGTAATTATTACTTCAAATGGTCACATCAAACACAGAGAGGATCTAAATTCTGGTGAGAAGCGATGTTGGCTCGCTTCCCGCCAGCCTCCCATTCGCACCTTCGACTACGTTAATAAGGATTCTGTACGGCCGTCGGACATAGCCGAAAATGCCGCTGCTGATCCATTAGAGCTGGATGTCTCATCCCTGTTGACTGCGAACCGTCTGAATGACACTCGTGACGTTATAGAAGTGCTGTATGACTGTCGTTTTCTCATTCGGATCAACTCCCAGAAGCTCTCGTCTTACGTTCGTCGTAGTATCATTCAATCTGATCGAGGCGACGTGGGTTCCGCAAGCTCTACTCGGCCAAGGCTCCTTATCGTCCCGCACACTAAATACTTCCTTCCAAAGCTTGTGCTGTACTTATCAGATCGTGGCGTGGACAAGAAATTCGAAGTTGCGACCCTGCGACCAGACGGTGTTGTGGATTTCCCAATCCTCGAGAACAATAAGAGCGAGTCCACCCATCTATCGCCTTCGTCCCCCCGAATCCAAGAAGCCGTGACGATAGAATGGATTCGGCTACTAGATGCGGACGCTCCGTACAGAGGCCCTTGCATGAATCCATGAAAGATATATGCTCTCTAACCATGTGTAAGGCGTGGGAAGGGGGAAGGGGACGGAGAAGAGGATGGTACGCGATAGGACTTGGATACCCCCAATGTGTACTGCCTGTAGCTGGCTCAGCTTGCTAACCCTTGTGTTTTACTGCTGCACCCACGCACTAGAATGTCTATGCCGTGGTAACTCACACGGAGTACAACGTCCAAACAGGACCAGAAGAAGCCCCTCTAATGGTGGACTTGGAGACCAGAACGACATGACTAGCTCTAACCCACGGCGTGGCAGAACCGTATCTGAATTTCTCGTGGTTATCTTTGACTGTGCGCCTCGCATTCCTGATCATGAGCTTTACAGCCACACAATGTCACACAAGAAAGACACTGGGATGTGTGTCGCTTGCTACTCCCGCGAAGAAAAAAAAGAAAAAGGACGCACTTTCGCATTCGAGGATGGACCAGGACTACGCCATTCTTGGGGGCAGGGGTAACCAGTACCCTAGTGACTCGATTGAGACACTGGTTGCATAGAAGTCCTTTGTAGCAAGAATTGGACTCGTTATGTCTACTTCATTTAACGCTTCCCCCCATCGCACGAGATGCAGGAGTTGTGTGCCCGCCGTAGGAATGAGCAGCTTTCTCATGAACGACCACTGGATTAAGTAGTCACGATACGAAGGGGGCTCGCTTGCAGGAAGTTGAAGGGTGGACTTTAGCGACGTCGTGCCAGCTAGAATCGGTGGCTGGATGTCGAAGGTGGCAGAGGTAGGAGGTCAGGAGACGTTGGTGCGCGACGTTCCAATTTTCCAGACCCATTGGATGACGGTGGATGTGGCACGGCTCCGGCGAAGGTTGAACGTTGGGTGGTGGGAGGCTCGTCGCAGTCACTAGTAAAAGCTTGCCATCCTGCTCCACTGAAATCTCCAAAGCAAGCGATGTAATTCTGTATGATGTACATACTAGGCTCCTTTTCTAAAATTTTCTCGTATCTGTTTGAACCATATAGAGAATCGTGGCTGCCGGATAGACTTTCGCACATATCTCAACGGTCAGCCACTTCGAATTTAGGATTTCGTTTCGTATAAGTCTGTTCGGCGGAAGTCGTATGTCTTCTAGTCTTTTCCCAGATCAGAGAGGTGGTTTATTTTAGTAAAGGGCTTGAATGACGATCACCTCATTGGCATGTTTCCAGTTAGCGATGAATGAGTAGCAGCTCCGATCCTAGAATCTCAGAGACGATGTGAATACCACTTCTCTAAAGTTACGTTAGCGCCACAGTACACTGTAGCCAGGCTGACGAAGCTACTATAAGAATTATACCGTATGAGGGTTATAGTGTGTGTGCAGATATAAGACAATCTATCCGTAGGCAGGTTTGGGCACAAAAATATGTTTTAGTAGATTCTAAGCATACATGCACAACATATCACTATATGCGTTCAATTTGGTCACTTGGAACGATCAATAATCCATGAGGTACTCACCGAAATTTACATGCATACTCGTACATCCGTTACATTATTTCTTAGAACTTCCCATCGCTCCACTTTCTGGACTGTACGCCCATCTCAATCGCAGCGAGCGCCCAATCCTCTCCGTGATTGTGGCCTTTACTTTCTCCTCTGCCAATACCCGCGCGGTCGAGCGCCTGGTCGTCGGTCAGTGCAGTGAGGACACCAAAGATGACGGGTACACCGGAGTCCATCTGCAACCGCATGAGCGCGTGCGATACCGAGTCACAGATGTACTCGAAGTGCATTGTTGACCCCTTGATGAGTACCCCAATGGCGATTACAGCGTCAAACGGCTGGCTAGGCATGGGCGCTGACACGGGCGCAGGTGTACCAGAGCGCGAGCTGACTCCCCCCTTCGAAATAGTTGGGGAGAACGTTAGACCTCCAAGAAGGTCGGTTGCGGTAGCCCCTGCTTCAACGTTCCCCGCTTTGATCACTCTGAGCAACGCAAATAGTCAGCATATGAGCACTTGGGCACCTCGCTTGAATGATGACCTTACTTTGCACAAGCAAGCGGGAGTTCGAAGCTCCCAGGAACAGTTTGCACAATAATGTTGCTTTCCTTCACACCACGCTCTTTTAATTTCGTGATGGCACCGTTGACGAGCGCGTCGATAACGACTTTATTCCATCTCGCATGAACAATAGCAATTCGCAGGTTTGAGCCGTTGTAGTTGACTTCAGAGGGAGAAACGCCCTTTATTGAGTCCATAGTGTGTTGTACTAGCTGTACGATGACGAAGGAGAATGAAGGGGTCACCTCCTCAGGCTACAAGTCTGACGGGCGTCAAAGTAGATCAAGCGCCCATGTGAGCCAAATTTAGCACTCAGGGCGTGTCCAATAAACAAGATTTTTTTCTGCTCGGTGCCGTCTGTCGCCCCCATCTAGAATCCCCCTCTGTCATTCCTTGCTGCCTGCCTCCCGTATCAAGTGCATTATGGCAAAAGGCGTGACAAAAATGAAAACAAAAACAGACGATGAAGAGCTGAAAGGTAAAGACTCGTTTTATCATCTCAAGCTTTTGGTGGTATGTTAATCATCGGTTGCGCATTTTCTAGAGCTCTGCGCAACAGCATGCACGTTCATGAAGGGTCACGGCAAGGGGGATGATGCTGAAGAGTTGAGGGAAAGCATGGAAAGCTGGACAGAGATGAGCAACTTGCTCGCGAAAGATGACGTTTCAGTAAAGGACGTCGCGAAGCACTGGAAGAAGATTCAGAACTCGAGCATTCAGTCACTGTGAGTTTACACGAACTAGCATTCCTTTCTGATAGTGTCCAACTAATGCCTCTATATGCTAGTAAAGGTCTATTTGGTATGGATGTTGGAACTAATGATTAGCTCCTCGATCTAACTTTCAGACAGCAATCGTCACTTCCGAGGGTGCTACGATGAAGAAGAGCATCCCTTCGCCTTCAGTCTCGAGTTCCGAGGGTGGGTCTAGCTCAAGCTCTTCTGACACGGACACGGACTCGACCTCAGGTTCCAAATCAACATTGAAGACAAAATCAGTGACAAAATCAAAGAAGCTGAAGAAATCAGAATCAAGCTCCAGTTCTTCCTCAGAATCAGAGCCGGATTCTGACTCAAGCGAATCGTCGTCGACAAGCAGTTCGTCTTCAAAGAAGGCTAAATCCAAAGCGAAGCCAAACACAAAGGCGAAAGCAACATCATCTTCCGAGGAGACGTCAGGCTCGAGCTCAGAATCAGACTCGGAATCATCAGATTCAGATTCCGGTAAAAAGAAAGCTACTAAGGAAACTTCTTCCTCTTCTTCAGGCTCGGACTCGGACGCTAAATCGAAGGCGTCTCCAAAACCTTCCTCCTCCTCTTCATCCTCCTCCTCCTCTTCTTCATCCTCCTCCTCTTCTTCTTCTTCTTCAGACTCAGATTCAGATTCAGACTCAGGCACGGAAGCGAATAAGAAGACGAAGGTATCTTCTTCAGATACAGACTCTGACTCTGAATCCTCGAACTCCGATGCAGAGCCTACCCATTCTAAAGCCAAAAAGAAAGGCTCTCCGTCGTCGTCCTCTTCCAACTCCTCAGACTCAGACTCCACTTCCTCCTCCGCTGAGTCATCTTCGTCTGAAGATGAAGAAGCTCCTCCAGCCAAAAAGCAGCAGGCAGGTGAAGATGGGACTGGCGTCATCACTACCAAAAGTTCCAAAGACACACAAAAGCCTGCTAAAGGAAAAGAGGCACACTCCTCAGAATCTTCCGAATCCTCTGACTCAGACTCTTCCACTTCCTCCTCCTCTGAGTCATCTTCGTCTGAAGACGAAGAAGCTCCTCCAACCAAAAAACGGCGGACAGGCGAAGATGGGACTAGCGTCTCCACTACCAAAAGTTCTAAAGAAACACAAAAGCCTGTTAAGGGAAAAGAGGTACATTCGGAGAGAGAGGTCACACCGGCCACGCTCGTTGCAGACAGCAGCGAGTCTCGAAACGGGTCCACCGCTCCGCCGCAGGAGAACGGAGATCTATCCACGATAATGAACGACAACCAAGGGTCAAGTACACCGAATGCGACCGGGAATGGGAGTGCAAAGGGAAAGAAGCAGCCTAGGAAGAGCAACACGCCATTCCAGCGTATCAAACCCGAGGCGATATCATTTGCGGACGAACGGCTGAAGGACAATTCGTTCGTTGCCAGGGTGCGGTCTTTCATTTTTCGTCTTTGCTTCTGCTAACGCACAAATCTAAAATTCCATCGGCAAACAGGGCGGAAAGACAGGAGACTACGGCGAAAAGGCGAGCGCGGATCTCATAGTGACCCGGGGCGCTGGCTTCCGAAAGGAGAAAAACAAGAAAAAGAGAGGCAGCTACCGAGGCGGTGAGATCACTGTGTGTTAATTCGTCTTTTATCTCCATTCTTCTACCATTAGCTGATTTTTATAACCTGTGTAGATGGAGAGTCATAGCATCAAATTCACTTGAAGGCCGTCTGTTTAAATCGGGAGACACCTCCATTCCATATTCCTACCAGACTTGTTTGGAAACACGTCTTGTTTTATCGCCCACATCCATCGTATTCTAGTATCGTTGACATTCCATATTCCATACACACTTATTAGATCATCTGCATCACATTATATCGTACACTGGCTCTTATACGTACTCTTCTTATTCCTAAACTCATGTCGGAGGCCCATTCAACCCAAACACGCCCTCGATCGGAGTGTTTTTCTCCTCCTCCGTCGCACCCAACAGATCAAGCCACTCTGTCTTCCGAAACACTTTCGCGGTCTCGATAGCGCTTGGTCTTCCCACACGTGGTTCTGCACCAAGATCGACAAGCGTCTTGACCACCTCGTCCTCGCCCTTGAAGATCGCTCCGGCTAATGGAGATTGGCCTTTGTCGTTTAATGCGTTGGGATCTGCGCCCTTGGAGTGGAGGAGACGGACGGTAGATACGTGTCCGTTGTAGGCTGCAAGCATTAGAAGGGTGTTACCTGACAAGGTGCATATGGTATGCACAATCATGTATGCGAATTCACATACAGTGTATAAACATCGAGGTCACGTTGTTTCTTTCAATATAAGCTACTTAGAACACAATGTTCTAGACATACCTGCTGAATTCGTCAAATTTGAGGGCAAGCCAGCATTGAGGTAAATCTTCAAAATCTCATCCTGACCCGATCGTGCTAGGTCAAAGCACTTTGCAGCGAAATCAAGCGTCTCCTGCGGGAGTTCTGATGGGGTCGGCTTTTTATTCGGTTTAGGCGTAAGGTAGTCGGTGTCTGACACAGCCATGGTGATCGCGGAAGAAGCTTGAGATGAGATGCGTGCAGATGAGGATCTTGGCTGCTGTTGTACTTATGTCACCTCGATCCTCTTGATTACGCAACGTCACGGAAACTGATGGATGATTTATACATTTAAAAGCTACATATTACTTCAATTACATGATCTTGATTTCTACGGGCTATGTTGCTAATATTGTTATATGTGATGTCAAGTTATCGTACAATAGAAAATGAAGAAATTAAGAGTAGCTCAGTATGTCATCAACTTACAGTGTCTGCCTGTAGTTCTTCGAATTTCTGGCGCGCAAGTCTAATGTTTATCTTTATCGCAGCGGTTTCTATGCGAAGACAGAGTGCAGATGAGATAGACGAAATGAAAGGATATAGATGGCAACGAACCTATTGTAGGATCATGCACGATGACCAAGACATACGTGTTTTTCGTCAACTCGTCCAGAACAGCCGTGAACTCCTCAAGCTCCATATCAAGCGAGTGAAATTCTTCGCGCTTCCGAGTACACGCATGCTTGAATGCCTTGATCAGTTCAGACGTCCGCTCGTAACGGGTCGCCATCATTTGATGTGGGTTGTCCGGATCGTCTTTCGGGTGCTGAGTCGTCAAATCGGCACTAGAGGCGCCGGACGCGCTCGAAGGGTCTGACGCGTTCGTATAGGTCGAAGGCGTAGATGCAGGGGCCGAAGCTGGATGAGACTGTATTTGAGGATAGAGGGGATGAGAGGGAGCACGCTGAGAGGTAGCGATGACGAGGAATGTGGTGCGTTCGAAAAGGATGACCTCCGTTGCGTTGCAAGCGTCGGCGAAGGTCGTCAAGTGTTTTGTGAGGATTGCAGCATTCGGAATAAGCGTATGCACGATGCGTGACCAAGCCTAATGCGATATGATGTAGAAATATCAGGTCACTATGACCATCGCACGTTTAGTAGAAGCAAAGTAGAACTGACCTTATACAAACTCTCATCATATATGCTCGTGCCAAAAACAGTGATCGGCACCACCCCGCTCTGCTCCTGGAGCTCCCTCGTCTTCTTCTCCAGCACACTCGCCCTATTTACCCTCACCAAGTCCATCTTATGAACGAGCAGGAACACCACCGCGTCCGGACTGAACTTCGATAGTGCCTCGAGGCACTCTCGGTACGTCTCCGCGTCTTTCAGCGGTTCACGCGCCTCGACATCGAAGACATAGATGAGAACACCGACATGTGAGAAGATGGTCGAGCGTTGTGCATTCAGATAGGATTCCATGAATGACACTTGACCACCGCAATCCCAGAGATTGAGAATGAGATCCCCAAGGAAGCGGACATGGTTTTGCTCGACGTCGATCGTTGCACCAAGCCTTGATGTTAGAGATGCGGGATTATTTGAGCTGATTGCGATGAATAATCAGAGGAAGTTCATTTTCTGCCATTAAAAATGTAGGAGACAGACAAGATAACGGAGCGCATTGAAGTCTTGCCGCTCCCTGAAGCTCCCATCAGGAGAACCTGTGAAGCGCTCTGAGAACCGAATATCATCTGAGTCTAAACAAAACAACACACCTTCTGCCTCATACTGAATATTTCTCAGCTGCTTGTATGAGTCAAAGAGACCAGGACGTGTTGTCGTCGCAGAAAGGGATGGTGAGTGCAGTGAACTTTAAAGAAGCAGCTCTTTTTCGGACAAATAACGACGATTAAATGGTAAGCGCCCGTCCAATTGAAGCGCCTAATTCTCTGACTTGACTTCGGGTGTAGTAGATCGGCGATGAGAAGGTCGTTGCATTTTAGCGCCCATAGCCAAGACCTGTAGTGGTATGACGTAGGGAACAGCAGTTCTGATTGCATTGTAGAAGGCCGAAGCCGATATAGTATTGTATCCAAATATCGAGCGAAATATATTCAAGAGGTTCATTTCTCAACTCCGTAGATTATAATGATGATAGGGAGCAAAGCTAACGATACAACAAGAAAGTCCGAGAAACTTTGGTATATATGAGTACCTAAGGGGGTACATCAAAAAGTTCATTTTCAAGTATTCGGGAAAATTTTGCAAACTCTTTCCAATGGCGGTCGAAACGGTATTGTGTCGTATATCGCCCACCTTCGTCTTACGAAACCCAGACTGAAAGGCGATGATCAAAACGTTTATCCAAAAAATCTAGAGGAGAAAACTCACAAGCAAGAGCTATCACAGCATAAAGTGTAATCAACATAACACCTTCCATGTAATTTGATTTGCCATCCCTACAAAGATTAGTTAGCGGTAGTAAAACAAAAGAGAAAGAGGTCGTACATAATCAATAGATTGACGAGAATCACGGACACAAAGAGAACGATTGTCTGCATGTACAGTGTCAGATTATTAGCACAATTTAGTATACGCTCAAACACCAAACTTACCTCGAAGTCGGCGAAGAATAACGTGAGCTCATGACCGGTACTGTAGACAAGGCGTTTAGATCAACTGACTGTATCTAGCTAGAATCAGAAATGTATGTGCTCACATCCAACCCACGATGACAAGAAGGGGAATCACAAATGTTGCAATTTGCTGTCGAGTAGTTAAATCAGATGTAGAGCTATTCGGAGAACAACTGATGTACTTACAATTGAGCTCCCAACACAGATCCCGATAGTAAGCTCCGTTTTATTCTTCAAAGCCATCCACACCGATGTGACGTGTTCGGCTGCGTTCGACTACGTAGGAGAGAGGAATAAGCAATGAATGACCTAGCCGTGTAATTTGAGAATGAGGAACGTACAACAATAGGGAGAAGAATTAATCCGATGAACGCCTTAGGAATATGGTAACGGTGTGCAACTTCTTCAATTGACGCCACCACTATATAATCGATATTGTCAAATATGAGTTCGGTAAGTAGCCAAAAATACTGACAGTAGTCGGCACAAAATGAGGTAATGACTGTCACTGCCAATAACCTACCCTTACATCAGAGATATCCGATAATTTATGAAAGCTCACACTTACCCAACACCAGCAGAGAGTGTGTTCATATGCGGTTTTTCTTCGTCGTCTTTAGGAGGTTCTGAAGGACGGGGCTGGACGCTTGGGAGCTCAGACGGGGTTTGAGTAGACAAAGGTTCGGTGTCTCCTGCGGCGCTCTTCTGCGATTCCGCGTTGAAATAACGAGAATGCGTTTTCAGCTTAACGAATTCATCATCAGTATGGACGCCTCTTGGGTATGACCGACCAGAAAGCGTTATCTGTGGCTTACTTGGAACACAAGATATGCAACGTATACCATAAGTAGCATTAGAGCTGTCCCTCGCGAAATCGTCAATAGCCCCGGCTTCGACCCATCGGATGGCGTATCTTCTGTTTCTGTACCAAGTATTCTTAGAAACGCGGCCTGTGATGAGCCACCAAGCGAATCATCATCTGCAGCCTTGGACATATGATAGGCCGCAGGTATCACGAGCGCTGTTGTATAAAGAGAGAGAGAGAGAAAGTTAACCAGAATCTCAACTGAATGTCGTTGTGTACATACTGATGCAAGCTAGCGTCATAAGCTTTGAGCAGAAGTTCGTTTCAATAAGTTGCGTTAATAAATCGGAGCTATGATTAACTTACAGAGCTCGCTCTGCAATTTCACGGAATTAGCGTTTCACCCCCGTTTAATCAGACTATTGAAGACATACGCCTGAGCACCAGTCTCCTGGAATTCAAGTTCATTGTGTTTAATTCCGCCTGAAATAGAGGTCAATACCAAGACTCGAGACGCCGAGAGGCTATGCATCACAATAAGCTCACCAAAGAAGAAGGAACATCCAAGGACCAAGAGAAGGTTTGATAAAATGGAACCAAGCATCTTCAGTCATTCAATTAGTGCTAAATTGTCATTGGTTTGATATGATTAAACTCTTGGGACTTACGGAAGTCTGAACAATCCGCAGTTCACCTACGTAATCAATTCCGAATGAGTTTTCTATAGAGCACGGAATCCCCCAACCGTAGAGACTGACCTTGTAAAAGGGCAGCTATTCCAACAATAATTTCGACCGCGTTACCGAATGTTGCATTCAGCAAACCAGCTAAGGTCTGTCCAAGCTTGAGCGACATCTGTTCCGTGGCGTCACCAAGTAACTGTTTGCGGTGATCGTTCAGTCCAGTCTTTCTTCAAAGTCAAATAGCCACATGCCTTTGCCAGCGGCATGATTGCCATGAAACTGAATGAGAAACGAAGGGCGGCATCCCAATCCAACCAGTGCGATATGAAGCTCAAAGGAATGAAGACCAACAAGACGTTGAAATAGGAGCCGAAGAAGAAATGTTTGTAGGAAGCAAGCCAGGAAGGCTCATCATCCGGAGTGCTAAAGAAATGTTTGAATCGGTCTGCATATTGGTGGTGATTGCCGCCATTGCTGTGCCCGTTCTCGAGGAGGGGGGACGCCTCGTTTGTCGACATGGCTGTAGAAGAAGAAGGAACGTGTTGGGGCTCGTTACTCCGGTAGATAGACCATGCCAGAGGTTAGTTCAAGTTATAGTTTCTCGAAACTCTATAGCACCGCCTTGCCATTTGCGTAGCGCCGAGAGAGCTATAATTTCCTGGGCGTGTGAATAGTCTAAATGAGGACAAAGCTATCTCCTTGAACGTCATTCAATCTGCGTCATGGACCGTTACATCAAATCGCATAGATTTTGTAATGA
The DNA here is from genome assembly GCA_910574555.1 of Trichaptum abietinum. Classification (NCBI taxonomy): domain Eukaryota; kingdom Fungi; phylum Basidiomycota; class Agaricomycetes; order Hymenochaetales; family Trichaptaceae; genus Trichaptum; species Trichaptum abietinum. The sequence continues at coordinate 3,026,342 of CAJTBE010000001.1, forward strand.
GCATTCTTCAGTGTACAGCAGTATACATGTAGTAGGAACATACAAGTAAGAAAAGTTCAAAAACACCGGCCATTGGGACAAGAAAGCTAGAAAACATAGATGCCGTGCCACAACTGCCTTGGCACCGGCCGCATCGCACCCGGCCTCATCTCATTTACCCTTGGGGTTGCTCGTCAGCGTTGTTCGCCACGGCCGGTGCCATTAGATGCGAGATGTTTGCGTATTCAACGAGTGTGCCCCGTTTGTCGCGCCGCATATCAATAACCGTCACCGATGTGTTGTAGACCGACCCATACTGAAGACCAGCCAGAGGCTCAACTACCTTGGCCGCGCAGAGCGTACGCACGAGAGTGGCGATATATGCGCCATGACTGACGACCAAGACGTTGTACGGAGATGTGCTGACAGGAATTTCGGGAAGTCGGCTAGCGATGGCTTCGTCCCACCATTCAACTGTTCTTTGGGCAAAATTTCCCCCTGTTTCCACGTCCGGAGGCATTTTCGTCTTGTCATAAGTACCGACACGAACACCTTGCAGAGCACCCATATCCTGATAAAGATGATGATCAAAGCCTCCGCCGATTAACAAGTAGACGAGAGGACTGCCTTACCCGCTCCCGAAGGCCTTCGTCCTTAAATAACTGCACAGTAGGGTGATATTCAAGGATGATCTCAGCAGTCTGTCGTGATATAAGAATGAACAAATATCAATACCAATAAGGGGTCGTTTGCAGGCAGGTACTCACCTTAGCGGCCCGATGCAGATCACTCGTAAACGCAGCAACAAACTCTACGTCCTTCAACCGCTCTGCGCAAAAGCGCGCCTGGAGAATGCCGTCGTCGTTCAGCTGTGTATCGAGTTGGCCTTGGATAATACCCGCGCGATTTTCGTTCGTTTCTCCGTGACGGACGATATAGACTCTAACTACGGGTTCCATGCGTGTAGAAGTAGAAAGGAAGGAGTGCGGGCTTTTGAAAGACATGGTTGCAGAATGGGCGTAGTTATGTATCGTCACTTGAGCAGCGCTGATTTGGTTGACGTTGAAAGACCGGTTGTCCGTCCAATCCTAGGATAGATGTCATCGTTTTATGATGAGCGACGTTGTTAGCGCATTCTTCGTTTTAAAAAAGGGCTGCATAGGTCCCCTGGCTTGCCCTGGGCACTTGCTGGTCTTAATGCGTGAGACACTGCTACTTCGTCCGAGGTTTCCCCGATACTACATGCCATTTGTAATCAAGTCACATTTACTCATTCTACTCCGCCCTAGATGTTCAAAGTATGTCAGGGTGCTTGCCGCTGCGGCGGCCCGTCGTGCATGCCAGTGCTAGTGCTGTGGGCAAAACTAAAAAGCGTCAGTTTTGCCATTTTGCCTGGCAAAAGTGGCAAAACCATGGATTCTGCCAGGGTGGCAAATAGATATTCTATAATTAGTAATATTCTTTTATAATACTTGCAACACAGCCTAAAGTAGTAATAATGGGCTGTACTTAATGCAATAATACCTTGTTAAGCTTAAAATTAATTAATATAAGGCCAAGTAAGTAAAGAGTAGCAGTTCAAAATAAAAATTCAGTTGCAATTGGGATGGTTCCGCACTTAAACCTTCCAAATATGGACAATTAGTCATGTCAGATCAGAGGTTCTGCCACCTGAAATTTTACTCCCTCAGCGGCAAAACTGGCAATTGCCATGGCAAAACAGGACGTGGCAAAACTCGTGAGTTCTGCCCACAACATTAGCCAGTGCACTCGCATAATCTCAAAGAAAATATTGCAACAAAATATGCGCCACGACAGAGCGTCAAGGTCAAAAGTGTAATAATGGATACATTTATGAATGATACATTCTCGACTTAAAGACAATCTACCATAACCGCGAATAGCTTTCACGGGCTTCCGTCAATGCTGCAGTTATTGTCGAACGACGAGAAATTCTAAACGGGAAGTAATTGTTGAGTACTGTTCTAGTGTTATCACGTTGCGGTCTTGATGTCTAGGCGTAGGTCCGTACTCCACTATACCAGCTACTTGTCAGCCGCCTGTATCGGAATCCTTAATGCATAAAAGGCGGGGAGCAGCCGCTGCCTCTCCTCAGTTCTTACCACCACCATCTCTCCGCTCAATTTCAAGGGGGTGTCCCGCCATTCCCAGGCGATGCCCGCCCGCGACCTCGTCATTGAGCGGTGACTTGGACCTGGTACTTCTGCAGCTATGAGGCGCGCGCACCTAGGCGGCCGCCCATCAGGGCTGCGCCACCCAATGGGCCCGCCGGGGTGTGTTTGAGACGCGGAGCTGCAGCCGAATCCCTGTCAGCTTGGATTCAGTGGGTGGGATCATGCGTTGGAGTCCCTAGTGCTCCCCCGGTTCGACGTCGGATGGTGAGTGGGCCCGGGAGCTGAGTGGTACCGCTCTGTCTCTCGTGCTGCTTGCTTTCCGGCGTGGACTCCGATGCTTTGCGCCCCGCTGTTCGAGCTGACAAGGCCAGCCGTTGGGGGAGCGGCTGGTTCTTTGGGTTTATACGATGCTTGGACCGGTTGGTGGGGTGCGAGATTTCCTCCGACCGGTCTTTAGCAAACTCCTTCATTTGTGGCGTTCGGTGGGTATCTTCGTTCGACACTGAGTCTGTCTCCTACGGGTTCCGAGATTGGTGAGCACATTCTTTATATTTCCCATAGTCTAGCTTGCTGATGATTGTCATCATATCCAATGCAGTGCGTATCATGAGCTGGGTGGCCTTGAGGCAGACAATTTACGTTTGGTGAAATGAAGGTACGTAGGTTTCTATCGTCACTCGGATCGTTTAGATGCTGAGAAGGGTCTGCTTTGCATGCTTTGCGTCTGGCTTCGAGGGTGAAGAAAGTAAGTCTATGCTTTATCTGATACGTTGAGCAGACGAACTGAAGCCCTTACACACAGCCGCTTTCCTTTGAGCTATGGGACATTCCGCAGGATGCGGGAGTACAGAACGACTCCCGTTAGTGTGACAAAGGTGCGCGCTTTCCTACGTCACTCGGTTCGTCCAGAAGCAGAAGAGGACCGCGCTTTGTTTTTAGGTGTTTGGGTCGGAGAGTGATCTGTCACTAGATTCCTTTCGCTTCGCCAGGTGAGTATTTCTGTATTGTCCACAACTCGTCTAGAGGCTGAGAAGAAATATGGGATTTGTTTTTGTGTTTGGTGCGCGCGAGTGGCGAACGATGTCCCTACTTTCCTCGACCCACACACTCTTGAGTCCTTGCAGTCCGAGGCTTCGTAGGTTCAAGAGGTCTTCGCCAGATGATGTATTGGAACGCGTACAATGGGAGTAGTAGTGGGTGCCACCCGCTATTGATCTTGAGGTGAGAGCATTATTCGTACAAGATACATAGTTGATAGTCAACCCTACGTCGATGTAGTCTCTCGCAAATTGCTGACTGACCAATATCAATAACGTCTGGTTAATCCTCTTGTACGACTGTTGTGTTAACAAGAGTAGAGACTCACATTTACTATGTAGGTTTCATGCTGCACGCAATGCATCTTCACTGAGAGTATATGCCACAGAAAGTGCTATAATATAGAGAGCAATATGATTAGACAACTAACTACTGTGTCTTAATGCGCATAAAGAAGAGATGTACGGTAGGAAGTCCTCCTTTGACTCTTTCACGTCAGGATACTGATTTCCTCCTGGGTAGACGTCCGTACGCCTCCGTGTCTTATAGAGAAGAAAATCTTTACCCAATGCGAAGCTTTGAAGGTCATCCACCTACCAATGCATCCAGAGTCCAGACGTTCCGCTTCGGTCTGTACCAGATGCTCCTCCTCTTCTATCTTCATTTCTTCAGTCCCTTTTCAATTACTCTTTCTTCTACATCTCCTGTATGAATTGCGACAATCAATAAGCAACTGGTCGCTAACGTCCACGAGTCATGAGCTGGCCAGTCCGTTGCACAGAGAGCAATTTCCATCATCACTATGTTGAAGAGCGTTGCTGGTTTTGTGAAGACCCTAGCCAGTCACCGACAAAGCTAGGCTATACGCGGTGTTGATAAGTGGTCGCCCGTTGACTCCACTCGAATCCGGATTTCTGAAATGCCTCTAGCCTGACTCGGTCAATCCTCAACATATGAGATGTGTGGAACGTAGAGGTATGTATGTATGATAAAGTGTAGTTGCAAAGGAGTTGCAAGCTGACCGAAACCCATTCCGATTAGAGTCCCCACCGGGTCGGGCCAAGCCCGCTGAACCCTAGGGCTAGCCCGACCCTAGCCCTAAGGGTTGGGCCAAAATAGGGTTGGGCCGGGTGTGGCTTTGATAGGGTCACCGGGCCAAGGGCCAGCCACCTTTTTCTGGAAGCTGGCCCTACAAAACCCGACCCAACCCCGGCCCAACCCTTGGCCCTATATGTATATTAAGTACCCACCAAAAGCCATTTTTGAGTATAAATTTGCGAAATTTTTGGCTGTGACACTTATATTTGTCAACTTGCTACTTAATATGTATTTTGTCTTACCTTACTAGGATAGTTTAGCCCTAACAGCCGTGAGACATTGCATCAAGACTCTTTAACATCGGGAAAACCGCTCAAAAAAGATACCTGATTTCGGAACATTCCGGGGTATATAAGCAGATGTCCGCCTGATTTAGCAATATCAGGGTGCTGTCATTCTGACGAGGTGTTATAATCAGTTATCAGCCTGCTGTCATCCTGCAGGTTTTCCATCTTTCCGATAGCCCTCAGGTAAATAAATTACAGACTTAGTGTCAGCCTGATTGTAGTTATGTATGTGGTTAAAATCAAATGTAAACTTTTGAAATCAATCATAATATTGTGCCTGACTGATAGTTAAATGGTAAGATAGTTATATACATAGTACAATCAGACTTGAACACATGAAATGCGAGATAAGTGTTGTAGATGACAAAGGCAATTGAGTAAGACGGTCATGATGCTTCTCCATCGCCAGTGACCAGGTGTCACCTTCACAATTTTCAGTCGGTATGCATCACCTCCTCCTTTGGCACTTGAGGTCGTGTTAAACTTGCGTTTGACGTCTTCCGCCTCCAGCCAGAAGGAGAGATTTTTATGACAGCATTTATCGACAAGTATTCGAGCTTTCAGGTTTTTCATGTCTTACGCAACTTTTGTGGTGCATACGTAACTTTTTTGCACATACGTAACTTTTTTTTGTGTATACGTAACTTTTTTTTTATGCATACGCAACTTTTCTATGTAAGTTTACAAATTATGTTATACTTTTAGGTTGTTACTCGTAACTATTTTGGTAATCAGTAATACTGCTTTGACTTACGCAGCTATATGTGACTATGCTGTGGTTGACATTAAGATATCTGTGGTTAAATTTTGGTTATACGTAAGAAATTTTAAAAAGCTGTGGTTATGTTATATACTTCTGTGCTGAGGCATTACCTTGCGATGGTTTTATATATTGTTATTTTTGCCATATATTTTGTTAACTCTTTTTAATTTAAAGTAATACTACTGGAAATATCTGATATTTTAATTAGTAATTTTCCGAGTGTACCGAGTGTATGTAGGTGACCATATAGGACAGATAACTTTTTCAAATGTTTGGGCAAATAGGTTAATGGGTTTAACTCCCCAACTCTGGCAAAGGTTGGCAGGTGGAATCCTTCCTACAAGTCAAGAGTTCAAATCAGAGTAATGTAGAAGATAAATTTTGTTTTTCTTATTTTTTTATTTGTTTGAGTACGAAGATCTCATATATTTTAGCAACTACTATTACTGTCTACATATAGGGCTCTATACTTGTATTTCAAATTTGAAGATAGCCTTTGTTACAATTATATGAACCTATAGGATCAGAAAGCATATTATGGCTGTTTGTTATGACCTAGAGTGGTTCTTCTGCTCTCAAGACTCTTGATCGGCTTCGGATGACTTATCAGACGTCTCTGATTGGTGGTTCTCACTTTGAGAAGCACTTTACAAGTTAATTAAGCTATTCTACACATTAGAGCTAAAGATAACACGTCACCTGAGAAGCACTTTACAAGAGGCCAAAAGTGAGTGCTTTGCAGGTAGAGTGGCCGTTTTGGCAAGCAAAAAGAGAAACTATACAGTACCAAGCCACCAGAGTCTGAGTCCGCTAAGTACCAGCGGAGTCCACCACGTACAGGAGAAGGCCGACCCTATGTAGGGTTGGACTACCGACTGGTGGCAGCGGACAACTGTTTGAGTCTGTCTGCTGATCAAAAGTGAAGTCCATGGCTTGCAGGGAGCTTGTCTATGCTGCCTGCAAGCCTACATGCCAGTAATCTATGCAAAAGAAAATAAAGAGTTGGTGTTTGTAAAGTCCGCAAGTCCGCCCTCAAGCAGACTTCAGTGGACATGTCAGGAACTCATTGATGAAGCAATAGAAAATCAGACAAAATAAGAAAGAAAGAAATAGACCTGGGGATAAATGATGATTCCTGACAGAAGCACTTTGAAGCGCTAGCCGTTGCTCCTAGCTATTGATAGACACCCCGAAGTTGATATTCTTGTCCTTTTGGTATCTCCTGGTGCTTGATCAACATGTCTGACCTACTGTGGGTCCACTGACTGATGTGGCGAAGTCGCAAAGCACAGTGTTCCGTATTTGGACAGGTTGACTGATCGGTTGATCTTCCCTTCAAATCTGCTTCCTTTGAATGCCCCTCGATTGGGTTGCTTTGCCGGACCACGATACTTCTGCTGTGGGGTCCTTCTGAGGTAGGAACTTGTATTGAACCACTTTGCCGGCCGGAATCAGACTTGGCCGTGTTCTGCACGGGCCACTTGGAATCAGATGCCCCACCTTGATCTATTGTTGTTCCCCTTGCTTTGATCAGCTTCGATCGCTCACGTGCCCCTCGACCTGAGTTGGGGTTGACTTTACTCAGCCTCTATTGTTGATTCAAACCGCATTCGCTGACTTGGTAACTCGCGAGCTTAAGTTAGCTTCCGTAGCATCGATCCTTGAATAGCTAGTGCATATGCCACGTTTGTGAGTCGATCTGGTATGATTGCGGTCCGATATCTTGCTTCAATGCTATTGCTATTGCTTCAAAGTGACATATAGGCTTGATTTGAGTCACAGCTGGTGGTAGCTTCCATCTGTAAGGGGATTATCTCCCCTACACCGCGATCCAGGACTCGGGACGCAAGGCTGTAAACATCTGGGGACAAGATCTGGGGCAAGGAACATGAAGTATAGTCAAGTAAAACAGAGGGAAACTAAAGGAATGTAGCCGTGCGCGAGGTATACTGCTGGCGCACAGGACAGCAACTAAGGAATGTAATGGTGCGCCAGGTATCTTGCTGGCACACTGGGGAGCAAGGTAACAAACATGGGGGGCGGATGTAATGCATACACCAACTCGGGATTTAGTCTTTGTGACTTCTGGATAGGGATCAGGGACACGGGGATTGTCAGAGACCATCCTCGAAGAGGCATGGCGCTGGATGCCATAACAAGGCCTAATCATGAGGCAGTCGGGGGGCAGGTTGACTAATGGCACGGTTTGAGTCCGGATAGGGATGAGGTCAATCCAACAGTAGGTGTAAGCCTACACACGTTGCGGGATTGAGGTTCAGGGACCGGGATGGGACGCTACTGACTGGACTAGTTGACTGGCATACGCGTGGCCAGACCAATCACTGGGGTTGATCTCGGGACAGGGTTTGCATAGTGGAACGGGGCTATGGCGGGTCAAGGGAAGCAGGACAAGGAACAAGCGATAGAGTCTTGTTGGGACTCAACTGGGGAACAAGTGAGTGAATCTTATCGGGACTCAGCCGGGGAATGAGTGTGGGGTTCGGGCTTGACAGAAGAGACACCGCAGAGTGGTGCTCAACCTTCAGGGGCAAGACAGAGGGTGGCCAACAGGCCTTGGGACAAACTATGGCTGTGGTGTGAAGCTGTGGCGCAAGCAGCTGAATGGAGCAGGCTTTTCAAAGACAAGTCTAGAAACTCGGGGCGTCATAGGGGTTAGCTAGGGCGTCGCGGGGGACAGGCTTGAGACATGGTTTGGGGCATGGCAGGATTGCAGCGCAAGCAATCCTTGACCACTGCGCTGAAAACAAGTAGTTTTGAGGGTGAGCGGGTGTGTAGCACAAGACCTATGTAGGTACAAAGGTAGAATAGATAGAAGGCAAAGAGGGAGAAGACAAATGAAACAAATAAGAACCGTCCGTCCGTACGAGACGACCACAGAAACTCAAACTGTCCGACCAGCGTCCGCGCCCGTGCGCCAAACAACTCTCGAGACCAGCAACTCAAACCAACTCCCAGTCCAACCCTCAGGCTATCGAGCGTCCGTCCGTCCGCTAAGTGAAAACCACAAAATAACAATTCCACCCGTGGCCCGTGGATCCTTGGTCTTGCTGAACGGACACCGGCTGGTAGGATGAGCCTATGCTCAAGCTCTCACCGGTCCGCCGCTCTTCGTCCTCGTTCGCACACGCACACGAAATAGATGGTGGTGGTAACCAAGAGAAAGCTAAATTTTCACACGGTGTACATGAAATGACTAACACAAGTTAATATTGCGTGTGAATCCGGCTATCCCGGCCACACTTCTACACCCGTTCCCCGAGTCTCCCGCGCCACCCCTTTACTTCCCACGCCACGTCCCATAATATGCGTACACACAAGTCCCTTTACTGTCTGTCCTTCGTCCGTCCGGCCGTCTGCTTGTCCACTCGTACGTCGGACACATGCATTGTTCGTTCGTTCATTTGGCTGCAAACACCAGACTGCTCATATGCTCGTCGCTCGAACCACTCATTCGTACGCGCGTCATCCGAGCACTCATATGTGTGTGGCCGGCCCGTCCGAACATTGTCTGTTGTCCGCTCGTCCGCCGGATGATGTTCTTCTCCTTTTGCGCGGCCGGTACCGTTTTCCCTGGCTCGTTCGCTGGCGGACTTGCATCTAGTATCTTCGGACTGTGTTCTCTGGCTTTTCTGGACGTGTTCTGCCTGGCTTTGCTGCCCCGGACTCGCTCGGACTCGTTTGGATATGTTCTTGTGCGCCGGTCTTGCTGCTCGAGCTTCTCTGGCTTCGGACTTGCTCTGTTATTGCTGCTGCTGGATCTGCTGCAAACACTGGATGAAATCCAAGTGTTACAGCGCACAGCTTACTCAAGGCCAGGCAAGGGTCAACTTGGAATGCAGTGGAGGATCTCCTAACTGCACTTTCATGTCTGTGGTTGTGTGGTTGGGATTGTGGTGTCTGGGTGTAGTCGGGGACAGAGTGAGGCATTGAGATAGCTGTGGCTATGGCTATGGCTGTGGCATGACAAGCTATGGCTATGGCTGTAGCAAGTACTCGGGACTATGGCTGTGGCACGGGACGGACCGTGGCAAGGACGGGGCATGAGAGAGAGCAAGGAGCTCCTCGGGACATGGGGACGAGGCAGGGAGCTGATGAGAGACGTGGACAAAGACAGCAGGTACAAGGTGGTCAGAACGGGGGCAAACTAGGACGGGGACGTGCATGGCAGGCTAGGGAGTGGGGAATACCTTCCGGGAAATAAACATAGCTTGGGATTTTGGCATTCTATACTTGGGATTATAATTGGGATTGCTGTGGACATGCCGGGATCCAGTGGGATCACAACAGTAGTTGGGGTAAGGTCAAACTAGGACAGATGTATATGACAGGCTGTAGGTTTGGGATCAGAGAGCAGGTGATACCTTTAGAGAAAAAGTGTAGCTTGGGATCTTGGGTTTCAGTACTTGGAACTATACTCCAAATTGCATTAGACATGCCAAGATCCAGTAGAATCACTACAACAGCCTCTCCAGTCTCTGCATACTTTCCTTAGTAATACTAGAACAGTGTTAGGAATTGTCCCCAATTTACATATTTCTTTCTTATTTTATCTGATTTTCTATTGCTTCATCAATGAGTTCCTGACATGTCCACTGAAGTCTGCTTGAGGGCGGACTTGCGGACTTTACAAACACCAACTCTTTATTTTCTTTTGCATAGATTACTGGCATGTAGGCTTGCAGGCAGCATAGACAAGCTCCCTGCAAGCCATGGACTTCACTTTTGATCAGCAGACAGACTCAAACAGTTGTCCGCTGCCACCAGTCGGTAGTCCAACCCTACATAGGGTCGGCCTTCTCCTGTACGTGGTGGACTCCGCTGGTACTTAGCGGACTCAGACTCTGGTGGCTTGGTACTGTATAGTTTCTCTTTTTGCTTGCCAAAACGGCCACTCTACCTGCAAAGCACTCACTTTTGGCCTCTTGTAAAGTGCTTCTCAGGTGACGTGTTATCTTTAGCTCTAATGTGTAGAATAGCTTAATTAACTTGTAAAGTGCTTCTCAAAGTGAGAACCACCAATCAGAGACGTCTGATAAGTCATCCGAAGCCGATCAAGAGTCTTGAGAGCAGAAGAACCACTCTAGGTCATAACAAACAGCCATAATATGCTTTCTGATCCTATAGGTTCATATAATTGTAACAAAGGCTATCTTCAAATTTGAAATACAAGTATAGAGCCCTATATGTAGACAGTAATAGTAGTTGCTAAAATATATGAGATCTTCGTACTCAAACAAATAAAAAAATAAGAAAAACAAAATTTATCTTCTACATTACTCTGATTTGAACTCTTGACTTGTAGGAAGGATTCCACCTGCCAACCTTTGCCAGAGTTGGGGAGTTAAACCCATTAACCTATTTGCCCAAACATTTGAAAAAGTTATCTGTCCTATATGGTCACCTACATACACTCGGTACACTCGGAAAATTACTAATTAAAATATCAGATATTTCCAGTAGTATTACTTTAAATTAAAAAGAGTTAACAAAATATATGGCAAAAAATAACAATATATAAAACCATCGCAAGGTAATGCCTCAGCACAGAAGTATATAACATAACCACAGCATTTTTAAAATTTCTTACGTATAACCAAAATTTAACCACAGATATCTTAATGTCAACCACAGCATAGTCACATATAGCTGCGTAAGTCAAAGCAGTATTACTGATTACCAAAATAGTTACGAGTAACAACCTAAAAGTATAACATAATTTGTAAACTTACATAGAAAAGTTGCGTATGCATAAAAAAAAAGTTACGTATACACAAAAAAAAGTTACGTATGTGCAAAAAAGTTACGTATGCACCACAAAAGTTGCGTAAGACATGAAAAACCTGAAAGCTCGAATACTTGTCGATAAATGCTGTCATAGATTTTCCTCGAAAAGTTCAGTTGTAGGAAGTCGCGGAACAATGAGCTAACGGCAGACTCACTGAGAATGAAGCGTGAGCGATCCGTGTTGCTCTCCTTTGGCGTTTGAAGCGTGACTTCAGTGGGTTGTTTGGTGATAGATTGACGACGCTGAACTCTCGCTTCCGCCGCCGACGTGTCAGGCGTCACTGCTGGATAAGCGTGCTCAGCGACACTAACGTCGTCCTTCTGAAGTAAGAAGTTCGAGCGAACAGCGCAGCTTCCGGTGCTCTGTCAGTCTTCACGAGGAGGTCGACACATGCAGTCGTGCCGCCGAGTTGAAGCCGGCTAGCGTTGTTTTGGCCCTTCCCCTCTACGAAACAGCATCAGAGAATAGCACCATTGCCTAAAATGGTAGAACTCACCAGCCTGCTCAGCAAGTTTCCTGAGACCATCACGGCCACCTATTGCTAGCAAAAGGAGTATGAGAGCACTCAAATCTCTTGCATTCTCAAAGCATTCTCGTGCGAGGTCAAAGTGCTAGACGGCCAACGCACGGTCGCCGACAGCCTTCCATTTCGTCTCCGACTCGTTTTCGGGCGTTATACGAGCGATCTCTAACGCTGCGTCCAGATCGTTGAGTTGAAGCGCGAGATCAAACTTATGGTCGGGGTCTGTTGTAACCTGTAACGCGAGCTCCTTGAGGTCTGCGAAAAGAGGAAGTGTTTCGGTTAAGCAAGTTTGTCATAATATAATCTTTCTTAAACGTACCCCGGGCTTCGAGGAAATGTGCAACTCTACTCCGCTGATCCTTCGGTACAGTCGGAAAGGTCTCTTCAGCTGCCTCCATATCTCCGTGTAAGATCGCACTCTGAGATTCGATCAGGTTCAAGGACAGGGAGTAACCGTACATTTTGATGTCATTGCCTGCAAGATGGATACGATTGTGAGCGGGAATGTAGCCCAGCAGGTACATGGGGCTATCGATACATGTCAGTGTATTGAAGTCGAGGATGAAGAGTGGAAACTCACTTATCGAAGTGCGTAACGGTCTGAGTTTCATTGCCGATCAAGTAGTTAAGCCGTTTAGCTGCATTCGTGTAGATGAAGCAGTCGCCGATCCACTTCGAGGTCTTGACACTGAAATAATACATTTAATGTAGATACTGGCAAAAATGAGCAAGATGTCATACCTTTCAGAGATTTCGGCAACAACATCAAATGCCTCCTCAACACCTTCATCCCCCAAGTCTACTCCAAACTCCAATGCTGCATTGTATGCTTTGCGGTTGAAGCTCAGAACGTAGAATGAGTCATCGGCAATGATGGCAACGAGATTGCCAGATCCAGACCAAGAAATCTATACCGAACGTCAAAGAAATTCCACTGTATATAAGAAGGGTAGGGAGTACTTACGCTCTTAGCATCTGCGTCAATCCTGCGTACGTTCTCCCCAGACTCCCAGTCCCAAAAGACAACGAAGCCGCTTCCACGAGCACCTAAGAGAGGGCCAACATGTAAGTCTTCAACCGGCCATGACCCAGCACCCTTCATTGCCGGGCTACTCCTCTCCTTGAAGCTCTTGTACACTTGCACTTTTGTCCGTCCCTCTAGCACAACGTACATGTTGGAGTCGGTTGCCCATGCGAACGAAGAGCCGCTACCGAGCGCCATGTTTCTCCAGGCCAGCGCGGTGAATATGATGTACTCTCCGTCTCCGTCCACCGTGATGAAGCGCCCGTTAGGAGAGTGTTGAAGGCTTGAGGCGATGTCGCGAATATTTCCGTGGTGCCAAGCTCACGCACGGAAAGCGTGATGCGTTGTCCCTCAGGCGTCTTGTCGTCCACAGCACCCTGGCGATCGGCGGAAAGACTTCCGTGTTGCAGGTGTACACCAATGTTCCCGACGGGTCCACGCTGAAGGAAGGCTCGTCCCGGCCAAGTTTGACCACGACTACACCTTCGTCGTAACCTACGGCAGCCTCGTTCCTCTGCGGTCAGATGGCGATGCTATGACAGCATTTATCGACAAGTATTCGAGCTTTCAGGTTTTTCATGTCTTACGCAACTTTTGTAGTGCATACGTAACTTTTTTGCGCATACGTAACTTTTTTTCGTGCATACGCAACTTTTTTTTATGCATACGCAACTTTTCTAATGTTAGTTTACATGTTAAATTATGCTTTTAGGTTGTTACTTGTAACTATTTTGGTAATCAGTAGTACTGCTTTGTCTTACGCAACTATACATGACTATGCTGTGGTTGACATTTAGATATCTGTGGTTAAATTTGTTTATATGTAAGAATTTTTAAGATGCTGTGGTTATGACATTATCTTACGATGTTTTAAGATATCTTTCTTATTGCTAATTATCTTGTTAATCTATTTTAATTTATAACATCATTACTAGCGGTATCTAATAACTTAATTAATAATTTTCCGAGAATCTATAAGTGGACATATAGTACATTTGACTTTCTCTATTGTTTGGGCAAATAGGTTAAGGGTTTAACTCCCCAACTCTGGAAAAGGTTGGCAGGTGGAATCCTTCCTACGAGATAGGAGTTCAACTCAGAGTAATGTAAAAAATATTTTATGTTTTCTTTTTTAAATTTAGATTAAGTGCGAAAATTTCTTGTATACTGTAGCAACTACTATTACAACTTAGAGGATCTGCATCTAGAGCTCTATACTTGCATGACAAACTAGAAGATTGTCTTTACTATATATCAGGCTGGAATTCTGTATGCCTTTGAAAGTGTTGGTTCTTCTGCTCTCAAGACCATTAATCAGTGTCGGACAACTTTCGGATGGCTCTGTGTAGTGGTCCTCGCTCTGAGAAGCACTTTACAAGTAAATTAAGCTATTCTACACATTAAAGCTAAAGATAACACATCACCTGAGAAGCACTTTACAAGAGGCCAAAAGTGAGTGCTTTGCAGGTTGATCCGCGGTTTTGGCAAGTGGAAACGATAAACTATACAGTACTAAGCCACCAGGGTCCAAGTCCAACGAGGACCGACGCGGACCGCCGACTGTAGGCAAAGTCCGACACATACAAAGTCGGACGTCCGACTGGTGGCGGTGGCCGACTCCTAGAGTCGGTACACCAATTGAAAGTAAAGTCGGTGGCTTGCAGAGAGCTTGCCCTTGCTGCCTGCAAGCCTACAGGTAAGTATCTACGTGCAAGAAAATAAAAGAGTTGGTGTTCAATACACCGCTCAAAACACCGCTCGGTGTCCGCAAAGGCCGCAAGTCCGCTACGTCGGACTTCAGCGGCCATGTCAGGAACTTGTCGGAAAGTCAAAAGAAAATCAGATAAAATAATAAGAAAAATAAGTAAACCTGGGGACGATTCCTGACACTTTCTTTAAAGAATCAACAAGCTTAGTGGTGAGATGAAGCAGATATTTGTCAGGAATCATCCTCAGGTTTACTTATTTTCTTATTATTTTATCTGATTTTCTTTTGACTTTCCGACAAGTTCCTGACATGGCCGCTGAAGTCCGACGTAGCGGACTTGCGGCCTTTGCGGACACCGAGCGGTGTTTCGAGCGGTGTATTGAACACCAACTCTTTTATTTTCTTGCACGTAGATACTTACCTGTAGGCTTGCAGGCAGCAAGGGCAAGCTCTCTGCAAGCCACCGACTTTACTTTCAATTGGTGTACCGACTCTAGGAGTCGGCCACCGCCACCAGTCGGACGTCCGACTTTGTATGTGTCGGACTTTGCCTACAGTCGGCGGTCCGCGTCGGTCCTCGTTGGACTTGGACCCTGGTGGCTTAGTACTGTATAGTTTATCGTTTCCACTTGCCAAAACCGCGGATCAACCTGCAAAGCACTCACTTTTGGCCTCTTGTAAAGTGCTTCTCAGGTGATGTGTTATCTTTAGCTTTAATGTGTAGAATAGCTGAAGTTACTTGTAAAGTGCTTCTCAGAGCGAGAGGACCACTACACAGAGCCATCCGATAAGTTGTCCGACACTGATTAATGGTCTTGAGAGCAGAAGAACCAACACTTTCAAAGGCATACAGAATTCCAGCCTGATATATAGTAAAGACAATCTTCTAGTTTGTCATGCAAGTATAGAGCTCTAGATGCAGATCCTCTAAGTTGTAATAGTAGTTGCTACAGTATACAAGAAATTTTCGCACTTAATCTAAATTTAAAAAAGAAAACATAAAATATTTTTTACATTACTCTGAGTTGAACTCCTATCTCGTAGGAAGGATTCCACCTGCCAACCTTTTCCAGAGTTGGGGAGTTAAACCCTTAACCTATTTGCCCAAACAATAGAGAAAGTCAAATGTACTATATATATGTCCACTTATAGATTCTCGGAAAATTATTAATTAAGTTATTAGATACCGCTAGTAATGATGTTATAAATTAAAATAGATTAACAAGATAATTAGCAATAAGAAAGATATCTTAAAACATCGTAAGATAATGTCATAACCACAGCATCTTAAAAATTCTTACATATAAACAAATTTAACCACAGATATCTAAATGTCAACCACAGCATAGTCATGTATAGTTGCGTAAGACAAAGCAGTACTACTGATTACCAAAATAGTTACAAGTAACAACCTAAAAGCATAATTTAACATGTAAACTAACATTAGAAAAGTTGCGTATGCATAAAAAAAAGTTACGTATGCGCAAAAAAGTTATGTATGCACTACAAAAGTTGCGTAAGACATGAAAAACCTGAAAGCTCGAATACTTGTCGATAAATGCTGTCATACGATGCACCATGCGCGTTCAAGAGAGTAGCTCAAGGTGTTCTCCAGTCAGTATGTGCCAGAGTTCCAGATCTTGATTTTACCATCTTCCGAACCGCTGACAATTAAGGGAAGACTTGGGTGGAAGACAGCAAACGACACGTTGTTGGTGTGTCCCTCCATCGTTTGGACACAGCTTTTGCTGAGATAGTCCCAGACTTGATTGTCCGGTCGTCGCCACTCGTGACAAGGTATGGCTCGTCTGCACCAGGATACTAGAAGTCGACATAGTTTACGCCGCCCTTCTCGTGTGCCTCCAGAGTGAAATTAGGTGTTGAGGAAACATCTTGACAATGCGATGAAGACAGGAAGAAGTGAAGGTATTGGTATCCTTGGGGTTGAACACAAGATTCATAACGTAGTGTGTATGTCCTTCGAATATCTTGGAGAATCATTAGTATAGGCCCAATTTTGAAGCAGTGAGTATACGCACCAAAATACGATTCCATTGCTTATCCCAGTCCCAAGCTCTGATCATCATATCATCACAGCCCATCAGCAAAATGATAAGTATCGGGTGAATAGCAAGGCATCGAGTGTAGTCAGGATGTGTCTCGAAAGCAGTCACTGTTGTAAGTCGTCAGTCGTCCAAGCCAGGTTTGGACTTCGTGATTTGAGGCCCGGCGGTGACGCTGCGGAGTTTGAACTATAGGGTGACTTACCGCGATGCATCGTGGCATGCCCCCCATCCTCTCTCTCTCTCCTTCCACTTCATCCTCCTCCATCCATCCTCCCCGATATCCATCCACCCTCAGGATGGCCTACAAGCTTCATGTTTCTGTTGCTAATGGTAAGTTTCCTTCAATTGTTCTTCAATTCTCTCTTTTTCTGATCATTTTTTAATGTGCCACTCGGTTGTGTGACTGTATGCATTATGTCAAACCCGGCAAGCTTAACAACCGGTGAGTTCCCGGTTTTTATTTTAGGATACTTTCTCACTCTTACTTCTTCTGCCAGTCACGTCTTCCTCCCATACTTCGCTGTATCCGTTCTCTTCGAGCACCATTTCTAACCAGCTGTACCAGGTATCCATGATGATGGACGCATACGACCCGCATCAACAACACCAGGTGGCGGACTACGGGCGGCGCTACCAGGAGTACACCGCGTACTACGCTACACAGCACCAGCAGCAGATGGCCATTCCATCATCGGCCTCCGCACCCTCCTCATCGACCTCTGCCTCCTCGAACCGTACCTTCACCTCCTCCAACTCACAACTCATCCCCGAGCCTACGGCGTATTCGCTTTGATGCTGTCGAACGGGTCAATGAATGGCAACGGAGCGTCGTCGTCGTCGGCCGTGCACTCCACGCCGTCGTCAGCGTACTCTGGCTCTGCGCATCCCTCGCCAGACGTCGGGGTGTTCGTTCTCGTATCCTGCGTATGCTGCTCAGGGATAATCAGGATTGCGACCTCCCTCCATGTCGTCGCTACACCAGCAGCAGCTGCCAGGTTCGAGCCACTCCTCACCTGCATCCTCCTCCCAGGGTCTGCGCGCTCAACAACAGGCTTCGTCATCCACTTCCATCGCCCACATCCAATCATCATCGGCAGGAAGCGCTCTCGTGGCCGGGACACCATTGTCCCGCCCACTCACGCACAAGGAGCAGGAGCTACTCGCTCACCTTGATCACCTAAAGTTCTTCCTCGCCACTGCTCCCTCGCGGTGGTCTGACTCTGAGGTGCCTGACGCTTACGCAGTCCTTGGTGGGGGATACGGATCGGGCGGAGGAGTAGGTGGCATAGCGTAGACGGGAACCCCGTTGATGCCCCATCCCAATATGTACCCTGCGCTGAACCGGTTTTTGTTGCCAAGTGGTGAGTACTTGCCGTCTCTTCTCTAATGTTGCTACTCAATCTCAGACCAAAGCAACGAGACGTACGCTTGTCAGAAAGATGGGATGATGAACCAGATCCTGAAGGGCAAGTCTGGTTCCCGAGAATGTAAGTTGCAATAAGCACTGTATTCTGTGCTGGTCTAACGACATCTCGAAGTCATCATGGGTCCTCAACCGAGTCAACGCTCAGTGCAGTCAGCGGTTTAGATGTGAGCACTTCCTTTCATCCGTCACTTTACATTGTGATCCTGATGGTCTGCTAACAGATGACAATGCCCGGTGGCATCACACCGGGCTGTCCTACTTTGACGTACATAGTATACTACGGGTTAATAAAGTCGAGTTTGGTTTGTAATCAAATATATTACTTTGAAATATAAAATCTATACATTATCTGCTATCATCAGCCATTGGCAAGAGGAATAATGTAATAGAAATGCTGGCAGTAACCTGACATTTGCAGTGAATGTTAGTCTCTGTAGGACGTAGCTTTGCTGATAGGAGCCACAATACGTCATCAGAACCAACACTTTGATGGCAAATATAATTTTAGATAGACCATATAAGGCTCGTAACCCGTGGTCTGAGGCTGTAATCTGTTGTCAGAGCTGTCAGCACAAGATGACTTATATGCAAAGATAGCTACTACAAACCTTATCAGCTGATATCTTCAATGAAATATGTTCTCATCATTATCTTTCTGCTAGACTTTATATTTAAATACAATGTTTATTATATATATAATCTTGTTGCCTATCACGAAATCCATGATATAAGCTGTCTTAATGATGAGATTTATACCAAATTTCTCACAATATATTAGGTAAAAACCGGTGCAGTCTCTATCAGTCAGTTAAGTCATGTACTACATTTTATGGTTTAGAATAATTGAAAGGCTGCTGTTACGACCTAGAGCGGTTCTTCTGCTCTCAAGACCCTTAATCGGCGTCGGACGACTTATCGGACGGCTCTGTGCGGTGGTCCTCGCTCTGAGAAGCACTTTACAAGTAAATTAAGCTATTCTACACATCAGAGCTAAAGATAACACATCACCTGAGAAGCACTTTACAAGAGGCCAAAAGTGAGTGCTTCGCAGGTTGATCCGCGGTTTTGGCAAGTGGAAACGATAAACTATACAGTACCAAGCCACCAGGGTCCGAGTCCGACGAGGACCGCCGCGGGCCGCTGACTGTAGGCAAAGTCCGCCACCTACAGGGTCGGACGTCCGCCTGGTGGCGGTGTCCGACTCCTAGAGTCGGTACACCGATCGAAAGTGAAGTCGGTACACCGATCGAAAGTGAAGTCGGTGGCTTGCAGGGAGCTTGTCCGCGCTGCCTGCAAGCCTACAGGTAAGTATCTACGTGCAAGAAAAAGAAAAGAGTCGGTGTTCAATACACCGCTCGAAACACCGCTCGAAACACCGCTCGAAACACCGCTCGGTGTCCGTAAAGGCCGCAAGTCCGCCACCGCGGACTTCAGCGGCCATGTCAGGAACTCGTCGGAAAGTCAAAAGAAAATCAGATAAAATAATAAAGAAACAAGTAAACCTGGGGACGATTCCTGACATTACCCCCCTCCAAAGGCGCTCCTAAAGAGCGCGGTACGACCTCAGCGGACGGCGTCCGGGTACTTTCGGTAGTAGGCGCGGACTTTGGTCTGTGCATGTTCCATGTCCGCCGCGTCTACCCATGAATCCTCGTCCGGACCGTAGCCTTTCCATCGGACAAGGTACTGGAGCTTGCGTCCGCGTCCAGTCCGACGCGAATTGAGCACTTCCTGCACCTCATACTCGATATCACCGTCTACCGACACCGGGTCTGGCGGTGTCGGTACCCGGCCGGGGATGGTGTCCGCCACAAACTTTGTCAGTAGTGAGGCATGGAAGACTGGGTGAATCCGCATCGAGGCCGGCAGCTTCAGCTCGAAGTTGAGCTCCCCAATCTTCCGCTCAACGAGGAAAGGTCCAAGTCGGCGCGGATTCAGTTTGCGGGTGCCCGGAAGTGCAATATTCCGAGCATCAAGCCATACCTTGTCGCCTGGTTGAATGTCCGGCACCTCTCGACGTCCTTGGTCGTAGTACCGCTTCATCCGCTCGGCCGCAACCTCCAGCGCGGCCTTCGCGTCCTCCTGAGCCTTCTGGAGCAGGTCTAGCCGCTCGTCCGCGGCCGGTACCGTCGAAAGGCCGGCGCTGGGCACAATCGTGAACTCTGGGTCGTATCCATACAGAAGTCCGAAAGGAGACATCCTAGTGGCCGAGTGCGCGCGGGTGTTGTGAGCGAATTCGGCCATGGGCAATAAGTCCGCCCAGTTCTCCTGTCGGACGTCGGTAAATGCCCGCAGGTACTGCTCGAGCTCCTGGTTCACCCGCTCGGTCTGTCCGTCGGTCTGCGGATGGAAGGACGTCGAGGTAGCACCCTCAATACCCAGTCGGTGTAGGACCGCCTTCATGAAGCGGGACACGAACTGTGTGCCGCGGTCCGAAATGACTTTGCGCGGTGTTCCATGGTGTTTCCACACCTCTGAAATGAACAAGTCCGCCGTCCGCGCGGAGTCAATGTCGGACGTCGTCGGTATGAAGTGGGCCTGCTTCGTCAGTCGGTCTACTACCACGAAGATAGCATCGTACTCGCCGGACGGTGGCAACTGTGTAATAAAATCACAAGAAATCACTTGCCACGGACCGTCCGGTACTTCGTTGGGCTGTAGGGGGCCGACAGGCCGCTGCGGTATGTTCTTGGTCCGAATGCAGGTATCACAAGCGGACACATACCGCTCTACGAAGGCCGACATGCCTGGCCACCAATAGTTCCGACTCACCAGCTCGTAGGTCTTCCACCGCCCTGGATGTCCGACCGGAAGGGAATCATGGTGTAACTTCACGATATCCCGGCGGATTTCCTCGTCCTGCGGTACATAGACCTTGCCGCGGTACAGCAGAAGTCCGTCTTCGGTGTTCCACTCCTCGAGGTCGTTAACCAGCGCCCGAGGCGCCCCATCCTTCAACTTCTCAATCGATTCCACCAACTCCTCATCCCACTTCTTCGATTCTCGAATCCTCCTCAACAACTCAATGTCCCCGTCCGAGCGGACCATTCCCCGACGCATGGCAAGCGTATAGAACCGCTTGGTGTCCAGCAAGACCTTGTCGGTGTTGTCCGGTCCGTCCGGCCGCAAATCCTCTCGTCGGGATAGCGCGTCGGGCTTTCCCCCAAGCCGTCCGGGTCGGTGTCTGATCAGGAAGTCGAAGCGGCTGAGGAACAAGCTCCAGCGCGCCTGGCGGCGGGTGAGGTTTCGGGCTTCGGCAAAGAACACTAGGTTCTTGTGGTCCGACACCACATCGATTCGGTGCGGTGATCCTTCGAGGTAGTGCCGCCACTCGTCCAAGGCGCGGACAATGGCTAGCAACTCCTTGTCATGGATCTCGTAGTTCCTCTCCGCTTCTCCCAACGACTTGGAGTAGTAGGCAACCGGGTGGATGTCACCGTCTTCACCGACCTGCGACAACACCGCTCCGGTAGCAAAGTCCGACGCATCACACTCAAGAATGAAGGGCTTTTCGAGGTCGGGCATGGCCAGGACCGGCGCGTCCGCAAACCGCTGCTTCAGTCCGTCGAAGGACTCTTGCTGGCGGGCTTCCCATCGCCACTCCGCATCCTTGCGAAGCAGTTCGGTCATCGGACCCGCCAGCTTCGAGAAGTCCTTGATGAAGCGGCGGTAAAAGTTGGCAAACCCGAGGAAGGCCTGAATGTCCTTCACCTTCATCGGTGTCGGCCAGTCCGCTACCGCTTCAACCTTTTTCGGGTCCATGGTGATCGTCCCAGCACCGATGATCATGCCAAGGTACTCAATAGAGTCCTTGTGGAACTCACACTTCTCCGGCTTGCAGAACAGGTCGTATTTCTCGAGCCGGCGGAGTACCTCCTTCACATGCTCTTCATGCAGCTCGTCGGACTCCGAAAAGATGCAGATATCGTCGAGGTAAACGATCACAATGACATCCAGCATGTCCTTGAATATCTCGTTCATCATCCGTTGGAACGTAGCGGGCGCGTTGGTGAGTCCGAAGGTCATCACCGTCGGCTCAAAGTGGCCTTCCTGAGTCCGAAAGGCCGCTTTCCACTCGTCGCCTTCTTTGATGCGGACATTGTTGTAGCCCGCGCGGAGGTCCAGCTTGGTGAATACCCGAGCCTTCTTCAAAGAATCAATGAGTTCGGTGGTGAGGGGGAGGGGATATCGGTTTTTTACGGTCATGGCGTTCAATTTTCGGTAATCGACGACCATACGCAAAGATCCATCCTTCTTCTTGATAAAGAACACCGGGGCGGCCGCTGGGGACTTCGAGGGCCGAATATACCCTTTCCAAAGGTTCTCCTCAATGAACTCCTTGAGGGCCGCTCGCTCTTTCGGTGCCATAGGATAGATCTTGCTGTACGAAGGTACCGCTCCGGGTTCCAGGTCGATTGCATGGTCATACGGCTTCCGCTCGGGCAGCCGCTCGGCCTCGGACTTTGAGAACACCTTGGCGAACTCGCGGTACTGGGGGGGAACCATCTCCTCGAAGGACTTGTCCCCTTCCTTGACCGCGGTCTTTTCGGCAATTGCTTGCGACCAGGTGTACGAGGCCGCAATCTTGTGCACAAAGTCCGGATCGTCCGCCACATAGAACTGTTCGGCGTTGTGGTACACATCCCAGTACTTTTCTGAGTACCGAAAGCCGGGGGGAACCTTCATACGCTCGTCCGTGGTCTCGTCCGCCTCGTCCGCCTCATCACCGACTTCCGCCACGCATACCCGCGCGTGTGGGGCCGGTCGCGCTCGTGTCTGTCGACTGTTCTTGATTCGAGCCGCACGGAACTTCCGCACGGTTCTAGGAACGTCCTGTCCGACGTGGACGGTGCAGTCCGCCGCTGGGGGGCGGCAGTCCGCCGGACATCTAGTGAAACTGACTGTTTCACCGCTCCAATCAATCTCGGGGTTGTGCTGCCGCAACCAGTCGACTCCAATAATCAATGGGTAGTCCCCAATGTTCGCGACCGTAGCCGCCACTTCTTCCTTGTGATTGCCAATCTCCAAGGTCATCAGGACTTCGTCCTTAATCGGTCCGCTCTGATTCGGTGAATCGTCGGCGTTGTAAACCTTGATCGGACTTGGGAGCGGACGAGTCCGCAGCCCAAACTTCCGAACCAGCTTCGAGTTCACAATCACCGAGAACGCTCCGCAATCCAGCAGGGCTCTCATGCTCAAAATCTTTCGGCCGTCGCTAATTCTCACTGGTATGTGTATGAACCGACGCAAACTCTTGTGTATTAATGAAGTATTGTAACACAGAGGGATCGGACACATCATCCTCAAGCAGTGAGAACCGGTTTCGGGTCTCTGGCGGATCGACCGCTCGCCGAGACCCAATCAAAAACCCTGAGCCTTGAGAGCCGCCGCTACCGCCTTCGCAATGTCGTCCGCGGTCGGTACTCGGACTGAGTTGACCGCCGGACTCTCGTCCTTGACTTCCTCGAGTGTTGCGGAAGGCTGGGTGGAGGCCGCCGGTGTAGCGGCCGGGGTAGCGGACGCGGCATTTGAGGCCGCGGTCGAGGTGGCTGTCTGGGAGGCCACCTTGGATCGTCCGGACATAGTCCGCTTGCCCTTCTGCGGGCATTCACGCGCGCGGTGTCCGTGCTCGCCGCACTGGAAGCAAAGGCCGCGCTTCATCATCTCGTCGGTGCTCATCCGATCGATATCCATCGCATCGGGGTCTTTCGCGCGGCTCTGGGAGTGAGAGGCCGACGCATTCGAATGCGTCCGATCGCTCCAGTGTGACCGCCAGCTCGAGCGGTACAGTCCGGTCCGCTGGGCGCGGAGTTCTTCATCCTTCACACAGAGTTCTTGAACCCAGGGATTGAACTCTTTGGTGTTCTTGAACGTCATGGACAGCATATCGATCCGGAACGCGGCGCTGAGTCCCTTCTCGAAGAGGTTCATCCATCCCCGATCGTCCGCGGTGAAGTCCGCTTCGGACTTCAAAGCCCGGAACTTGATTGCGAAGTCCGACACGGTGTCCTTGCCCTGGCGCAGGTTCAGCAGCTCCTGCGAGGCCGACCGCTGCTCGTTAGGCCGTCCGAAGGCCATCTTGAGTGACTGGAGAAATTTCTCCATCGAGGTCATCTCGGGCGGTAGTGCGGTGTTCTCCAGGACCGCTTTGGTGTAGGGGCGGGCCCAACTCTCCGCTGGACCGCGGAGTTGGGAGGCCGCCCACACGCAGGCGGTGGTCTCGTCGGGAAACTCGTGGGGCCTCATACGAACGTAAAGTCGCACCTTCTGAGACCACTCCTCAAAGCTCATCGCATCAGCATCCTTGTCCTTGCCCGTCCGCCCGTAGTACTCGGGCGGTATTGCCACCTTCGGTCCTTTCGGTGTACCGCTGTGTGTACCGCCGTCCGCGGACGGCCCGCCCGACAGCATGCGCACCAGATTGCGTAGGGTGTTGTTTTCGTCGGCCATCTGCTGCAGGGTGGTCTGAAGGGGTCGGGTGGCGGCGTTAATAGCCTCCAGGATGTCGGGGGAGAGGTCCTGGGCCGGAGGCGGGGCGGCCATTGGGGCGGCCTCGCTTTGGGCGGTCTCGGGAGCGTCGGTAGAGATCGGGGATTGTTCTTGGGACGACATGGCTTCGTGTCCAGTCCCAAACTTCGTCATAGTATCGGTCCTGCTTCAAGGGCGTCGAGAGAACGGACTTTTGGCCTAATGTTACGACCTAGAGCGGTTCTTCTGCTCTCAAGACCCTTAATCGGCGTCGGACGACTTATCGGACGGCTCTGTGCGGTGGTCCTCGCTCTGAGAAGCACTTTACAAGTAAATTAGTCTATTCTACCCATCAGAGCTAAAGATAACACATCACCTGAGAAGCACTTTACAAGAGGCCAAAAGTGAGTGCTTCGCAGGTTGATCCGCGGTTTTGGCAAGTGGAAACGATAAACTATACAGTACCAAGCCACCAGGGTCCGAGTCCGACGAGGACCGCCGCGGGCCGCTGACTGTAGGCAAAGTCCGCCACCTACAGGGTCGGACGTCCGCCTGGTGGCGGTGTCCGACTCCTAGAGTCGGTACACCGATCGAAAGTGAAGTCGGTGGCTTGCAGGGAGCTTGTCCGCGCTGCCTGCAAGCCTACAGGTAAGTATCTACGTGCAAGAAAAAGAAAAGAGTCGGTGTTCAATACACCGCTCGAAACACCGCTCGAAACACCGCTCGGTGTCCGTAAAGGCCGCAAGTCCGCCACCGCGGACTTCAGCGGCCATGTCAGGAACTCGTCGGAAAGTCAAAAGAAAATCAGATAAAATAATAAAGAAACAAGTAAACCTGGGGACGATTCCTGACAGCTGCTAATACATTACCATAAGTATCTAACAGACATACTCTGCAACATATTTTAGGGGTATTATAATGCCATTGTAGACGGTAGTAGTACGATTTGGGTATTTTGTCTGATTTTATCTATTTCACCGTATATAAGTACTATGTAAGATTATTTCCCTTTTCCTGATGAAGTAGCATAGGATTGTCCGTGGGAAGGTAAATTGTGTACCACTTGCACAACATTAGGCCAGGGGTCAGACTAGGGCTTGATCCCGGCCTGACCAGGCTATTCGAGCCCGACCCTAGGGCTGGGCGAGGGTCGGGCCAAGG
This sequence comes from Trichaptum abietinum, assembly GCA_910574555.1. Classification (NCBI taxonomy): domain Eukaryota; kingdom Fungi; phylum Basidiomycota; class Agaricomycetes; order Hymenochaetales; family Trichaptaceae; genus Trichaptum; species Trichaptum abietinum. The sequence continues at coordinate 3,051,824 of CAJTBE010000001.1, forward strand.
GCCAGCGCTCCCAGGGGAAATCCTAGCCCAATAGGGTCGGGCCAGAGCCAAAAAAGGTAAAGGCCGGGCCTGACCCGACCTTCGGGGACTCTAATTCCGATGCATTGACCGCATCATGGCAAGAGGTCTTGGAGTCAGAAGAATAGCATTTCATTGGGCTTTACGACTTCAGCAAGGGGCATTTTAGGTGTAAGGAGAATTGTAGCGTTGTCAGTACTCGTAGGTAGAGCGCAACTTGCTTCCTAAACATAGCGTGCGAACTTAACGCCTCCAGCGACTGCACAAACTTGAAGCCAATGGCATTACTCTTCTTTACCTCTCCTTACCATCATGCAGCAAATGCACCTTGCCATGCAAATGAGTCAACTTTGCTTCCTTTGAGTTCAGTAGCTTAAGAGCTGATATGCGCGCTACCGCTGCAAACTCACACACTGGCAGCCCCAATTTTTATACCTTGCCAAATTCTCAGCCTATGAAAAGATACTCTCAACTCGGCAGACTCAATGAGCAATTGAGATCTCAATATCTGTGACCTCAGCAAACAAACCTCTAGGACATTTACCGGGGCTCGGTGTTCACCAGGCGGATTCAATCCAATGACTACCAGATGTGCGTCGTAATGATGAAGGTCTGTCCCGTAAAGTTGTTGGTCGTTTGACTGATAGCCTGAGTGAATTGACATTTATCACCTCAGAAGGCTCCAAAAGTCACTATAAAATACTCTCCTCCAAGTTCTGCATCGCGGTGCTATCTGTCTCAAGAAAAGGACAGCCTTCACAGAACACTTCAGATGAACAACGTAGCAAAAAGACAATGAATCCTGCCTGGTATTCCGCCTCAGCCACAGCTGGGGAAGGAAGAAACAAGAATCTACATGCAATTATGAAGATACGCAGCCTCTCCGAGGTATTGGCTGAGCTGCGTACTTCAAAGGTGGCTCAATCATTCTATACAGTCCTACAGAGATCCCAGGCCAGTCAATAGATATTCTCTCTGCAGGTCTATTGCTCACTGAGCAGCCCTGCAAGAAAAGCTTCCTCATTGACGCGTGACTGTCAACTATATCTACTCTCTACAAAGTCAGGAAGCACTACAACGAGCTCGTGCTCGAGATCTATAGCGGCCACGGTATGGGAGGAATCAAAGCAGCAGATAGCACTTTCACACGCTCTTCCTGACGCAGGCGATGAAGACATCATGGAGACACCCTGGACTAGGGCTGTCCAAGGTAGATAGAGGAGGTTCTCAAGACTGCCTTGCTACCTTCATCATGGGGTCCCGTGGCTCCGAGGATGTATTCTTCTTACCAAACTGACCCGCCAATTCCAATTGTCATTTCTCACCACCCCATCCTTCAACACTGGCTGTTAGTACTTGATGAACTGCAGCTCCTTGATATCTTCAGTGTCGGTCTAACACAATCTGCTGGGTAAATAGCATTCACTCCGGTCTACTGTCTGATGTTCTTTCTTGGTTCTGGAGAATAGGAGGTGTTGTGATTGTGACATCGACTAAGGAGCTGGACGGTCTGTACAGAGGGAACGACGAGAGACACGCTACTTCGTCCGAGGTTTCCCCAATGCTACATGTTTGTAATATTTACTCATTCCACTCTACTTCGCCTTGGGTGTCCAAAGTATGCCAGGGTGCTTGCCGCTGCAGCGACCCGTCGTGGACAACGTCATGGATGAAGTTGAGTTTTGGGAAAACAGACAGTAGAATCAGGAAAAAGATTGCGGTCAAGACCACTTGGTCATATTAACATAACCATAAGAAAACATATATATGTACATTTTGGTGCAAATAATTCACAGCGCTCTCCTATTACATCACAGTGAACAGTCTATTTATTTACCTAGCCCTGGAAGGCAAAAGTAAGCCAGGGTGCTTGCCGCCGCGGCGGCCCGTCGTGCAATGAGAACAAGTAGTGCAATTGAGTTGATTGTATATACTGTAGTATAAGATGGGAGTCTAAGGGGTTGATGCGGAATTACTGAAATCCTATGGAGCCTTTCACTTAGAGACCGCTACTTTTGTGCAACCATATTTGGTCACTCAAAAACAATCATAATTTATTTTTCTTTAGTAGAAATGCGCCTTTTCGCAAAAGGAACAATCCCTCTAAAGAATTTTCTCATAGCTTAAAAACTGACCAAGTTAGAAAATTGTAGTTGTGCCAATTTGGCGGCAGGGTCGAATGTATTACATATACACCATATATGGACAGCTACATATTTATTTATTGCCTTTCTTGTCTTCCCTTTACTTAAGAAATGTAGTAGTTTAAGTAAAATAATAAGATTTCCTACCTCAAAACATTAAGGATGCATTTTTAAGTACATTTTTGCACATTACAGACTGATGCAAACTTCAGGGATTTTTCGCAGAATATTTTCAAAAAAATTTCTTCCGGCCGTCCAGATTGGCGGCTGCACAAAGGTAGCGGCCTCTAAGTGAAAGGCTCCATAGCACTGTCACGGTAAATCGTTGAAACTTCCGGCCCGGGTATTCGGACTATTAGTACAACGGTCTCGTAGACCGCTCAGGCTGCACAGTAAATTTACGGATCGAGAATTCGCGAAGTTAGGTTCAGGCGCAGAGCTTCACATTTTCCCTTTCCCCTCACTATCATGGCCCGCACCGAGACGGCAAAAAAGAAAGCGACGAATCCCAAAACTCGAACTGTCCAAATTAGCTCAAAATCTGAGGTAAAGGGAAAGAAAACCCCAGTACCTGCCTCGCCGAATGTAAAGGGAAAAGATTTTGGGAAGTCGAAATCGAAAGGAAAGGCTCCGGCGAGAACAGCAGCCAGGGATGGCCTGAAGGAGGCGATAATCGCACTCGGTGGAGATGAAGAAGACCTGGAGCTGCTTAAAGATGTTGATAGCGATGTGGATTTGTCTGCACCGAGCAGCAGCAAGAAAGACGTGAGTTAGTCTGCACTAACACAGAAAGTTGCTTAATTAACAGGATTCACTTGTAGGCTTCGCTGCCAAAAGACCTTTCTAAGCTTATGAAAGGACTGGACTTCTCGAAAGTGAGGCCCCGAGACGCTAGGGATAGTGAAGTAGAGGAAGATGGTGACAGTGAAGAGGACAAGGACGACGAGGATAGCTCGGAAATCGGTGAGACGAATGATGGGGGAAAAGAGACTAGCCCTTCGAAAGGAGTGAAAGATAGCAAGCAACAGTCAGGAAGGAAGGAAGAAAATAAGCCAGACATTGTGATACCAAGAGTCGGGCCAAACTCTCGCCTGGTGAATCTAATATATTTTAAAACCTAAGCTGTCTACTAACTTCATCTAGCTACTGGAACCCTCATCACAGTGGTATTCCTCCCTTCCTGCTCTATCTCCCTCTTCCAAAATACCCGGCCCACCTTCGCCTCAGACCCTTAGCACGCTCCAAACCCGCGGCGCATCCCTCCATGCAACAGAACTCTCGACGTACGAAACTGCAACCTCCGCAAACAAGCTCACGGCGTCCTCGTCTGACGTTGCGTTCCTGCAACGCATCCTCACCTCCGGTACTTTGAGTGATAGACTATCAGCTTTGACGCTCATGGCGCAAAGTAGCCCGGTCCACAACACGCGAGCGCTCGAGACGTTGCGGGGGATGGGCCAGAAGAAGGGAAGGGACGAGAGTCTGAAGGCTTTGAGATCAATTGTGGACTGGTGGACTGGTGGAGGTGCTCCGGATAGGAAACTCAAGTGCGTAGCCTATCATTCGTTGTCCTACTTGCATGCTTATGGGGGATGTCAGGTATTTTGTTGACCAACCGATAACACATCCTGGTGTTACGGACAAGCATATCCTCTTGTGGTATTTTGAAGACTGGCTGAAGAAGTACTTCTATAGCGTACTCCAAATTCTTGAGGTAGATCGACAAGCACCACTGTATAGTGTATGACAAGACTAACAAATTTTTCCAGACCCTCTCACTAGATCAGCTTCCGTACGTACGAATGCAGGCGATGTCCTTGATTTATACCCTTTTGCGCGACAAGCCCGAACAGGAGCAAAACTTGCTGCGACTCCTAGTCAATAAACTTGTAAGTTTATCAGTATGTTATTCTATTTTCAAGTCACTAACGGCATTAATCCGCTAGGGTGATTCCGAACGTCCAGTTGCATCCCGTGCTTCTTACCACCTTCTTCAAATCCTCCAGACGCATCCTTCAATGAAGGGTGTGATAGTCAGAGAGGTGGCTGCTCTAATCCTCCGTCCGTCGCACGGCGGTGCGTCTGCTCCCGCTGCTTCCACAACAACAACCGGTGCGACACACTTGAAGTTTGGAGATGACAGTAAACCCAAGCCTAAGCCTCAAGTCAAAGACAACAAGGAGAAGAAGGACTTACAGCAAGAGCACGCAAAATACTACGGTACCATTACACTCAATCAGATAATGCTTACTCCGACGGAAAGCGACCGTGCCGTTGCGATTCAACTGATTAACCTCTACTTTGAGCTCTTCAAAGAAATACTTGGGCAAGCAGCGAAGCCGGACGGCAACATTGCTGATGATGATGCGAAGAATGATGTCGATCACACGCGTCTGGGGAAGGAAAAGCGGAAGAAGCAAGAGCAAAGGAAGGGGAAAGGCAAGGAGAAGGAGAAAGAAGAACACGAGGCAGGGTTTACGGAGGTGGAAGATTCGAACTCTAGGCTGATTTCAGCAGTCTTAACCGGTGTAAATCGTGCTTTGCCATTCGCTAAACTGGGATTAGAAAACGTCGAGTGAGTGTTGAATTTTACCTGTTATGTCCACCTACTGACTACGTGTAGGTTCAGCAAACATATCGACACGCTCTTCCTCATCTCGCATAAATCAACCTTCAACATCTCACTTCAGGCCTTACGTCTCATTATGCAAATTTGCCAGTCCTTGTCCGCATCACCTTCTGAATCCTCTTCGTATGCTGGTTTATCCACCTCTATCGCAGATCGTTACTATCGGACGCTATATGCGTCATTACATGACACAAGGCTGAACACTTCCTCAAAGCAGGCGATGTATCTGAACCTGCTTCTCAAGTCACTGAAGATGGACACAAATATCGAACGTGTGAAAGCTTTCGTCAGACGTTTCGTTCAACACCTAGCAGGAGGAGGAAGTGGCGCTGTAGAATTTATTGCGGGAGGATTATTCTTACTCGGCGAAGTGGGTTTCAATTTTGATCCCATGCATGCATCTATCTGACTTCCTTCATAGGTCTTCAAGACAACGCCGGGACTCCGAGATATGCTGGATCCCAATCGATCAAAGAAAAAATCAAGCAAGGCTACTGCTGTCTCTCCTGATGCAGAAGGAGAATACGATCCGAGGAAGCGGGATCCCAAGTTCGCTCATGCTAGTGCCTCTCCCTTATGGGAACTTGTAAGAGAAATATTATTTGCTATACCTGCTTGTACTTACGTTCGTGCTTCTCAAGTGCCCACTCCTCAATCACTTCCACCCGACTGTTCAGTTACATGCAATGCAACTCATTCAGGGCAAAGACCTTACTGCAAATGCTGACTTGTCCTTGAATACACTTTCGCACTTCTTAGATCGCTTCATCTACAAGAACCCAAAGAAGCCGAAGCCAAAGGGGGCCAGTGCGATGCAACCTTCGGCTGCAGCTCCTGACGGAACAAGCGTCAAACTTGTGAAAGGTAATCAATCGACGGGCGAAGCTATTGTCAATAACGAGTCCTTTTGGTCGAAAGACATCAGCGGGGTTCCAGTTGATCAGGTAAACTTATTCCCTGTCTGCGGATTGAATGTCTTGATCTCACATGTACTATCAAGGCCTTCTTCCACAAATTCTTCTCGAAGAAACATGAGAAAGAGAAGGCTAAGGCTGACAAGGCTGCAAAACGTAAAGGAGCAGCAGATGAATCGGACGAGGAAGAAGAACAGGAGGAGGGCGAGCAGGAGGGCGAGCAGGAGCTGAAAGGAGATGGGGATTTGGATGCCTCAGATGAAGAATTCAGCGACGAAGAGGAGGCAGAAATCTGGAAGGTTTGTCTTATTCAACTTGGGAGACAATCACTAGTCGCTAACTGTCTCTCCCCGCAGGCCATGAAAGCAACGAACCCTGATTTAGTCGGAGGTGACGATGACATCTCACCCGATGACGACTCGTCTGGTGGTTCGGAAGGCATGTCCGATGAAGATGGTGACGTTGAATCAGACAATGCTGCCCCTGAAGAACAGGACGACGACGACGACGAAGACCTCTCTTTAGCAGAAGGTTCAGACGCCGACGACCTCATTGACCTTGATGACGATATTCCTGAGGGTCTCGTTGAATATCCCGGTAGTGAAAGCGGGGAAGGCGACGGTGACGGAGGAGAGTGGTCCGGTTTTGGCGATGGGGATGCCGGTACAAAGAGAAAGAGGGGAGGAAAGCAAGACGATGGGAAGAAAAAGAAGAAACTGCGGTCGCTGCCTACCTTTGCTTCGTATGAGGATTATGCGAAGATGATCGAAGAAGGGCCGGAAGACGATATCTAGTTTATTCATATACACGGCTTTTAATTAAACTTCATCAATCATACGTGAATGAATACGTCACCGCCTCGAGTCTCGCTTTTAGAAGCAGCCGTGCGTGTGCATTGTCACCTCCGGGAACAATTCTGACTTCCTTCTCGCATGACGACGGGACACTTAAAGCAACAAGAGGCACCCGCGTGTATCAGCCTCTTCTCTAGATTTATTCACCATAAGACGAAGGTAATGAAATCGCTACAAATGTCCAACCGGGAGGGAATTACATGAAAGCACAGCAAATATTACCGATCGTTCCGTTAATACACAACGCCAACATCAAGGACAAGATGGATCATTTTCAGAACAGGCTTTCGATGTCCTTCACAACAGCCTTTACTCTGTCTTCAGGGAAGATAGTTCTCAGTTCCGTAATGTCCTTTCTTATCGAGGAGATCAGAGCGGAAGGTGCACTTCCTCCCTGTGACTTTATGGCGAATAGCTGAAAGAATCGTGAGAGATATGATCAGGAAGATGAAGAGGCAACGTACTGTGTTCCCTAAAGCTACCAACGTTCGGTAAACTGTTTCAGCATCACTTCGTTCCTGGTGGAGCACCTGACAGAATGAAATTAGATATGAACAAACTAGCAAGAAATTGATACATACAGAAGTAATTATTGAGAAATGCGAATGAGCAATTGCTTCAGAAACGCTTTCTTTCAGGCGCATACATGATATACTATGACAGGGTTCAGTACACTCCATTGGTTGTTGTTGTTGAGGGTAACTCACTTGAATAAAAGCGTTGCGAGTGTCACCCTGTGGTTCTTAACCAGAGCTTCGTATGGTGCGCTTTGTAACTCCACAAGTATCGCTGCAACCCAGTCACAATTCGCGAGGGACGTGCGCTCCTGGAAAGCATTTGCGAGCGCACGTAATGTCAAAAGAATGTTCGTCTCTCTCGATTTGGGCAGCGGTGTCTCCGAAAGCAATCCCCACTCTGATACCCGCAGGAGAGCCGCGAAGCATGGTCCGGCCACCGCTGGGTCAGAGTACGAGGAAGGGCAAAAGCCACTTAGCAATCGTGCTAAGTCAAAGACTGTAGCAAAATGTTATAGTTAGCTATGCAGTGGAGGTCAGTCGGTCAAGGGCTGTACGAACTAGGGAAACGAGAAGAAGGAGGCCAGCGTTCAAGGACCTGAATAAGTGCCTCAAATTGCGATTTGGTGAGATCTGGTGACGAGGGATTGCCAGTCGATACTGCTTCTGACAAATAAGTGAACACCGAATTGAATTCCTTTGTCTCATCAGGATACATTGCGAGTGTTGAAGTTGACTAAAGACATCAGATGAGAATGATTGAGCTTCAATAGAAGAAAGCCATACAAGTTCGTTTTGTAACGCCTCATCAAGTTCCGCAATTTTTCCTCGCATGGCATTTACGTTCGCATGCTTGAAGGACAAGAATGTTCTCTGAAGCATGTTCTAATCAATCAATAAGTTTGATTGGTCAAAGGTGGGTGCTTACCACTGGAATAATCGTCGGCGTATATGCTATTGGCGGAGGCTGGATAGGGGGAGTGGAAGAGAAGGACCCGGATGGTGTGTATCTTGTCCCTCCGGTGAACGGGTCGGCATACGATGTAGGTCCGGCGCCGGTAGCAGGTGTAGCATCCGCGCCTGCCTGACTCACGTACCGACCAGCTCCAGTGAAAGGGTCGCTATATGTTCGCGTACCCTGCGTTGGTACTGAACTGGACGAAGGTGTGTACCGTGTTGCCCCTTTCATATGTTCGTGAGTGCTAGCCATATCAATGAAATGTCGGATACCTTACCTGTGAATGGGTCTACATAGTCGGTGGTCGACGTCAGGCTGACACCTCCAGTATTCTTCTCAATGAACTGCACGACTTGGTCTAGGTAACTCATGGGCAGCTCGTTCGCTGCTAGGAAGCGCTGTGCAGCAGTGTATGGGTTCTCTACGATAGCAAATCATAAGTCTATGAGCTCGTCAATAGCAAGCATCATACCATTAGCATTATAGGGAAGTTTAAGAGGAGGGACACCGTCTTGAATGTCAACATCGAACACATAGTCGTACTCTTTGCCGCCATGTAGTTGTTTTCGCCCAGAGCCGACGGCATCAACGACGTCACCGATTTTCTGCCAGCTACGTGATGCACTGTCCCACTGAAAGATGATAATCGTTAGCATCGAATAAACACTATACTCTTGCGATAAACTTGCCTGGTGCGCTTCTACATTATCGCCGTTCCTAATCATTTTCACTTCGCCCGCCTTCTTGCCTATGAGCATGTGTTAGCATTCAAATTTTGCTCTAATAAAAATCTTTAAAATCACACCTTCCACATTCAGAGCTTCAGGTCCTGGGAGGTCCGTCTTTTTGACATCCCCAACTTGTTGCCTGTCAATGATTGTGAGAGAAGTACGTCTGGATATCGAGAGAATATAGCCAGCTTACGCAGGAAGAGCTTGACTTGCTACCGCGTCGTCGTATTGCTTCAAGTCCTCTGAAGAAGCCCAGCGTTCTTCTGCACTGCTGAAGATACGAACAACGCCATCGCTACTGCCACTGACAATGTCTCCGTTTGGCATTGAAGAAACAGCCCACACTGAGGTCGCAGGATGAACGAGAGTCTGTAAACACTCTTCCTCTATAAGCAAACATATCAGCGGCCGAGAAGTAGATCAGAGCCCCAAATTTCTGACCTCTCCATATCCGAACAGTCCGGTCCTCACCGCTAGACGCTATGTCGCCATTGGGTAGGACTGTTAGCGAGTAGACGAAAGACGTGTGGCCAGATAGTGTGTATACGAGGTCGCCCTCTGTTGTCCAGACACGTATCTCACTGAAAGCCAATGGCATTTATCCGCGGACGTCAAAGTTATTGCAATCAGCCCCTGTAGAGGTTAGACTGGAAGAGGAGTGGGAAAAGGATGAACTGACCCATCGTTGGAGCATGAGGCAAAGCCAATATGCGGGATGAGTGAGAGCCCTCGAACGGCTCCTGTATGCCCAGAGTAGGTGCGCAGTTCTTTATTCCTTTGCCACATTTTAATCGTCGTGTCAGCTGAAGCTGTAATGTGCGGATATAGTGAACAATAATGAGATAGGTAGATCCAAAGAAACGCATACCGGTAAGAAATATTTCGTTGGCCTCGTCAACGATAAGGACAGCCCAGACAGATTGCGAGTGGCCTTTGAGCTCATAGACTTCTTGAAAGTCTCGCCAGACCTTCGCAGTTCTGGGCGTGATACATTTCGTCAGAGGGGAATGAATGGCATATAAGTGACCATCGCACCTGTCCCATGAGCCCGATATAATCAATCCTGACGGCGATGCGTCCAACGTACATACATTCTCCGAGTGACCAACGAGGGAGTACTTCGGCTCGTCCGATGGAACATCCAGAGCATAGACGTTGATTACCGTGTCATTTCCGCCCGCGACGATATACCCTGTGCGCCACACAGTACGTGAGATGCTTGCTCGCTCTCTTTGAGCTCAAAACAAAGAATGCTTACCTTTCGAGCTTTGTGATGATGGGGGGATGTAGGTCACTGCGTTCACGTACCTCGTCCCGACCGTGAAGGTAGATTCCGGTACAAAGGAAACAGAGGGAGAGGACCGTGTCCATGCTACGGCGGTCTTGTCTCGCGATGCAGATAGCACCAGCGTATCGATGGGAGAGACGACCGCCCGAACCTAATGCAAGCCAGATCCAATTTAGAGGTGTTTGGATCAAGTTGTAAAGGCCACGCACGTCGGATGAGTGGGCATGAAGCGATGCTGATAGCTTATATGGCATATTCAAGCGTTAATGGACTTGAGAGCTTCGACGCGGAGCGCAACAAAGAGACCTTCGCTTGCGAAACGTGAAGAACGTTGAAGATTGATATGGGGAAACGAGGGACGAGAGGTTAGCCGGGGAAATACAGACTATAGGTCTAGAGCTTCTGACTATGGTGCCAGTGGCTGCGCTATGATTGGTGAGATACAGACACTGACGCGTCGATGCCCTTCTCCGTTCTTCAAGATGTTGAAGACAGCAAACTAGAACGAGCAAGCACACAGGATGGAAAGGAAGGTGAAAATAATGTATTAGGTTCGCCACAGGAGGAAACCGCCTGAGTACAAAACGGGATTCTAAAGCATTCTACATTAGGATCGAGATGTACACCACACTAACGAGCCTCAGACCAGTGGGATTACAGGCCCAAGGAGATACGGAGGTGTATACTATGCCTTGCACCATTACTTCATCTCCTGCGAGGCCTCTCGACACAGATCATCGGCTGTTGTGTATCTAAGCTCGACAAATTGCTAAAGTTGAGAGGGGATAAGGAAAACTTGTCGTCCACAAAATCTCCTTTTAAACCTCGGTTGTTTAGGGTAGGCTTTCAAAGTTGTAAACATGAGTGGCACGAAGCATACACCCAAATTTCTTTGATAGCCTGAGCTCTAGTAACATAACATTGAAAACAGATTACTTTTTATTCGTACAGTAGCAACATCTATCATGTAAGGCCCAGTGTTTTAAGAAGCATATACGTATCACAGTCAGTTAGAAATCCGCCGGTAGTAGCACGTGTAAGAATAGCGGAACCCCAGAATTGAGCGCTAGCGCAGGAGTGGGAGAGCGAGAGAACCAGCCGTCATTCCTCTATATCCACACCCTCGCCGATAGAGATCTTGACCTTCTTGCTTGCACGAACAGTATCTTGAGAGGAGCCTGAACCAGTCACTCTGCGCTTGAGATCAGAAGAGAGCTGAAGCTGTAGAGTCTCAGATGTTATGAATTGCGTGTCGTCTTGCGTCTGTGACTCCATATTATGCTGTCCGGCAGGAATATCATCCTGATGCCCCTCACTTGTGAGCATATTCCTGGTACGTGGCGCGAAGGAAGAGAATCAGTACATAAATCGACGTATCTGCTGTCCTAGTCACATGTTACCTTGCTGTTATCTATATATTCCAGGGTTAGAGCGAGGAAATGTGTTGGTCATTGAAGCTGAGTGACTTACAGATTCGGGAGCATTCTGTAGTGCGGCTCGACTAGAGCTCTTGCTCTTACGGCCCTGCGACAGTAGTCAGCGCTGCAACGATATACAGAGAACCTATCTCACCTTCTTCTTAAGCCCGAGCATATCCTTCTCGGCTTCGCTGTCAGGATTGAAATAGTCATTGTATGCGACTGTATTCTTGCTTTCCTGGTTGAAGACATATTTCTGGACTCGCTTCATGCTCTTCACTTTCTTAATGGCTTTAGTCTTTCCCCGGGTGCGCGTCTCAAGCAAACCGACTTGGTCACTCTCAGTTTCCTCAAGACTGATGAACCCTGTCAATCACATCATCACGATATCAGCGTGGCAAATAGTTTAGGGCCCAGAACTCTACCTTCGCGTTCCAGTCGCTTCCAGAGCTGCTCTGCGAGCGTCGCACTACAACCAACAATCTTTCGGAATTCTTTCAGCCCCTCTGGGTTGTATTGCTCTGCGAGCTTTATAGCACGTCTATATGGAGAATGGTCAGTAAGATGCTCGGCGGAGTTAGTCTGCGGCTTAGAGGGAATAACGACCGAAAGAGTGCCATGTCCATAAACGCTGTAATGATGTCGGGATATGCGTCTTTGATCAAGTGGAAATTTGCATCGCCTTGCAAACGGCATGGTATGCATACATAGCTTTCGGGAAGACGAGGATCTGCGGGTGAATGATAGCTATAGAGAAGGGAGTCAGTGCCACACTACCGGTGAGAATGCGCCATTAACATACCCCATGCACCTATGGACGTCAAATATTATTTTTAAGTAAATCATTTAGTTAACTCTTCACTCACCATAAATGCAACCACTTGTTACATGGGCCGTCACATTGGACTAAGTCATCACCTTCCTACATTTTCCGCTCAGAAAGGTACACAAGTTATGAATAATCCGACTTACTGGGAGCTCACATGCACAATCTGCGTCGTCCATTGCTCTGATCTGCTCTTCGTCTAGGGCCATTTGACCCGTCGCCATAGTTGGGTCGGGTACGTTATGGGGTTCTTGGATGACTGGGTTAGCAGGCTGCGTCTCCATATCTGCATAGATTCGGGAAGCTGGTCAATAGCATATAAAACGATGAGAGAATCATTACCTAACATCTCATTGTCTAGAGTCCACTCCATCATCGCTGAGTTCTGTTCAAGCATCTGCTTGACCATCTGGGTGTCGGCACCTCGGCTGATAACTGATCCATTGAACAGGGTTCCTTGCGCATTCGTGCCTTCGACTGGAGTATCATGGATAAGAACAGTTGACGACAGAACGGTCTGCGTTTCTTCAATCTGTTGTGTTGGCTCTAGGTGAGACCCATGAGATTTCTCTCCGCGCTTTAGCCAAATCAGTGTATGATACTAAATGTACTTCAGATGAGTTAATTACCAATTTTCTGATATGGCTGGGCACTGGTTCGGGTCGGCCGAAGATTTGATTGTCAGCTTCATCCATTTCCATATCTTCCTCCGGTTGGTCGATAATGGGGACAATGCTGCCATCTGCTTTTCGCATACCCATCGGTCCTTCAAGGCTGATGCCTGAGTCGTTGACGAATTCTGGGTCTTCCTCTCCTTCTGCGTCTGGATCAGTAAATTTAGGATCTTCAGCGTGCCATACAATGACACGCTCTTCAGCATCCTTTTTTTGAGTATCGATTTGTTTAGATCGAATGTTGGGGTCGTTGGTACCGACCGGACCATTGCGTCCTCCTCCTGAGACTGGAACAAAACCTGCGAATTGTGAATCGTTTTCTTCCCCATTTGGGATGTATTTTGCGACCGATTGAACATGGAGGTCGACACTAAACGATGAAGGGAATTAATCAAATAAAAGGAACATAGATTGGTCTAAATACCCGTGGTGCGGAGTGATTACACTTCCAATGCTTATTTTCTCTGGAACCTCCGATTTGCTGTGGGTTGTAAAAATATAACGATCCTTGTGGGGGTCGCCTGGACGAAAATGAGGAGGTTCATATTCGGGCGGAGTCTTCTCAGTATAAAATAGCTTGAAGCTTGCGAAACGTCGTTCTGGTGACGTTAAGAATAAGTAAGCCAGATAGAGACGAACGAAAGAGTAATCGCGTACTAGGCAGGGGTTCAAGCGCTTGGGTCGCAAGGATGAGATTTTTCACAAGTGCCTTATTAGAGCGAAATGTCTCAGAATCGGGGATACATCTTTAACCATGTGCCTAACCTTCACACTTTGTTTAACATCACCGAGTGTCGGCGCCTTTCCTTTCAAGGTTGAGAGAGCAACTGGGTCACTGATCTTTGGTCTGTTTCCCAATGAAAGTCCGCTAAGCTGATCATCGAGAGTCATTATGGGTACGGTCATGTCCGTGCCCGGTATATTGTAATACTAGGAAGAAAATGGAGAGACTGTGGAACTTCAATTGAAGAAGTCACTCACCGTAAGATTGTATGTATATGCTTCTATGATGCTAAAGTTTCGCGCTTAGTAACGGCGCTGTTATCAACTATCAAGTAGAACGAACGTACTTGTTCGGATCTTCACTATCCTGTCATGCCTATCAGAATAAGAGTGTGTGGAAGGCGTAGGACGCACTAAATAGATAGCAAAGATGAAGCTTTTAAGATATTGATGTTCGATGGCATCGAAAATCCCATATTCCTATGTTTGATCATCTACTCAATGTTAGATCATGTATTGTAAAGAGAAACTCACCAGATAGTTGAGCAATTTGTCCGCTTCCGTTGAAAACCCTCGAGTAACAGTCTTTATGGTAATTCCACTAGCCTGTCTTTCCTTTCCCGTGGTAGATTCTTGTGAAGATCCGTAAGAGAGAGAACCCCGTTCTCCCGCAGTCAGTCGTCCTATATAGGTCCTCGACATTAATTATGGGATATATTAACAATTATTCGCAGGCTCTTCACCTTCACCGAAGTTATCGTCGGGTAGCAAGTTTCTGAGGTACAGGTTAAGTAACGAAAAGGTGTATATATGCGCATCGCATTGAAAGGGCAGACCTAAGATATGCAATGCAGCCGAAGCTAGCACTCAAGAGGGTTTTGACGACTGCCAGACTCTGTTGGGGACTTATAGCGGTCTGAAGAGAAGGGCAACATTAAGATCCAGGCGCCGGATTGTACTGCAAGCTGACCTTCTGCCTCTGGCCCTGTGCTTGCATTCTATGGCCTAATTGTAGCAGCGATGACAATGGCTGTGCTGGTTACAAGAGGCAGTGAGCTAGGAGAAGATGGTGGGAGGAAGGAAGAAGAGGGAGGTCCCGTCAGGCGGCCAAACTTGGGAGAAACACGTCAACACACCATCACAACGCGTCCAGATTTGGACAGGCACCTCGGCGGAACTTCAACTTCAACTGACACGGTCCACAACACAGCCTGAGTCTGCACCACCAGCGGTTCGTTTGCGCGATCGATACACGTTGCTCACTATTATGCACAACTATAGAATAGGGATCACTCTAGATGAGCTCCATTTGTCAAGAAGAAGAAATGGTACCACAAGCGGTGCTGGTCATAATTGAATTGTAACCACAGATCACAAAAGATAGGTGGCGTATCCGCACCATAGGCCGTTGACCCAAGAGCCGTTCGGTATACGCTTGTACCACAGATATGCAACGTGTTTGCCACTTATCCCAACGCATAAAAGAGCGCATCACAGATATCTGTCTTGCATTCTACTTCCATCATGCTTCTCCCCTCCCCCCACCTACCTGCCGCCCTTCTTCTCTCCATGCTCGTGTCACCTGGACGTATATGACTTCATGGAACGTACGTCTTACCTTCATCTTGTCTTGAAGCTTATCTGGTATTGTTATCGGCGAATTTCAAGCTGGAAAGGCTCAAGATGGCAGCCGACCCGTCCTTTTCTTCAGCAACAATTTGGAAGAGATAATAAATAATCTCGAGAATATCCACGCCCTCTGGTTCATTCGATTGGGTACGCCACAGCTCGCTGCCGCGAGGACATGTCGCATGTGACAGCTACGGGACCGACTGAAAAGTCTCCCCGACGCCCCATGTTGGTCCTCTGGCTCGCGGTATGGCTGTGGTGACAAGGCCGGAAGGCGGGTACGAGATTAGCCCACTCGCATTCGTTGGATGGCCAGCCACTCAAGAAAGCACGTGGTGAAGGCCCCGCCGACAACCCAAGCTTCGCGCTGGGCTTGGTGCGTCCCTTGCCTATCATCGCCTCTCGCAGTTCCTGCAGCTGGCTAAAGGCAAGGGCGGTAAGGTTGAAGTGCGCAAAATAGAGAGGGCTCTCGTGAGCGCACGGACACCACTCCTTTCGGGAAAGCGTGCCTCAAGACAGTAAATCAAAACGAAGACCATGGAGGCGGCTACTCTATATATATAGTATATGTAGTGTAGTGTAGCGTCCCTCTCCTCGGAAGCCCAGGTACTTCTCTTCTTTATTTCCCTTGATCTTACTGAACATCCTTCCCATTCGTAGTCCGATAAGACACGCTTCCGGTACTTGAGGTGAGTAGTGATAATATATGTTTTTACAATTGTTCGTTGACTTTCTCTTCAAAAGGTAGAGCGGGACGTCGATGGACGCGATGGTGGCGGTGGCTGGTGGGCGGGTCAAGCCAATACCATGTGAGGATGAACACTTACTCGAGCACGCAATGCACAGAAAGTGTTTGATCTTCCATGTGAGGTGGGTGTCCATCGTCGCCTCGCTCCTGAACCATATACAAAGATCCCGAAGTACGTCTCAGATACTTATAAACATTCTATATCTTGGCTACTCCTCTTCTATCTTTAAAAAGACTCTTGACATAGTAGCAAATCAGAACGCTTGGCCCACATTTAATCCGTGAGCCAAATTGTCATCTAAGTCACTGACGAACTTCGTTTCGTATTAATAGGCGGCTGCACTTCACGAACTAACCAGATGATTCAATAAATCAACTGTAAGTAAATTGTTCTTTGCCATATCTAATAAATAACTTCTGACTCGTGTTCGCAGATGTTCTACGATTCAAGAACTCTGTCAGGATGAAGTGCGTTTTCCTTCATCTCAAGTCTTCTGACACCTATAGGTAAAATGGGGCTGGCGGTGGGGTGGTGGGTGGGTTTCCGTCGTCAGCTTTGACGTTATGTGCAGAGGAATGAACCGTCAGTCATCTCTTCTGTCTACTGAAAATTAATTGTTTATTCTGACCTGTCTCATTCATGATACATAAGCCCCCCGCATTAATCGCTAGCGTGGACCAATACATCCTATACCAAATATCTTCAGAGGTGTGCCCTAAAATTCCAAAATTAAATGTTCGATCCATACTGACTTACCTCTACTCTCTAGAAGCCTTCAGTGCTGATACCAGTCGAGTTTCGCTTGTCAGAGGCTATTACCAATCTTTCTCCCCCACCCCCGTCCTCAATAAGTTGTCATTTTGCTTCCAATGTAAACAAGAATGGTCGTCGGGCCAACGTCATAATACTTCTATTCTTTCTCTTTCCCACATATTCGTTCTGCGTACTTTCCCGTGTCATCGCCAAATATGTATATCAGTCTACTTCAAACATTTCAGTCATGCATTTCAAGTACGATTATCAACAGCGACGAAGCATCGAAAATAATATCTTTATTCTATTCCTTTAATACTATCATCACGTTGTGAACGTAAGAGAAAGACGTGAGTATACAGACTCGCAAATGGGGCGAGTAAAACAGCAAAAATACACAGGACAAAACCAAATTAAAGATTGAAAAGTGAAACGAGGGAAATTGGCGTGCTATAACTATGACGCCTTTTGTGCCGAGCCGGCCAGCGAATGATGTAAGATCTGCTCATGGAGAGCTTTGCCTGCAGGTACCATCGGGAAAACATGCTCGTTCTTTTCAACCATGCACTCCAGTAAGATCGGCTTCGAGTTGTCGTACTCAAGGAACTCCTTCATCTTCTCTGGTAGCTCCTCCGCTTTCGTGACACGAATGGCCCGCGCTCCCAGAGCCTCGGCAAGCTTGACGAAGTCCGGGTTCACCATGCTTGTGTGTGAGTATCGTTTCTCGTAGAATAGGTCCTGCCATTGCAGAACCATGCCCTGGAACTCGTTGTTCAAGATGATAACCTTCACACCGATATCGTACTGCGCGGCTGTTGCGAGCTCCATTGCGGTCATGCTGAAAGACGCATCTCCGTCAATGTCGACGACGATCTTCTCAGGAGCAGCAACTTTGGCGCCGATAGCCCCTGGTAGTCCGAAGCCCATTGTCTATAGGGCAGAGGTCAGACAGTCTACATTTTATTCAGAGATGCACTTACGCCGAGACCACCAGAAGAGATCAAAGATCGTGGTGTTCTCCATCGGTAAAACTGCGCGGCCCACATCTGATGCTGACCAACGCCGGTGGCAACGATGACCTGGTCTTTCTTATCACGAGTCTGTCGGTCAAGCTCCTCGATGACCTCCTGCGGCTTCATTTGCTGCCCCGGTTCGCTCTTCTCATACGTGAAGGGATACCGTGCCTTCCATTTACGAATCTGAGAGAACCAATCGCTGCGAACGTTTGAAGATTCGATAAGGGGGACGAGGGCGGCGAGGTTAGAAACAACATCGCCGAGGATGGGAACAGTGGCCTCGACGACTTTGTTGATGTTCTTCGGCATAATCTCGAAGTGGAGGATACCACCGCGGCCTTGAAGGGCAGCCTCACGCGCGGCTGGTGCAAATGCTAAAAGTCAAGGCAATGAGCATTTGCATCAATGATCTGCACGTCGATCGGGACTAAGGTAGATAACAACGTACTGTCAACTTTTCCGGTCACACGGTCATCAAATCGAGCACCGAGAGCGATTATGACGTCGGCGTGCTGCATAGCCAGATTCGCGTATGCGCTTCCGTGCATTCCGAGCATGTGCAGGCTACGTTCTTCATCCATCTCATCGAAAGAACCGAGGCCAAGGAAGGTAGTCGTAACCGGAATGTGCCCACTCCTTGAAAGCTGGGCGAGCAACTTCGGGCCAAGGGGGGATGATAAAACACCATGGCCAGCATAAACTACAGGCTTTTTTGCTTTGTTGATGAGGTCTGCGGCCTGTTGAATGAGTGCCATGTCGATCGGCGGATGCATCGACTGAAGAGGATTAGACGGTAGGCCAAGGGGTGAACCCGGTGTTGTAACCTTATACGGAAGAGGAGAGCGTAAGATGCCTGCAGTAACGTCTTTCGGAAGATCAACGAGAACGGGTCCTGGACGACCAGAGTTGGCGATTTTGAATGCCTCGTTTATTCTTCTAGGTAGCTCATTGATGTCTTTCACCATAACATTCCACTTGGTACAACTGCGCGAGATACCGACGATGTCTGCTTCTTGGAAAGCATCTGATCCTATTGAGGAGGTCGCGACCTGTCCACAGAACACAACCATAGGAACGCCATCGCTAAGGGCGTCTTGCATAGGTGTAACAACATTCGTTGCACCTGGGCCGGAAGTGACGAGTACCACACCGGGTTTTCCTGTCACTCGAGCATATCCCTCTGCCATATGTCCCGCACCTTGCTCATGCCGAGGTAGGACAAAGTCGAAATGTTTTGAGTTATGAATCGCATCGAACACGGGAAGAATAGCGCCGCCTGGATATCCGAAAATGTGCTTGACGCCATGTCGCAGCATCATCTCATGGAATATCTGGCCTCCAGTCATTCCGACAAACGACGAGTCCAAAATTTCGAGACCTTTTTGTTGCTGGTGAGTGAGAGGCGTTGGTTCATTAGCAATGTTTGGTCTTGGCGGAGGTTGCTGAAATCCAGGAGCAGGTGTCGGACGACTGTAACTCATGGTCAACATCGCATACATAAAGTCTTATGCATAGTACATACACACTAGGAGCCGTCACAGCTGCTCTGGCACTTGATCTACTGATTTGCCGAGCATCCCGTATCCTGGCCTTCGCCTCGAATATGGAGGCACCTGACCCTGTTGACTTGCTTCTTGACCATTGCGCAGGCTGGCCTTTCAGCGCCGAAGGGGATGGACGGATGGTTCGAGTAGCATTGGACAACATCGCTGTCGATGAAGCACCAGCGGTTGAGAGAGGGGAAGGCGGGTGAGGGGAGAACGGGAGAACTCTGGGAGAGGGGAGGTCTGGAAACAGCTGCTAAAAAACATCCTGGTCGGTACAAATGACTCAACGTGGCGTGTGACAACTTTCCATCGGTTATATTCGGCGATACTGCTACTACTAGTAGTACGCTTAAGTTTACAGTCGTGGGAACAATGTTTTCATTTGATAAAAATTGAAATGCAACGACGGCTCTCTCTTCTCAACCACGACAGTCCTAAAGCCACGAGGCTCGCCTCATACGAGATGTTGAAGAGATTCTACACATCTGTCTTTGCGAGCGGGCTAAGGTCTGAGACTTCTAGTCCCCATATCCAAATAACATCAAGCAGTGTTATTTATTGGCTCCTGCTGAGTCCGATCGTTTATTGATCGAAAGACGAACCAGAAACGCGCGAGCTTTGCTGCCGCCTATGTCGAAGATGCCAGCTTTGTGGTTGAACACTTTCTGCGCTGAGACGGCCGGTAGTCCCTAATGCTTACTTGGAAAGCGTCTTGGGGATTGGGCATCTGTGGAGATGGATTTGCTACCTTTCCAACCAGGGCTGGATATCAACCCGTAAGGCTTGCTGCTCACATTTGTTGGCGCCTGCTTTTCAGTGCACTATTGACTGGCCACAGCTCTCAGCTCACTCTGTGGTAGCTCTCTTTAAATGCAGATAGATCATTTCGGCCAATTGATCATGATTGTCTGCATTTGAGACTACTGTGACTGTCTGCTGGAGTGCAATACAGCCATTAAGCACCCTGGCAGGAAAAGCATTGAGGCAGATCCTTTCGTCATACAGATCGCTCTTGAGTGCACTTCGTGGCCCGTGTTTAGACGTGGAACTCGATTCAGACTACTCTGGGACTGTTGTGTTTCCTAATTTTTCATGATTTGTTCTCTTCGAGAGGTGTTATGCTTTAACTGTACTGATTTCGTACATATTTACTACTCGGACTAATTATTATTCTTCTCATTGCGAAACTTCAAGGACTGCAGTATTTTTATAGTCGAACTATTTCAAGTCAAGAGCTTCAAGTTAAACTAGTAGTCCTTTCGTGGGGAAAGTCATGTATGTCATACGCCGCACATCAACCGTGACCTTTCTTCTCAACCACGACGGTCCCAAAGCCGCGAGGCTCGCCTCATACAAGATGTTGAAGAGATTCTACACATCTGTCTTTGCGAGCGGGCTAAGGTCTGAGACTTCTAGTCTCCCGTATCATTGGCTCTAGCAGAGTCCGATCGTATAATGAACGAGAGACGTACCAGAGACGTACGATATCGCCCTGGTCTATGACGCCAGTTTAGTCGTCAAACACTGATCTGTGCCGAGATATCTGGCGATGTGTTTGTTTGAAATGCGTTTTGGAGGCTGGGCATATGTGCTGGAATGGATCTGCTACTTGTTCAGCCAATGCGGACATCATTAACTTGATGTCAGGCTAGCTGTTCACATACAGCTACTTATCAGTGACTTTCTGCGACGTGTCCATTGTCTGTCCATGCCTTTCGGTTTCACATCAGCCACCAGGAGTTAACTGCGCAGGTCTTCGGCCAGGATCACTTTTGCGTTTAGCTTTGATGGTTGTAGACTGTAAAGCATGCACAAGGATGCAATGATGGCATTGATCACGGAACCCGCTGAAAAGCTGGACACGAAGGGGTCAAGGCATTTCTTTTCAACGCATTGCCCTTGAGTGCACTTCGCGGCCCTTGTTTCGACATGGAACTTGATTCAGACTACTCTGGGACTGTTGTGTTTCCAATTTTTCACCTTATGTCCTCTTCGAGAGGAGTTAGATAATGAAGATCCATAGCAGTATATTTTTTCTTATATGTTTGCATGATGAAACAGTACTCTATACTCATTAAAGGACGGCGCTTTTTGTGTGATAAGGAATAGGAGGAATCTACCGGCTTAGGACTGTCGAGATAGCATGCGCTAGAGTACTATGATATGTTTGAGTTTCATCATCAGGGGAGATCAAGAGAATAACTCACTTGTGAATTGTAAACAAAGGATGAAGCGAGTTCAACCAGCTATATCAGCAGGGTCTCAGAATGTTTCATCCCCAACAAATGTTGTCTACTTACAAATAACTTGAGACCGGTGCACATGATGCAACCTCCGTCGTGCTCTCTGGGGTGCCATTCTGGTATGCATCACAGTACCCAGTTGAATTGACAAAGCCGAAGGTATCCGCATTATCTAAGAGGGTGTTGAAGATGGGCTGCGTATCAAAGACCGTGATCTGATCCAAATCTTTGTGTTTCTTCTGGAAAGCTTTGACAGACGAGGCCAGTTGAGAGTTGTAATCGGCGAGAGCAACCGTCATGCTTCGCACGGCAGTTTGGCCCTGCTCAATAATGAGCGGCGCACGGTTTGTCGGTGGGACGGTCAGAAACAGGAAGGAACGGGCGCCCTTTTGATATAGGTCTTCAACCTGCGAAAATAATGAGATAATTGACGATCATTAAGAAATACTGTATTACTTGCCTGGCCGAACAACCTCGTCATCAAAGTCTGGTGGAACCCATGCTGAGTAATGTTCGTCTGCAGATAAAAGTTAGATAAAGTGTGTTGTGGTATATCTTAATCAGTGGTGGTACCCAGGAGTAAGAGTTTCCCTGTGTGATTGTGAGTATACTTCTCGGGAATTTGACCATTTCAAAACACGTACGACATCATTGATACCAATCCAGAAGGCAAACAGGCTGTTGTCACTGCTCCATGGGGCACTGGTGGGCTTGGATGCGAGATACTTGTCAAAGAGCGAGACTTGATCCACAATCGACCTAACGGACGTTTTTAGTATGTTGTTTTGTAAGAGAATAACAACAAGCTCTCACAAAACAGTTGGCAAGTACGGAGTTACAAGTTTTGAGTCAATAGTCGCTCCTCCGTAAGCCAAGTTGAAAATCTTCGTGTCCGTCACGTTATATGTGTTTCCTGAACATTGCCAATGAGATTGAGAGAGGAACCAAATGGAGCAAGAACTCACGAAGGTATGACACCCAGTTAGGTCCATTAGATGAAGTCTAGGTATCGTGATTGAGGTGAACGATGAATGAATATCAAGTACATCAAAACACGCTTCCTCACATATCCGGGGACGGGTGAGTCTATACCCGCAGAAATGTTATATCCATCCGTCGTGTATGAGTCTCCGAACACAAACATGTAGTCGGTTGTACCCCATGTCAACTTTCCGAGAGCCGAGTGCGAGGCAGCCAGGAGACCTAGAGCAGTCGATAGAACCGAACCGAATGTCTTCATGGTCAAGAGGTTGACGCTGAGCGCTAGTGGACTTGAGAAGGTGCGTCAGACCTCAGCATTTTTCGTCTTATAAGACAGCGAGGGCCGCCGAAGTTGCGCACCATACAACTCGTGACGGCTCCGTATTAGCAGAAGAATGCAATTAAGCTTCGTCACTCCGAGCCGACAAAAATCCGTGTCAATGGAGAACATGCACCTCGTGAGCACCAATGATTGGCGGGTTCATCTAAAGGCACAGGAAAATCTTCCACCAGTCATCTTTTGACTGTAAAGACTGTGCGGAGAAGCTTCGCAAGAAATCAATAGCAATATACATGACATTCCAGAATATGTCGTCAAAGAGTCTTCAGAGATGTCAGAGATCATGTGCCCATCGTTTCAACCATGGGTCGAGAATGTCAACTTATAAGCAGTCACAGGTAGACCGCGGCACATTAGTACAGCCTGCATTCAAGTCCAAGAATACTGTAGATTGTGATGCACGAGGGCCTAAGGAAAACATTGAGAGATATGGTGTTGCGTATCGTGAAAACTCAGTACTGCCAGTGGAAGGACTAGTAGAGGAAGTGGTCTTTATGGGGTTGATCACGTACATCGCAAAGGACGGCACGCGTCGAAGTCGGCGCGTCCAAAGGTAACCTCGTCCCTCCCTCACCTTCAAGGCAGACGACGAGAAATGATTTCGGTAGATCCTTGCGCAGAACTCTTAAACATGGACTGCGCTAATTGCCTTGAATCCAGGGCTTCTTCATATTCAACCAGAAAGGAGAGGTAGGTTTCAGTGCAGCTTATGCGTCAATGTGCTCCTCATGGCAACTCGTGCTAGGTACTCATCTCCAGGCTCTACCGGACTGATTTAAAGTGAGCACTCTGGCAATCTCGAGCTTGCTTGAGACACTCATGCTTGTACGCGTAGACGAAGTATTGCGGATGTCTTTCGCATTCAAGTCGTTTCCAACAGCGATGTGCGGTCACCGATCATAACCTTGGGATCCACCAGCTTCTTCCACGTTCGGACGAACAATCTGTACATCATGGCAGTGACCAAGTGAGATATCATAATGCAGCTCTGATTGTTGGTAGCGTGGCCAATTAAAATCTTATAGAAACAATGCCAATGCTGCCCTCGTCTTCGAATTCTGCTACCGCTTCATCTCCATTGCGCGTTCGTACTTCGGGAAGATTGACGAGGAATCTGTGAAGAGCAATTTTGTGCTGATATATGAACTTATCGATGGTGCGATTCCTATTCGTTTCGTTGCCGCAAATACATACTAATGAACGAGGCAGAAATCATCGATTTCGGATACCCACAAAATAGCGAAACAGATACTCTGAAAACATATATCACCACAGAAAGTATCCGTGCATCTCCCGCAGCTGTGGTACGTGCCCTCCACCTCCTCCTGGCACTTCCTTTAATGTTTCTTTAAGGAGGAATCATCAAAGATCACTTCGCAAGCAACTGGTGCTATAAGTTGGCGGAGACCGGATGTCAAGTATAAGAAGAACGAAGCATTCGTTGACGTTGTGGAGACTGTCAACCTCATAATGAGTGCGAAGGGTAAATCGAAATATCTTCCACATACCGTCTTGTATTTACGACATAATAGGTACAACCCTCCGGTCGGACGTCGACGGACACATCCTGATGCGAGCGTATTTATCTGGAACACCCGAATGCAAGTTCGGATTGAATGACAAGCTTGTCCTCGATCAGAGCGAGCGTGGGATGAGCGATGCTGTGGAGCTGGACGACTGCCAATTTCATCAATGCGTTCGCTTAAACGAGTGGGACTCGGACAGAACAATCAGCTTCATTCCGCCAGATGGAGAGTTCGAGCTAATGAAGTATGTCCTATTGCGCCGCCTGATAAGATCAACATGCTGAAACTTCAACAGATACCGATCAACTTCGAACATTAATTTACCACTGAAAGTGTTACCAACTGTGACAGAAATAGGAACTACCCAAGTATCATATATTGTCAGCATACGGACGAACTTCAATCCTAAACTGTCGGCGACGAGTGTTGTCCTTCGCATCCCCACACCCTTGAACACGACTAGCGTTGATTGCAAAGTGCAGAACGGAAAGGCGAAATATGTCCCGGCTGAGAATGTCATAGTCTGGAAGTAAGCAGTCATTCCCTTAAATAACTCAGAAGACGCTAAAGTCTTTTTTCTAGAATACCTCGTATCCAAGGTGGCCAAGAGTGTACACTGTCTGGAACAGCACAGCTCACTGCGACAACTCACCGACAAGCTTGGGCTAGGCCACCGATAGATGTCGACTTCCAGGTCTTAATGTTCACGGCATCAGGACTGTTGGTTCGCTTCCTGAAAGTTTTCGAGAAGAACAACTATCACAGCATCAAGTGGGTTCGCTACCTAACGAAGGCTAACGGAGGCTATCAAATAAGGGTAAGTCGGGATCAGACCTGGGAATGAGCAAGAGACTGACGTATTCTGCAGTTCTGACCAGCTATTCCTTGCTTTGTATACCTTTTGTACTACATATGCGGATGTTTTATACTCATAGCTCTTTAATGTTACCTTGAAAATATATCATCTATGGACGTTAGAAGAAAATGAACCAGAAATGTTAATATTCATGTTTAGCCTCGCGTGACCCTGCTCGGAACGGCGCAAGAGCCCGACAATCCGTTCTCAGCTGCATAAGCTCTGGCTACTGCCGCTTGCTTCCTTCCAATTCATCTTGAACTTCGTCCGTCTCGCGTTCTCTCTGCTCGACATCCTTCACTCCCACCTGCCCTCGGGCTTCTACAACAGAACAAATGTTCTGGAAGTGAGTGTTATTTTGTGCTATTCAACATTCGCATCCTTAATTTGGGGACCTCTCAGGTTCGGCTACCAAAACACTTCAGCAATCGACACACTTCTAGACAAGGATGAGATATCCCTCGAAGCAATTCTAGACGAGGAAGAACTACTTCAGGAGTGCAAATCTCAAAACACTCGACTTATTGATTATCTTCAGAGAAGAGATGTCCTCCAAAGATTATTCGGTTATGTTATAGGAACTATAGAAGGAGAGGGAGAGGCAAAGTACAAGTACGTCGTGTCTGTTTATAGCGAGAAGCTTCTTCTGATGGCTGAGAACACGAAGATATCCCTATGTTGCGACTGAGGTTTTATGCAGCGAGATATGGTCTATCGTTGAGACTTGTATCGAAAATGCGAGCCAGCTACTGACTCCGTTTTGGGATGCTGTATTGGACACAAGTGTAAACGATATGAAAGCACAGAACGTCATGGCCTCCCATTTCACAAAAATCAACTCTACGTTTTTGAACAAAAAACCGACGGAGGTACCGTGCCTTATTATGTCCTTTTTGTCTTCGCCACAGACCTCCTTTCCAGATGCTAGCATTTATCCGGTCTCAGCGTGCAATCGTCGAGCGCATCTTGCAACATATAGAGACACCAGCGATTGTGGACCTGCTGGTTAGAATTATGCAGTTGGATGAACATACGGCAGGCGTTGGCGTTTTAGAAGTATGTCACTGTCCGCAGTCTACTCATGGTCGAACCCTCATAACGAGACGACCTGCAGTGGCTCTCCAAGGAGCAATTAATACCACGACTTGTGAACCTCCTTTCACCTGACAATACGGTGTCCATGCACTCCGTCGTGTCCGAGCTAGTGAAAGGAATCATCTCCATGTCAGCACCGTCTCCTGGTGCCGGCCTTACCGATGGTCATCAAACAGGACCAGCATCGAACTTGTTCGCGAGACAGTTGTCTCGCAAAGAAAACGTAGAGAAGTTGGTTGGGTTTATGCTTGACGACATCTCCTTCGAGATGCAGTTGAAGGCGGAGGCGAAATCTTTCGAGACCAACGGTCATTCAACGGACTCATCAGGCTTGTCTGATGCTTCAGAACCATTGGAAAATCAACCCCCACTCGACTCTCCGCCAATACCCAATCTAGAATCGGCCCTGTCTTCCGGAACGCACGCGATATCCATAATAATTGAGCTCATCCGGAAGAATAACTCCGATTATTTCGAACCGTACCTTTTTCATACTCTTCGAAATAGGCTTATCCAGGTGCAGCAGCATATGCATGTCCAGAGCGACAGTGGTCGAGAAGCTCTCGAACAGGCATTTGACGAAATGGTTGACAGGATGGGCGTGGTGAATCTAGGCCCTATGTTAGAAATAATGTGCGAGAGGCTTGAGCGCTTCCAACAGCTCTTACACAAGCCTCGTTCTCCAGTAAGAAAGCTTTACAAGCTCATCGTACCTTGATTCCTCGCTAATTCTTGGCCCCAGGTGGAGGAAATTCCGACGACTATCGGCTCTCTTGTACCGTTAACATTTGAACGGTTCCGGATATGTGAGCTTTACGCAGAGCTGTTACATTGTTCCAATATGTCACTGTTAAACCGCTCGTCGGAGTTTGACAAACTTTATGATGCGGAAGGTCGGTTACAGGGCGGTCTGTCGGCGCTTGAAGAACTTGCTCGCGTTATCGCCATTGGCTCTGGCAGTGAAGAGCAAAGTAGCATGGACGCTGATACAGACGAGATGGAACCAGCGCAAGAGCTCCCTATCTCGGTAGCGTCTACGGACATCTCGGTGCTCGAATACTCTGACGAGGATGAGGAAATGAGTGATGGTGATAATAGCAGTACAGACGATGTCATGGAGGAGATTGACATGAATGATGATCCACCGATTTCAACACCCCCACTTGTGTCACCAAGAGATGAGGAACCTCTCGAGCACCCCCCGTTAATAGTTCCTTCATCTCCAAACGCCTTATCGCTACCATCTCCGTCTGAGTTAGCCGCATCAGGTACAACTTTGGGACGTACCCAGAGTCTAACGTTTGTTCGTACAGAGTCGGATCGGTCCGCTTCCCGCCCCGCGTCCGTTGGGTCGCGGAGAAGCAGTAAACGTATCATGTCGAAAGACTTCTCCGGGCCGTTGCCAATTGGCGATAGATTAAAACAACGTTTCGCGGAGACGCGTGTTCTCTCAACTTTACTTGTAAGTTATCTTGAGCTAATCTGCGTTCCGTGGAAATTCGCTGATCAGTCCCCAGGATCTCTTCTTTGACTTTCCGTGGAACAACTTTCTGCATAGCGTTGTCTACGACGTTCTCCATCAAATTCTTACCGGCCGAGTGGATTCTGGTTACAATAGAGAGCTCACTGTCTCACTCTTCCGCGACGGCCGCTTGTTGAACCGTATAGTCGATGCGCAGAAGCGAAATGACTTGGAAAGGCAAGCTCATTTCGCCTCATAGATAAAGAACTTATATTCATTGTCTACTTCTAGCGCAAAGCGAAAACATGTGCGACTAGGATATATGGGTCACCTTACCCTAATATCCGAGGATGTAATCAGCGCTCTCGAACATTTTCCTCCTGAACTTCGATTAGAACTCGCAAAATACGCACCTCAGCCAGAATGGGACGATTACGTTGGTGGAAGGTATCATGAGACGAAAATAAAAGACACTTGCTTGCTTGGTGGTGGAAAGCCTTCCGTGACGGTAGGTGTTGGCCGTGGCGCGGGTAAGTGGAGGGTGGATGAGGCAGAGATAAACCCAAGTCCGGCGAGTAACGGGAACGCAGCGTTGGCTGTGGCGGATGATTCCGCAACCCGAGGGGAGTTCAGAAGAACTTCGCGTCTCACAAGGGAGTCTAGTGCAGATTTTGGGATCGCTCCCGTATCTCATGATGAAGAAGATGAAGACGTCGGGACAGGCCCATCTCAAGTAAGTGTAATAGCTTTAGTGTTTGTATGCTTTGAGTTTTGATTTTTACCTCAAGTTCGCGAGTTACTTGGCACAAGCTATGTCGTCCCATGCCGCTTCATCATCAGACGACGGCTCAGATGACGAAGACGAAGACGGTGGATGGTTAGCACAGAAATTTGCTTTAGGTCCTCCGCCTCTGTCAGCAAGGACCCGTTCATCTGAACGTGCGCCTTTAGAGTCATCGGACTTTGATGTAAGTCCCTCGCATTCGATTTTGTTTCATACGCTGACGTATGTTTGCTATTTCTAGGATGCTTTCACCCCAAGCGACTTTCCGCAAAGGGTCGGAAATGCTGTGAACCAGTTTGATGATAATTTCGCCTTTGACGTAAGATAATATGTTATCCATCAATATACCCTGCTCAGCTCATCTATACAGGACGAGGACACTTTTGGTCCGTTTTCCGATGCGGCTGCGGCTATATCGCCGCGCTCTACAGACCCGTTCGGGGTGCCGAGTTTGTCTGAAGACGCAGACGATACATCATTCGATCAGTTCGGCGATTTTGGCGATTTTCAAGCCGCCGATGGTGATCTCACGCCTACGGGCGGCAGTTGGACGTTTGCGAGCGATACAAGTGTTAGCTCTGAGTCTGACGACACGGAAGACATTCAGATAGACACTGAAAGGATACATATCGATTCTTCCGATAACCCTCTCCAGTCAGGAAATTTGCGGACAGATCCATTAGACTCTCTCAATCCGGCTTCGTAGTAGTAGATTATAGTATATGTAATCAGTCCTGTATTCAGCGCAGCGTCTTCTATGTCTTCGGCGTCTAGATACCACGTTTGTCATTGTCATCTGAAGAGACTTTGTAGCATACTGTTAATAGCTAACGATGCCGAGTCCGCAAACTTTGAAGTTGATGATGGCTCTGGCTTTGGGAGTCATTCTGGTTTGAACTGATACCCTAATTCCCTCTGGACAACGGAAAACGAAATACCACTCAAACTTTCGCCATCTTCTCGAGACAATTCCCCGGTTACTTCATCGCCGGGTGAGACAGGACCTACGCCAGAAGGCGTACCGGTCAGTAGAAGATCTCCTTCCTAAAAACGCCCCTTTATGAGCAAATAGTATATTCTGTACGTGTACGCGGAGTACTTGCCTCAAGTGTCATTATTGAGGAAACATGCTCAATAAGTTTAGGTATACGGAAGATCATATCTGATGTCGTTCCGTTTTGCTTAAACTCCCCATTGATCTACAATGGCGGTCAACATGTTATAAACGCGATAAAATATGAAAGGAAAAATTCGTGCCTTCAACCAAATCTTGAGATTATGCGGGTCTGGAACAGAGGAGCGAGGGATGAAAGACCTTTCCGACCGCAATTCAGCGAAGATTTAGGAGGACAAAACAAATCATATAACGTACCCGATTGGAGTAAAGGTGTCAAAGCCTTTCGCTGCGGACCATGGCAACCCCTTCTTCTTCACTGCATCCTGCATGTTGCGCCCAGTCATATCGATCGCCAGAGCTATAATATGTGTCATATTAGCATGTCGTTGATGGAGAGAAGTTCGCTACACTTACCATAACCTGCGATATGTGAGTCGGCCTGTGCTTCTAGTATGTTCTTTCCACCCTTTCCAATAACCACACCAAGCTCGACTTAGAGTATACTAGTATGAGTATGCATTTTCTTTGTGATCTCGATGAGTATAGTTCATACTTTCATGATGCGCTATCACGCCTCGAGGTATTTCTATCTTTCCGCCAGATGGAACATAGCTCGTTGTAGGTTTCAGGAAGAAGAATGGTTCCTTTGGCACGGTGTTGTTTAGTTCCTTGACATGCTCGACGTAATTACGCCCAATGGCTACAATCTATGGGTACATTAGTTCATTCTGCGTGTGCTTTGAATCCATCCAATACCTTTTTTCCTGTCCGTACAAATGACGCTGCAGCCATAGTTTTTGTGGTAAAAGCTACGAATGTAAAGATCTCATTGGAGAACAGTTGGCTTTGAATAGAGCTTTGCGCGAGAACATTTAACACCAGACCCGACCAAGTTCAAGTTGAGCCTGCAGTGCTTCGTTCAAGCTCGAAAACGTTGCGATTCGACATTATTATAGGTATGCGTACAAAACGGAGTATAACTTCCGGGGCCAGGAGGGCTACATATATTGATAGTAATAAAAAGTAAAAAGAGATGAATAGTCAGAGTAGTCCAACTAAAGTAAGGTAGGCGACATTCAATTTCGACTACCAACCACGTGATCTGTGACATGTAACAGTCACGGGGCCAAATTCTAAAAAAAAGTATAAAATAAAATAAAATAAAATCTAAAATATTTCGGAGTACTGCAGATTTACTTAAGAGTATACTACTAGCTATTTCCGATATAAAAGGTATTTTTCCAAGAGTGCTAGATACTAAGTGCTTGAGTGCTGTGAACCTGAGCTTACCCGGCCGGAGTCTCTCTTCCTAGTCTACCGGCCGGTAACTTATTTTCGGGTGTTGCCGTGCTAAAGCAATTATGTCATCTTCCAAATATGGACATGTCACGTCACAGTAACGGGGCCAAAATTCTGTCCTTGAATTCAAAAAATTCGGGAAACACACGGAAAAGATGTTATGATACATTTGAAAACAAAAAACTTTTTTCTCAAAATAACTTTTCAATGTGAGCTTTTTTTCTCAAAATTTTTGCGTTGTTTAATAGATACAGTTCAAATCTATGCATTAACGCAGAAATAATAAGTCTTTTGGTATATTCTGTGGAGGAGAAGAGGGCCGATTCCGTTGTGACAAAATGGAAGTCACGTGGTGGCTGAAAACAGGTGTCGTCTACCTTACTTACGTAATGAAGTTGCTTGAGAACTTGGTCCAAATTAGGCAAGTTCAAGCTCACGTGGAACTTCAGGCTCGTGCCAGTGCCAGTGACGCGCTCGACGTCAAGTTTCATCACAGTCTCAGCAGGTCTGCGAGGACCATGGACTGGTCAGTATTCTTGCTATGAAGATAAAACACAGAACTAAACTTCTATTGCAGCCTTGAGTTTGGAAACCTTCACCGGCTTATTTACGCTGATCTTGCAAAGAATATCGGAGAGTCGAGGGATGACCCTGATGTCCAACACTCCATAGATGCTGTGAAGTCCGCTATCGAAGTACACCCAACCATCGAGAAGGGGGAAGAAAATGGCATGCTAGGAAGGCAGCGCAACTTCATGGTACGCTTATTTACGAAGTAATTTACGATAGCTAACCTCTATTGAAGCCTGCCTCAAGAGTAAATTGCCACATTGGTTTTGCACAACTCGCAACCAATCTACCCTCTTCTAACGTTGACACCGCATTCCCCATATTAGTCGACCTACTTCTTGAAATTCCGGATATCGAGTTTGACAAGACTCTCATCTGGGACAGTACGTTTGACTCTTTGTGCTTCTCGTGCTCGATGACTTACATTTACTATTTTTAGATTGGTCTTTGCCAGACCAGCTTGTTTGCATGACTGTTTCTGCCCTCCTCCATCTAGCTGTTTTATACCCTTATTATAGGTCGGATGCTACATCATCTATTTTACGATTCTCTTCTAAAATAATTGAGCGTCTGAAGTCGGAGCACCGTAAGTATCTATATCTATGATGATAATTGTTGACCTTACACTTTTGGCAGCGAACGACGTGATAGTCCAATACGCTCCTTCGTTCCATGGTCTTTACCGTGCCATTATATCATCGCCCTTTTCTTGGTCCATTGAAGAATGGACTGAACTCACCTCTAACCTCCAGAGTCTTCTCCTACCCGAAGTCGTCGATCAGCTCAATGACTTACTGCCGGATTTCTTACAAGGGGAAGAGACCGACCCGGAGGAGTCTCGATTTGTGCAATTATTCCTCGCTCGCTATGTAAATCGAGACCGACCTCTGACGGGCTACTTTATCGTCTGCTGCTTGATGGAAATCATTTGGACAGTGCTTGCTCAGACGTTGTCACCTCCACCGCAATCTGAGACTACCTCATTTGATGCAGTCGCTTTAGAAGAAGAGGCCGCCGCTGCAAATCGTGTATGGGGGAGGCTCATGCGCAAAGCTATCCCTGATCAAGACGTAGCAGAGAGCTCGCGGGATATGCTGAGCAAGGTTTCAGGTTATGCCATCCGATGCTTCACAGATCTTCTAATGCAGATCGAGAACATGGATACTGAGCCATCTCTTGACACGTATGCTTGGGAGACTATGTCAGAGTCTTTGGTCCGTACCCTCTAACTTCATCTTCAAGAGATATTCTCATATTAGGAATTAGAAACTCGCCTCAATTTGTTCTGTGGCTTTAAAGGAGATGAATGTTGAGCTATTGAGTCATGTAAAGCAACTCTTGAGTGAAGATGCACCGATTGTGGATGGCCTAGTGCAGGAGGCTGCACTTAAGTCAACTAGCGTCCTCGTACAAAAGTAAGTATCACGACGTTAAAATGATCATTTTATGTTGATCTTTCTTAAAGTTATCCACCGATTGCATCTATGATGTCTGGCCACCTTCGCCGCTACGTTACATCTCCTTTACCGATGTTTGAATATGAATTTGCTTCAGAAACTCGCGCGCCCCCACCACTTGCAGCGGCAGCAAAATGCCTCGCAATGTGCATCAGCTTGGCTCCGGGCGATGACTTCATCATGTCGAATATGTATTCCTTGTTGAACTATATCTCCGCGACAAGTAAGGAAGCGCATGAAGGCTCCTGGAGCCATGCTTCATCGATTCAGTCTGCGGATCAATCTACGATGCAGTCATTGAAGACAGGTTTACAGGCATTTAACGAGGATCAGCAGAGGCTCATTGGGATAAGCACGATCTCGGTAGTTACCTGTTTGGCGACGGAGTTCAAGATTGATGAGGTATTTTATTATCCACTCATCGTTGCGAATGATAATGAATTTGGTCAACATCAAGGTTACACGACTAACTGTATCGATGCTTCTTCAGCGTCTCCGCTCTGCTGAACCAACTGTGGAGGCGGCAATCGTCTATAACCTCGTGGAGCTGGCAATTATTGCACCCGAAAATGCCTTCGGAGATATCATCAAGTCTTTCTCCTTCATCAACCGGTCCGCGAATCCTGACGACCCGAGGTTTTCTAATAACACTGTGAGCTCAGCAGTCTTCAGGCCTTCAAATTAGTCCAACTGACGTCGTTAGACCCTCGCTGCTCAAACGAGGCTGGCCCAGGAACTTCGGAAGAGGCCCGAGTTTCGGGATGTCTACCTTCTCGAGCTTCTAAGCTTGTTCATTGACAAAGGTGTTGCGATTCAAAATGCTGCGATATCTAATCAACACCTAAAGGTATGTTAGGATTTACTTCCCTACCGAGCTCTCTTAACCTCTTTCCAGATTGATGATATGGTCGATCAACTTGGTTCACTTCTTTTACCGATCGACGCCTTGCTGAGTCAGAGAGATTTTGACCCGTCGGCCGATGCCTCCTCAGAAACAGTAGCACTCTTCCGCAACCTTTGGTTCCTGTGTGTTTTGTTCCGCTTCACTCAGGATGAGCGTGGAGACCCCTCGACGGACTGGCAGGTAGCTGCTCTCACGAGAATTGCAATCAAGACACCGCCTATTGTTCTAGAAGAAGTTCAAGACTTTGTAACAAGTAATCTGGAGTACAATACGATCATTCGACAAGAATTTGTTCAACATGTGAGGAAATCACTTATCCTTCCATGAATGCGGGTATTCTGCTGAACTCGGATATAGGCCACATCAACACATCGTGCAATTCTCTCGAAGTTGATTGCCATCAGGCAAAGCGAGATCAAGTACCTCCTTCCGACTCAAGTAATCTTTCTTTTGACCATGTATGAGCTCGAGACTATGCGTTCCTCCGTTGGTTATCCGTCTTCGCTGCCAATGTACTTCGTGAATGAAAGCGTGAACGGGCATGCAGCTCTATCGGGCTGTATGGATTCGTTGGTCGATAAAGTCAGTTCAACTAATGTATTGGTGGGAGATAGTCTTATGTTAGTTTGCAGATTATCCTAGTGGCCATCAGCGAAATCAGTAGACGAGTGGTCGAGCATTCAATTCCGGATAACATATCCGAAGAAATGCGAAAGTTGCTCGTCTTCAGCTGCCACAGAGTTTCGAAGGCGCGTGATGTCGCGATGAGATATCTCAACAGGTTGATCAGTTCATTTCCCTCGTTGATGTGTGATGCGACATTGGTATATGCGATCCTTGAGGTCCTTACAATGCTACGCCGGGCCTGCGAAGGCGAATACACAGACGAGGTAGGCTGATCTTCGCTTTATTTGTTGCCCATTCTTATGACTGCTTCTCCAGTACGATCCAGTGTACGATTTCCACTCAGAGCTATCGGAAATCGATATACAATTATCTGACTCGTACGAAACTCGTAATGCCATGTTATCTCGATTGCATATGACCTCGATCACTTGGTTTGAGCTTGCATTAGCGCGTGCGCCAATCGAGTTCCAGGCTACGTTGCAGGTACGCATCTATCTGAAGTTACTCGGATTCAGAACTAAAACACCTACCGTCAGAAATATCTTACTGCGAATCAGATGCAAACGTCGATCAATTCTTCGGAACTTGGTGCATCGGTGGCCTTGCAATTCGCAAGCGCTGTGGGACCATCTGAACGGAAACTTGGTAAATCAGATCACCGAATGCTTGTTGACTACTGTAATAATTTCGCCGCACAGCACCTGTCTCTGGCGCGAGCATCTGGAAGCCCGATAGGTCGAAGTTGGTTGCTACACAAATTGCTTGTAAAGAGAGGTTCACAGGCGAAGTAAAAGGACTTACTGTCGCTAAAGCCAACAAAGGCATGTCCTAGTACCATTTTCAAAGACATACGACTAACATGTTGCTCAGAAGGCATTGAAGGAAGTAATACTCGTCATTCTTCTCGAATTGGAGGCATTGACGTGAAGGAAATGATGGTAGAGGTCTTTAGAGAGGTTCAGACGAAGAAGAGTACCATGACGATGTCCAGACTGAAGGAACTGCTCTTTCGTTGTGCCGCCGCGTTGGTCCATAAGCATGATGTAGGGGACCTCAGGTTAACTATCATCACTTCACTTCGACTCAAGCTTTTCAATTGCAGACAGACTACGAGATGCTACACTATCTTGTCGCACTTCCCTTCCAGATTTTCAGTTTATCGGTGATATCCGCGAGCATAGAAGTGTGGACCTGGATTATTGGAGAACGGCCTGACTTAGAGGTACCTCTCCTTATGGAGATCGACGTGTCCTGGACAATAACAATCAGGAAGAAAATAGGCTTGTTTTCTGAATCAATGAAGTAAGCTAGATCGTTCGACACAAACCTTCTCTAACTATCACTCTCTCCAGCCCCGCAGACCCATTTACCCACTCTGTCGAGTACAGTCCTACAGACAAATCCATCATCGATCGCTCAGCTACGGGAGCCCGTAAACTTCTGACGCCGCACAGTATGATCTTGCAAATGCTCTTGAGCAGGTTCCAGGCAGCACGTTATCGCAAACCCGGGTTGATGTTTCTTATAACCCGCCTTGTACTTCGCTCAGCCCGTGCACACAAATCCATGAGGTATACATCATTATCGTATGCAAGTTACTTATCTGATGAAATTCGCAGTACACATCCTTTGGCGCGGGAATCTCGATTTTCATTCCTTTTATTCGGTTTTGAGGCACTCAAAAGCTCAAAGATGGACTCTCACTGTGAACAACAGCTACGAGAAGCCTTGTATCAGACAGCATTCTCGTGGTTTACAGTGCGGCCTCAGTATGTACATACTTTATTCTCAATATTTCACACTATTGACTTGCTCGCAGATGGTCATATGGTGCCAGTCGAGTACAGATCGAAGCAGACATAAAAATTCTAAGCGACTTCCAATCTTTACTGCAGCAAGATGCTCTTCGTGGATCTCATACTATATCAAGTGCTTCGTCGCCAGGCTATAAAGCCAGTCCAAGAGGTAGGAAATATCGGCTGAAAAGGATATCCAAATCGCTAAAAAAATCACATTAAGAAATAAAGGGTGCAAATCACTTGCTACGCCTTCTCATCGAGAACGAAGTTTATCGACTTAGGGTATGGGACAACCCGGTGAATGAACCGAAACGCTGTGTTGACCATGTAACGGTACTCGAAAGGGGCATGACTGAGGTACTGTTCTTGACTTCGGTTGTTATTTGTTGCTAAAGCACAGAATGTTTGAATATAGGATTCATGGACTACAATGGTTCGAACAGCCTGGAAAATAGACCCGGCTCTTGTTGTTCACCTTGCAGAACGGTTCAAGCATTGGCCTGTAGTTGAAAGAGAGGCTGGTCGTTGGATACGCGCTCACACCCGTGATGTGCTGGAACATGCAGAAGCCCTTCGCTTTGTTGTAGGGCTACGGCTCGACCGTTATGTAGCTCGTGATTTAAGGGTGAGCCCGGGTTATCGTGACTCCTGATTTCTTCGTTCAAATGGTCTACAACAGCATGTTTTATTATGGGCTCCAGTGACACCAGTAGCTGCCATATCCTTCTTCGAACCTCGCTATTCAAACGATCCAGTATTGCTGCAGTACGCGCACCGTGTCCTCGAGCAGCACCCTGTCGGCGTGACGTTCTTTTTCGTCCCTCAAATTGTACAATCCTTACGTAATGACGACCTGGGTAAGCCATACATTCAAACCTCTGAATGTCTAGGTTCTGAGAATGTGTCAGGCTATGTCAAGAGGTTCATCTTTGAAACTGCAAAGATTTCACAGTTATTCTGTCACCAAATAATCTGGAATATGAAGGCCAACTGCTACAAGGACGATGCTGCCGAGATTGTACGTTTCTCCCGTATGAGTGACATAAGCTCAGTTATCTGAACATATCCAGGAAGATCCAATGAAGCCGCACCTCGATAAGATGACCGAACTAGTCGTCGGTTCGCTTTCTGGCGAAGCTCGAGACTTCTACGATAGAGAATTCAGCTTCTTCAATGAAGTAACATCGATTTCTGGGAAGCTGAAGCCTTTCATCAAAAAGAGCAAGCCAGAGAAAAAGGTAATGCGTTTTGATTAGTCCTGATGAATTCAAAAGAATAATGTTACAGGCCAAAATCGATGAAGAAATGGCGAAGATCAAAGTAGAGGTAGGAGTGTACCTCCCAAGTAACCCAGACGGGATTGTTGTCGACATAGATCGCAAATCCGGCAGACCTCTGCAAAGCCATGCAAAGGTAAAGTCTGTTATGAATTGATTTGGCGTAACGCTCATCATCATTCTTGACAGGCGCCTTTTATGGCTTCGTTCAAAGTCAGAAAAGAACGGCTCGTTCTCATAAACGATCCAGACTCCGTGATAGCGGACGAACAAACTGCTGAAGAACGGGAAGAGCGAGATGTTTGGCAGGCAGCTATCTTCAAGGTCGGCGATGACTGTCGACAGGATGTTCTAGCTCTTCAAATCATTGCTATGTTTAAGAACATATTTACCAGTGTCGGACTTAATCTGTATCTATTCCCTTACCGCGTCACTGCGACTGCTCCGGGCGTAAGTTGCACAATTTGACAATTGTTCTGTTACTTATCTTAGTGTATAGTGCGGTGTCATCGATGTCGTTCCGAACGCGACCTCGAGAGACGAAATGGGAAGGGCAAAGATAAATGACCTGTTAGGCTTCTTTACGGCAAAATACGGCGGAGAGGATACTATCACATTTCAACGGGCCCGTCTTAACTTTATACAATCAATGGCAGCGTACTCCGTGGCTTGCTATATCTTGCAGATAAAGGATAGGCACAACGGCAATATCATGATTGACGGGGAGGGGCACATAGTGCACATTGGTACGTTTGTTTACAGATCTGGTGGATTATCCGCTTATGATTCTCCAGACTTCGGATTTTTGTTTGACATAGATGAGTACCTCAACTTATTTTAGCTATTCTCTGACCTTACCTTGAACCGCTCCCCCTTTACGCCCGGGTGTTAGTTCTCCTTACTCTTGCATTTCTTATACATTGTGACTAACAATATCGTAGGGCATCAAATTCGAGCCGAACTCCTTCAAACTGAATCATGAAATGGTTGTACTTATGGGCGGAAGATATTCTCAGGGATACGCTCTTTTCCAACAATTGACAATCAAGGCATTCCTTGCCATCCGCCCGCACGTCGACGCTATTGTCAGCACAGTCGAGCTGATGCTTGGGACTAACTTGCCTTCCTTCAAAGGAGAGCCCACCATTAAACGGCTTCGTGATCGATTTGCACCTAACTTGAATGAAAGGCAAGCTGCAGAATGGATGATGGGCGTCGTTAAAAATGCACATGAAAATATGCGTAGTATTGCTTATGACGAATTCCAACGGGTAAGTCGCAGATTGAATTTTTGCAGAACCGAGATTAAATTGCTGACACGAAATAACACTTACACCAGCTTCAGAATGGTAAGCCTATAAGTTTATTAGATTTGATCTAGCTCCTGATTCTCCGTTAGGTATTCCATACAAGTAAACTTACTACAGTTTCTGATGATGTCGGTTGCGCCGAAGTTTCGCTTATCGATTTTGCGAATCTAATGAAGTGAAGAGGAGGAACTTCATTATTCGCTTTAGTTTCCACTAATCCGTTCTTTCGTATACCACTATTCTTCTCCACTACTTTCAATTCAGATTTTCGCGCAATCGTTGAACCAGTCTGAAATCCGCGAGCGAAGCTGAGATTCCAGTCTTTTCCGAGCACTGTATATCGCTAGTACTTAGTTCAAAGGCCCAGGATGGGACACTGTAACGGGTACAACTCTACGACATCCTAGCGAATGCCATCGCTTGAAGCTCTCGAAGCAGAATTGCGAGGCGGAAACGAGCCATCGAGACTATCGTTGAAGTTTTATTCGGTATTAATGCATTGGCACCTTAAATTTTTGGAGAGACCTACGCCTCAAATGTGGCGATTTATACTGGTCAAAAAGTGCGCAGGGGTGTCTGTATCGTACAATCGATCTTGCTGTCGTTGTGAAGTCTCACAAGGCATTGTTAAAGCGGAGGTGCACCCCATTCATAAGTTATTGAAAACAACAATATGAGAATAAACTTATCTGTTCCACTAATAAACGGAATGGATTACCTTGACTCAGGAGGAAATCTATAAGCTTGAAAGGTATGACAATTTACTATTGAGAGGACTATGAGGAAGAGACTGGACTCTATGACTTTGGTCCATTGTTGTTATGGACTGTGATGATGAACACTTGTTCGCAAACCTCGGAGTTGAGGATAACGGTATGGGCTTCGTCTCTTTCGTCTGTCGGCTCGAACAGGTTTCATTTGCGCATTGTATATGAAGTAGAGTCTTCTGATCCAATATGATAGTACGAGCGACTATGGTGCCGCAGAACTGCCCCCTAACAAAGCTTCAAGTCGAATATCGAACTTCTCGTTGCGAATAGGCATTTCAGGAGTATGGAAAGGGTTCTTCATACCGATATCGGCATATGCCTCATAAACTTTTTGAAGTAGAGGATCTGCATTAACATCGTGAATAGATGTCAAAAGTACGAATTTTGTCCCTGAAGAGACTCAGACGTTGAGCGCGAATTCTATATGCAGTAGCTTCGTGGAAATGATCGAACCTGTAGCAGTGAGGAGTATGTTCATTTTGAACGTCTCGGCCTCAATTACTTGAGCCCCAGAGCTAACGCCTGTGGGGGATATACGACTGGTGATAGCATGAATTCCATGCAATGTCCCCGCTAGGACGAGGTATTCATTGGATGATAATTGAGCAAGACCGTCTGATGATGCGTTGAACAGGGTCGTCGCGGCTGAAGTCAAAGAACATACCGCCGAAGTTTCGCTCATAGATGAGACCTCCTGCCTTGTTGATAATCTACTTGGCACAATTAGCCATAAGAATCGAAGGGATTTAGTTTCCTACCCAAAGGCCGAAGACGACCATGGCTGGCTAAGAGATGATTCTGGATGATGTCGCGTCCGGTGCAACTTGGTACGCGCTGGTTCTCACGCGTCTCATTATGATGTGGCATGGCAGACTACTTCACCTTTCCTCATCACTTTCCTTCATGCATGTTACCTTTAGGACACGGCCGTCATGGTCTGCCTGTGATGCGATCTCCTTTTCCTTATTCTTGGTGATATTTCTCAACTTACATCTGTCATTGGGAGCTCAAAAGCTGGGAGAGCGGGCTTTGCAAGAACTCTCTCCGGCCCAAATCAACTCCCTCGTATCCAAACCCGACCCTACGAGGAACCTAAATCCTGATGATCCCAACTCTCATCTTTCCAAAATACTTATACCTCGCCCTCGTGAGCCTTCCCTTATTCTGCTCCCTGTTGAGACGGGGCTCTTAAAATCCGCACTTGTGCAGCGGATACGGACAACAACACACGAGTGCGAAACTATATTGTGTCAACTCTGAAAAAACTAGACTGGCATGTTGAGGAGGATTCATTTACGGACAATACACCTTATGGGACGAAACATTTCACGAATGTGATAGCGACAAAGGACCCAGACGCCCCACGTCGAGTAGTCGTTGCTGCCCATTTCGACAGCAAGTTCTTCCCGGACTTCCCTCAGAATCAGGTGTGAATTTATTGTCGGCTCATCGTTCTGTATCGGAATTGCTATTTTACTAACAAGTCTATAGTTCGTAGGAGCTACTGACTCGGCAATGCCATGTGCGCTGATGTTAGATTTAGCGGAGACGCTGGATCCTCTTTTGAACCGCCGAAAAGAACAGTACAATAAGGGGCTTGTGGACGATGAAGAGGTGGCAGAGACAACATTGCAGCTAGTCTTCTTCGATGGAGAGGAAGCCTTTAAGGACTGGACCGCCACGGACTCGATCTATGGCGCGAGGTTAGTATGAGTGAGATTATTGCATATGTACGCCTTCTCACATTCTCTCGTGGCAGACACCTCGCACATAAATGGGCTACAACGTACATTCAGCCGAATGCCAAGCGGAGATTAATGACAACATCCACGGAGCTCTCCGGTGTCGAGCACCTCATCCTGCTCGATTTACTTGGGGCGAAAAATCCGTTCATTCAGTCATATTTCCTCGATACAGCCTGGCTCTTTGATGCTATTGCAGGCGCAGAAAAGCGATTGGGAAGTACAGGCGCTTTTGAAGATGCGAAGGGAGCAAGCACTACGAGCTATAAGAGCTTCTTCGTTGCCAGGCGCCCCGAAATCAAGAATTACGGATTTATAGAGGATGACCATATCCCTTTCTTGAAGTATGGAGTAAGCATACTGCATATTATTGCTAGTCCATTCCCTTTAGTATGGCATAGACTATCTGTGAGCTGCAAGGTTTGTTTCAAACTCATCATAAGATGCTAATGTTAGTTTCAAGGATGACGCATCTGCATTGGACATGGAAACGATGCGTCGGTGGAATATGATCATGCGTGTATTTATGAGCGAGTATTTAGGGCTACAGCCCGAGGAGGTGGAGATCAAAATCAAACGGGATAATGGCGAACTTGTGAGTAGTCATTGTAAACTGGATTCTCGCAACGCTCTCATGGTTTGCATTCGATGCACTAGTAGCTCCTTCATCACTCATTAGAGCTTTGAAATTGTATCTGGTGTCGCTTGTACATATGTTGCTTTCTGTAATTTTATGGCGGATTAAATACTCTCGAGTTTGCTTGAAATTTAATTCTTCCGGCGATCCCACTGGCACGTGGTCGGACCACGCCGTGCGACGCGACTCGACGCGACCACGCAACTTAGCCTCTCCTTTCACCAGGCTTCACGTCGCAAAAACTTACGCATACTCTAATTCTTATTTCTCAAGCTAGCGAGCCACCGTGTATTACACCATGACAAGCAGAGCGAAACGAGCGGCCGCGCCCGTTAGGTTTGCCTCAAATACAGACGTGGGCATGGAAGATAACGATTTGGACGACGTGGGGGACGACAAGTGAGCTCGAGCGCCGTTGCGGGAAAAATATTCACTATATTTTCATTTAACACCATACATTCTTTCAAGTATGGTCGATATGCTGAGTATTATGCAGGAATTTCAAAGTACGTTTGCGAGGTTAGCTTAATGAATGATCTACGATTGACTGTTCGTGCGACGGCATTTGCGAACCATTCAACAGAGAAGACCACTCAGAAGACCTCGACTCGTTCTGTAGCGTTCAACAGCAAGAAAAACGCACTGATCTCTGCAGCACGCAAGGAGGCGGAGTTGATGGTCGCCCAAGGCCGCGCATACATGTACGTAATCTATAGTATTTGGTTCCCTAAATTCTATGCCGATCGTCTTTCTCGCTATAGTGAACAGTGTAAGACAAATATTAGTGAGCTGCGGGAACAGGAGGCCCATTCAGACGATATATTGAAGGATGCTATGGGTTTATGGTCTGCTCATGAGGTAAGCTATCAAAACCAATTTATATGCTCTCCGAAGATTAACTTGTCCTTATATGTAGGAGTCCTTCCAGACCCTGCTTTCAGTTTTCCCTGAGCTTATCGAGGAACTATCTCCAAGACGTGCTGAAGAGATCAACGCCGCAAGCGAAATGCGTGAGTCTCCTGGAATACAAGTTTGAGGTTTAATTTGTTGGGTAAATTAACTCCCTACCTTTAGTCGAAACGCATCCCATTGCCCGAGAGGCTTCCCGTCGGAGACTCATGAAGAGTGCCAAGAAACATATGGAGGCTGGTATAGAAGCCCAAAAGGTTCGGCCCTTTCCATTTCTTCTCTCGAGGAGATGCGACTAAAAGTAAAACAGCTCGCCACTGATGCCAACGCACTCATCAAGCATTATAAAGCCTTGCTCCTGTCTTGAACCCTGAAAGTGAACACAAACACAGCTGCTCTTCCTGCTCCTCCTGCTAGTCTTCGACTCTGTCTTATTCTCTACTGTCTGTCTGCTTAGGTCCAGTCATTTACTTCCGATGTCAGGGGCTTTGTCCAGAAACAAGCACTCCTGTCGATCCGCTTTTTCCACGCTAGTTTCCTTCAAGTTCAAATTAATTGTGTTCTGGACGCGTCTTCGTCTCCCGCTTGCTCTTTTATGATGTCATAGTACTAGTACCGATGGTCTGCTTTCTATGTGCGCAATCTTGTCAGTCGTGTCTGTGTACATAATACTGGTGCAGATTGATACTACATACTCAGACAGAGGCAAACCAGTCAGAGGCCGAATACTGCGAGGGATGCGGACGAGTCAACACGTATGTCTCATTTATACGAGTCAGCCGCTAAGACGTGGCTGGCTCCGGCGCGTGCGTCGGACTCGGGTTCAAGTTGCTGAGCAAATGCCGATGACACAGACACTTTCACTTTCTCGGAAGAACTTGCTTACTGTCAGCCTTCCGTCCGTCATTCTCTCTTGAAAATACGAAAATGTTGCATTTCTTCCTTTTCAGTCAACGAAAACATGTACATAGTCGAAATAGTTACCTGTATAAGCGTCGGAGGGATTTTATGAAGGGAAGCTTGGCGAGTATTTGCCTTTTAGAGTTGTCCTTCGGCGACTCGGATAGAAATCACGTGATGGCTGACGGCAGCCTGAGGGACTAAACATCATCGACACGGCCGTACTGCTAAAGGCGGTCAGCAGTCGGGGCCAGTGAGAACATCTTACTCCGCCCTCTCTTCCTCCTTCCACACACCCTCAGACACGTCGTCGCCGTCGCCCGTGATGGCTTCGACGCCAAAGATCAG
This sequence comes from Trichaptum abietinum, assembly GCA_910574555.1. Lineage (NCBI taxonomy): Eukaryota > Fungi > Basidiomycota > Agaricomycetes > Hymenochaetales > Trichaptaceae > Trichaptum > Trichaptum abietinum. The sequence continues at coordinate 3,096,163 of CAJTBE010000001.1, forward strand.
GACCAAGCCGCAAGGCCAAGGTGGTTTCGCTGCCTGGTATGATAGGGTGGCTTCCTTTAATATTGAGACATTATTCGTGAAGAAGAAGGAGCCCGGTCCGCCCAGAACGATCTTCATGAACGAGGATCTACCCCAAGATTATTTCGACGTCAAGGGAAAGGTGAAGAAGGAGAATGTCTACAGCTCGAATCAGGTCGTCACGTCAAAGTACACATTCATAACGTTCTTGCCACGGAATCTGCTTGAACAGTTTCGTCGAATAGCGAATATGTGCGTATTATTCCTATTTTCCATATGTTTGTTAACTCAGACTTCATTCGCGCAGTTTCTTCTTGGTCATTGCTATCCTGCAGTTCTTCCATCAGTTCAGCACCATTTCACCCGGTCTTGTCATACTGCCACTCATAGTGGTCCTTGGCATCACTGCGGTCAAAGACGGTTATGAAGACATCAAGCGGCATCAATCTGACCGGCGCGTAAACTCGTCCGTGGTACGCGTGCTCAAGGGAGGTGGATGGTCTAATCCGAATGTGATGGAACCGAAATCCCGCAGTTTCACCCGGTCTATTTTACCATTCTTGCCCAAGGGGCTGGGGATGAAGGGCCAGTTGAAGGCGTCTAAGACGAAGAAAGGCGTAACTCCGGATATCGAACTCGGCCAACGTGATGGCCCACCAGATACGCGCTCCGAGGCCCCAACGAATGAAGACCCAGACTTGCACAACATCGAGTATGACCACGAACACGAAGCACGAAGACCCTCCCAAGAGCATTCGCATCTCCACCTACCGCACTCCAAACGTGACCCCAGTATCCCGCACTGGCGTCGTACAGCATGGGAGGATGTGCGGGTTGGCGACTTTGTGAAGCTGATGAACGAGGAGAGTTTTCCGGCTGACATTCTGATCTGCGCCACGAGTGAGGAGGAGAACGTCTGTTTCGTAGAGACCAAGAATCTGGATGGAGAGACAAATCTGAAGAGTCGAAACGCGGTCCAGGGCCTGACACATCTTCGTTCGGCTGATGCATGTGCAGATCGCGAAAATGCTCACTTTAGGATTGAGTTGGACAGACCGGACCCAAATCTATATAAGTTGAACGGCGCTGTCGCTACTCCTCACGACAAGTATCCCATTGATCTACAGACCGTATTGCTACGAGGCACAGTTCTGAAGAATACCAGATGGGTCATTGGTATTGTGATGTTCACAGGTGAAGATGCGAAGATCGTCTTAAATGCCGGTGGAACGCCAAGCAAACGGAGTAGAGTGGAGAGGCAGATGAACCCACAAGTGTATGTACCGTTCGTATCAATGCTAATCTCTCGCGTACTCATTCATCTTTAGCTTTGTCAATCTTTTGCTTCTCGCTGTAATGTCCGTTGTTTGCGCTATCGTTGATTCGATCCTTGAGAGGCATTTCTTTCCCGAGCAGGCACCATGGCTCATTGACGATAATCGATCTGATGATAATCCGTCCATTAATGGCCTCATAACATGGGCGTTTGCCCTCATCACGTACGTGCTCGACAATTTTGGACTTAGTTATGCGCTAATATCGCCTTAGTTTCCAAAATGTTATCCCGATCTCACTGTACATCTCCATCGAAGTCGTCAGGACGTGTCAAGCTCTTTTCATTTACTTTGATAAAGAAATATGGTACGAGAAGACGGACCAGCCGACTTTGGCACGCTCGTGGAACTTATCGGACGATCTGGGACAAATCGAGTACATATTTTCGGACAAGACGGGCACGCTTACTCAGAACCTGATGGTGTTCCAGCATTGCTCTATTGGCGGGAAAATGTATAAAGGGGAGGTCGACGTCGATGATGAGCCCAAGGACGTGAAGCCTCCTGTGCAGGAGATCTTAGATGTCCGACTTTCAGCGGCGGCGTCAGATCAGACATCCCAACCGGGTTCCAACGATGACAAGAGAGAAGAACAAACTCCTATAGATCCGGTTGAGGCTGGTGGTGTACAGCTACCAGTCGGTGTGCTTACGCATTTCCATAATGCCGAACTCGCCCACGATATCGCAAGCGCAGTGCATGCTGACGCTGACTCGGAGGACGCCGGCCATGCTCGCACGTTGAACGGTTTCTTCTCTGTACTGGCACTCTGTCACACGGTACTCGCTGCAGTGAACCCGGATACGAACAAGATTGAGTACCGAGCGCAAAGCCCCGATGAAGCGGCCCTAGTCCAAGCTGCTGCAGACGCTGGTTTCGTTTTCCGAGGTCGCGACAAAGAGGTCTTAAGGTTACAGACTCCCTTCTCTAACGAGATAGAGCAGTATGAGCTCTTGAACGTCTTGGATTTCACGAGCGCGCGAAAGCGGATGAGCGTTATTATTCGGAAGATGAACGACGAGGACGGCCGGATTTTCTTGCTCACGAAGGGTGCGGACAATGTCATATTCGAGAGGTTGAAGTCTGGTGTGAATGACGAACTTCGCGAGATAACGGGGCGTCACTTAGACGAGTTTGCTAGTGAAGGCTTAAGGACTTTGACCCTTGCATACAAGGTCATCTCAGGTATGTTTCTTTGATTTGAAGTAGAAGCACATTCGTACTAATGATCTATGTAGAGGAGCAATACGAATCCTGGGCGGAGCGCTATGCGGAGGCTGGTGTGTCTTTGCAAAACCGCGACGAGAATGTGGCTCGTATCTGTGAGGAAATTGAGAAAGACCTCCGCTTGCTTGGTGCAACAGCTATCGAAGATCGTCTTCAGGATGGTGTTCCAGAAACAATCGCAGATTTGAAAACGGCTGGAATAAAGATATGGGTTGCGACAGGCGACAAGCTAGAAACTGCCATTGCAATCGGCTACAGTACCAACCTTATTTCGCACGAATCTAATCTCATCGTTGTTCGCGGCGGCGACAAGGATACCCTATCCATCTTTGATCAACTGTACACAGCTATCACTGAGTTCTTCCCCGAGTCAAATGTTTTGGAGGAAGAACACTTCGATATCAAGGAGAAGCACAGTCGCCGATCCACTAGCTCTGGTAGAGAAGCGGCTTTGCATCGTGTCAACACAGGTGTTTCTTCTATTGTTGGACATAACAACGGAGAGCGACCTGGAGGTTTTGTTCTTGTCATTGAAGGCTCAGCGCTTGATTATGTCAGTCTTTCATTTGGTTCCTATTATTGAAAGCACTAACCCGTCGAAAACGTTCAGGCTTTTACAGATGAAGAGAATAAGCGCCTGCTCCTTCGCTTGTCAATGCTTTGCGAAGGCGTGATCTGCTGCCGAGTGTCTCCCTTGCAGAAGGCCCTCATTGTTAAACTTGTCAAGGATGGCATCGGTGCTATGACCCTTGCCATTGGAGATGGTGCAAACGATGTCAGCATGATTCAAGCTGCTGATATCGGTGTTGGCATCTCTGGAGAGGAGGGTCTCCAAGCCGTTAACTCTTCGGACTATGCTATAGCGCAGGTATGCACACGATCGTGTTCATATTCTTATTTGAGATTAACTTTTTTGCAGTTCCGCTTCTTGAAGAGATTACTTCTTGTGCATGGTCATTATTCTTACGCTAGGAATGGCAATATGTGAGTTTTCTCGTTAATATTAGATTTAAGAATTCATTCTGACTGTATCATAGGATTGTGAACTTTTTCTACAAGAACATTGTTTGTATAGGCATCTTATGGTGGTTTATGATTTATTGTGGCTGGAGTTCTCAGTAGTGAGTAAAGAGAAACTGTCGATTGGTTGTCGTATCTAAACATTTCTACAGTGTCTTTGAGTACACCTACCTCCTTTGGTGGAACGTTTTCTGGTCCCTCTGTCCAGTCATTGCCATTGGTTTGTTCGATCGTATCGTTGGTGAGTAAATCTCATTATCGACCGTCCTATCAGTCCTGACTGTCAAGTAGACGATGACATTCTCATGCAACTTCCGGAGCTGTATCGCTATGGTCGAGAGAAATATTGGTTTGGAATCTGGACCTTCTCTGTTTATATGCTTGATGCAGTATATCAGGTGCGTTATGCGAAGACAATTATCGATTATTCATTAATCTATTTATTATAGTCTGCCGTCATTTTCTTCCTCTTCCTGTACGCGTATTTCATGCCAACTGCGAGACCGGACGGATTTGATGTCGCTCAGTATGAGTTCTCAACAGTACGTTGAATGGCAAGGGGAGATCCACTATTGGTCATTGACGCTTGCTTTGCAGACAATGGCAGTGGCTGCTGTTATGACAGTTAACTTGTTTAATGGCTTGAACACAGCCGCTTGGACTGGCTGGGTATATTTTGCTGTCTTCATCGGCATCGTACTTGTATGGGCGTATACTGTATGTTTTTCTGCGCTCTTCTAGCACCTTGAGATGTGGAGTTAACCATCTGTCTTAGGCTATCTACTCAGTGATATCTCCCGGATGGATCTACGTACCCGTATAGTTAGTGCCTTTATCTTTTCAACACATGTCTTTTCGTATTGACCTCATTCATACTCACAGCGGGAATGATCACTACCTTTTCCGATCTGCAATATTCTGGTTCTGCATTCCCCTGGGCGTCTTTCTAGCTCTTCTCCCCCGTTACGTTGCGAAGGCTTACCGTTTCAACTTTTCACCCACTGACATTGATAAAATGCGTGTGGTTCGCAAAGCTGATCCTAGTCGTCGTTCCCGCGAAGAATTACTTGGTGAACACAATAAGCGATATGGACTTGCTGCTTACAGCAATTCCAGGGCTTCCCTCGCCGACAGGAGAGGCAGTAGAACAGATATGGCAACCGGCCTCCAGGTTGTTCATCGTGGTTTCGACTTCTCACAAGAAGAGGGAGGTGTCGCCATACAGCGAATACAAACAAACCTTTCCGAACGCCGTAAGGACGTTGTTAGCGAGCGGGCAGGAACTAAAGGCCGCAGAAAGCGAAGCGGATCAAATCGTTTCTTCTCCCTCGGACGATCGAGGAAAAACAGAATACAACAAGATCAATCATTATCATAGTTTCCTGACATTCACGATCACGATCTTTAACGCTTTATCTATTTGAACATATATAGTTTGCTCAATTTTTCTCCAGCATTTACAGTAGTCGCGTAATATTCAATTGCATAGTCCGTTCTGTAGCGCTGTATTGTATTTCTTCCCAAATATAGCATTTTTAACCAGTTTGAAAGCATAGAGTTTGCGTACATGTGTCTGATCTATCGAACAGTAAGTATCTTAGAATTCTTGGGGATGGTTGGCGAGAGCTTCAATAAAAGGCCGGTCTACGTTTTTTACTACCCCTTCAACCATTCCTTATTGCAGAAACCGAACTCTATAGGGTTCTCCTCAGTAGGGATTAATTTCTTGTAGCGAGTACGGCGTCGCCAGAAAATCTGAAGCCGTTCGGTAGAATAGCTGCGCCCTAGCCTATTCAAGCAGATGGCATTCAATAGCGGAGACCCATGCCGAGCGTGCAGTCAGCAACACCTTCGGAAGAGCTGATCTAGCAGTAAATTCGCAGCTTTCAGAATTCTGCTAGATTCCTCTTACACCATAGCCAAGCAGCGAGGTAATCGAGTGGCTACTTGGCTTGATGTCGCTTAGAAGACAGTGACTCCCGCCTGTGTTCCTGTATACTGCGACTTCATATCGTCGTCAATGGCATCATCTTGACTCTTGTAGTCGAACTGCGAGAGGCTGCCCATGTCGGAAATGCCTGCCATCGAAGACAGCGAGCCACGACGGCGAAGACGGTCAGACTGTGAGTAGGCGATGCTGCTTGCACGATCCGAGGGAGCGAGTCCACCAACGACACTTCCAGTATCCGTGACATTGCTGGGGCCGATGTCTTGAGAAATAATGGAGCTCGCGTAGCCACCGTACGTGCTGCGTTTCTGTCCACCTGAAGAACGAAGTTGTCCGAAGGGCCCATTCGTAGCTGCAAATGAAGGCAAACCAGACGAGTAGGTCGCTTGAGATCGGAGGGATTGGACATCGGACGGAATATATCCAAGAGGATCATGAGTTCTGTAGAAACTGGCATCGAATCTGCTTGGCGTCCCACTCGGTGTTCCAGAACGGCCACCAGTGGTATTGAGAAGATCTCTTGCATTGACTTCGTGCCGCCGGAACTGGTCGAGGGACTTGTTCAATGCCCGCCTAGGCTTGCTGAACTGTATCATGCTCGGCTGCAAGTTGTTGAGTGGTCCCTCGACAAGGCAATTTTTCTCCTTGTAATGTGTCAATAAATAATGCCACAGAGGGTGCTGAATTCGATATCAGTCAAATTCATTTCGAAGAGATACAATTTCATACCTTGCTCAAAACCTTCGGGTTACCCAAAATGACAACACCATATTTTGCACGAGTTAACGCGACATTTAACCGACGAGGATCATTTAAGAAACCGATGCCCTGGTGCTCGTTGCTTCGAACGCAACTGAGTATGATATAGTCCTTCTCGCGGCCTTGGAACGCATCTACACTGGCTACTTCAATCTCCTTGTACAGATCCTTCTTCAGAGAGCCATTGAATTGCATATAAGTGACAATGTAAGACCTCTGCCCTTCGTAGGGCGTGACAACGCCAATCTGCGACGGGACGACACCTGACTTAAAGAACTTTGTCACTATCTTCTCCACATTCGAAGCTTCAGTTCTATACATGAAAAGGTCAGATGGGTATAACATTGCCTGGAAGCGTTTCGTTCTAACCTATTGAGGAACGAAGTTCCACTTGAGGAAATTTCTTCTTGACCCAAGTTCTGGTAAAAGAACATAGGTGTGTCAGGAACAGGCCAGGGGAAGTCGACATTCTTCCTCAGGCGCTCTGGAGCAGTGACACCGTTTTGTAAGGTTCCTTCGTAAAACATGTTCGATGGGAACTCAGACAAGCACGGATGCATGCGGTACTGGACTTGAAGACGAATCGGCCTGTTTCCAAGAACAACAAGCCTTTCAAAGAGTGACTGGGTCAACCCAGCCCGAGCTGCCTTCTTGTTCATGATAACGGGTCCAAGTTGCTAAAATGACGCATATTAGTGAGATACAATTACTATCAAAATCTGTCGATAAACATCAATACCTGATGGTCACCGACGAGGACTACCTGCTTGCAACCTAAAACGAGAGGGATCATACATTCTGAAAGATATTAGTAAGAAGTGATGAAAGACAAGACTATGCAAATCTCTCACCAGGTTCGGCAGCTTGAGTAGCTTCGTCGATAAGGACTGTCCGGAATTTCAACTTGCTCAAACGTGGATCACCACAACCAACACATGTTGCACATATGACATCGGCAGCGTTCAGGATTTCCTTTTCACATTGCCTGATCAAGGTCTTGTATTTCCTCTCATCGTTTGAACTCAATTCTCCTTGTTCATTCTTCAGCTGAATAAGCTTCTGAAGCTCAACACTTGTTGTGTTGTTAGCGACTTGACGATGAAGAGTAAGGAATGCCACAGATGATTCGAGCGCCTCACGCGACTTCGCTGTCAGTCGCACAACCTTCAAACCAGTTGAGTGTATCTTCTCTGTCAACTGGTCTACTGCAACATTGGAGGGCGCGCAGACAAGGACCTGTCCCGGATTCATCTTAGCAAGATGGTACACAATCGATGCCGATGTCACTGTCTTTCCGGTTCCTGGAGGACCCTAAACAACACATAAGTATAAGACAATGATCTTGGTGAATTATTCACATACAACATACCTGAATGAGACTTAAGGGTTTCTGCAATACACTTTTAACAGCGTACATCTGCGAATGGTTGAGCTCAGGTAACCCAGGCGCGGAGAACCTCTTCGGCATCTGAGTCTTGAGAACCTGAGGTTCTAATTCGTGGCCTAGAAGTTTATGATACTGTCCTATTGTGAGCAAGGGAATCACAGCGACTATATGGAGCCAAATGGACTTACAATGTACCCGCTAACGCTCTTTTCGTCCACAGCGAAAGTCTTCATAGCAAGCTGCATCCTATCAAAACTGGTTGACTTCCAGACAAAATCGGCAACGAAATTATGAGTGATTTCAGTAGGAACACCTTCACTCTTGCGAAGTTCCAATCCGATCTCATCGGAAACATCTATGCAATTTGATTAGTAACAGATACATCGAACAGAAGCAATATAGAATATATATAACTCACTATTCGGAATCTTTACAACATGCCCTACACCCTCCCAAGGTTTGTGCAGCTCTCCTTGATATCGAAGCCTCAGTTCGTCACCAACCGCAAGTCTGACTTCCCCACTCTCCAACTTCGGAAGGTTGAACCATGCAATACGCTTGTGGTTCAAACCGATATCCCATCGCACACTAATATCGGTCTGAGTCTGACTCTCCTTCAGCTTCTTGTCGTAGTCAGCTTCTATCTTGACCAAGGGTCCAAATATGTTTTGGTATTGATAAGCATCTTCGTAACGAAGAAGGATGGGTTGTGGTTCATCATCGACACCTGGTTTCTCAAGATCCTCCAAAGTAGCGTTCGCATTTTCACGCCAAAGGTCTTCCAGACGGTTAATTTGAGCAAACGATATTTGTCGTGAACGCAGTTGCTCTGCTTCGCTAGGAGGCTTCACGAGCCACGATAGGAACGACCGGTCATCAATCAGTGGCGCCCACAGCGCAGCATTCCAGGATATATCCTTCGATGTAGCGGCACAGGGTTGACTACAGTTGTATTTAGCGAGAGTATTACTAGAAGACAGAATATATGCCACTTACCGACAAAGAAGCACAACAACTGTATCGCTCTTTGCAGGAATAAATCCAAGCATGAACACATTTTTGCTTCCGCAAATGTAACATTCAGGGGTCGTTTCTCCGAGCGGACTTTCGGCGTGAAGAATAACTTCCTTGTGTTTAGCGCGCACAAGGTGATTCACAATGTGGGAAGCGGAAGTGTTGCCTCGCGAGTTACAGAACCATTTTGAACATACAAGACATTTGACAACAGACGCCGGGGAGTGGATACCACAATAGCTAGAAGACAAATTTTATTAGTAAGTTCCGAAGAAGCGAATGCCACAGTCCGTACCTGCACGCGTGAGGAGGCAGTTCGACAGCGCTTTCGTCCTTCAGGTCGTCCAGAACGCCGTCTAACTCTTCATCGATGGCTCCTGCCTGTAACAATGTCTGAGCATCAGGTTTGTTCGCAAGGGCGCCACTGGGTATACGTGGGCCAGATATTGATAGAGACGACAAGCTTTCGAGGTCGTCACCAAGTCTGTTGTGAGTGCTCGTGGTAAACCCAGAGACGACTGATGAAGTATCGTCTACGATTGGTATACCGCCGTAAGATGATGCAGAATCATACTGATAGTTTTCAAATTCGTATTGGTCCATTGCAAGAGAGAGGGTTGGAGGTATAGCAAGTAGAAGGTAAAGCAGAAGGAGCAGTACAGCACAGCACTTCACTCCCGATTATTGAGTCAACTTGAGTGATTAGTCATCAACATGGACTGCCTGCCACTGCACTGGCAGTTCGAGCGAGGTCTTTGACTCTGCACCACTGGTACCTGCGAATCCGATGGATGATGTTGTCTATCAAGCTCAGTCCTTAATCGATACTCTGGCTGGGTCTTTGGGCTCATCAATCCTCCACACTCACCCAAATGATCTGGGCGCTGGTGTAGCTGAGTATCTGGATGGATCTGAAGAGACCTCCGGAAGATTCAAGATTCATCCAAGCTGGTCTTCGTGGTGGAATTGGGCTTACCAGGATGAGAAGCGATGGAAGAAACTTATAAAGGAGCAGTGCTACATAAATGCTTGTTCCGGTGGCTCTGAGAAGAATGTAGACTGTATTCCGGGTGCTTTGTACGATCTGCTATCTGAAGCAAATTGTCATTCTCTCCCCCGCTTCCGGGACGTCACATCTCTGCTTCGACTACCACGAGAGGAATACGCTAATCTGAAACCATCGACAAAACAGTTCAAGCTAAACCCGGCCTCACATCCTGGTCCTATACGGACGAAGCATCCTCTTGGCATGTCGATGAAGAAGGAGCATGAAGTCACTCGAATGACTTCTTGTGTGGCCCAGACATTACAAGCAGCATCCAATGCTCTCGGAATTGAAGTTCGTCACATTGTAGACATTGGATCTGGCCAGGTTAGCGCCTTAAATCTCTACAGAATCTTGATTCACTCATCGTATTCCCCGAAGATAGGGATATTTATCTTGCTCGTTGGCGGATCTGTCCTGGAGTTTGGAACATTCTCAAGATCATAACGGTGAGTGCAGTCTAAATCCATTGCCTTTTCTTTCTTTGACCTGGCGATAAAGCAAGTTTCTCCCCAAACACACATGTTCTCGGGCTAGATTCGTCCTCAGAACAGATTAAGGGCGCTGAACGACGTGCAACTGCGCATGGATGCAAAAAGCAGAAAACTTCTCAGGCAGGACATGAAAGCGAAAGCAACGGACATGTTGACAATTCTAAATCTACCCTGACCTTTCGTACGGTCTGGCTAGGTGAGGCACCTACTCACGAGAATCATCCTGGCCAGTTTCATGCCGCCGGCAGCAAGGAGAGTACCTATGGGGACTTGGAGGACGTCGTCGACGACTGGCTGGCGAAGCTTCCCAAATCAGAATCGGACGCCAATGTCCCACCGGATGCGATACCAGTAGCTTTCGTCGCACTTCACGCCTGCGGTACACTCACACCAAACATTCTAAAAAAGGCGCTGCAATTGAGGAGGGAGCGATCAAGGTCTTTAAATCGAAGCTGGTTCGTCGCAGCCGTGATTGTTGTGGGGTGCTGCTACAATTTGTTGGAAGAACAGGGTAATATGATGAATTGCCACATTGCATTCTCCGTATCTAACATTCGGAAGCCTTATAGACTTTCCGCTTTCAAACACCGTTGCGGACCACATTGAAAATAACTATCCCAACTTCAAACTCACTTACGGTCATCTCCAGTTAGCAGCTCAGGTTCCATCCGAATGGCTACGCGACAAAGAAGCAGAAGCTAGAGCCGAGTTGGCCATCCAGAAGGTTTTATACCGCGCTCTTATCACGCCTGCACTCGTGCGTTCCGATGACGAGACTGCAAAGTTGACCACGTCCGGGTTTGACAAGACTAAACGACGCATTGGAAAGCTGAATGACAACGCATATACGTCTTTCGAGACATTCCTAGCAGTTGCCAGCAAGAAACTCGGGTCCGATCTCTCCGAAAAACTGTCCAGTCTCATTACTATGGACCCGCGCCTGTTGGTAGAAACGAAGATCGCAAGGCTTATAGAAGTGCTACAAACTTTGCGATGTGCGTTAGGCCCTGCAATGGAAAGTCTCATCATCCTCGATAGAATCATATGGCTATGGGAGAGCGTCGATGTTATAGAAAAGACAAACGAGAGTATGGACATTGAACTCGTCAATGTGTTTGATCAGTCCACGGATAGCGGAAGAAACATAGCGATAGTTATGTATGAAGGGTGCGGTGCCAAGTTCAAAAAGTAAAGAGAAGGCTGTGTAACTTGACTTCGCACACAATATATGCTAGATCTACCTAATAATAACAAATCTTACTAGCTGGTCCATATTTCACTAATCTTACATTCAATGATGAAATCTAATACGTCTTGACCAACTTTAACATGGTTGCTTCGGCTGTGGGTTGCTCCAACTGCTTGGCTAGCGTCTTACAAAGAAACGATGTTAAATCAGTCACGGTGATGAGATGAATTGAAGGAAAGGACTGTACCTCATTAACAGACAGGTAAGTTCGAATAAGCTCCTCCCCTAACGCTTTCGCTAACACCTTGTCCTCAAGGAGGGCTTTCCGTGCCTCCTCAATACTCAATGGCATCCTCGTCGTGACCCCTTTCTTAGTTCTCTCAGACGCGCTTAGTTCACTCGCAAGGCCAGAGATACCATGCATCGTCAAAGGCATCTGCCGTCTCACACCATCGAGGCCGCCAGCGAGGAGTGCAGCTGCAGCTAGGTATGGACATGCCGTTCCGTCGACACTTTTGATTTCGAAATTGTAGTCCGGAGCACCGCGTCCGCATACGCGAATGGGCGACTCGCGATTGTCGCGTCCCCAAGCTACCCAGGTCCCGCCAGACCAGGCGCCATCGACCATGCGATCGTACGATGCGACCGTTGGGAGTGTAAATGCGGTGATAGCAGGAAGATGGGAGAGCAGGCCAGAGACAAAAGAGGCCTCAAGGGAGTTAAGGAGGACAGTCGTTTCCCCAGGGGCAGGGAAGCGAGTAAAGGAATATTTCGCAGACTTGAGGGATATGTGTGTATGTGCAGCGCTTCCACCTTTGAATCGCATCAGTAAAGCAATCCCACAAAGTCATATTAGGCACGAGCTGACAGTTGGTGTTATAAACTCGCGGTGCAAGCGTGGCTCGCATCCCGTGCTTGGAGCAAATGTTCATGATTATCTCTCTTGTTGCGACCAATGCATCACAAGCTTCTAGTGGTGGTAAAGGTCCTGTAACAATCTCAAACTATAGGGGACGTAAAGTCTCTGTTCTGGCGCACGAAGCTCAGCAGCTTACCTGTCCAGGAGCAGCTTCGGCATGATACATTTGGAGTTCAATTCCAGACAAAGCCAAAGCCTCCGCGATTTCTTCGAGGGCAATTGCTTCATCGGTCCCCGCACATATAGCGGGAGACTCAGACCAACCATATTCGTTGACCGCTCTTAATGGTTCCGTCGATCTGAGGAAGATAACCTCAGTTTCGAAGCCCATGAGAAACTCTATGTCATCACTCTTCTTCGCTTCTCTTCGTGATGAATTAGTACCGTCTTATTGTAAAGAGAAGACATTCGTGCCAGTGCTTACTGGACTATGTTTTGGAGTAAGGCTCTTGGACACAGAGGAGTCTTGAATAGGTCATTCCCATCCGCGTTTCTCATAGCCTCCTTCTCCTGGAACCAACCCATGACACAGGCATGTCCGGGCGCGAAAGGAAGCAACCTCGCGGACGTTAAATCCGGAACGTACAAGTATTCTCCAGCAGAACCAAATCCAGGCGCCAGCGATATGAATACCAGTCCAAAGGCTGCTTTCGTCAACATGATCCCGCCATTAGGGTTGATCTTACTTCCTGTCTTCGCCGAAGAATCCGTGACAAGCTTCTTGAAGTGCGCGATAGGGATAATTCGGTAGCGTACGAAGTTGATGAGGTCGACCCAAGTAAGGCGCACAAAGCGGACCCCTGCTTCCTCCAACTCTTCAATGGTCGTCGGATGTGACTTCGGCATTTCGAGGAAAGGGATATGATGGATGCGTTCGACAGTCCGGTTGAGAGATTACATGTAAAATGGCCATCATTGCTCCCCCCTTCAAAAGGAAATCACAGACACAACGTTTTACACGTTTTATGCGGTCGTTCAGCGCTTTACTTCCCAGTGCCACCGTGTACTTCTATGATCTCCGAGATCGTAATCAATGTGGCCACTTCGATAACGTGTGCCAATCGGTACACGGTCGTATTGAAAGCGTCCGGAATTATCTGCTTGAATATCCCATCGCGTCCCGTGTTAAATCTTTCAGACGTCGAAGGTCATCAGCTCACTATCAAAAGTTTAAGCCACTATAAATTCAGTGAGATTCATACGCACAAGACAATCAAAGTCGTCATTGAAGAGGAAAGAAAGCAAGTCTAGAATTACATACATTCGTAAAACTTGGTTCCGGCGTGACATTTAAGTCACATTGAGACGCGTTAAGTCACAGTCGTCTGATTATGTCACGAAGTGCTACAAGAGCCGGTTCCGAAGGACCGCGTTGTTCAAACTTCACGTTGATTCAGACTCCAGTTCTTCTTGTGTACCCATTCTTGGTTGCGCTCTCACATCTATTGGTTATGTCGAGTCCGAACTTCTTTATCTATCGAAATTTCTGAGAGACTATTGCACAAATCATGTCATTCAGCGCGGATAACTTCATCTTTTGGTCTGCGCCTTCGGTGGAAGAAGAGGAAGATGTGGGTTTTGAGGATGAAGTGACTCCTGAACTGTTGCAAAACGAAGTAGATGGACATGATAAGGGCAAGGGCAAGGGAAAATCAAGGGAATCAATGTATGTCTCTCTTGTGGAAGGTAATCATCCGGTTTCAATGAATTGTTCTCATGCTGTGACTGACTGGGTGTTATAGGAATGGTTAAGACTGTACTCGAGCAAGAATCGTTCTTGTTTTCTGACGAGGAGTTAACATTCTTCACGTCGTACAGTACTCTTTCATGTAAGCATCTCAGAGCTCTCTCTGGCCCTCAGACCGTCTCAACAGGCGGTTTAGATAAGGCTAGGTATCTCCTTGCAAGATTGCTGGTACGTAAAACGGGCAAGTGGTACCGCTTTGACCAGTTAAAATATGTGTCCGAGCTCGGTTTGGATGGCATATTGGAAGCAATGAAAGAACTTTCCGGATCATTGTCCACGATAACCTCAGCAACTCCGAGTGCGGCAACTCAGACCAAGACACCGTCAAACAACAGTACGAAGGCCGCTGACGTAGATATTATCGATCTTACGCTTGAAGAAGAAGATGATGACAAGGCTTATCCAGTTGCATCTGGTCCTTTAAAAACTATCATCCTTGCTTCGGCATCTCAGTCATCTACGCCTCCAAAATCAGATTCAGGCTCCCAAAGCACAAAAACAGCGTCAATCAGGAAGGGACTGTTCGACTTCTTTGCAGAAGACGAGTGTGTGGCAACTCTGCCTGAACTATTGAAATGCCTTACGGTAGAAGAACTCAAATCGCTTGCCAAGACGATGAAACTATCTAATGCTCTGACAACCGTGAGCTTCTCGATTACATCCATAATGTCTTGTCTCTTAAAACATTTTTAAAGCGAGCTGCACTTGTAGACGCTCTGCTTGCCTCAGCCTCCGCACAAACAACGTTAGGTGGCTTCGCGTCTCCTCGTGGCCCAAGGAAGTCGTTTGGAAAGGATGCCCAGACAGTTCGACTCAAACAAGCGTGTTTGTCGTTTACACCAGTGAAAGCACAAGTGCAAACCGATGTACTGAGAGGCCATGCTTTGAAGACCCTAAGTGAGGAATCTTTGAACACCAGTTTATTCACAGACTGCTAACACCTGCATAGAGAAATGTATTCGAGTTAATGACTCAATAAACGCCTTGTTCCACCGCTTGCACATCATCTACTTTCGTTCGTAAGTAGTCCCAACTCTCAATAGTCAGGAGCGTACTAAACTCGGATCACAGCACTGAGCACCCTGTTTCGCTCTTAACCCCGGCTTTACTTCGCAGGTGTCGTAAGCGTTTCTATCCAATATACACTTACGTCCGAACACCGGAGATTTTCACATCTCGCGACGCATTGTTAGCATACGAGGACGCTTTGCGAATGGAAGCTGCGATCGATATGATGTTAGAGGATAGCATTGATGTTGAGGTTGCCCAAGCACATATAAATGCTTGGGCGAACGGGAGAGAGCGAACTAGTACAACGGACGACCCACCCCCTCATACGCTTCGCAGTCGATGTGACAGTCTGGCTCCGATGGAATTTGCTGGAAAAGAGAACACTCCAAGTCCGCAAAGACCGGCTTCCCCAATCCTCGAGCGCGATCGCAGTATGAGCATTTCTGTGAAAGTAGATCCGGAGGAGAAAGTTACTGGGCCGGTGAAGGAATCGCGGACAGTGATCTATGCTCGATATGTTATTGAAGTGTTCGAACGCGTTTATCCACGATGGAAGGAGCTAGTTCGACAACGCGGAGCTATTGGTGGTCGGCCTAGTGGGTTGGAACGCTTCGACGAAGGCTACATTTTGACAAGGGTTGTCTATAAAGGTTCGTCGACAGTTTCCATTCCGTGATCTATTCTTCCAATCAACTTATATTATTATGATCAGGTGCTTCTGCTTTCGGCAAACTGAAAGACTTCGACCGTGAAGTTGCACTGCTGGAAGAGCTTCTTGCGCAGCGTCGCTGGCGAAGGGGGAAACGGGGCGCTTGGTATGATCGCTGGGCTTTGGTTCTTATGCACCACTTGTCGCGCGCGAAGCAAGTAATAGATGGCGAGCTACGTCCAATATCAAAAGAGGACCAAAAGAAAATGCTTCGAAAGGCCATGGAAGTCATTCATGACGGACTGCGTGACGAAGATACACATATCGGTTTGTTCCGTATAAGAACATTGTTAACTATTGATTCTCATCTCTTTCTTATCCCTGTAGTCCATAGACAAGCTCTCGCTCATCGCTTGGCCCGATTGGAGAAGCGGTTGAAAGTGCCTGAGAAGGAGCGTCACGAATGCGCAGGAAAACTTCAGAAGGCTGCAGAAGTCAAGTTCCTCGGAGAAAGGATTAAACGGCGCAAAGAGGGAATGCCATATGACAAGACGAACGCATTTGCGAACAAGATGCTTGTTCCAGTTTCTGTACAGATTCAAGGAGGCGCCGCCGTAGCGAAGCACTTGGAACAACTTAAGGTGGGTGACTGCTAAGAAATGATTGAGCTTGGAATCCTTAAACATTGTCTTATAGAGGGATCGCCGCAAGGTAATCAAAGAGCAATGGAAGGGAAAGTCTTTGTGGGTTGGAAAGTGCGGGGAAGAAGTCAATGTAGAAACTTTGGCACTCCAACACTACGAGCTACAGGGTTTTAAAGGGTTTGTGCAATTGATAGTTAGAAGTGTAGTACGCGCTGACTCTCTTTTATGTCTCCAGCTTTCATTCTGAGGCTAGCATCGTATGCACTATATGGGGCCTTCTCTTCTGGGATATTCTCTTCTCATCGGTTCCGGGGGCTTTCGAAACTCCTTACCAGTCGGCTCCTTTAGATATTGCGACAGAGTGCTTTTACTTCGCAAGAAAAGACGCAGTGGAGAGACGATTGGAAGAAATTAAGCAAGGGAAGGCACCGGATATCCTGGCCGAGGTGGACAGCAAGTACAGGGAGAACAACACGATGTGCGTCGGCGTCCGATGGAACGACTTCTCCAAGCAGGACTTGGCGGAGATTGTGACGGTAAGATTTCTTGATTGTACTGTCGAACCGTTGTTCATACTGATGACTCTCCAAAGTGTCTGGGCGGACGGGGACTGTCGGTCATATGCCGCCTCTTCTGCGAGGACTACGGTGGGAGACACAGCGGTATACCCGACCTTATCGTATGGCGAATGGAGGATAAACTAGCAAAATTCGTTGAGGTCAAGGGCCCTGGAGACAATCTTTCTGAGAACCAGAAGGTTAACAAACTCTCTTATCCATTTTTACTCGGAAGCTCAATTATCTTCAGGTCTGGATCGATGTGCTCTTGCAAGCAGGTGTTGGTGTCGAAGTATGTCGCATTGCGGAGACTGAGAAGGGAAAGGATGATACGGAGCTCGCTAGACGCAAACTACCCAAGAAACCAATCGTTATTCGAGTCTATCGTCCGAATGACGGAAACGATGGCACACCCATCGATCTGGATGAGGCTCCTGATATCGAATCTGAGGACGAAGTAGATGACCAGGTAGTTGTCGGAGACGACGCGGAGGTGGGTCCTCCAAGAAAACGGCAGAAGACTACCGATGGGAGTCGTTGAGAAGAATTTTCTGTCCTTACTGTGTTCCGCATCCTACACATATTCTAACTTATCTTTGATTTATAGATAGATTTGTCCAATACATATCATGTTGTAATGTACAGTAGCTAGAGTTTTGTAAACGTATTGCTATTCCAATTCCCACTAGCCTCTAATGGTTTGCTTGACCTTTTGCTGCTCCGATTACACTCCGTTCGCCTCGGCCTTTACTTTCAGAGGGACATTAATTGCTATGGCATTCAAGAGAGCCTTGACACCGGATACACTTATATCTTCATCGATATCTGCTCCCCAACAGGAAGTCCTCTTGGACTGACCGTCAGTGGAGTTGCTGTAAACAAGTTCGACATACGATGCGGCTTTCACTCCTGAGCCGATACCGATTGAGTGTTCAGAGTACTCGCGAACCGTCAATGTTCCAACATGGTAGGGTGCCAAGGCCGCGAGGACAGCAGATAGAGGGCCATTGCCCTCCCCCTTTACCCTCATCTCTTGTCCATTGATGGTAACAACTACGTCTATCGATGACACTTCACCGTCGCCGACGTGCTCCATAGTGAACTTATGCATCAAGAGTGGCAAATCACGGTTCGCGAACCCGTATGTCTTCTTGAAGAGTTCAGTGACGTCTTCATATTCAATCTTTCCGGCTTTCGAGGCGCGTTGCACAATTTCGAAGAAGTTGCTTTGCAGGCGCCGAGGGAGGTCGAGATGGAGGGAATTGAGGATGACGGACGCGACGTCTGCCTGTCCGGACTGGACTTCGGATCCCACGGCGAGCTTGAGTTCGGGAAGTTTACGATCACCAATAGCATTGTTGGCAGCGCTAAGGACAGCGCGTAGACCGGCACCTGCGATATCAGTGTCGACGCCGACTCCCCACCAGCCCTCTTGGCGCTGGTTTGGGTCACGTTCGGCATCAATCAACTCAACGTATGATGCTGCTTTGGCGTTCATACCCTCACCGATAGTATGCTCGACGTACTCCCGGATGGTCAAGTCAATGTCAAGATGTGTTCTGAGAGCGTCCAACAAGGCGGACAAGGGTCCATTTCCACCACCGCGAATGACGCGGAATACACCGTCGACTGAGACTGTGCCATCGAAATGTCTCCGTTCATCTAGAGCCTCGCCCTGCTCGTGCGGTATCTGGTCGATTGGGTCCTTGACACGTTCGTCCGAAATCGAGAACGACCGAAGGACTAGACGGCCGTCATAATTCGGTCCACCAAGGTGATATGAGCTTCGAAACGCTGTAGTGATATCATCGACAGTCATTTCTCTAGCTTCTCTATCAGAGATGGTCTGAATGACTTTGTAGAAGGCGATTTGCATTTTGCGTGGCATATCCAGGCCGAGATGCGTCTTGACGAGGTACGCAATTCCACCCTTTCCGGACTGAGAGTTGACACGAATAACAGCTTCGTAGCTACACCCGAGGTCGCGCGGATCGATGGGGAGATATGGCATGTGCCATATTTCCGGCTCACCCTTCGCTCGTGCTTCCGCATGTCTCTTCTCTTGCACTTCGAAGCCCTTCTTGATCGCGTCCTGGTGCGAACCAGAGAAGGCGGCGAACACAAGTTCACCAGCATATGGATGCCGAGGGTGAACTGGCAGGTCATTGCAATGGTTCACAATGTCAATACATGCCTGAATATCGCTGAAGTCTAGATTCGGACTGATCCCTTGCGTATACAGGTTGAGCGCGAGAGTAACGAGGTCAACGTTGCCGGTTCGCTCGCCATTGCCAAAGATGCAGCCTTCAACGCGATCAGCTCCTGCCGTACATGCGAGCTCGGCGGCGGCAATGGCGGTACCTACAAGAAAATCAATGAATGGCGCATATAGTTTGGACATGAGAACTAACCTCGGTCATTATGAGGATGTAAACTCACAACAATTTTCTCCCGTTCTGAGATATTCCGGCAGAAATACTCGATCTAGGAAAGGCATAAGCACTGACGATATCCCATAGAACAGTAAAGGGGAGAGTCTCTTACTTGATCGGCATAATGATTTGGAGGAGCAATCTCTACGGTAGCCGGGAGATTGAAAATGATACGCTCATCTCCAAGGCCAGCCTTTCCCCACGTTTCTTTCACCGCCTCGCACATTTCCACCGCAAATTCTGGTTCTGTTTGAGTGAATGTCTCCGGGCTATATTCGTACTTGAACTTCGTGCCGTACTTTGCCGCATACTCGTCTGCGAGTTTCCGAACGATTTTAGTGTGCTTGATCGCAAGGGCTTTTGTCTCAGCCTGAGAATTTTTGAAGACAACTCCTCGGAACAGTTCAGAAGTTGCATTGTACATGTGTATGATGACATGTTTAGCCCCTGCGATAGCTTCGAACGTCCGTTGGATGAGCTCTTCCCGAGCAGGTGTGAGCACCTAATACCAACATTTATTCTGTATCCAATATGCGATATGAAGCTTAATCTTACCTGTATCCAAACATCATCCGGTATTGTGTTCCCTTCTATCAAGTCCCGAGTGAACCCGAAGTCAGTGTCGCTTGCTGAAGGGTATGAAATCTCGATCTCCTTGAACCCGCACCGCAGAAGGTGTTCGAAGAACATATGTTTCTGTGTCGCGGTCATTGGGCAAGCCAAAGCCTGGTTTCCATCGCGAAGATCGGTTGAGAGCCAGATTGGCACTCTGTTGTGCAATTTTGAGGGCCACTGTCGGTCGTCGAGCTTCAAGGGTTTGTAGGGCTTGTATTTGACCGAAGGGTCTGTACTAAAGACCAATCAGTTCCGAGTTCTGTTGCAATGTTGAGGGTACATACAGCATACACATCTCGACGATATATGGGAGTCAACGATGTCGGATGAGTGGGGATGAGAGGAGGATGCAAAGACAATGGGAGGATAGAGCAAGGAAGAAATATGCATGGCTGCTAAAGCACAATTTAAATGAGTCAATCTTCAGTCCGAAGCCACGGCGTACTAAGCGTGGTAATTTTTCGGCCGGTGCAGTGGTAACTTGTTCGAGTGAAGCTACGGCCATGTGCGCTCGTTCTACTCCTCCCTCGACCATGAGTGATTTATATGCTGTCGCAGGTATAGAAGCCCATGTATTGTCTCCTTTGTGCCTTCTGAACGTACAATCTCTTTCTATCAGACTTTTGTCTTATACCGATGGGCACAGGCGAACCATCTGTAATGCTCTCCACACCTCTTGACGGGCCTCGTTATGAATCTTAGGTTATGTTTGAAGGTTGCGATATACATTGCCGAATGCCAGCGTATTTTGCAAAAGACCGGCTTGACATTCAAAGTTCGTGTTCAACACTAGAAGAAGTTGTCCTTGCTCTGACTCCATTCTCACGTAGATGCAGTGAGCGAACTCACAACATTTGAAATCTCTCAGTCGTTCATGCAATGGTACTCAGCGGCTATGGCACTAATATAGGTAAGCTCCGCATAGCTGTTATCCGGACTCTACTGATACTATTTGAAACGTCATATTTGTTAGAGGGTCCATGGTCAGAAGTCATGAAAGCCATTCACGATTGCCATGCGGCCGTGCACAAGCAAGGAGCGCCGAGAATCGCTACAGATATCCGCATAGGCACAAGAGTCGATCGCGAAATCACACCTGGTACCGGCAATGATGGAAAGGTAACGCGTGTCGAACGACTACTTGCCGGAGAAGGCCAGGAGCAATGGCAAGGCATGTAGGAATCGCAGGCTGGAGGAGAACATTCCCGTATATCAAATTAATAATTTTGTCAGTAAGGGTCGGTATCCCCTCGTTCTCCTCTTGTGCTGGCTTTATGAATCTGATAGCTCTTCAAACTGACAGCACGAGTTGTATGCAGTATGTAGTGCGGTCGACATGGAAGAATTTGATTTCATATACATGTAAGTATATGCAGATAACGTCCCAACTCATTGTTGTCAGTTGTCACCCTAATCCAATGGAAATCTGATAGTGCCCTGCGCTAATTGACATTAGGATTGAGATAGTCATACAATTCAGTATCATTTGGAATCCCTATATCAAGCTGTAGATAGTTAACATGTAAAAGTAAAAAAAAACAGATGCATGTCCCAGGAGTACAACATTCATAACTCTCTCGACCTTTCCCGATTTCTATCCCAATGTACACGTTCATCGTCTGAGTATTCTAATGTCTCATCAGATGCATCGCCTTTCCAGTGCGAAATCATGGTTTCACCGAGCGCTTTGCCTAGCGCTAAAGCAAGGTGTACAGGGACTGCATTCCCTATCTGACGGTATTTCTTTAAAGTACTTGCGGTCAGTGTCTTTCTAGATACAGAAGATATGGTGTGCGTACATCTTCAACAATACGCAGCTCCGTTTTGTTCACGGACAAGAAGTCGTACTTGTCCGGGAAACCTTGTGCTCTAGCACACTCCCTAATAGTTATCACCCGTTTTTGCTACCAACTCTGTCAGTCACGTCGGCTTGTGACAATGTTAGTTTGAACTTACCGTTGGATGAAGAACCGTTGACCCTTTCGCGTTTGGTCGCACGACAGTCATGGCTGTCCGAAACTGGCCGTGACTGTCTAGACGTCTGTATGTCGCTATGAGGAAGGGGGGTCAGTCAGTGAATTTCGCTGCAAACCTACATAACTTACACTTCGCTTTTTCAAACCCTTCTCCATCTAACCTGTTCACTTTACGGTACTTGCGAGGGAGGTCTACACGATTGGCGCATCACTTTTAGTGTAAGATTCGAAGGGGATGCGTGGCTTACTAGCGTGACCGGCGAAGGGTTTAAAAGGCACATTAACGGTTCTTCGGATATATATATATATAAGTCAATACCTTTTGCGAGAGCAGATGTCCTTTACCTTTCCACCACATCCGTAGGAAAACAAGCCGAGTATTGATCCTTGACCATATCGCCGTTGCTTCTCCGGCACCATGCCTGGTACGGGTGACGAGGCTTATGCCTGTATGGCTCTAAGTTAACGAAGCCAACAACTGCAGAAGGTCCCGCTTTCGTATGGCCTATGAAAGATGGGAACACTTTCAGGCGTAAAGCTTCTTCTTCTTTGTGTTCAGCAGTCCTCGGGACAATCTTGTGCGGATCTTTCCTGTACTGGTCAATCAGCTGGGGATCACGAATATTGCATTACGTGGAATCTAACCAGTCGTAGCCTGGCTAAACCTAAGTTAGAGATTATCACTTTATGATTGATACAATCTGCTCACAAGATCGTGGATTGCATCCCGAACAGTGACTGCCCAAAACGGGGCGTAGTCATGAACCTCTCTGTGTTCAGGGTCTCGAGAACGAGAAGCTACTGGTATCCTCCCAATAGATGAAACTTTACGGGTATCACCGCCGGCAGTGTTCTGTTGACAAATATGCGAAGGTGTTGGGTATTTCGGCAAAGGAATACCCAATGCAGCTGCCCAGAAAATTACCCGTTTTCTGGCTTGCGGAGAACCATACTCTGCAGAATTGAGAACTCGAATCTGCACTTGGTAACTTGATGAAAGGAATAGTCTATTATCAGAGGGAAGAAGCCTCAGTAAAGAAGCAGATTACTTACCCAAGACTTGTTAAAGAGCGCATTATGAACTTGACAATTCCGGCCTCTATTCCACCAACTATGCGCTTGCCTTGTTGCTTTCCTTTGAGAGAACAGTAAAGTAGACCTGTAACATTTTCAATCATGAAGTACAATGGTCTGTAATGCTCCACATAGGATATCATGTTACAGACCAGAGTGTGCCTAGAACGGCTTAAATTAGCCTTGATCCTGCCCGTGTGTTGTCTGTAGGTCCAATACTTACCGGATGTCATCGGCTTTCTGTTTGCAATTCCGGGCTCAGAAAAAAATGTGTCTAAACGGAGAACAACTGTACTGACTTTGTGCATGTTCATGCCCGAGAAAGATTGACATGGGGGTCCGCCCATTATTAGATCGACTTCGCCAGGAAGTGGCATAGGCGGCAAAGGCCGATTGTCATCTAAGCTTCGCAACGCCTGTGGCTTCTTTCCCTCGTAAGTTTCGATCGCATGCTTAAGAAGCAGATTGCAATCTTGGTTGTAAACCTGTACTTCTGGATGATTGTGTCTGGATTTGGTGATATCAGGATTGGTAACATCACATAGAACAGCTACTTACTTTAGGGTGCGAGAGGCGCTCTGTGAAAACTCGACTGCCCATTGAGTTTCAACAAAGCCTGATTCGTCCATCCCCGTTGTTAATCCCCCAGCGCCTTCAAGGCAATGAGCTGAAGCTACTTCCGGAAAGAAAAAGGGAAATTACCACTAAACAGGTCCAGGGCCCTCAGTTTGTGCTTCAGCTTTATTGTGCTCTCTATTCGATCATGTTCCTCCATCGCAGACCGGCACATATCACAATAAACGATTTTCGACTGTTTCTCACCAGCGTCACGAACGTAGAAATGGTCGTCTTTGGTGACCCACATTTGCAGATCACGCACAAGACTCTCCGCCTCCACAAAACAATGGCCGTCCAGGTCTTCTGCATGAATACGGGACTCCCTATCCGTACGTTGTATGGCTCTCTGACTCGCGCCGACATGGTCAGATGGCTGTTGAGAACTTGTAACAGGAACTTACCCTTTCTGTAAGCTCGTCGCTTCTCTCCCATTCCTCATCCTCATAGCGACTAAAGAAACGCACGCTCAATTCGTCTGTGCCATCATGAGGTAAGAGGTCGATAATCTGAGCGATGGATAGAATATCGCGTTCGCTTTGTTGTTTGACATATACGAAATCAAAGCAATGATATTCTCGGCCGAATATCGTCAAATTTGTCGGTGACTTGACACAGTTGGAGCGAAATTCTTCTAGATATTGTAGAGAGCAAGAATAGCATCTTTTGTGTTTTTCTAGAAATGCCGTGGAGCTCAGTTCATGCGCTTCTCCATCCGGGTCCGTGAAAGACATTGTCTTCCGGTCCCAAACATGACTTGGGAAACTGTTTCAGCATCCATAATATTTCAATCACCGTTTACATACCTGTAATGGAATCTACTTGAGCCAACATCCTGCTCGCCGATAACCACAGGTTCCTTCTCCGATGGGCGTAAATATCTGACCTCAACTTTCTGAAGAATGCTTGACACAAGGTTGTCGTCACATTCGTTAGTAAGGAAAAGTCCTTGCGGGTTGGCGGTCTCCGCTAAAATGGTTTTAGCACCATGTTCAAACCATCGGCCGTGAAAGAATTTTCTCCGCTTTTCTTCATAAAAGTATTGTATAGTACAAAACCTACATGGCATAAGCGGTAAATTTGATTCATTAAAGCTTAGCCAAGGACTCACCAAGCTGCGTTTCCCAGCGTATTGCGGGACCTTGCACTTGGTCTCGTGGAATTCGCAGCATTAACTTGGTCCGCGTCCTCACCGGGTTCAACGGCCACGGTGTCGCCGACCTTCAACGTCTTTTTAGTCTCATTTGCGACATAACAGAGGACAGTTGAGTGCTCACATGATAAACGACATCATCGATGATTACAGACTTGTAATAAGAATCTTGTCCTATGAAATTTTCACCCCAGCGAATGGCATCCGGGGTATCGTGGTGTACAACGAAAGGGTTTTCGGAAACACAGACGTCTCGAAAATTATTCAAGTCGTCGTTAAGGTCCTCTACGTTTTGTCCCGTAGAAAAGAGTGTTCGATAAAAGAGTCCCTTAGCGATGGTGAGGACGTGGGGAGTAACCACTGTTGTGTTACGGTGTTGCAAGATTTCTTTCTCAGGATTGGAGTTTACTGGCCGATGAACTTGCATATTTTTGCGTCTCCGAGGAGGCGTGTCAGGATCTTTGATAGATTACTGAGCTTTATTATCAAGTGTGATGAACAAAGTGTGACGAACCTGAGGATGAGGATTCGCTGTCACTAACAGTGGACGACAAGCCCAAAATATCCCTCAGAAGGAGTGAACGTACTGTGAGGCGGCGGTGAGTGAACGCAAAGACGCTTAAGTTCTCTTCGACAGCAGCTTTCTTTCAGCTATCATTAGATTTGGAGGTGGTTTTCGGCATTCTTGCAAAAGTAAACTCACAGCGGGCTCGTAATCATCTGAAGTTAAATTCCGTCCTAAGACGCTAAAAGCGTACGCTGCCGCATCCGAGACTGCGAATGCCTCGACTGACTCATGTGCGCGATCTATGCCTGCCAGAAACTCGTCGAGAGACTTAAATTCATCATCGTGGCATTTGGAAACAATCATGCAAGTAAAAATCTGGCTGAAGCACGTCGAATAAAAATAATCTTGATACTCGATAGTTGGTCGGCGCAAGATATACCAAGCAAATTTTGTCCTGATCCATATTTTTCTGACATGAAATTAGTTTTCACCCGAACGTTCGCACTGATTAGACATACGGGTCTTCATATTCTTTCCTATCAATCCAGACCTCGATAAGCTTGCTCAATCTCACAAACTGAGAATCATGCTCTGCAGAGTTAGAGCTTGTGTCGGAGTCGTTCTCGTCTTCTTCCTCGTCGTCGTCGTCGTCGTCGTAAAAGGGCGTAACAAGTCCGGAAGCCAGACAGCCTGAAATCCCTTTCGAGAAATCTCGGAGCGAATAACTGTCCTGACAATAAATGGAGAAGCTATCAAGATTTCTGACAGGTATGCCTTGATCTTTCTCGTTTGATATTGTTTCATTGACAATCGCAAGATCATCGTCTTCGATCAGTTCATTATGTTGCGGACAATAGTAGCCGTTTCTCTCTAGCATGAATCACAATCAGTCGCAATGATCATTGAATATTATGCACATGGATTAGGCACTTAGTGATGGGTAACTATATGCAAGCTAAAGTACCACTCACTTTCACCGGCTTGGTGATCCTTATACTTGGTTGAGGGGAAAATTGAGACAGTGGTTGGTGGTGTAGGCGGTACATTATGGTCACATTCTAGTGAAGTGGATTTTCGATCTAGATGAGAATATTCTTCTTGATTAGTCGTAGTGCTCCTCGAGGAGCACGACGACGTTGTTGTATGCTTTACCCGCTTTGAAAAGCGTAAGCCTACGGTCTCCGAATTCTCGTCGAGTTGCTCTCGGCGTTTCAAAGACGAGACCGCTCGGCTGAGACGGTCATTTCTACGCATCTGTAGTCCAGTTATGACAGAATATTAAGCAAAGCTCATTAAGCGAGGGTGTAGCCGATGAAAGTGATGCTCTTCAGTGCGCGAGGATGTATCTCGAAGACGTAATTTGGGAAGGTGAGATCAAGGTTCAAGTTGAAACAATGCCAGTGGTAGTAATAGACCGTGGGAATGACGCGCTTTCAAGCGGAGTTTGCACGCTTGGTACTCAGGCTGCGCGGGACGAAGGACATGCGTCTTCGTCCTCCCTCCCATCATGGCTCTCCCTGTACTCCACGTCGATGTCAACTATATTGAAGAAAAAGGTAAGTACGTCGGCTTATTTAACGTACTATATGTAAATCGTGTTGCAGATAGAATACGAGGGTTTCTCGAAACATTCGAAGGCGAGAAAGATGTTACGCGTGGACTTGCGGACATGGACCTTAGGGATGAGCATGACGACAGATTCCGCCGCTTAAAGTATATGAAACAGCTTGTGTGTCACTCATGAACCCACTATATGTTTATACACGCTGAACTCGTCCGTTAGCGAGAAATTGCAAACCGCGAGAAGCAAATGCTGACGATTGACTTGGAAGATATTCATGCAGTATGACAACAATTTTACTCTATAATGTTATTAGATCTCATCATTTTTTAGCATGAAAAAACTGTGGCCGAGCTTGTTTCCCGTATACAGAACAACACCAGGCGATATGTTGATTTATTTAGCGAAGTGGTGGACCAGTTATTACCACCTCCAACGAAGGACATCAGCGACCAGGATGAAGTGATTGACGTCATCTTGCATCAAAGACGTGAAAGAAACGATGCTTTAGAGGGTACTCAGCAAGCAGAGTTTCCAGCGCATCTGTTGAGGCGATAGTGAGCAACTTATGGCAGCTTGATGGCAACAAAACTGACCTTTACATAGCAACCTGTACTTTCGACCGTTACGCTCAGATGTGGCAATGGCTGTTCGCGAGGTAAAAGGCGTCCATTTAGGCAAGCTCATAACTGTGAGAGGCATTGTCACCCGTGTCTCAGAGGTCAAGCCGCTGCTGCAAATAAATGCCTACACATGCGATGTTTGCGGAGCAGAAACCTTCCAAGAGATCAAGCAAAAGCAATTCACTCCGATCGCTGATTGTCAAAATGAACAAGAATGCAAGAGGAACGGCATTCGCGGGTCGCTTCATATGCAAACTCGTGCCTGTCGCTTCAGTCCATTCCAAGAAGTTAAAATTCAGGAGATGGTGAGTTTTCCTCCTTTCATTTTTCGTCTTTATTAATCCTTATCTTCCAGGCTGATCAAGTTCCCGTCGGACATATTCCTCGCTCAATGTCTATTCATGTCTTCGGCAATCAAACACGTCTCATGAATCCCGGAGACATAGTGCACCTGGGTGGAGTTTTCCTACCGACACCTTACACTGGTTTTCAAGCCATTCGAGCAGGACTACTCACGGACACTTATCTCGAGGTCCACCATGTCCACCAGCTTAAAAAACAGTATACTGATCTGCAGCTTACCCCCGAGATTGTTGAAAAGCTCAATAGCTTACAGCAGGATCCTATGCTGTACCACAGGCTGGCTAAAAGCATCGCTCCTGAAATCTACGGACACGATGATGTGAAAAAGGCACTTCTTCTCCTATTGGTAGGAGGAGTGACCAAGAACATGGGCGATGGAATGAGAATTCGAGGAGACATTAACGTGTGCCTCATGGGAGATCCTGGTGTGGCAAAGTCTCAACTTCTGAAGTACATTGCAAAGATAGCCCCGCGTGGTGTATATACGACTGGCAAAGGTTCATCCGGAGTTGGTTTGACTGCCGCTGTTATGAGGGACCCAGTTACGGATGAAATGGTTTTGGGTGAGGGTCATATTTAATTCATATACGTCAAAACATGCCGCTCATCATTTACAAGAGGGAGGTGCTCTTGTCCTAGCGGATAATGGTATCTGTTGTATTGACGAATTCGACAAGATGGAGGAATCGGACCGAACTGCTATTCATGAGGTTATGGAGCAACAGACAATATCTATCTCTAAGGCCGGTATATCCACTACACTTAACGCCCGAACGTCTATTCTAGCCGCTGCCAACCCGCTATACGGACGATATAATCCGAAATTGTCGCCCGTAGACAATATCAATCTTCCTGCCGCACTGTTATCTCGTTTTGACGTTATGTTTCTGATACTCGACAAGCCCTCCCGCGACGATGATGAACGGCTTGCTCAGCACGTTACCTATGTTCACATGCACAATCGGCATCCTGATCTTGGCTTCGAGCCCATAGATCCAGTCCTTATGAGGTCTGTTCCACTTATTTGCCAACAGGGAGTGAAACTGATGGACCCATTTCAGACATTACATTGCAATGGCTCGTCAAAGCCGTCCGACTGTTCCTCCTCAGGTCTCCACTTATGTCGTTGATTCCTACGTTCGCCTTCGAAAGCACTCTAAAGAACAGGAGAAAGAAAACAAGGCTTACACATATACTTCTGCCAGAACTCTCCTTGGCGTTCTTCGTCTTTCGCAGGCGCTCGCACGTCTACGCTTTGCTAGCGAGGTAGAGCATGCTGACGTTGACGAAGCTTTGCGTCTCATGGAGGTCAGCAAGGAGAGCTTGAAAGACGATGACGACAGAGAACGCGAGCCTGATCAAACAGATATGAGCAAAATCTACCGAATCATTAAGGATATGGCGGCTTCCGTACGTGGAGACAACGGAAGGAGGCGTGGCCGCAAACGTCTTGGAAAGGGACCCTCGGGTGAACGTGACATGGATATTGACGATGATGATGCCGATAATTCAAGCTCGGAAGAACTATCAATGGTTGACATTCGTGCAAGAATTCTTGCGGCAGGTTTCACTGAAGCCCAGCTTACAGATACGATTTCCCAGGTACCTGCTCACATTATGGGATCTTCCATTGATGCTAATCAATACTCTACAGTACGAGGACATCGACGTTTGGACATTGACTGCAAACCGTACAAAACTACGCTTCATTATCGCGTAACCTTATCTGTTCTAAGTGCTTGTCCTGGTTATTCTTATAAACGCCTCAAATTTGTGTCGCTGTCATTGTTGGCTTGTCATGTTATATTATACTTTCTGTCTCATTTATGCAATGGTATTATGTATTATTAGGACTGTGCGTGTCATAAATATGTGTGTGGATGAAAACGTTGAAGCTCAAGATGCATCTGCATGTTCCCAACTATCCGCGCTTACAGGACTTCTTGTACCACTTCCCGGGTGCCGTGACCCTGAAGGGCCACCTTCCACTGGCTCGTCTTTATACTGGCCGGCGGGAGAGTGACCAGATAACGGTTCCTCATCGTCCAAAAAACCTGAATGGAAACCGACACTCCCTTGTGTTAACGGTCGGCGAAGGCCAGCTTCTTCATCGGCGTCGTCATCGTCTGAAACTTCCCCAAATGCATCATAGAGTTCTTTTGTCCCTGCAACTGCCCCAGCACGTTCCAAAGTTCCCAAATGCATGTCTTCGCCGGCCACGCTTCGATAATTGCTCCTCCGCGACGCGCGTCGCTTCCAGAAGAAGTACGATGCTGCACAGATACCAAAGACCAGCACCGCGGCCACAGCGCCGAAAAACCATTTTGAGTTCTTCATAAGATGGTCCATATCCGGGAACCATCCTTCATCGGGGGTCGGCTCTAATGACTCCGTAGGCGTGGGGTTTGCTGTCCCAGAACTGGAGGTTGGCTCGACAACGCCCTCCTTCCCGCTTGAGAAAGCAGGTTTGTCGGCTTCACCTTCAGCAGTCCCATGATCGCCAGGCAGATGCTCAGTTGGCCGTGGACGAGTCTTACTCGTCGTTGCTGAGGGTTTGGTGGAGATCGTGTCATCGGGGCTAGTTGGAGGCGGAAAGGGTACATCTGGATCATCCAAAACGAACGTCTTTGCCTTGCTAGGGTCTATAACGGATCCCCAGAGTGACATAGTCCAACCAAGGAAGCTTCCGTGTTCTTCTTCCTTCTCTTGATCGGAGACGCGAATAGACCAATCACCAACCGGATATTCGTCCCTATTCGATAGATATTGAGAGATATTGTTAAGAGCGCGTGCTTTGAGACTCACCAGTGCTTTATAGTCATGAATTTCCAACCAGGGTATCCATTCTTATCTTGGTCGTACTTCCGAGCACCGGCGAGTATACTCTTGACACCTTTGGGACTAACAAGCTCAACCTCGACGTCGCCTCTGCGTGTATGTTGTATCCAAACTCTGACTGTTACATGTTCAAGCCTCTCGAAGTTTGTTTCCTGCAGCATCTCCTCCGTGATCGTCGTCTTGCTAGTTACTCCCCCAGATACAATGGGTTCTCCACCAGACATAGCACCATCAAGTGTCATTGCCCCATTATTCAACTGGATTGGGTCTGTGTGCAGCCATGCTTGGGGTTTCACCAGGGTCCATGTCCTTGCAGCTCGGACGTAGTTGTATGCATCAAGACTTCCGTAGCCATACTTGTAACTGAACCGCCGTCCAACAGCGGTATCATCCCAGTCAGGGTCAGTTGGATTAATCATCTTCGCAGTGCGGACACAGAGGTGTTGAATGTCACGCCATGTAAGGTCGGGCCTAGGCGACATTAGCAACACTTAGAAATAAAACCAGAAATTGCCATTGTACCTTATTGATAATGCTAGAGTGAATATACCGACTGCATTCGGAGCTGCTGCAGACGTTCCGCCGTGGCTATGTGAGCATTTGTCTTTGCCAACGTCAGTTGTGACCTATTGAGCAGTCAGTCCATCATATCATTCAGCTTGAGATGTACTTACAATGTGCTTTCCACTTCCAGAACTATATGTTACAACCATGTTCGCGGCGCAAGCCTCAGAATAGTATGGATGGAGTCCTTTGTAGTCAACGGCTGCCACAGTGACGGAGTATATACTATTTGTATATCCATCAAAATTGCATTGGTCGCCTTGAGCAGCTCCATTACCACTCGCAAAGACGAAAATTGAGCCCTTTCCATCTCGACCGTTGAGAATTCCATTGACCACTGCCTTCTGGATCAAGTAGCTTGGCCCTTCCATAGAACGTCCATCATCTGCAGGTCCCCAGCTACAGCTGTAGATAGAAGTTTTATTATAACCGTAGTTTAGCGCAGCAGCTTCATCGACGTCCGAGATGGGGCCCGAGAGGATGCGAATACCGGCTACTTTTGAATTATACGCGATACCTACTCCGCAGACATCGTTCTTCACCGCAGCAATTTGCCCTGCGCACCGCGTTCCGTGATGATCATCAAACAAGACAGGCTTAGGAAGATCAACATGCAAGTTGAAATCATAAGAGTTCTCAGCGTCCTGAGCAGGTTGAGAAAAGTATGTTCAGCAGAAGCAGACGAGGAGCTTTCGAACGACGTACGAAGTTCGCGGCCAGATCGTCACTTTCATAATCCAGCCCATCATCAACCATAGCAGCGATTACTCCCTCCCCTGTGATACCCATATCCCACACGCGCGCAACGTTCACCGAGTGCATTGGAAATTCATCATTTACAAGATGCCATTGTTCGCTGAAGGCTGGGTCAACTATGCCTTCCAATTCTGCAACATCAGCAGAAGTCATGTTGTCGAAGTTTGGAGATGGGGGAGCCTTCGTAGAGAGTTCATCACGTTTAATCCGCCGCCTAGGCGTTTGTAGAGCAATATGTTTGACGGACGAAGATATTCTGTCCGAAACAGCTCGTTTCTCTAGTAACGCAACGAGAAGGTCATCCGAGCGAGCCTGTAGTGGATTCGAATCGTCTTTCAGTCTTCGCACGAGCCAATGATTTCGTAGTTGGCCAACTTGCTCAACATATTCGACATTCAATGGCTGTAGGACATCATGTAGAGACACTCCTGCCGATGGGTCGTGCTCAAGGACATAATAGTCGTGAGACTCATAGGATCTTTTGGAAGACGATGTCTCAGCATCAGGAAGTATTGAACAGAGTAAGGCTACCAGCGCCAATGGTAATACGGGCCTCCAGATCATGTCGGTTAAGAGAAGTTGTCCACTCACTGTACGAAGCCTGACACTCAGCGCCTGAGTGCGTCAGAGAACGTTGGCATTCGTGCGAATAGATATCCTTATCAAGCGCGTCGATCGTATGCTTCTATCTGGGATCAATTATACAGAAATACTAGTATGTACATAGTGCTCTACTACGTTGAGTGAAGTATAGGTACAAAGTATATGTAGCAAGATATAAACATAAATAATCCCAATAAATTATAGTGTAGGTTTGATAAAGCGATCATGTACCAAACGACACCTGGCTACCGGTCATTGCGTAAATAACAAACGTCTTGCGCTCAACTCTGACTTCCCAGCTTTTGATGGCAAATTCCGTTAGGGGATTGCTTTTAACCTCTATCTTCTCCTTTCTTTTTAACCCTTCATGGACGTCAACGAGATTCCCAAGCAAGCCACCCAGGCGCAATCGAAGACTCTTGAGATTGTCCCCCTCGGTGAGGTCGCATGGAGGAAAGCCCGAAAGGAAATGCTTCTGCGATGGGAGGAAAAGTAGATTAGCCATCTATAGCACTATACGTGCGGGAAATTACACATACCCCTTCATCATTCACCGCGACGACTAAGGACTCACCGTCTTCATCCTCAAGACGGAAGGAGAAGCGGTATTTCCACTCGACGAATTTCTGTTCCATATCATCGCACATAGTGCACGCATATCGTGTTTCGGGTATTCTGTGATTCAAGACGTGAGCAACTCAACAATCATATGTATAAAGAATAACATACGCCTTTTTGCAACTTCTACACCACCGCTGTGAGAAGTTCACTAGATCCATTGGATAGAAGTCGATAACACGAGCCTTGAGACGAAACTTGTTCGGGCATTTGTTGCATGCACGGATCATCCGTATTGAGCTGAACGGCTGATCCGAATGTCTCGTTTTGACTACCGCCTGATCGTTGGGACTGATCTCATGGACAACTTTGAACGATGAGGTGAGAGGTGGCGCTACATTCCTGTACTCCTTTGCTGTTTTGCATATGATTTGGCCAGAAGAAAAAGCTGCTTTCCGACTGAGAAAAAACTTAGTCCTTGTTCTAGCAATAAATTTGAAGGAAACTTACTCCAAGAAATCCTGAACGTCTGGCGAAGTCTTCCGCAGGCTGACCTTTTGAATATTTGACTCCGCATACTTCGTATGTCCTTTAAGGCTTCCATCCTGGTCGGCAGATATTCTAACTTCCCCAAACTTATATGTAGCACCATCCTCGAGGTTTCGTATATCATCCGGATTTCCCCAATAAACGATGCGAAAGACAGGTTCTCCATTCAAACGGCGCTTCACACTCTCCGGTTTGTACTGCGAAATAAGCTCGTTGTCCGTGTAGTCCGTGACATATAGGTCGGTGGCTTCCTCCGCACTCGTTTGGAATGATCGATAAACCAACTAATTCTTAAGTTAGATCACTTCTCTTATGTTATAAAGAATTCTGCCTTGCTCACCTCAGCGATAAACGTATGGCACCCAGGTCCAGAAATATCCGACACAAGCGATACGGATTCGTTTCCTTGCTGGCTCCTATCGATCAATTCGAACGGATGTTCTTCTACATACTTTTTTCTCCGTCTGTTCTCCGTCGTCAGCCACTTTTAAGGGGAAGAACACGGAATTATACATACTCTAAGAGGGCCCGCAAGTTCATATCCTCCTCCTCTTCATCGAGGGAGAGTTCTCTCAGCTTCACGGCATATAGGTCCAATTCAATATTTCCGTTAGCTGACAACTTCAGGCGCACGTTTTTCATGGCCCAATAAGTGCCGACTTTCATCTGCTCGAGCAGATCTGCATGCACCTTAGACGTATAGGCGCTCACTGCCCATTGGCCAAAAGGACCTTGCGTGCTGCGTGAACTATGTGGAGTGAAGTCTGAGAATAAGATAAAAGTATCTTGATCCTCTCTGTTAGACCGCATCACAACCTGTGAAACAGTAAGCCAATTGTATAATGAACAAACAGTCCGTAATTCATTACCTCAACTGTGGCATTGAAAAAAATGTTTGGGTCCATATCACCAATTAGTGCATGTTTGCGGCCCTTGCGGGTATAGTCTTGAACCTGAATAGCACCCTTCTCCTGCTCCTCTTGTACAGCTCTCCACCACTCGCCTAAGTTAACGAAGTACGCGATTTCCTTCCCCTTCGCTAGGTGGAAAGGGTTAAAGGCCAGACTAAGACCAGTAACAACATTGCGAGCTGATATAATCGCCTCATCCTTGTGATAGAGCTTGCCAGTCGTTGGGCTGAAAGCAACCCAGCAAAGCTTATCCGGGTAGGTAACGCCGTTCACGTTCATTTGCCAAACGCTCAATTTGACATTTCTAAGCAAAAGGACATGGCCCACTTCAGGCGTCGGGAGAAAGCGTTCATGGTTAGCCTTCATAAAGCACGTAACCTTGAATCCGGAACCGCCTTGGAAGTTCGAGGGGTCGATGAGGGTTATCGATATACTCATATCTGTCATGAAATGAGGTCAGTTTCCCTTGATTCAAACATATAAACAAACACGAACCAGATGAACGAGTTGGTTTAATTGGTTCCACCTTTGCGACGACGCCAATGACTTGAGTCCACGTATTTGCCTTGCTTCCATTAAGCTCTGAAAGTGCAGGATAAGCACCGTTCTAGTGTATGGCATTAGCTAACTCGAAAGTACAGGGCTGATTGATAATTACCTCTGTCATACACCCAGCTGAGCAGTCCAGAGCTGGATTACGTTTTGGAGGCGTAGGCTGAGAGGGGGAAGCGACACTATTCGTAGTCGCCTTCACGTATTCTTTCTGCCTTCTTTTCTGCTCAGTCCTTGATAATTTAACTCTCGGGATGTTTTCCGGCGCTGCAGATGTTTCGCTCGCGTTATGCGATAGCTTAGATTGTTGTCCACTTTGCTCTGCATGCATCCGTCTTTTCTTAGACTCTCGTGAAGGGTCGTGTCGGGTATCTCTCTTTCTCCGTTTCCTCGCCCGCTGATCCTCGATTGTCGAAGGGTTAACCATAGAAGAGCTGTCAGACTCATCTACTTCCATCTGATGAACATCCTTCTGCAGACTCGATTCCTCTTGTATGTAACTTGCGACATTGTTCTCCGCTTCATCTACATCACCCAATGAAAGCGTAGGTTCAATGAGAGCATGGTCGGCATGCTGAGGTGTCTGGGGAGGCGGGGTAGATGCTGGTGTTGTGCCTATCTCAGAGACAAGCCTTTCGCATTTTGTGGTTTGGGGCGGTGGAGACGAGGCCAATTCTAAACGTTCCTCTTCGCCAATCAGTTCTGCTCCTGAGGATGGGCACGGAGTTGAGAACCAGTCCCTTTCGTGTGTTTTGTCTGGCTCCGGGGCTAACAAAGCCACAATGCATAAGTATTAGGGTAAACATAATCCGCTATTAACTTACCTTGCCACAAGTCAACCAGCTCATCGCCTCCAAACAAAATAGCCACGCCCGTTTGAAAGGAAAGGATGAAGGGTAGATGTTTGGGCGCAGACGTTTTCCACTCTTTACATTTAGCACCTCTCAACCAAATCTTAAGCTTTTGCTGACTGCGAAATTCGAGCTGCTGATATCCCGGACAAGATATGGTGATCTTTAGTTGGGTCCCGTCATCTGACCTCAAAATGAACTGCCGACTGCTGGATAACTTATAATCAACATAGATAACGCCAGAGATCCAGCCAGGCTCATCGTTGTCTAAGGCATCTTCGATATCCGCCCACCGCCTTTCCTTTGTGGGGTCACGGATAATGGATAGAGCACGTCCTCTCTCCATTTCCTTTGATTGTTGAGAATTGCCAGAATGGTGATGCTACAATGAGATATTAACGCTTTCGTAGGTAGCAGAATAAAAGAAAGAAGATAAAGAAAGCAAACTAAGTCACTAGACAGAGAAAGAATAGTGGTTCGCGCCGCGGTCAGAAGTAGTGACATGTCACGCACCTCTTGTTGTGGACTGTCACATAGTAACGTGGCTGTGACAGACGCGATTCGGACCCGTCCGAGTCCGTTGCACTTATTCGCAGTGACAGCGCAGTCCGCCGGTTCTTGATTCTATACCGATAAACACGACAACTTGCTGCAGTGTACGCAGCAGCTACTCCTTTGCGCTCCTCTTTTCTGGCTACACTTAGGTTCAAATTCAGGCGTGATTTTCATCTACGAAACCTGTTTGCTGTACCGGGCGTCCGGGATCTCCAACTCTCCAACTCTTGAAATTAATCGGCGATAAGGAGGGCGAAGAGAAATTTTCTGAGATCCTTTGCACACATTGACAATTAACTTCATCATAGCAAAAGCAAGGAGATGCTATGTCGTACTACAGAATCTGCGGGTTCCGCTCTCATCTTTGGGGATGGTACGATCACGTACCTTGAAATAATCATCGCACTGTCGATTCATCGTTTTCGCTTGATCTAGGTTTAGATATGACGACAGACAACTTTGTGTAACAGTCTTCAATGCGTTGAGTGATGGAAAGGTCGAGAACTGCAAGATCGGTGTTGAATTGGTACTCGGAATCCAGCCCAGCGGTGCTTCATACATCCTTGCAACCCCGGAACAATTCGACAGGATTTGTAAACTGCTTCGTGGAAACAAGCCCCAATGGTTTAACAACCTTGACTCGGTTGTTGACTACGCATCCTTATCGCCCATTTACTTCCGGTCCCAGGAAGAACTTGAGAAAAAGGTGAAGAGCTTACAGCAGAAGCCTCGAAAGAAAGGGAAGGGATCAGTTAGAAACCTTGAGGGTGATTCAATCGACAGCAGCCAAGCCAATAAAGCTTTCTGTCTCGGAACTTCCACAAATTTATCTCGTTCTAATTTTGAGCATCAGAGGTGAATTTGTTTTGCATGGGGCGCCAATTTGATACTAATTACCCATACGAAAGGTTGCTTTGGAAGGCTATTCAAGGCTGCATCGACTTCTCCAAATTTTACATGCCGACAATGTACTGGCTTGCATCTACGTCCCTGATAAGTCTATGCATGAACACATGGAACTTCGGAACTATACAAGAGCGAAAGCAGAATCCGAAGATTCTTGATATAGGATGGACGCGTGTCCCATGCTTATCTTTCCGCGATGATTTTAAAGAAGAGTCTTACCCGTCCTCGCATATTATAGTACAAGAACATATGAATTTTTCGAATAGTGGTACAAAACGTGCGGTGAGAATCTACGATGCTCACTGATCCTATCTTACTTGAGCTAAAGCTTCCTCCTATCAGCCTTTCAAATATGGGGATAGCGAAACGCGCAAAATTCAAGAGCTTGGTGCAATGCTAAAGGGATACTTCGAGAGCCTCCTGGGCGATCGCGTGTTTCTTTTAGTTCATGACAAAGAGCGCACTGTCAATGCTTTGGCAAACTTAGGTCTGCAGACAACCGGCTGGGTCATGGGCATCTCCAAACTCGTAAGGAAAGAGCAGTCTCCTCTCAAAGTTGAAAAATATGAAGGAGGGGCTAGCTTCCAATCGTTCAATGGAAGACGGGACTCGCGCTGGGCAGGATCACGGGCGAGATCAAGATCCCCCTCTCGATGGGGTGACTCTAGATGGCCCTCCTTGCCTCCTCGCCGACCATCGCCACCCCGCAGGGTAGTAGCGGAGCCCGATAGTGAAGTGGAGGAAGGTGAAGAAGTCGAAGGTGGTGATGACGACGATGGCAGTACTTCCTCGGGGCCCGTCATTCATGTTATCGACGTCCAGGACCTGTTCTTCGCTCTCAGCCGCGACCCGAACTGTCGAGGGACTCCTTTGCACACTATAGCGCGTAAACTGGGCATCCCGGCAAACCCGAGCGCTGTCTGCGCCGGTAATGATTGCTAGTGAGGATATCCTTAACTTTTCAAGTGTCTTCGAATAACTGACGATTATGATCCAGCTTGCTGATACGGGCGTGGATGAGCATGGCCTCCGGGAGTGC
Organism: Trichaptum abietinum; assembly: GCA_910574555.1. Classification (NCBI taxonomy): domain Eukaryota; kingdom Fungi; phylum Basidiomycota; class Agaricomycetes; order Hymenochaetales; family Trichaptaceae; genus Trichaptum; species Trichaptum abietinum. Next base: position 3,134,727 of record CAJTBE010000001.1, read on the forward strand.
TGTGGATGAACAACGTGCCGAAAGATGGACATCCTCGCCGGACGATTTTTTAACTCTCGACGCGGCTGACGCAGGTGTACCGGAAGCGTCCGCAGATGCAGAGATTGATATCAATGATATCGATCCTTCTTCCGTGAGGAGCTTTATTCGCCCAATCAAACAACCTGGATGCTACATTCCTGAAGGGGACGACGAAAGCGACGATGAAGACTGGTTTGACTAAACGACGAGAATTTACTATCAAGTCTAAGCCGAAGCAGTATGATGATTCACCTCCCTTAGTGACTTTAACACCCATTGCAGTATTTGTTGTATCTGTTTTATTGTATTTACCAAGCAGACTTTCGTATCGTGTTCTTATACTAGAAAGTTTTGTTGTATCTGCCAGATCTAAAATTAATGTACTTTCCTCTGTCGCCGTTAAGGTTGAGGCCAAACCGAGGTTGCGTATTTATAAGTCGAGGGTTCGCGTGTGCCTGATTCTGAGAAGACCACGATACTGCGACCGGCACTCCTCGTCGTGAACGAGTGACCCGTGCATCAGCTCTCGCATCCATCTCATACGTCTCTGGTCTTTATTCTTGACTATTATACTTTGCTTCTTGTAATCTGTTTCTCAAATACCTGTGGAACGGAACTTTGTGAATAGGGAGGATGGCCACGCCACAGACCCCCGCTTCAGCGGATTTCTCATCCTCGCCGCTGAAACGGACGAAGATTGTGCTTCTAGGTGACCAGTCTGTAGGAAAGACAAGTCTGATAACCAGGTGCGCTTGCAATGATAACTTCTTGGAGCTTATATTCTTACTGATCATTGGGGCATCATATACTCGCTTGATAGGTTCATGTATGACACCTTCGACAACACATATCAGGCGACCATTGGCATCGACTTCCTGAGCAAAACTATGTATCTGGAAGACCGGACAGTGAGGTTACAATTATGGGATACAGCAGGACAGGTGAATCGCTATATATAAACTTTAGAATGCAATCTCCAGCCTAACGGACTCATACAGGAACGCTTTAGATCTCTAATTCCGTCATACATACGAGATTCCTCGGTCGCTATCGTCGTATTCGACATCACAAGTTCGTTAACTTTGTCTACCTCTTGTGCTACACGTTGACTCATATTCGCTTCGTAGACCGGACATCTTTCCTTTCAACATCAAAATGGATTGACGAGGTTCGGTCAGAACGAGGGACCGACGTCATAATAGTACTAGTTGGCAACAAAGCAGATCTGTCAGACAAACGGTGTGTTAGCCTTCGCTAAGAGTTGCTCTTTTATGGAACTCATCGATGCTACAGGCAAGTTACGCTGGAAGAAGCGACACAGAAGGCCACCGAACTGAATATCATGTTCATGGAAACATCTGCAAAGGCGGGTCACAATGTAAAGAGCTTGTTCAAGAAGATCGCAATGTCATTACCGGGCATGGAGAAAGAGGGCCAAGCCGCAGATGCTCAGAATACCAGTGAGAACACAATCCTCTTTCTCTCCTCCGTCTTTCTTATGTGCGCTTCCCTTGTCAGAAATCGACGTCACACAGCCTGGCTCCAACGAGATCCCAGAGGCTTCTCAATGTCAATGCTGATCAAACACTTCTACTTCCTGCCATTTCTCGCTTTCGTGCATACTTCAGTGTTTGTGTTAATATTACAGTTACATAGTTGCTTTGTGGATTACAATTGCCTTCTTGTACATCTCAAGACATAGAATTCTTGTGAACCTACCCGCGATTCATCGTATTACCTGCGCCTCTTGGATGACTATCCGTGTACTGAGCCCAGCGCTCATCCTCTTGTCGCTTCTCCTCCGCCTTCCCTTCGCCCTCCATCGCACCGTCCATTTCGGCGTCGATTGCTAGTTGTTCTTTCTTGGTCGGGGCATTTGCAGACTGAGGCCTATAGATAAATGTTAACATAAGGCAGAGCATAGAAATGAAAAGGGCTCACCCTCCCCCGCTTATTATGTTTCCTCTCCGCTGTTCTTCTTCGAGATATTCGTCGATAGACATTGTCGGTAGTCTATGATCCGGCCTGAACACCTCACCCTGCAACCGCGCACGTTCTCCGGCGCCAGCGGGGAGGATGGTAAATGGACGTAATGGCTAGAAGTTTCCTAGTTTATCAGAATTCTGAGCTGATAGGAAATCACAATGCTCACCTTGCCGTTTACGTCTATCAGAGGTCCTTGCTGGTTCATCAATGAGCCTCGCAAAGGAGTGTCTAGTTTCCACGTATCATCGGAGCCAGACTGAGTAGCAGAAGGGTTCTTCGGCTCCTCAGGAGGTGCATTGAGTAGAAGTTCAAGTTCCTGGTCAAAGCTGTTGAGCTGGGCTGATGTCTGTGCCCACTCCAGCCGTAAGAGCAGTATAATAGAGTCTCGTATGGCATCTTCATCTTCGTCCTCATCGTCCACGTTCGGTCCAGGTAGTATAGACTCAACTAGATCATAAGTGTTCGACATATCAAGTTCGGGTTGACCACTTCTAGCCCTAAACGCCTAACTATATGCTCAATAAAAAAGAAGAGATATGTTGGCCTCACTTACAGCAACCTTAAGTTTTATTTCTTTCTCCTTCTTAAACTGTGCGATTTTGACTTCTCTCCGTTTAGCCATGTCCGTTATTTTACTGCTACTTTTGCCATACAGTTTCTTCTCGTCCTCGGGTACGACGTTGTAGGCCTCGAGAAGCGAGATGAAAGATCGGAGAAATACCTACAGTCGATTTTAAGTGGATAAGAAATGTCATCATATCCATTTGGTACCTGCGCTTTCTTGAGACTCGCTATCCTTTCATCGCGATTCGTGGTTCTGGTATTGGACTCGATTTCGGCCAATATGAATGGCACAGTCATGAATACCAGGTCTTTCGTCGCTAGTTCCTCGATGCTCTCATTCGGGCTGAATAGGTTCAGCGAGCCTATGCGGGACCACAGCATTTGAAGGTCTGCCTGAGCACCATTTATGAGTTCCTGTCCCACGTCTCAGTCCCATTGCTGCATGGTTAGAGAGAGATTAAGCCCACCTGCGTCTCGACCTCTATACTAGGCATTGACAATGCTTTTGAAGCTGACTTTAGAGCGCGCGAGTAAAGGGATCGTAGAGACAATTGTTGATCTTGAGAAGACATGATGGCAAGAGCAAAGCCAGAGTGGAAGTACCTGTGTATGGAATCCAGGTAGTAATAGTATCCTGAACAGAGTCATGCGAACGTCACGTCATGATGGGCAGCAATCCTTCTTGTCCTACGACCAACATGTCTACAGTGACGGTAACGCTTATGCCTCGCCACCCGTCCTTTCCTCTACTTCTGCCTGTAGTTCCTAAACCTCACCCAACACCATTACCACCAAGCTCAGATGAACGGCCAGGACATCTTAATGACAGGCGTAATCTTAGGAATGAATTTGACGATCTAAGTGACGAGGAAGATGAAGTGGAGGGCCAGGTATTCTCTCCATTACCTTTTCATGCTTTCTACTCATGCACCTGTGTAGTGGAAAGACTCAATACAAATGCGTGGCTATAATTCGCTTCATGTCATCGGCCGACTGCGAACAAGGCAAGAGGAGAAGGTTGACGTGAGTCTTTCCGTCTCTCTTTCTGATTTAATATTCTAACCGTATAACTATAGCAAGCAGAGTCAGACTCGGAAGACGAAGGCTCAGGCCATTCAGGGGATCATATATCAAATAATAATGACGGCGAGAACGGTTCGGATCAGGAATTAGAGCAAGACTTGGACGCGACGATGGAAGATTTGGACGAGGTAGAGGGTAGAAACGAACAGTTCAGTCCGGAGAGTATCGAGCAAGAGCTTGAAGACGAAGACGAAGATGGAGATGAAGATGAGGAGCCTGAATTATAGACCCACTATACTAACCCGTGTGATTGTATGATAATATATCCTCAAAATGTATCGGTATAACTGTAACATTACATTTCTTTCATCTGCTCTATATCTCATTTCTGATCATCATCAAACAAGAATGTCCATAGCCGGGAAGAGTCTTTGAAGTCGTGGTGCACGATGCTAACAAGCCATCGCTCTTGGCGAATGGACTCTAAAAACTTACGTTCTTCGGAGTCAGGAGGGTAGTATAACGACCAATTCTCCCAAATCGAAAATGCTTCGTCCTATAGCAAGTACGTTAATTTTTCTTTGATGTCAACGAAATTGCTTTGAAAAAGATTACCTTCCACGAAAGAAAAGAATTTTTCTCAATAATGGTTGACTGGGCAATTTCTTGACCAGGAAAGACGCCCCATGTCACAGCGTTTCTTCCACCATCTGGGACATTTGTTCTGAAATCGCCCTGAAGACAGTCAATGCCTTGAAAGCAGCATAGAGAAAAAAGGCGAAGGTACCTGGGCATTCGCTGCGAAGAAGTCAACCCATCCTCCTCCGTCGTTCTTTATTCTCTCGTCCAACGCCTCGACATCCTTCTTCTCCGCGAAGAACTCCACAAAACCCTTCTGAAACACATACCCACCCGCGGGTCCCCAGCCGAAGACCTCATCAGTAGAGTCAACGCCGTCAACTGCTGGCTGTGAGAAAACCGTCCACCAACCGCGGCGAGTCAGACGTTCAAGGTGTGACATAATGCTGAGCGACTCGGGTGAGAGGGTCGAGGGCGAGAATGGTGTAGAAGTAATTTTGGCGTGAAGATGCGAGAGGAAGAGGTCTGTAAGATCTGAGACAGACTTTGGATTGCCCCATCGCGCGACGGCTTCTGCTCTCTGAAACACAAAATCAGACGAGGCTTGGTGAAACGGAGAAGATGAACAGCTAACTAACCGTCATCCCAAGACCAGCATTCCAAGGATCCGCCTGCATGCCGAAAGCCGGACTCTTGAAGTCGCCAAATCTTCCGTTGGGAAACTCATCCCAGGTTGATGCATGATTGACCTCACCCTTTCCAGAATCGGTTACGGGGGCAAGCGCTTCATGTTTGAGAGTATCTGTTACAGTCTGGGCTGCATCATGGGGATCGATGAGTAGTTCTTGCGGTGCGGAGCCTTGTGTTGGTCCTTCTTTTGTTTCCTATGCGCACTTTAATGTAGGAAAGATGAACGGATAGGTCATGCATACCGCAATAAGTTTGTTGTTTGTCTTCGGAGACCCCCGAACCCATTGTAGATTCTCGAGGATCTTCCGCACGCTACGCTCCAGATTCAATGTGCAAAAGTGTACACCTTGAACATCGCCATCCGATACCAATCGTTTAACCATTTCTGTTGCAAGCTGAATGCCAAAGTCTTTGATGTCTTGGTCATTGCTCTACATACAGAAGTGGTATTAGCGTAAGGAATATAGTATCTTCTGAATGCTGCACCACATACCCGCAAGGGCTCTAGAGAAAGTTGAAGCTGTGGGGGGATCTTCGTTCCACATAGCTTGGTTAAACGGTGGAAGGATGCATAACTCTGAAGTGGCATGATTCCTGGTATCACTGGCACGTTTACACCTGGTGGAGAATATCAATAGAGATATCTTATGCTTGTTCCTAATAACCTACCCTTTGAACGAACTCTTTTTAACCAAGAGAGAAATCCATCTACGTCATAGAACAGCTGCGTTACGATGAATTCTGCACCAGCATCAATTTTTGCTTTGAGGTGGTCCAGTTCAGTCTCTTCACTAATATCTGCATCCGGATGTCCATCGGGATATGCTAGCTCGCATAAATTTCAGAAAGAAATACGCTAGGACGTATGAGCATGACTCACCTGCCACCCCCACGCAAAAACTATCCGCGAACTCAGGAGTGGACTTTATGTATCTTACCAGATCAATGGCATGTGTAAACCGAGGATCTGTTGGAATCCAGTACTCTTCGCCTCTCGGAGGGTCTTCATCATTGTCTCAACTGCCTGCATTGACACGAAATATAGGCTTGAGACCTCACCTCCGCGAAGAGCAAGGATATTCTGGATCCCCCTCTCTTTTGCTCTCTACGGATAAATATTCAATTCAGGATCAGACAGATTCCGCATTCAAGTGCTTACCCGTAAAGCATCATCTACCATACCCTGTTCCATGTTCGTGCAAGTCAGATGCAAAACCGTATCTACGCCATATTCTGACTGCGACAGCTCCGCCAAATCCAAACTCCTCTCTTTTGTCGAGCCTCCTGCACCCCATGTCACGCTGACGGCGATTGGATCCAACTCAGCCATGCGCGCAATACGCGCGATGAGGTTTGCAAAGCCCTATACTCAAGTCAGAATGCAATGTATCTTGGAGGAAGTAATTGTATGCACTTCATCTGTTCGTGGCGGGAAGAACTCGAGGGTGAAGAATGGATGTGACGACCGCCGCGCTCTGATCTTGTCTACGAGTTTCATGGCCAACCATGTAAGTTGTTAGATGTTTAAAACTTGACGCTGACAGACGAGCTCAAACCTTTTAGCGAAGGGTATGCTGTTGGCCTGTATGGCGCGATGGCGGCGGCGTCAATCGTTCTTCCCGCACGTGGAATTGTGTACCTTACCGATGATTCATACCTTTCCGAATCTGTCCAGTATGGAAGTTAGTGGAACATTATGTACCATGGAATTGTCTGCGATCAGATTGCATGCATAGTCGCAGAGTTACATCGACAGAGAAAACACATCCGAAAAGTACAAAAGGTTCTAGCAATGTGCGCAGGCGTATGTCCGCATGAAGAATATCCCCTGGAATACTTTTATATCAAATTCAATAAATTAGCGTCCAAACGATTAGTGGAATAGTAAGTATGCCAATCGTGCGTTCCGGACCCATAAGCATAATAAATATTAATACGCAGGAAGCGGATAGCAAGTAAGGCTGAATCGAAGAATAAGCAGAGAGGGCATTATCCGATATGACGAAGTACTGACTGGGTTTAATCATAATCTTCTGAATGGTGAACTCGAATCTTCTGCTTCGTCGCACGGGGCCGAAGTGTGAGCGGCCGAACCCATAACTTAATCGTTCCAATTTTAGAGCTAGTCAAGACCGCGGAGGGCGTGAATGTGATGTCAGTCAGAAGGTCTCCTTCGATATGCTTGATCTAAGCTTTTGTTAGAAGGCGAGGCACGCATGGAAGGCACCGCATGCTAATGTAACGTACCAGCACAGGTTGGACGACAGCGACTTCGTTCCTTGATGGAGCCGGGTGGTATTTTGATCCTTCATCTGCCAACGCTGATGGGGGGAGATGTAGCGTAGAGCCTTCAACGGGCTCCCGTCTACGTAAAGCCAGAGACAAAGTTGAGGACATCGATAACCGTTGTTGATGGGAAGCCTGATTTAGTCCGTTCTTGTAAGCTTGCGTTCGGTAGTGTGATCGTATCGCCGTTCTTCACCTGTAGTTTTGGACGATGTAGAACGCCAGCCGAGAAGTCCCACTTGTAAAATAACATGAATATCACCCTTACGAATGAGGTGAAGGAAAGTTATTGCTTACCAGAATAAGCTTGTCATCTTCTCCAACGCTGCCAAACCTATACGATCGTTTGTCCGTCCGAACGGGGTCGAACGCAACAGAGGAAACAAACGATGAATGGCCTTGACATCGCGCTATTACACGCCCTTCCATCACGGAAAATATTGTCACTAGATCGTCTTGCCCGCCGGCCTGAGATGAATTAACAGGATAATAAAACAACACTCGATATTCTGCATGCATTGACTTACGACGATGAACCTGTTGTCATCTGAGAATGCCACGCAAGTAAAGGACCCAAAGTAAGACGCAAAACAGTCGAGAAGCCTTATTAAGATATGTCCGGCAGATTCGTTAATAAACTACGCTCGACAAAGATATGCGAGTGCGAAAGCTTACGATTCTTGAAACGCATCAATCACCCGTAGGCATCCGTCGTCCGAAGTTGCTGCAACCAATCTTGCATCACTAGAATATGTGATCCCTGCTCGCTATAAACTCCCACTCATCAAAGAGATGTTTAATATCCACATACCTACTACACTCCGCTTGGATACACGCCAATGACTAACTGGGTTTTTCGGGGTGCGGTCTTTCTCAGACCTGCCCAGGTTCAGACCACCGTGGTGTGCGGACGCAGGGTGCCATCGTGGTACAGTCACGAAGATACTTTCAAGTGGATCCCATTCCTCTTTGCTACTCGCTGTGTCGTCTGACGGAATCGAGCTATGGCTACTTTCGGGCTGGCTTGGCGGCCCTGCTGTAGCGGAGGCGCGCTTGAATGGCTCATGCGGGGTGAACAAGCCGTCGTCGCGCTCCTTATCATAGACTATGATCGTTCCATCCGCGTGGGACACGATAAATACAGACGGTGATCCAGGTACCCATTTAACGGCAGTACAAGGAGAATTGCTGATGCATCCCTATCAAAAGAATATTGCATGAGAATGGTCATAGGGCTCTTGCAGGATAATATGGACCCTCACTTGTTTATTTAGACGAACGTAGCGACCTGTGATTGGGTCTGAGCAATACATGGATGAGTACTCTTGGGATAGTATTGAGAGCTTAGAGAACATACCAAACCAGATGAGATCACCAGTGTTAAAGCCTATCACAATGTCGAGGCTTGTATAGTTCGCTGTATGTCTATTCACATCATGGCAGGTGGGATATGCGGAGAATGTAATTCTTGCAAGAGGTTCCTGCAGCACTTCGTCATAAGCAAGGATAATAGATACACCGGATGGGATGCACATACTTTTGCCTTCAAGCCAAGCTCTGACCAGAAGAAGTTCTTGGCATGGTTGTAGAATAAGAAGGAAACATCGCCCTGCTTGTTTTGCAGTGTTCTAGTGAGGCCTTCCGCACTGTGTAGTCGGGTCACAAACGTCGAGGTGGTCGTTCTGATATTATGCTTCGGCCGTGACACAGATTTCTTCTTCATGCCCATAGATGGTGATAAGAAACCCTTAGCATGCTCGTGCACTGGAGATTGGGATAGAGAGGGCTGCAGCGCCGGAGAGTCCGACTTTTCTGGAGAGCCTGATGTGCCATCCTCTTCAGACGCTGGCCGATCGCTGCTCGACAAGCTCTGGCCGTCCTCTTTCTCCTTCAATACCTCTCGCTCCCGCTCCCTCGCTTGCTCCCTTTCTCTGTTCTTGCTGTTATTCCCCCCAAGTAGCTGAGCCAAGCCAGGAGCAGCTGCAGGTTTCGATATAGGGTACCGTACTACGACAGTAGAGATGCGTGTGGGGTACAGAGACGGCTGGGCGGGAACGAGATGCGCGTTGAGCTGGGTCGGCTTGTGCTCTTCGATGTTTGAGTATACGCCCTCGGGTGCGATGAACGTGAGCTCGCTTTCCATCGAAGTGAGTACACGCTGCACTCGACGGTGTGTGCGACGGTGGTGAGATAAATGTAGAGAGAAGATGAGTATAGGTATGCGCGTGAGCCTGGCGCCCGGAACTTGTGAGCTCATAAACTGGTACTCAGGCACAGGCTCAGCCCTCTCATTTCCTCAACCTTTCCTCCACCATGCTCTCAAACTCATTCAAACGGCTGCCGCCATCACGCACAATCGCGTCCACGTCTTTCGACTTATCTGCTCGACGGCCTGCCTTTCCTCGACCCGAGTTCCCATCGAAGGTTCATCCGTCCTTGCTCCCTGTTCGGCACGCCTCGACCGAAACTGAGACGGCTGCGGCCGGCGCAGGAGGAGCTGCAACTATAGAGCCTCCACCCGCGGGTGGCCACTTACCATCAGTTGCGACAAGCTTGTTTCTGCGAACAACAAGGGATAGCGCGTTAAGGACGCCTGGGCTTCGGTGGACGGATGAAGACGACACAAGTCCAGTGCGAGAGGTTGTGGGTGGACGGGAAACACGGAAGATGAATCTGTACCAGGCAGTACGCGATGCAATGAGGTATAACAACATCCGTTTGGCTTGTTCTGTGCGCGCTGACCAGCTGTGATCAGCCACGCCCTTATGAAGGATGATACTGCTGTCGTGTTTGGAGAAGATGTTGCATTTGGTGGGGTTTTCCGGTGTACCATGGTATGTTACGCTTGTACTTTCAGCTGGCTATATGCTAAGTAAAGGTACGTAGGGTCTTGCAGAAGAGTTTGGTAGGCTCCTCCTCATCTTTCTCCCTTCTATCTTATACGAAGTTTTCATACCACAGGGCAGGAACGTGTATTCAATACCCCATTGACGGAGCAAGGAATTGCGGGTTTTGGTATCGGACTTGCTGCTATGGGGCAAACAGCCATCGCAGAAATACAGGTAAGCTCTTTTCATTCACCACGACAAACCACATACAACTTCTCACCACGACCTTCTTCTCGTCGCCGTTGCACAGTTCGGAGACTACATCTTCCCCGCGTTCGACCAGGTTCGTCTATTTCTCTCGGATCTTAGCCTCTTTCCCCGGATCTTGCAAATTCTCATCTAAACTCTATATTTATCTACCCCGCACGCAGATCGTCAACGAAGCTGCGAAATATCGCTACCGCTCTGGCGGGCAATTTAATGCTGGTCGTCTCACCATACGGACGCCGACTATGTCCGTTGGGCATGGTGGGCTGTACCACTCGCAGAGTCCCGAGGGCTTCTTCCTCGGTGCTTCTGGTATCAAGGTGCGTCACCGTCATTTATAAGGTCGTCGCATTTAATTTCAGAAGTAATCGGAACCAATTGTGTAGATTGTCATCCCCCGGTCGCCTATCCAGGCGAAGGGCCTCCTGCTGAAGTCAATCCGTGACCCGAACCCGGTTATATTTATGGAACCGAAGATTCTTTACCGGTCTGCTGGTAATTAATTATTCATCTCCTGTTTATTTTATTTTATCTTCAAGCTAACTTCGTCTTTCAGTTGAGCAAGTACCGATCGACGACTACGAGCTTCCTCTAGGCTCTGCCGAGGTCCTACAAAAGGGGTCTGATCTCACACTTCTCACGTGGGGAACACCGGTCTATCAGTGCGAAACCGCACTATCCCTACTTTCCTCTCCTCCGCCCTCGCTCGAACCGATCGTACCAGCCTCACTACGCGGTGCGTCAATTGAGCTCATCGATCTCCGCACAATCTTGCCCTGGGACGTGGAGACCATTGTTCGTAGCGTCGAGAAGACCGGTCGACTGGCCATTGTACACGAAGCAAGTCAAACGGGTGGCGTCGGGGGAGAAATAAGCGCGGAAGTGCAGAAGCGATGCTTCCTCAAGCTGAAGGCGCCGGTGAAGAGGATAGCATCTTGGGAGTGCGTATTTCCATTTCACGAGATTCCCTGTAGTGATGGGTTCACTTACCATCCCTTCTTCCAGTGTGCCAGCCGCATTGACGTTTGAAAAGTTCATCATCCCAGATCCCATAAGAATTCTGGACGGCATAATGGATACATTAGCGTATTGAGCAGGTCAAGTCAAAGTTACATGTTCTTTATACCACACCATCAACGTATTGAGAGGATCAACAGCAGAAGCATTTCAGTCACTAGTATACATACACATACACATCAGTTTTCGCAGAGCAGCCAAATCTTGTAGCAAATTTGAATAAAGCACGCAATTAATAGCAGCAATAGTGATACTTCCCCAGTCGTTATTTTCTCAAGTCTTTTGCTCCTTGTTCTTCGGTTCCACTAACACGATCCATCTTGAAAGTAAACCTGCATTGAGCAGGGCGGCTTCCCAACGCGCATATAGCCTCTCCTCCCGCCAAGCCTGTATTCCAGAAGTCTTGATGAAAGCGGTCCTCTCTTCCGGGTCATATTCCAGTCGCTCCGCATACTCGTTCAGTTCTTGAGCATATTCTGATGAGGAGTTTTGCGTCACCAGAATATTGAGAGAGTCCTTTCCAGAGGTGAGAAGGGCGAGGATTCGGTGTAGTTTGGCACGCAGCGGTGTGAAGGTACGACGAGCTTGCGCTTTTGTTCGCGGCTTCCGGATGTATAACAGAGCTGCAAGCACATATTCCTTCGAGAAAACTGACAGTGACGACTCGCAGGTGGTAAATGTCACGACAGATTGCCGACAAGGATCAGTGGAAGTCTTTTTCTTGAGAGACAACAGGAAGGGTTCCATCAAGCGGAGCGGTAGGAAGTCAACGTACGGCCAGATGTGAACCTTTTCGTTGGCTTTGATAATGTTCGAAGCATCTCCGCCCTCGCTTTGCTTTAGCCAGTCAAGGATGCGTGAGTTATAGTGACGAGTGCCATGAGTAAGCTGAGTGGGTACGTCAGAGCAGTGAGCCAAGCAGAAGTTCAAGAGCAGCGAGCGTTCAGCAGGCGAGATGATATCTGCCATCGAATTAGACAGTAATCGGTTGTGATTATGAATGGACGAACCTTCTCCCAGAGTTGATCTCTCCAGTACGTCCACCTGAAAGAAGCGTGAGTGGAACTCTGGCATACGAAGAAGTGTATTCTTACGCCTCCGCCAAAGACCATCTTCTCCCGAAAAGTCCAAACCAGCATCTTCATCCTATCCTCCAAGCCGACGCTCAACCTAAAGCTCCATCCATCCAGACGAAGCGGCTCCTTGATGAGTAGAGGCAGATTGTGTACCGGTTTCCTCAACTTGACTCTCCCCTGGATTACGTCCCGAAACAGAGTCACGACCGACAAGTCAGCTGTTCTATAGCGCGTGTTCACCCAAGAGCGAGAATCGACGTAGTTGGGCGGCCATATTGAGCGGGTTGGAACCATGAATTTTGTCAGCGCGTGAATGTAAGAATATGCCTCATGTTTGCTAGGGCACTGCATGGCCGACGTGCGAGATAGTCTCTGGTGCAGCATTATCATCGTGGCAATCAAGGCTGAAACATAGCAGTACAAGGCCAAATGGACAGGAAATAGACATTCGAGTTTGGAAAGCACTGTGATCAACAAAGTCCAAGCTGGGTTGCCAAGAGTCTGGTATTTGAAGCCTGACAATTGATGTGCCATATCAAGAAGACTATGCAGTGCCTTTCTGACTAGGAAAGTAGAGCTCATTGCTGTGATCATAGTGTGGTGAACCGTGGCGGTTAGTAGGAACGCGCGCTGCTATTCACTGGCAGAGAGTTTTGGCGGCTTTTTTCGGTTACGTAAGTTACGAGTTTTCGGCGCACGGTAAATCACCCGCGCTCAGTGGCATGATCACGATGATGACCCGAGCGTCCCGGTCACTGCGCAAAAAAAGTGAGCTACGGACATAGTACTACTACATTCTATCGAGTGTATCATCGTTATACAAGGCTTGGTTGGGCAGCTTAGCTGTCTTAGATGACTATTACTGGCACTGGTAGCTACTACCTATGTCAGCCTTGTGCCTGCTAGTGCTGCCTCCGGCGTCCCAATTATTATTATTATCGTACAAATAAGTAGCGCCCCCTAAGCTTGAAGGACCCAGGCCAGCTTGAAATGGGGCGAAATGATCAGATGAGCTACGAGACCCAGGGGAAATTGCATCCAAGTTCACGCGGGTATGGAACTCGCGAGATTGCCATTCGATGGGCTGCGGAGTAAACCCTTGAGCAGATGTGTTGGCCCGAATGTGTTCAAGTTGTGGTTCAGGTGACACCACTGAATGTTGGAAGCTGATAAATTCCTTAGAGTAAAATGGGTTATTATCGTCATAGGGTAGAGTGAAGAATACTGTATTACTCACATGAAAGGGATCGAGATTGTGTCCAGCATTCAAGGCGTAATATTGAAAGCCTGGAGATGGATCGCGCTCTTTGCTATGCAAGGTTTAGTCAGTGATGCGAGAGAGCTGCCAGAAATCTCACTTAGGTAGGGCATTCGTTGTGTGTTCTTGTCGTATGGTAGGCAATTGAACGGCAGGTATGAATGCCTCCGGCACATCGAGCTGTGCTTGAGATACAAGCTGACAGGGGATGGCGTCATGGACAGCCTATATCAAGTAACGCCAATGCGCTCACCGGTACAACCGAGGCACGTATTTGTGCGACCGACAGCCGAGTTGATGGGCAGGCCTGCATCCCAGTGTCCTGGCAGTACTTACAGAGCACTGGGTAGCTAGAGACTTCTTCACACTAGAGAGGGGTAAGCTCAAGGGTAGCGTAGGTGGATGCATGAAGAGGACTAACTCTCTTTTTGCGCAATTGACAACGCAAACACGCGCGTCGGCGTGGGTGGCGTAACAAAGTTTTGGGTGACCTAGTCAGAGGCATAGCACTTCGTTCGATACTTGGAGAATGCGAAAGAGGCTGGGATGGGGATGTATCTACCCATAGTCATGTCGAGGGGCACTTTATAGTTGAAGAGAAAGCGAATTGTGCGAGCCGTGGAGTCCATTCCCAACAACATAGACATACTACTCGCAACCGATAGTCCCCGACCTCAAGATTGCGGAAAAGCATTCAGATGTTTCTTGCTTGCCTACAAGAAATGGTAGTCATAATGACCGTCATCATATCTCTTCCTACGTAATACTAGCTTTTTCAGTTAGAAGTAGTAGTAGCAGTTACTACGAAAGGTTAGTTCTATATGGAAAGACTTCGATCTTAGTTCAGTATTACAGTGGATCCGACGAAACAAAACGTGCACGTTACCGTCTGGCTGTGTTCTTCATGTTTTCATAACAAGCTGTGCTTTGTCTGGATTGGAAACATCTCGTTGTCGATTAATGAAGATAAAGCTTATAAAGCAAGTCATCGAGCCTTCCATCAGTATTCAAGCTTCGAGGGGTGCAGCAAGGCCTTATATCAGTTATCTAATACGAGGCATGCTTATGATCACAATTATTATCCAGCGCATTTAGAATTTCCTAAGAAAACGCACACCTTGTCCATCGACATAGCAAAACAGTCGAAAAAATCGCAGTGTCCATGTAACTACACAAATGAAAGTTTATGTATTCACTGCTCTGGACGATCATTACCAGTCGTGCGTCTTCCTCCTCCTCGCCTGCCACCGCGTCCACCACCTCTCCTTCCATACCCACCAACATAGGCACCAGGTCCCATCAAACCAACACCGCCCGGTTCGCCGAAGGTCGCTACATTCTTCTCACGTTCTTCTTCACGCCTGCTCTTCCCCATTCCCCTTCCACCCCTTCCACGTCCAGCTGGACCAGGAGCTGGACCGTTCGCCGAGGACGACAGGGAGTCGAAGAAAGATCTCTTCGGATTATAAGCTGGAGCACCCGAATCCTTGTCCTTCGCCGCCTTGCTAGACCCCGACTTCGACGGCGCATCGCCTTCATCTTCAGACGGATTTGTGTGTTCATCGCTTTCAGCGCTTTGCGCGGACTTACGACCTCCTGTGAGCGCCGTTTTATCAAATCGTGCGTTTGAGCTCTGGAAATCAAAGTCGGACATAGGGACTTTAATTTCATTATGTTGCCTGCCCCCACGTCGAGGGCCGCGGGAGCCGTTCGCCGAAGAAGTAGGTTGTGACTGCTGTGCTTGCGCAAGCCGGAGGTCCCCTAATGCGCGCTCTACTTTCTCAAGCGAGACGGCGGCATTTGAAACAGAATTAGAGTTTGTTCGTCTGCCATTTGTACTTGTTCTACCACCAGATTGTGCAGGCTGGGCCTGCTGTTGTTCACCGTTTGCCTGCTGTTGAGAGACTGGAGCGCCAGCCGCAGCTACACTAGGTTGTGGATGATCAACTACGGGCCGTGCTCCCAGTTCAGCCGGCACTGGTTGCTGCTGCACTGGCGCAGGGCCCTGATACGGTGGGGGTCCTGGATATTGACCGTATCCGTTTGTTGGAGGACCTGATGCCTATGAGAAAGAGAAGACGAATGAGCTTTCGACTCTCTCATAAATTTCAAATCTCAAAGAAGGAATGAAGTTCAGAAGGAAGGCAACGGAAGAATCCACATGGTTTTATGCGCTCTCGGACTTTTAGGTCTTTCGACCCATTTACATCCGTAATGGCTTCATCATAACAGGTAATACTATAACACGAAGCAAAGGAGAGATACATACCCCAATGACCGCAGGATCATCATGCACACTACGCGTACGAATAGGAGGCTCGAAGTCGTCGAGGGCGATGTCCTTCACCTCTGACGCACGGAAGATAATGTACTGGTATGGATGTTCTGCTGGTGCGATAAATTCCTCTGGACGTCTGAAAAGGATAAGAGCGTTAGTTCATTTGTTCTAAGCGTAGTAAGAATGTGGCAATGTGAATTGTGATCAGAAGGAAGGCAACGGAAACATCCACACGATTGGTATGCGCTCTCGGACGTCAGAGCCATTGGCCCATTTACATCCGTATTGAATTCATCATAGTAAGAGACAGTATAAAACTAGCTGAGATACAGATACACACCTCCGATTTTCGGTTCCCATAGAATATACTGTCAAAGAACAACGACATCTTCCAATCAAAACTGGGTCTTGCTACGCACGAGAATACAACACTTCTCACCATTCTGCAGCTGGATGGTCGAATTTGCGGGGTCAAGACCCGAGAGTATACCACGATATCTTACACCTGAGTGGGAAAGGAGAGAGATGGCCTTCCTGCACGAAGTAAAAAATGGATGTTGGTACGCGTCTTTCAATGGTATGGAAGTGTAAACGTTCACAGACCCAATGTAGCTTACGCTTTCTGCCATTGCGCACTGAGTTGGCTTTCAAGTAGGGTTCGGTAAGAGTAAGAAAGAAAAGAAAACGAGTTGAGTAGAGAGAGTAGAGACGAAAAAAACACGAAAGTGGGTATTGTTTGTTGAGAAGAGAGGTTGCGCCAAAAGACTCTGAGTTTGAGGCCGAGCCTTTCTACGGCAACGCCCGAGGAGTACGTGCATTTGTTTCTAACGAACGATTTCTCCACTTTCTACAAAGCTTTTGCAGTTATTAAAAAAACCGATTGTAACTTCTTATTTCTGTACTTCAAGAATAATATGCGCTGTATGTAGTACGCAAACATCTACCTACGCCCTAAGAAAGGTCCGAACGGCCTCGCATGGTCTGTCGTTCATACTAATCCGATCGACAATTGACCATAGGCAAGCGCCTAGTGAAGAACAGAGCCCAACCTGTAAAGGCCAAAGAGAAAAAGAAAGTGAATAAGTTATGTACATAAGCCATAAGTCACGAAAGCGAGCTTTTCCATCCACCATCCCAACACAGATTCATATGTCATTGCCGGAAAAAGGGAAGAGTGAAGGCGGTCAAGAGTACAAGAACTCCAACTGCGATAGCCAATGACCGGGTAGAAACAGATGTCTTTTCATGGCCATCCAAGCTTTTGGCAGAAGTACGCCGACGCGAGGATGTGTGGGATGGCGGGCTTGGCTCGGAAAAGACCAGCTGGACGTACCCTATAGACTTAAATCCATTTATGCTAAAGAGAAAGGTCAGCGAAATCATTTGAGCGATGGATAATAATTGACTACGAACTAATAGCCTTCTAGATTCCTCTTGATTTCATCTTGCATACCGGTTGGAACGCCATCCAGGGATAAGGTCATTTTCGTTGAATCAGTCGATTGGTCCAGCGTTATGGTAAGAATCGCGGAATGTTCTTTTGTGTAAGAGTGGATTAAGCCTGGAATTCACTTCTGACAAAAAATGTATTGCATACCTGAAGGCCAGGCTGGAGTTGACACTGCCCAGTTCTGCACAATCTTCGTGGACGGTTCTAAGGAGACGTATGTACCCTTCACGCCACCTCCAAATAACGAAAATGGTTCTCCAGGCTTAGGGGTTGACTGTTGATAACATGATACTAGATGAGATTCAAACACGATCAATGCACAACGGAAACAAACCTGGGCAGCAGCGTGCGTCCACTTGTGAAGCTCGCCTTCATCGGTCAACAGCCGGTAAAGTTGGTCTGCTGGGGCCATAAATGTTGATTCGACTGTCACATTCGCCGTGTTCAGCGCCTTCTTCTCCTGCTTCACAACTTTCACGCCTGAAGGCTTTGGCGCAGCTGCGGTCTGTGTGGCCGTAGATGAAGATGCTGACACAGCTGGGGCTGGAGAGCCTGTCCGTGAAGCCTCAGGTGTGATGCCAACCTGCAAATCTTTCCCGTGCGTCTCAATAATCGCCGCTGGGAATTGAGCAAACTTCTCTTCGAGGAGTTTCGGAAGTCGCGATTTGGCGAGAACATATAGCTTGTTTACGGCGGTCGAGGATGCGGTCGTGAGTGACCAATTGTACTAAATAATAACTTCAGCATACAAGAGGATTTGCAAAATTTTGCGAACATACCACATATTCAGACAAGCCATCGAGAGTAATTTCATGAGATACTTCTGGGATCGTCAGCTTTCCCTCGACTTCCGTCCCATCAGATGCCTTTCCCTTCCACTTCAAATCAATCTTGCAGTCATAGATGGTAATGAGCCTGAGGGAAGAGGCATAAGACCATTCGAGACGGCAGCCTATACTGATTGTCAACTTACTTAGACTTCCGCTGCCCGAGCTCAATGTCACCATCTACCTCCGTCACCTCAGAGATCTGCACAATCTCTTCGCCTTCTCCCTCGATTTCGACTGTGGGAAGCTCACGCTCAAACCATTGCTTTCCCCAACCGGTGATGTTCTTCAAGAAATTATTGAGGACCGAGTAATGCAACATGCCTCCAATATACTTGCCTTGTTCTTCCAGTGCCTATACAGCAAGTGAGTCGATGTTCCACCCAAACAGATGCAGCACTCACCAGTTAGCAGTGCTGGGCGGTAATGTCGACATAGGTGCTTTCAATACGCGAATCAATGCAACAGAGATGCGATTAGATGAGAAGTGAAGAGCAAAGAGGTGCAGTAGAATGAACGTATGCCAATGCGTGCGCGCTGGGTTTATATCCCGGAATCCAGAACCTTCTATGACATTTCGAGAACAGCTTTCATCAGGAACTATACGGAGCATAGTGTACTCGCTCTGATTCTTCTCTTCTCCCTGTTTTAGCGTTTAGACATTTTTGTCGTCGATTATGATGAGAATCTTTCATTCTTTCGATTTACGCATATCCATATCCATTCGATATATCAGAGCCCGTTCCATCATCTATCAGTCTATGTTCTTAACAGACTTTTCATATAACACAGCATTTTGACATGAATTCTCCATATTAGCTCAGATCTTTCAAAATTTGGTGGATGCAACGAATACAAGTACAAAAGAACGAGAAGAAAGACATTCAAGTTCGCCACCAAAGTGCGCGCTGTGTTTGCGTAGTGTCCGAAAAAGGCAAGACGCGTTTTCAGTTTCGCGAAACCCAAACTGAATTTGTTGAGAATACCTTCCCTTCGCTGCTCGCTTTCTCTTCGCAACAGCGTCCGTCGTCGTCGCCCGCCTCTTTCTTTCCAACCCCCACGTCCTACGACACCTGCTAGCAATGGCTTCCACCGATAATGGAGAAATTCGTGCGACGTCGTACGTCGGTTTCGACACCATCACGCAGCAGATTGAGCACAAGCTCTTGAAGCGTGGTTTCCAGTTTAATGTGATTGTCGTTGGTGTGTATCGCGTTTTCTCCCTGAAATTGAAAACCCGTTATGATACTCGCTCACTAAAACGCATTACTTTCCTCTGATAAACGTAGGACAAACTGGACTTGGAAAGTCGACTCTCATCAACTCCATTTTCGCGTCGCACTTGATTGATTCGAAGGGACGTCTTGAGGCGGACGAGCCAATTCGGCAGACGACGGAGATTCAGGCAGTGTCTCATGGTACGTCTCTTCTTAGATGAAGGGTTGACTACGTCTGTTAACTTGAGATTTACTCGATAGTTATAACTGAAAATGGCGTGCGCCTTCGGTTGAACATTGTTGACACACCAGGGTACGGAGACATGGTCAACAACGAAAACTGGTACGTGTTCTTACGCCACCTCTCGCGAATACTCTTGCTAACCATTCTCTTTCACCTCTTATAGCTGGGACCCGATTGTCAAATATATCAAGGACCAACACAGCGCGTATCTCCGGAAAGAGCTTACCGCGGTTCGCGACCGGTACATCCAGGATACACGTATCCACTGCTGCCTCTTCTTCATCAACCCCACTGGTCACTCACTCCGTCCTATCGACATCATTGTTATGAAGAAGCTCAGCGAGGTTGTCAATGTTGTCCCTGTTATTGCCAAGGCCGACAGCTTGACGATGGAAGAGCGCGACGTATTCAAACAGAGGGTAAAGTCTTGTTCTACTCTCACCACTCGCCCTATTTATCTTCTAATCTGTATAGATTCGTGCCGAGCTTGTGTACAACAACATTGTCCTATATCCCTTCGACACGGACGAGAATGACGAGGAGGAGCTCCGTCTTAACGAGAGGATCAGGGTTCGTAGATTTCCAGTCTGCCGTTAATCTTCAAATAGCTTATACTTCACTTATACCTGGTGCATTTGACTCTATCAGGACATGATCCCTTTTGCAGTCGTTGGCTCGGAACGTAATGTGATCATCGATGGGAAGACTGTCCGTGGGCGCAAGAACCGCTGGGGGGTCATCAATATCGAAGACGAGCGCCACTGCGAGTTCGTTTACCTCAGGAACTTCCTGACAAGGTCTGTCTATTTACTTGTGTGCTCGGGGGTTGCCTTAGCTAAATTTCTTGAAATAAATAGGACCCACTTGCAGGACCTCATCGAGACGACTGCGCACATCCACTACGAGGCCTTCCGTTCGAAGCAGCTGCTCGCACTCAAGGAGAACGCAAAGGAGAATGCGAGTCGTCCAGCGGCCGCGACACCGGCTGCCTAATCGGACCACAAAAAGGCTCAATTGACGTCTCACGGCTGCCTTCCTTGTTCTTTCCTTCTCTTCATTACCTGCCACCGGATCTGCTCGATCTGGTCGGCAACTTGAAAATGGAATTAGCTTCTCTTTATACCCCCGCAACTCCTTTTGCGCTGTGCAGCTGTCGTACTACCTACTCCCGGATACACCATTCACTCTTTTTGCACACGCGTACGGACCACACACCTCTTTCTCCGTGCCTCCTGGTTCTTTGTCCTTCCTCTCATTTATAGTTCTCCTGTCTCTTTACTGCTTTTTTCAATCATACGTGTTAACGACTAGTAATTCCCTCCCGTAAATATTTTTATACGGTCTGGCCCAGGTAAAACATGTGTGCATTTTTGCTGGCGCTTTTGTGCGAAAACATCACAACAAGTAAATCCATTAGTGCTGAACACAAACAAGACGACTACAGCTACATTATACTTGCTCAGATAGAGAAGATAAGGAAAAATGATTAAAACGTTCCTAAGGACAGATTGAGTGTCAATATCAGAGGTGAGTCTTCCTAATTTCCCGTTCCAAAGTGGTCGGTCCTACATGCTACTAATGCACTGGCTCCAGGGGGAAGGGGGTATCCGGTAGGGTGCTGCTAAACAGTGAGCGCAAATGGTGTCGCTTGCGCTCCGTAATATGCCTCAGCTGTTATCACTTCCTGTGGTCCACTCATGTCCATCGCTACGGTTTGATTTGGACTGATGACACGCCGGCCCCAGGCATGGTGCCACTTGATATACATATGCAGCGTCTGCTCATCGAGCTCTATATACGAGTGAACGACATTGTTTACATTGTGAGTCAGCATCATAGACAAGCGAACCACATACCTTTGTCAGTGCCCTCGGTTAAGCGGTCGATCAGCGTAGGGGCGTATCCGGATGCTACGAACATAGGCTTGCACGATCGCACGAATTCCTAGACAAGATCAAGAGAGCGACCGATTTAGCTCTTTCAGGTCAAAGCGAACGAGAGAAAAGCACGGTGCCTTCACGCACTTTCATGTTCTGTCGCATCAAAGTCCCGATCATTTCCAGCCTCTGCGTCTCTTCCTGGGTGGAGCCTATCACAAAACGCATCAGTTTTTTCTTTCTCTCTCTCCCTCACAGAGACGTCAGCTGGACGCCATATAGCAGCACCTTTCTTCCACGGTCCCACCGGCACAAACATCTCTTGATAATGGCCGTCAGTCAGCTCGGGTGTTGTATGGATTAAGCGATTCAATAAGGTTCCAGCATCGACACTGCTGCCGCGCTGTTTCATGAGATTGTATGCCTCTAACCGCGTCGAATGAGGCTACGTTAGCGCCACGTAGTGACTACAGATGAAAGGGAGAGTGCGCTAACCAAAGAGTGCTCGAGCAAGCCATGACTGGCCCGGCTCGCCTTCTCCAAAAGCAATCTCTTGGGGTTGACCATTCTCGTTGTGGACTTCGAGGTTCCCCTCCGTCATAAGCAGTATCCCGCCTGCAATGAATGTCAGGACGGCTGACGGGAACAAGTGCATGGCTTTCTGAAACACATGCTTACCTGGTCGAACACATCGCGCAGCTTCCTGAACAAAGTCCCCGAAATCCTTGACCTGGAAGACAACGTAAACAGCTGAAACAACCTAAAGTGCAAGGAAAATGTTACTCCATTAGCCGTTGAGCGGGAGTGCACAACATCGAACGAGTTGTAATAATGTTCCAGTCCGAGGGTAAACTATCGGAGAATAAGCAATTCCGACTCGTATACCATGCTTCTGAGAAGTGGAAGCCACCTACATCATCAAACTCAAAACTAAATCATATTTCCTTTTTTCAGTTCATCTTTCTCGTATTTCCAAGCGGATACATACCGGCAGTTGTGCGGTGGAGGTCTGTTCACATGGAATATTAGGATGACTGAATACTTTGATCGCCCTAGGACTCGTACCTAATTGTAGTCGGAGCTAGATCGACACCCACAACCTAATTTTCAAGATAAAGGTTAGAGGACCGGGCCGTGAATATTCTAATGACATGCTGCGGACCTGTGCGTGCGGGAACTCTTGCGCCATTCCCATAGCCCTTTTGAAACAAGATGAATTAATAAGGATCGGAAGGGGTTGCGGGCAACGAGCTTGTACCAATTGCCTCCGCCGCATCCTGTGGCGGTTCACGTAGAGTGAGCTTATGGGCGAAGGGGAGGACAAAATAACGAACCTAAGTCAAGAATCGCCCTCGGGCGATCTGGGAGGGGGGAAAGTGCGTCCTGGACCTCTCGCTCGGCAACATACAGGCGGCCGAGTGCTAGCAGATTTACTAGATGTTGCTTGTCCCTGATTTCGGACAACAAGTCGTAAGAGACCCGAGACATCGAGCGCATCGCCTGTGTAGAATGCTTACAGTCGGCTATGCTCGTTCTCATCTACAGAAGGCATGTTCAGCAAGCCAATGTCGCAAGTAAACTCGACCACTCACCAGCCGGAAGAAGGTACAGGTCGTTTGCTGCATTCAGCGTCCGCCCGGCTAGCTCGCGCAGCATAGCACGACCGTCGCGTTCGGATCTGTAGGAGTAGAGGGAAGGCGCTGGGGTGCCGTCCATCGATGAATATATCGTGGACCCCGAGCGGGTTGTCGTGGTATAAACGCTCCGTGCGTCATCCACGTCCATTTTAGCAGAACCTATCGTAAAGTAGCGATATGTAGGATGGGAATAGCCTATTCGCGCTGAGGGTGGAGGCGCTGGTGCAGCTGGATACCGAGATGCTGCTGCCTTTATAATTTAGAATTTCACGAGGCCCAGACAGGCTGTGTCGGATGGCAAGCACTGGCTTTATGGAATTCAGACCTATCAGAGCATTTTGTTAGGTACTAACTCGGAATGGCGGCGATGGCTTACCCTTTCAATTGATTGAATGGTAGAGAAGGCTCCGAGCTGAGGGGCGATGTGTGTACACCGGGGTATATATAGTGATCTCGAGCCCGAGAGATATGCACATAATTTATATTTTGTCAGGTCCATTGTGCACTGACGGCTTTGGCAGCATCGTCCACCGAGATATTGAAGAGATCCAGGTCTGCGCTCGACCGGCGGCGGTGTTAGCAAGTCGAGCAGGCCCGTGTGACCCTGGCTATACACGTGCAGACAGTGCCTGTGAAATTCTAAGATCTCAAGATCATCTCTCGCATCTGTTATTTCATGCCACCCAGAGAAATAGACAAAGCACTACGGCCGTGTCGTCTATAGCTAAAATAATGTACAGATCCGTGCGATCATACTGTATACATAATTACTCCAAGTACCAGATTAGTGCAATCATCCCAGAACCAAAATCAGCAGGCCAGAAGGAATCTCCCCGTTACTCAGACGTATCCCCTCGCTGCGCGTAGACGCGTGATGCTCTCACTTGTCGATGGCCCTTCGGGCGTGCATCGTCGTCAAGAAGGTCGAACGTCACGCCCGGCCTCCGCCGGCGATGGCTCCCTCTCGTCATGTAAACCATTTCTTCCTTGTTTCGCCATTCTTGAGCGGCTTCCACAGGATCTCGGATAGGCGGCGTCATCGGACCAGGCGTTGGACTTCTCACTGTCGATGTCGGTGATCCGACGACTGTGTTGTTCTAGAAACGTAATCGTCCACAGCAATCAGTATCGCCCAGCTTTCGGAAATGAAGGAGTGTGGCACTCACCGCAGTCCCATCCAGAGCCTCCAGCGACGCAGCAGACATTGTTCGGTATCTCTTTGACTTTGAGGACACCAGCCGTACAGCTAATGCATGCGGCGGGATTGCAATCGGCGGAGGGACATGTCTTGCAGATGCCTTTGTCAGCTTCGCAGACTCCTTCGCAGGCACAGTCTCGGCTTTTAGCGGATTTGCCGCCGCTGCCGGCGGTAGCTTCATGGATCGAAGCTTGTTTCCACCTTCAGGGCGCTGCGACGGACCGGGTGTGAGCGTTCGTCTAGATTCATGCTCATGCTCATGTTCCTTAGATTCATCCAGTTCCCTCGACTCCTTGGGCGATTTTGAAGTAGATCTGAACATGCCAAATATCCCGCCCGCCTTCTTCTTTTCCGGACGCTGGATGCTAACCGATACTTCCTGTTGTTCGACTTTCGCGGTGTCAAGAGACGACGGAGTCATTAAGATTTCTTCATGGGACTCATGTGAAGATGTCGAAGGAGTCAAAGGCGGCGGACTATCGAATTCTTGCAGTCGAGATGAAGGCCGATTAGAGGCAAGTCCAGGAAGTGCCACGCGAGTGGCAGTAGAAGCTGCAATGTCCTGCTGTGATCTAACCGGAGTTGGCTGCGCAATGGATTGGGTTGTGAGCATTTGCAGCACGGAAGACTTGGGCGTCGCCGCGGAGGGTAAGTCTGCCTGGTGAGGAGTTTGCTGGCGACTGAGCGATACTGAGCTATCAGAAACGTGTCGTGACGTAGGTTCTGGTGATTTTACCGAGGTAGGTTGCGGAGCAGTTGCCATCAAGTACGATGTGGCCTGATGTGAAGAGGAAGAGGAATATTGATTTGGGGGATAATCATAAGGGCGTGGGGTCCTCGAAGTTTCATAACCATCAGAAGGGTAGGAATGCACTTCGCCCGTGGGTTGCTGCGGAGTAGATGCCTTCTGCGCCGAAGAAGGTGGTTGTTGTTGTTGCGGAGGTTTTGTCTCTAGAGGACGTGAGCCCGTGTTATTATACATTGGCGTGGACGGATGGGGTTGCTGTGAAGACGCTGCAGTAGGATTCGGCGGTTGCGCGGCATTAGCAGATGCAGTATATGATGACGGATGAGAAGACAATGATGCATAATAGGCCGATGCAGATGACACGCCTTGTGCTTGAGGTTGTGTGTGTGTATCAGCATGTGAATATGTTGATGGGTTGCTAGAATAATGTACGTTTTGTGAAGACGATGAAGGATGCATAGGGTATTGTTGCTGTTGTTGCTGCGAAGACATACTCGGAGACGAACGGACATCAGAGCGAGGCAAAACATTTTGAAGAGAAACAGTGCTGGTGCTATACGGGTAAGACGACGAATGCTGAGGCTGAGAATGCGGCTGCGGCTGCGAATGCGCAGATAATACATGTTGCTGCTGATTGGACGGAACGAACGAAGATCTAGAGGCGGCTGAGCTGTTTTGAGCTGAAGAATACATAGCGGTGGCCTGCACAGCAGGATTCTGCATTGTGTGATGCCCTTGTGTAGGTTGCGGCTGCGGACCTTGTTGGTATGAATACCCCGGCATTGTAACTTGAGAGTTGTTGGACGGAGTCCGAGAAACAGCCCCAGGCGGCGGGAATAATCCGCCTTGGGATACGCCGGCAACTTGGGGTAAAGTCCGCTGCGATGGACTGTTGTTTGAGTTATTTGAAGCGGCTCGAGAGACAGACGTAGGCAGTTGGGCCTGAGATGGTACCTGTGATGTATTGTACGACTTGGGCGAATTGCCCTGATTCTGTGTTGTATTTGTCGAGGCGGTATATCCCTTTGGAGAATTGCCCTGGGATACTTGATGCGGCGCAGAGGTCGGCATGGAAGATAAAGTATACCCGTTCTCGGCTTGAAGACCACTGTTCGAAGAATGCATCGGCGTTGAAATTGGCGGGGCACCGAGTCCGTGAGGAGAAAGCATGGAGGGACCTCCTGGCGGAGATAAAATCCTCTCCCCCTGAGGATATGTGTTAGTGTTATAAGTTCGTGGCTGATATTGAGCATCTGCGTTCATTGGATTCATCATCATTGGTTGAGGCTGGGACGAAGATGAATGGTATCGTGAAGACGAGCTTGAGACGTAAGTGGGGACAGTTTGAGGTTGGCCAGACATTGCTGAGGGAACGCGGGGCACAGGTATCGATGCACTCGCGGACCGACCCGGGGGTATCGAATAGTCTTGAGAAGGTTGACGACCATGCCCATCATAATCTTGACCACTCGAGTGAGAAACCAACAGCTCAGTAGCTGGACGCTCTAGCATCTTCTGCTCATAACGAGTAGGCGAATTATCTGGTGGACCTTGCGCGGCATGAATGCTGACAACTTTGGGTTGATTCGACTGTTGATAAGGCTCCGGCCAAGGTACCATGGCCACAGAAGTATGTGTACTCCCATTCAAGACGGGAAGAGGTACACCAACCGGGTCAGTGTGCGCTCGATCCGGAGGTCTGGGAGCCGCAGACTGATGTCCGAATGGTCCTAAGTCGGACGCAGCTCGCTGATATCCAGATTGCTAATTGTAAATATATTAGTTGAAGTTCATTCTTCGACATGCCATCTGAACACAAACCTCATACTTAGGTGGCACCGCCGGTGGATGAGCCGATGATGTCTGATTCATTTGAGACATACGTGGATAGACAACATGCTACCCACCCGAAGGAGTAAATTATGTGCAAAGAATTTAATGAAGGTATAGTGACGTACATCGTATCTCATTTGAGGATTTTGTTCTGTCGGTGGAGGTATGTAGGCTGAATTATCTCTGCGTGGATCCGGCCTCTGGAACTCTGTCGATGTGGCATAGGGTTGCATTTGGGGTACCATCTGCACAGACTGGGTTTGGGATCGACCGTGTCTCTGGAGATAAAATGAAAAGGATAATGTAAGTAAGCTATCTTTATGTCGGAAAACATATGACAATGATTGTTTGTCAACTCAATCCTTCACCGTGAAGATATGAAGACCATCAGCCGAAGCAATATCCTTTACTTCATATGTACGAAGCGGCGGAAATGGGGATTTGAGTAAGCACAGCAGTAACTCACACTCTCTTTTCGGGACGACTTCTCATTATCACTCCCCGACATTAGTCCACTCATATTCACTGGTAGTGAATATGCCTTCTCACGTTGGGATCGATGTCGAAATGATCTTTCTCGTTCTCGTTCACGCTCCCGAAGCTCCCGGCGTTCGCGCTCAAGCCTTTCAATCTCTCTCTCCCTCTCCACTGCTGCAAGACGCTCCGCCTCCTTCTGCCGTTCTCTCTCAGACCTTCGCGCTCGTCTTTCTTCACGATCCCGATCACGCTCGTTATCTTTGCGAGCCTTCTCATCTGATCCTGGTAGTCCAGGAGGCAAAGACGACGAAGACGGCCTCGGTCCCGTTGCGGGTACATCAAGACTCACACGCTGAGTGCTTGGAACTGCAGGATTTGATGCATATCCGCGATTGGATACTGTAGATTGGCTGCTTGAATTAGACGGTTGAATGGGGACGCCTGGATGACGAAGTGAGGGTTGCGTAGTGGGTACTTGCTGCGAATCTCTCGTTGGTGGCGTTGTATTTCCGGGCTGAACTATAGGCGCTTGGTTTGTCGCTGGTACAGACTGCGGCGGAGTGGCAAAAGAATGAAATCGGGGATGAGCATCGATGTCCGAATATTCAAAAGTAAGGAAGCAGCAATCAGAAAGGAACATATTTCTACAAAGATTACACGCACCTGCTTCTCCTCGCGTCGCGAAGGGGGTCGTTCCCTGTCTCGTTCTAACTTCGTTGCCTTCGCGGCCTTAGCAGCAGCCTGTTGGTCCGCCCTTTGCTTGGCCTCTAGCATTGCTGCTTCTGCTCGTTGCTTCTCCTTTGCGCGGCGCTCGTCCTTTTCTCTATGCCGTTCCTCCTTGGCCTTCTCCTTCTCACTTTCCTTCCTCCTCCGTCTTTCTTCACGTTCTGCCTCACGTGTATTTACTGGTCTGGATGCTTGCTGATCGTACATAGACCTGCCAGTAGGAGGTGCGGAAGGCGGAGGGTTCATAGACGTGGATGTCGCTAGATATGCCACGGGCTGCGCTTGTGCACTCTCACTGCGCTTATGCCTGCGCGAGCTCTTTTGGTTATCTTCCGTGCCGGACCCGGCGGGCGAAGGCTGTTGCGCGGGAGTCGAAGTCGATCGGACTCTACTAAACATCTTCGCGAAGACCCCACCGCCACGGCTTTCTGTGACTGGTACCTCGAGACGAGTTCTCGATGACGAGGCTTGTGGCGCTGTATTCGAGCGCTGTGGCATGCTAGGCAGTGGACGTGAGTTGCTGTATGAGCTCGGGTGCGAGGCAGGAGGATGGCTGGAAGGAAAGTGAGCAACGGGCGCATACCCTCCTGATTGATGCACTTGAGGTTGACTTTGTGTTCTATATTCGTTCGCGGAGGGCGGCCTGGGAGCTGGAGCGCTTCTGGAAGCATGTACCTCCTGTGGCACGTTATATGCTCGCGAAGGAGCGCCCTGCCGTGTGTCGCGGTCGCGGCTGCTGGTCGGCGCGAGTGCATAGTTAGTTTGCGGCTGTTGCTCGCGATGAAGAGTGCGTTTAAAAAATGAGCGTTCTTCTTGTCTGGCGTTCTGGGATTGGACCCACACCTTTGAGGAGCTTCTCGGCTTCAACAGCGACGCGCCAGGGATGCTATAAGAGTGGCGGCCGGTGCTCGCCATAAATCTGCTCGAGCAGCGTTAAGGTGGTCGTTGTCGTCAACGCAGCGATTGCTGTCGCCGTGGTGGATGAGAAGGAAAAAGAAATGAAAGGTTGAGAGCAAGGTTTGTTGGTATCGGTTAAGAATGCCACACCGAATAGGTGAGGCAACATAAAGCGCTGTGCCGAATTCGGCCTCTCGTCGCGATCCCCTCTACCGACCCTACCTACCCGATCTCCCATCATACATCACTTGCGCTCATATACGAATATGCGCCGAACAACATGGATATTAATCTTCTAGGTTATACTGTATGTCCCAAGCTTAAAGCAAATGGTCTGCGCAAAAAGCAAAAGCTCCGTGGACACCAGCCTAGGTTGGCCCCATCGTCTACACGTGTTTGCGGAAGGTCTCTTGTAGGGTCAAACCGGTGTGTGGTGTGCCAATGGCGGAGGACATTGTGCTCCGGGACCCGTGTAATTGGTGCGTTAAGATTGACGTGAAGAATGTTAAGTCGGTTGGCCGAAATATAAAAGAGACGCTGGACATCGACGGTACAGATGTATGAAAGTCATAAAAAGGAGTTGACCACGCTGTAAGATTTATGATGTTCAATTACATGGTGATGAAGACATATTTGGATTCTAAATACAATGAAGGCCATACCCTAGTCAAAAACAGGTACTCAGATCGTGTCATCAGTTGGAGACTAGGCAAGGTAGGAAGCAACGAGGTTGATCAGTGACATCCTTCCACAGCGTGCCATCGTTGTACAGCTCTCAGCTTGAAAGACTCCATTGAAAACCGTTACTGCCAGCGACTGAGGTCGGCTAAGGATCAATTCTGAGCACATGAGTTCACAACAAAATGAAATGAAGGGCTAAATTAGAGCCCCCGTTCCAACACCCATTCGCTGGCGCTCAGATTCCGCTATTTCGTCATAGCAGCGAAAGATCTTCTTTCCAAACCATATTCTTCGAGCTTCAAGCTGCTTATTTATACTTGCTAACCTGACATATCATCTGGAGTCAGATAGTTCACACAATAACTTTAAACAAAACTCTTGTACGAATGTAACAACACGCTGAAAGACGAGGTGTGGGTTGATCATCTCAAAGAAAATGAAGATAAGAAGAAAAATGTGCATCCAAGACACGAGCGACAGGCCTATGTAACATCCAGATGACTGAACGTAGGCTTGACCAAGGTATCTAGAAATTGAATCACACTTGAATGGGGGACTAAGTCCCCTACGATACAACGCTCAAAACAAACGTTGCACTGCAAAAAAACATCCAAAGTACGACTTCTTCTTACACGATTTTGACTCATTCAGCGACAGTAGGACAGCGAAAAGGCTGCTGAAGGACATAGAGTCCTCCCTGTCGAGAGATTTAAGGATCGTGTATCAAAGGGACAGTGAAGACCTTAAAAAAAGCTAAGATAAATCTCACCTGGAAGATGCTCTTAATATTTTCCCCAGTGTTTCAGCCAAGAAATGGAACTGGTTGGCCCAGAGACGATGTGTTATAATTGAAAGACGGACGTAGTCAAGAGCAAGTGAAGAAAGAAAATAAATGAAGAGAAAATTCTAATTTATTGTGAGACCATCAACGACAAACATCGAACTCTCACGCCACCGGGTACGCAGTCACTTTCTCAGCCCATCGCCCGGTTTCTCGAATCGTAAGCGCACACTTCGTCCTCGTCGTTCCCTTAAGTCCTCAATCATTCTTTCCTTCATCTGCGTCGCAAATTGGCGGGGCTGGCTCGCACCTATTCAAACAAGTTAATACTTTCGACGGTCACTGCTGAGGCATGGTAAATATCTTCATTTGACATCGATTTCATTTGAACAATGCATACTTGAATCTCCTGGAAGCGACGTCTTCTGACGCACCATGCTATCATTTTGCTTATCCTAGACCGACCCTATGGATGCCCTGGACGAGAAGCTGAATGGGACACCTGTGATGGAGATTGATGAGCCCGTGTCTGTTCGCGATCGTAAGTGCTGCTAGCTCTCTTGGCGAAACCACAGATAATGGAGCGCCGACACCATGTTTAGATGAGGCCTTCGCGGCAAAGAACATGCCTGATCTTGGACACGAGGTCGCAGACTTCAAGGTGTTTACATGGAGGCTACATAATTGGAGGAAGCTAGAGAAGAAAATCACGAGTCCAGAATTTGAATGTGGAGGTCACCGATGGTGTGTTACTTCTTATGCCTCTCGCCACGTCTTTCGACGCATAAAGTTACTTTATTTACGCATATATGCCTGTATCGACAGGCGAATACTTTTATTCCCGTTTGGCAATTCGAACGCGCCACCCAATGACACGGTTTCCGTCTATCTCGACTATGCGGACCCGAAACGGGCTCCGGATGGATGGCATGCATGTGCCCAGTTTGCACTCGTCATCTCGAATCCCAATGACCCAACCATTTACACCGTATCCCGTATGTTTTCTCCCCTCTTGGGCGTGTTAATGATGCACAGCCTCGTATCTCTGGATATCAGAGAAGTGATGACTAACCAAACCTTCCTATATGCGACATAGATGCACATCACCGTTTCATCGCAGAAGAGTGCGACTGGGGTTTCACGCGCTTCAGCGAGCTACGGAAGCTCTTCCATCCTCAAGACGGTCATAGCCGCCCGACAATCGAGGACGAGTCTGCCGACGTCAGCGTGTTTGTGAGAGTCCTCAAGGACCCCACGGGTGTGCTATGGCATAACTTCGTAAAGTAAGAAGTTTCCACTTTGGGATTTAGCCTCGTCCTTAACTTTATTCTATTGCAGTTATGATTCAAAGAAGGAGACGGGATATGTCGGGTTGAAAAATCAGGGAGCTACTTGTTATATGAACTCCTTATTGCAGTCACTGTACTGTACGCGGTATTTCCGACGGGTAAGCAAACTTCCCGAGAAGCTCATCTTCGAATTTAATTTGATGACGCTCCATCATCTAGGCAGTATATCAGATTCCAACTGAGGAGGATCATCCGACGGAAAGTGTTGCGTTAGCACTCCAGCGTGTGTTTTATCATCTTCAGACATCTGATCAACCTGTTGGTGAGTGATTTGTTTACTTGTCCTTTCCTCATCTACTAAACCATGCTTGTTATCAGGCACAACCGAGCTAACGAAGTCATTTGGATGGAAATCATTGGATTCATTCCTGCAGCATGATGTTCAGGAGTTTAACCGTGTCTTACAGGACAAACTAGAAACGAAGATGAAGGTGTGTTCAAGTCATTCGACTTTGGCGAATTGTATTACTGACTACACGTCAGGGTACAAAATCAGATGGGGCTATCAATAGGTTATTCGTCGGCAAAATGAAGAGTTACATCAAGTGCGTCAACGTAGATTACGAGTCATCTCGCATAGAGGATTTCAACGGTTCGATCTTTCATAATTCAGAAATAATTCCATGTTTTATATTGAATTGCATACCGACAGATATCCAACTAAATGTGAAGGGCATGAAGAATCTAAGGGACTCCTTCAAGGATTATGTTGCGGTTGAGACGTTGGACGGAGACAATAAGTACATGGCTGAGGGTTATGGACTTCAAGATGCGAAGAAAGGGATCATATTCCAGTCGTTTCCGCCAGTTTTACACCTCCAACTCAAACGTTTCGAGTATGATATTCAGAGGGATGCTATGGTGAAGGTAGATAAAATCTTCGGAATACCTGCCTCTACATTGGCTGACATGGATATAGATCAACGATCGGCACGAATTTCCTTTCGAGATCGATCTTGCCGAGTTCTTGGACGAAACCGCCGACAAAACGCAATCATGGGTCTACAAGCTTCATGGTGTTCTTGTCCACTCTGGTGACCTGCACGGTGGCCACTATTTTGCTCTCATCAAACCTGACCGCGAAACTCGCTGGCTGAAATTTGATGACGACCGAGTAACACCTGTGACGGATCGCGAGGTCTTGGAGGAGAACTATGGTGGGGAAGTTCTGAATGGGCTGACGCCACCTGCACAACGTCAGCAAGTCCGCGCCATGAAGCGATTCACAAATGCATACATGTTGGTGTATATCCGGGACACCGACATAAACGAAATCCTTGCACCCTTCACGGAAGAGGATACGCCACCTCATTTGAGTACGTAGTATCACCTCGTAGAGCTATATTGGTGACCAACTTTCGATTTAGAACGCCGATTGGACGAAGAACGATTGCAACTGGAGGCTAAGCGTAAGGAGCGCGAGGAACAACATTTGTTCTTGACTGTTAAAGTATGCGCAATGGCGTCATTTCCTTCTGTACCATGTGCTCACACGTTTTCTAGGTTATTACGGACGAAACATTCCAGCAGCACGAGGGCTTTGACCTTGCCAGTTTCGACGAAAAGAATTGGCCACAGTCAGAGCTACCTGTGTTCCGTATCCTGAAAACAGAGACGTACCATACTTTCAAGGCACGGATAGCGCAGCATTTCAATTACCCGGAGTCGCACTTCAGGTTATGGGTTTTGGTGAATCGGCAAAACAAGACTGTACGACCAGACACGCATATCCCGGAAAATGAACAATCATTGAGTGCGCTTCAGTTTTATACCAGTCTTTACTCCGAATATTTCTGATTTTTCGGTAAAGCAATGGAAGTAATTCGTAATAATATGGCCGCCCGGACGACTGACCTCCGTTTGTACCTTGATGTCATACCTGATCCCAGCAAGGTATGTATCTTCTCTCATCGAAAAGATGTTTTTTTATTACTTTTTAAATGTATCTAATACATAGTCTTAGGTTATGCCTGGCTCCATTATGATTTTCCTTAAGCACTTCGATACGTCAAGACAGACCCTATACGGTGTAGGCAAGACGTACGTGCAAAGGAATGCGAAGGTCGGTGACCTCAATGGCTATGTCAATGAGAAGATGAGATGGCCTGCTGGTACTCCTCTAAAACTATACGAGGTTCGTTCCTCTCTAATTTGCGAACCCTACATTCTCGCTAACTCTTGGATAGGAAATTAAACCAGGCATGATCGAGCAAATGAAGCCAAAGATGACTTTCGCGCAAAGTGAGATCCAGGATGGTGACGTTATCTGCTTCCAAGTAGAGATCAACGAAAAAGAGTATGTACTGATTTTCGCCGAATAACTGGAAAAAGCTCATGTTTTAACATCGTATGTTGTAGGACCCACGATCTGGAGAGTCAGGGGCTATATGCAAACCCTATGCATTTCTATGACTTCCTTCAGAACCGAGTGATGATCATCTTCCGTCCGAAGTTCGAGGAACCTAGTGACTTCAATCCAGAGTTTGAGCTTGTGCTCAGTAAGAAGATGAACTACGACCACGTATGTGACTTTGTGCAATGCGGAGTAAAATTCTGATGAGCTTGAATGTCTTATAGATGGCTGCGAAAGTCGCAGAACGTCTATCCCAGGATCCAATAAAACTGAGGTTCACGACGACACAACCATCAACTGGAGTAGCCAAATCTGTCCTGAAACGGTCACTTAATCAAAGTATATCGGAAATAATGTCTCCACAGTATGGTCATCCAACAACAACACTGATCTTATACGAACGATTGGAGGTTAGCATCGTCGAGCTAGAGACGAAGCGAAGTCTCAAAGTTGTTTGGACTGGTATCCACAACAAAGAAGAATCAACACATCCCTTCCTTTTACCGAAGACTTCGAATATCCATGACCTCGCGGAGCAGCTCTCGAAAAAAGTCACGCTTGCGCCCAGTGGAACAGGCAAGATACGTATATTCGAGATATCTAAGGACGGAAAGACGCAGAAGGAATTCACTGGTGCAGAAATGATCGGTAATATCCCTGACCCAGTTGAACTTTATGCTGAGGAGGTACCTCGGGAAGAATTGGAAGCAGAGGAGACAGTTAAGATCATCAGCGTTTTCCATTTCTCGAAAGATGTGACAAGAACACATGGCGTCCCCTTCAAGTTCGTCGTGATTCCTGTAAGCTTGTTCTTTATGCGTCACGCTTTTGTTATTGTGCTTACCCTCATTGTTTCCGTAGGGTGAAAAGTTCATGGACACGAAAAAGCGTTTACAAGCCCGTATAAACGTTCCGGACAAGGAGTTTGCGAAATACCGATTTGCGCTAGTCCAGGTTGCAACCTTCAAACAACCTTCGTACATTGAAGATGGTAATTCAGCTATTGCATATTTTATGTCTGTGCTTTCACTGACGAAGCCTCCGCAGAGGATACTATTTATGACCATAAATTCGCTCCCGAAGATTGCCTTGGCCTTGACCATATCGACAAGTCAGGGCGAACACGACAAGGGGCGGGCGAGAAGGCTATCGTCATCAAGGGATAATGACATCTTTAATCATAGACGAGTCTTGCGTACTATTCCTTGAGGAGTAACTTGGGGAACGTGCGTGAAGTGCTTGACCAATGTCTGGAGAAGACCGGTCACTGATGGTGGTCACTGTTCCAATGAAGGCTTTCTGCTCATCATGATTTCACTACAACTCATGGGAATTCTATTTCGCATTGTGCGTGTTGCCTTATTATCGACTCAAATAGTACCTGTATTTTTGCTATTCTCAATATTTCACGAACGCTTTCCTTTTCAATTGCAATGATTTATAACGACGGGATGAAGGAATTAGAGGACAGGAGAGAAAATATGAGTATGTATGTCAATCATTTTCCCCCGGAGGCAAATCCATATGGCATACAGGTGTGGGAGAAGAGAAGAGGAATGAAATAATTTACTTCCGTTTCTTTCCTTTCTTTGCCTGACAAAAGGTGCGGTTGTCAGTGAACTATTCGGTAGACGTCTTTCAAAACTACTGACCGACTTCTTCGCTGACGAAGGCGACTTTGGTGATTGCGAAGGTGTACCGGGGGACGATATGACCTCCACGTCGCTCATAGATGCAACGCTTTCCGCATCCGTGGATGGAGCCGGGGGGACAAGTGTGCCGTTCGAAGATGCAGAAGGACTGAGCGAGCTACGGACTTCAGATGTTTCTGTTTTGGCAGGTGTCGGTGCCGGTGATAAAGGCCGCTCAGATTTTACTGGGGTTGAAAGAGCGGGTTGAATAAGCTTGCGTTTCTTCACCGGATATTTCTTTTCTGTTGATATGTTTTGCTAGACATACAAGGACTTTCATGTAATAAAACATGGTGACGTACCCATCTCCGCTCTTAACTTCGGGATATCCATATATTGTTTCATCATCTTCTCATTTTGTACCATCTCTCCTGCACTTGTGAAGATGATTTGACCCCAACCAGGAGCGAAGCTATTCGCCTCGTGCATGACCTCCAGCACCTCTGCCTCCAGTTCCTTTTCCGCTGCCAACATGCTATTCCAAAGGTCATCACCTACAGCACCCTTCTGTATGAGATTTTGCAACGCAGGCTTGTCTTCACGGATGCGCACGGCCCGCCGTACATCCTCTATTGCCCGACGGATGAGCGCGGCCTTGAGAAGCGCATCGGCCGCAGGCGGGTTCGTTTTTTGAAGGAGAGTAACATACGTGTTCCGTTCATGGTGTGTTGGAAAGAATGATTCAACCTTTCTGTCTAAGCCGCGTGAGGAGTGTGGTATTAGTTTTGTTCACCGCTAGGTAGACCATTGCCAGCGAGACGTACTGGCAGCTCGTTTGCGGTAGAAGTAACTGAATATTCCAAGACCGCCGACAATGATGGCGAGGTAAAGGACCGGAACGAAGATAGATGCCATGGCTTCCCGAGCGTAAAGGACGGCCTACGCGAGCTTGTCGTCGCTGGCGTGGACGAGAGAGATGGAGATGAAAGGAATGAGGTGGCAAGAATATCGTGTCTTGTCAATCGGTCTAACAGCGAAGTCAAAAGGAAGGCGTGAGAACAATCTCAATTGTGACACGTCTGCGTCGATCATTCTGCTGGGCACTGACCTCTCCTCAATGTGCGAAAAGCAGATTATCAATGAAAACAGCTGAAAAACTCAAATTAAATTATATCCGAAAATTTAGTCCACAGAAGAATAACCCTCTCCGGATGTAAAATATTATATAGCAGTTCCTCATAAACAGTGTTCCTTAGGCATTGTGCAGGAGTTTTGTCGAAAGTAATAAAGTTAATGTGTCCCGGCATGAGAGATCATGCTATTGCGGAGAGTTCGATATTATCCCACTTCCCATACACCATTCGTTCCGTATATCGTAGACCGCCGCTACTTGTCCTGGGGATACACCTTCTTGAGGATCGTCGAATTTGACAGTGAGCTCTGTGTTTAGAGCTCCCTCTGGCCTTCAGGAAGTCAGATATATAGATTAGAACTAGAGAGAAAGAGATAAAAAGTAAGTTAAACATACCTCCAGACCTGGCAGCTAACAGCTTTCGTTCTGTATCGTATCTGTACAAAAGCCGGGAAAGGCGTACGTAAAGGAGGGGGATTATCCTCCCAAATCCATTTGAATTCCCGTACTCTTATGCTCCCCGCCATATGACCTGTTACAAGACTTTGGTTTTGTTGTGAATTCAATTACTATCAATAATATACCTTAGATTAAACTCACGACTTTCGGGTGACATGGAGCACATTGGTTTCTACGTCTTTCTTCGCGACAACCATTTGCTCTGCCATTCCAGGTATTCGTGCTTTCTGACCTATGGTGTATCGCCAGAGCCCTTGGTGTGTTCCTAGGTACCGATTATTCTCTATGTCATATATGCTACCGGGCTTCTGAGGTAGGTACTGAGCTGTAATTAACCGTCGTTTGAGTACCACCTAGCACAAGCCTGGGCTTAAAGAACACGACTCACATAAGAAATCATTAAATCGACGCTTCTCTCCGACAAAGCAGATTCCCATGCTTTCTTCTCGAGATGCGGTCGGAAGGTTGTACTTTTTTGCAAGCTCTCGGACATGGCTTTTTCTTGCGTACTCCAGAGGGAAGATAGTCTGTGAGTCTAGATTATGAGTTTTTTTTCTTCTAAAAAGGGAGTTTCCTTACTCTACTAAGGCTCGATTCTCGAACCGTCGACAAATAATATGTCTGATCTTTACTATCATCGATAGGGCGAACGAGCTTGGGACGTTGCCCGCTGTCAGTATGCTCCCAATCAATACTTGCGTAGTGTCCTGAAGCTTGGGCATGAGTTTCTAAACCCAATAATTTGCTCCAGCACTTGCATACCAGTTGCCAACCATTGTATATCCTTCCTTGCGAGGAATGTATCAAAAAGTGCACCAAATTTGATTTCCCTGGAGTGGTCTCCCATAAATTTGTGATTATTGTGTCGTTCAAGATAGTTCCTCACCGATTACACATTACGTCCGGGTTCGGAGTTTCGCCCTGCTCCCACATCCTCAGCGAGGGCTCAAAGACTTGGTTCCAATATTCCCGCGACAGGTCAATCTACACAGTCAAGATCCCCAGATAGCCATTAGTGTCTTATACAGAAAATATTATAACAGCAGAGACCATCTCACAAGGTAGGCCGATCACCTTGCAGACTCGCTGCACGTCCTCCCAGTCCTTTTCCCATTCGCAGCCTTTATCAGTCCCAGACTCATCTCGGGTATCCCAATTGCGCATGAACACCGCACTGAGGTCATATAATCCTCGTTGGAGAGATTATATTAGTATGAGAGTAAGAGCAGCGAGGAGATTTACTCACCTTTTCAGCCAGAAGGCGTGCTGTTACCGAGGAATCTACTCCGCCAGACCATTGCAACGACGACTAGTAATTCGGCGTTAAGCTCAGCCGTCATTTCATGGTCTATGAAATATACCTTTGTCGCCTTTCTTTGGTCGTAATGATCTTGACGTCGGCCATAGCGAACGCAGAAAACCTCGTCCAAGCATAGTGAATCCGAGATGGGTCAAGTTGTCCAAGTAGCCGCCGCGCACCGGTGAGTCTGTCCGGGATTTACCGTTCATTTGCAACCGACACTCAGGCTGAGACACTAAAAGTTCGAAATTTGTACATATCGAGCAAAGGATAATAAAGAACATGCCAAAATACTTGTTACATGTGCTGATGGATGAAGAGAAATATAACGTTTACATTATCATAAGGTTAAGAAAAGATGAACACACAATCACACTTTCACTGGTGGTGCTTCATCTTCAGCATTCACCTTACGGGCTTGAGTGAAAAAGAGCTTCGCAGAGCGCTGAGATACATTCTCGATGTAGTAGTTGTTCCCTCGTGGAATTAGAAACATTCCCCCAGTAGCCACGATGAAGCTTGTGCGATGGATCTTCACTCTGACCGCCCCCTCTATAACGAAGAACACCTGCTCCACCGTCAGCTGAACTCGACTAAGCTGTAAACTAAGAGAAGTGTATCTTACATATGTGTTGTCTTTCGTCCCTTTACTGAATGCTAAGCCCGCACACCCTACTTCCTTTTTTGGACTGTACCGCGGAATTCGCCGGTGGTCCAATAGTCTAGTGCCGGGCCTTGATCGGGAGGAGATTCACGTGATGTAGGCCGTGATGTGTACTGGTGCGTGAGTGTGGTTCAGTTCGACTTTCCATAGCTCCTCGCTGATTGCTCGGCACTTTGGTGCTTTTGGTCGTTCTGGCGCAGGCGCGGGGAGGAAGAGGCAGATGGAGGTTGATTCAGACAGGATGGAGGGCAGCGATTTCGAGATCGACCAGCTCGCGGATGACAACGGCGATGTTGCGATGCGCTTGGACAGGCCAGGTTCGCCAGACATACTGTAGGTCGCAGCGGTCATGGAAATGGGCTGCGCCGGGATTTTTGGGAGGAGGATGGGGATTAATGCCTGAGTGTCTCGATCCGGAGTACGCAAAGCCATTCTCAGCACTCGCATTCGCAACTTGAACATGCATTCGTACCATGGGCGCACGCAGCTACCGCCGCCGAACTTTCCTCGCTCATGCAGCAACAGCAACCGCCTCTCGCGTACACGCTCGTCGTGCATCGTCTCCGCAAACCAACGCGCCGTGGATGTCGCCTCCGTTGCCACCACACACCCGCATAGATGTTTTGATGATATATTAACTTCAATTCATTCCACAATGTATGTATGCAATTTACAATGTCAAACATATGTTTAGCAATGTCTGTATGTCAATCTTACTGTCTTATGCTCATTGTACCCAACTCCAGGTAGCGGGCTTTGCTGTGGGTACCACAGCCCTCACAGTACTTGTAAGCTAAATATTTACATGAGTGAGTTCGGACTTGTTAAAATT
Organism: Trichaptum abietinum; assembly: GCA_910574555.1. NCBI lineage: Eukaryota > Fungi > Basidiomycota > Agaricomycetes > Hymenochaetales > Trichaptaceae > Trichaptum > Trichaptum abietinum. Next base: position 3,174,913 of record CAJTBE010000001.1, read on the forward strand.
TTTGAGCACAACCAGTGCAGTGGCACGTGCCCAAAGGCTAACTTAACGCGCGGCGATGGACCACCGGCGAATTCCGCGGTACAGTCCAAAAAAGGAAGTAGGGTGTGCGGGCTTAGCATTCCCCTTTACTTGGCTTCTTACCACCGACAGGAATTAATACCTGTCCTGCAGCAATGAACTCGCCGTCTCCGAATATTTTCTGAAATGTAAACTCATTATTCGCCGCAGGCTTCGGTGACACCATTTTCGCAGTAAATGCAATTCCTACACACATAGTAGATCTTAGTGACTGTGTCTCCACAGTAATGCACAGCAAACTCACTCCGTCGCACCTCCTCGTGCGTAACATAGTCTAGGACAACACCATGAGGGTCCATATTGTCGTCCCAGCCTTCTTCGGGATTGCAAACCATTACTTCCCTGTTCTCCTCGTCCTTAATAGCTTTGCTCCGGCTGCGGTAGAAGTAACTGAATATTCCAAGGCCGCCCACAATGATGGCAAGGTTAAGGACTGGTGCGTATATAGATGCCATGGCTTCCCTAACGTAAAGGACGGCCTACACTCACTTGTCGTCGTTGGCGCGGACAAAAGAGATGAAGACGAAAGAAATGAGGTAGGAAGAATATCGTGTCCTGTCAACTCACTCCAACAGCGAAGTTGAAATTGCGATGCGTCGATCATCATGTTGAGCATGCGTCCGGGATTTACCGCTTAAGCAGCGAGACATTAAAGTCCAAAATTTGACATAACGATACACTTTACATATCGAGCCAAAGAGAAATAAAGAACTTGCCGAAATACTAGTTACATGTGCCAATGGATGAAGAGAAATATAACGTTTACATTATCATAAGGTAAAGAAAAGATGAACACACAATAACACTTTCAATCACTTCGAGATCGCCCTCTTCGTAGCTGCCTTCGCCTCATTCACTTTGTCCGGGGACGATGTCACTGCAACACTTGAGGACCGGCCGGTGATGGAAGTTTTACCTCCATTTGCAGTACTCCCTGACAAACGTCGCGAGGGATCAACAGATTTGCGGAGCGCGTTGGCGGGCCGCACCTCTGGAGGCGCTTCATCATCAGCATTCACCTTACGCGCTTGCGTGAAAAAGAGCTTTGCAGAACGCTGAGATACATTCTCGATGTAGTAGTTATTCCCTCGAGGAATCAGAAACATGCCCCCAGTAGCCACGATGAAGCTTGTGCGGTGGATCTTCAGACTGACCGCCCCCTCTATAACGAAGAAAACCTTCGCCACCGTCAGCTGAAAACTAAGCTCTAAAATAAAAGCATTTCTTACATATGTGTTGTCTTTCGTCCCTTTACTTGGCTTCTTACCACCGACGGGAATCAATAGCTGTCCTGCAGCAATGAATTCGCCGTCTCCGAAAATCTTCTGAAACGCGAACTCATTATTCGCCGCAGGTTTCGGTGATACCATTTTCGCAGTAAATGCAATTCCTACACACAGTGGATTTCAGTGACAGTGTCTTCGCGTTAATGTACAGCAAACTCACTCCGTCGCACTTCCTCGTGCGTGACATAGTCTAGTACAACACCATGCGGGTCCAATGTGTCGTCCCAGCCTTCTTCGGGGTTGTAAACCATGACTTCTTGGTTCTCCTCGTCATCAATAGCTTTGCTACGACTCCGTGCTCTCTTCTGGCCGGCCTTATTTCGACTGCTTAATGGTTGGGATGGTTCTTTAGGTACTCGTATGATATCTTTTATGACTGGGACCATCGAAACACCAGAGTCTCGTCTACCATACACGACTTTCTCGCAGCGCCACCAGTCCAATGGCTTATATCGAGTCCTAGTCCCTCTGCGCACACCATCCATATACTTAGTGGAATCTGCATGGAGGAATTAAACACTTATGCGGAACGGGAATAGCGAGAAATGCACCTGCTCCAGATAATTCTGTTGAAACCTTCTTCCTCTTTACAGGATTTGAAGCGTCAGCCGGTTGTCTCGCCCGTTTTTTCTTCGGAGGATTGTCCATAACCTCCTCTCCTTCGCTCTCATGAGTTCCTATCTCGTGCAGACCAAGACCAATCTCATCCTCGACTTGAGCTTCTTCCCGTGTAGGTTCTTTACGCTTCGCTTTTTCAGCCCTTCGAGGGGGCGGGGGTGAGGAGATAGTGGCCCTCGGGTGTGGCTCCAGCTCCGGCTCGGGCTCATCTTCCTCTCGGTCAATTTCGGTAAAGCTCCTATTTTGCTCTGGTGAATACTGATCGGGTAATGGGGGGTCAGAGTGGTCGTTCTTGTCATCAAGCATGTCTCCGAAAGAGCCCTCATTTCTGTCATCTTCATCATCTTCCTCCGCACTGGAAGGGACAACTTGTGATAGATGTGACTTGGATCGGCCAATTGGTGTAGTTGCACCATTCATACGAGAACGATGGGAAGACGTTGATGCGCGAGGGGAAGGGATGCTGTCGTAGTCAATTAATGAGGACCGATTCCCGGGCCGTGAAGACATCGCTGAACGATTGGCACTCGATGGTGCACTAGGTCGTGGTGCATTGTTGAAGTACATCCGGGGTGTATCCATATCCATACTTGCTGTATTATACGAGAAGCCTATAAGCATTGATATAGCAAGGATCTTTCAAGCGAGTAACGCACGATCATCAAGGTCCATAGAAACCTCGCCGTTCTCGTCAAACTCGGCCACTGGCGAAGGTGTGCGGTTCCCTTTCTTCCTTCTCCGAAGATGCGGCGGAGTAACAACGTCCGCTTGAGTGAGCACCTCTCCGAAGGACTCGAATCCGTCAGACTTGCGGTCAATGACGCGAACATTAACGCCTGTCTTCTTGCCATGGGTAAGGTCATCCGCGCGATACGGTATGTGTGCTTTCGTCCGGCGGACATTGTCGACGCTGCTCTTGCGCGCCTGAGACATACTCGTTTCCCTACCTTATAGTAGCCCGGATTGTTGAAGATTTGTTTGAATAATGCACAACGAGTAACTGTGGTCGCCACTGTGCCAGGCGTGCTGGAGTTTATAGGACACAGACAATTTAGGTTGAGAACGGAGTGCGTGGGAAATAACGCGTTGTTCGTGGATTCAAGTCCACTTCGGGCAAGCACGTGACTTGACCCTGACTCGGAGATGTGGCAGTGTCGCGGAGACTGGCAAACGACAGAGCTTTCTTTCCAAGACTCCTTTCGTAGACACTGTACCAGACATGGCGGCACTTGCATCGTATGTGCACTGTCCTGCAATTTGAGTACTATTCACTGACATATATACATAGACTTCTCCCTAGGCCCGTATACGCCCCTATAGTTTCTGATGACGAAGAGGAGCAACAGCCGCAACCACAGCTACAGTCGACGTCGGTAGTCATCAGGCAAGCAGTACCACCGTATGGGAGACGGAGAGAATGGAAACCAACTTCTCAGTCAGACTTTGGTGAGCTCAGTGCACTGTACCTACTGACCACTGCTAATTCTTTATCCAGGGGATGGTGGTGCTTATCCCGAGTGTCATGTCGCTCAATATCCATTGGAGATGGGCAAGAAGAAGGTGCGATGGATGTGACCTTTATCATGTAAATGACTTACCTACTTTATTAAGGCATCCTCGGGGAACACCTTAGCTCTACAGGTCGATAGCGAGGGTAATGTTCGCTACGACGCAATCGCATTGCAAGGACAACGGGAGGGAAAGTATATACAGTCACAGTTTAAGGATCTTGTCCCCCTTGCTCATCGTAAAGACCTTGATGAGTCCGCACGGAGTATGGAAAGACCTTCGGAAGAAGAAGTACAAGATACGACGGAAAAGACACGACTAGCATTGGAGAAACTCGTTTCAGGGAAGATAAAAGCAGCCCAACCAAAGAATGTACCAGACGGGCAGGGGAAGTCTTCCTACATTCGTTACACGCCTGGACAGCAGAATGGATCGGATAGCTTGAAGCAAAGGATCATCAAAATGTCTGAAGTTGTAGAGGACCCATTAGAGCCCCCGCGCTTCAAGCACAAGAAGATTCCACGTGGTCCGCCAAGTCCTCCTCCTCCTGTTTTACGCAGTCCTCCCCGCAAGGCCACTGCGCAGGAGCAGAAGGAATGGATGATCCCTCCTTGCATCTCCAATTGGAAGAACAACAAAGGTTTCACTATTCCTTTGGATAAACGTCTAGCTGCAGATGGACGTGGCCTACAAGACGTCAGTTCATCAATTCTCCATTCACTTAAGTTCTGACTGACTATTGTACTTCTAGATTCACATTAATGATAATTTTGCCAAATTCTCAGAAGCACTATTCATCGCAGATCGACATGCGCGTGAAGAAGTGCGACAGCGTGCTCTCATGCAACAAAAACTCGCGCAGAAGGAGAAGGAAGCGAAGGAGGAGCACCTTCGTCAACTGGCGCAACGTGCCCGCGAAGAACGTTCTGGAATTCCTGCTCGTCCTTCAGCATCGACTACTGCCGCAATGAAGAGTGGATTAGCGGATTACGGAAGCGACAGCGGAACTGCGTCTGGATCGGATGCAGAGTCAGATAGAGAGGATAAGAGCGGGGATGAAGACAGTGCAGAAGACGAGGATGCTCGGCAGTTGCGCGATAAGATGCGTGCGGAGAAGCGTCGCGAACGTGAACGGGAAATGCGTATGAGCAATATGGGCACAGAGCAGCGCGCGAAAATGCTCGCTCGTCAACAAAATCGTGATATATCGGAGAAGGTTGCTCTAGGACTTGCGAAACCCACACTGTCAAAGGAGGCGATGCTGGATTCTCGGTTGTTCAATCAAGAAAGCCTCTCCTCGAATTTTGCAGACGACGACGCGTACAACTTGTATGACCGGCCATTATTCCATGGTTCGACTGCTGCGGCTGCTATCTACAAAGCACACGGAAACATGGATGAGGGCAACGAGGAGTCGTTTGGAGGCGGCACCGAGGAGGGTATTGGAAAGGCGCTAGGCAATGATCGTTTTGGCCTCGGACAGGCTCGTGTAGGCTTCCAGGGTGCTGAAGATCAGGAAGTCCGCGAGGGACCGGTGCAATTTGAGAAAGACGCCTCCGACGTGTTTGGTGTCAACGAGTTCCTTGATGAAGCGAAAAGTGGCCGAAAGCGTGGCTTGGACATGGCAGCTGGTGGTGCACGAAAGCGGCAACAATTGGACAAAGCTTCAGAGAGGGAACATGATTAATTGCATATCCCTTTCTGCTCATGGTTGTTGCTGCTACTGCTGTTGTAGAATTAGTATGTACATGTATGTATGGTCGTCATCTTGACGTTTTTATTTGGCATGATCTGCGTGTCATACTCAGACCTTTGCATGTCTAAAGGTTATCGATCGATAATGATTTTCATGAGGATTTTCATACACGCGGATCGCGTTCAGAGCTCTACTTTTGTTTTTACAAAGTATAAAAATACAAGATCTAGCTATTAGCCGCCCTGGCGACCGTGCCGGACGGTTCGCCTGTATCGGCGTTGACGGGGATTGGTTGCCAGCCACCAAACCTGGCTCATTTCAGCTCAACTCGGCTTCTTCAACTCGCAGGCTTACTTCCGCGCATCACATCAACTGTTACTTTCCATCTCTTTCGTTTTTACTTCTTCCTCCACTCATTTTGCTTGCGGTGCTGCGTTGCTGGTCACCATGTAAGCACAGATCTGCCTGGATTCCCATATAGCGGGAGCGTATCTATTTTGATTGAACTAAACGCCTTAATGTGCTATATCATAGGACGTCTCAACGCGTGGTCACGCCAGGGAATTTGAAAGAGCGTATCGCTGCTTTACAACAGCGGGCGACGTCCCCCCAGCCAGCAGGACACGACAAGTCGACTTCAAATCCCTCGCCTAGCGGAAGTTTACGCGCGAAAATCGCGAAGTTCGAAGAGAAAGGTGGTGTTCCTGTTCCGAGGGGAAGCTTTGGACTCGGCGCGGTCCCAGCTCGTCCAGAGGATGTATCAACACGGCGCAAGGGCCAGCTATACGGCAATCGCATTCCCAGCGTCAACAGGATGACACCGTCCACGAGCATCGCGAGCGCACTCTCAGTGGATTCGGATACCTCACTTTCTTCACCAACACGTAAACGATGTATATCAACCTCAGCTCTACAAGGAAATAGGCTTTCACGTTCGTTTTCGACAAACTCTGCTCTTGACGAGGAGGGTGCACAGGAGGAGCTGGAATCCTCGGTACTGGACAGCCCAACAAAGCTTCAGCGACGCGCTTCAATCTCAAATGCAGACACCTTACGTTCAACCGACTTCATCACCGATCCCATAGAAGTACCAACGCCTGTGTTTCCCAGCAATGCATTGGCAGACTCCTTAAACAAATCAGGGCTGGGTGGGGCAAGGGATGATAGCTCGCCGGAATCACCGACACCGTCCATCAGTGATCCGCAAGTAGAAGTCGAGCATCATGTCGCCTCCCATATAACTGACATCATAGAGGAGGAGCACGAAGAACCTGAACAACAGGTAATCGAAGCAGAGTCAAATACTATTGCCGAGCCATTGGAACAGTCAGATTCATGTGCAGGAAGCTCTGTCAGCCCTGTCCAGAACAGTGAGGTCGGGAGAGGCGAGACGGAGAGCGAGGTCGCAGTAGCTGAAGTGCAAGATCAGGAAACTCAAGAAGTCGTTACTGCGTCTTCAACAAACGAGAAACTGACACCTGAGATACAGGGTGAAGTTTCATCTGGTCTTATCATGCCTACGGTGGAATCTAAGGCGGACGAATCGTTCGATGAGCCATCACAACCATCTTCAAGTGCAGATTCTCTGGAACCAGACTTACCTGAAGTACAGGAAATTGTCATCTTACCAAAAGGTGAAGGTGGGATTGATGACTCTGAACTACCTACGCCAGATTTGTTTTCACCTTCTCCATTTACCGCGACTGTCGAGGCGGCTGAGCGGGCCTATCACGAAACTCAGCATTATGTTCATATCTCGCCATCTAATTCATCGCCAGTCTCACCTGGTAGCGTAGGGACCACGACAAGTCCTAAAACTTCGCTTCCTCCACCCAGCCCAATCCCAGAAACAAAGGAATCTGTTGAAGTGTTCAATTCCCCTCCTCCACCCATTATTATTGAGGATATAGAACATGGAGCAGACGAGACCATCAGGCTGTCTAGTATCAATACCTCGGTTCCGTCCATAGACACCACCCCGGGAACATCGAGCCCGTCATCAGGACAGAACAGCCCTTACTCTTCGACGCGTTCTAGAATTCCTCTCCCCTCTCGACTTCCTTCCAGGATGTCTCCCATCAATGATTTTCCTTCATCCTCTCAAATCTCCACTATTCCCCTCCCTTCTCGCCGTTCCCGTTCTCCGAATCCGATCTTTGTCCCCCCTCCCGTCCAGGACCAACATTATGTCGAACCGACTATCGAAACCAAGATTGGTCCGAAGTCCTTCCACGCTGTCGTTCATAGCAAGAAAGTACTCGCGAAGTCGCCGGTGGACAACCCAGATAAGGCATTGTTGAACCGCGAATCAGCTTCGCAAGTGCTAAATGTGAAGGACAAGACCGGTGCGAACGGGGAGCCCACAACACCGGGTTCACCAGACCTTTCTTTGTTACTCGCTCAGGCTGCTCAGTTAGAACAACGGTTGATGGGAGGAGATGATGACGGAGATGTATCTCGTGCTAAGACTGCCGATAACGATGTCTCTAACAGCCTCAGGCCAACACAACTGCCTATACACGAGACAATCGTAGCCTCGGCGAGCAATGAAGATGTCCCTCCTACTCCTCCCCCGAAGAGCCCCAATTGGCTTGACAGCAATGGCAAGCCCATTGCATCCTATACTCACCAGACATCAGCAATAGGTAGACATGTCCGGGACGAACACAGTTCGCGCGGGAGCTGGTCGTCTGAAAATCACTCTTCGGAGGACTCACAAGCCATTTTGACTCCCCCCTCCCCCACTTTTGATCTCGTTACCCCACCTTTATCCGACGAGCACGCATTCCACGAATTCGGTGTTACTAGCGAGAGCCTTGGGCGGCGTAGCTCGAGCGCGTCGTCCGGATCCATGTGGACATCGCCTAGGAAAGCGAAAAAGTCCCTTTCTCGCTCAAACACATTCATGGGCCGCATGCTCTCGCGCGCAGGCCTCTCATCCTCAACACTCGCCCTTCCTGGTAACTATTCCGTTTCTTCTTCTGCTAACAACGGGGACCGCGACTCCTTCACCGGGTCTGCTCGCCCCGTACTATCTGCAGATGACCAAACAGCTGACTGTACCCCCAATGCTTGCTTTTAATTCCTAGACGACGCATTTTCAATTCACTCCCGCGACTCGGATGCGCCGCCAGCACATGGACGAACATCGCCATCCCCCTCGCTTGCCCCTTCGAAGCTCGCGTCCATCGATGACGGCTCGCGCCCGCTTTCCATAATCTCAGGATCTTCAACATCGCCGTCGATCTCGAGCCCGAGTTTCGACAGACGCATCTTTGACGCATTCCCTTCGGTGCCAAATGGTTTGCCACATAAAAGTTTGACCCCTGCTCCACCACCGAAATCGCCGGAACTACCTCCAATCCCTTCCTCCCGTTCTTCTTCAAACGTACTTTCGGCTATTTCTCGTTCTCTTTCTTCCCGTTCGAAGTCTGAAAAGCGAAAGTCTTCTACTCCTCTGAGCTGGTATGAGGGGGACGGACAAGGCCATCGCTAGTTCACAGTTCTCTTGTATTTTCTCGTGTTCCTTGAGGATTAGCTACTCTTAATTTCCATTTCCTACCGTCCTAGTTATCTTGTTGTCATCCAAGCATGATCTTGCATAATTTGCCTATCCTCATCCTATGTTTCGCATTCCATATCTTGCATTATCATAAAAGTCAATCATAGTTTTTTGCACCGAAATTCTCTGCTGTACATTAAGAGGAGCGTATCAAACACGGGTAACTTCTACTGCGATACAGTGTGCAAGCGGGAAGGAAAATAAGAAGGAAAATACAAAGGAAAACAATCAACTACTAACATAGTCCTCCAATCCTGTGTCCTCCAAACCCGTTGCACTCTTGGAGGCCCAATATGCCCGGCGTACGTCGCTACTCAAAGGCTTTTTGCTTTCAATTGCACTTGCACCCCTTGAGTACATGCCCTCCTCCTTATGTTGTTCATCATCTAATGCACGATACACTTGCTCCTCCTCCGCTAGGCTATCCTCTGAATCGTATGAGTCGTTCAAGCCCGGGGTCTCGTCATCCGTCGTAAAAACAGTATGCATGTCTGACGGCCGACCTTTCCGCTGACGCTTGCGGGATGGACCACCTTGGTCGATATCGTAACGACTATCGCTATCGCGGTACTGATTAAGGTCCATCCTCCTGGACGTATGAACATCCTTGTCAGATCCGGAACTTAAGTCCATGTCTGCTTCCCAAGCAGAGCGAACGCTCTGGGACTCCACTATGCGTTGCGGGCGAGATGTCGAAGCGTGCATCGGTTCGTTTCCGCCTTCGGATAAATCAATCGTCACCTTTGGCGGAGCCCTACCTAACAACCGGCTCAGTGTCCCCTCTTCGTACACTTCCTGCACGAGTCTTCGATGGTTGATAGTTTCCTGTGTTATGCCCAATATACTCGACAGGATGCTCATCTCGTCAGAGTCAAGCCTATCGAAAGTTGATTTACCGGTCCGAAGGCTGTACGCCTGACCCCGCTGCTTTGCGCGTAGAATGCCTGCACGTATGTATGCGGACGATTTCATGATTTCGTACGCTCCGGCGAATGTCTGGCGGACATTGTAAATACCGTAAGACCCGCGCGACACGTCGTTACCTATGCACATCAATACTTGTATTAGAAACCAAGGCAAATATAAATGAGTAGGCATACTAATATCTCCAGGATCTTCTATTGATAAGAGAAAACGTTTGCGATAGTCTATCCAGCCTCTTCGAGCTTTGCTGAAGTATGTGCCGCCGTATCGAAGCGAGATACCGGTTTCGTTATAGTTGAAATATTTCCCATACAACTCGAAGAACTCTAAGACAAGCACGCCAAGGTTCTTCGAAGGATCGATCTCTCCTCTGCGCAGCTTCGGGTGCATCTGTGTCCCATGGTCATGCTGAGAAATAACACACAATCCATTAATAGCATACCTGCAAGAAGCTGACTGCGAGGCAGACAATACTGTAGCTGCCTAAACCTCCTGAGTAGACTTCGTTCATACTCCTTTGGTTTAAGAAGGACTTGATGACAAGGACGAGAGCACGAAGAGCAGGCATTTCCGTAAGAAATCGGTTGATCATCTTCCCTGCTTCAACGCCATTCGTTTGGCTTAAGCTGATATCGACAGAGAATCGCCCTTAAATAGACATAACTCCCGTCAATTATGTTCGTGATTTAAGGGAGGAAGCATGACTTACCATGATTAGTGACGAACTTGATGATAGGTACCTTCGCCTTGGAGATAATAGTGACATTGTTCGTTATACGGGCCTTTTTCACGATATTCGCAAGAGTTCTGAGAACCGTTTCCTTTCCAGAGTACCCTATCATCTGTGATTGTAATACCAAATCAATATCCCTGAGAGGTCGGTGGTCAGTTAGCTTGAACCCGCCATTGTTGAAGGTACATAGCGCACCCTCCGGGTAAGTAAAGCTTGGTTTCAAAGCTTCCAAATGGCAGAACTATTGCGTCAGGAAATGCTTTGCGTATGCAATCCGAGATGTATTGGACGACCATGGACCGGACTTCATGTTCAATTGGCGAAGGAGAGATATAATTTGTAAACGCTTCTACTTCTCGGTGTAGCCTAGAAAATAGTATCGCCATTACATTTCTGGGCAAAATCAAGGTTTCATTGAGGAGTACATACATTTCAGCTACATTTTTACATTCGTCCCAGTCGACATCAGCCGTCCACGGCGCTTTCCTGGACGGGATATTCACGTTAACTCCTTGCCGAGAACTCATAGGCTCTTCACTCCTTTCGGATTCCTCCCACCTTCTCTTCCTACCTGCTCGCAATTCCTCTCTATCATGTTTATCATCGAATCCCACCGCCCTCTTTCCCTTATCCCATTCCCGTACAGGTCGCTCTTCGTCATCAGATACCTCGAAGGCAACAAAATCCGCATCGTCGGTGAATGAGTTCCCAGTGCCCGGTGCAGCATTGGTATTAAAAGTTAAGTATCTCCCATCAGTACCGTCCCTGGACGAGGAGTTCGCGCGCGACCTGCGAGTGACATTTGAGGGGCCAGCTTCAGGCTGTGAGCTTGCCACACCAGGCCCAGGCGATCGCAGTGGCAAGCGTTCGGGAGAAGGTTGGCGAGAGGTTTTCCTTTTCTTGGATTTTGACTTGGACATTTAGAGGTAGAGAGAAACTAGCCAGAAGGTATAGCTATTCGATGAAGAATGAGTTGGACAAAAAGCCAGATGCTTAGAGTGTGGTTTTGCGTCCGGAGCGGTGCCGACAATAATTCAGGGTTCAAGTTTATGGGTGCTTATTTGTCAGTAACGTCCGGTACAAACACGACCTCGACATACTTTGGCAATGTTCAACATGAACTTACGTTTCCTAATACTAACATTCAGACAAAATGCTCTTAAATAGCTATCCTGTGCTCTCTGTTAACAACCTCACACCAGCTCTCACACATCTGAACGTATTCGCAAATGTGTCACTTTGGGGAATGATCCTCTCAGGCTTGCCGACCTGACCTTAGACGCCCTCTCATGACGGTTCCATTCAAGCAAAGCGCATACTCAGACAGTATGTCGGAGGCTTTGAGCGGGTGACAGTGAGCATTGCATCCGCCTCCATGACATTTGAACACTGATCTACGTCCCATACTCTTGCACCGTGTTGCATCGGCGAGAGAAAGGCTGTCCACCTGAAAAAGATTTGCTTCTACCACCCAGTGAACATTTAATCTTGCAGGCGATCGGGGCAATATCGTCCTGCCCAGTGCGCTTTCAAGAACGTCAACTTGGAACTGTTCTTGTGGCTTTCAGTGAAACTTGCTCAGAAGATGTTGCGCTGCTCTCAAACTTTACTTTCAAACTGGCAGTAGACAAGGAATTGGGCGCTAACCATGCCGAGTCATTTAAAATCAAGAATGCGGAGACAGAGTTGGGCCGATAACCTCCTTAGTAATAAATACAACAAAGAGAATCAGGGCATCACACCATTCATCAACATGAAGAAGGTCGTAAATGTACATCGCGGCCCACGCTGTTGACCGTTCGCATCGCCTTTCTGCGCCCGGCATTCCATGTAAAAGGCCAGCGGACCGGCTGCACTTCCACGTCCACGTCTGTACACCCTCTGCCCCATCGACCTTGAACGTGACTGCCATCTGTAAGGCAACAAGCACTATGCAATATCTCCCTGTTTCTCGTTCTTCTGCCGAATCCTCGAGTCACTTCAGCGTTCGGCCGGGTATTGTAACTGCTTGGAGGCCTGCGGCCCTGTTAACAGCCGATCAGGTTCATATGTGCTGTCGGTGTGCTCACTAAACTCGTTGTGTCGGCTCTGGTTGCTCACTAATGCGATGAACCTTCGCCGACGTTGAGAGCGGATAATGGAACGTACCGCGCTTAGCTATCACCGATAGACGAAGCAAAATCAATAGAAGCGTATAAAAGGTTTCGGAAATGAAAAACACGTTGCATCCTTCCCTCCCCATACAATATCTACTACTGCGTCTTCTCCACAAACATGGCCACCGAAACGCTTGTATTCGTCTCTGAAACCTGTGGAAGGGCTCATATAGGAAGACGCAGGGCATGTGGGGTTTGCAGCATCCAGAAGAAGAAGGTGCGTTAGTCCGCAATCTACACAGGCGATCTGCTAATCATGAAATGCTATCTAGTGTGTTCGAATCCCCGAAAACCCTCTTCTGTGTGAGAATTGCAAGAAGAGGAACTTGAAGACATGCCCTCCACCGTCGAATCAGAAGGGAAAGCTAGCGGTCTACCTGGCTTTGATCGTGCGTCCCGTACACCCTTATGTCGCGGATCGTTGTTAACTATTAAGTTTTAACAGGGTCAGCAGGCCAACGTAGACGAGACCGTCGCCACGGACCCCACAGCTTCCCGTACAAGGTCCCGGCGACCGGACGAAGTCGATCATTCGAACGAACGTACACTTGTCCCACCTTCTTATACCGTTTCCGGTCATCAAACGTCGTACTCGAGCGCGATCGCAAGCGTAACAGAGAACGCTGCTGATACGAATCAAAAGGGTTTTGTAGGCTATGTTAATGTGCTTCCGGACATAAGTTACAGTCAGTCCTTTACTGGGCCTATCTGCAATGTTCATGCGCACAATACTGCCGAGGAATCCCCAGTTCCTTACACGGATGATTCTCAACAAACGAATCTCCGTAATGGTATGTCCGGGATAAATGGATCAACTCGATATGCAAGCCTTTCTGACACACTCTACTCGGTCCATTAAGACTTTACTGCTGCTGGTGCATACGTCCAGGGTACATACTCCCGTGACGTACCTCTGGATTGCTCTGGAGATGATCTGAGTCAGGCTCTTCATCAACTCTATCAAATGGATTATGAAGCCTGCATCTCTCCCCAAACGCCCAGTCTTGCCCTTCCTTTCACAGGACACATCACCTTTGACACAGACGTGAGCATAAGTCCAAATTATACCGTGGACAGGACATGTGCCAATGTTGTTGGCCTCGGAAACTACTATGATATGTGGCTCCAGACAGAACCACCCTATCCTTCGTACTCCCTCGGCAACACAGGAGAGAACTATGGGAACTCTCATCATCAAGCTTCGCTCGTATCGGGGACGCCGGCTGTGCACGACATGCGACTGAATGAAATCGACGACAGCTACGAAGAGGTTGTGCAGATGCTCCGGAACATCCAGTGGTTCCCGGACTGACTCTGCGTCGACACCCAGAAGATCTCCAGGAACATACGGGGATCGAAATGCAGGACGTTCAACCAGTTCAACACTATATTTTCTTTCCTTTTCTTTCCTTTTCTTCCTCTCCTTTCCTTTCCTATCTCTTTTATTTGGCTCCGAGTCTATGTTTGTTTCCGGGTTCCAAAGTAGAAGCAAGAAAAGTAAACAACACGGAGTGTGTAGAAATTAAACGCGTATCTTATCGTATCGTATACTTTGTACTTAAAGTTACTGTGCTGTATTACGTTGTATATTTATATGTTAATGGACGATAGTCTATTCTACTGTATACAATGGGCATCAATGGGTTCAAACCTACTAGTAACGTGGGAAAATCTCACTTTCGCCGCGTCTGAGGCACTGGCTTTCGTAGATGAAACCTTTGACTCGGACTCGTCGCTTGCTTTTGTACAAAAAAACACCTGACTGGCTCATCTAGCTTCTCTACGCTTGTATCATTCGCTTTGTCACTTTTTATGAAGATCACGGCTTTCTTTTTCCAGAACAAACTTGATATTGCATGATCATCTTACTAGTTAGTCACTGCAGCTATCTCTTAGGCTCTGTCTCCAACAATTATAGTACATCCAAACTGCAAACGACCGCTTACAATCAGCATCGGATGAGCTACAGCTACTGTTCCAAAAGTCGCGCTGGCTTGTCGTGAAGACTCCATCGTGACTACGAGCTCCGCCATCGTGCACCATGAATCCACATCTCACCGGATGAGAAACAAGTCCTTGGTCTGGAAAAAGTGCAAACGCATATTGTTCCTGTCATAAACACCAGAGAAAAGTTTTGATTGACGAAATATTGGAAATGGCTGACTCTTAGCCGTTTTATTCAACCGCAAGAGGCAGGCCTCTCTCTGAACAGGTTTGAAACTTTCACGTAATGTGGTTTATCGTTAAGTTGATGCACGAATAATCCTTTTCTTTCGAAATAGAAACTCAGGGCGTGTCGTGTGACGCATTCTGGCCTCTCAAATCCACACAAATCACACAAAGTCAGATGCGGGGGTGGGTGTTGTTCGTTACTCCCGCAAAAAAAAAAAAGATTCTCGCCCATTGAAGGGAGGATGGGGATAAAAAAGCGCGACAGCCTTGGGGGGATAACCGGCACCCAAGTTTAGACCTGTTTGGGTCTTGCTGATCGCGAAAAACTCCCGGTAGCGAGATAGACTCGCTCCACCACCATCCAGAATCACTACTCGAACCTAATTCTACGCATGTTTCCCCGCCGCAGAGACCGTCGCCCATTGAGCGACAACTGGTCAGTGCATTGTCGCATAGCCGGGCATGCAAACGCGGCTTGGACATACGGGGTGGCCGCTGAACTCGCCGTCCCAGCGACCGTCCGAAGACCTAATTCTACACGCATGTTTCCCCGCCGCAGAGACCGCTTCCCCCATGAGGTTCAGCACTCTGCAATTCCACGAAACCGGGCATGCAGACGCGGCTCGGGAGTACGAGGTGGCCACCGATCGGGTACGCTTCCCTGCCTAATGCAGGGGACCGGTGGCCGTCTTCCGTCAAGCTATCCGCGGTGCAGAGGGTGGCATTGTTGCAACCATGACGGCGTATAGGCATGGCGTGCACAGTGGCTGAAGTACCCAGGAGATGCTATGGATAGGACCCAAGGAAAGTACGAACACACCAATGTCGAGAGTGGCGGTATGACTCGGTGGAACGACTACCCGTCCGAGGGGGTCTTTGTGGAAAGGTGTAGGACGATTGGCCGGAAGTGAAGGTGGGAGGTAAAGGGGAGGTGGAGTCTCGACGCCCAGCCTTCCACAATTTTATACCCTCTGAATTTGCGAAGAACAAACAAATGCTTTGGGCGTGTTGTTTTGTTTCGGACTGGTGTGGTCGTCCACATATCTGTCAGCCACAAATCTCGTGCAGCCCAAATAGTTGCAAACCTTAAAGGCCAATAATAGGGAAAAACAGTTTGATTTTCCACTATGAACGTCGGAGGACGGTATGTCGCATGGTTGTTCGTGGTAGTCTGAATACTGATTTGCTTTGTATTCCTGTTCCTAGCGGCTTCAAGTCTTTGGTCCGCAACGCGCACGACGACATCCTCCGCGTCCTTTAATGTCACTCTATTGGATTGGAAATCCAGGTATTGAATGAACGAAAGCAAATCATCAAAGACGTGCATCTGCACGGTGCTGTTGTACTTGAAGAACAGCGAGGCGAAGAGGGCTTCGGACGACGTACTAAATGTTATTGGCGAATAGCTGCTTGATGTCAATAATAAATCCTCCCAACATCGTCAAAAAGAATTGCCATAGCGGTCTTCCTCTTCCAAGAGAACTACGTGTGGCCCGGCGAAGGTTCACGAAGTTCGATTGCTTATACCTACATCTATCGTGTATGCTTAGTGAGAGCTTTTTTTTTCTTTTTTTCTATGCAATTTTGTACATTTGCAAAAACAAAGTACGTGACAGTCGGTGGCGGGAGTACTACTGAAAGGGCGTTCTCGTTCAAGTTGTTCGAGGTGCAGTCGTTCAAGTTATTGTATGAGAGTGGATGAGTGACAGCGGTTCCGAGTCGCGGGCTGCCGCTGAAGACGGTTTCCAACTTGAACTTCCCTGACGAGTTCTTTCCTCAGGAACACTGTATTAAAGTACGAGCTCGCACCTGCAACTCGTCTCGATCCAATTGTTCAAGTTAGTGCTAGTATCATGAGTTGTGGCTTTACTCGTAGCGCTCGCTAACTTTGACTGTCCGAAGAAGACCTCAGTCGAAGTATTTCTACTAGTACACTTGAACCTATGATATCGGTTATTGTACGTCGCTCACTCTTGGGTAGTGTTCGCTATGCAGCCCAGAAAATCGTACCTGTCGGTCTAGGAGTTCATGGAAGACAACAATACTCCTCTCAATCATCCGAAGAAACATTAAATCCATGGATCGAACATGTCCAAACCCTCGAGAGGGTCTACGAGGATGAAATATCCTTAGGGAAAGTAAAGGATCTGTATTGCATGCTACCGACACGCTCAGATCCACCCCCGCCCGATACGACTTCCATCACGTCGTCGCGTCCGAAGAACATCGTGGCCATCCCTCCTGCACGAGTCGTCCACCCTATCCCTGCACTCAACGCACCTCTGGACCCCGTTCATGCGCTCATCTTCTTCTATCCGCGCACGCCCGAGGCGCTCCTGGGCTCTGATCAGACCGATACGCTTTTCGGGCCTCCTGCACCGTTCGGAAGGCGGATGTGGGCTGGCGGCAGTTTTTTCTGGCCTAAAGGCGATGTCAGGGCAAATGAAGAAAGGTTGCTGAGAATGGGGAAGAAGGCATGGGCGAAGTCAAGAGTGGTTGGCGTGGAGAAGAAGGGATTCGAGAAAGGGGCGCCAATGTTGTTCGTGCACCAGCGCATCGCCTATAAGCATGCCGACGAAGTGGGAGGAAAGGAAGGAGAGGGTCCGCTCTTGTATGAAGAGGAAAGGATACATGTCTACCTGCCGAATAATGTGCGAGCTGATCGGAGACTAGCGAGGAAAGGTATCTTTTTGCCTTTGTTTCTTATGCATGGATATTATCTGTGCAGTTGCCTAACTTTTACATTGTTTTATAGTGGAAGGGCTACCTAATCCTGACTATACGTTTAGCTGGACACCAACACCAACAGCGCTTTTCCGCTTCTCGGCGCTGACGTGGAACGCACACCTCATCCACCTGGACCGAGAATATGCTCGAGAAGTAGAGGGGTATCCCGGTGCGTCTTCCTTTCACATGCGATGGCTTAGATGAACTCACTCCAGTACCATAGAACGCCTCGTCCACGGTCCACTAACGGCGCTATTGCTGATCGAAGCACTCCGGAGCGCCGGCTATGGAGGTCGGATAGACAACTTTGTATACCGCGCTCGAAATCCGATGGTTGTAGGCCAGCGCCAGCACTTGAATGTGGCGTTCTCTGAGTTGTCTCAGACTCTAGAAAAGGAGCAGCGTACGGCAACTTTATGGGCCGAGGATGATGCGGGCTTCGTGGGCATGACGGCGACTGTTGATTTATTGGATTTATAGCCTGTGTTTTGACTCGGGTGCCAGTTTGAGCGATTGGTAAAAACGCGGGTTTTCAAAGAGTGAAACTAATTTCCGTGAAACTTCAAAGGGATACTTCAAGCTTCAATCGTGCATGGCATCATGCACATATCTCATGGCCACCACATTGCTACTCAGCGTAAAGATGTTTCTACTTTTATTGCACAGAAGGTTTTGATTGCACAATCTAATGCGCAACGTTGCAGTCGATCAGATAACATGTTATCGGATGGTCGCTGATCTACGATGAGGATAGTACATGGTCTCCGCACTCGAAGGAAAGGCTCGCTCTCCGTTCCCTCGTACCCACACGTCGAGTCTCTTCGTTCTCAATAACTTGCATATAGGGATTTAAAGAGTTTGTATAGGTAAGACTATTGGCACTAGTCAGTAAGAACAATGTCACTAACTAACTTTCAATTCTTCATAGTCGATTGCATTGATCGATGATATTCCTAAACTTCCTCGACAACGTAAGAGGATGCGTTCTCGACATCAAGAAGATCCATTCGTCCTTACTATTCGACAATCCGTCGGATGCACTCGTCTCGTCTCTTTTCGTCAAGTATGTCGATACTGCCGGCGTGCCACTGAGCCTCTTTGATGATCTGTTAGCGCTCTTTCGCCACGCTGACTTCCGTGCTGGTGGAGTGCCGTTCAAAAAGTCAGAGGACATTATGGATCGCAATGCTGACGGAAGACGAGCGATTGCGATTGGCAGAAAGCTGATTTACGAACAAAAGGCTGAATCTCATCCAGCGACTCCTTGTTCAAACTTCGACACTCCTACCAGAGCTCCTTGCAGAATATATTAATTCGCAAAAGGTTCCATTCCTTCAATCAGTTCAGATCGATAGCTACGACGAATACCACCCAATTGGCTGGGAAATTGACTACATGCTTAAGTCGATGACTCTTGTCCATCGTTCTTGGACCAGCGTTGCACGGCGATACCTTCAGCGTCGTATCAACATCATAGGTCAAAAGATGCTACGCTCCATGTACCAAATTCCGCAGATAGGACCAAACGTTCGCGAGCTCAGCTTTAGGGGAAGTACCTCCGACTCAAGCTATAGGCATGTCAGCACCAAAGAAATGACACGACTCTTGTGTGGAATATTTGAGAGGTGTCCGAACATCACAAACCTGTATTTGGAGAACTTCCACGTGTCCCATTCATCGGCATTCCTGACGAGTCAATTGGACAAAACATCTACGGATGTCATTGGTCACATAGCTGGACTGGAATCCCTTGAGCACTTGGGCTTGCTTCAAGCCCGGTTCTCAGGTGCAGGCCGAGAGAATCTCGAGAGGCTATGCACGATACTACCCGGTCTTCGTTCCTTGAAAAGTCTGAGCCTGGCAAACTGGGACTTGCGGAAAGAGTTCGCTGATAGGGATGAGCCGATAAACATTCTGGTTCTGGATCTACCGCAAACGACATGCCCCCCTTCGACTTTGAGTTCTATTTCCTTAACCGGTGTCGATATCAATTCAGGCATATTGTCCTGGTTAACGAAATCTAGAGGAAACGGTGTAACAACTTTGAGGTTATGCAGGAGCGATATGATTATTGAGCGTCATGTTTGGCTAGGAGATCAAGACCAGGACCAAGATCTGGAGTACCTTCGACCGCATCTCAAGAAGGGGTTGGAACATGTCATTGATCTTCAACTCGTCGAGCTCCCTTCACCGCACGAGCTTCTATTTCTTCTTCAATTCTTTCCGTCATTGCAGTCTTTGAGCATAGTAATTTTTAGTTTCTCCGGGGGATCACTACCGGATTCTTTCGTTCTCCCCGATTCCATTCAAAACCTACACTTCCACCTAAAAGAAGTTCCGAAGGAGGATCAAGACAATATCGTGCAAGGAATCTTGCAGGCGAATCCTCATTTACGACGAATGTCCATCACATATTCGTCCGACCGTTATTATAGCACTGAGTTTCCTTCCCAACTGTCCCTAAAAGACACCATCCATTATTGCGAGAGTAATCATGTGGTATTTAAAGTAACCAGAATGACCGATGAAGTACCCCACTATCTTTATCCGTAGAGTCCCACTTTTCTTTCGTATGACAAAATGTCCGTAGTGCCTCCTATTGTCTGGCATCTCATTGTAATTATATATCTGGAAGAAACTTGAAAGGGTAAATACATCACAGTTGGATCGATTGACGAAACTTACAAGAAAAAAGCAGCAGACATTTGCCCGGACATTGTACGTAAATGATGATGACAGGCGACCGTGAGAACTTCATTGTAGTAAATAGATCCAACTGAACTCGAACAACCTTCTCCTTCAACTTACACTTTCGAAATGCCTGCGAAGGTGAGCACAGACAAAATAATCTGCAATGTGTTTCACAACTAATTTGATCTTTTCGTCATCTACCTATGTTGAGATCGCAAGCGTCTCGCGTTGGAACTGAATCATCTGGAGGACGTACGGAGTCTTGTGAACCTGTGACTGCAATGGCGCCTCTCTTTGAAAATGTTATAGGATGTATTCTCAACATCCAAGACTTTCATACCGTTCAGCTCTTGATCAGATGCTCTGTTCGGCTCCCTGTTCGTCAAGCACTAAAGTTCCGTGTCGATGGAACTCTTCGATGACCTCCGAAACGCCGATTTTCATCGTGATGCAGTGACAATTCAAAAGGCTGATGATATCTTGGACCACATTGCCGATCAACGGTGCTAGATCACAAGAAATAAAAAATCAAAGCCGAAAGCAAGATCAAAGGACGCGGTCCAGCTCTCTACTCTCGGAACTCATACCTGAGCTCCTTGCAGAATACATCGATTCCCAAAGGCTCCCCTTTCACAATACATTTGAAGGGGACCACTGGTCCATGGCGCCGTGCTGAGAAATGAACGATATGCTCGTGAGTATGAGCCTCGTCCACAGAACCTGAACCGATGCTGCGGAACGATCCATTAGACGAAGTATCCACGATTATCATGCTCAGATGCAGGCAGTTTTGCAAGTTCCACATATGGGTCTATGGGTTCGGGAACTGACCTTTCGTTGCTTCGAGAGTAGATTCGAATATACCTCTAAAGCCAGATAAGCCTCAAGCCTCTTGTCACGGATTCTTGAGAGGTGTCCGAAACGCATGAATATCGGAGAAAGTTGAATAGCGAAGCTGCAGACACTACTCAAGTATTCGATAATGCGCATTTCCGGAATGGCGACAGATGCATGTTAAAAATAATTGACGGGACTATGGTGAGTTTGCAATCCGTTCTAGTGCATTCAATTCGACATTCATTGGTTGAATCCCTCTGAGGTTTATCATTAAGCGCATGACAATTTTCTTTCGAATTAGAAGCTCAAGGCGTGTCGTGTGGCGCATTCTGATCTCTCAAAATCACACAAATCACACAAAGTCAGATGCGGGGGTGGGCGTTGTTCGTTACTCCCGCAAAAAAAAAAGATTCTCGCCCATTGAAGGGAGGATGGGGATAAAAAAGCGCGCCAGCCTTGGGGGGATAACCGGCACCCAAGTTTAGACCTGTTTGGGTCTTGCTGATCGCGAAAAAATCCCGGTAGCGAGATAGACTCGCTCCACCACCATCCAGAATCACTACTCGAACCTAATTCTACGCATGTTTTCCCGCCGCAGAGACCACCGCCCATTGAGGGACAACTCGTCAGTGCATTACCGCAGAGCCGGGCATGCAAACGCGACTTGAGCATACGAGGTGGTCGCTGAACTCGCCGTCCCAGCGACCGTCCAAAGACCTAATTCTACACGCATGTTTCCCCGCCGCAGAGACCGCTTCCCCCCATGAGGTCCAGCACTCTGCAATTCCACGAAACCGGGCATGCAGACGCGGCTCGGGAGTACGAGGTGGCCACCGATCGGGTACGCTTCCCTGCCTAATGCAGGGGACCGGTGGCCGTCTTCCGTCACGCTTTCCGCGGTGCAGAGGGTGGCATTGCTGCGACCATGACGGCGTACAGGCATGGCGTGCACAGTGGCTGAAGTACCCAGGAGATGCTGTGGATAGGCCCCAGGGAAAGTACGAACACACCGATGTCGAGAGTGGCGGTATGACTCGGTGGAACGACTACCCGTTGATGGGTGCCTTCATGGAAGGATTACTTGGAGGGCGGATACCGATATGCTGGCATTGCTGGCTGTTGAAGTCGACAGTAGTAAAGGTAGGAGGTCAAGAGGAGTTGGAGCTTCGATACCCAGCCTTCCACTGTTTTATACCCTCTGAGTTTGTGACGAACAAACAAACGCTTTGGGATTGTTGTTTTGTTCTGGGCGAGCCACGAAGGCGGATGAAGGAGGCGAATCGCCGGTGTTCGCAAACTGACTGTCAGCCGCCATCCACCGAAGGCAAGATGGTTAAGTGAGCCACCGAATATCACGAGAGAAGAATATCGCAACTGAGAAATATGAGTAATGCAAATTTCTTCACTCTGATGTGCCAATAATTCCTCCGGTACTTTGTACACTGGCACACCTAGTAGTTTATTTGGTGGCTATCACAGAAGGCGGCTGGTTGTCTCTTTCGTAGCTTATCGTCTTTGCTCCTAATATACTATATCGTTTAGAATAATCCTATTGGTTGAGTGGTGAAGTATAGGACTCAGATAGTCTGCAACTTCTACCTTTCTATAAACGAGGATGGGTCTGTACTTCGTAGAGTTTATATGACTAAGCAAGTGATTCCGGAGTCTCTGGCGGCAGTGACTCGGTGATGCGGCGTAGGTTACGGCAATGCACTTCTCTAAGACCTACGCTCAACTGTTGCTCACACTACCACCGGAATTGCAACAAAATGCAATAGAATACCGGCAGGTTCGTGCTCAACCTTTATCGATAATATGAAAGGAGTTGTTTTGAAATGAGTTTGTTTAAACTGTCAGCTCAAGAAGCTCATTAACAAGGTCGTGCTCGAGTTAACGTCTCTGGGCCTTAGTCCATCAGTGTTGCATAGTTTGTTACAACCAAACGACGCGGGAGGCTCACATGATATAAAGGGAAAGCAACGTGCTGTCGGTGAGAGACCCGTAGACTCAAGTGACGGTGAGGACACCGATGATCCAGCAACATCACCGGCGGCGGAAGCAAAAGTGCGTAAGGGCATTGAATCACCACAACCGAAGGCTGTCTACGAACTCGTGCAAGATGGCGAGCGGTTGGAGCCTCGCCTAAGACTATGGGTGGGGGAGACGAGAGATCATTTCGACGGAGAACATACGTTGACGAATGTAGATGGGGCCGACTCAAGAGTTGCTATATATCTGGACAAGTCGGACTCAACACCATCTTCGCCGGTGGCAGAGGGGTCGGGAGAAGGCTTAAGACGGTCAACCTCCCATGAGGAGCTGCTGCTGGTGTCCAAACCCGTCGCAAGTAAACCTGGCCAAAGTCTGGTTTGGAGCTTACAGAAGAGGACGAAGGGGGAGGACTTCGGACATAATGCAACAGAAGACGCGTGGAATTCGCTGAGCGCAGCTAATGATTCAGAGGATATTGTGCCTTCTACTGCAGCTCATCCAGTGGAGCTAGTGAATAATCAGTGGGTCGCTTGTCGGTCGTCCTAGTAATCATGCTTATTGGACTGCTTCTTAGAATCCGTTTATCTGAAGACGGCACGCGTGAACTCGTAATTCCATTGCAATCGGATACAGCATTCTTTCAGCTCCTATATACTGCTCTCCAATCCCTTGCAGCACATCTCCTAGTCATCCGCTCAAATTTCACAGGTACTCTTGAGGAGCTGTCGCGTACTATCTCTCATACTGCCCGACCTGCGTCCTCTGCATCGAGAAGCTTTGTTCCATCCTCCTCTCTCAGTGACCCTCAGTCCATATCTGCCCCACTACTATCCCCATTCTCCAGTTCGATTATCCCGGGAGGAAGGAACAAAAGCGATCTATATGCGTGGAGAGAGATTTTTCAGTTGTATGTGGAGTCAGCTGTCTTCGAGGGCATGAGCGAACGTGATCGAGGGGAGAGGGATATACTGGAGACTGAGAAGCGCCTAGCGACTTTTGCGGAGCGGGTCACTGGACGCGGGCTGAGCGACTCACGACAACTAAAACTTCGGGAGAGCCGAAATGCGTTGGAGAAGTTCTTGGAACTGAACGTGCTGATCTTAAATCTGAAAAAGGCTAGTTTATACCATGCTCATATCTGCAAAAATTCATACTAATTTTCTTTTTTATCAGTTTCAATTCGCAAATGCCGAAGCAGCGCGGAAGATTCTCAAGAAGCACGCCAAGCGAACTGCCCTTCCGTTCCCCATTCCAGCATTGGACATCTCACCGGCCGGTGTGCCGTCCCAATCACAATTAATTACACTCTCCAACATGCAGGGATCTACTATCACCCATGCAGACATTCTTTCGCTTATACCGTCAACGGCAACATCTCTGCCACACATGCTTGTGCAGGCGATCGGCGAGATCTTGCTGCCTATTATACCCCACTTGGACGACTATTCTTGCTTAATCTGCACTAGTATCGCATTCAAGCCCATCCGCCTTGCATGCGGTCATTTGTTTTGTGTTAGGTGGGCTGAAAACATGTGCGCTTATATGCCGCTATTCACTTATGTCTCAGGTGTCTGGTCAAAATGCAAAAGCGCGGACAGGACCACTGTCCATGCTGTCGAGCGCCGACAGTTTTACGAGCTGACAGATGTAAGTTAGTGTATTTTAGCACAAGTGGAACTCGCTAATTCTTCGGATAGCCAACGTCGACTGGGCGCTGCTCAACTTTATGCAAGACTGGTTTCCCCGCGAAGCTGCCCTCAAGCTCAAACAGAATGAAAGAGAGGCGGCGAAAGAAGAACTCGAAGAGTTGGGCATCCCGGATCAAGGTTGTATTGTTATGTAACTGGGTATATCTTTAAATTTCTATCTGATTTTGCATGTCAGTCTTCCACTGCATCACACGTGCCTTTCTTTTCATCTTCACTTCAGACATGCATCATTATCTTGTAGTTAATGCAATTAGTCCATATGCAAGCACATACATAAAGGTTTACAGTTCGCCATGCGAACAAAAGTTGATGTACGTGGCTTAGAGGATATATGCTGTACGCAGATTAGCCACTGGAACGTGCACCAGAATGAGTATAACACTGGGGTCCAGAAGGATGGGCGACAAAAATGACTTGCGGTGGGATGTGTGGAAGAGGAATAGAAGGAACAACATAGGTAGGAGGAGCATTGTATTGAGATGATATACCATTCAATGGTATTGGGATGTGGAAACCCATAGAGTGTTCGAAGGTGAGCACCTCGTCACTAGAAGGGGACATGTATGGTGCATAAGAACTTTGGCCCTCGGATCCCCGCGAATGAGCTGATGCATTCAAATGTAAGGGAGGCGTAGAGTACATATCCTTCGCTGGATTTTCAGACCCTCCCGAGCTTACAATACTGATCAAAAGCAACAAGTACCGTGAGCATGTTGAAGGCAAAGTTTATATAGATAATAAAACTCACGAAACATGATCCATATTATCTCTAAACAGAGAAGGGAAGTCCATTAGGATATTATCTGAGATACCTTCACCACTCGTATGGACCTGAGACGGATGAGCTTCATGACTAAGATATGCAGATGGATGGAGTGCACGGTCTGCATAGTCGAAAGCTGTGTCCAGTGTTGCCGCATGAGTCTTCATACTTGTCAGAGACAGATAGAGAACCGGAAGACAGATGGATCCCTTGACATACCGGTTTGTGGCCAAAAGCTTCAGTATTCGAGCATCCTCCTTGTCGGCCAGAGCAGATTGTGATTGCGGAGGATTGACTGGTGCGGCTATCCATCGTGACCGTTTCTACTTCTTGCTCCTCCGGATATTGTCGAGGGTCATTGTATGAAAACCAATGCAATAGACAATCCTGAGCATTTAGTCAAATAACGTCGCAGTGCCTTATGAATATACATCCAGTTCTCACCTGTTGGGTCTCCGCGAGTTGTGTATAGTGTCTAGTATGACCGTGACGGCCGCGGCGCCGACGCTTTGGGTGGATCGACGCCCCGGACGATGCCGAGAATACGGAATAGTGGCCACACATCTGCGCGTTTCGAATATAATTTCAAGTGGTTGCTGTGATACAATGAATTAAAGGTAAGTATTGTCTCACATCAGAGAAAAGCAGATTCGTCTAGTGAGATGACTGGAGCTGTGTGGCTGACAAGCCCCAGTGCCTTATATACTATACAGCAGGTACAGTTTCGGGCACGGAATGTGACTTCCAGCATCGTAAGGCACCTTGTTGAGTATAGTAAAAACAGCTATGGAAGACTTTCGGTCCCTCTCTAAGCGGTTCCTGTACGTGATAGCAAATGCTTTTGGCTTTCGGAGCATGAGGAATGCCAACAACGTCCGAGTCATTTAAGTCCAATGTCCAGTTCAAGATGGGAGAGAAACAGCGGAAGCGGAGATATGAAGTATTCACCTCTAGCCGCCGGGAGAGTTGATTGATACCGATGCTCAAATTTACCTTTAGATCTCATTCCAGCCTGAGATCGATTTGGTACTGGCATTAAGATAAGCCATGACTGCGGATGGACATTGTAGATTATGCATAAGTCTGCTTGCTTCATGGGAAAGGCATTCAAGAGAAGTATAGTGGCGGATGGCCAGGCCTATTGTGGAGCAGAGTCGTCAAATCGTTCCCAGACTGTTCAACATATCGTCCCACATATTTCAGTTGTTACATGTGCTCACAACGATCTTCGAGAAGAGTACGAGTTCGTGATACGCGTCTCGAGAAGAGTACGAGTTCGTGATACGCGTCTCGAGAAGAGATACCATCTACTTGAGAGCAGTTGGTCAAATTTTAAGTACGAACAGCACAGATAAACCTTCGACTACATCCTGCAGACGCATGGACATGCCAGATTGGATGAAACGTCCATATTGTCTGGCAACCTAGAAGCTATACTGGCGTTTCTTCGATAATAGGATCATGCTGCGGACTGCGGTACATGTAGTCTGAGCGTTCAGATGATGATGATGATGAGCGGCAGAAGAGAAGAGAGTCTCAGACAGCGGCTTTCAGCTCACACGCATCAGATGAAATGTCATTACGTAAGCAATATATAAGACACTGTGAGTGACGGAATGACCGCAGCTACTGCCATCACTGGTATACCAGTGGACGACGACGATGAGCACGGCACAATATGTCCCATATCAAGCCTACAAGGTGAATACTAAACCGGCTTAAAGTCCAAGTAACGCCGTAGTTTAACATTATTCCCAGTCGAAACGCCATTCGCGTGTCATCTCTGCAGCGTCTGTGGAAGCAAATGGTTTAGCTGCATCCCAAGCCCGACAAACGTTGTCTCCTTCTCCTGACTTGTTCGCTCGCTCCAATAGTGAAACGAAATTAGCTTCGAGTGACGGGTATGCGACTCCTCAGGGGCCGTCATCACCAACGAGAGACACTGGAAGCTCTTCACCAAATGGCTTCGTGATCAAACCGCGGCCTCTTGAGACTATTCCCACTCAGGCGCCTACATCTTCAGAGGCCAAGTACATCAAAGAAGATACTGCTGCTGCTTCATCTAATGGTGCACCTGGTCTACTAACGGCAGAGGAGAAAAGTCTCCCAGTGCCTGTACCTGAGGTCGTGGTGAACGAGGAGCCGTCTGATCCATTGGGTTCAAGTCCATCAAGTGTACCCACAACACCACCTAAACCATCTGCTGCAATCAGCGCCGCGCTCAGTATCTCACCTTCAGCCTCCTCAAGTGGCTCATCTGAAGCTGGACCTTCCTCATCGTCATCCAACAGACCCGATACTGCATCACGCAAGTCATCCACCTTCCGTGTTATCCGTCCGCCGACAAGTTCACAGGGATCAGGCTCAACACCGCGCTTGTCCTCGCCCCTCCGACCTGCAAGCACCCTTGGACATGGGCGGATGCTGTCTGCTGCTCATATTCCTTCCTCTTCTTCCCCCCTTTCCTCTCATCGGCACTTCGACGCGGAGGTGTCGAGAGCTGGTGCAATATCGTTTCCTGACTCTTCTCAACCGCGATTCCCTTCGTCACTTGGGAAAGAATCTACAGTACCAATGCCATCACCAGGGTTTCATCAAAGGAGCTCTTCCTTAGCCGGAAATTCCCCTGTTCCTCATATTGTTCCTCCTCATCGTACAACCTCCCTCACACAATCCTCCGCTCCAAATCCATCTCCAGAACCTGCGCCCGCTCCTCCTCCTAAACCGACTACCCCTTCATTGGACCACCCGATTTCCTCAACGTCTCGCATCGTTTCGCCCACCCCACAGTCTGCGCCCTCCACGTCCGGATCGACCGCCACCTCTACCTCGGCATCTGGAACTTCCACACCAGTAGGCCCTTCGGCACCAAAGTACCGATCAGCATATCGTCCAGGCTTCCAACCAAGGGGCTTTTACCGTCCTCGGACAGACGAATTCCTGGAGCTCCGGTCGAACGTACGGAACGAGGGGCGCATTGAGCTGACACGGCTTGAGAGGCGATTCGAGAAACTTGTGGAGTTGCATTTTGCATCTTCTCCCTCGGATGAACAGGGTGAAAGCAAAGGCAAAGAGAAGAGTGCGCCCCCGCACCCCATACGTAGGGCATCGAGTTTATTTGAGATTGATTTCAATGACTTGAGGACGAAGAGCGCATCGGAACTGTGGAGAGGCGTGCTGGAGAGTCGAGCTGCAGCCGCGAACGGTGGAAAGGGCGATATCCGAGGCAAGTTTGAATCAAATGGTTATTATATCTGATGCAGCTTTAATATTAAATCTACGTTTTTGCCAATAGCCGCGGAACAAAGGATAACACCCTGGCAAGACGATTCTGAGGTTACAGCTTGTCCTCTCTGCACGTACGTCCTGGCCTTTTCGCTCAAATTTGATAGTCACTCAACCAAGGCCCAAAGCGTTTCCTTCCACCCACTGACAAATCGTAAACACCACTGTCGTCTCTGCGGACGCATCATTTGTTCTCTTCCCGTAAAGAAACCCCTACGACCCGTTCCATGTTCTCTACTCTTCGTAGCCGATCCAAAGTCGGGTAGAATAGAAGAGGTGAAAGAAAGTGTGGATTACGGTGTGCGTCCGAGGGCGCGTGCCGACTCCGTCAGTGGGGGAAAGGGGAAGGCGGGTGAGGCAGAGGAGAAGTTCCTAAAGGGCGTGAGGATATGCAGGGAGTGTAAGCCGATTATGTTGTACGTGGCCTCCTGTTCAAGTTTGTGTCGAGAGTTAACTCTAATTTATGTAGGCGACAACAATATCGACAAGAAGCGAGACGTGTACCGGCCATGATTCGACTATACGAGGTATATGTCACTTCAGGATGCGATCTAGGCTGTTTTTGCTAAATCATTATCAGGCGCTCATTGCACTTGAGTCAGAGATAGAGGAAGAGCTCCCACAATTTCAAGAGCTCATGTTACAACTGTCGTGCGTACCTACTGAGTCTTTTTTTTAGATTGCTATTGTTGACACGGCCCTCTTAGTAACAACGTGGACGAGGCTCCTGCAAAGGAGGCTACGACAGCTCGAAAGAACCTGCTACAAGCTTTCGCGGACTATGACGCTATTGCCAAGCGAATACGGAAGATACCATGTCCGGGGGGACAGGGAAGTTCTCAAGACAGGGTCCAAGCTGCAATTCTGGCGAGGGCTACGAACTTCCTGCAGAAAAATATGTTTCCATTGCAGGTGTGTATCTTACGCAATTTGTGTTAGTGACCTATGATGACCTTCGTTGTAGTCCCTGCCTAAACCAAAGAAGCGCACGACCTCAACATCGGATATCAACGGGACCGAGCCTGGTATGGCAGATTCGCAAGTCATCGATCCAGACTCAGAGCTTGCTATGGCGCTCCAACCATTGCTCGAGCAAGAAGCTCTTCTGGAGTCTTTTATCGAAGAGGCGAAGGCCCATCGCAAGTTCGAGGACGTCAAGACACTAAAGGTCAACTTGAACGAAATCCGTGCTGAGATTGATCGGATTGTCGTGAATGCAGATAGCGGGACCACGAAGAGAGTAAAATAAATTACGAAAAGGGGGAGGGGGGGGGGGGGTATTTTTGATATGGCAGATATTTAGGCTGTATTTATGTTGGATTTGGAAGCACTTCTTGAGGCAGAAATAGTCAATGAGAAGAATATAATCACGGGCTCTGACGGCTGGAGTGCGCCTCATTGGCTCGGCCTACTTCGCTCTTCTTATGTCCGTCGTTGCCACAACCCGAAGCGTTCCTCGTCACCACACAAACTCGTCAACGTTACGGGCGATGTCGGAGACACTGTGCTCGCTGTCATGTGCAATGAGTATGCTGCTCGGGGACGTCTAATCCGACTGCGTCCGCCCTAGTCGACCAATCGTATGTTTGTAGGAGGGTCGAGAACCACATGAATATGCCGCTGGTGACGGCGCTGGCCGTTGGGGAAGGAGAAGTGGGGAAGGGGGGTATAAAGGCAAGTATAGTGTGTCACTGCAGCTGTCCCCGGGGCACGCGCTCAAAGTCCGCTACCTCCCGCTTTGCTATATAGCCGGTCCATCCGAGCTCTGCCCCGACTTACTCTTTAGTTCCGGTCACTGTTCTTCGTTGCTCCGTAGTTTACTCTCCAACGTTCACCTTCCTACCACCTTAAAAAACAAAATGTTTCCTACAGGAAAGCATCTCGCAAGGGCGTTTGCTCGTGCAGCGCACCAGCAACGCCGATTAGCCTCGACCACGGTAATGTCATCCATGCAGACTACGAGCGAGACGCGGCGCAAACTCATTCTCCAAATTTTTACATAGTCTTTGCGTGAGACGCTGCAAGAGGTTATTCCTCAGAAGCAGGAGCAGTTGCTGAGGCTGGTTCGTGGTTCCTGTTGTCCACGAGCATAGTTGCTAATGAAATGTGTATTGACTATAGAAGAAGAATCATGGATCGGCAGTCATCGGCGACGTGAAGGTTGAAAACATCATTGGCGGTATGCGAGGATTGAAGGCCATGCTATGGGAGGCGTCCGTGTTGGACCCAAACGAGGTACGCATCATCACTCTGCTTCTCCCGCACGCCGGGGCCATTAGTCTACTCTATTGCCATGTATCCTTTTTAACTTCTATTTTGTATATAGGGCATCCGTTTCCACGGCCTTTCTATCCCAGACTGCCAAAAAGTGCTGCCGCCTGCGCCTGGCGGGAAGGAGATCATCGCCGAGAGCATGCTCTGGCTTTTGCTCACGGGCAAGGTCCCCACCGAAGCTCAGACGCGTGAACTCTCCCGCGAGCTCGCGGAGAAGGGGGAGCTGCCAGCTGAAATTGCGAAGCTCGTTGATGCGTGCGTTTCTTCAATCTGCTATCTGTTCAGCGAGTTATACTGACGTTATTAATCCCAAATATATAGATTCCCTTCAACTCTTCACCCAATGACCCAGCTCTCCATGGGTGTCGCCGCCCTTAACTCAACGTCTCAGTTTGCTACTGCATACGAGGCAGGCATGAAGAAGTCTGAATACTGGAAACCTGCACTTGAGGACTCCATCGCTTTGATTGCGCGCCTACCTGCCCTCGCAGCACGTATTTACCGCAATGTGTACAAAGACCGTTCAGCGGTTCCCGGAATTGATAAGGATTTGGATTTAGTCGGTGCGTGTCACTTATGAACGATGCTGGTACCCAATATGAAGGAACTGATGCGACTTATGTGTGATTAGGCAACTACTCCAATATGCTAGGCTTTGGAGGCAATGAGAGTCTGACTGAGTACTTACGGTTGTACATTGCCCTTCACGGTGATCACGAGGGTGGTAACGTCTCTGCACATACTGCTCGTATGTACACTGCATTTTCAATTATTTCGAGGGATATTCTGAAGCTCAAGTTAAATTACACAGATCTTGTTGGCTCGGCTCTCTCAGACCCGTACCTCTCCTACTCCGCTGCCCTTCTCGGCCTCGCTGGTCCCTTACACGGGTAAGCTCTAAGTAGCACCTACGCTCAACAATCTATCTTAAAACACCATTGTCAATCCAGACTCGCAAACCAGGAAGTTCTCCGCTGGCAACTCGAGATGCAAAAGGAGGTTGGGTCCGACATCACGCACGAGACACTCAAAGCATACTTATGGAAGACGCTCAAGAGCGGACAGGTCGTCCCTGGCTACGGACACGGCGTCCTCCGCTCCCCTGACCCGCGCTTCATCGCGCTCCAGAAGTTCTGTGAGTCGCGCCCCGAGCTGAGGGAGAGCCCGATCGTGAAGCTCGTGCAATTGGTGCGTCCTCGTATCCAGTTTGGATACATCTCTGGTGATGCTAATTGCTAATTGTCAATGTACAATCCTAGACCTCTGAGGTTGCACCAGACGTGCTTAAGGAACACGGTAAAACGAAGAACCCGTTCCCGAACGTCGACGCCGCGTCCGGCTGCGTGCTCTACCACTACGGCGTACGCGAGTTCAAGTACTACACCGTCATCTTCGGTGTATCGCGTGCCCTGGGTGCGTTGACACAGTACGTGTGGGACCGCGCGCTTGGTTTGCCGCTAGAGCGTCCGAAGTGTAAGTCGATTTATCTGGTTTCCTCCTCTTTTGTCCGATCCTATGCTGAATTTTTATTTACTAGCATTGTCGATGGATGCACTCGAAAAGCTCATCAAGCAGTAAGCTTGTGCGCCCTTACAGCTGCTCTAGGGACAGTGTACTCGCTTCTCAACTTCGCATATGATGGAAGGAGAATGCATGTCGTCATCAGTGTCGATTCAGTAGATGTTTTGTACATTTGGAGTCAACTAATTAATGCTAATCAAGTTCAAAAACCTTGACTATGTGTGTTGAAGAACGAATCAAGATTCGGACTCACTAATACCCGCTCAGTTCGTCATCTGGCTTTCAGGCACTGATCCATTCGTATAAGCGCTTCAGTTTAAAGACATACGTACACTATGCCAAGCCTCAACGAATGCTGCCTTCTGTTGATCAGTGGGTAAAAGATTCGCAGCCCTGTGGATCCTACTCCTCCACACCCTTTTCTTCTCCGCAAATTGTATATTTAAGTTTTAGAGTTTCCAAGTGGGGACATGTCGATCATTGCGCAACCCGTCCCGCGAGGCTTTTTTTTCATTCATCTCATTACATTACAGCTTCTGGACTAATGTTATATTGTCTATTAGACAAATTACATGCTAAGCTTGATTCGGGCGTTAGGACGATGGAGTGACAACGGGTTGCTTGTTTTGACTTGATTAATTACAGGGTATCGAATATCAACCGTAAACGTCCTCGCCTACATATCAAAACACGTGTTGTTAATGGGGAGCTTTGGCTTTGGGGAGGGTGGCTTGCAAAGAAATAGCAGTAGGAAACCGAGAGTATGGGTCGCATAAAGAGATGGAAAGAAATCTGTGACACAAGAGAAAATAAAGAGGCAACTATGGCGGTAGAGATAAAGGATGAATAGAGTGAAGGGAAAATGCTCTCATGAAATAGCTTACGCCCGAATCTTAAGAGTCTGCTCAACAGCGAACGTACAACAAGAATAGGGGGAGGGGAGGAACTGTACACATCATGTTAAAGCCTCACGCACGGTGTGGGAGCTTGGAAGAACAGCATAGAGGAGGAGAACTTGAACGGCATCCATGCATAAAGTAAAGGTGACACATGCGGACATTAGAACCGTCTTGCCGGAGGACCATTCATCGGCCCTCTAGGTGGAGGCGGCTGTCCTCCAGGGAACCCCTGCGGAACACCAGGCCCCGGACTCATGTACCCTGGGCCCGCAGGCGGAGGCGTCGCGAATCCACCTGGCCCCTGTGGCCCTCCAGGCGGTGGGTACCCTCTCCCATGTCCAGGCGGGGGCATACCTCCCGGACCCGGCGGAGGGCCTCCAGGTCCACCAGGCATCGGCATCCCGCCCACCTGACCGGGCGGCGGGGGGCCTCGCATTGGCATCCCACCTGGTGGAGGCGGCCCTTGCGGCCCTGGCCCGCGTCCTTGTTGAGGGTGTTGATGGTGACCTGGTCCCGGTCCATTTCCTGGCCCTGGACTTTGTACGTGTGGCGGTGGAGGTCCGCCAGCACGCGGAGTAGGTCCGGGGTCGCGTAGTGCGACGGGTGCCGGACGCCCGCCTGGACCTGGCGTGCCAGCTGGAGATGGGATTGCGCCGCCGTTTTTCTCCGCTGCTTTTAGGATTTCGTCACTGAAACGATTGTCGCTAACTTCAGAAGGCGTCAAAAAACACTAAAGAAGGAGAGAAACGCACTCGAGAAGATTCAACGCCGCGCAAAGCACAACCCATTCTACACAATCCTCGTTGCCTTCACCGAGAGTCTGCCAAACTGCCTTCTCCTCAGGCGTCTTTCCGGTGATGCTGATCCTCGTTCCTCCACCGTTTGGACCAGGCGGGTTCTTCTGGATCTTGCCAAACTCGATGCGCTTCGGTGGGATATTATGGCCCGCGTACGCGAAGTAGAACATACTCCAAAACGCAGCGTTAGGGTTCGGTTTTGAGATCTGGAAGAGTGGTAGGTCTGCGGAGTCGGGTGAAGGTAGTGAGAGCTTGTAGATCGGAGAGATGACACCCGTGTTCGTAATGGACCATTTCAAGTTTCGTGACGCCTCACAGCGCACGACACGCGGAGAGCCCGACGAGCCATGGCCTGGATCAGATGCGGAACCTTTGGAGTTCGTCTCTCTTCTGGGTGGAAAGAGTTTGGCAACACACAGATCACCTTGCGGCGAGGGCGTCAGGAGGTAATTCTCGGTATTCTGTGTATCCGCATCATAAGCGAACCCGCACAACGCACGTGAATTACTCGTGTAATGGGTAGACGTACGAAGTTTGTGTGCAAAAATGAGTATAGTATATTCGTTGGTTGGCCTAGTGATGATCCGTTCAGCACATGAAATTCTCAGAAGCTGCACTTGCCACGTACCATGAGGAGTGACAATCAGCGTTGGAAGGTGATTTGGTATAGGAGCGTGCGTTGGCGAGGTATATACAGCGTATATCGCTGAGGGGACAGTCCAACGGAAGCAAATAACAAAAGAATCAGAACCATCTCATGTTGTCGCGTGCAGAGAGGATTGAACCAAGCTCACCTGCCATCTCGACAAGTGTTCCGCCTTACTCGTAAGTGTCCAACTGTAAGCTCGCCTCGAGCAAAGGAGAAAATGTGTAAGAGTTGGTGAAAAATGTAATAAGCGACAGGAGAGAAGATGGTGGTGGATGGCAGAGAGGGGTCAATGAGGTGTTGATAGAGACAAGAATTGGCGGAGAGCGTCTGTCTCCATACGCATTTCCAGACTGCTATATTTAGCACTTGCATATGCTCAGTTGCTCAGTTGCTCAACCTTGTTTGAACATTTCTTAATGTCTCAAATGACCACTTCCTTATGTCTCTCACTTGCATTACGACCTCCATTACGTTGATTCTCGCTTTACTTACCCATTCCTTACTCACGTTTATAAAGTCATTAACAACTTGACAACCGAGGTTGTTGATGACAGCGTTCAAATGGTTGATTTGATAGATAAAAATAGATGCGTTATTGCATTCTAAAATTGAACTATCTTACAAGAGCATCAGATAATTATTTTGTTACTCAGGTAAACGATGAGGAAAAGAAAAGAGATGAAAAAAAAACATGCGATGCGACAAAAGGAAATGCAATGATACTACAACGTGTCCCCTATTACTACAGATTCTTTAGCCTTTTAATCAACCTCCTCAACAGACGGGCCATCTTCCGCACCCGCACCTGCGCCAGGGAAACCGCCTGGTGCACCGCCAGCGCCGGGGAAGCCGCCAGGAGCACCGCCAGGGAATGCGCCGCCCGCGCCGGAGTAGAGCTTCTGCATGATCGGGTTCGCGACACTCTCGAGCTCCTTTTGCTTCTCCTCGTACTCCTGCTTCGAAGCTTCCTGCGACGCGTCGAGCCATGAGATCGCCTCGTTGACGGCAGTCTCTAGCTTGGCCTTGTCTTCGGCCTCGAACTTGTCCTTGAGCTTCTCGTCATTCAATGAGTTGCGGAGGTTGTAGGAGTAGGACTCGAGGCCGTTCTTCGCGGAGATGCGGGCTGCAGCCTCCTCGTCCTCGGCCTTGTACTTCTCGGCCTCGCTGACCATGCGCTCGATCTCCTCCTTCGACAGACGTCCCTTGTCGTTGGTGATGGTGATACGGTTGGACTTTCCGGTGGTCTTGTCGGAGGCGGAGACGTTAAGGATACCGTTCGCATCGATATCGAAAGTGACCTCGATCTGGGGCACACCACGCGGCGCAGGCGGGATTCCAGAGAGCTCGAACTTGCCGAGAAGGTTGTTGTCCTTGGTCCGAGCACGCTCACCCTCGAAGACCTGGATAAGCACACCAGGCTGGTTGTCGGCGTAAGTCGAGAAGATCTCTGACTTCTTAGTCGGGACGGTGGTGTTACGCTTGATGAGAGCGGTCATGACACCACCAGCAGTCTCGATACCAGTGGAAAGAGGGGCGACATCGAGCAGGAGAAGGTCCTGGGTCTTCTCTGAAGTGTCACCAGTAAGGATAGCGGCCTGAACAGCGGCACCGTACGCGACAGCCTCATCAGGGTTGATGGACTTGTTAGGCTCCTTGCCGTTGAAGAAGTCGGAGACGAGCTTTTGGACACGGGGGATACGGGTAGAGCCACCGACGAGGACGATCTCGTGAACGTTAGACTTGTCGATCTTCGAGTCGCGGAGGACCTTCTCGACAGGCTCAAGAGTGGAACGGAAGAGATCCTGGCAGAGCTCCTCGAAACGCGCACGGGTGAGGGAAGTGTAGAAGTCGATACCCTCGAAGAGAGAGTCGATCTCGATGGTGGTCTGCGCAGCGGAGGAAAGAGTACGCTTGGCACGCTCGCAAGCGGTACGGAGACGACGGAGTGCACGAGCGCTAGAAGAAAGATCTAAAAAGGGAAACTGTCAGTATCAACGGAAGGGCAGCGCATACAAGTCATCGTTACTCACCCTTCTTGTTCTTCCTCTTGAACTCCTGAACGAAGTGGTTAACGAGGCGGTTATCGAAATCCTCACCACCAAGATGGGTGTCTCCAGCGGTGGCCTTAACTTCGAAGATACCCTCCTCGATCGTCAAGAGCGAGACATCGAACGTTCCTCCTCCAAGATCGAAGATGAGGACGTTGCGCTCGCCAGACACCTTCTTGTCGAGACCGTACGCGATGGCGGCAGCAGTAGGCTCGTTGATGATACGGAGCACGTTGAGGCCGGAAATGACACCGGCATCCTTCGTCGCCTGACGCTGGGAGTCGTTGAAGTACGCGGGAACGGTCACAACAGCATCCTTGACTACTGTGCCGAGATAAGCCTCCGCAGTCTCCTTCATCTTGAGGAGGACCATCGACGAGATCTCCTCCGGAGTCTACAAGAGTAAATTAGATTAAAACCATTAGAGTGCAAGGTCCGAATCAAAGACTTACGAATTGCTTCTTCTCACCACGGTACTCAACCTCGATGACAGGCTTTCCACCCTTGGACAAAACCTTGAAGGGGAAGTGCTTCATATCCGCCTGCACCTCGGAGTCATCGAACTTCCGGCCAATAAGACGCTTGGCATCGAAGACGGTGTTGTGGGGGTTCATGGCGACCTGGTTCTTCGCGGCGTCACCAATGAGACGCTCGGAGTCGGAGAACGAGACATAGGAAGGGGTCGTGCGGTTACCCTGATCGTTAGCGATAATCTCGACTCGGTCGTTCTGCCAGACACCGACGCAAGAGTAGGTGGTGCCCAGGTCAATACCGATCGCTTTTGAGGACGACATGAGAGATGGAAATGTGGTAAAAGTCTGAATAAATGCGCCGCGCCAAAGTCAGTAACCGACGTTGGTCATAGTCAACAAAAGTGTACTCACCTATAGTCGAACGTAAAGATGTGAAGAAAGGGGCGCGAGATAGTAGTGGTCGCGAAGGAAAAGTTAAGAAATCTGAGGAGGAAGGGCTTGGGCGGGTGAAGAGTTTATATATTCTTTCGTGTTATGATCTTTCTGCAACCTTCCAGCTCCTTCTTTACACCTTCCAGAACTGATGATCTCATCGCTTTCATGACTCAGCGCTAAAATTACCTTATTTAGATATTACCGCCACACCTTTACCTCAAGGCTCTGCTCTTCATCTTCCGAGCCGTACCGCATTAGAACACGAAATCCGTAGAACGGGCGAGAAACTACCCGACTTATCTCGGTAGCATCGCATTGTTGTTCAATCTCATAGCTTCAGCTCCTCAGGAGACACTTCCAGCAAATTCAGCTTAAGAAAATAAACATTCAGAAGGAAAAAAGACCTAACACCGTTACAATACTAGCTATTGCTATGCAGTATACTACCTATGTGCAAAGTATTTTGCAGGGGAATACGCCTTTCACCGCCCATATAGCGATGAAAGGACGTGTAACCCAGATTTATGAAAAGAGTGTGGATGTACTACTTAGCAGTGTACGTGTGTGCGTGAGACGGCGTTCCAGACAAGAGTTATTAGGAACAGAACATAGACAGACAGGCACGGACAATTTGAGATGACAGGAATAATGGGAAAGGCCTTTACGAGCAGGGATAAGAATGGGAATATTGGGAAAACGAGCAGGATGGATATCAGATGGAGGGACATCGTCCAGAAATAGTATGGCAATCGCGGATCAATATTTCGGGGGAAACGAAGGACTTCAGGACGTGAAATGAAAGACATGCGCTCCAGGTCTGTTACAAGGGTTAGCGTTGACCGGCGACAGAGCGTGGCACATATCGCAATCGAATCGATATCCGTATCTGACAGAAGTCCAGAGGTAGTCCTTGCGCCTCGATTATACCCCTTGGGCTGCAAGCCCTCGCGCATCCTCCAAACTTCGATGTGCTTGCAAGTCCCGGATAACTGAGGGGTCCACTGCATACAGCACAAGAGCCAGATATCAGTATACGTCTGTCCTTGATAAGAAGGTAGGATATTGTACCTGGAAGAACACTCTTTCTTCTCACATGAGGGCTCTGGCTGTTGTTGTTCACACCAGGAGGCGGAGCACTGAAGTTATCCATGACTTCGTTATACTGATCCTTGGAACACGATGAGTGCATGCATCTTAGATAGTTATTTACGGGTTTCGTTCACCTCAAGACCAGGATCCGCCATGGGTACACGCTCGATTCCTCCGCTTTCATTGAGTTCCTGCGCAAGTTCGGCATCCAATGATGCAATGCTTAGATCCATTGTCAGGTGTTCGATGTCAATATCATCGACAGCTGGCGGTGGTGGAGGGACCTCTTGCTCCATGAAGCCTTCAGGTAGTTTGCCCCCTGAATTCTGCATCGCAATTTCCCGGAGCTTCTTCCAATCTTCGTATAGTTTCGTTCGTTTTTGCCTCTCACTAATAGCAAATCATATTAAGTCAACGAGGTCAGAGCAAGTGAAGTAATGGCGACGCACGCAATACGAGAATGTTTGAATTGCTGCATCGCATCTTCGAAGAGTTCTGGATTAATCTCCATGAACATTTTCAGGGCATTGTAAACCATTCCATGTATCGTCCTTTGTATCTTATAAGTCACAAAAATGTAAAGATTGTTATATTTGACTCGCCTATTCCAATGTGATCTTGAATTGATATATAACGCAGGGAAAATGATTGGCAAAATAATTCCCAAGTTATCCGACATGAGGTTCACGATGTATTCGTTATTCCAGTAGTACAGAGCCCGCTCAGCAACCTGGAAGTGTTGGCTGTTCACGCACCGCGCTATCTGTTGGAAGAGAGGTACAACAATCTTCGGGAACTGAGCCGGATCGATGACATCTAGCACCTCCTCGACCTCATTTAGGAACATAACTTCTTTCGGTGAATTCACTTTCGGCCAGAACTTCAGCAGACCGTGAAGTACGTCCTCAGTCAGCCCTGGATCTTTTTCTAGAAACTGCACGACACAGTACGCCAGCTGAGGGTGATAGAGCGAGAGACTCTTGACCTTGTGCAATGGAATAAGCACTTTGGTCAAGAACGTCTTGTGCTCTTCCTTAAGTGGAAGTGCAAAGCCATTGATGATCGACCCGAGTATCTCTAATAGTTCCGCAATGCCATTGTGCCGCTCAGTCTCGTAGACAAATTGGAAGAATACATTGTTGATCGAGCGCCGGATGAACGCACGCAAGTTGAGAAACTTGCCATAGATCCGGTGTAGCGTCGTCTTGAGGAAGTCACGCTCGCGTGGATCCTCTGAGTCGAAGAGCTCGAGTAGGTTGAGTACGAAGGACTGGTCGATGTACCGCTTTGCGATGTTCGTGTTGAAATCAGGGGACTCGACGAAGCGTAGGAAGAACTCGTAAACGATTTGAAGGTGGGGCCATGCAAGCTCCAAGACAGGCTCATCCTCTTCTGGGTCAAAGGCGTCACCAGTGGGATTGACTTGAGGGGGTATAGAACGGAAGAGGTTTGTTGCAAACTATCAATTGTACTAAGCTTCAGTGCATGGACGTTGTCTCGAGGGTAATTGCATACCATGTTGACAACCTCGGGGTATACAGATTCAATGATGACACCGCGTTGCGTCGTGATATATTCTAACATTTCAGTGAGAGTTTGCGCTTTGATCGCCTTCCCCTTAAGCTCGCTGCTCGCATCATTAAAATCGAAGACGACTTTGCACTGATTCAATTTCCTGATGAATAGCTCCAATCTGTCCTGAGGAGGACACTCTATTAATCGAAATGAGTAGGAATATTAGCATCATAAACTGAGCTATTTGTATGTCAACTTCTCACCATTGAATGGGGGAAGCCGTTCAATCTCAACCTTCTCAGAGGGCACGAAACGACTGCTTCTCTGTTTTCGGGGTGGTTTTCCAATGATCGGAATCGTGTCCTTTGGCGTCTGGCGCAGACGATTGAGCGGGCCCGTGCGGGGTGGTGTGGCCGTCCCATCCAGACTCGAAACACCGCGATCAGGCGCGTATCCAGCGCCAGCACCACGCGCGTTCGGCTCAGAGTGTGCTTCCGGACTGACGACGACGATGGGCGGGGCGTTGGAGACACGCTCCGAGGACTGAGCAAACCTGCGATCCGGCATCGCTGGCGGTTGCCCAGAACCCGCGCCATATGCCGCACCAACGCCCAGCTGCAAACCTGCACTTCCATTACGGCCACTGCTTACACTCGACG
This sequence comes from Trichaptum abietinum, assembly GCA_910574555.1. NCBI lineage: Eukaryota > Fungi > Basidiomycota > Agaricomycetes > Hymenochaetales > Trichaptaceae > Trichaptum > Trichaptum abietinum. The sequence continues at coordinate 3,216,010 of CAJTBE010000001.1, forward strand.
CAGCGCTGTTTGTCGAATGCAAGCTTGAGGAGGACCCACCGCCGAACGATATTCCCAACGACGAGTTGGCCGCGTTCGAGAGCATCGGCAGTTGAGGTTTGGCATTGTTGGGAGGAGGCGGAGGCGGAACATTGTTGTTGTTCTTCGAACTCGACTCGTTCTTGCTTGAGTCCTTATTCTTGCTTGAACTAGAGTCCTTCCTGCTGAGCTACGATAGCGTATGAGGAATGGTTGGCTTGTGTCAGGAAATCAGATACTAAGCGCGAGAAAGAACGGTCTAACCAGTCTCTTTTGAAGGCCTTTCATTACGGACGACAGATTGTTTGCGAGCGACGCGTTGCGGGCGTCGAGCGCAGCAATAAAGGTAGATTAGAACGTCGTGAGTGAGTCCTGAAAAGAATAGGCAAAGAATATTCGCGAAATTGTTGATAAAATTGAATGAAGTGTCGAGTGCGCTGGACGATATGATGATTGTGATCCAGCAACACGATGCACGACTCTTTGACCGTGTGACTCTTGCTGCTTCGGCCTAGCGCTCGGCACAACTTCAATGCTCCTAAACTTATTCTCTTTGAGTTCAATGCAGGTGATCATATACATAGTTAATGAGTGAATTCACTGAGGTCATTGAATGTCATAGGTAATGCACAGGAACTCCTATCTAAGCTTGATAGCTCGATCGGTTGGTATTTTATGTCTTCTTTGTATTTCCAATCCCAAGATCGGAGTGAAATGAACAAGCTCGCCGTATACACCATCACTCGAAAGCCACGAGTCCATACAACATCTTCTGAAAGATATTTTGGCGAGGTAACGAGAAGACAGGTTATGATATAAAGGATGCTGGCCATATAATCAAGAGACGTCATTAGGACCTCGAGGACGGATCATTAGATGAGATAAGACAGAAGTGAAGCCATCGCGAAGCCTCGCTGATTTAACGAAATCTCGTGAAGGAAGATCTCACAGTGATTTCATTTCGTACATCTCCCAGTCCAACTACCCGATGAGCCACGCGATTCGTGCACGATTTTTGGCAACCGCAACAATCCCGGACCTCGTAGTCTTGCGTATTTGCAGATATCTGAAGTAGGCGGAGGAAACTCGTGCCCATCATCGGGTGCAAGTGCTTGATGCCATTTACATGCATACTTACATGTAATGATGCCCAAGGAAAATCATCAACTCCCACAAGGTCCCATCAGTGACGAGTCGCAGGTCACAGTCCGCCATGCATGACGGAGGTTCGCAAGAGGTACAGGCACAACATGAACCGGCGGTCGAGAAGGATCGGACAGACGGTGGGGCGCTTAAGCCATGCGAAGTTGTATCATCGACAAGAAACGCGATCGACAAGCCAAGCGTGTATACGAAGCGTCAGTTAGACAGGACACATTTGCGACCTTAGCGATTTGACGTAGACTTCAAGCTACTTGACACGAGAACATCAGTCAGAGATCAAGCAACTGCAAGATTGGCGTAGAAGAGGCAAGAAAAGCGTCATTGGGCAAGCTAGATCAAAGCCCACGATGCGGCAGAGGCAGTGACAATAGGTTCGCGTCTAACAAAGAGCCGGTCCACCGGAGGTAGGGTGCAAAGGGAGCAAGCACTGTAAAAGAGAAGCAAGGAAGGCTTCAAAGCACCAAATCGAAGCGTCCTCGCTGTTGAGTATAACGGTGGTCGCTGTTGGGCGCGACGTTGACGGTTGAATGCAGAAACCAACTTATCCGTTGCTAACTTCAAGGCTGTTCGTTCTCTCGGCAAAGTCCGGGTCGGCTCGAGTGAGTTGAGCTTCGCATACCACTCCTCTTCTCTTCTCTATTATTCTGCCTGACTGCTTTCTCGTCCTCATCGCAGCAGACGACGTCCACGAGGGCCTTGGCATCGTCCACGGTTCCTGGTGGGTACACCAACCGCCTCGCCATGGGCAGAGCCTCGCCGCATCCCTCCATGCACGGGCGCGACTCAACCGCGACTGGCCTTGTTTTGACGAAGACCCATGTGCTAGACGCCATTGCACACTCAACGGACGATGGAAGCACACTGGACTTTAGCAACAAGAACCTTGTGGAAGTGACACAGGCTGGAGCAGAGGAATTGGCGGAACTTGGGAAGGGAGACGACTTGTTGGATGAGTGCCGCATTCTTAGGTTCGTCGGAATGTTCTTATAATACTTTCTGCTCAATTCATCGTACATATTTCATGCAGAATCGCGCTCGTAGGCAACCGTCTCTCTTCGCTCCCTACGACGTTCTCTCTCCTCTCGCGTCTTCGCTACCTAACTCTTCGTTCAAACTCGTTTACGATTTTCCCAGAAGTGGCAAGTCTTTGTGCCTTTCAACCATGTTCGAAACAGTGGCTTAATGTAACTATCCTAGCTTACGACCATGCCGTCTTTGGAGATCCTCGACTTTAGTCGGAACAAGCTTAGACGCCTCCCGGAGAACCCTGGCTCGCTCGTTCATCTTCGTGTCGGTGTTTCCCGAACTCATTGATCTGCAGTCCAGTAATCTCATTAGTGTCTTTACTAGGTTCTGGCCATTTCCAAAAACAAGATTCGACGACTTCCCTCCTACTTCGCGAAATTCGAGGTTCTTTCGGTATTGAAGGCTGACCACAATCCTATAGAATGGCCTCCGAAGGACGTGATGGAATGCGACGAGGACTTGGAGGATCCAGATGCAATGAACCGTTGGGTCGATCAGTTAAAAGATTGGATGGCTGAAAACCCGTCGGACGAAGACGACACCATGTCTCAAGTATCGTATTCGAATGCCTCTCAGCCTGAGGATGAATCCAAAATCGACGCAGGCGTCACTCCCACCCCTCATGTTCGGACTTTCTCAATCGACTCCGAAACTTCCATCTACACTGCCTCTTCGTACACAAATTCCATTGAAGGTAGCATGCCAGAAATGCCTCCTGCTATTGACACAGTAAACGTGTCGCCGACTTTACCAACCGGCCTTTCGGAGTCTCCGGATACGTATTTACCTACGCCTGACGACTCGATAGACGATGACACGGCACGTCCATTGGTTAGCCCACAACATGGTCGCAATAGATCGTATGCAGTTGAGCGTCAAACAAGGCTTGCAATGCAAAAAAGCTTACCAGACCTTCGGCGGACAAGAACAAACTTCGTTCCTCAAGAGAGGGTAGTGATACCTGCTCCTACTGCACCCACCACAGGTAAACAGCTATCCTACGAAAGTCTGTCCTCTCAGGCAGGGCCTTCTTCGACCTCCCCCTCAGACATTGCTCCTCTTCGTGTGCGACCGCGCCCACCACGACAAGGCCACGAGCCAATCGCTTCAACCTCCGAGCGGAAAGCACCATCGATGGATTTCGAACGCAACTCCTACTTCCGACGCCTCTCCACACTACCCACTTCTAAGATTTCGCGGATCATAAATCCAGCACTGCTCTCGGTAATCGACTCGGTTCGCGGTATTCTGTTTGCCGTGTCTCAAATTTATCAGAGTTTGCAGCACTACACAGTCTACGCGATCGATGAGAGACTATCGTCAGTGTTGCTGAAAGTTCTCGACCCTGCGAGTTTGAATATGATGGACCTGATCAGCGCACTGGATAAGTTCGACATGCTAAGCCGAACAGGCTGCCCCCCGCCACACGTCTGCCGCCGGGTGGTTGAGTGCTGTAGGGATATTGTTGCGATGTTTGGTAAAGCTGTCGGCGTCCTAGCGCTTCAGCTGAAGGTACTTGCATCTCGTGATGATGTTCGGTACTCGAGACACATGCTGCTCATGCTCTATGGAGCTATGGCAGAAATTTCAAACGCATGGTCAGATATTGCTCCTCAGCTAGAAACCATCGAGCCGCTTTTACACGCTGAACGTACCTTCGCTCTACCATCGAAAAGATCTCCATCGCCTTCACCCGGAGCTGCGTCGATGCCAATAAATGGCAAGCCCATGGGTTTCATGCCACCTTCATACAAGACTCATTACGCTTCACAAGCGTCGTCAGGTCGAATACATATCCCCCCAATAGCAGAACAACCTGAGCCTTCATCATCATCTGCGCCATCCGCCTCCAATTCCTCTCTTCCCCTACAAGCACCTACACTCTTCCGAACACGTTCTGCGCAACCTCCACTTTTAATCAATCGATCTATCACTACACCTATTTCAGTAGGTGCTCCTTCGATGAAGCGGCCCTCGGTGTCCGAGGGACGATTACGAACGTCGCGACGGCATGCCGGGTCGTTTAGTGTCAAAGACGTCGAGATTGGCGCCAGCTTACCATCGAATAGCGAGCCTTCGCCTCCTCCTGGCGGGGTAGCGAGTGGATCAAGTACACCTACGCCGCGATCCACCAGTACTCTTCCCCGAACAGGTTCTAACCCTGGATTCATCCCTCCTCTTCCTTCCTCCACGACCTCCATACACCCTCCTTTCCCCTTGCCCTCAGCGCACTCTAGACAAAGTTCTGCGCAGAATGGGTTGACTCCTGTACCCCTCATGGGACCATCGCGCAGTAACCACGACGCCCCAACTGCATCTAATACACTTGTCGATAAGGAGGCGATTGACGCCATGGCTGGCGCTGTGCGTACTGCGCCGAACGTTTGGTCGATGTTAGAGGAGATCTCTGGCGAAATGCAAGACGCACCTGTGGACCTTCGAGATAGTCTCGGGAAAGCGAAGGCTGTCACTCAACGTTTGGGGGAGAATATTAAAGCAATTCAGGATGGTCTCCCCAACGCGGACCGCAAGGCGCTGCGAGAAGACGCCCATGTCTTTGTTAAGGTATGTGGCATGAATCTGACATACTGCATCATGTTTCAGTCCCTTCGGCTTTTTTAAAACTAATCCCTTGCCCCTTTTTCTGAATCACCAGACTGTTATCGCCCTATCTAAAGTTGTCAAGAGCTATGGAGCAGCGCACCAACTCTCTTCGCAACTTCGCTCAGATATCGCCAAACTCACGAACGCGACGCAGGAATTTGTCATGCTCCTGCACGTCTCCTCTTTCTCACCTTCATCAACGCCTCGTCCTTATTCTCCGATGCCAAACGGCATTGGCGGCGGTTCTCCTGCGGTCCCGAACGGCCAGATGGGGCTGCTGGGCAGCCTTATAGCCGAGGAGAAGCAGCATGTGGGTGGCGCCAACCTATCTCGTAGCCGGAGTGCGCAACCATCCGCGAGCTCGAAATTGGCCATTATTTCAGCGACGGCTGCTCCACGTAGCGCACTGCCGCATCAGTCATTCAAGATCCCTGTTCTTCCTTCACGAACTAATACGAGCTCTCGAGTACGCATTGTTGATGCAGCGGATTAAGGTCACCGGTGGCCCTCTTCTCATATTTGCACGGTTGTCCATTTTTGACACTATTTATCATATTGGGTAATTTCTGAATATATCACTTCTGCTTGTCCGTACGACAGTCCCCCCGTGTTTGAGGTCCTTAAGTGGCTTGATAGTCTCTCTGCAAGCTAGACTGACTACCAATATGTCACTTTGATGAAGAAGGCATCTATCAGAGTCCAAGATCATTTTTACTCTGCTTCGGACATAGAATGCAGACGTCTTCCCGGATCGCGTAAAGATATGAATTATTTTGTGAGTCTCGAAATTAAATCTCTAACGCAAAATCATGGCATGTGGTGATCCCATGGTAGGGTTGTTAATTTGAATGTATCAAATACATCTCCTTCCATACGCATGCGGAAAGTGCGGCCCATACATATCCACAGGAAACTTGATAGTCTCGTAACCAGACCGCTACTTTCTTATAAGGCCCGAGCCTTGCCTTATTAAAAAGTTGCCTGGCCTGGTCACGAGGCTAGAAACTTGAAAGGCTTCTTCATTCACAGCAATTTTCCTTTTAAGAACACGCCTCGATCCTGTTCACCGAGTTACTTGTTACCCAATTTTCCTTTTAAGAACACGCCTCGATCCTGTTCACCGAGTTACTTGTTATTACCCACAGCCGACACATCATGATTCTTTTGAGTACACATCTAGTGAAAGCAAGTAACTCATGTTGATCCAGGGACCAGAGCCACAGAATTCTATTCTCATCCATATTCATATGTACATTGTGCGCTCACGCATGTCGCATAAGAAATGCGCTCAGGGAGCTCAGAAACATATTTAAGCCGCTAGCTTGAACATGACCTTTGGGTAACTCACTCGCTTGGCAACCGCCTACCGGTACTGAGACTATTGGATGAATCAATCCACACCCTTCCACGTCTTCTCTCTGAACGAAGACCCATCCTTGCCAAGTCGACAACTTTCGGATTCCGGGGCAGTTCGTCGCTGTAAGCCAAAAAGTCCCTCAAACCAAGGCGTAAAGGCATGGCCTTTTGAACGATTCGTTTCCTGTCATATACTAATGAACATTCTCTTTCTTCATTCACAGCTAAGTGAATGGACTTCCTACGCACCCCGGATGACAGAAGAGAGAGAGACACGTCCAGATATTACTGGAGTCTCGCGCGAAACAGTTCCTGTGAGTGATATTATCCGTTTTGTTTCAAATAAATTAACGCAGAATTCTGAAAGAGTATGACCGGCACTCTGTCCTCACTGGAAAATCATACATGCTCAGGAATGTACACTCCAGGATGTCTCTCGGGCGTATTGGAGAATATTCCAATGGAGGATCCTATGGGAGTTCTTGATAGTATGGATCAAGCTCCATATCACTTCGGGTATGTCTCATGTAATCCCTTCGATGATCTGTCTTCCTCAGTCAATGAATTAAAGCCCTCAGCTCGGCGGCACTGCTAACCTTGTTAATAACCCAAACGCATTCTTCCGACAGCATCCGACGAGAAGTGATGAACATCCTCATGGTCATGACCCACGCATGAACTATTCCTCCGGGTTTTATGTGGGCGCTCGAACTGACTCACATCTATTCATACCATCAGATACGCAACCAATCGTATTCACACTGGACAGCTCGCAGATCCCACAATCTGTTTTCGTTGTGCTCTCCGATGGAACTTGCTTACCCTATACACTTGAGACCAGAGCAGAGGGTAGCAATCATCTTGATTCGTGATGGATCGACTTACGCTCCTGAAGTGCACAAAGGCAGTAATATATTTTCTTCTGAATACTTGTCTGTTACATTCTTGTATGTTTGTAAACGCACTGCTTCAGTCTCCGAAGAAGGGTCCCCGACCCTCTGCTTTGACGTCCATCACTTTCCACATGCCACATCCTTTCCCTTCGTTCTGGGCTCCGGCATAGCAAGTCCACCAATACTTCGTCGTGTAACTTTTTTCGGCGGAACCGCCTCCGTTTCCATCGGCAGTTGAACCCACTTCATCAATAGTACGAACATCAGACGAGTTGCCTCGTGCATAGTCCTTCTTTGGTTCTCGGTTCCTTTCATTTGACGAAATGAAATGAAGATCTGATGACGTTAGGGCGGCCTGACGATCTACCCTGTTCTTCATATCTGGGCGTAAAATGCAGGGCACCCCGCACTTACAGCGAGGAATACTTTTTGGACTAAAATCGGGGCGATAAAATCGGAATGTGATATTTATACGACAATTTGATCCTAAACTTGAGGAGTTGGCGTTTATCCCCGGAGTAAGAGGGTCCGTTGTACTAGGGGGTCTTCCATGAAGAGATCGTCTCGGGAAAGGAGGTCGGAAAATATCAATTGTGGGCTGAGGAGGCAAACAGTGTTTAAATCGTTCTTGCGTTGAAGCATGCATAATCACGAGCTTTATAGCATGAATGTCAACTGGTCACCACGTTAGGAAAATATATAATTATGAATATGACTCACTGAATTATGAGGGAGAGGAATATTATAAGTACGTGCCTGGCGCTTGTCATTGTCCGAAGAAGGAATGACCTCTCGAAGTCGAAAAGTACGCGTAGTCCCTGAAGGTCAAAGCAATCAGTATTGTCGTTTATGATTCATGAAATACTATTTGTTTAATACCGAGGCTTAATGATGCTATCGTAGGATAGGGGCCGAGATAAGTGAGCTGATCGGAATGGAATCCAACACTCTCTTTCGCTCCTTCGTAACAATTTGAAGCGGCGACATTTGCTCGCCATGTTTCGCCCTTGGAAGTCGAAGATCCACCCCATTCTAGGGGAAAGCGCGCGCGTTTTCGCATTTCTTCGTTGACTATCTTCTCTATATAGCTACAAGCAGCCTCCATCTCCTCTGGAAAGGGAAGTGGAGGGTCGGTCTTGCGACCATTGTACCTGTGGGAGTTCTGATATAACAATAGAACGGCACACTGAGGAGGACGAACCAGAATTGAGCTGCTTCTTTCCATGTTTCAGTTACACTCTCCTTTAATTTCGGGTCATCATTGTCCTGAATGTCAAAGCCTTCCACTCGAGCAAAGAAGGAGGTCCTGTGTGGGCTTTCGACGAGACGATCAAAGAGCCACCATTTGTTTCTCGACCAGCCTTGCGCTGCATCAAGCATTGTATAGAATAGCTCACAAGCAAGATCTTGAGGAAGCACTGAGTAATGCAGAGTGCAGGGTGTATGTTGGGCCACCATAGATGGATTTGAAAGTAACAACGGCGGTAGACGGGGCGCAGCTGTCATCACTGACGATGGACCATCACGTAAAACCGACATTAGATTGACAAGCTTTGTAGAATTTGAGTCGTGTCCCAATGAAAGTGGTCTGTCTCGTATTGAAGAGTTTACAGTTGTGCCTTGGGAGTTCTGACTCTCTGGCTTGTTGCGTTTTGGTGCGCTTGACGTTGCCAACGACGATCTTCCATCGCTGTCCGAAAGCTTAAGCCATTGCTCAAGATCAGTTGGTGCTCGTTTTCGCTTTTGAGTCGGCTTAGCACGTCGTTCACATGCCAAAGAACGCGCAGCTGCTTCAGGATTCCCATCGTTGTCCGCCAGCGCGTTGAGAAGATCGGTTTGTGGGGGAACGGGAGGTTGCAGAAGACTTATAAGCGTAGCGAGTAGTATATCCGTTTCTTCAGAACCCATCGGTGCTATAGAATGTTCTGTTGTATATTAGAGAGTTAGATTGAGCTGATTCTTGATGTGGTTTCGGTGTCAATGCTTGTCACGCAGCGGATAACTTGCCATACTCATTTGGGTTACAAATACAGTATGTTCCCACGGCGTCGCACATCATCTGGATTTTTTTTTTTCGAAGTCTCATATAGAACTCGGAAACCTTCGAGACAGATCTTGCTTGGCTGAATTAATATCTGATTTCATGAACACTTACATACGAGATCAATGTCCTTACAGACACAATGCCTGTCTTCCTTATAGGTATACACCGACTTTGTCGATTCTAATGTAATCTACATGAAAGCTCTTGCTGTTCGTATTAATGATTCATTTCCAGAAGCTTATTATTGAGTGCAACACATTGTCAGTCTATCAGATTGAACGAATATGCATATACTTACTTACTGCTAGATGTTGTAAAAATAAAGTTTTAAGGTTGAAATTGTCGATCACGGATTACCATTTTAAGCGACGTTATTCATGACCGCCGTTGTTCGTCGAGTTGCTACTATGCTCATCTACGAGTCGAAAGTCTAGTATGGAGCCTTTCACTTACATACATAGATGCCTTTCTCCATTGCTCACTTTGACGCCGCTCATTACCTCATTTAACATTGTGTTGCATTAATATTACGTGAAGGTGGACGAAAGCGGGAAATACTATTCTACAAGCATACAACATAGTATAGCAGTTTAAATACTACAAATAAATATCGGTCGTGTGCTGTACAGCTATGGGTTTTGGTGTGGTTGTTGTGGTAGCTGAACCTGCTGGTTTGCCTGTTGTTGCTGAAGACAAGCAGCCTCAGTCATATTTCAGACATCGATAGCAGAAATTTAACTCACAACAAGTTGGTATCTGAGTAGTTGTTGCATTTGATGATCGCTAGTATTTGCGAAGTATGTAGCCAGTGAAGGGTTTTGTCGAGCGATAGGATTTCCGGTGAGAGATACTGAAGAGCCGGCAATGGGGTGTGCGCCGGGCGCACCTGTGAGTGCAGCATTTCGCTGCGCTGAGGAGGGTCTGAGGTTCGGAGTTGCATTAGACGGTGTAGCCGTAGAACGGGGTGGGGACGAATGTACGGCACCCGTTGGCGATGTTGCTCCTCCTCGGTTCGCGAACTGGGCGGCCAAAAGCGTCTGAACAGCACCTGCTTGAGCTTGGTTTTGCACTTGGGACTGCGCCTGCGCCTGTGCCTGTGCTTGAGCGAGTGCACGCAGCGTTGAAGGAGATACTGGCGGAGCTGTCCCCGCCTGTACTGGCAGTCTTTGATGCTGTTGTGAGATGTTTACCTGTGTAGGGCGTAATTGCGGTCCAGCTTGGGGGGCAGCAGCAGATTGTTGCTGGGCTGCATTAAGCTGCTGCTGCTGCTGCTGCTGTTGTTGTTGTTGTAGCTGCTGCATCCGTATCATCTGCTCCCGAGCTTGCATCCGGCGTGCTTCTTCTTGTCTTCTAGCCAACTCGTCTTTCTCATGCTTCAGTCGCGAAAGCTCTTGAGGTGTATATTTCGTTTTGTTCCCATATTGAAAGTGAGTGTCATGAATTGGCCCCGTTTGCTTTTTGGCGTTCACTGTAGACAAAGGTATAGCCACACGACGACATTGTTGGATAACAAGGGATACTCACAACTGGCTCGCATCATAGCATCCCTCCTCTTAGAAGCCTTCCGCATGCTATCGTTGACCATGAAATGTCTGCGTCGCTTACGACCTTCGACAGTGTTAGAGTTCATTGTGTTTACCGTAAGGTTTGCCGTTGTTTGAGCGGCAGATGTTGCTTGTCGTTTAACTCCTCTCGTAGTCATTTGGGATGTCGAACTGCCTCCAGTAGGAGTGGGAGGGGGCGGGGAGGACGCGCTATCTAACGCGAATGCGGAGAAAGGAGAAGCTCCAAAGCCGGCACCAACCTCTTCAAGAGACCCAAAAGATCCAGAACTATTCGGCGCAGGCGTGGCACGAGCTCCTGAAAGCCATCTTGCTTTCCACCTCTCCAGGTACTCTTGAGGGGTTCGCATGTCGGCACGCGTTCTCAAACGAGATGAGTTCATAGCGTCTGCGATGAGGATCCAGTTATTCGGATAACGTTCAGTGAGATCTTTGAGGACGCTGTCTTCTGCGGGGGACCATTGTATCTCGGAAGTCCGTCGCTTTTGCTGACCAGTGCCCGCAAGATAAATGGGAGGTATAGAGGGACCCTGCCTACGACCCTCAAAGAGAGCTAGAATGTTAAAGTCAGTCTATTTTGTTCGTCACAAACATGAGTGAAAGCAATTTACCGCAAGTGCTATCCTCACCCACTAGGGGTGCGGGCCCATCTACATCGCTCACCACAGGAGATTCATCTAAGTTGATCCATTTACCCTTCCGCCATTTCTTCGCTGGTTGCAGGGCGCTAATAAGTGTTGGTTTCTTCTGCATGAAAATTCCGGACGGATAGAGCTTCGTGTAAGTAGACTCCTCCATCCGCTTAGTGGGGTCGTCCTTGTCTCCCTTCTTATCACTTTTCTTTCGCCCTTCGCCAAACACATTGATGCTATCAGTATTTGGTGCTTCAAAGAAGCCATAAGGCTGAAGCTCAGGAAACAGGGACGAAAGCTCGAAATCAGGTCTCTCTTCGGAGGAAACGGTTTCCTCGGCTTGCTCTGAACTAGTAGTCTCTTCAAAAAGAGCCAGATCGTCCAGAGAAACGATCAAGGCGTCCATGGGTAGAGATAGAAGTTTTAAGCGCGCTTCCTTCATCCGACCGGTGGGAATAGACTTCGGACCTCCCGATGTGGATCCATTGGCTGTCCCCTTCTCAAGCTGCGTCCCGAGGTTAGGATTCTTCGACTGGTCTTTCAGGGCAGGGTTTACCGCCTGATCGATGGTTTCAGTCTTTGGGTGACTATTGCCTTCGTTGGCCTGTGAAGGTGCTGAATCGACCTCCATTCCACTCTGCTCGGCGATAGGATCGACTGCATGCAAAACATCCGTATTCTCTATCTCTTCCAACTTTGGAGCCATAGACAGTGTCTCTCCAAAGATCATCGGATCTGAAGCAGGCAGATTTGCGTCCTCGATTGCAGCAGTAACCACAGATTCAGGATTCAATGCATCGTCAACGATTTGCTGTTCTCTACGTTCAATCTCCCTTTCTTCGTTTTCCGAATCAACATCATCCGCTTGCAAGGATGACATTCGATCTTCAGGACCTTCAATGGTGGGTACTTCAGGGTCATCCATATCCAATATGTCAACAGTCTCCTGGGCATTAGTGTTGTGGTCGAGCTCTATAGGGTCTGGTTTCTTCCAGTTCGCAATAATCCCGAGTCTCAGGCGTTCTTCAAAGCTTCCTGCTTCGTGCCATTCCAGCACAGACAAGGACAGCTCGAACGCTAAGGCAAGTTTCCAGCGACGTTCCTCACGAAAGTCGACTTGGAGCCATTTCTATTCGTTAAGAATAAGACGTATGCAACTGGAGGTGCATCTATAACACTCACCATTTCGTCCAGGAGGTAATCCCAATGTGTCTTGTTCAAGCCACCGGCACCGCGTTGCTTTTTGGGCTGCCGAAAGCTCCATCGTCCGGTATCTTTGAGTAGTTCGATCCGGTCAAAGACACGAACGAGCTTGAGCTCAGTCATGGCAGTCTAGGAATGTAGAGTAAATACTGTGTGGCATTCTCGAGAGAGGACGAACTTACATTCCAATCTCGTGTAGTAACACATTTCGCTGCTCTTGACACTCTCTTATGGACTGGATTCGTATGAAGCAAGGCCGACCACTTTGCCATACCCAAGGGAGTCCACTCATCCCTCTTTCCGCTGTCCGAGCCGCTCTTCTCGCGATCTTTGTCTCGCTTACGTGACTTCGAAGTTTTCCCCTTGCGGTTAAACTCAGCTGGAAGAGCAGACAGAGGGGGAAGTTTGTACTGGATCGCCTTCTTGGACTTTGAATTCATAGGAGAAGGTGGGGGCGGAGGTTTAGAAGGTGGGTGGTCTTCGGAGAACGCATAAGTAGGGTAGGTTTCGTCCTGCGCCGAGTTTAGTCGCACAAAAACAGGGGGAGGGGCTGGCTTTGGGGGAGGTAATGGAGATGCAGGCATATTGCGGAAAGAAGCGGGGGCTTTCAGGGGAGGAGAAGGGGGAGGGGGGGTCTTTGGAGAAGGGGAGCTTGGAGATGGACTCGGTGACTCGTCTTTGATGATATCTGGTTCTGCTAAGACTTGCTGGGGAGAATTAGAGTCAGGCGAAACCTCCACCTCTTGTTCAGGAGTTTCATCTTCATCGTCAGCATCCTGCGAACCTTCCACCTCCATCTCAGCGGGGTCCTCTTCAGTAGACTCTTCACGGGGTGAGGCCACTACTGAGAGTGTCTCTTCCTGGACGTCTTCTTCCTTCTTGAATTTGGAAGCATGTCGCGACGAGCTAGAAACAAGTGAGATGATATCAAGTTCGTCCTCTTCTTCTTCCTGTGCCGGGACTGGTGTAGAAGGCTTCTGCATCACCGGCTCCTCGTCACTAGACTCATCGCCTTCCTGCATTGCTACCTCCTCTGGCGCCGTTTCCTCTTTACCTTGTTCAGAATGTTCGGACTTGCCAGGAGACGAAGCTTGAGGTGTTTCCTCGTCAATTTCCATGCGGTCTTCGTCCGCCTCCTCAGCTTCATTTCTCAGCCGGCGTGAGCGAGAAGACAGGGGAGTCCCAGGAGACTCTGGTTCTGGAGATGTGACCACTTCCAGAGTAACTTCTAGACCGGACACATCTTGTACTTCAGCTTCGAGCTCTGGTTCAGCAACGTCGTCCTTAGCTGCCTCCTCAGCTGCCTCCTCAGCTGCCTCTTCAGTTGCCTCTTCAGTTGCCTCTTCAGTTGCCTCTTCAGCCGCCTCCTCATCCTGACCCTGTGCCTGCTCGTGACCTTCTTCCTCCTCCTGCTCCTCCATGTCCTCCGACTCCTCCATACTTTCCTCGACATCCAAATGCAAAGATTGTGATGGAGAGACATGTTCTGACGGAGTGTGAGAGACTTCGAAACTGACTTCAGGAATCTCATAGTTGAGGATAGATCCTGTCTCCGGGCTAGCACAACCATGTCAGTAAGATATATAGAATAGAGGAGGAAACGCGATCAGCAATAACGCACTTCTTCGTTAAGTCAAATCTCTCCAGGAATCTACCAAGCTCCTCCTCATCCTCTTCCATGGCTGGTTCCTCCTCATCCGTAAGGAATAACGCGCGACCATTCCCTGCTCGCTTTACCATGCCAAACATCTCCCGCAAGAGCTCGTTCCTCCGGTCCGTCACCTCCCTGACAGGTGCATGAGTTGATGTGCAGGTGAAGATACCTGGGAACTTACTGAAGGAGGTTCATCCTCTCTTGAATTGCATATTCTCTAGAAACATCGATAGACATCGCCTCGGGTCGGATGTAAGAATAAATTCGGGAGCCCGGGAAGTGCAGTGCGCGCTTTAGGTCGACCGATGCGACTTCAATGCCTTAATTTCCGCGACTTAGTAGCTGAAACATCCAAATAACTTGTCAAGAGAATCTCATATGTACATTGCTTTATATACGTACGAAGCTTTGATGGATGCGTGGTCACTTCTCGCCCACCGCACTGCCCTTGACGTTCACCAAGGCCCTCGCAGTGTGGCCGATGAACATTCCCAAAGTGGAACCTATGTTTATCCTTGTTTACTTCAGAGGTTGATGTTGTTATTTATGATTTATTATTGCCGATTACTCTGCGTTAGAACTGTTTCAAACAATAACAGGAATATAAGGGTATCCGATCAGAGAAAAGTATGCATTGGTACATGAATGATGCCGAGGCGCAGAGGGGTAATGCAATGCGAGTGTCAAAAAGGGGTCTGGGAAGAACGAAAGAAAAAAATGAGTGTAGGATTACGATTAGGTGCTGCAGCTACTGATAGGAATAGGGTGCACTACAAAGTCGCAATTGCAAGTCCAGTCGAAAGATGTATTCGAGATTGTCATGGTGCACCATTCTTGTCTTTTGAGTCCGACTTTGAGTTCCGCTTGGCACTTCCCGAGCCCAGCTTCCCAATCTTCTTCAATCCTGCGGAGAAGCTTTTCTTCTTCTCGTGCTTTGACTTTTTCGATGATATTGAAGCGGTTTCCGCGTCAGTAGATGTAACGGACGTCACCGAGGCCACTTCCGCTAAGTCAAGATCGTGATCCGCTTCCGGAGCAGGCTCCGCGTCTGATACAAGGCCAGCGATACCGCCACCACCAATGAGACGGATGGTTTGATCTGGATCCTGTGTATCCTCATCAGGTACAACTTCGCCTCCAGCAGGAGCGGGTTGCGAAGTTGAAGGAGTCGAATCTGTGTCAACCAAGGAATCATGCACGTCCAGCTTCTTATCTATTGGCGAAGCTTCAGGCTGAATCGGCGCAATAGGGACACCTTCGGTGGTTTCGTTTTGTTGCAATAGATCAGCGACCGCAGGTGAAGGTTTTTCGGAGGTAGGAGTTAGGTCATCGGAGGACGGGGGCAGCGAAACTAGCGTTGCCTCTTTGATAGGAGAAACAATTTCATTCGGCCGCTTTCCAACAGGGCTTGTTGGTGGCTGTGACTTCACGGACACAGCGGGGGAACTAAGAGGGTGTTCAATTTCGTCCATCGAGGATTCTCTACCGCGTTCCAAGTCCTGGTCGAAAGACGTGCTTCGTGAATCTGTCGGCGATGGAGACCGTAGATCACGAGGAGACGGCAGCTCTAACGGCCGAGGTGCCGGAGCTTTCGTTACAGAGATTGTTGGAAGCATCGGCTGTCCATTACCAGAAGCAGAGTGCATAAGATTGGTAGTCGCTCGTGTAGGCGTCTTTGAATCCTCCTCTGTACTTCGCACGATAGGTATAGGAACTTCTGCCCCATTACTTCTGCTTGCCCCTAAATCTAGCATTCCCAAACCTACCTTTGCGGAACCCTAGGTAAACATGTGAGCAATGCTACATAAAACATCAACATACAAGAGCGGCTTACTTTGTTCAATAGTTCCGGGGAAACCGGCTGGTCAGGCAATTGGCCAGTTTCTCGCCATTTCTTGACGCTTTTGTCGGCCCAAGCTTCTAACACACTCCATCCCCGGTATTCCCCAGTCATGCGCAGTCCGGCACCAGAGTCGCCTCCTCCATCTCCTTTCGTCCTACCACTTCCATCGTAGAAGTAGCTCTCATACCCAACGCTGTCTTCGCTCCCTTCACTTTCATCACTCACATGGCCCAGCTCGAACCCTTCACCACTTTCCAGTTCCTCCGCAAAGCTAGCCAACCACCGCGCCCACCCTACTGGGCCATCTCCCCTCCACATGACGATCTTCGAATCGAAATCACGACCAAACACGATGACCTGACCGACAGATCCATGTTCGTCCGGGTTTAAATCCACACCAAGGTAGTTACCCGCCTTGTCAGTGATTAGCGGTATCCACCCACGCTGAGAATACGCGCGCCGCACCCATCTGGGAGGGATTGATTGCATAAGTTCTCTTAGCCGAGGATTTCCACCTGTTGAGGGGTCGTCGTCGACCTCGCGCCAAAACCGCCATTCCTCGAGGACGTCCTCAAGAGGAAGGAAGGTCAAGCCAAAGAATAGTCCGTCGGAGCAGCCTGCTGACGATTCCGCCTCCTGTCCATCGACAAGGAGGTATGATTCCCGTACTGCTTGAGGTAGTTGCATTCCCAGTGCCATTTCAATCTCGCCTAGGTCATGAGGAAGGATTCCATAGTTGAGCGTGTCACCAAGCTCAGGATACTCTCTTGATAGCCAATTCCGTATGCGGCCCCACGTCTGTTCTAGTGCAGGATAAGGTGGCAAAGGCGATAAGGGAGCGTTAGAGTGCATAGGAAGTAGCGATGACTGTCGTGAGTTTAAAGAAGGACCTCGACCACTACACAAAATCGAGATGAATGCTGTTTGCAAGGCAGAGCAAAGTGAAGAGATGAACGTACTTCACCCTAGGGACATAATCATACGTTGTAGGGCTACTCATTGGCGGAGGGTACGAGTACGATGGGTTTAACTGCGACTCAATGTCCGGAGTATTTGCACCGGACCTCGCAAACGCATCGGGGTGGGAGGCAGTTATCGGGGATGAAGTTGGCAAAGAAAAAGCATCATGAGTGGACATGGCCATCTTCTTCCTTGCATTGACATTTGTAGCCGCTGGCGAGAAAAGGTTGGAGAACCAACCCATGATGCGCAACGTCAACAACAACGAGCAGAGGGGTTAGAACGTCGATGAAGGAGCGTGAAGGCGAAGCGGAACGCAGGCAGGCTTGAGGAACGAAGGGGCGGCCAGGTAGCCGCGCTCAGTGACCGTGACAATCGCAAACAACCAGCTGCTCTTCTTTCGGCAATTGCGCGGCTGTTTATTTCTCACGCCTCAGTCCGCAACTTGCAGTGTTGACCCTCACACGTTGTTTTGCTCTTGTACATGCAACTTGAAGCGACACGACGACGAGATAACTGTAAGCACAGCAATTCTGTTGGCGATCATTATTACAAGCCAATCATTTCTTGAAACTGACTCTACTTGAAATTTTTGGACGTCTGCCGATGACACCGGGTCCTTATTTTCACCCTGGCTAATCATGGAATACAGATTTTGCCTTCTATCACCATCATTCAGTCAAAAAATCCCATGCTATGGTTCTTACGGCTGCCGCCGTTGTTGTATCGAAAATATTGAACTCCTTGAGTCTTTGCAATGTCTGTTGAAGTCTATTTGCCTCGCGAAGGTTTTTAGATATGCATTATATATCCTTTTGTGAATAAATTCACGAAACACCGGATACATTTTCAGAGGAAATGGGTAATGAAAAGAAAATATACAATGCAGAAGACATCTACTCTAAACAATACAGAGTCTGTTCCACAACGCCATAGCCAGGTCATGTTCAAGGCATTGTACCAAGGTTACTCCTCACCCTAAAGTCGCAGGCCGTCTTCGCCTTCACTTCGTCCAACGTAACACCAGGCGCGAGTTCGATCAACTCTAATTCACCCGCGTTGCGATCGACCTCAAAGACTGCAAGGTCTGTGATGATATGGCTGAGGCAGCGTGATCCCGTCAAGGGCAAAGAACACTCTTTCCGGATCTTCGGGCTACCGTCGCGCGCGCAGTGCTCAAGGACAGAGATGACTTTAGTTTTCTCCGGGTTCGAGACGAGGTCCATAGCACCCCCGATACCCTTGACCACCTTTCCGGGGATCATGAAATTGGCGAGGTCACCTGCCTGAGAGACTTGCAGGGCCTGCAATAAAGGTGAGTGACTGTCTATTACACATAAAATCAGAATACATACACCCAGGATGGATACATCCATATGTCCGCCACGAATCATGGCAAAGGATTCAGAAGAGTCTATGGGAAAAGAAGTTGATTAACGGATCTAAAGCGCAAGCACCCGCCGAGATCACTCACCGAAGACAGAAGCGCCCGGTAGAAGGGTAACAGTTTCCTTTCCAGCATTGATGATATCACTTGAGCGGAAAACAACATGAGCTTACAGACCGATACTCAATAACGGGCATCATATACTTACGCGTCGACCTTCTCCTTCGTAGGGTATGGGCCCATGCCTAGAATGCCGTTCTCACTCTGAATCCACACGCGAACGCCAGGTTCTAAGAACTCAGTTACCAGTGTCGGAATTCCTACACCCAAGTTCACGTAGAAGCCATCTTTGATTTCTTTCGCCGCACGCTTCGCAATGCGCTCACGTATTTGATGTGCGCGGTCGAGTTTAGGTGCATCCGCAGCCGATGCGCCCGTGTGAGAAAGAGTGTAAGTTTCAATTTCTTTAGGCACAGTGGCTTTGACGATCCGATTAACATATATTCCAGGCACATGAATGGCGTTCGGTGATAGTGAACCAACAGGAACTATTTCTTCCGCCTAAACTATTGATCAGCTGATGGTAATGCGATGAAAATTCAAATTCATACCTCAACGATAGTAAGGGCCGCGTTCTTAGCTGCCACGGTGTTGTAGTTGTTTTGAGCATATCTTCATGAAAATCAGTAAAAGGACTAAGAAGGGAAGGTAAGAGGGAATTCAATGAAACTAAAGTCACCTACCTGAAGACGGTATTTCCAACCTCGTCCACCTTCCATGCCCTCACGAATGCAACATCGGCAGCCAGTGCAGGCTCAAGCACGTAGCGTTTCCCATCGATCTCTCGTGCTTCCTTTGCGTTCCCCTTTTTGACGACACCTGCCTCCATACCTCCTTCAGCGTAACGGATGGGGATGGAACCTGCCTCTACAGCGGTATTGGCACCGGTGGCTGTGAAGAAGGCGGGGATACCCGCTGCATGCGCACGAAGACGTTCTACAAGAGTGCCTTGGGGAACAAGCTCAAGACCGATTTTCCCTGTGAGATATAACTTCTCAAACATCTTGTTCCTGTTTTCCATACAGACATCAGCATCATGCCGTAAATGGCGCCTCGAACTCTGCTCACCCGCCGATATATGATGAGATCATCGTTCCAATTTGACCGGTGTGAAGAAGTATGCCTGTATATGAGTGTGATGAGTTGAGTTGCAGGAAATCCGTAAGCATATAATGATGTACCTAGTCCTCGCTTATCCACGCCGGCATTGTTCGAAACAGCTGTAACGTTCTGAACCTCCGGTCTTCTTGATAGTGCCTGAATCAGAGTATCTAGACGTGGATGCCACTATTAGCACATAATTTTAGGTAAAGTGCAATCCACAAACTAACCTGGAGTTCCGCATAATCCAAATCCTGAGTTGTACCGATCGACAATAAGTTACAAATGTTGTTGCGAAAGACGCATGACGTACCTCCGCAAACAATTGTGTCCCCGGATTTAACGTCCTTCACAGCTTCATCAACTGATTCCCAGACCTTCGAGATGTTCGGCACTGGGATCTTTGACGAGATGTTCCGTACACTCGCACAGGCGAGGATGGTGACCACGGGGCGTGAACGTGCGCCGAGCCTCGACTGGCGGTAGGCAAGCCTGGCAGCAAGCATGCTGGAAGAAATTCAAGGAGAATGACGATGGGGAATGGGGAGAAGAGGAGTTGTGCACGGTGGCACGGGAGGAGCTGGTTTTATGGCAGAACAATCTCCCATGGTCCGTGACTTCGAGCTCTCCAGTCGCGACTCGGACTCAACGGACACCAGAAGGACCGTGACGAAACGGGAAGCAACCAGCCCGTGCGAACTGCTTACCTAGTATAACTGCGCTCCTCGGCTACAGCGTTCGTCCCGTCCCTCCCGTCTTCCTTCCGGCCAAACATACAGCTCGTTGCGCAAGTGCAGCTTCCAGTATCTTCCTGCAGCTCATCTGAGGAATATGGCTTTCTGAGAAATAAGTTGCATAACATGCATTGGCCATCTCGCTGCCTTCATATTCCCGTACGAATGTTACAGTGACCAGTAAATGCCGTGCTGGTAAGAAGTCGAAGGACAGAGGGGAGAAGCAGGGAACGGCGATGGGTGATTGGGGCAGGAATACGGAGAAGAGGGACTCACACTTCGCAACTTCACGAAGTTTTTTAGATACGCATCGTGGCGAGCGCCCAAGTTCTTCCGGTCTTCTCCGACTATTCGGGCCCTCCAGCTTTGCAGATTCTACACCCGCGAAGGTACCGAGGATGTTCTGCCGCGACGTCAGGCCCTTCTTGTAAAGCTGTCTCATCTGTTGGTGTACGGAAGAGCACGGAGCCCGCGCCCCCGATCGTCCAAACACTGAGCTACTTCGGTACCAGAATAAATACCAAGTCTAGGAATGCGTCACTAACAAATTAACTAGCAACAAGTCCCTTCGACAATACCGCTACCTCAGATTTTGTTCTAGGTATACAGAACTTCAGCCATGCCTGAAAACATCTCCTGTTGCCCCTCAACGACCCTTTTTGACATGCTGGACAAACGCGGAAGCTATCTCTGTTTCTCCCAAAGTAGAAACGTGCTTAATGTTCACCATTTGCCTATAAAGGACACTAAGCATAGATCTGTTGAATTCTTAAACTCGTTCGTGGGGTAAAGAAAGTAAGATTTTCGTCTGGGGAAAGTGTCTGAGATGTATGAAAGCCGTGATCGACAGGCACCGATTGCAGTGGTTCACAGCTCGATTCGGCCATTTATTTGATCACCTGAATGCCGGTAGACGCTCTTCAAGTTCGGGAAGAGTCGATCGACGAGCGGACTATGCAAAGTTAAGCGGAAGATACGGCACATGGGGGGCCTTTATGTCAATATTTGATTACTTTCAGTCAACATACATATCATCCCAGTCTTCGTCGCCATATCCAGTCTTGACATTCGCAGTAGAAAGCTGCTCCGGTTCCACCCGGGGGGATTCGGTACTACTAGAAGGCGCTGGAGCTGGAGGAATTGCAGCGCTGCCAGATGTATCGGCCGCTCTGGAATCGAGAAGCTGAGTTAGGTTTTCGCCGACGGAACCCGACGTTTGACCGCTCTGAGCTGACGCGGATTCGGTTGCTCGCTTCGCGTCCGCCAGTTGCTCCGCCTCGATCTCGTCGAGAATCGCCCACTCGTCGTCGAGATCCGAACTGACCCGGGACTGAGTAGAAGAGAAAGAGACAGGTCCGGCAGGTCTAGACTCGGACGATGTCGCACCATTGAGTTTTGCGGAATTGGGAGGCGGGTCATCGAACATAGATGGTTCGTCACCACATAGCTCTTCAAATAGCGCCTCCTCGTCTTCCGTAATCGAGAAGTCCATCCCACTCGAAGCACCACCTTTCTTCGCTTTCACCTGATTCGCAGTTAATGTCGGTGGCCTATGAGCTGTACTCGAGCTTGCACGTGCGTTCATCATCTCCTCTTCCTGCGCCAGCATTGCATCGAAATCGAATTCATCACCCATGTCAAAGTCATCGTTTTCATGAGTAGATGCTGAACTTGGTGGGCGTGACGGTGGAGGGTCAGGCGCAGCTGATGAGGCACGGGAAGACGAAGCAACTCGCGAAGATGGCGAAGTATCTCTGGGAGCTCGAGCGTCACCGTCCTCGTCGATCTTGTCCGATTGCATATCCTCATCATCACTGTTTTCAGGGTTTAATCCGTTTATAGTCCCTTTCACTTGATCTTTGTAAACGCTGAGCGCAACCTTCACACAATAGATATATAATTAGTCCTCAAACAAATACAAGGGTTAAATTAGAATTGCATTCACCTGCATACGTTTCTGATGGCACAGCCTCTCCACGCGATTCACAGTATCAATGAACTGTGTCTTTGGATACATCTTATGTGACCAGAACTGGTAAACAGAGAAAAGACGATTCAAATCTTGTATCTAAGCATACAGATGATGGAGTTTCAACGAGGTTATATTGACAATTGATTGGTAGAGTAAGACAAGGACGTACCTCGTGTCCCTTTCCCTTCGGTTTGAAGTCTTTGCACAGCTGGACAAGAGCCGGAAAGCCGTCCTTGCCCAACAGCCTCGTTTCATCCATTTTCGCAATCGGTCGTTTCTCCTTCTCTCCATTCTTCCCCTTTGCACCCGGTATCCTTCCCGTGGACTTTTGCTCACTGAGACCCTCACGCGGCGGTGAACTCGATTGCACAGCGTATCTCGTATACTGGCTGGAAGGCGCCTCTTTTGCGACACGCGCATTGGCTTCTCGCCGTGCGGCCTCCAGATCAAATGGCTTGAGGGGCGCAGTTTCTTTCTCTAAATCGTCAAGATCTTCGAACAGCGAGTCAACTCCTTCGGGTGCTGCAGACTGACTCCGTCCCTTCGTGCTCTGAGCAATGTGTGAACTTGAAGCTCCAGGAGAACCCTCGATCTCGTCGGGGTCATCTAGGAAAAGTGCAGGCTTTCTCCGTTTTGAAGGTCGGAAGATGTCTTCATCATCGTCAGAGTCGAGATTGGTGGTAGTACTGGCTAGCCGCCGCGCTGGCGAGGGTGTGTTCGCCAAGGGTTCGTCGAAGATATTTTCCAGTGATACTGACATTCCGCACGTCAAGCTTTAGGACAAGAAAGAGGTAAAACAGGGGGGAATAGCGAATATTGATTGTACCAGACTGGCGTGTTGTAGTATGGGCGCGTCGAGCTGTGCAAGAACGCATGGAACGCACGACGCGACGCGTCTCACGCGGAGTAGACACGTATTTCGAAGTCCGACATTTCTTTTTCGGGCGTCCAAGTTGGACCCTGAATTTGCAGCATTACAGATTTCTTCCCCATTACGGATCTTCAGGCCCTTATTTTACGCTTATGCGAGTTTGATCGAATTTATCTGTGGCAAGCAGGCTTTTCACAGTCTTGTATAAAAGGACAGCGACTATCTCGAAGACTACCACGATCGAGAAGTGGTGAGCAGCCCAAAGTACTCAGCAAACGTTGATCAACATGCAGACCAAAGCTCCGAACGTACAAGATGGCCTTGACTACTGGAAGTCTCAACCTGCGAGCCTTGATGGTGTTCTAGGTGCGCATTATTGTCATTATTGATGCTATAAATGCTGATCTACATTGCGAAGGCGGTTTTGGGTCCGGGGTATGTGCTTTCATGATATGATATATATATATTCCTACTCACTTGATTACTCTTTCTCGCCATAGACACTCCCTCGAGTCGATGCTCTAACCTCCCGGAAATTCCTTCTATCTCTACTGCCACAGCTGTCGACCGTCCCCTCTGCGATCCGCCCCCTCGAGCCGCAGGTTCTGACACGCCGCACCCGAGCGGTGGATGTCGGTGCCGGGATCGGACGGGTCACTTCTTCAGTGCTCCTACATCTCCTCCAAGATATCGTCCTTCTCGAGCCCGTCGAGCACTTCGTCAATGAAGCCTATAAACGTGTATCCGCTTCCGAGCACGTCTCGGGTGAATGGAAAGGTATAAAGGACGCACAGAAGAGCGTGACAGTAGTCCAAAGCACCTTGCAGAAATTCGATCCTAAGAAGCCTACTTCAGCTGAGAACTACAAAGTCTTAGGACGTATCGGATACAACCCTCCCGAAGATCAAGACGACTCGTCTTCTGGCTTCGATGTGGTTTGGTGCCAATGGTGCCTTGGCCATTTATCTGACGAGGACCTCGTCGCATTCTTTAAGAGGGCTAAAGAATCTCTACGCTCGGCTAAGAAGGGCACGGGTGATTTTGAAGGTCTCATTGTTGTGAAGGAGAACACGTGCTCTGAGGACAAGCCAGGAGTGCCGAGGACGGTCTTTGATGAGCAGGACAGCAGCGTGACTAGGTGAGCCGTGTTTACTATTTCGATGACTGTCTTATTAAACGTTCCAACCCTATTAAAGGGGCGACCTAGCTTGGAAGAAGATTTTTACCAATGCAGGGCTCGAACTGATAAAGGAGGAACTACAGCTTGGTTTCCCCGAGGGCTTATACCCTGTTAAACTGTAAGCATCAGAGTCGGAGTCAGAATAAAATCTCGCGCTGACCCGCCGTCACCACCTAGGTATGCCCTTCGATAGTGTCACAGTGATTATTCAACAACAATGTTTTTGTGTACCATTCCTGTACGCTCAGGTCCCCGTGAACTCCAACGGAAATATTGCATCACATCCATCGCTGCGAAATATATTCAAGCATATCCTATGAAGGGTATATATTAGAGGATTGTCACGCTATCTTCAAGACCGGACATCTAAGAATGACCGGTCGAACAAGGGTCAATGGCAGTGACGTACTTTCGCTACGATAATAGCGGACTAAATTGGTAAAGACAGCCTAGTATTTGGCTATGATGGACCTGTTCTGGTTCGACGCAAGCCCAGTTGACCAGCAAGTAAGGCAACTATGAATGGAAGTTGACGATTGAGTGGTGATGACTGAGTGTTGATTTGCAAGTACGCCGAAACCTATTTAGCCCATTGAGAGTTGAGGACAATTGTTAATAACTGATAAGATAAGAAACAGGCATACTGGGACGTCTTTCCATCCTGATTCCTAGTCGTGTTGCCCTCAGGAATATCCTATCGAAAGTGTGAAACAGTGGTCCATGATCCTCGTTAATGGCAGAAAAAGACAATAATATCAGTTGTTCTTGCACCCTGGGTAATGATCTGTGAGACCGTGACTCCGGTATCCTACGCGGTAAAAGCGGAGGTGAGCAAATGATTCCTTTCACAAATACTACCTCCTCTTATTGACCCATCGACCCTGTAGATCACTTTGCTGTCACTGACAGCTAAATCAGCTCACTCCAGACACTAAAAGGCAAACTACATCTAATCGAATGGGTGGAGCTTGTCTTCCTCTCTTTGCGTCCGCAGGCAGAATTGCTATTCGGCGCCTGTGCGCCGTCTGCCTGGATGCAACCACTGAGCAATCACCAATGAGCCAAACAAAGCATCGAGTAAGTCAGCTATCTACGTAAATAAGATACACGTCATCTTATCAACCCAAAATTAGGGTCTGTTCAGAGACCGAGGGACGTACCGTCAGGCGAAAACGGGGCTTCTCGGCAATTTCAGAAATACAATTGAGCGCATTGTCAAAATATGAATGATGCCATCCATACTCGATTATTTTTTGCACAAAGGATTAAACTTGCGCGGAGTTAACCTACTAGCCACCGTACCCGGGGGCTTTTCACAATATTGCCCAGGCCAGACCAATGTGCGTTACTACATACTCTCTTATCCGAACCCACACCTATTTGGTTTGCTTTCAATAAGTTTACAAAGAAAAAGAAGGCTTAGGCGATCAAATAAGCCCTTCAAAAGAAGCGGCTCCATTGCCGAATTCTGGCTCATGACTCAAAATGTCCTCTGCTGCAGATCGATCGAGGACGATCGTGCCGGCATATCGGTGTTCAAACGAGCTTCCAGAAGCTAGAATGTACATTCCCATTGAGTACCAGGAAATGCTCATGGTTTAATTAATTTCCGCCGCCGATGGTTTAGATTGCTATTGGTTACGTCGCAGATCCCATCGCGTTCGAGGACAATGCTGGTTTGACGTACTCACAGTGCCATTATTACCCCGCGCATACGTGTGCTCCCTTTAGAAAGATGCAAGTCCGAGCAAACGATTCGGTTGGCGAGCAATAGCATCAAGGAGAGCAAAGATGGACTCAGACCGTCGTACATGCTTAGCGTACCGTGCTGGAGAGGGTTTGCTATGGGGTCCACCTGGTCGCACGCTGTGGTGGCGATCGAGCCATCAAAGGAAACGTACTACCCTGACTGGCATAACGTTCATGGCATGGTAAGGAAAACCGACGACCGTCAGACATCTAGGCTTGCCCAGTGCCTCCCCACTCGCGTTCAACGGTGGGTATCGATGAATCTCGAGATGCAAAATCTCCATATCGTGCAACATCGCACAGGTAATGTAGGAACGATGAAGACAGTGATGGAGCATGGTGACCTGAACTCGTAGGCGGGCAGAGAGATACAGAGCAGCTTCCAAGGGGGACGAGGAGATGCAGTCCGGGTAGAGAAGGGCACTGAAGAGCGTGAGCTTATAAGTCGCGAGCTGCCAGGTTCCAGGCGGAGTTATAATCTCGGTGTTCAAATATCAGGAGAGATGGGTATCATGGGTTTTGACTTCGGGGCATGAGACCACAGGATGTCCAGCCAGGGCTGCATCTGGGCACCCCTCCCGCATTCGTCGGCCTCTTCTCTGTGGAACACTTGGGCGGAGTAGAGCAAAGTCACAGGGGTCCCTGTTGTTTGTCCGTAACGAATGAACGATCAGGGTCAAGAGGATCGACAGGGTTCACGAGATCTTGCGAAGCATAGCATGCAGGTGTAGTAGTGGATAAATATAGTATTGGATTGTCTTTAACAGTGAGTAAAACATATAATGAAGAGACATGTGTGCATAGGGCGTTATGGAATAACTAAACACACCTTCGACCTATAGACCTACACATTAATTAGGTTGCCAGTGGCATACCTTATGTAATTTTGTATGTACTCAACCTTCTCTAACTTTAGTGTTCTGCTCGAAGCCCCAGCCGTGCGAGGCATTAATGCAATTTCACAACATCATCAATGCATAGAGGGTTCTTTGTTGAAAAGAAAGTAAAACTGTAACAAGTTAGCCAATGTATGAAAACATAGACCGATTAACATTATTCACCTTTAAGCGCACAATAACCTCCAAAGGACTACATCGCACCGGACCAGTACTGTGGAGGGTAAGCGTTTGGTGATCGAGATGAATTACCCTGGCTGCCAGCATATACGTAAGATTGAGAGTGAGGTCCGGGGGAGGTCGGTGTGGTCGAAGAGGTAGGGCTTGGGAACGGCGCATAGCCGGCCGAGTCTCTTGAATACGCAAGTTCATATGCACTCACGTGCCCAGAAGACGGCAGCATGCCGTGCATGTTCGCATTGCCCGACGTGCCTCGACTATGATGGCTGCCCTGGGGGGCTAGAGATGCATAGGTATTGCCACCGTATGCTTGCGGAGAAACTCCGTCCGGTGAGACGAATCCCATGCCAAACTGGCTCGAACCCGGATCCGCCAAGCCTACTGGCATCCCCCAAGAAGACGAGGACGAAGACGATGTGTTGGAATCAAGATGTCGAGAGTTCGTCGATGACATTGAATACTGATGGCCGTTGGGCGTCCTGATCGCATAGATGCATATAATACACTTGCATGAGTAAAACAATCACAAACGCGGAATGAATGTGATAATTATACGCACTGTTGAACGAAGTCCAACGGCATTCCTTGTCCGAGGCTGTACACGCAGTCCGGAGAAGCAGGGATATCAAAGCCATAGGGCATAGGGGTTGCCGCTTCATAAGCGGACATCTGTCCTCTTTGCGAAGATACACTGTGCTGATATCAAAGAACAATCGATAGTAAGCATTACATATAGTTGCATAGGTCCAGGTATAAATAGACATACCATCTGAGAAGTAACGCCTACCATCTCCCGTACTTTTTGCCACGGGACATGAATAGGACACTGGGGCTCTCCTGCCCTCTTGCATGACTCGCAAAGCCTAGGGGCCTCATTGACAATGACGCACTGCAAAATAAAGAACGTATTAAGCAAACGAGGTACTACTACAAAGAAGCTGATAAACAGTTGAGCCCGAGCGTACCTTCGTCTTCTTCTGTGCGCACGAGGCGCAGGGATGCAGGTTGCGTCCTGCACGCATAGACGCCATGTCATTCTGCGAGTGGGTGCGGTAGGCAGACGAGCTGGAGGTGCGCGAGGTAGCGCTGGAGGTGGTGCTACGGTGCATGATGGTGGCGACAACACTGTTTTACCGAGTATCTCTGCAAGGCTGCGCTTGTGCTTTCAGAGTTGTGCATGATCGATGGGAGGCCTCTAATACTTATACCTCTCCTAGGATTCGAAGCCCTGACCGTGTTCGTTTCTGTATATGCGGCTGTACAGCTAATGTGAGGCAGCGGACCTTGGTCACCCCCCTCATTTTATTCGGACGGATGCACTGCTCATGACCAAATATGATAACGACTATATCAGTTTCCCCACAGAATATACGTAACAAGCGCCCGGCCATCTGTACACGCACGCTCTTTCTCATCTCGTATTGATGGATATACGGGGAAGGAACAGAACTGCGGATATAAGTATCGCAAGGAAGTGAATGTTTAGTCGCCGAGTAGCTGTGCGATCGTGATCGTCGCTCTATTCTCAATTGCATCACTGTGAACGTTGTGATCTTATCTTTTCTCTGCTCGTGTGGCAAGGTCTCCGCCGCGATGAACACTTGGCACTCCTCGTTTATGACAACGGTGACTTTACGCTTGAGCATCGCAGAAGACTCTGCGGAGATCAGTGCGATTAAAACAGGCATGGAACTACGATTATGGTGATCGAAGGGGTTACGTTCGACTTACTAGCACTCCTGCGCTCAGATATAGCGAGAGAGTATGAGATGTGATTCAAGATCAGATTTAAGACACTGAAGCACTTGACAGTCTGATTTCATTTTACTGGAAATGAAATCAGGACGCAGAGGTCGGCACCGCTTGCACAGATTGAAGCTCGACCTGCAGTATCTCCGTCTGCCGTCAGATGCCGTAGAGTATAGACCTATTTGAGCAGGGGCTAACATACGTATATGTCTGAATGATCTAGAAGAAACGATGCTTGATGCCAGCGGAGTGCCTACGGTCAGCTAGGGCCATAGAAAAGGAGCAGGTAGTCGCACCGGGAAATCATGTGTATACCGCGTTCTCAAGCACTTGGCTGGCGAGCAACGGTCCCGGGTGGTGTCTAGATCGCCGGTTTTGTTATGATATAAAGAGCAGCAAGGGGGAAAGAAGTCGATGAAAGTGCCCATCTTTACATCTCTCTCGAATGTTCATCACCGGATCCAGACCTTGAAGAATAGACTTCGAGTAAGGTGAGTGTAAGGATAGGTCGATCTTTCTTTTAGTCGGGCGTTGGGGGGCACCTTCCTATTTGGGAGGAAGATGAGTATCTGTTCGCAGGTGATGGTGAATGTTAGACAGTCACATTGCAGTGCGACGGAGACGGAGCTTACAGTAAACAGCCATTCATTAAGGACTAATCTCCCAATTTCCTGGTCGACAGTGACCGAGGTCATGTTGGTGAAACAAGGCGAATTCACTGTTCGAACTAATGTATTTCCTCCCGGGATGGCCTGAGGCCCGTTTTAATCTTCGCAGTCACGCTTGCCACAGTCTAGCGATATCGGCCTCGAGTCGGCATTGTTGACAGGATCTCCGTCTGTCGGGAGTTTAGATGATTTTGAATTGCTTCATGTGAAATAATATTTGCGAACGGCGACCCTTTGGTGGTACTCGACTTCTTTCTTCCGCCGTTCGTGCTGCTGACATGGCGGCTCATATTTCGCTGCTTATCCAGTGGATGATCCGTTAGCGGGTTGAATGTGGATTTAGTGAGAAAACACGCACACCCTTCGCCGACTCCGAGCATCTGTTGGGAGCTCTAAGATTTCCTCCACAAAACCCTATCTTTCCTCAACACGCCACACCCGCGCATCGCTTCGTCAAAACGGATGGGACATTGCGACGAAATCGTGTCCATATCGCATCAGATGACAGACGAACGCGCTAATATTCGAAGTTGATGTATAATACAAGCGTTATGCTGAAATTTGCAGGCTGGAAGTGTCGGGCAGGTGTTCCGTAGTGCTGACAAGTCCAATGAGAGTTTATGTTTAATGAGCAAACTGGACCGTCTGTGTAATTAGACCATTGTGAGCTCTGACTCCATTAAGCGTTCAACTTGTTCCCACATTCGTTTGCCCAGTACGGACTCTTGGTTCTATGTTTGCCTCCATCCACCACCGCCTCGCCAATCATAGTATCCTGGGCTTTGCCAACTTCTG
The DNA here is from genome assembly GCA_910574555.1 of Trichaptum abietinum. Classification (NCBI taxonomy): domain Eukaryota; kingdom Fungi; phylum Basidiomycota; class Agaricomycetes; order Hymenochaetales; family Trichaptaceae; genus Trichaptum; species Trichaptum abietinum. The sequence goes on from CAJTBE010000001.1 coordinate 3,246,311, forward strand.
TGTGCAGTTGTGAGAGCAGCATGATACTTGTTGACTTGCTCAAGCTTCTCGAGCGAAGAAGGCGCAAGCACAGCAAATCCACAAGGCATCCAACTGTACACGCACGCAGTCACGGTGTGCTTCTTCTGCTTGAGATGGTCCTTGGGCGCCCCGCAGTCCAAGGCCTCATGACTTGCTCGCCCTTCAATCAAGCAACGATCTTGAGAGGTCATTGCTCTCAACACGACCAGGCTGTGTCGGAGTATACTCGTCCGAGTAGTCGCCTCAACTTACTCGGGTTGCCATGCAGTGAAGTTCACGAGTATGTTCGAGTCATGAGATGTTCAGAGAGCACCAGGATCAGGATCATATAACAAGCCGGCGCTACGACCGAGGATCAGCTGTGACTACATGGTGGAAGCTTTCGGTCGCGCTGGCGGTCGGTGACTGTCGAGTCCCGGCCTATGTTCTGAACCAGGGAACAAACGTCTTATAACAGCAATCAACCTCTCCGCCGCGGCCAACGGGTTTTCTACGCAGAAACCCTTCGCTATACGCCCATGGAGTCTTCTGCATCGCAAGACTAGAAGACATCAGCCTATCAATAATGGGCGGCGATCTCTGCTCGTTTTCGCTACGTGATCGGTAGAAAACAGGGAAGGCATAACAGACTATCAGAGATTCAAGATCGTGGAATGCGGTGCTTAATTTCCTGAGCGAAAGGGAAATTGAACGACCAGGGCTTGCGCGCTGTTCTCTTGGAGTATGTACTCTGATCAAAGTTTCTCTTCCGCAGTCTACTACCCCTGTGCTGATACTCTTTTTGTGCGCTTTCCCCCGCCATCCCCACCAGAGAATGAAGCATGTTATGTTGTCGATGATTGGTGTTGAATATCACCTTCATCAACTATCATTGTGACTTATCACCTTGTATAGGAATACCGAGTGTCGCATCGAACATCCGCCTTCATACATGGGCGATCTTTCTCCAAATCACCTGTTGGGAACACTGTAAACTTCTGCTCATCTACCTCATCATATCCTCGCTACGTTCAACGCCGGCGATACCTAACCGTGAAAAGTTCATACAGTACTGTGTTCTGAGAAGATCAAGAATGGATCAACGACATAATATCGCCCTTTGCTTCGCAACCCAACTATGTCTAAGAATGAACTCAAGTATACATACTTGTCTTTGGACCTATCTTTCGTCTTCGTCTTCTTTGGTTGTCGTCCTCGGATGCCGATTCTGAGGTACTTGGACCGTACACTGACTGATCTTTTCGCTGTCCCCTTCATTTTTTCTGCGGAAGAATCTTTTCCCCTCCCCCCTTATTCACGCTGGAAGATTTTCGTTGCTTCTCAAATGCGGAAGATTCTGCGGCCTTCGATCAGGTACCGCAGTACTTGGCTTCTAACGCTCGAGATGATACAATCGGTAGACTGTACACCCGAGGGGTGCCAGTTCTTACCCACCTCCAGCGCCTTCGTCCCACCTTCGCTGCCTCCAAAATAAAAATCCATCAACCTACTTAGTCTATCACTAAATCGAATCCACCTTCACTCCATTAATAGCCGACCAGGGAAGACTGTCAAATCGGTCTGGGATGATCGACAAAACCAATCTCCGCCCAATCCCAATGATCGGGCCGTACTAGGCTTTGTGGTATATAGTTCCAAGGAACATAACTGTGTCGCCAGTTGCCAGTGGTGGTGTCTCAGCTTCACGTGTGGGCAGTACGCACTACTGATGCACTTGTCTATCGCAATGGCGGTTAGTGCGATTAATATGCTAGTCCGAGTTCGAGTACGTTCACTGGTGGCGCTGATCAAGGGGTAGGGGACGGGGTTCGTTCCGCTGCAAAGCATTTAGACTAATTGAAGCTTGGATTCGTACTATGATACTCCATTCAGTAAAACTCATCATGAGAACCTACTACATACTGAGCTTCTTGACGGTGTGTCATGGCATAAGCTTAGGCACATGTCAACAATCCTCACCGCTGCTCATGATTCGATGTTCTTCCGGGAGCCAAGGAACAATCTTACCGTGGGTGATAAATCGTATTACACAGGCTCGGGCATCGAACAGATTGATCTGGTTTGTGGGTTCCTGATTGTAATTTATTGTAATATAAGCAGTCTACATGCGCGAGCGATACAAGCAAATATGCCAAAGAGAAACGAGGTGATAATACGGAAACGACAAACAAAAAAGCGACATATGAATAGAAAAAAAAAGGTACAGCTATCTCCATCCTGAGTTCCAATTTGACGAACCAGCATTTTGCACCACCGCGGCTCGCGGAGGGTTGAGGCCTGGAGTTGGCGGTTGCGTACCAGGCCGCGGCGTCTGATACCCGTATGCACTCGCCCCACCGTACGCTGTTGACCCACCATACGTCGAGCCCGTCGTGGCGGCGATTGATGAGTGTACCGAAGGAGCGCCAGGATATGGATTGGGAGTCCGAGCGACCCGACGCACAGACATATGACCCGGCGTTGCATACCCAGGTGTACGTCCAGGCGTCATGCGGCCAGCGCCGTAAGGTGTCTTCCCACCCGCTCCCGCGCCGCCACCAGCGGCAAGATTCTGCGACTCGTGTAGATAGCTAAATGGAGATATGAATAATGCATCTATGGTATCTTGTAGCATGATATGGCACATACCGCACTTTGAACGCATCGCAGAGTTCGGAGACACCCGCCGCTGCGGCGTCGAATAGATAATAAGCTTCCGGAGCAACACGAACAGGCTAAGGAGATATTAGTCAATAGCCCGAATCATCGAACATGTTGTATTTACCCAAGTCTGAATAGACGATCCTTTCTTCGGAAGGAAAGAGAGATGAAAGTGGCCAGGCTTCCTTCTATTTAGGGTGAAGCCGTATATACTCTTTGTAGGATTCGCAGCGACAAAACTTGTTAAGAATTTGTCTGGTAAACAAACATTAGGAGAAATTCGCGAATCGTTTGCCATTTACTCACGAAGCTCATCTTCAGTCTTCTTATACTTTTCGTGCGCCATGAGCTCCTCCACTCTCCGTGACATAGCCTTGACGTGATTCACAATCAACTCATCTAGATCAGCAAACTCGTATTTCCCCTCAATGCTGAGAGGCCCCAGTGTTTGCCCAGTCAAGTCCGTATGTGTTTCAACAACATCTGCAGTGTCATGATGAGTTATGACGACAAACATAATGAGGCGTAGATCTTACCGATGTGCTGGTATAGATCCTCAGCGACCTTCCAAGTCACGGCTAAGTGGTTGTAGCCCTTTGAGGAGGGTCGTATAATCACTTCACCGGGCTGTTGATTGGCCAGGAACTCCTCCGCCTTACCAGAGTTGAAGTTTTTGAAGTTGGGATGCTTAATGACCCGACGCGCAGTCTCCTCGTGAGCACGCCGTTTCCGTTCCGAAACATCTCTGTCACGGTCTGCTTGCGAATAGTTCCAGTACTCATCCGGTTTGTAACCACGCAGCTGTTCATCTCCCACCAATATGTCCGAATGACGAGTAGAAAGTTCGACTTGAAAGTTGTCATTCTTCAGATCCCACTTGATGTCAATTATGACACCTTCCATTGTCATGTCTTTACGAACAATATCGAGGGGGTCTTCAGGAGGTTCATCAGCTAGATACTGGTTGTTGATGATGCCATCAATGCCACCAGGCAGCCTCACAGCCACAAAATTCTTCCCGATACGCATAACCTTGACGGCTATTATAAAGCCCACACGGAGTGACCTTTCAGTTTCAGTAGTGAGCATCGTAAGCACATCCCAATCGTCTGGTAACGCGAATTTTGGCCTGAGCTCTCCAAAGGGGTTCAGCAATTCGGCTCGGATGACGTTGAGAGTATGGCGTTTGAGATCGTTGTTCGTCTCGTACATGTTGACAGCAAATTCGTCCAGGTTGAGCTCGTCCAGTTTCTTGACGTTATCCTCGTCTTTCATGATCTGCGCAACGACTGCTGAAGGATGATCATCGTGCACGTCTTCCTCGTCTAGTTCCAGAGCATCGGTGGCCATCTTTCGGGCCAGCTCATAGTCCTCAGGGTGTATCCGCGTGTTGTCCAAAGGATCAGGAGACATGGAATAGTCTTGCATACCGCTGCGACTCTTTGGCTCCTTGTAGTCTGGATCCTGTGCAATACGAAGGAACCCAGCCGCGTTCATGAATATTCTAGTCGTCAGTATGCTTGACTTGATAAATTGCTCGCGATTCACGATATTTCCGCCCTTAGCTGTATGTTAGAGTAGATAGTAACTTGAACGGTATTGAAACTCACAAGAGCCGTGACTTTCTTAATAAGTACTTGAGCTTTTCGGGGTCCCAGTCCGGCGACATAGGGTAGCAAAGCCGCATAGTACTCATCGTTGGCAGCGCGATTTATATCGACACCTACCTTGTTGACAACATCGACTAGAGCACGCTCTAGCGCCATGAGAAGTTTCTCTTGGGGAATCTAAGGGTACAGAAACAGCGAATCGTCAAATATGAGACGTAGGAACTACTCGACTCGACTTACTAGTGGTTGAGCGTTGTCGTCGAAGAGAATGAAGGTGATATCCCGACCCAGGGCAGCCATTTCATTCAATGGATTCTGGGTATAGCGCGCCAAACCTATACAGTATTTCGCTAGTTCGTCTAATACAGGGAACTCTTCCTCTGCGCGTTTGCTTTGCGCGAATAGCCGTGCAGTATCGTCGTACATGTACACGACGGGAACGTCCACCGCATCGCTTCGAGAATCCTCACCCCATACAGGCTCGGCTAGACTTTCTTTCGAATAATTAAGAGCTTGCTTGATTTTCTGAGACAGCTTAGTCGTTGTGATAGACCTGCCGGCGACCACGATAACATCGGGTTTTCGACGCTTGACCATATCGATGAATTCGTCTTTGTATCTTGTATCCGACAGGTTCTCGAACTCCAAGGCTTCACGATGGCGTCCAGCTTCATCGACGAAAACTGCATGGATAGTGTCTTTCTTCGGATCACCCATTCCCCACGAGACGGCAAGTATAGATGCCTGCTCCCCAGGAGCTAAACCAGGGGGTAGATAAGGGGCGACGTTAATTCTCTGGAGAATTTATTGAGTATCAAGGACGTTCCCAGTTCAATTCCTCTAGCTTACCTCATACAGCGTATCTCCACAAACCTTCGCCAGGTTCTCTTCCACTTCTTCCCTTACATATTCACGCAACCACTTTATGCCAGCTGGAATGAGATGTTTCTCGATAGCCTCCTGTATAACTAGAGTACGCTCCTCATTCCATGCCTTCGCGACTTCGCTAAAGCTATCTGACGCAAATGCTTCGATGAGTTTGTTCTGGAACTCTTGCTTCACGTCATTTGCTAGATTAATTGTCATGTTCAAGTCATGGTCCGCTTCCGCTTTAAGGATCTGGAGGAATTGAGTAGTGCGTTGGAAAAACTCGGTAATCGGTTTGTTATGGAGATATAAGAAGGGCTTATAAGATACGAGAGCAGTCAGCAAAGATGGAGGGTCAAAACAAGGAGATATTTACATAATGTTGGTGCCATGCCGTTACGGACTTCTTTCCCTTATCGGTCGGCAAGCAAGAGACAAGAGCATGTTGTTTAAGAAGATCGCGAGTATGGCGTCGCAGCAAAGGATCAACACCAAGTTCTGTCGCAATTATCATACGAGCTTGTCGTAGAAGATCCTCAGCAGGGACGGCTCTGGAAGGGTCAGGGTCGACAAACTGTTCCGCATAGGCAAGAGGTAGAGCATCCTTGTCTTCGACGAAATGTATATTGTGATTCGAAGTCAGGAAGTTGACAACGATTTCATGAGACTTGATTCCGTAACCCTGAAGCAATAAAATCAGTAAAATGTCGACTTGAAAGTGAAAAGCTTTCTACATCTGCTAAATTCTGCACAATCGTCTTTTTCGCAACCTCGTACTCAGAGAGGCGACTTGGAAGCTTGTGCTTCTTCACTTCATCACCCTCGTCATCGTATTGAATCTGCTTCTGGTTGCTCTTGTATTTCAGCCCGAGCCACTGTGTGACGTCATTTACACCCTCCAAACTGTCCATATTGGGCTTCAAATGTTCCTCGTAGTACTCGTCTTGGATAGAGAGCCTAGAATAGATGCCATATATCGTCTTTCGTCTTGCCAGTAGCGAACGGAACTTTTGCCCCAGCGTGTAGATGAGCCATAAGTCGCTTTGGCTGAGCAGTTCCACTCTTGATGCTCGTGTATCTTGAGGATTGAAGTACGAGATGTAGTCACGACGGTGCGCATAAATGTACGGCACTTCGAGGAATTGGATGAAGAGATATTCAATGGAACGAGTAACAGCCTCGACCAATTGTCCCAGTAAGAAGTGATATCGGCCATCAGGCTTAAAGAAGTCGCGCTCCTTCGCGCCACCAAGCTTAGGAGTTATCCAGGAGGCAGCGTCAACGCATTCATCTTGGGCAAACGGTTCTGGGAAGGATAAAGTTGGGATCTGGGACAGGGTCGACGTGACGAGTTGCATGCGCTCTGGCATATCCTGTGCTCTGATAATATCATCGTCTTCAGTCAAGAATTTCCTCTTGATTGCCGAAGGCTCAAAGACCTACAAAGGGGAAAATGAGTATATGTCCAAGATATGCTAACAAACCACTGACGTCAATATATCTTGTAGGTTCTTTTTGCTCTGTGAACAGGACTTCCTCGTCCTCATACAAAGCCCAATCGTAGTCATGACCGTCACCGAACACATCGTAGATTTCATCCCATGCACTGCAGGCCACAGTCAGTTTGCTCTTCCGTTTGCACCTTCTCATAACTTACTTAGCGTCAATGCCGGTCAGCTCAGGTCGACTTTGCAGTGCTTTCTTGCGTTCCTTCTCTGCTAATCTTTTCTGTATGCGTTTAGCTTCTCTTTCCTCTTCTGCCATAGCACCCGCCCCCTCCTCCTCATCCTCCTCATCGTCGATAAAGTCATCCATGTCCATATCATCGTCATCGTCCCTTCCTGCATGTTCATCGTTCCAGATATCTTGGATACTCTTAATTTGACGAGCACCAATAATGTTCGCCTCGTCTAAGTCGTCGTCGGAAGATTCAACAACCGTCTTTCGTTTTGATGTCCCGGTCTCCTCGTCTGAGCCCGAGTCCCGACCGCGTCGAAGCCGTGTAAGATGACGAGAACGAATACGGCCACCGGTGTTTTCTTCCAGAAGCTCTAGATCCTCCTCATCAAGGTCATCTTCCTCGTCCGCCTCATGGTCTAATGGATAATGAACGGTATTAGAAAATAGTGTCTACATGAGCCACGAGAAATTGGCATACGCTTTCGGTGCTTATGCTTGTGCTTCCGTCTCTTCTTTTTCCTCGCTACTTCTTCCTCTTCCTCATCCTCGTCCTCATCCACTATGAAACCTTCTCGAATCTTTCGCGCTTCCTCTTCGTCTTCATCCTCTTCGTCTGAACTATCGTCTGAAATGGCTTTGCCTTGTTCAATAACTTCACCCTCGTCCTCATCATCATCATTTAACTGCATGGCATGGGTGGCCGCCATTGGATCGTTATCCTCGAGCCGCAGCATGCTCACATCCTCTGTAGGGAGGGACATGGTAAACGTAAAGAGAAGGAAGTGCAGTTCAGTTCCAATGCCCCTGCTGCTTCCTCATTTGATTGAATGAGTGGAAATTAGTCATCTGTTCTCACGAGTTGCATATACTACTTCAAGTTACTGAAAGGGCCGCTGACTCACACACGCGTCTTCAAGCTACAGCTACGGGACCGAGTCTCTCATCGTGTACAAGATGAAGATTTACTCAGTATTCATTACGGTGCAATGACTTCAAGCTGCAAAACATAAGAAGTGAACCCCCATCAACTATTGCTGGGAGACGATTTTACGTCATTTCCTTTGTCGGCCCATCCAATTAACTCCCTCATCTTACCCACCCCTACAACACCTTCAACGGAATCATCAATGATCACCTTGCAGATGGCTTCCGCAACATGATCGACGTGTATAGGAGGAATAGTTAAGCCATTCGCAATGGATGAGAAAGGGGAAGGTTCCAGGTCAATCGGTTGACTTTGATTCGTTTCCGGAGCTGACGTTGCGTACGCAAGAGCTCGAAGCATGCTGCTTGGAGTTGGAATGCCCTGTGGGATCTTCTTATGCACAACCGAGGATAGATCCAATAAAGTAGCGATTGGTGTTGTCATGGGTCTGACGTGAGACTGGTAAACAAAACCTAAGAAGGGTATGAGAAACTAATACAGAGGGGAAATGACCATACTCACTTGGCCGAACGAACGCCGCTCGAAAGTCGCTTCGATCTCCTGCCATCTCAGCAATTCCGCGCTCAGCTTGTCTTTTCGTTGTAATATATCGTTGAGGTATGAACGGTCGAAAGACATCTTCGGCAGAAATGTATACGAATGGTCGTCGAGGATTTGAGGATTCATTCTTTGAAGTCGAAAATGCCTCACAAACGGTTAGAGCTAAGACAACAGTGTCAGTCTAACCATTGAACTAGATATAACAGAGTTCAGTTGTAGAGTACGCACCGACATCTCGGTTCAATTGCTCATATGTGCCACTCCGTTGGGACTTCTCTTTCAACGGATTTCCTCCTGCTCCGGCATAACTACGTCCCAAACTCCGCAAAACGCTGATTGGGTTTCCTTCTTTCACAGCAGTCTTATATCCATTATCTTCCAGCAATGTACCCAGAGTATGTACTACGGCGGTGGTGGCAGGCAAAAGCTCTGCATAGGCAGATGGGTCAAAGGCGTCTGCGGCTAGCCAATTTCTGTAATTAAGGCTATCAGTTTTGGCTCGTCCAGCAAGCATAAGAAATGAGAGAACACTTTTGAGGTCCATGCTGGGGAGTGGCCTTTGGGAGTTTTATATGGTCTGCCGGACGAACTGAAAGACGAGAACGGACTTGATCAGGCTTGCCCTACGAATAAGAAGTATTGTCTCAAACCTGATACTAGTCACGTTCATTCCTCTTGCTAGAGCAGCCTTGCATACCGCTGAGCCTGTCATGGATAGCCAAGTTATCCAGATGAGTCGATAGCCTGGCGCGATACTAGCCCACCAATGAAACCATTGCCACCAACAACTAGGATATTGTGCAACATCTGCGTGTGCCTGTAAGCCTGTCCTAATTTGCGAGAGAAAACTAGCTGTCCGGAGTTTCGAGCTGTATAAATTCTAAAGACGAAGTATATATCCTCCGGATGAAAACTTGAGGAGAGGTTGGTGAATGAAGGTCGAGGTGGTGGAGTGCCAGAGTATGCTGTCGGCGAAATCCGAACGTCGATCTCTTCCGGTCGTCGACGTCATGGTACTGAGCCTGAGGCTGCGATCAGCTGTTGCTTGCACTTGAGTGCTGATAATCTCTCACTCGAAAACTTGACATAGTTATATATCTCATCAATAGCCTAGAATATAAAGACAGATATCTTACGTCCCACATTCGCCTGGGATATTGCAAGACACATTATGATGCAATTCTACTAGATTTGTGTAATGCAGATATCCAGATGATCATGCAGTCATACTTCGGATTCAAACACAAGTCGATAAACTTAATCATGACCTTATCACTGTACTTGCATGGGAATTGCAACGCTTTTTCATACAAATCATATTGATGTCACGATACACCTACACAGCCAGCCTAGCCTTCAGCTTATCCCCGATCACAATTTCGTCCTTCCTCGCCTCAAGCTCTCCCATATCCCAACAACAATCCACATACCTGCCCTGTAACCACTCCCTACGCTCTTTTGACAACCACGTAATTGTATCCCCAGCCAGTTCTGGAGTGTCGGTGAGGTATTGGTGTAGTTCCTCCGGAAGACTAGTACTCAACTCGCTCTTCACAGTGCATGGATGTACTGCAATCGCGAGTATGCCCTTCTCGCCATACTCAGCTGCAATGAACTCTGTGAAGCGTACTATAGCAAGCTTCCCCGTCTTATGGGCAGATACATCAACATCGATGATATGTACCCAATGTGATAGACGCTCACTTGATAAGCCGTTAGCCCGCGTAACGTCACGAAGGCCCCGTTGGACGCAACGTTGATTATTATCTTCAATCCAGCCTCGCTATCGAGCAGGAATGGTAAGAACGCACGCGTAACGAGGTAAGTCCCCTTCATGTTGATCTCCCAGACTCTCCACCAGTCAACTGGATCGGTCTGTGCAATCGGGGCCGGTTTCCCAAGGTATCCAGCATTGTTGATTACAATATCGACGCGTCGAAAGACGCTCATGACTTGTGCCTTGGCATCTGATATACCCTTTCCATCCGTCATATCGACAACCAATTTCAGCACCTTCGCGTTGTCTTCCTTCCCTCCGAAAGATTCGTAGATAGCAGTCTCGGTCTCATCCTGGGCACTTGCAGTTCGGGCTAACATAACAAAGCCTGTCACGCCTGCATTCGCATATGAGACAGCAATGGCCCTTCCAATACCACGACTGGCGCCTGTTATGACAACTACCCTCCCTGAAAGGTCCCATTGTATAGGATTTATGGCAGGATACGAGTCGTTATGAATTGTCGGGAGAAACTTTTCACCTTCATAGTCCACGTGTCCATAAGGCATTGTTCTATAATGACGTGAGTTGTACTTTGTGCGTCCGTGGAACCAACCGTTTCAATGAAAGACAGATAACGCAGGATAGGGTCATAGCTCACATTATATAGCAGTCTAGTGTTACCACCGCGCCATCATGATGTGACGCACGGGGTATTTCTGCAAGTTCATGTACGTATGAAGTGGAGCGAACTACGAACACTGCAGCCTGAAGAGGCGTGAATGCTTTTGATAGATGCAGTTCGTTCAAGTTGACGACTAAGGGCCAGACTTGGACCGAAGCGCATAGTTCGAGTAATAATACTCGGCGTTGAATTCATTCAACTTGCAGGATAGGCTAGGAGCGAACAAATGAGAGTGAGTACCGTTGACAGTGATATTTCTAGAAGACGACCAAGGCTGCGCAAATTAAATGATATGCCAGTGGAGGAGTGAAACTTATTCTCGAGGCCACTGTCGGGCGCTTAAATCCGGCAAAAATTCTCCCACTGGCACTCGGTGCCTGTACTACTTAGTACTGTAGTAAAGCCGTACTTTACATCTCTTCATTGCACTATACCAGACCAAGTAAGAAAGGAAGAATGGCAGCACGCAAGGCAACGATTTCGCGAAACACAAATGAGACGCAGATTGAGGTCTCACTCGACCTTGACTGGTCGCCGTCCTCTGGCCTTCAGCAGGAGATCAAAGTCTCGACGGGTATCGGCTTCCTCGACCATGTGCGTTCTATGCACTTCAACATCTGAATCTATATTCTTGCACTTCATACCACAACTCTCTGAGCTGAAATGACCTGTACGCAACCGTAGATGTTCCATGCTCTCGCGAAGCACGGTGGATGGAGTTTGACATTGACATGCAAAGGCGATCTATATATCGACGACCACCACACAGCAGATACGTGCTTTACGCTTTACTTGATAAGTGAATGAGATATCCTGGTCTCATTCCTTGCCTCCACACAGGACAGCGCGCTCGCGCTCGGGGCAGCATTTAAGCAGGCCTTGGGCGAGGTGCGAGGGATAAAACGTTACGGAACCGGCCATGCACCATTAGACGAGGCACGTTCCCGCTTCCCCGTTCACTCTCCATCCGTTCTAAGTTCTCATACGCTTCATTCATATGATTCAGGCGCTCTCGCGAGCTGTCATCGATATCTCGGGTCGACCCTACTGCGTCACAGACCTCAAGCTCACCCGCGAAAAGATTGGAGACCTTTCGACGGAGATGTTCCCACACATCTTCCACTCATTCGCGATAGCAGCTGGTGTTACGTTGCACGTCGATGTCCTGAGAGGGGAGAACGATCATCACAAGTACGTATGGCTCACTATATGTGGAGCAACTTTTAACACGAATACGATTCACTCCAGGGCCGAGTCTGCATTCAAGGCCCTAGCGATTGCGGTCCGTGAAGCTATTCAACGAACAGGCGGAACGGATGTACCGAGTACGAAAGGCGTCCTGTAAATCAAAGAGGTTCACAGTTTTTAAGGAATGTAGTGGATTTGTGATATTGTGAACATATATGTATGATCTACCGCAAAATATAGAAGGTTGTTTATATTCCATCCATACATATTTACTGTATAGTAATGGCAGGTTAGGTTGCATAAAGAAATAAGAAAAAAAAGGCTAAATAAGACGATGAGACCTTCACTGTCTTTTGGGTCCCCATACACCGTATGCACACTCCTCTACCACAACCTACAGCGCTTTTCCTCCGGAGGATTCAACTGGATCACGAGTTAGGATGTGTACACTACATCAAACAGATAGCGTACCTTCGCTCCCTTTTTGCACTGGAATGCCTTCGCAAACTCAGGAATGTTGAATAGAGTCCCGTCCACACGGAACTGATTGGGCGAGTGTGGGTCAGTGCGGACGCGTTGGACAGCTGCTGCCGGCTTGATGAGTTGGGACCAAATCTGTCCGAACGCAATGAAGAACAATTGTTCCCTAACGTTCAACGCAATGAGCTGAATTCCGAAGAGGACGGATGGTGGTTGAGTAGTACGCACTGAGAGTAGTTCAGACCAGGGAGAAGGTACTCGCGCCCTTGCTCGAATGACGTGTGGAATTGTCCGTACCAGGCGCGGTAGGCTTGGATCAACCCCGTGTCGCCAATGTTCTCGCCGGACGTCCTACGGTAGTTTGGATTTCAGTTACAACACGTTTCGTTCATCGAAAGTTCTTACAAGTTTCCCTAAATAGTGAAGTGTTAGATAGTCAACTTTCTAAGTTATAGCACTGAGACTTACGTTTACGTGAATCTTCCCACCCTTGCCATCATCAATCGTGTAACCTACATCGTAATAGTTAGTCGAACTCAAAAGTGACCACCCGAGATGAAAGATCGTGACGCACTTGAGTACTGATTCACGATGCACTCCTGCTTCTCCTTGAAGCCTTCGCTCGTTGCATTCGTCCACCACTGTTCAAGTTTACCCTTTTGATTATACAGGCGACCAGCAGAGTCGAAGGCATGCTAATGTATTTCAAATAGAAATTTATTGAGATAAGGCAGCAATCATAAACAGGTTCACGTACGGTCAACTCATGAGCAGCGACTTGGCCAAAGGCTCCGTATTGGAGGTAAGCAGGCCTATCGAAATTAGTAAGAAGTTCGTACAAAACTATTTTAAGATGCTCACCAGTCCTTCGAGAAGAAAGGCGGCCGCAAAATACCAGCCGGGAAGACAATCTGTTATCGAAGTGAGATAAACTCGACAACTAAAAATCTTGCTTTCAAACCTACCTCGTTCGCAGGTGGGTTGAAGTACGCGTTGACCATAGAAGGATACATTTCCCAAGCCTCAAGGTCGCGTTGCTTCCCCAACCTCTGGAATTTCTTATACGCGTCGCTGATCCTGATGTGATCAAAGCAAAATTAGGTCTGTATTCGACCTTTTATCCAAGAAAAGGAGCGTAGTGAAGACCTACCAAGAACTCAAAACATTTTCCGCGAAGTTCTTTTTGTCGACAATAACAAGATTGTAATAAAGAGCGATCGACCGCGCAATTTCAGTGTTGGGTGAAAGCGGATAACCGACTTTGACGCGAATGGCATCGGCCTGCGAAATTTCAAGCATCAGTGTATGGATGACATTTATTTACAAGAAAATGAGCTGTCACCTTCTCGGCAGCCGCATTTGCTGACTCCTGGTCCATCCACTTGAGATTTCTCAAGGACGCCTTGAATGCGTCGATGATGTCTATTTACATCCTTAGTTGGGTTGCTGAAGTGAAATATTAGGGAAAAAGTATTACCGGTGATGACCTTCGTCCCCTTCACTCTGCTGTCCCCTCCGAATGTCTCCTCCACAAAGAAACGTCCAGATGCGAAGCCCAGAGCCTCCTCCACGCGTTGCACACACCAGTCACTCCTCTCCGGGACCTGACCTTTCTTGATGCCTTGCAACGTCTCGTCCAAACTGCGCTTTGCCTGCCATACTTCTGTGTCTTTGCCCAAGTACGGTGCCAACGCAAGCGCGGCGCGTGTAACGAGATATGCTTCGATCACATCGCGTGGGGTTGACGACAGGATGGACGAGAGGGAGGAGGCGTACGTTTTCGAGGTCACAATCACACGCGTCGGGAAGGCGCGTGGGGTGAAAGTGGAGAAGTACATCGGGAAGTGGAGTTGCGGGAGCTGGGAGGCGAACTCAGAGAAGGGGAGCGGATTGTACGTTCCAATCGGATCTTGATATAGGTCCTCGCTGTATGTAAAGATTAATTCCAGTAAATACATCGCTGATGGTGTTGCACTTACAGGTCCAAAGAGGCATTTGCAATCGCCCGCTCAAACTTGATGATCTTCTTCGCCATTTTCAATGGTTTCAATTTCTTCTTCTGTTTATCGTCATCATCATCACCCCATGGAGGCCAAGGCCAAGGAGGCCACACCTTTACTTGCTCCTCAGTATCACTGACAGGGAGATTATCTGACTTCTTCAAGTCTTTATCAGATTCCAATGCTTCAATGATTCTTGATAATGTATGCTTGTACAGATGGACAATGTCATCTTCCTCGTAGTATTCCTGAATAAAACGAGCACGTCAAACCTAAGTCTAGTAGAAAGAGTTGTTCGTACCTTCGATGGCAATCCGAGACCCGGTTGAGAGAACCAAAGGCTCATATAGTTGGGGTCGACACCGACATCTCCATCAACATCGAAGTCGAAAAGACCACCAATTCCTATGCAGCACATCAGTATGTTATCAGCGATTGTCAGATCATCATTTACCCCGAGAGTGCAAGAATGCGATTGCAGAGGTGAGACCAAGGTCAACTTTGTTTGCGTCTACATCTGGCAATACGTCATTATATTCTTGTGCCGTAAACTTCCCTGAAGTTTGACGGTAGAGAGAGTGTACAGTGTTAACAATTTCTCTCAGAGGGCGGAGACCACGATCATTCAGAAGATCCTCGTCAATGCATGAAGCATAGAAGTCCTGAAGCTTCTTGAGGTTTTGCTTGTCATAATCGTCGAGTTCGCTCATGGAAGAGGAACTCTCGGACGGTTCAATGATCTTCCGGATGATACGCTTGTTCTCTTGTGCGAGCTTGTCGAACGATGCAAATGAGCCTTTCCCGGATGGAATCTCGTTGTTCGAAAGCCAACCGCCGTCTATGGAGCACCAGAAGAATGAGCGTTGCTATTAAAGCAGGAACGAGAGTGAGGACATACTGGCAAACTCGTAGAAATTCTCGCAAGGGTCTTTTGACTCATCCAGGCCATCCAAGATGCTCGCAGCAATGTGAACGCAGCCGGGAGTTGTGCACAGATTCTATGTGTTTTCATGTGAGTATTTATTTATTCTGATATTATTTCGAAGTGGAACTAACCTGCCCTGGTTTACCGGTCGGGATCGGACCAATGGGTACAGTAGTAGTGACGCGCGTCGTAGTTGTCTTCGTCGTCGTCGTCGTAGCTGTCGCAGTCGTTGTAAGAGTTGTCGGAATAGCAATCATAGTCGACGTTATGGTCGTCGAGGGCCATGTGATAATAGTAGTCACGGGAATATTCGGCGACGGGTTCCTTGCACGTCTCTCTGCCTTCAATTTATGTTCGGCCCCCGCAAACAACCCGATGAACACAGAAGTAAGAAGTAGGAATACCAGGGCCACGACGAGGAGTATTTTCGCGAGGGTAGTCATTGGCTCATTCGCAATGTCATTCAGATGGTCCGAAAACGACTTTTTAGTTGTCGCGTGCGCCCCATGTCCATTGTGTTCATGGTCTAGCAGAGGTGCATCCTCTGCGAAAATTCATGTCAATGCCGAGCTCATCTCCATATTGAAGCTGGCCGTACCTCTATCAGTGGAGGGACGCGGTTCCCCAGATTCCGAAGCCATGACTGCGAGGTGTCGCAGCCAGACTCGTAAATAGACACTGTAGGTGAAGGTAGAGAAGCAAGAAGTGCAGGGGATCGCAGGACTTGGCGTGTTTGTTATAACTAGGCACTGGAATGCACAATGACGCGTGCACGCGTTACCCCGTTCTGTTTAGGCCCGGCCTATTTCACCTCCGGCACAGCACTAATTTTTTCTCTTATTTATTTCTCCAGCTATCGATCCTGCCTAATTGCTGTCATGTCGGCCACCTTTTCTCGAACGTCAGCGTTACTACAAATCACCAAAACCATTGGAAGATATGGGAGGCGGCAGTTGCATGCATCGTCAAAGCTCAGCGCACTCGTAGGACCGCCAGACCCAATCTCACATTTGCGGCCAGTAATCTACGATGAGCCTGTGCACAATGGCCGAGAAAGGGGAATGCAAATAGTGGTCGAACGAACAACGACATCGCCTACTCACCCGTATTCTCTGGAAGAATTCGATGGCGATCCATCAGACTATCAATGGAAACTAGAGCGAAAAAGGTTGGATGCGTACAACCATACATTTTGGACAGACGTGCGTTTCGCTTTCTCGTTGAACTATACAACCTCGTGCTGAAGATTTACAGAGCAATTCTCGGTTCGAGGCTGCAAAAAGTGCTGTCCTGCAAAGCCTACCAGAGGACGCACCACCTGAGCATCGCGAAGAAGCCCTTTCCGAGTTCTACCGCCAATGGCTGACGCAGGAACGCGAGCACTTGCGAGAATATTCAGAGGAGTGGAATCGCAGAAACTTTGAGGATATAAGGCTCGCAGCGCGCATAGCATTCCATCGATTTCGATCTCGTTTCTTCGGCTCAGTGACGCGCTGAATCTGACGCGAAGATCATGCAAAGGCGAATGTACTCTGGAATCACGACGCAATACGCCATGTTTTTTTTTTGCAAAAAAACAACGTACAAACTACGAGAAAGAAAGACGAGAGCAACAAAGCAATGTCGGCCACTACAATACCATATCCTCTTCCAATTCCTGAACCGCTAGCTCCTTTACCCGCTCCATGATAGGCTGCAGATCAAGGTCGACCAGGCGCTTCCGCTCCGACTCATAATCGCGCATCAAAGCCTGTATCTGATCTGTCGAATGCCCAGGCCAACGCGACTCGAGCTCTTCCTGCGTCGGTAGGATGGCTGCTTCATCTAGGGGGAGGAGCATTTTCTCAACTCCGTCGTCCTCCCGCGCCAAAGCGTCTTTGACTGTGTCGTATAGTGCAGTGTTGCGGAACTTCTGGACGAGTTGGCTGTCAGTGATGTTTACTGTTTTGCGGATTTTTTCCCAACTGTGGAAAGAAAAAGGTGTCAATTTAGCGTCATGGGTTAGCACCGTACTAGTAGCACAGTAAACTCACTCGTCGTGTATATATGTTCTTCTCCACACAGTCCGGAAGGAAGAAACTCTGCGGCTTTCCGGAATATGCTATACCAGGTAAAATCAGTCATTTAGAAGAAACGTCTGACGTCTGCCGTACCTTGGCGCTCTTGATAAGTTCCGACGCAGTGGAGTGCTCGACTGCACTATCTCTCAAGGTCAACACATCTACAAGATCTTCTACATCAAGAACGTGATGCTGTAGAACCCCCTTGACGCTTTGCTTGAGTTCCTGTCGTGATACGCACGATTAGTTCAGTAACATTGAATATAGATAAAGGAACCCACGGCGAGGAAAGCAGGATATGCTTTTAGTTTCGATGCTACGGCCTTCACAACGATTTCCACTTGGTTCTCTATAGATTGTCGAGCCTTGGTTCCAGACAGAGGCGTCCGTAACTCCTCGATGAGATTTTCATGTACACTGATGTAGTCAAGACCGTCATGGAAGGCTAAAGTCCACAAGTTAGCATATGTTCGACATAAGACTAGGATACCTTTCTCACGATCTAATGCGCGGTCATCCAGGGGAGCTTCACTGCCTGCCATTTGAGCCAATTTACCGATACTGAGCATGACCTGTTTTACATTGTAAATTGGTCGACAGGAACTCAAATAATGACCTACATGTCGCGTAGCAAGATCTGAAGTGCCATTTGCTTGCGATAATAATGTCTGGGAAGTCGTAGTCCAACGGCCCTTTCCAAGGTCATGAATCCACGAAATAGATGGCTGAGGGTGTTTTGCAAAATAGGCATCGATATGATTGGTATACAATTCACTTTGCGCAAACATACACCGCAGTTCACCTAAAGAAAAGTCATAAACAATAGTGAAATAGATTAGACTATGCAGAAACCCTACCGTGCTCAATATACCAGTGGTAAAGTTCATCGGTGAAGTCCTCTGCATACTTATCGATGTAGGTCTCAATGGATTTCGCATGCACGTTACTCGCTAGCGGGTAGATAGGTGACGAAGAATGGCAAAGGTCGACCAGGGAGGGGAAATCTCTATAGTCTTCAGCTAATTTGAAGGCGTGTCGCTCCATTCCATGTTTCACTGCATCGAGGTTCACATATATATGTCGATTTACGGAAAAGACAAACTCACAAAGGGTCTGCAAAACCTGTGGGCGAACTTGTTGGAATTGTTCTCGGAATGATCGCTTGTCATTCTCCACGCCCAGCTCATCGGCAGCTGCAGGACTGACAATCGTGACTATCAGCTAACTGTAAATGCCGTGGTATAAACTCTCTCGAACCTTTCTAGCCAATCAAGTCTCTCTTGGAACGATCGAAATACGGCTGCAGCCAGCGGAGGTAGTTTATTCCTTGCCTCTTTAGCAATGGACCCATCGGAGTTAGCACCAGAATTTTTGAGTAGTTTGTCCATCAATTTAAAGAAGTCCAGAACGATTTCCACGACCGTTGGCGAACTCGTCCACGCCTGCAGCATGGGCTGTACAATACCGTACACAGGAGCGTTGGTGTCTCGGTAATTCCAGGCGGATTGTAAGATACACTATGTTAATAATATATTAATAATGGGTGCTGGAAACTAATAAGGTCGAAAAGAAAGTGAACGAACGAGTAGATAGTCTGCCCCTCGGCAGATTACGTCGGGATCCCTTTGAAGGACCTCGACATTCCTCAGAGTCTCTTCAACGACGTAGTTCACGAAGGGAAATAGGCTACCAATGTCACGAGTCTGTAAACGCAATGAATTACTGAACACAATCTGAAGACGTATGCGCTTCCTTACTTGTAATCTGAAGAAAGCGCGCATAATATCTTCATGATAGCCTTCTCCGGATTTCTCCATGTATCCGACAACAGCTTCAACAAGGGGACGCTCGAGAAAACCAGAGCTGTAGACAGTAAATCGTCAGTATATCATTTAACTAATCAACAAGAAACTCACTTGACTCGGCTACAGTACAGTGTCCAGAGTTGTTGTCCTGCGTAGAGCTTTTCGGCGTCTGTAGCAAGGCGTTGTCGACTCGCTTGAGACATCTATACCATTCTTTAGATGAGTATTTGATGTGATTGTGCCAGAAGTCTCACCTTTCCAAGCACGCCATTCTCGTTGATAAAACCAATGAGGAATCGCAATCTATCTTTGCGCTCCATGATCTGTCTCGTTAAATCTGGGTTGGGATGAACAACTTCGATGTCCGATGATAGCACAGCCCGACTAAGTTGCTCAGCCCCGGATATCAAGCTCTCCTCGTCAACGTCAGGGGGAAAGGTGAATAGAAGGGGGTTCTAAATCAAAATTAGCCAGAGACAGTCTAATATCAAGTAGATGTCGTACTTTAGGGTTTGACCCGAAGAGAATAGCTTGCGTCATAATAGATTTTATTAAGGTGCCACGTCCGGTACTGTAGATACGTAAATATAGAGATTGAAGATACTAAAGATGAAAGAAGCGGCAGAGGACTCACTTAGAATCGTAGTCATTGACCTTATCCAAGTCAATTTCAGCCTTCATAACAACTTCACTATTCATGAATAACATTTCTGACGAGCCGTCTACGACAGCAGCGCCAAAGGTACGATCTTTTTGGGACTTGAGCGTTAAGATATTGCTGAACTGAGAATCTAGATGAGTCCTTCCTATCAGTCATCAGCATCCGGACAGAAGGAAAACCACAAACCTTTAGCCACGATTGCCACAGCATCACCGAACTCAACACAGTACAGTAGACCCTTGCTCAGAAGCCGCAGGCGAGGATGGATGTTGGCCCTATCTGCTGATATCTGTATGTTCACTTAGAGCCTGAAAGCTTCGTTGAACATAGTTGACGAAACACGTACTGTTTGATACGGCACAGTTCGAACACTCTTGACTTCGAAACTCTCTTCCCCTCTCGCTATCCGGACAACAGCATAAAATCTACGTGGTCTGTTGTCCATTCCATACTGATCTTCTTGAGCAGCGAACGAGGTGAGTAAGATGAGATCATTTTGACTAATGACGCGTGATAAGTCAGAGAGTGCCGGTGATAGTATTTCCACGAAGAAAATACACATACGAATCGAATGCGAGATCAAGCAGTTCAAGGTCGAAGGTAGCTATGGTATCCGAGTTTGGGAAGGCAGTAAGGAAGGCATTCACAAGCACTTCTTGGATGTCTTCCTCGAATTCTAACTAGGACATGAATGAGCAAGAGTAGTAAATGGGTAAAATGAACACACCTGCTCCCAGCCTTCCTTCATTACAGTCCACTTCACAATACTCGAGTCCATACATGTCCAGACTTCGAATTTATCGTCCGTGTGGTTTGTAATCGTGACAGCAGTTATGTTGCCATTGGAGTATGGAGGAGGGGCCGCGCCCCAGAATTTTAGCATCGAAAGTGCATTTTGAGGGCGGGTGAGAGTGAAGAAATGATGAGTGATGTGGAATTTGCCTCCAGTGGAGGTGACAGAGAATAAGAGTAATCGGCCACTTGACGTTGAGGCAATGTATGTTTGTGGCTACAATAAAGTCAGCCAAGCGCTACGATGTGAGAGGCAATTCTCGCGTACCTCAGCGTATTCAAAAGACGTTATAGTCTCGTTTGTTCCTAGGTCGAGATGCGAGGAGTCGGAGAATTCTCCACCAGTCAACCCAAGTCCTATGCTATCCCAGAAACGCATGTCTCCGCCTTGCGAAAGGAGGATGAGTCCTGGTTCGCGCGAAGGACCGAATGATACCAAAGCACTGAACGGAGTTGAAGCACTCGGGTAATCTGTTGGGCAAGGAAAGATATAGCATGTTGGTGTACTCGGAAGTGTCTGCGCGTATTTCCAGACAAAGCAAGTTTCTATTGAAGTGATAAGGCAGAAAGAGTTCGAAGTATCAACGTCACCCGAAAATGCTTCTCGTGCGAAGCCTGTATATAATTTCAGCTTCAAGTTTCTACGATGAGAGCCTTGATACTCACTTGCACTCTTCAGAACCTGCAGAACCTCACTTGGCAGGTGTGCGAGCAAGGACACTCTGAGCTCTTCCGATTGTGCGAATACAACCCCTGGTTTATGCCGGCCGCTGCGTTGAACAGAGGTCCCTGCATCAACGCTCATCTCGCTCGCGCCATCTGAAATTACTGAGGCATCCTCGACTGACATTCGCGAGTCCGAAACAACGCGTGCGCCTGGGGTTGTGAGCCGTGATGATGCTCTGTTCCCGCCCGGAAGATGTGAACGTCTATTCGGCGTTATATTCCGCGTCCGCCTTCCTGCACCAGGAGGAAATGGTGATGGCGAGAACATGCTCGTTATATCGCGCGCCCCTACAATGATCACGAAAATGAGTCCAAGGATACGTCGGAGAGGAAGCAAACGCGTAAACAAGAGCAAACTGCCGCCCGCTCGACCACTTTGGGTAACAAGCGCGTCGTCAATCTCCACCGATATTTCGGTTGCTTCTCACAACCTTCAACGCCTCTGCACGACTTTCAAAAGACCACAACGAAAGAACACAACTCAAACCTACGCCCGTTGACATGAGCGAGTCCTCATCAAGCTCGCGAGGACAATATGCAATGAACTTGCCGCGAAACACCATAAGACAATATCCTCCTTCGCCGCCGCTCTCACACTCCTCTCACGACTCTAACGAATCCTTACGAGCTCTTGAACTTTCGGAAGGCCCTATTGATGTATCCAGAAACTTGCGACCAGGGCGCTCGTACTCAATATCCGGTTTTGATTTCCAGGCAGATCTTCTTCCTTTAAGCGCTAGTTTGAGCGAGCCAGACAGAGGGTCAGAAGCTGGGGGAGAGAAAAGCATAAGCCTCCTCAACGGTGAGCACGAACAAATATCTATCTCATTCGACTCCTCACATCGTTACAAAAGGTATTGCACTTTGTGTAGGCCTACAAGTAAGTATGTTTTATTTACTGTCGGTCACGTGACTAAAATCGCTGTCTCCTCAGATTGGTTCCGGTATTTTGTGAGCGAGTTCTATAAATCCATCTGGAAGCTGTTAGTTGACCAAAAAAAAATGAAACAGCTCATCTCCGGGGGTTGTCATAGCAAATACAAAGAGCGTTGGTGCAAGTTTGGCCGTATGGCTGGCCTCGGGTCTGCTTGCTTGGACAGGAGCATCTAGTTTTGCCGAGCTCGGCTCTGCTATTCCCCTCAATGGCGGTGCTCAAGCGTACCTCGCCTACGCGTATAACCCTCTGATATCGTACCTCTTCGCATGGACCGCTATTACCGCTCTCAAGCCCGGCGGAAATGGTGTCATTGCATTGATCTTCGCAGAGTATCTTAATCGACTTATGTGGCATGCAACCTCAGGCGACGCATCCCCCAATGCGCTCCCGCAATGGTCAATCAAGCTTACGGCGTGCTTGGCTGTCGTGTTTGTGACTTTTTTGTGCATCGCTACGAAGAACTTAGGTACAAGAGTTGCAGTAGTCTTTACAACACTAAAGGTAGGCTTATAATTATCATACGTTCTTCAAAGCATTTATTCATTATCTACTCAGATGGGCTCTCTCGTAAGTGGCCGTGATTAGACTGTTAATTATATCATGAATGACAAATCACAGTTTCTCATCGCCGTACTTGGAGTTGTTCAACTCGCACGCGGGCATGCATCTTCATCGTTTCGAGAGCCGGTATTCGATGGATCAAGTACCAGTCCTTCGTCTTATGCGCTTGCTTTCTACTCGGGACTTTGGGCATTTGACGGATGGGATCAGGCGAACTACGTAGGCGGAGAGATGCGCAATCCAGACAAGAATATTCCGAGGGCAATTCACACGAGCATGGTCATCGTCATTGTGAGGAGAACACTTTTCATGGTTATCACCGAGCGGGCTTGCTATAACTACATATCTTCATACTTAGCTCCTTTTCATGCTTGCGAACGTTTCCTACTTCGTCGTGCTTGACCAGGTTAGACTTCTTCCAACCAATTACCTTGAGTAAAGACTCACTAGACTAACGAAGTTCACCGTCGCATCGAGCAATACAGTCGCGCTTGACTTCGGTCGCGCTCTGTTTGGACCTATTGGTGGCTCTCTCTTTGCAGTCGTAGTCGCGTTCTCATGCTTCGGTGCACTGAACGGTATGCTCTCCCCCTTTGTGGACTGCACAATTTAAGGTGTACTAATAATTGCTCTTTTTCTTCTTGAGGCTCGTTCTTTACCTCTGCCCGCCTTATTTATGTCGCAGCAAAGGAGGGCTACCTTCCCTCCATGTTCGGGCGTCTGCACAAGACGCGCAAGACGCCGCTGAACGCGATGCTGCTACAAGCAGGCATCACTATGTTCTTTATCATCTTTGGCGGAGGATTTCGGACACTGATCAACTTCGCAGTCGTTGCATCTTGGGCGTACGTAGAGTCCCTCGTCATTATATATTTTATTGCATTCAAAAACGACAATGGGTAGGGCTTAGCTAATCAACTGGTATTTCTAGGTTTTATTTCTTGACTGTGTTAGGGCTAGTCATTTTACGAGTCAAAGAACCAGAACTTCCTAGGTACTAGTTCACCATAGCCCTCCATGCACTCAACTCAACATTCTACTTTAAAGACCTTATAAGACGTGGATAACAACACCTCTGATATTCTGCGCAGTGGCCCTATTCCTCCTACTGATGCCTATTATTGCGGCACCTCTTGAGGCATTGGCTGTGCTAGGTAAGTTTATATGTCTCTCTAATTGAGTGTAGGACTAATCAGAATTGTTGCAATAGGCTTTGTGTTGGCTGGTGTTCCAGTGTATTATCTGACCCGAAAACCTGACTCAGAAGGCGCATCAAGGATTTCCGTGCTTCTCTGTGCGTCTCTATTCTGACCGCTGCCCTCTCTTCCTTCTATTCCCGTCTCGCCCATTCACTCTTTAAAAGTCCAATTCACTGACCCATATGCAACTAACAGCACCTTTCCACTCCTGTTTTGGTCGCTTGCGTGGCTCCGGCCTTGCGCGTGCTGGATGGGTACCTGTAGCGACGGGCCCCGACGAGAATGGAGACGGTGTGGAGATGAGCGGTACACGTCGATGATGTTTCGAGTGTTCTGTGCCATCTTAAGGCTGTGAATAGGATTCGGACTCGTGAATGGATTATTGCTCGTACGCACTGGCAAATTCCTAAATTGTTTTCTTGGGTGTATTAATCTTATGTTATACCACTTCAACTTGTGTATACCTCGGCAAGGCCCCGTACTTAGAATGGGCCTCTTGAAATTTTATATTCCTTGATCTCTATGAAAAGCTGGTCACTTCCAGTGGTCGCGAGATCAAGGACATTCAAACACCAATTCGATCGCCGTGATCAGGTACGGATCAGGCTTCCCCAATAAGTCGCTTACTTTCAATCCAGTTTACAAGCTTAAGAAAAGGTATTCTACGCCAGTATTGGAAAGCATATCCACAATCACAACTTGACAGCTTATTCGCTTGGGTAGCGAAAGGTACATTGCGAGAATACATTTGCACTGGCAAGCGTTCTCACTCACTGCTAGCAGTGCAACGGTGCGCAAACACTGGCAAGAGGACTACCGCCTGCCTCCGGCTAGTATGTCCTACATTGCTTTTCGTAACTGTCTGACATCTAGTAAATGTTGTGTTCGGTCCTTTGCTTCACCATCTGCAGCGTGACGAAGCAATGACTCCTCTGCTTTCTCTTCGGCTTCTGTAGGACTTTGGCCTCCATCAAAATTATCTTTAACCCTCCTAATTGTTGTAATCTGCTGCATATCAAGTGTACGATAATCTGCTTATTGTCAGCTATCAGCATGAGGTTAGTCACGATAGTGCTCTGGTCCGCCACCGACGCTTGCGCTGCTATAGTGACTACACTGGCAGTCCGCGACTTCCGTAAATCTACCTTTTCAAGTGAGTTTCGTCATTCGATCCAACCGGGATGCATTGACCCTTTCAAGTTTCTTCCAGATATATAATTACAGTGAGATGCCATACAATGGGAAGCCATTACGGAACATTTTGTCATACAAAAGTAAAGTGGGACTCTAAGGATAAAGCTAGTGGGTAACTTCATCGGCCACTCTGGTCACCTTAAATACCACATGATTCCTCTCGCAATAATGGATGGTGTCTTTTAGGGACAGTTTGGAAGGAACCTCAGTGCTATAATAATGGTCGGATGAATATGTGATAGTCATTCGTCGTAAATGAGGATTCGCCTGTAAGATTCCTTGCACGATGATGTCTTGATCCTTCTTCGGAACTTCTTTTAGATGGAAGTGTAGGTTTTGAATGGAATCGGGGAGAACGAAAGAATCCGGTAGTGATTCCCCGGAGAAATTATAGATTACTATGCTGAAAGACTGCAATGATGGAAAGAATTGAAGAAGAAATAGAAGTTCGTGCGGGGTAGGGAGCTCGACTAGCTGAAGATCAATGACATGTTCCATCCCCTTCTTGAGATGCGGTCGAAGGTACTCCAGATCTTGGTCTTGGTCTTGAACTCCTAGCCAAACATGACGCGCAATAATCATATCGCTTCTGCACAACCTCAAAGTTGTTACACCGTTTCCTCTAGATTTCGTTAACCAGGACAATATGCCTGAATTGATATCGACACCGGATAAGGAAAGAGAACTCAAAGTCGCAGGGGGGCATGTCGTTTGCGGTAAATCTAGAATGTTTATTGGCTCATCCAGACCAGCGAACTCTTTCCGCAAGTTCCAGCGTGCTAGGGTCAGACTTTTCAAGGAACGAAGGCCGGGTAGTATCGTGCATAGCCTCTCGAGATTCTCGCGGCCTGCACCTGAGAACTGGGCTTGAAGCAGACCCAAGTGCTCTAGGGATTCCAGTCCAGCTATGTGACCAATGACATCCGTAGATGTTTTGTCCAATTGACTCGTCAAGAATGCCGATGAATGGGACACGTGGAAGTTCTCCAAATACAGGTTTGTGATGTTCGGACACCTCTCAAATATTCCACACAAGAGTCGTGTCATTTCTTTGGTGCTGACATGCCTATAGCTTGAGTCGGAGGTGCTTCCCCTAAAGCTCAGTTAGCGAACGTGAGGTCCTATCTGCGGAATTTGATACATGGAGCGTAGCATCTTTTGACCTATGATGATGATACGACGCTGAAGGTATCGCCGTGCAACGTTGGTCCAAGAACGATAGACAAGAGTCATCGACTTAAGCATGTAGTCAACTTCCCAGCCAATTGGGTGGTATTCGTCGTAGCTATCGACCTGAACTGATTGATGGAATGGAACCCTTTGCGAATTAATATATTCTGCAAGGAGCTCTGGTAGGAGTGTCGAAGTTTGAACAAGGGTCGCTGGATGGGATTCAGCCTTTTGTTCGTAAATCAGCGTTCTGCCAATCGCAATCGCTCGTCTTCCGTCAGCAATGCGATCCATAATGTCCTCTGACTTTTGAAACGACACTCCATCAGCACGGAAGTCAGCGTGGCGACAGAGCGCTAACAAATCATCAAAGAGGCTCAAAGGCACGCCGGCGGCATCGATATACTTGATAAAAAGGGACGAGACGAGTGCATCTGACGGAGTGTCAAATGATATAGACGAATGGATCTTCTTGATGTCTAGAACGCGTCCTCTCACGTTGTCGAGGAAGTTTAGGAATACCATCGACCAATGCAATCGTCTACGAAGAATTGAAAATTAGTTAGTGAAATTGTTCTTACCGACTAGTGCCAGTAGTCTTACCTATACAAACTCTTTAAATCCCTATATTATCGAGAACGAAGAGACTCGATGTGTGGGTACGAGGGAACGGAGTGCGAGCCTTTCCTTCGTGGTACTATCTTCACCGTGGACTACGTAAGTCAGATGAGAGATTAGCGACCATCCGATAACATGTTATCTGATCGACTGCAAGACTCCGCATTAGATTGTGCAATCAAAAACTTCTGTGTAATAAAAGTAGAAACATCTTTACGTTGAGTAGCAATGTGGTGGTCATGAAATATGTGCATGATGCCATGCACAATTGAAGCTTGAAGAATCCCTTTGAACTTTCACGGAAATATTAGTTTCACTCTTTGAAAACCCGTGTTTTTACCGATTGCTCAGACGATATACACCTAAACCACCTGAGTCAAAACACAGCCTATAAATCCAATAAATCAACAGTCGCCGTCATGCCCACTAAGCCCGTATCATCCTCGGCCCATAAAGTTGCCGTACGCTGCGCCTTCTCTGGAGTTTGAGACAACTCAGAAAACGCAACATTCAAGTATTGGCGCTGGCCTACAACCATCGGATTGCGAGCGCGGTATACAAAGTTGTCTATCCGACCTCCATAGCCGGCGCTCCGGAGTGCTTCGATCAGCAATAGCGCCGTTAGTGGGCCGTGGACGAGGCGCTCTATGTCGACAATGGTGCTGGAGTGAGTTCATTAGAGGTATCGCATGTGAGAGAAAGACGCACCGGGATACCCCTCTACTTCTCGAGCATATTCCCGGTCCAGGTGGATGAGGTGTGCGTTCCACGTCAGCGCCGAGAAGCGGAAGAGCGCCGTCGGTGTTGGTGTCCAGCTAAACGTATAGTTAGGATTTGGTAGTCCTTCCACTACAGAACATTGCGAAAGTTAGATAGCTACACAGATAATATCCAAACATAAATAACGAAAGCAAAAGCATACCTTTTCTCGCTAGCCTCCGATCAGCTCGTGCATTATTCGGCAGGTAGACATGTATCCTTTCCTCTTCATACAAGAGCGGACCCTCTCCTTCCTTTCCTCCCCCTTCGTCGACATGCTTATAAGCGATGCGTTGGTGCACGAACAACATCGGCGCCCCTTTCTCGAACCCTTTCTTCTCCACACCAACCACTCTTGACTTTGCCAGTGCCTTCCTCCCCATTCTCAACAACCTTTCTTCACTTGCTCTCTCTTCACCTTTAGGCCAGAAAAACCTGCCGCCAGCCCACATCCGCCTTCCAAAAGGTGCAGGCGGCCCGAATAGCGTGTCGGTCTGATCAGAGCCCAGAAGCGCCTCGGGCGTGCGCGGATAGAAGAAGATGAGCGCATGAACGGGGTCCAGAGGTGCGTTGTTTGCAGGGATAGGGTGTACGACTCGTGCAGGCGGGATGGCTATGATGTCCTTCGGACGCGACGACGTGATAGAAGTCGTCTCCGGCGGGGGTGGATCTGAGCGCGTCGGTAGCATGCAATACAGATCCTTTACTTTCCCTAAGGATATTTCATCGTCGTAGACCCTCTCGAGGGTTTGGACCTGCTCGATCCATGTATTTAATGTTTTTTCGGATGATTGAGAGGAGTATGGCTGTCTTCTATGAGTTCCTAGACCGACAGGTACGATTTTCTGGGTTGCATATCGAACACTACCCAAGAGTGAGCGACGTACAGTAGCCGATATCATACGTTTAGGTGTAAGTAGATACTTCGACTGGCCCGGTCTTCTTCTAAGTTCGGACAGTCAAAGTTAGTCAAGCACTACGAGTAAATCCACAAGTCATGATGCTAGCACCAACTTGAACAATTAGATTGGCTCAGAGGCGGAATTGCAGGTGCGAGTTTTAAGGCAGGAGTTGCTGTTGTCCAAGTAATGCTGGCAGGCCTAGAAAGTGTTCTTGACAAAAGAACTCCTCTGACAACCTTCAGCGGTAGAAGTAGATTAACCTTGGAACCACTCATCGTTTACGGCGCACCGAGTCTCTAATCTTCTAAAAATTTTACTACCGATTGTCATGTAATTTTTTTGCGAAGATACATAAGGGTAAAGAAAGAAAGAAAGAATCTGCCACTAAACTTACATGATATGTACATGCATGTAGGCGTAAGTATTTAAACTTCAGTTTATGTTCGCCGGCGGCCCACACGTACCTGGAAGACAAAGACCGCTATGTCACATATTTTTGGTGATGTTCGAGGATACATTCTTGATATCAAGCAGCTATATTCGCAAGTAGCATTTAGTATGTCGTCGAACGCCCTCTTCGCCTCGCTGTTCTTCAAGTAACAAGGCACCATGTAGAGCGTATTAGTATTCAGACGACCAACTATCTGGGCTGCACCGGATTTGTGACTGGGTGGCTAGCAGATACGTGCACGAACCACACCCGTCCGGAACAAAACAACAAACCCAAAGCATTTGTTTGTTCGTCGCAAACTCAGAGGGTATAAAAGAGTGGAAGGCTGGTTGTCGAAGCCCCAACTCCTCTTGACCTCCTACCTTTACTACTGTCGACTTCAACAGCCAGCAATGCCAGCATATCGGTATCCGCCCTCCAAGTAATCCTTCCATGAAGGCACCCATCAACGGGTAGTCGTTCCACCGAGTCATACCGCCACTCTCGACATCGGTGTGTTCGTACTTTCCCTGGGGCCTATCCACAGCATCTCCTGGGTACTTCAGCCACTGTGCACGCCATGCCTGTACGCCGTCATGGTCGCAGCAATGCCACCCTCTGCACCGCGGAAAGTTTGACGGAAGACGGCCACCGGTCCCCTGCATTAGGCAGGGAAGCGTACCCGATCGGTGGCCACCTCGTACTCCCGAGCCGCGTCTGCATGCCCGGTTTCGTGGAATTGCAGAGTGCTGAACCTCATGGGGGAAGCGGTCTCTGCGGCGGGGAAACATGCGTGTAGAATTAGGTCTTCGGACGTCGCTGGGACGGCGAGTTCAGCGACCACCCCGTATGCCCAAGCCGCGTTTGCATGCCCGGCTCTGCGGCAATGCACTAACCAGTTGTCCCTCAATGGGCGGTGGTCTCTGCGGCGGGGAAACATGCGTAGAATTAGGTCGAGTAGTGATTCTGGATGGTGGTGGAGTGAGTCTATCTCGCTACCGGGAGTTTTTCGCGATCAGCAAGACCCAAACGGGTCTAAACTTGGGTGCCGGTTATCCCCCCAAGGCTGTCGCGTTTTTTTATCCCCATCCTCCCTTCAACTTCAATGGGCGAGATTTTTTTTTTTTGCGGGAGTAACGAACAACACCCACCCCCGCATCAGACTTGTGTGATTTGTGAGATTTTGA
Organism: Trichaptum abietinum; assembly: GCA_910574555.1. Lineage (NCBI taxonomy): Eukaryota > Fungi > Basidiomycota > Agaricomycetes > Hymenochaetales > Trichaptaceae > Trichaptum > Trichaptum abietinum. The sequence goes on from CAJTBE010000001.1 coordinate 3,276,611, forward strand.
GAGGCTGGAATGCGTCACACGACACGCCTTGAGTTTCTGATTCGAAAGAAAAGTGACATGCGCTTTATGATAAACCTCAGAGGGATTCAACCAATGAATGTCGAATTGAATGCACTAGAACGGATTGCAAACTCACCGTAGTCTCGCCAATCATTTTAAACGCGCATCTGTCGCCATTCGAGAAATTGATTGTGCATTATCGAATACATGAGCAGAATCTGCAGCATCGTTATTCAACTTTCTCCAGTATTGATACGTGTCGAGCACCTCTCAAAAATCCGGGACAAGAGGCTTGAGGCTTGTCTAATTTCAGAAATACATTCTGATCTAGTCTCGAAGCAACGAAAGCTCAGCTCAGTTCACGAACCCATAGACCAATATGCGGACTTTGCAAAACTGCCTGCATCTGAGTATGATAATCGTGGATACTTCGTCTAATGGATCGTTGCGCAGCATCGGCCCAGGCTCCATGGACGAAGCTCATCTTTACGAGCATGTCGTTCATTTCGCAGCACGACGCCATGGATCAATGGCTCCCTTTAAATATATGGTGAAAGGGGAGCGTTTGGGAATCGATGTATTCTGCAAGGAGGCACAGGTATGAGTTCCGATGGTCGAGAGTAGCGAGCCCGACCGCATCCTTTAGTCCTGCCTTCGTCTTTAAGTCCTTTTTTGTTGTGATCTAGCGCCTTTGGTCGCAATGTCGTCCAAGATATCGTCAGCCTTCTGAATTGTCACCGCATCACGATGAAAATCGGCGTGTCGGATGAGTTCCATCGACACGGAACTTTTGTACTTGATGAAGAGGGAGCCAAACAGAGCGTCTGATGCAGATCTGAACGGCATGAATGTCTTGGATGCTGAGAATGCATCCTATAACATTTTCCAAGAGAGGCGCCATTCCAATGGTCCCACAAGACTTCGTGCGTCCTCCAGATGATTGTTTAGTTCCAACTTCACCCCGATGCGCTTGCGATTTCAACCCAGGTGGATGTCGAGAAAATCGAATTAGTTGTGATACATATTGCGATTATTTTGTCTGTGCTCACCTTCGCGGGCATTTGGAAAGTGTAAGTTGAAGGTAAAGGTTGTTCAAGTTCAGTTTTGGATCTGATTTTGTGCAACTTGAATGAAGTTCTCACGGTCGCCTGTCATCATGTAGACCACTGCTGACATTCTCAACTGAGTCCGGAGCCTCTTTTCCTCTTACTCCCATGTTTACTTGAGGACTTGTTCTCTCGCGATACCCTCTCAAGGCTTGGATAACTACAGTCACTCTAAAATGGTCATTCGGAATGCTGCCATCTTGCAGGCAATATTCATCGCGAATATAGTACGACATGTTCAATTGCCTTTATCGAACCTGCACGGGTCGCCGATTGCCCTAGACAGACTTCCTGGGTTTCTACAGGGTGGCATATCTGCGGACAAGCCGCCTGCGGTGTTCTGGCATAGGCGTACTGGGACAAATGCCCACCGGGTCAGCGGGTCAGCGGCTTCACGACACGCTGGCAAATTGTTCGGAGAAAGAGAGAACGATCTGGTGGCAAGACCTTCTGCGACAGAACGAGAGGGAAGTTCTGTCGCTCTTTCTGAGGCGCCTTTTATATCATTTGTATGCCCCCGGACGATGCCGGACGATGTGTCAACACCGAAGATTGATAGCCAGCAACGTGCCTCGCGTCTGAACAATACGAATGATCTGGTAACAGGACCCTTCATAGCAGAGCTGAAAGGCGACCCTCCCCTTGCATACCATGTATCCGGACTTCCTGGCTACATTCCGCCTTTTGACTATATCCTGGAAGTGAGTCCGGAATATTCTGACACGGTGTTTGGTACAAGGTCGGAAGTGATCTCTGGGGGTGGAAATTTGCCCATCATGGTAACTGATGAGATTCGTAACAATGGCTCATTCGCCCCAAGATCTACTACACCTATCGAGGACATATCTGAGCTCTTCAGTGGTCAAGGCTGGCTTGTACTTCTGCTTGAGGTTCTGGTGTTTCTCGTATGTAACTTTCCCCCTTTGATTTACAGCCATTTGCCAAACTCATAATTGTGGAATAGGTCGACCTGAGCTTTGCAGACGTCTACATCCCTTGGCTATGCAGAAAGTTACACCCTCAACGACAAGAAGAAACGAAAAAGTTCTTGTACATCATCTCGGCACTTCAAGATAAGATATTCAAAGAATCATTTGATATGTTTCCGTCCACACGGTTTCATTCGCGCCAGCTTTTACTATCATGGGTCCAGATGAAGCACATGGCTTGTGCCGCACCGCTAAACCAGTCTATCCGGCTTTCGTTCTCTGGCATAGAGAACTACACTCGTTCGTTTGTTTCGAGCCCTGCGTTTTCTAGCTTCTCGTACGCCTCGCTCTCTTCGTGTTCCATCTCTAGACTGGCTGAAATCTGTCACCTTTGGCTTAGCTGTCTTCAGAGAATTTTATTTGTCGTTGCAGTCAAAACGTACGAACTGGCTTGTCTGGCAGACCTACTGTTAGCAGAGGGTAGAATGAGATTAAAAGAAGGCCTCATGGCTAAGTTGCAGGTCTGTCGAGGTATAAGCGACACTGGGTGCAAGGCGATACTTAGGCAATTGCGCGACAAGGCAATGCATCGCATCACAGTCACAATTGCTAATCTGGGGCCACTTCGGCGTTGCTATGTGTTTCTGTTTCAATCGTGCCGTGTACTCTGGGAAATTATTACATCTGCGTTTTCGTCCAAAATCCTTAGCACTGGCAGCGTCAGGGTCGGACCAACTGTAGACTTGGATCATACAGCACCTAGTCAAACCGAATTTGGCCAAGACAACTGTAGTCACGATGGCGCTAGCTTCCAACTTCATACTTGTGATAACAACGCCGGAAAAGCACCCGGACGAGCTGGCGTTTACATGCCCCCGAACAAAAGGCTAGATGCAAAACGATACATAGAGAAATTGGAACCACAAAGTTGCACTCTTGCTCAGTTAGGTGCGTCGCAGGAAGAGCGAGATTTCGGACGTCCGACAAATGACAGTGCTCTAAACCCTATGGACGTATCGCTGCCTGTTAGTCCAATGTCTCCACGGGTGGATGTGCTTGTCTGTGATACCCCAACGGTATCATCTTGGAGGCCGGACCGCTACTGTGAACCATCTAACTCTTCGATTGGATTAGGGAGACCACGTTCCCTCCAGTTTATTCGAGACCACAGGGCCCCTTTGACAGAGGCTGATACGGCTCCATCGTGGCGACGATGTGACAACGGAGGTGCGACAGAGAACACTTGCCTGAACCGACGCGCAAGCCTCGACTTCCAGACTCTCAAACGACGCGCGCAGTGCAAGACATTTATCGAAGTCTTGCCTTCGTTGTTGGCCAACGACGACGGCACAAAGTCAACTAGTCGTTCCGTATCTTGGGGGCCATCTAGTACCGTGAAAGATTCTGAAAGGCTAGTGAAGGAAGGGATCGAGCATTCCAAACATCCTCTTCTGGGACCAGCATTTGACCTGAGATCTAAGGATGCAACTGCCCAAAGGACGCCAGTGGAAGATCATGAACTCTCGGCGGAAAAGATACCTGTTGTACCTCCTGTCTCAAAGGATACGGAACTCCTCGTCTCCCCCAAGAACATGGTTGTTCAAAAGAGTCTGACACTGCCTTTCATTCAGGAGGACGTCGTCAGCTCTGACGAACCACTCGCCAAAGATTCTAATAACGCACTTTCACTGGAAGCCAAATACTCCCCTGCAGTCTACGAGCAAACATCAGTCTATGAAATACAGGTCGCATAGACAAACCAGAAGTTGAGAGTGCTGCCACCGTGATTGGTATGCGTGAACATTCGCCCATTTGAAGAAGCTTCTCGCAGGACGATACGCAATTCGCCACATGCCCTACCTCTATTACAACAGTAGATGATAAAAATCCTATCTGGCTTACTACGTTTCCTCGCTTTGTCTATCCCTAACTTTTCTAATGTTATATGTTATACCCTTTGGGTTGAATGGTCAATGTTCGCGATGTTGACTCTAAAGTAACTGTACAAGATGAAAATACACGTGTATGACCTATTTATCACAACATTAAGATGCAAATTATACATACACCAGAACGCTCCACAGAAGTCTTCGTTTATACCAATCATCACTGGTTTATTGCCTTGTCTGTAACAACTCCCTGAGATTATCACTAATGAGAGGTAGGGCGACTGTTGACTGGCGAGCTGTTGATTGGGCACTGGGACCAGCGGAACCTTGTGCATTATTACTACCGCTACGTCGCCGGAGTCCACCGTCGATGACTGTGACAGTTGTATCGTTTTCGGCTCGTCTGCGATCGATATCTGCAACAAGCTGTGCAAAGGAGAGGAAGAGCACCTCGGCTTGCGCAAGCGTTGTATCAAGCTCGATTGTCATACTGAGCTCGTTGCAATATTTGAGTATTTCATCAAACTTCATCAAACGACGTACATCTCAGTTTGCGAGACGTTGTGATGAAGGCCGAGACTCACCTCAATCAGATATCGCAGGATCACGTCCCTATGTGACTCAAGAATGGCGAGAGCAACAAAGAGCACGAAGTTTGCGCTGTAGTAATCGGTCCAGAGAACTTCCCAAAGTCGCAAGACATCGTCAAAGGCAAACTCTCGCTTGAAGGCGATGAGAATCCATCTGCGGATATAGAGTAGTGAGTGAAGGACTGAGGAGGTAATAAGTATGTCTGTTGACTAACCGGAAGCAGAAGAACAAGTTTAGACCATCGGTTTTCTCTGTGCGATTATAGTTAGTATTGAATAGAATACAGTCTAACTATGCAACGTACCTAGATGCCTATATAGTTCTGGATCCATGACACTGATCAGTTGCTGAAGAGAGAGGAGCTGCTTTTTCATCCCGCTTTGATCTCGTAAGAAGTTTTGCTTCTAGAAATTGACAAACACTTCAGATAATTGGGGGGAAAAGGTAACCAAAATGAATCTAACCATTCGGTTCATGACCTCAACGAAACACCAGAATGTCATTTCCTCGTCGGCACTCATCACAACGTAGATGGGAGCGCAAAGGTCAGACATCCCTTGAACGTAACCTGTTATTTGTATGTGAACATCTGAAATGAAGAAGGCGCAATATCAACTTACCAAGACTCTTTTCGAAGAAGTTATAGGTTAAAAGGATCCCGGATAGTCGCTCTATGTGATCGTTGGTAGGCGCTTGTGCACCTACATCGTTCATATTGGGAGAAAATGAGGAGTACCGCCGATTTGCCTCTTTCTCATTGAGTTCCTTGACGCTAGCAGTTGTAGGCGTGGTCGCTGGTGTCAGAAAGAGAGGCTGAGTGCGGTCCGTCCTGCGACAGTCAACATCTATTCGGTGTCGCTCTTCGATAACGTCTTGCCGATTGAAAACCTCATCGACACCGTACCATTCGTCTTTGAGTCGATGGTATTCTTTCCTGTATTTGGATCATTAAGCAAGTCGAAGGACAAAATTTCTCGTCTCACATACCGCCGTTCCTCCCATTGAAGATCCCTTTCGGCATCAGTCGCATCCCATTCTAATACGCCTAAAAGTAGTGGCCATACGCGTTTACGAAGAGTGCCTTTCGGGCTGACACCTTTCCTGAACACCTCCTTTCGCATCTCCTCCTTCCTTATTCTCGGCCTGCCGTCCTTTCCGAACCAGCTCAGCCAAGTCTCCTCATCAAGCGGATGCCTTGGGTCACGCGTACTCCGAGGCTTTGGTAAGTTCACAGAAGAATGCAGTAGCTCAAAGACGCCCAGTGAACCCTCCTCTTCCGCAGTCGCTGTAGGAGATTCATTTGAAGGAATCGCGCGGGCTTCCTGTTGTCGAGCTCGCTCGCCCTCTTCAGCGACAATACGTGCCCAGCGCGCAAGGTACACACGTGCGCTTTCGAATTCTCCGACGCCGCCCTTCTCAACCCATGATCCCCATTCGGTCTCGCCGCTCGCGCTGACGAGCGATTTGACAGGGTCAGGGAGATGTGGGACGATAGGCTGCGCAAGTGGGTGGGATAGTATCTGCTGAGCTGCGTGCCGGGTTGCACGCGTAATAGATGCGAAGGACTGAAGGAGCGATGTTCGCGCTTGAGAGCCCGAATTCGATTGGAATGGAGGATGTAGTGAACGATGCAACACGGATGAGTGTTGAGAATAGGGATTTGCTCCGCCATTTCTGGTAGTCGATGACGATCCTTGGGCATTTGTGGATGTGGAAGAGAGGGGCCGTGGGCGCCTATGTGCAGGGACCGGTGAATACGAGTTGGCATAAGACGAGCGCCCGAGAATGTCATCCACAGCGTCATCGTCGAAGAGCTGCATCGTGTGTGCATCAATGTCGGCTTTGCTGGGGTCGACAAGAAACAACGTCGGTTGCAAGTTCGAGCGCAGTATGTGTGCATATTGTCTGAGACGTGCGAGAAGGTCCTCTCCACCCCAAGTTGTAGTCATACCATGAGCGCGTGCTGCGCCGGAGTCCAGTACACGTGGAGGGTACGCCGAGGTACTGATTCCCTGTGCGGACGTGTTCCTGCTGATCGGAGGCGCAACAGGGGAAGTGCTGAATGAACGGGATTCATCATCGTGGAAATATAGGGTTGGCAAAGTCGAGCCGCTAATCAGGTTAATGGCTATGGACCCGTCTGTAGGTTGAGAGTAATTAGAGCGAATAGTCAATTGTGACACGGAGAGTACACGTACGCCAAGAAGAAATCGTAGGTGGATGAACAATCAACGAGTATATGGATGTGAACGGTACAGAAAACGCGTAAGTCTCCGGACGCCTCACGGGTAAGTCGATCAAGACGGCATCTGAAAGATAATATCAGTACTTTTCTGAGCAGTCCCCAGAGCTTGGCTTCGTATACCTTCGTCCTCATCGTCAACAGGAGCCCTTTCCTCAATTCTAACGAACTTATCCCATTCATCCTGACCCCTCTCATTCAACAATGTTTCTGGGATCCATGCGAGCAGATACTTGGGATTCACAGCTTCCTGTTAATACTTTGTTAGTTCTGAGTAAACTCAAAGGCGAAACGAGGAAGCTCACGCGTTTGACAAGAGTTACGAAGCCCGGTATGTTATCTCGAGAATATGCGGTCGGATGTATATAAACCTTCGACTTGCTATACAGTAGTCTGTATTTCTCATCCTCGAGGGCCGACTCAGTCATCGGTGAGCTTGGGCTACCTTCTGCTTCGCGTTTGATTTCGACCATTGAGCCGTCCTGTTTGCGCGTACTTGAGTATGGGTCCTGTGGGACAATGACATTCATGACAATGTATGCACGTACTGATACTGTGGATAACGACCACTTCCGAGATGGAGGTACAGCTTGCGTTCCCATAGACGATGTCTGCTAGACAAAGTATTTATCGTATGACCAGGCTGCTGCGCAGTGTGACACTGAGGCCTGGGCGCTGCGGACAGGGTGGACAGAGCCTCCACAGCGACTGACTGCGCGGATGACGTGACGATACTGATCAGTCTTTCTCCAGCTCGCTATCCAGAGGACCTCTTCCGTAGACGTGTGCGATGACAACGCGTATCAGCTCGACGCCGACGTTATTGAGTGTCTAAGTGGTGTTCCGTATGAGTAGCTGTGCAAAGACCTCAAGTATGGCAAGTGTAATTGGGTACCGCATTCGGCGTACTGGGCCGCTTCCAAGTTGACCTCCAAAATGAATTGGTACTCACCGCGAGCAGTTGACCTCAACAATCATACCGCAACTTCTACCGGCTACATGGGTGCATCTTACCATCAACCTCCACAACGTAAACTACTTTGAGCATCAAGCACTTGCTTTTTCTCGCAAATATGGTCTCCAAAGAAGGGAGTTTACTCGTTCAGATCGCGTCCTATAACACGAATTTGCAAGGAAATGCAGGTCTACCTCAGGACCTTGTTGACTGGCTGTCGCCAACATTACAAGTATCCGAATTTCTATCACGCGAGAAGAAAACCCCGGACGTTGTCGCTGTTGGATTCCAGGAGCTCTTACCGCTGAACTTCGGGTGTATGTCCACGTCTTCTTGGTACTCTCTAGTCTGGATCTGATTCATTTCTTCGTAGTGGCGGGCATCTCAAAAGCTGTCATCAGATCTCGGGACACGCTCATCCGTTCAGAACTAGAAAAGTTCTCGCCGACCAAGGAAAACTATTCACTTGTGGCTAAAGTTGTCAATGTTGGCATTGCGCTTCTTGTGTATGCACGAGACGAAGAAATCGGACCTCGCATTCGGGATGTGCAAACCTCATGGACAGGGTGTGGGCCGGTATGGATGGGAAATAAAGGGGCGGTCGGTGTACGTTTTCGCCTCGCTGGACAGGGCGAGGATGATGTTGGGGAGACGTTCACGTAAGTTGATTTCTTTTACCCTTTCAATCTACATTACTTCAACGAATAAATTGATATAGATTCGTAAATGCACACCTCTCAGCACATTCTGGCTACCTTCAACGTCGGATTGCAGATTACAACCATATTGTCCGGACGTTGTTGTTCCCCCCGACTCCTACATCTGGAAATAAGGGGTACACGACTCTATACAACACATCCCATTTGTTCTTCTTGGGAGACCTTAATTTCCGCTTAAACATTCCTCCTGCTCACGAATTTGCGGCGAAATCCAGCAGGCCTGCTCTAGTACAAGCGTTGAAAGACGATGTCAAAAGAGAACAACTGAAAGAGTTCGATGAGTTGTTCGTTGAACGCAGCAAAGGCAATGTTTTTGTCGGCTTCCGTGAAGGCGAGTTCTGGAAATTCAAGTGCACATATAAGTACAAGTTGAAGGAAGTAGACCGATACAAGTGAGTCAGCCTGTAGTTCGGATGGGAATATGAGTTCTTACATTTCTCTAGTGAATCACGGCTGCCCGCGTGGACAGACCGGGTGCTATACAGCACGTATACGGATTCTCCGGACGAACCAGAGAAGTCTCATATTCAAAATGTACTATATACATCTATCCCATCCTATACCACTTCAGACCACGTAAATATCTTATTCCTTTTTGTGGTGTCCTTCTACTCACTCTTCGGTGCCACAGAAACCAATTGTTGCCGTCCTAGTCGTCCCGACATCCACTACTTCGACGCCCTCGACTCCCCGTACATCTCCACCCATAGTCCAGCTTCCTTCCACCTTCACACCCAAACCCGACAGGCTTTGGGTGCTCAAGCGGTACCTTGGTCGGACATTTGACAGGATTATCGGCGTCCTCTGGACGGTCCTGTGGCTTATCGGTCTGGGAAATGCGGCGGCTGGGATGGCGAGCTTTGTCTTTGGCATTCTGGCGTGGAGGTGGATGAATGCGCGAAACCAGCCTGTATCAAGTACGGATGGGGAGGCTTAAGCAGTCAATATAATACCGTATGCTATTTTTCTTTTATGTACTACTACACAGTTCACCTTTGACACACTGACACTATTTCTAAAGTATATAGTATCCTGTATGATCCTGTCTTTTTTTATTCTGCAATAACACATGTGTTCGAAACGATACGAGATGTTCATTCTTCCCTGATGTATGCATGTGTCTTGTACTATCTTATTCATTTACCCTCAAATTTATATATTGCATACACTTCATTCTTCTCATCTTAGTTATGTTGCCCTACACCTGAACGTTGAATCTATGAACATTGCACTTTTCGTTTCCATTGCTGTTGTTCCTGGTAGGTATGTATAGACGGTGATGCAGCTGTCTGTCTCCCCCTCCCGATTGCTGGCCATTAATTCGGAGGAAATCCTAGCCTATGCGGAGTTCCATATCGAAAAAGCCTGAGGTACGACTGTACCATATATAACAACTGGGCACTGACATGGCTTCGGAGTAGTACAATATATCGCTCAAAGTTTCGTTGGTAGACAGCAGCATCAACAAGAGCCTCGATTTTCTAGATCCTATCCCGATAGTCGGCAGGTGGTCACCCGTCTGCTCGTCTGACTAGTTATTGATCCATTGTCCTCTCGCAGAAGCTGTTTTAGACGCGCAGCGACTCTGTAATGACCACCGCAAAATCATGTTTGCGATAGTCCATTCAGCTGTTGACATCTGAAGAGGTGCGATAGTGTCTGGACTCGGAAGCCATGTAGAGGTTAGGAAAGTATAAGAGAAGCTAGAAGTCGCTTAGAGGGTGAAGTTCTTCAAGGCGTTCAAGGTCGTCCTAGGATGCGGCCATTGTGCATAAACATTGTCGGGGAACTCGGTGCAACATGGTGTCTGTATCCTAGGAAAGCAATATTAGAAAGATATACAGGCGTTCTGACATAGTCCGGATAATTAGACTCCAGTAATCCGAGAGAGCTTTGCCCGAGAATTTAGCGTCAATGTCGTCGACACTCGGACGTTGGCTGTGTATCTTGTAGTGAGCACTGGTCGAGCGAGTAAGCCTGCAACATTCCAGAGATGGGTGCATTTGTGAAAGTGTTTGAAAGCGTGTAACGACTCCGAGAGATATCTAAGATTCACATGCCATTGATATATAGTTAGAGAAAGAGAGAGAGCTGAGCCCTCCATCCGTGCGCCATGAAGTTCTGCCCCTGCGCCTGCCCTGATGTACATACACTACATAACAATACTTGACCTTTCAATCGAGTTCAGACGACATCGTTGCTTTCTACGTAGACGCAATAACTCAACGGTGAGAGGACCTTAAACTTTGACCGTTGCTAAGTGCATATCCATCTTATGAAATTATGATCCAGAACTTTTCGAAACGACCAATATTCGATATGGCGACACTTTTTGAAAACGTTAGAGGATGCGTTTTAACCATTGAAGACCTCCATTCGTCGATATCGTTCGCAACTCCATCAGATGCTCTCTTCTCCTCGTTGTTCATCAAGTACACAGACATTGTGCCAATGAAGTTTTTCGATGACTTGTTGGCTCTCTTTCGGCATAAAGACTTTCACTCCGATCAAGTGACGATGCAGAAGCCGGAGAGTTTCATGGACCACATTGCGAGCCAGAGGCAGTTGATTGCAAAGGAAAGGAATTTAAAATCCCCTGATCTGCAGGATGTCGAGTCCCGCTTGGCATGTTATCCTCAAACGCCGACCCTCATTCCTGAGCTTCTTGCAGAGTATCTGGACGCCGAAAAGCTTCCGTTTCATCGTGCGCTCGAGCTTGTGATCTATGGCAAGCCGATAGACTGCGAAACAAAGCGCACGCTAGAAGCCATGTCGCTCGTACATCGATCCTGGACTGATATCGCACAACGATACCTTCACCGACGTATCTATATTATGAGGAGCGACATGCTACCATCGGTTTTTCACAGTCCGAAAATCGGACCATGGGTCCGCCAGCTAAGCTTCTACAATGGTAGTAACGTATGTCAACCGTTTTTAAGTACCTTGCAAATGCCGCGACTCTTAACGGTATTATGAAAAGGTGCCCGAATATCACACACTTGGGTCTACAGATGTATGGGCTACCACCGGATAAAGATTCAAAGGCCGAAATGCAAGCTTACAAGTCAGGCTATCGTTATAAGGCACCTTACGACATAATATTACAACTGGCCGATATGAAGCATCTCGAACATCTGTGGCTACATCAATCGACTTTCATGGATTTCAACCACGACGACGTTTGGAAGCTGACTACAGGACTACCAGGTCTGCATTTCTTGAAGAGTCTGGCCATATACTCGTTGGATGTACCGTGGTGGAGAAAAGAGCAAGAGCCGATGAACGATTCAGCCCCACTGGTCACCCCTATCCCATCTTCGAGTTTTGAGACTCTGTCCCTGGTTAAAGTCAATGAAAGTGACACTGGTCTTTTCACCTGGTTGATGAATCCCCACAACCACATAACGAGACTGGAGCTTAGTCTTCCTATCCGGCTGGATAAACTTCGCAGTGCAACAACGACACACGTTAGAACACTCCAATTTGTTTCATTGCGAAATGCAGTTGATATCGGGAGTGCCTTAGAATTTTTCCCGTCCGTGCAGACGTTGAGCTTGCATGTGGATAGGGAGCAGGGCTTGTCGGGGATTTCCCTCGTTCTTCCTGCATCTATTCGGAATCTTCACTTCCACTACTGTGATCCTCGTGAGACGGACGGTCGAGAACAGGATCAAATCGCGCTTGCAACTCTCACAACGTATCGACACGTACAGCGAATGTTCATCACCTATTGCGAGTCATTCCACAATACCGTGACCGGTTTCCCTTCCCGGGCTTTATTCGAGAATACTGCCGAGTACTGCACAATGAACAATGTGGAATTCAAGGTTACTAATGTCGAATACCACCACCCACCCCACATCTCAGAGTTGTAGGCTCTCCCTGCACGGATCCCAAAGGTACTAACTGCTTTCTCGGTAGAATCGCGAAGGCTGGCCACGGAAAACGGCTTGGTTAGCAAAGTTTGCAGCTCCTAATAAAATGAATTTAGAAGTATGTTTTTCTATAGATCGTACTTCGAGCAGTACTAGCGGAAGCAGAGTTTTGAATACCAAAAGTGTTTGTTACATATGTACTGTAGATACTAAATGGAGCTAAAGAAAGAGCAAGCGGGTGCAGTGTCCGGTGTCCCAGCCTGTTATACCAGTGAGTGCAAATGGCGATCGCAAGCAGTGAACGCGTCCTCCGAAGTTATACCTCAACTTGCATCTTCATTAACCACACCATTGCCCAGGACGACTTTGTTTGCGAAACACCTTGATAGCCTTTGGTAGACCTGGATAATAGCAGAGAAGCGCTTTCATTATAAGTTCCGCCAACGAACGGTGCATTGCCAGGGATTTAATGGACTACAGGTGCTTTCCTCTGCAGCATGATGTCAAGCTGAACAGCTTCACTGATTGTTTATTGTTGAACCTGGCCAGCGCCGAGTGATGGGATGCGAGATCTACCATCTCTTATGGGCCAGCATTGGATTAATGCCTTACTATTCTTCCATAAGCACTAAAGTGGTTAAGGTGGAACGAAGAACGTTTGACTTGCTGTACAGCAATTAATACTTCCCATCCTCGATGAGTGACCATCATGAGTCTATCATCCGTGAGCTTTGGCTACCCTTAGCTTTGTGCTCGGTCTTGACCTTTGTGCTGTCCCATTTGCGGATACCTGGGTACAGAGCATCCACGGCGACTCGGAATATGTGTGGATGACATGACGATACCGATCAGTCTTTATCCGACTTCCTACCCAAGATGTTCTATCGTCGACGCGTACGAGTAAGACGTGGTGTTAACTCGACGTCGACGTTGCTGAGCGTCTGAAATGTGCACTCCAGTGTCGTACCGCATTCGGCTCAGACGTCCCCCCGACTACAAACTAGAATGATTGGGCACCCGCCGCGAGCTCAGTACCATACCGATCTTTTACTGGCTTTAGGGATGCATCTTTACCACCATCTTCCACGGTGTAAGCTAACCCGAGCGGCCAGCGCTCGCTCTTCTTGCAAATATGGCCTCGAAAGATGGAGGGATGCTAGTTCAAATCGCGTCCTATAACGTGCATAAGCAAGAAAATGCTAATTTACCTCAGGACCTAGTTGACTGGCTGTCACCGATATCTCTTCCACACGAGAAGAAAACCCCCGACGTTGTCGCTGTCGGATTCCAGGAGCTTCTGCCATTAAATTTCGGTTGTATGTTCACTCACAACTAGCGCTCTCTTGGCTGGTGTTCATACTTTTGATGTTTACAGTGGCGGGCATTTCGAATACTGCCGTCGGCTCTTGGAACAAACTCATCCGCTCAGAACTGGAGAGACTCTCGCCGTCCAAAGATATCTATACTCTTGTGGCTCAAATTGTCAACGTTGGCGTTGCACTTGTTGTGTATGCGCGAGACGAAGAAATTGGAACCCGCATTCGGGATGTGCAAACCTCATGGACAGGGTGTGGGCCGGTATGGATGGGAAATAAAGGGGCGGTCGGTGTACGTTTTCGCCTCGCTGGACAGGGCGACGAAGATGTAGGGGAGACGTTCACGTAAGTTGATTTCTTTTACCCTTTCAATCTACATTACTTCAACGAATAAATTGATATAGATTCGTAAATGCACACCTCTCAGCACATTCCGGCTACCTTCAACGTCGGATTGCAGATTACAACCATATCGTCCGGACGTTGTTGTTCCCCCCGACTCCTTCGTCCGGCAATAAGGGGTACACGACTCTATACAACACATCCCATTTGTTCTTCTTGGGAGACCTCAATTTCCGCTTAAACATTCCTCCTGTTCACGAATATGCGGCGAAATCGAGCAGGCCTGCTCTTGTACTAGCGTTGAAAGACGATGTTAAAAGAGAAGAACTGAAAGAATTCGATGAGCTGTTCGTTGAACGCAGTAAAGGCAATGTTTTTGTCGGCTTCCGTGAAGGCGAATTCTGGAAATTCAAGTGCACATATAAGTACAAGTTGAAGGAAGTAGATCGATACAAGTGAGTTCGCCTGCAGTTGGGAAGGGACATGAGTTCTTACATTGCTTTAGTGAATCACGGCTGCCCGCGTGGACAGACCGGGTGCTATACAGCACGTATACGGATTCTCCGGACGAACCAGAGAAGTCTCATATTCAAAATGTACTATATACATCTATCCCATCCTATACCACTTCAGACCACGTAAATATCTTATTCCTTTTTGTGGTGTCCTTCTACTCACTCTTCGGTGCCACAGAAACCAATTGTTGCCGTCCTAGTTGTCCCGACATCCACGACTCCTCGTACATCTCCGCCCATAGTTCAACTTCCTTCCACCTTCACACCCATTCCCGACAGGCTTTGGGTATGCAAGCGGTACATTGGTCTGACATTTGACAGGATCATCGGCATCCTCATGACGGTCCTGTGGCTCATCGGTCTCGGAGATGTGGCGGTTGGGACGGCGAAATTTGTCTTCGGCATTCTCGCGTGATGGTGGATGAACGAGGGAAACGAGCCTGAGCCAAGACTAGACGGAGAGGCTTAAACAATGTGTATAGTGCATAATTTGGGTTACTCACGCGCAAATACACTTATATATAGCTCACCTTCGACACACAGGATCGTCCCAAATTATAAAATTTGTATATACACGTCTTCCTCTCGGGCCTTCGCAATCAATTTGAAGAGATTGCGAGTTGGTTGATGGCAATATCCAGTACTTGTACATGCATTGCGCATCATCACCTTTCTGCCCAAGTTCAAGTTGGGATCTTTCGGGAACACAGGCCAGTGAGCAAGTTTGAAGCCACTTCACTACATACTAGTAGCATCATGATTGGCCTGGTCCCAGGGCTGTACATTTTCTTAGACAAGTTGGTCCGTGATATCTGATACGCCGGAGGTGGTGTTTCGACATTGGCAACATACATATTCGGGAATGAATCGATTATCGAGTATGGGTACAGGAGCTGGCCGAGTCTTATAGACGTACGTTCCGTTTAATGGGTAACTTGAGCCCGAGTCGCTGGATGCGATCCGAGACATCACTGGCATCCGATCACTTTTTCTAGCTATTGCACACTTCAGATTGTGTACTAGTAATACAAGGGTAGTAATACAAGGCTGTCCGACTTCAAAGCTCCCGGCAGCTTTCAGAAATTCAAGGTGAGTAACTTGAGTCTGACCAGTCACTTTTCCTGCATCTAGATATCTGGAGAAGACGATCAGGGGGCCGTCGGGTTGAATACAGCCAAGAACGACTTGACGCCGTCTTTACTGACATCCGTCCATGTACACCCGTCCTCCTTCAAGCGCGTCTCCAGCACGTCGCTTTTTGTCCTCTCGATCCGATCGCCCGCCCAGTTGCCGCGGGGGACCCACTGCGAGTCTGTCCAGGTCAAATGCAGAAGCAGAATCCACCCCAGTATGTTTTCGCGGTCCGCATAGCTATCATCAGTGTCGAAAGCATTCCATAATACTTCCGGCAATAGGTCCTGTACGGTCGGTATGGCGTCGGCGCGGACGTAGACGTGCTTTGTGTGGTTGCATACGACGGTGACGACAGCGCCAGCGTCGGGCGGGCGTTCTTGCGCTTGTTCGGGCACGGGCACGGGAATGGACAAGGCGCGTGCGATGCGTCCTTCGACAGTGTAGAATGGGAAGCCGTAGCTGAGCTCTTTATAAGGAGAGGAGGTTTGCCATCGGTACGCCGAACAAGGATCGAAGCGTCCGTAGACCTCGCCCGTGTCCAGTCCTTCAGGGAGCTCAATGTTACCGCCGGGGACGCCGCCATCCTCCCCCTCGCCGTCACCCCCCTGTTCGCCACCACCCTCCTCGTCGCTGCCATCCTCATAATCGGAGTCGCTGTCGCCACCCCTAACGCAGATGACCCGGTCGCCCGACCAGCTCGGGTCGCCCAGGAGCTGTTTGATGCGCAGTTCGCCTATGATCAGGAGCCGTGTATTCGCGACACCAAACCGGAACGCCGTGTGTACATCGTCGATTTGGCCGAAGATCGCGATAACCAGCTCCTCGGGGAGCTCGAGCCGCCCCAGACCGCGCGGGACACCCTTTTTGCGATAGTCGATTCTGCCCGTGGAATTCATTAAGATTGACAATTGTCTTCACAGATGAAGCTTACCTTTCCTTCTCCATGAGCTCTCCCACTGATTTCCATTTCTTCTTCTCGAAAACATACAAAAAGTTGTTACCGGCGGTGCTCAAATACTCCCCCTCATCTAGGTCTCCGATAATGTGGACCTCCTTCTTGTCGACATTCACACTGTATTATACAGATAAAAGGTTTTGCTGACAGACCTATAGTTAAGAGGAGGAGACTCACGCTTTTACAAATAGATACCGTGACATGGTGGATGCGCTGGAAGTGCAGGTCTCGTCGATGTTGCGTTTAGTACTGTATGGGCAGTATTTAAGAACCGGCCCTGCTTCGCCTAAACATTCAGCCGGTGCACTGGCAATTGCAAATTTCCAATGTCTTTTGCTTTTCTCAGTGACTGTGTACTTCTGGTATAGAGTTCGTCAGAATCCTTAAGCCGGATGGAATCGTGTGTTTGCTGTGGAACGAAGAGAATAGGTGAGCAGCTTCAGAGAAGATTATTTGTTTTGATGGATATCGTTATCCACAGAGAAAATGCCAGGTGGTTCAGAGAGTTATTTAACGCAGCAGTCGAGATGCCGTCCAAGGTGGGCAGAACCCAGTTGGAGTACTTCGGATGGCAAAAGGTGTTCGACCTGTCAATATAGAAAGAGAGCTTCCAGCCTCAGGAAACCACGACAGTGAAGTATAGCACATCAGGTACCATGAAAACATTTACAGAACGAATCAAGACTTGGAGCCCGATCGCAGTCCTTACTGAGGAGCAAAAGGAAGAGTTTGTCCAGAGGGCAGAGGAGATCATCAAGAAAGGCGATGGCTTGGTGGGGATAGATGAGAAAGAAGGAGTGTTTGAGATTCCGTCCGCAGTGCCGATTATTCTCATGAAGCGAAAGATCGTTGTGTAGACTCTTAAAGAAGTTATTACTAGCCATGGATACAGACTCGAAACTTTAAATGGGATGAGCTGTACTTCAAGTTGATAGTTCGGTATAGGGACGGAATCCACGGTAAGTCCAGAAATAGCCAGCAACAGCGCCCAAGTCCATGGAGTCATAAGCTGCACTGGTAGAGACGTCGGGGGCATCTTGCGATTACCTCCTCCTTCCTCCTACACCATCATAACCGCTAAGTGATGGCAAGCGTCCACCCACAGTCACAAGAGGGTTACGCGTCGGGGAAGAGTGAGTTATACGACAAGTAAGGAAGTTCATCAGTGCGCGAGAGCTCAGTCCAATTGAACAATGACTGGAGTTGAGATACCGTCCGCCCTATAACAAAAAAGTGCTTTCGCGCATCCGCGACACCATTGATTTGGGAAATAATCTGCAAGTCGTTGAGTGAGTTCATAATATGTTCGAAGTTTGCTTCAATCGGAGTAACAAGGACAGAGGGAAATAAGGGCTCACGAAGTTAACGTTATAGAATAGGATGTGGTTCTGGACTATTTACACGAGCAATGCTCGAGCACTGGTCGACTTTGCTCAAGGCAGTCAAATGCTACGATCCTAACGATGGAATGCTTGAGGTCTTTCGTGAGACAGTGAATGACCCAAGGGTTAGCGTTTCAAAGGGAATGTTTGAGGGTACCGGCGCGGATGATGGGTGGGCCGACCTAATTGTCATTGCCACAGTAAGTTGTAAACGTCTAGAGAGAACAATATCTGAATTAGCTTACTTTACCTTCAGGCTTTTCACTGGTGTCTTGACCTCGAAGGGGCGGTGAAGGAGTTCATTCGTATCCTCAAGCCAGGCGGTACGATATGCTTTCTTTGGAATGGTGGTGATAGGTTAGTACAAGAACCAATCTGGCAAGCAAAGCCCCTTGAACCCTTCTGACCATTCGGGGAGTTAGAGATGTCGGATGGGTACGAGATGTCTTCAACTATGGATTATCAGTGCCGACAGACAAACCCAAGATTGACTTCCTTGCGTGGCCAAAGCTGTACGACCTGCCAATATATAAAGAAAACTTCTTTCCACCAGAAGGCGAAACAGTCAAATATGTGGAATCGAGTACTCTGGGAGTTCAAGTAGAGCAGGCCATGACCTGGAGTGCATTGGCTGCTCTGGATGACGATGGGAAACGAGAGGCGAGGGAGAAGATAAAGGAGATAATCGAGAGAGGCGACGGGCTGGTGTGGATTAACGAAAAGGAGGGTACATTCGAGGACCCATACTCTATTCCTATTATCTTTATGAAGAGGAATTAGTACGAGTGGTCTAGGGCAGTATTGAAAGGACTGCAGGGATCTATTATACTTATGAAGCGTATGATCGTTGTGTAGAAGAAGCCATTACTTGAAACTTCCAATGGAATGCGCTAACATGATAGTTCGGTACTATATAGCGGAGTCCACCGCAAGTCCAGAAATGGCCAGCAACAGCGTCCATGGCGTCATAAGCTGTACTTGCGGTTACCTTCTTCCTCTTAACCATCATAATCGCTAAGTGATGGCAAGCGTCCATCCGCAGTCACAAGAGGGATACGCGTCAGGGAAGAGTGAGCTATACGACAAGTAAGGAGGTCAATCGCATCGCGAGAGTTCAGTCAATTGAACAATGATTGGAATGAAGATACCGTCCGCCTTATAACAAAGAGGTGCTTTCGCGCATCCGCAACACCGTTGGCTTAGGAAGAAATCTGCAAGTTGTTGAGTGAGTTCATAATCGAAGTTTGCTCCATTAAGAAGGACAGAGGGAAATTAGGGCTTACCACAGTAACGCAGAATAGGATGTGGTTCTGGACTATTTACAAGAGCAATGCTCGAGCACTGGTCGACTTCGCTCAAGGCCATCAAATGCTACGATCCTAATGATGGAATGCTTGAGGTCTTTCGCGAGACAGTGAATGACCCAAGGGTTAGTGTTTCAAAGGGAATGTTTGAGGGTACAGGCGCGGATGATGGGTGGGCCGACCTAGTTATAATTGCCACAGTAAGTTGTAAACACCTAAATATAAGAATCTCTAAATCACTGGCAGCTTACTTGCCCTTCAGGCTTTTCACTGGTGTCTTGACCTCGGAGGAGCAGTAAAGGAATTCATTCGAATCCTAAAGCCAGGTGGCACGTTGTGCTTTCTTTGGAATGGTGGGGATAGGTTAGTACAAGAACAATTAGGCACGTCACCCTCCAATCCTTCTGACCATCGAGCTAGAGATGTCGGATGGGTACGAGAGGTATTCAACTATGGACAATCTGTGCCAACAGATAAGCTCGAGCATGACTTCCTTGGGTGGAAAAAGCTGTACGACCTGCCAACATATAAAGAAAACTTCTTTCCACCAGAAGGCGAAACAGTCAAATATGTGCAGTCAAGTACTCTGGGAGTTCAAGTAGAGCAGGCCATGACCTCGAGTGCATTTGCTGCTCTGGATGGTGATGGGAAACGAGAGGCGAGGGAGAAAATAAAGGAGATAATCGAAAGAGGCGACGGGCTGGTATGGATTAACGAAGAGGAGGGTACATTTGAGGCCCCATACTCTGTTCCTATTATCTTTATGAAGAGGAATTAGCAGGTAGTATGGAACGGATTGCAGGGTTCTTGTGGTTTTATTGTCTTCGATATTGTTCCAGCATACATATGTATTTATATGAGTTATAGTTTCAAGATATTGGAAGCAGCGTTGTCAATAAACCAATGAATCATGTCGAGTGTCTTTCAATCCAGCATGAAAGAGTTGGGACCTCGCTCCGTAACCTGGCAAAAAAAGATGGAGAAAAGATAGGACGAAGAGAGAACGAACTCTCAGGCCGGAGAAACCGGTCACTGGCACGGTACCCGAGTGCGTGTTGCGGCCTATGATTTATGATCTATTGCGCTTCGACGACGACCACTTCAACATACCTGATGGAAAGGGCAGAAAGCAGCCAAAACTTGCTGCACAAAGATGTTCGCGTCTCAATAAAAGGCAAAGACGCGGTTTTGTCCTTGACGTCTAAGGGCGAAGTTGAAGGGCGTTTCTCGTCAAGTCCGTTTCTCCCCCCGCCTTGAACTTCCAACTTTTGCTGAAAATCATTAACGCTATAGAATCTCAGGCCCTGCCATGTACGCCTTCATACGATGTGCTATGGTCAGAGCTGGATGGGAACGCGTTGGAGCTGTCGTACCTTGACCGCCGAAATAAGGGGAAGTCCCGTCTAATGCATGTGAACGCGCATGTCGAGGAGGCGGACAAGGCAGCTGCGCAAGAGTGGTGCCAGGCTTTGATGGCTGTGGCGTATACCGGTGCGTAGATTTGTTAGGAGTCTTAATCTACAGAGATTCTGAAACATGGTTCACTATAGACTTGAAGCCGAGAAGACGATTAAGGATTCTTGTGAATCCCCATGGAGGTCCGGTGAGGGCTCCCGATCCTCTGAGCTACCAGGCTTCGCAAATTTACGCTTCATGTACAAGGGGAAAGCTCGTGAAGTCTACGCGAAAATAGTCGAACCCATCTTCCGAAGCGCCCGTTGCATCTGTGAAACAACTTGTATGTTATTTCTGCAGGCACGCATTCGTTTCTGGCTAATGTACTTCAGTCACGGAACGCTCAAAACACGCGTCAGACATTGCTAAAGCTCTACCACTCGAAGATCCATATGATGCACTCGTTTTGCTTTCAGGTGACGGCCTAATCCACGAGGTCTTCAACGGGTTCGCCGAGCACGAAGACCCGCTGAAAGCATTTGCTACCCCAATTGTACCCGTGCCGACTGGCTCTGGGAATGGAACCTCGCTAAACCTGCTGGGCTTAGAGGTACTAAGACTGCACTGAGAGTCGTGATAAGAATGCTGATGAACCTGTTAAGGAAGGTTTTGACGTCGGCGTTGCTGCTTTGAATGCTATCAAAGGTACGTGCACGAATCTTTCGCGTTGTGCGGATACATCAGGTATGAGCTAATGCGCTTTTAGGGAAACCAATGAAACAAGACATATGTTCAATGACTATTGGGGAAAAGCGCGTCTTTACATTTATGACCCAGGCTCTAGGACTAATGGCTGACTTGGACCTCGGTACGTTTTCCACCTTATTTTCTCGTGAGAGGCATCCCATCGTTACCAATTCCTCTTCTCACTTACAGGCACGGAACATCTACGATGGATGGGCGACCTTCGGTTTGTCGTCGGTTTTCTTCAGGGCGGTATGTCATTTTTTTTGTTTATTTCACTCACGCTGCTGGTCGCGAAAGGGGCGTCTGATCCAGTGTATGATAGTGATCAAGATGAAGCCCTGTCCCGTGTCGGTCGCATTCAAACCCGCAGAGGTAGATAAAGACAAGATGCTCGAAGACTTTTACGCACGGCACAAAGCGTACGAGCAAAAACACGCTCACCTACAACACCCTGGCACCTCTTCTTCCGCAAAAGTTGAAACAAGCGAGATTCAAGTTGGGGAAGCAGAACACCAGCACGAGATAGGCAAAGACTCGCTGCCGGTGTTGATACACACACATGAAGAGGGGAATGAAGACGAGGGCTGGGTGACGTTTGACAAGCCACTAATTTATCTATAGTGAGTGTGCGTTTTGGGAGTTGGAACAGATCAATTTGATTCAAGACTGTTTTTCAGTGCGGGAAAGTCGCCCTATGTTGGTCGGTGAGGACCTCTGATGTTTCCAAGTTATGGTTAAAAATTAATGCAACAGCACAGTGATTTGATGCAATTCCCGGTTGCGCATGCTTCCGACGGTTTGATCGACATCGTCGCAAAAGAGCTAGTGAGTACCATATCTCAAAGCTTTCCTACAAGTGAAGTGCGATTGACCGACGGACCCTGCAGACGACGAGAGGTGACCTCCTGAAGAGCATGGATGGTGCAGACAAAGGGGCAACTTTCTGGAATCCTACGGTACGTCTTCGGTCTCTTCAGAAATTAATTTCAATACTCATGATATAATGATCAGCAACACTACTTCAAAGCACACGCCTATCGAGTCACTCCCCATGCCGCACATGGACTTCTTTCCGTGGATGGCGAGTCTTATCCCTTACAGACCTTCACCGTTGAGTGCCACCGCGCGCTCGGCACGTTCCTCAGTCCTTATGGGCGCTATGCTGCTGACTTCAACGTACCGAGACCCGGCACGTCGAAGCAGGCTAAGAAAGCGAGGGAGGAGTTGACGAGGGTTCAGCTGGAGATAGATGAAGGGGTGAAGAAGAAAGGAGGCTTGATGGGTTTATTTACTTCTTGCTTCTCGTAGAAAAGTGTCTTTCTGGATTAAATTGTTAATTCTTATTTTGCGTAATTTAGTTTGTATGTTTTAGATTCCGGTCTGAGTTTTGAAGGGAATAATGCAATTTTGGTCAACATATACTCAATGCAGTCTAGTAGTGGAATAAATATAGTGAATGCGTGACAATCTTTTCGAGGCAAGCTTCAGTGAGTTTGGGCAGGTTTGGCCTTCTTCTCCTTTACAGGGGCCCCGAAGCCTGCAACCAACCAAGATCCAAAGAGGATGCCCAGTAAAGCGTATGCCCCAGTCTTTTCGTCGGCCCCCAGGGGTCTTGAGTAAGTCTTCTCAAAGGCCGGAAACTGCTCTTGAGCTGACGCATCCGACTTGGCAGCAAACACCTCCGGCGGGATGCCCAGGTCATCGACGATGTCACCGAGTATTCCAGTGGGCTTTTTAGATGCTGAGGAAGAAGTTGAGGAGGAGGGGAGCTCGGTGGGCAAGAAGTTGCTGTCGTTCGTCTCCGTAAGGTTGTACGTCGGTCCAACGGCGTGCGTCGCCGCCCCCGCAGTGATGACAATCTTGGGTGTTTCAGGAACTATAGGCTGCGACGCGCGTTCTTCCGCCTTGACTTTAGATGAGTCCCAAAAGTCCGGTACGAAGGGCTAGAAGATGAGCCGAGTAGATAAAGCGGGGCGAAGAAATGCGCGGTATGTGGTTATAGTCGCGATTAAGTGGGGAGGAATTGAAGGAGAAGGATTTGCAATTAGAACACGAATGGACATAGCACTTTGAATTAGAAGCTTACAATCTGGACAGGAGATTCGGGTGTAGGTTCTGATAAGTCTGGGAGCCTCACGTCGAATGATGATGTAGACGGTGTAGATGACGCTACTGTAGCGCGAGCTGGTGCAGATGTGGACAGATCCCGGGTCTGCGGTTGGGCCTGCTTGGGAGCTACAGACTCCGGTGCAACAGCGTCCAGTGCATTCTTCTCCTCCTTTTGCTGGATGCGCGTAATGAGGGTTGCCTTAGAGCCAGAACTGCATACGCATAGAAGCCATAAGTCATAACAAAAAACAGCTGTCAGAAAGCCAGCGTCTAGCGCCGAAGCCAGAAAAAAGTTTTGCAAACTTACATTGGCAAGCCCTTCGAACGCGCTAATTCCCTTAGTTCTGCAACAGACTTGTTCTCGTAGGTCTTGGAGAGCAGGACGGTGGACACGAAGTTGCGCGTGCATTTTGAACTGGAGACCGTGCGCAGTTGTGTGCGAGCTAAAGAGCGCAACATGGTGGGCGGTGATGAACGTTGAGCACACGGCTGAAGGACCCGAGGTTAGGCGCCGTTGACGTCGACCGAAGACCAAACGCACGTGACATTGCGCTGATTTCCTTATCTGGACTTCAGTAGCTCGGAGCTTCTGAGCGTACCAAGTAGTGGCCCGGGTGTCTGCTAAAAACTAAATATCGATTAGCACCGACTGCACCGCCTAATAAGCGTTGTACACGACGAGAAAGCATATAAAAGCGAGGGCAGAGGGCAGCACAGCAGTCTAGAAAGTTCGCGCATTTATCAGGACGATCAAAGCACAGCGGGTGCAGAACATGAGGCGTTGCTTGATATAGAGGTAGACTCCAAGCCTCGCTGTTGACGCATTTTTGTTGTTTTGTTGATTGATCTTAATCTGCATAGGCTGCGTTTAATCTGCATTAATCCTGGAATCGTTCGTGGCCATCGCCATTATTACTATCGGGTCGGACACGCACACACGCACACGTTAACACCGCGACCGGTCTCTGCCACCTGGGCTCGGGGCTCAGCCTGATTCTGAGGCAGTTCCAGTCGCACTTCCCGCACACCACAGGCCATGCTCCTCTCTCCTGCGTACGAGTCACCCTTTTGCTCTTTCGTCTTGCCCGCGCCTCATCTTGACGCTTTTCGCACAAATAAACAGGTCCCAAGACTCCTCACTCCCCCAAGGCTTCTGGTCAAAGATCACAAAGAAAGGCGGCAGAGACGACAAGGCCGCGCAGCAAGCTCACATGGCGTTGTCAAGGCAGAGGCTCGTCACCCTCGTCCATGGCGAGATGGAGACAGTCAGGATGGTGAGCTCGTCTTTGTTCGTCTATGTTGCGTCTTGGCTCACCTGCGCCGTCAGCTGCCCAACACCTTCGCTGTATGTTCGCTCTCGCGCCAATCTTCGGATCTTTCATTTGTTGAATCGCAGGTCTCTAGGATCTCGAAGCCCTCGCGCGCGACTGGGTAAAGCCTCCCCCAGACGCTGCTTTCTCTCTCCGGATCCCCGTTGAATATGCTTCCTTCCAAGCGGCTGTAAGTCCGACACCACTCAGTAGATATGCAGCATACTCATTAATTCCTATACTTTAGCGTTTCATCAATGGGCCATATATTTGGGTATGAATGCTTTCTCGACCCCGCTATCTGAGTCTAAATCAACGCCTCTCTCAGTTAACATCCGAAGACTCCTACCAGATAGCCATCCTTGGTGTACAGGGCTCGCGAGTTGAAATCTACAGCGATGCGCCACCACCGCCAGACGAACCTCCGTGAGTGTCATATTCAGAAGCGAGTTGTGTTTGTTAGTCTGACTGTTTTCAATGGTGCAGTCCGCCACCGTAAGTTAACCTCGTCTGCACACCGTTGCACGTGTTGATCATTATTTATAGGCCCCCACCTATCTTGGAGATGGACGGCATATTCAATTTGGAGCTTGAGAAAAACAGAATGGTTGCACTCGACGTGACGTTGACCTCTGACGAATTGGACATGTCACGAATGGAAGACGGTACAACTGTCGCGGGAGCCTTTTGGGGAAAACTTGATATTGTGCACGACGGTGATACGCATAAGATGGAATTCAGCGGAACACGACTTCAAGACCAATCATACAATCCGGACTTGCTAGTAGACCAGCGTGTCATTAGCAAGCTTACCGTCGCAGCAAAACCAGCAACTGCAAAATGCTTCTTGAGCATATTTGCCCCAACACAGGAATACTGTGAAGTCAATATCTCCTTTTCTCCTGCGTGGAAAATCGGTGTCACCTGGCCACCAGCAGAAAACCAAACAGAAGACAAGTTCAAATACTTCCTTCGTGTTCACCCCGGAGGTGCTCTAGAGCACTTTGAGACCGAAACTGTTGTCACCTCAATTTACTACGAAGCTATGTATGTATTTTTCCTTCTGATTCCTCAATACCCGGCGTTCTCTAACACAACCCCCTAGGCCTGATCCTCTGATGTTTGACCCCCAATCCCTTGTGGCACCATATAATAGTTATGCCATGAGCTTCCGTGAATTCGTTCCTCATATCACGAAGGTTCTGGAACAACTTGGACTGACATTGCAAGCACGCACTAACTTCATCAAGTGCGTATCTGTGTTCATTACCGGTCTAATCCCGTTTCTGTGTGCATCGTGCTGATGGTCTCTCCTTTTCGCTCTTCTCGCTGTTCCCATATCCCCATCTTCTTCGTCATGCTGTGGAACAACAAAAAACAGTCACAACCTTGCTGCATTCGCGTCCCACAAGTACATCTCGTACCGCTTCATGTCACCCGGTCGTCTCGCGCGTGCGATCGATATCTCCGTAACGCACGACCCGTGCATCTGGACGCGCATCTTCCTCATGTTCCGCGGTCTCTCGGATGACGACATGGGCGACTTCGCCAGCGCGGGTGAGAAAGAGGCCAACATGCAAAATTGGCGTGAGGTCGTGGGCTACTCGGAAGCCTCCAAGGACCCCGAACAATTCCGCGTCCTCGAAGTTTCGCTACTGGAGTGTACATGATCTGACTGTATTGAAATGCTAGTGCTTGCAGCTTTGGTATGGGCGGTGTCGGGATGGACTTGTTGTATCTATGTATGGCTTGGAGCAGTCAGTGTCTTATTCCATATCTAGCGCTTGCTTGATCTCTTCTCATTCTGTTTTCCTCCTCGATCACCATTTATCACCATTCTTATCAGAAATTTCTACTCGTTTGTCCCTCTACATGTAGTTGTCTTCTTTTCCATCTATTCAACTTGTTGTGTACCTCTTTTCCTACATACCTTCTTTTACTACTCATCCCCTTTGCTCATATCATAGTAGTGTGTGCATTGCACTCTTCTCGTCTGATTGTTCTCACTCTTCTGCTTCTATACATATAACTATCATTGCTAACGACCTTCTCAACTTTTTTTTTCTCGATCGGTCTTTCTCCGTTTCTTCTCTGCTTGCCTCGTGTATCGATACCTGCTTTCTGGTGTGATATCCGCTTGTTGTCTACCTGTCTGTCGTTTCTTTTAGATACACAATCTGAATTAATAGTCATCATTCATATGCCGATGGTCGATAGACTTTTGTCCTAACCTATTACTGTCAAAGCATCGGACCGGAGTTCTGTTTACTGCTGGTCGGCTTCGTTGGAAGTAAACCATTTGCTTTTGATGCATGTCAAGGGGTTCTGTGAAGCACATGTCCTACAGACCCCGCCGGTGTGATAGGGGCCCTCATAAGTGTATTCTGGGCGAGAAAACTGAATGGCGTTCGTTCTTTTGCCTGCGGCACAGCGTTCAATTGTCAGGTGAGGGGGGGGGGGGGGGGGGGTAGGTTGTATTGGTAGGAATAAAGCTTTGCTTCTGCTGCGAGTCGTGTTTTTCTTTGGAACATTTGATGTACAAGGCACTGTAAGCAGAGCGTTGATCACCGCCCTGTTACATCGTTACATAGTAGCAAATAGCAAAAGGAGGTATTCGACTCGGATGATCGGAGGACACTATCACGCTGGCACGTAACGCACGTTACGCGTCCGAGTCGTGACAACGCGCTATGTCACGAAAGCCGACACGTGATGTCACACGTGAACGCGTCGGTAATGGGAGCGTGTTGTTTGGTGAGGTGCCTGTCAGACCACTGTCCTCACGCTTGCTAATACACTGTCCACACTTCCGACCATCCTTACCTACTCTATCTACACAGTTGTGCCTCTATCGACTTAGCCGTCGTAATCGACGCCCGCCACCCACCGTCATCTTTAAGATCAATGGTCTACCTACCCCCTCCACAATTCGAGACCCCTACACGCCCTGGATACGAAAGAGCGTACTATGATATCCTCTCAACGCACCGCCGCTCGCCGCTTTCGTCTGCGAGCTCGCTTATAATGCTTGTTGCTCCTGACGTAGACGCATTATGTGCCTCACGGATGTTAGCGGACTTGTTGAAGCAGGACGATATTATGCACAGAATCATACCTGTGTCTGGCATGAATGAACTAGAAATTATTCGTGACGACCTAGTCTCAAACACTGAGGTGCGCCACCCCTGTCTGAACCTACATTCTCCTTAACTCTAAGGCTTTTTTTTTTGTACAGCTCAGAACTCTCATCCTAATAAATATGGGCTCCATCCTCGACTTACCTTCGCCAGAGTGGTTTGGTGATTTCCCGGAACACCTCAGGGTGCACGTCATTGACTCGAATCGGCCTCAAAATTTGTCCTCGCTATTTGGCCCTGATGAGAAAATCGTAGTTTGGGATGACGGTGGAGCTGAAGACCTGCAAGAACAGAAGAAGGCCTGGGAGAAGCTCGCTTATGCTCCTGAAGAGGATTCCGATGATGATTCGGAAGACGAGGAGGATGAGGAGGATGAGGAAGACTACGACGGTGAGGAAGGGCAGGGATCCTCGTCTTCAGGCAAGAGGCGACGCACTTCCCCTGGTTCAAGACGAAAACGGCGTAAAGTGGACGAAGTGGGTCTTCATTTTCTTCCCATTTCTCGACAGGTTTAATGTTCTCGTAGGATCCTAATCGCATATCACGAGAAGATCGTGAACTCTACGCGTCCATCATTGAGAAATACTATATGGCTGGTACATACTATGGACAAGCCGCCTCCACCACTATCTACTTTCTCGCTACGGTCCTCACCCGAACCGATAACGATCTCTTATGGCTTGCTATTCTGGGCCTCACATACCAATATGTCACAGCTCGAATACCTCGAGAGACATACGACAAATACTATACGATTTATGAAAGTGAGGTAATCCGTCTGAACAAGGATGTAGTAGCGGGAGGACGGAGCGCGAATAATGCAAGAGGTCCGGATGATCACTCCATACGGATTGCTGAGGAGCTCCGCTTTATGCTATGGCGACATTGGAATCTTTATGATGCTATGATGCACTCAGGCTACGTTGCTAGCAAACTAGGCATTTGGAGAGAGAAAGGCCGAAGACGATTGCATGGCCTCCTAGCAAAGATGGGGTATGTAGAGGGCTAACTACATATTTTCTCACCATGCTGATTATGTTTATCAGCTTCTCTACAATTCAGAGTCAACAGACCTACTCACACATGGACATGGTGCTCAAGAAAGACCTTCAAGCTAAACTAGAGTCCATAACCCCCGAATACGGCATGGTGGAGCTCACCTACTCGTCTTTCACTCGATGTTGTGGATATCGATCTCAACCACTTAGTGCAGCGGATAGCGTTGAGGCTGTCAGTGCACTGCTCGACGCTGCTGGTGGTGTGCGACTGGAAATAGAAGTAGAAGGGGCTCGCAACGGCGGGGAGTGGTTCGGTGGAGGCAAGGTTTGGCAGCTCCATGGACAAGGCTCAGGAAATAAATGGCGCGATGATGAGAGGGAGAACATCCCACCAGGTGAGCAAGCTGCCCCCAGGAAGCCTACGGAAGAGAATGGGGAGGAGGAAGAGGGAGGCAAGAAACAAGTGCAGTGGTGGGTGCGGAATTTCTGGTCAGCCTTTGATTCTCTCAATGAGTGAGCATCTTTCCTCTACTATTCTTGATTTATTATGCATTGATCGAGTACTGATATCCCCATTTATTTACCCTTTCCCCTGAACTTATGCTTTTCAGTATCACACAACTCCGTGAGGCGCTGCGCTTGTCCATGACGCTACATCGGGCGGTCATTCGTCAGGGGTCGTCTCTCATCGACAAGCACGCGATTCGGACGATGCGTGGACACCGGGTTGTCGTCGTTCAACAGGGTCCAGATCTCGCCTTGTTCTGCCAACCTGGTGCCCTGGCCCGCCTGGCGAGATGGCTGGTCGATGCAATGCGAGACCGTGTAGCAGGAACAAACATTAGTGCCTTTTCGAAGAAGAAAAGCTTGCCGTTTGTGGTTGCATGCTTGAATGAGAAGGAGGAAACATATCTCGTTGTTGGAATAAATGCAGCACTTGAGTTCGGCGACGTTCGGAAGAAGTAAGATTTTCTCTTCTTTCTCTTCTGCCGTTCTATGTATTTACTGAATTCTGTTGCGTTGAACAGTGAATTCGGTCTCGCTTTCCTCGATGCAAAGGAGCGTTGTAATGCAAGGACGAGACATGGTTCATTCGATACCAACGTCCTGGAGATTAAGAAAGAAGATCTGGACCTCTTTTTGCAAACACTTTGCGAGGGCGTCAGGCGATGACTCTACACCATACATTTTGGACCACTTAGCAACTATAATCATTATGCACATCTTATTTGCTTTCGGATCATTACAGCTGTTTGTAGAACTCTTATTTAATGTACACATGTACGTTTCCGATGTATCTTTTACAAAATCTGTGATGCAATGCAGTCGTCTCCTGGAGTTCATGTTTATCTCTTTCGCACTCTCATACGAGTGCATCTTGGATCGCCCTTATGATTCATATCCAACAAGGTTGATGGCCTTACCGCTTCCTTCCGGGACCCTTCGGCCGGGCGAAGCTACGGCCCTCATCAGCTCCAAGCCTCCCACCGACTTTCGTTTCTGAAGTTACACCGCCAGACACACCACTCGAAGCATCGTCGACTTTCAGCCCGAGCTCGGAAACGAGGTACTCTTCGTTGATCTCGGATGGATCGGCTGTTTGAACTTTGCGCGATGCAAAAACGGAAGAAGATCCCTCGAGCAGCCCTTTTGCTTGCATCATGGACGAGACGACGCAACAGGAGTAGAGCATCCTGTCTTTAATAGGCGAACTCGACGGGCAGGAGTAGATGAAGACTGTCGCAGTGTTTAATACGCTTCGGTTAGCATGGAGCAGGTAACTTTGGACGACGTACTAATCTCTCTTCTTGGGGAGCCGGTATGGTTGTGGTTCCAGGCGTAGAAGGAATACGCTGTAGAGCAGCTTTCGGTAAATAGGACTCAAATGGCGATCTGGACACATACAAGCTTCTGAAGAAGGAAGAGCAGATGCAAGTTTCGAGACGGGTTGGCTAGCAGAGGATTTCACATTGAGGGTCTCCGTAGCAGTATCAATAGACTACAATATTGAATCAGTGATCCTTCCGAGGGTTAGTCCTTCTCAAGTGAAGACGAACCAATAACAACAGATGATCATCATCGCCTTGTCCAAGCTCCTTCACAGCAGCCTCTGCGTCCTCACTCCAAGCCAAGCCAACTGTTCCGACATGAGATCTCCTTGCGCCCGTGCCTTCGTAAGTGGTACCTCCGGCTTTGCGCTCTGCCTCAAGGATATCTGCCAGTTCTTTCTCTCGCGCAGAGAGGGGCTTCGGGGCCGCGTTGTGGACTTTGTGTGCGGCATAGGATTCCGGTGTGATGTCTGCCTTGGACGTCGCGAACAGATTGTCAGAGAAGTGAGTCGATCCAAGCCCTTTGGTGAGAGCGTTCCGAGTTGAGGCATACAACATCTGCTCGTCATAGGAACGTCAAATGTTCGACACCAATTAGTTTGGTCTTCGACGTTTCTACTTGAGAGTCTGAAAGTAGTGCTTCACACACCTTGTCACGAACTTTCGCCGTGTCTGGAACGTAGCTGATGGCCAGCCAAGATGATTTCGCACCGCCGAGTCTAGCTAAGATATATGCCGGGATGTTTTCTTCCAGAAGTGTTTGAAGCTTTCCGAGATCATCTTCGAGAGCAGCTCCGCTAGGTGCGATGATACCATCTGGGACAAGGCTCTCTAGATACAAGATCAGGAAGCAGATCTAGAGAAGACAGAACTTTAGGATTTTTATTGACCGTTTTGTATCGCGACTTTCAGAAAGCGAGCTTCGTTTGATTCGACAGCATTTGCGAAGGCCTCTTTGAGCTCGGGTGATATTCCTATGCCAGACGCAGCAGCCATCGCAAAAAAATTGAGAAGGCGTTATCTGCGAAGTACGACTTTGACGCGACGCGACGGCTGCTTGAACTTGAAACTTGATGATGATGGATTAAATTGCCTTTTCTGGCTGCGTGTGCTGTAGTATTAGCTTGAGGAGTCTCAGTTGCAAATGCTTCACTCTTGTTCATTAGACGACGGTCAGTCACGCTTGGACTGGCATGAGATTCGGACTGCATGCTAGTGAGCAGTATTGTTTCGTCTAAGAGATAAATCTCATTCTGGTCGTCTTCGCAAATTGTTACTAATATGCAATTCTGCCTTGCAACTTGATTAGAAAAAATAACTTCATGGAAATATACAGACGTCTGATTGCGACTACTAGGTTATAGTAGTATATTGAAGGTCAGGTAGGTATTAGCATGGTGAAGGTATGTTCATCGTCACAAGAAGGTATGGTCCGTATCCGAAACTAAAGCGTAAAACGTTGCTTGTTTCGAAGAGAAGCCCTCAATTACATGTATGACTAAAAAATGCAAGCGGAATGCGCTGATGATGATGATATCTAATGAGAAGGCTGCCGTGGTATTAGTACTAGGCTAATTGATTTTGGCACGTATTACGCGCCGTTGCGTGACTGTGACGCGACGCGCCAAATGTACCATTTGTGACAATACGTGTTTCAGGCTGCAGTGTCCTGAGTGGACCGGCTTGCCACCCCGTCTTCTATCTCGAACCTCACGCTTTATTTTTTGCATATCTGTATCTGTACGACCGACATGCCCAAGCTCACCGAATAGTACGTGGATTTACCGTTGTTTTCGAGCAGCCGCTGACTTCTTGACAGCGAACTGGAGCGGGAAGCAAACATTGCTCGAAATCTAGCTCTACTCCAGGAGTTGGATATTAAGGAGGCTAGCTTCGTTTCAAGGAAGACGGTCGAAAAGTTGAAAGCGGAGGTCAAAGCGAAACCTATACAACCAACGAAGAGGGTCAAGCGCGAGAAGACAGAAGTCGCGCCCAGACGCCAATCGCTCCGGCTTCGGAAAGAAGCGATAGACCCAAATGAAAGTCCAAGTAAGAAGAGGAAGCGCGAGGTACGCATAGAATCGTCAGTACACTGTCGCACAATCTTGTTGATCTCGGAAATGAAAAGGCAGAAGCGGAGGCGCATCGAAGACGCGAGGAGGAGGAGCGCCTAGAGGCTGAAGAGCGGGCACGGGAAGCAAAAAGACCACGACATCAGGAGCTTGACCTTTCAATACTGACCCAGGCCGACGATATATCCGACAAGGGGCTTTCCGAACTCAAGGCGTGTCTGAACAGTATGATACAGGAAAGGCATCCTCGGCAGATAGGCGACATGAGCGAATTTACCTACGACGAAGACAAGGACCGGGAAAGCGCCGAAGTATCGAAGCTCAGAGAGAAACTATCAGGAATGAAGGTCGTCAGTCGCGCGAAGGTAACACAAGATCGAATTTACAGTGCGGCCTACCATCCGGAGAAATCGAAGGATTTGATATTTTTCGGCGGTATGCGCACCCTTTAATGTAAATTCTGATGGTACTGACGGACCGTTTTTCTGAAGACAAACATGGACACCTCGGTATCTGGGATGCTCAGGCGCCTTCGGAAGAGATTGAAGATGAAGATGGCGATGTACATGCACAGGAAGACCGAGAAGGTGGGAAATATTGGCGTATGCAACCACATTGGCCAGCAACATCGAAATCGTCCATAACTTGCATAAAAATGGACCCATTAGACGCTCACAGCGTGCGTGTCGATCTTTTTAAGGTCTTGTATGCCAACTAATTTATTTTCATTTTGAAGGTATTTACAAGTGCATACGACTGCACAATCCGTCAGTTGTCTTTCACATCTGGCATCTCTACCGAGATATTTTCTATGGATGATGTGCTCATTTCGAGTATTGATTTACCGCCAACGGGGAATGAGATATGGGTATCCGATGCCGACGGTGGACTAAGTCACCTGGACCTGCGGGAAGACAAATCAAAGGCACGACGCTGGTATTTGGCAGAACAGAAAGTTGGTTGCGTTAGTGTCAATCCTACGAGTCCTCACATGCTACTTCTGTCCTCAAATGATAGGACAGCCAAGTACGTCCCTCTTTTTGAGTATATATTAATATTGAATAACTAAGTCTTGTAGGATCTGGGATGCTCGAAAGCTACTGGGAATGCCTTTCGGTACATTGATTGATTCTGATTCCAGGACCAATGAACTGGAAGATGTTGTAAAATATGATACTTCAAAGGCTGGCAAGGCTACTTTAGTTGCTCAGTGGCCGCACGGAAAGTCGGTCAGCGCTGCATACTGGGACCCGCGTGGGAGGAGCATCATTAGCACATGCTACGACGACAAACTCAGGCGTACGTTTCCTTTCTTTTGTTACTGGCATTATAGAAATTGACCGAAAATCCACTACCGATATTTCCACCGCAGTATGGGACATTGCCGATGAATTAAACAAAGGCGGGCCGTTCCGGTCCTTCAAACCCTATTGTCAGATTAAACACAACTGCCAAACTGTGAGCCTAGAAACTCGTCTGATGTATTCTCATCTGCATTGCTAACAAGCTTCCGTTCTGGTTGCTGCCGGAAGGGACGTTGGCTGACTGTCCTGAAGGCGCAATGGACCCCGAATCCAGATGTTTACCCACATTTCACGGTCAGTCTTTTCCATGGAAACCTCAGAGAAATCGTTATTGTAGCTGATATTTCCATTCTATGTGCTTCTTCTTCAGATCGGCAATATGGATCACAGCTTGGATATCTTTAGTTGTAAGGTGAGACTCTGGTGGACACTACTAATGAACATATCACACTGAGTCTTTTGCGTTTTTTAAAAGGGAGAAGTCCTTGCACGATTATCAGATCGTCGACGGTAACTGGGTTCAAGCTCAATCCTTTTCCGAATTGACACTCACTGGCTGACTTTAGGATATCGGCCGTACAAGCCGTGACATGCTCGCATCCGAATGTCGCTGAAAGGGCAGCTTCCGGTAATGCAAGTGGACGATGTGTTTTGTGGGCGCCTATGTTACAAAATTGATGAAACACCTTCAAATTCGGACAAGGCACGAGTGAGCCTACTCTTTATTCCCTCATTTATTTACTATTTCGGAAAATGTTGTCGGCGGAATATGATGACAGGGCAAGGAAAGCCCTAGATCCAATTTGGAATGACGGATTGAGCGACGGTGTAGTCGGGCGGTCCGGCTAACCTTCTTATGATCGACTGAGAATATGTATGCTTCTTATTCTACTAAGCGCTCTTGTCCTTTGCAGACGGCATATAAAGGCATCATGTATAAGCGCTGCAATATGCCTGTACACATCCTCTGAAGGCTACGGCTGGCTTCGTATTCTCACTCATACTCGCGTTCGCCAATAGCTACGCCTCCGTTGCCCCGCTTAAGCCTCAAGGACATAGGCCCGGCCCCTATCTGACGGCACGCTATATTTGTATTCGTACAGTTCACTTGCATGACCTGGAAAGCGGCACTCCAAAGTTAATCTTGCAACACAGCTTCTCTCTATCTCTATAAAAGCCTCGAAGGCCTAATATCGTCTCATTGCCAAGCTTCGCAGCACTTCCCCCCACGTTATCATCTGTCTCTCTAAACATGGGACCCTTTAAACATGGGAGCAACCCTCATTCAATCTTGGGCTTTTTCTCCAACGATTTCATCCCGACTTTTCGTGCTTTTTATCGCCGCAAGTCGAAGTGCGACTCTGACTTCGGGACATCTTCTTCATCTTCTGAGACCTCCTCTGTCG
This sequence comes from Trichaptum abietinum, assembly GCA_910574555.1. Taxonomy (NCBI): domain Eukaryota; kingdom Fungi; phylum Basidiomycota; class Agaricomycetes; order Hymenochaetales; family Trichaptaceae; genus Trichaptum; species Trichaptum abietinum. The sequence continues at coordinate 3,312,175 of CAJTBE010000001.1, forward strand.
TATCATTCTCGCCCCCCACGCCTTCGTCGCCGCTTCCATTGCAGCTTGAACTAGACTCTTCCTTCTACAAAGTGGGTTAGATAAATCTGCTTGTTGCGGAATAACAACTCATGTTTATGAAGGAAATGGATAGCTTTAGCACGACTTTTGACAGTCACCTCGGTCAATATGGATCCCAGCCATCCATCTATGATGAGAACGCCATGTTCAACAGCCCGCATGCCCTCTCCAGCGACCTGTCTGCGACAAGTGTGGATCCCCTCGGAAAGCAAATGAATCTGCAAAACGAGGCACGGTACTCTGTCGATGCTCACAATGGCGTTTGTGATGAAAATCCTAGGGCGCTTTCGGTTCATCCGACCAAGGAAGCCCTTCAAGCCTTCCAAATGACACCCATCTCAACTGAGGACAACAATGTAAACCCGGTACGCACGGTTGTCGAGATATTATACGTTACTTGACTTATAAAAGGTTGCATCCGCACCCCTCCCCTACGTACAGATGGACCCCATATACTTCAGCGTCTTCGCTTCTGATGACACCCAACATCCCGAGCTCTTGGCCGATGCCGCTGGAATGGAGAGCACCTCCAATGCTCTTGATCTCTTCATTCCTAGCGATATAAATACCTCAGTCATGCACGAAGTGGATGACTATCGATCATACTATGACAAGACACAAGTGGCGCATCCTCAGGTTCAGCAGAATGAAGGCAGTTTTGTTGATAAATCTCTTCTTAGCAACGCCGCCCATTCCCAGAATATTCTGCAGAGCGGCCCATCTTCCTACTCCCAAGGACGTCAACTCCGCTCCAGTACTAGAAAGCGCATGATTCGTCCTATCTTGGATGAAGACTCCGAAGGGAATGACGGAAGCAAAAACGACAAGGACCCGGATTGGCACCCGGGTGTCTCAAAGTTCTGTCCCTCAAAGCGCGCAGCTGCGTCTATGCGCCACGATCTCATATCTACGTCTCCTTCCAGAAATGCGACACCACTCAGCTCACTCTCCTTCGAGGAAGACGAGCCACCGAGACGCAAACGTAAAAGGACATCGATCAGCGATGCCGATGAGTCACCCAAGAAAAAGCCCTCGACGAGTTCGTCTTCGTCCTCGGCCTTCCGCTGCGACAAATGCGACAGGACCTTCTCGCGTTCAGCCGATCGAGAGCGGCACAGGCAGTTCTTCCACAATCTGCGCCGGCTGCCATGCCCAACATGCGCGGGTGAGTTCTCGCGCCAGGACGCGCTGCGGAGACACATCCGGGCAGGATGCAAGGGCAAGGGCAGGAAGAGGCGCACAAGGAGGTGGGAACTTGAAATTAAGCTCGGCATCGAAGGCGCTAGGGACCCGACTGCAGAAGAGCTCGAGGAGGATTATGACGAGGAGGACTGAGCGTCCAAGTCGTCCTGTCCATCGATGAACCCCATCAAACTTCGCCGCGGACTCGGAACTGCGCTTCCGCAACTCAAACTTCGCATTTCCATCCGTTACCATCCATCGACGCATTACTTAGCTATCAATTGTTTATCGTATTTGCTCCTCTTTTCTTGTTCTCTGCATTTTTGCTATCTTACTCGCTTTCTCCCTCCGCATACACACTGTATTCCTATCTCACCAACACTTGTACCCTCCCCTCAGCTCCTGCTTTGTTGTTTTTTTCGCATCCCCTTTGCTATCCTTGTCCATTTGTTGTCTTGTAGCTCTCGTATATAGTTCTTGCTTCGCTTAGTTGTTCTAATTCATTTCTTGGAATGTCTGGTTCATTCTATCACACGATATACACATGGGCTGTCTGCACCGTGGGTTAATCTGTGAACATAGCCGGATTTGACAAGGAAATCCTGGTATCTGGCCTACCAAGTATACTTCCGCGAACTATGTGATTCCGCAAACGCTACTTTGTACCGCCTTCGGATGGCACATCGGGCACAAGATGACTGGGACGGCGAGGCTTTACAAGTAAGTTCCACTCTCGATGCGAATGAGCATACGCGTACAGCGGCAGAGGTGGGGGGAGGTAGCCTGAGTCAACTTGAGTAGATAATAGAGCTACTAGGATAGGGTCACCCATGTCTCTGACTTCTTCCAGGAGAAATGAATTCGAGATTCCATCAATCTCATCTGTGCCCAAAAAGGAATGAGCGCTTTCCAAATTTGGATGATACTCAGGCAGGCTGCCATTGCTTCTCGGGCGCTAGTCTCCCCTCATCTATTATCACGGAGGAGATACGCATGAGAGAGGGGGCCGCGCTCAGTATAAAGGTATACATACCAGACAATTGCACGAGATTTCGAAAGCACAAATACTGCGAAAGGGGGAAGGGGAAAGACAACCAGGATCAAATAGTCATGAGTATCTTGGGCGCCTAAAGAACATCCCAAGATGATCTATGTATCCCAATCGAATACAAACAGCAACCGAGTCGCACCTTGTGTAGCCTTGTATTCCTGCTAAGACGACCCTAATCTCAAACACGAGGAAGACAATTGCAGTGATTGTGCGATTATATGGGCCGGGTAGTTAATGAAGATCCCAGTATACGTAAACGCATACTTCTGTACCCGTGTGCACGGCGTAGCTGCCCCTTTGATGTTACGATATACAGTTTAGTGATCTGATAAGCGAGCATGATGGGCCTTTCATTAAACTCTGTACTTGAGCTGCCTTGAACCATACTCCTTCGACACACCTTTTGTCACACAGTATGTTCATGTGCTAGTATGCCGAATACTGGAAGATGATGGCAGTCAGGAATCCTCAGGATAGAACAGATCGAGGGGGAAAAGAAGCACACTGATCATTTGATTGTAGGAAAGCTAGTTCACGATAAGTACTAGGATCATAGGACCTTGTAGGGCGTCGCTGTGACGATCTAAGGGGGCAGACTAGCTCGAGTTGGCGAATTGGCTGCCATGTAAGGCGAATCGCGTTCGAACGGAAGGAGTCCGAGAGATCAGGTACATATTGAACAAAAAGCCCCAGTCGGGGAACCTTGAAAGGACATGTGCGTTGTTCATCAAAAATGCCTTTTTGTTTATCTCGCTTTCGTCGTTTTTGTGTTTTTGCCAGCGCCTATGGCTGTCAGTAAATACGAGCTTCGCGGGAGCGATTTGATAAAGCTGGCCTGGAAGTTCCATTGTATGACAAGATCTTAGCGTATGATCGCGCTCGACCTCTCGGCGGAGTCAAAGATCTCAAACTCAGAATCGCAACTGAATGGCAGGCAAAATGACGCTGTGTCCCCCGCGGAGCAGATTGGTTGAATCTATCTTCAAGCAAAGCATCCTTCCTTGGGTTTTCAGTTATGAATAGTTTGTTTAACGCTCAGCGCCCATCTATGACTCGCTATTCAAGCATGATCATTTGAACTTCAGTCAGGAATCAAGGACTAGCAGATGGGCATTGGGAATCGGAACATGCGGCGGGAAGGGTGGGGAGGGGGACGAGATCGCGGAGGTCCGGCAGAGTTGGAGGTCTCGGAGAATAGATTCAGTTTGGCAGATTTCTTTGTCCTGTACAAAGTCAATTGAGTATAAGACCAGGAAAAACACACGTTTGAGATGGGGTTGGTACGTTGGGGGTTTTGATTGTAGATGATCGAAATGATCGAAATGATGAATCCGGGAGGCTGGAAGGAACGTTGGAATTGCCGCAGTGACAACCTACATATGTCCTCGGGAAAAGGTACGTGTCTAGTATATGTTCAGGAAAAAAGACCTGTACTTCCAACTTCCGTCTGCGGTAGCGCATCTTCGTTCTTGCGCGGTAGGTAAAGGTCGAGCAGACTTATTCGAAGATCTTTAATTTCCCGGCCAGATTTGTTAGGTGGCTTGATGGTGAATATACATATGTGGCTAGCGTAGTAGTGCAAGCAACACAGGCATGCCCAACAGCATGAGTCCGTCCACGATGAGCTTTTTTTTGAATTTAATATACAACAGATGATAGACAGACATACTGCAGCTTATCATGACTTTCTGTCCAAAGTTATTTCGCCTCGTGTGCCTGCTAAAACATCCCGAACCTCAACTACAAAGTATCCGAAAGTTTTGATACCTTGCTCCAGTGTCCCCAGTAGTTTCCATTCTGATCGACATGATATGTGCAAGCGAAACATGGTCGACATAGGTGGCTTGATGCGGTTTAATTTCAGCAATGATGGAAAGGCTAGAACGCATGTCACAAGTCGGGCGTCTTGTGAACTCTGTGGCATCAGAGGAAAACGACGATCCCAGAGACAAACTCCACAAATAATTGCCCTGTCCTTCAACCTGCCATCTGCGGAAACGAAACCGAGTCATCATTCCTATGCAGGAGACTAAAGATCGAGGAGACATGTCCTTGGATCTCTCATTTTCCGGCTCAGGCCCAGTGTGTGACCTTAACGGCCAATGCGAGAATATCCAAGGGCCCATGTGAAACAGTGCAAACAAAACGAGGCGCAGAAAAGGGGGTGACGTTTATCGAGATCTCGTCTTCGAGATATGGAACTGTGTTCAAGGCAGTGAGAAGACCAGGACAAGAACCAGTCCGTCTTTTCGAAAGAAGCAGATTTGATGCAGATACCGACATGGCCTACGAAAAATAGATTCAGACTCCTGAACCCCACGGCGCGAGGGTTCTACTAGTAGTATGAGCCCCTGATTGTTTTGGGCACGGCTACGCATAGGACATGATTATTCGTTTCCTCGCCCGAACTTGTCTCCTCGATGAACGAACTAGCCACCGGTGGTTCTTGCGCCCCGCGTGGCGCTGCCTTTCCCAGAGGGGGGATGCGGGAGTATGCCTACTCACTCATTACGGGTCCTTGACTTGAACCATATCAGCAGCTCGACCTCTAGCGCTAACCTGCGATCACAAATATCCAACGGCAATAATTCATATGTCCTTGGTGCAATCACACTTTCTATAGCAGAATTATCCTCAGCTACGCCACAGATATCAAAGCCATAGAGTCTACGAACCTCTATACATTACTGGAATATTCTCTTGTGATTCCTGGACTGCTGGCGACTTCCATCAGATCGGACGGTTATTCCTGCCCTCCCTCAAAGCTGACCAGAACAGAATCGCAAGAAGCATGATCAATGGCACAGCATCTATCACATTGCGATGCATGTGAAAAGAGTTTAAATCAAGCGCCAGGCCACGAATAAGTTGTGTTTAAAGGGCGGGGGTCCGCTTTACCGTCGAAGCTCGGAGTTAGATCCAGAAGCCATTCGCGGTGATAGGAGGCGTGAATATTTTCTATGACTATTGGTTAGAGAGAGACACTGCAATGCAGCAAGTGAAGCATAAATGTAAAAGCCGAGAGAGTGAGATGTCAGAACAAGTCTATGTTGTGGTAAGAGAGAAAGGAGATGCGGGGGAAACTTGAATATGAAATTAGCGCCCGTGGGGTCATGTTATTGCGAAAGCACCTCGTCTCTTCCTACACCTCCCGAGCAACATGAAGTGAGGGCTCTGCTCTTCCTCCCTCTTTCCTCCTCCCACCATCAACGCACCCCTCGACGTTGTCCATCGGCGAGCTCGTTACGCGTACAAGCGCGCCGTCGGCAGTTTCGGCTCGGTCTCAAAGCTCCCCAACGATTTTTTGGCGTCGCACGATAATACATCTTACTCAGTACATTAGCAATATTTCTTAGCACTGGGGGTTCGGCCTTATCGCGCCCTTCCACCCTTTCCTCGCTGCTCCTCTGTCGCCCATCAGAAGACTTGAGACGTACAGATACATGCTAGCAACAGTCTTCCTCACTCCAGTTCGCACTGGCGGCCTGCCGAAGGCATCGAACGGCACTGCACGCAAACATGCTCGGACGATCTCCTCGTCGGCGAGCAGCAAGAAGGCATTGCCATTCTCTCTAAATAGTAATGTTAATGCAGCTGTTCATGCAGCGAAGGACGAGTTGCAGGCCGGGAGGACGTTGAGGATGATTATGTTTGGGAAGCCGGGTGCGGGCAAGGTGAGTTCACTTCGAACTGCTCTTTTCCAGCGTTCTTCCTATCCTTATTCATTGTACAGGGTACTCTTTCATCACGACTGGTCAATAAATACGACATCACCTCAATCTCAACGGGAGACCTCCTCCGTCAACACATTTCACAAAAGTATGTCTGACTTTGCTCAATTCGACTTCATGTCTAGTATTAACCGAAATATCGAATCAGAACTGAAGTGGGCCGCCAAGCTGAAGAGATAGTCGCCAAAGGCGACCTCCTCCCGGATGAATTCATGTTGCGTGTTGTTGCGAGTAAGTTGGACCAGCTGCGAGACAAGCATTGGATATTGGACGGCTTTCCGCGTACTATTGGTCAGGGCGAATTGCTAGACACGCACCTACGGTATGTTGCTGACACTGTTTCCGAACGATCGCATCTGCTTACCATGTCCTCTTTCCCTCTTCTACTGCCAAAATGAATAAAACACTCTGTCGATTAACACGCATATACGCATCATGCACACATATCGTATTCACATCAGGTCCACAAACACTCCGCTCACGCTCCTCGTCAACCTCATCATCCCCAACGCCATCCTCCGCGCACGCACCGCGAACCGGTGGGTGCACGCGCCGTCGGGGCGGGTGTACAACCCGTCGTTCAACCCGCCACGCGTGCCGGGGCGGGACGACCTCACGGGCGAGGCGCTCGTCCAGCGGCCAGACGACAAGCCCGAGGTGTTCGAGCGGCGGCTGCACGCGTACGAACGCGAGACGGCGCCGCTGCTCGGGTACTACGCCGCGCGTGCGGACGGCGTCGGGGGCGGGGGAGGTGGTGCAGCGGCAATGGGCGGCGTGGGGAAGGGCGGGCTGCGGATGGTTGCGCTAGAGGGCGAGACGAGCGATGAGATCTGGCCGGTGCTGGAGCGCACAGTAAGGGAGCTTTTTCCTTCTGTGAGGACGCGCGAGGAGATGGCGAGGGCGGAGGAACAGTCGCTGGCGAGGAGGCGGGGCGAGCCAGCTGCGTCGAGGCGTGATTTGGACGCAGCCTCAGAGGGGAGGGAGAATGCGGTACCTGCTGGTGCATCCTTGGCTAAGTAGCTTTTTGGATTCTTGGTGTGGAAGGGACGATTCTATCTCCTTATTTCCTTGGATTTGTATTCATCTATTCACGTTCATTTTTTTCTTCTGTTGAACTAAACATTCACGGCGGTATTTGACTCATCATACATGGCCTTGACTAATTGTCAACAATTTACGACTCATGACTTACACACAGGCTTCCAGAGTGTTGTATCGTAAAATCCTAGTAACAAGTACTTACCTTTTGTCTAAAATCTTTTTCGTGCAAATGTATTTGTATATATGTTCTTACTGCGAAATGCACATCGATTTGACCATAGCAGGGAGTCGGGTTTTATTAGCTTTAAGATACTTCAAAAGATGTATAGGGTGCATTAGGATCTACTGCTCATACTCCTTAATATCCCTCCTCTTCCCCCTTATACCCCACACGCCCCAGTTCGTCTTCACCATCACCCTCGGGTCGAAATCCGCCACCTCCCACTTCTCGCTCCCAAACGCGTTCTCCCCGGGCGTGATGACCCAATCGAACTCACCCGCAACGCCATCGCAGGTCGCGAGCGCCCGGACGTCGCGCTCGACGTCCGTCGGGCTGAAGCCGGTCACGAACACCGCGCATTTGGTCTGCAGGAGCATCGGGAGCGTGTCGCCCCACTCCGTCGGGGACGCGACCTGGAGGACGGGCTCGCCCGCGGCGGTGAGGTGCCCCGAGGGCGAGGGGAAGCCGAACCCGGGCGAGAAGAGGAAGAAGACGTCCGTGTACGGGTCGAGCGAGTCGAATAACGCGGGGTGCACGGACGCGTAGGGGGCTTGGATCCCGGTGAGTGCGAATTGCGCGCTATAGGGTACGGTGTAAGAGGGCGCGCCGTAGACGTTGAGAGAGGACCGTGTGCGCTTTTGCAGCGGGATGGGCGCGGGCGTGGGTGGTTGGTAGACGTTCGGGACGTAGCTCCGCTTGGACACATCGTCAGCTGGAGCCTCGCTCGTTGGAGAGGCTTGCTGAGGTTGCGATTCTTCTGCTTTGTCTCCCTGAGACGGTGCCGCACCGGTAGTCGCGTTCGCATTCGCATTCGTCTTCTCCCTCTCCTTCGCAAGCTCCTCCAGCTTCGGCAACGACACCTGGGGGCCCACGAAATGGACATGCAGGCTCACGCTCGGGAACAGCAGGCTCAGCTGCTCCCACACATTCGGGGGCAGGCTGCTCTCCGCGCGCGCGCCGAGCACGAAGATGCGGAACACGGGCTTCCCGACGCCCGCCTCCTCGGTCTCGGGCGCGCCGGGCGGCACGTGCAGCGTCGAGCGCAGCGCGGCGAGCGAGCGGATGCCTGCGGGCGTGACGCGCTGGTTCGCGAGCGTCAGGCCCGAGTTCTGGTGCAGCACGGAGGCGATGGTCATGGGATAGGTGAGCAGCTTCGAGGCGTGCCGCCGCATGCGCTCGGTGTCCATTGAGGGGAAGCCGCGTGTGTACCAGAAGACGTCCCAGTTGGCGAACGAGACGGTGTCGTCGTAGTCAATAGGTCCTGCACCACAAATAACATTGATGTTAGTATAATACACGAATGTGTCCTTTTTTCTATCTTGCTCACGTACCAGGCATCTCGAATTCCCTCATCCTCCTGCCGCTTCGTAGATCATGCTCGTCCTCATTCGCCTCCCGCAGCCGCCCACAATACCTCTGGTGCTCTTTGTCCGCCGCCCAATGCTCCTCAGAGCAGTGCGTCGGCCATCCACAGTCCGGGCACTCGAACTCGACGTGCTTCCGTTCGACGACATGCGGATGCCCCTGCGCATGGCTCGCCGCACACACAGGACAGGGCGCAAGCTTCTTGATCGCCTCCGCGCGCTGCCTAAGCGCAGGGAACGGTGACTTTGAAAACGGGTGGAAGAGGTCGTCTTGCGCGAGCACGGGCTTGGGCTTTTGCGGTGTCGATGCTGTCTTGCCGTCGGTGCTTTTGGACGATTTTTTGAAGAGGGAGAGGAAGGAACGCGTTTGCGCTCTAGATACGTTACATCTTGAGAGGAGATGACGGGGAAGGGATGAAGAGCACTGAGCTCGCAGAAGTGCTCGAGCACTGGATGTTGCGGTACGAGCAAGTGCCATGAAAGTCACTGTACGTGCGAATTTCCACTGTGTCTACCTTTCCTCGTCCCTGAGTGTTATGCAGTTCTACAACAGCTACTACTACATAACACAATACTTATGTATATATTCTCTCAAAAGCTCCTAGAACGCTGCTATGCACTTGAAGTTTCCCAAGTCAACTATTAAACAACCATCCTCATCTTCAGCTTGTCCTCGCGGACAATCTCGTCGCGCTTTGCCTCGAGCTCCGGCATGTCCCATGTACAGCTCACATACCGGCCAGCCAGCCACTCTCTGCGCTCCTTACACACCCAGACGAGCGTGTCGGCTGCGAGCTCAGGCGAGTCGATGAGCGCGGCGTGTCTGTCTTCGGACATCGTGAACGCCAGCTCGGTGGGGACGGACCCGGGGTGCACTGCGATGGGTATGATGCCCTCAGCGCCGTACTCGACGTCGAGAAACTCGGTGAGCCGGAGGAGCGCGAATTTGCTTGTCTGGGGCGGGGCGCAGAAGGACGCAAGGGATCAATTGCAGCTTCTGCAGGCGTTGGCACACACACGAACCTGATAGCCAGAGTACCCGGGGAACAACAAATGCGCGCCTCTCGACGACACGTTCACCACAATCCTCTCTCCTCTCCCACTCGCCAGCAGCAGCGGCAAGAACGCCTTCGTCACAAGGAACGTGCCCCGTACATTCACATCCCACGTCTTCCACCACTGTCCGGAATCCACCTCCGCCGTCGGCTTCGCTTCCTCCATGTACCCCGCATTGTTGATCAATATATCCAGTCGGCCGAACGCCCCCTCCACTGCTTGTGCAGCGGCGAGGACGGACGCCTCGTCTGTCACGTCCAGCGCGAGCTTCAGCACCTTGGGCGCTGCAATGCCGTCGCGTTCGGCGGTTCCTCTGATAGTGCGCTCGACGTCCTCCAGCGCACTTGCAGAGCGCGCGCCGATCGCGACACCCGACGCGCGAGCGCGCGCAAAGGCAATGGCCGTCGCCCGACCGATGCCCCTACTCGCACCTGTGATGAACACGAACTTGCCCGTGAGGTCCCATCGGGAGGGGTCGACTGCTTCGTAGGTGTCGTGGTGCGCGGTAGGTGTGAAGAACTTTCCTGGAGATATACACTTTGAACTACGTCTCTTGCTAGTTATCGAGCGTTGTACTAACCTGTGCGATCAATAGGCTCGGCCATGATCATGAAGTATATGCGAAGCTCCTATCTAATGCATATCATCAATGCTACCGTACATTTCTCCCAGGACATAGCATCTCGTGCGAGAGCCAAAAATAGCTGGTATGTTACATTTGGCTTCAAATATCATCCATGTATTCATCGTGTGGCGGCAGAGTGTTGGTTCTTCGTCGTGGCGGGCACATACACGGTGATAACGAGCTCTGTGGCTACGGCAAGCGCCGAGACGTCGATCCTCTGAGTTTGCTCCTTCGTTATTATATGTAGTATACCACACAAAAGCCTACCGGGTGACGATCACAAGCTGGGCACGCAAAAGGTACACCTCCCCCCTCTTTGCACAAAACTTCCATGTTTTTGACCGTCAGCACAGTAGCCACGTCCAGCAAGTTGATATCAAACGACCCGGGGCCAATGTGCTCCAGTCCCCCCTCCGAAAGAGCGAGCGGACTGAGTGCACTCGTTACTCAGCAGCGGTGAAGCGAGGATCCTCGCTAAGATACTCATGTTGCCCTTACTGTGGGGACAAAAGCTTCAGTGAATTACAGGCCATTTCCTGACTGACAGGTCGACCGAGAGGGGGCGGTCCGTCCGGGATCGCGTATGGGTATTACGATTCTTGGTGGTGTCCGTCACGGTCTCGGTCTCGGTCCCGGTCTCATTCATAACCCTCGACAACGACAAATATGTATGTCTGCTATCATCTCTCGATTCGACATGGTCACTACGCTGCGGCCTATCAACACCAGGCAAATAGCCAGCAGCGAACGCACCGGGTTCGGAACGCCTTCGACAACGCTTCCCCGGAGTTGAGAAGCTGAAAAGATACTTTATTCGTTTCCCCCAAGTCGGGACATTGTACTTCGATAAGAGCGAGTCAGGTTTCTGAGCATCTAATAACCACACAAGTTGCGGGAGACATCAACTCTCATGTTAACTAAATGCAATAAGCATCATCTTGCCTTGCCTTGTCCTTTGGGTGCCGTCTGAGTCTGACGACACGAACGCGGCGCGAACATCGTATGCGTCCCAGGTGTCCTCAAAGCACATCAAAATCTATCAATGTTTTGAGGCCCCCTTCTCCATATTCCCATCCGTCAGTGTTGAAACGCTGATAAATGCACACTGTCCATCAAGGTCTTTGACGTATATTGTAGTTGTCCAATCCCCTCTAGGCGAACCGAGGCAAATCCATCAATCAAATAAAGTTGAATTTCGATGGTTTGAAGCCCATGATATCCACCTAGTTCTTTCACGCACGTTCATCACACATCCGCAGTCCAATTTGTTACACACAATTTGTTTGTATATCGTATTTCTAATTTCTAAACAACACGAACCAAATGCAAGGAAGCCCACATCACGGTCGTAGTAGTCTAGCTGCCTACCACTCCGTGGGTCCCCAACAAAGCGTGCTTCTTCCAACAAACATAAAAAAGGAATAAACAGAAAGAAAGAAAAAAAAGCACTGACACAGCAGTATAGTTGGAGTATATGCAACCACACCCATCCCGTGCACGCACGAAGACAGGTGAGGAGAACAGCGAGGTACAGGGTAAATCGGGAGCGGGAAATTCGACTTGTGCTTGTGCGTATGTAGCTGGAAAAGAACGAGAGCCGGTGTATGTTCTCTAGGAAGGCATGCGCGAATGTGTTTGGTACTAGGTGCTCGCTACGCCGGCCCGTGGTCGTCGTGAAATCTCGTAACAAAAACAAGCCCGCCTTTCGGATGCAGGAGAAATGTCAGTCGGTTCGGTTGTCATCGATGGTTTCTCTCGTTCGTTTCGTTCGTGTTAGTCGGTCGTAATGAAGCGCAGAATCTGCTTCGTATGGACCTCTTTCCTCCGGAAAGCTCCATGCCCCACTTTGGGTTTTCGTCCAACCTCTTCCAAGAACCGGGAAGACGTACAGAAGAAAAGCAGAAAAATGGGTGCGGTTAAATATTGACCCCGCTGGTAAAAGGTATTGGATATCAATCCACCGGATGTCTTGCACCGGACGAGAAAGGTATAAAGCAGATCAGCCGGGATATAAGGATAAGAAACGCAGGACCCAGAGAGAAAAAGGATGAAGAAAAGGAATCAAACAGAAAAATCAAGGAGGAGGTCGTGCGTTTAGAGGAACTGCCACTTGATGGGGACGATGCCTGTAGACTCATCCGCAATTTGGGTGAATGCGCCCGTGGAAAGGTCCATGCAGTTCGAGTTCTCACACGTCGGGCAGGCATCGGCAATGGTGACGGTCACGCTCTTGCCATTGTCCGTGTTTATGATCTGTGCCTTCTTGCCGCAAAGCGAGGAGACCTCGCCGGTGTTGCCGTAGCGGCGCGAGTCGATGGCGGCGATGAAGTCGGAGTCGGAGTGCACGGTTCCGCACGCGCCGGCGACGCCGTTCTGCGTGAAGAAAGTTGCGAAGCCGCCGGAGACGAAGCTGCCGCTGCCACTCGATGCGGTGGCAGAGGCCTTGGCGGATGAGCTGGTGTGCGTGGTGGTGTGCGATGAGGTGGTATGCACTGAGGACGAGGAGCTGGAATGCGAGGTAGTGGTGTGGGTCGCAGCAGGCGCGGCGGTAGTAGAAGCAGCCGCGTGCGTCGTAGATGCGACGTGGGTGGTCGAGACGGCAACAGTGGTCGTGGAGTCGTCGTCATCACCGTCGTCGCACTCCTCACAGTCCTCACAGTCGTCGTCATCGTCGTCTCCTGAAGCAGTGGCAGAGGCAACAGCTGCAGTCGAGGTCACGGTGGTGGTTGTCGCATCGTCGTCGCAGTCGGCATCGTCATCAGCGGGGGTGGTTACGGTCGAGGTCGGCTCCGCAATCGCCGCAGACGAAGAGGCGACTGCGGACGGAGTGCATTCGGCGGGACGGTCGCTGAGGCTTTGGTCTTTCTGTTGTGATGAAAATCGGATTTATAATTAGAATTTGATAACTTTGGAACGAACAATAATTTGACACGTACGAGGAGCGGGTGGCAGCACTCGTCGAAGAAGGTCTTGCCGTGCTGGAACTGGCAGCCAAGGGCGAGGTAGCGAGTGTGGTAGACGGTGTAGTTCTGCGAATGCGTTTCCGCTTGCTCGTCAGTGTCGTTCTTAACTGGATCTGAGATCGCTGCTCACCTCAAGACCGGCAGTCCACCAACCCTTGGGCGGGTCTCTGCGTGGGACAAGGGCACCCGAGACGGCGGCAGAGAGGAAGAAGAGGGCGAAGAGGGTGGTGAAGGTGAGGTTGAACATGGTGTCAAATGTGCAGCAATATTGTATATATGCTTGTGAGAGGGAGTCTGTAGTAGCGACTGCAGGGGACGTTAAGTCAAAAGTGAGCGACTATTTGAAGAGAAAGTGGGATTTGAAAAAAAATGCACTAGGGAAAAATAACCAATGAGTTAGGACGACGGTTGGGACGACGTTGGAGGAGACAAACCTACGACAGCACAAGCACGGGAAGATGGAAGGAGGAGGGGATGAGAATTTCCAAGGCACCTCTAACAACCCATATATACCGGATCCGCGCGCACAGCCACAGCCATACCCAAACACTCCTTTTCCGGCCAACTTGTCCTCATCCGCTGTCAACCCATTAGTTCATCATTCGGCAAGTCTCCCGTCTATTATCCCCCCCCAGTGCAAACATCCTTTCCGACCTCTTCTGCCGTCCGCATTTACTTTACCGTCTTTTACGAGTGCACTTTGCTCGACTTCGGACTGCTTCTCAGCATGCGGAGATTGGCCTTTGGGACAAGCAATGTCATGTGGACATTTGGGTATCCGCCCCACATTGCAAAATAATTGACAGGAAATGATTTTTTCCGCGCGCAACCCTCAAATCCGACGGGCGCGATCACCACCGGCCACGGCCAGCGTGGGGCGCTCATATCCGACCGTGGGTGCCTGTCCCGATATCTTTAGCACCACGCAATCGGCCGAGCGGAGTCTGGGCTGAGCTGCAAATAGCTGAAGCCGAATCCGGCACGCCGCTGTCGGAGCCCGAGGAATCAACAGAAGACGACAAGTGTCCACACCGAACAGAACTGGCTGCGGTGCTGCGCGTCCAAACAGCGCACCGCTCACCTTACGACCACGACACGTTGCTACGCCTTTAAAACATGAGTGAGTCCCTCTTCCGCTCGCATCAAATCCCACATATACGCTGGTGCAGGGCGAGAAGAAAGATCGTGCTGACTACTTCGATTACGCAGGCTCAGGACCTCCATTCGAAAATCCGTTTGCGTCCACGCACTCGCTCGACGAGAACCCGTTTGATGACCCGACGCCGACGACAAACAACTTTGGCCAGTCCCAGGCGACGCTTGACCGCGCGGCGGAACTCGATAGACGGGAACGCGAGCTCGCCGCGCGAGAGCAGCAGGTCAGGGAGCAACAGGAGAGAATCAGCCGGCATGGCAAGAACAACTGGCCGCCCTGTACGCTCGCCTCTTTCAACCCAACCTCTCTCTTGACCTCACATACTTTCTCTTGCAGTCTACCCTTTGATCTTCCACTCCATAGCGGACGAAATTCCCGAAGCATCCCAGCCGCTCATCACGAGGCTGTACCAGCTATGGCTTGTCCTGCTATTGACACTCATTATAAACATGGTCGCCTGCATCCTCTTTGTCTTGGCGGGCGCAAGCGACGCCGCGAAGGACCTGGGAACCAGCATTGTGTACGTGGCGCTCCTTGTTCGTATCACCGCGAGCGCTCATAGCCACGCAGTTATATCCCGTTCATTGGCCTTCTGTCGTTTTTGCTATGGTATAGGTAAGAGAACTTCCCGAATTCTCAGCTTACGCGGAGGTCCTGATGTTATGACGCAAAGACCGATATACAATGGCTACATGAAGGTAAGATGCTAAACTCCGTTTATCTGCCCTCCGTCTAATAACTTGTTGCAGGAGCAATCCCTTTACTACTGTAGGCACAATCTTTTCGCTACCGACTAGCCCGACGCTAATCGCTCCATCATAAGATATCTATTTCTTTTTCGGGGGATGGCATTTGCTATTCTCGATCTACATGTACGTCCCAACCCGTCATTGCAAATATTCACGCCGCACTTCGTCTCTGACCCTACCCCTTCGCCCAGGATCCTCGGCATCCCAAGGTAAACAATCGCCTACGATATGATTCGGATGAGACACAAATAACTGACACAAGTTGAATAGCACGGGCGCAGCAGGATTCATCCAGTCGATCTCGATGTTTGCCCAAGGGCACATAGTCGCGGGCGTGTTCGGTATTATCGCCACTGCGGGCTGGACCATCCAAGGTCTAGGCAACTTATGGTATTACCGCCAGGTGCGTTTCTTCTGACTCTGACACTTCTCACTCCAAGAGTCGTTAACGAACGAAATTGCCTCCGTGTTTCTTTCCAGATCTGGAACCACCATAACGCCGCTGGGCACTCGTTCAACAAGGTGCGCAGAACACCAAATCCCCGTCCTTGGCCTTTTCTTATTAAATTTTGCTCTTCAATTTTATCAGGCCAAATCGGAGCTAGCGACGCACGGTGCAAAGGCGTACCTCACGCGGGGATGATGAAAAATGGTAGAGACTTTGATGTTTGATGCTATTTACGACTTCCTGGTTGAGATTATTCGATTCGCCTCGTACTACTGTACTCAATCCGCTTTGTTATATCGCCCTATTTTATATTATTCATTGCTTTTGCCCCGCCCTGTATACCCGCAATGCGGAAAACATTAAAAGCCATGCCGGGCATCTATTTATTTGTGAGGCTCGAGGAACAATAGAAGGTGAAAAGACACAATTAAGGTTTTGTTCGTCGTGTGTGTGCCTGGCATAGTTCGTGGTAAGCATTATCCACAAATAGACAGCGGAGTTTGAAAGCAGAGTTATCTGGGCATGTAAAAGGGTGCTGTGTTTCTTCGTTTCAACAACCATCATCTCTTCTAAGGTATGTTGAGTGTTTATTTTCCCTCGCCCCGGCCGTCGCACAGCGCGTACGCGTAATGCGCTCCTTTCTTTTTTTCTGTTGGATTTGGGAGAGAGAGATTTAGTGCTGATTGATCAAATTTGACAGAAAAAAAGCCAACTTTTTATCTCCAGAAAAACCCCATAAAAACATCAAAAAAGTTCAAGTTGTAGCGCCTTGTTGTCTCCTGTGTAAGCATGCAATAGTGCAATGCGCCTTGCGTTTACATCTCTCTTTCGTTGACGAGCGCGCTGACCAGATCTCCATCTTGTTTTTGTTTCCGTACAGTCGCAGAAAAGTCACAAAGCAGTAACGACCACCCTACCGCAGAAAAAATCATACATACACCACCATACCCTTTTAAAAAACCTAAATTCTCCACATCCTCTTCTTCCGAAGAAGAAAAAGAAAACGAGAAAAGGACAGACAGACAGAGCGTATCGACGTCGACCTATACAACCTCATTTTACGATGTCTGCCGCTGTTGCTCCCCTGCCCACTGACGCCGTCCCGATGCCCGCGCCGGACGTCTCCACACCGCAGGCGGTCCCGCAGCCCGTGCCCATGCCCGCTCCCGCGCCGTACAGCGCTCCTCCGCCCAGCACGGGTGCTGCGGCGCCCTCTGCGTCGCTCTATGTTGGGGAACTGGACCCGACGGTGACAGAGGCGATGTTGTTCGAGATCTTTAACATGATTGGCCCGGTTGCGAGGTGAGTCTATCTGATTGTAATGTTGGTTTGTGAGAACGCGTAAGCTGAAAATCTTGGTGAAGCATTCGTGTCTGTCGTGATGCCGTTACGCGTCGCTCCCTTGGCTATGCCTATGTCAACTACTTGAATGCTGCCGACGGCGAGCGCTCTCTCGAGCAGCTCAACTATTCCCTCATCAAGGGACGTGCCTGGTAAGAGAATCCAATTTTGTTCTGCACTTTTCGAACACCGTTGCTTACTTATTTCTGACCTTTTAGCCGCATCATGTGGTCGCAACGTGACCCAGCTTTGCGCAAGACTGGACAGGGAAACATCTTCATCAAGAACCTTGATGAGGCGATCGACCACAAGGTAAATCGAAAGGCTAGGACGCCATGTATTCGGAAACTGACTACGTCAATTTATAGGCTTTGCACGATACCTTCGCTGCTTTCGGCAATGTCCTCTCTTGCAAGGTCGCGACTGACGAAAATGGTCGTTCTCGCGGATACGGTTTTGTCCACTACGAGACCGCGGAGGCAGCTGACACCGCCATCAAGTCCGTCAACGGAATGTTGTTGAACGACAAGAAGGTCTACGTCGGCCATTATATCCCCAAAAAGGAACGACAGGCTCAGATCGCCGAGCAGAAGGCGCAGTTCACAAACATCTATGTGAAGAACCTCGACCCCGAGGTGACAGATGACGAGTTCCACGAGCTGTTCAGCAAATTCGGCTCGGTCACGTCTGCGGTTGTCCAGCGTGACGAGGACGGCAGCAGCAAGGGCTTCGGCTTCGTCAACTTCGAGAGCCATGATGCGGCTCAGGTCGCCGTTGACGCTCTTCACGACCAGGATTTCAAGGGCAGGAAGCTCTTCGTCACCCGTGCACAGAAGAAGGCTGAACGTGAGGAGGAGCTCCGTCGCTCCTACGAGCAGGCCAAGTATGAGAAGCTTCAGAAATACCAGGGTGTCAATCTTTACATCAAGAACCTCGAAGACGACATGGATGACGAGAAGCTTCGCGCTGAGTTTGAGCCTTACGGCACCATCACGAGTTGCAAGATCATGCGCGATGAGAAGGGCACTTCTAAGGGCTTCGGTTTCGTCTGCTACTCCTCCCCAGAGGAGGCGACCAAGGCCGTCGCTGAGATGAACAACAAAATGCTCGGTACCAAACCACTTTATGTCTCCCTCGCTCAGCGCCGCGAGGTCCGCCGCCAGCAGCTCGAGTCACAGATCGCTCAGCGCAACCAGATCCGTATGCAGCAGGCTGCCGCCGCGGGTATCCCTGGAGGCTACATCAACGGCCCCATGTACTACCCGCCTGGTCCTGGCGGCTTTGCGCCCCAAGGCCGCGGCATGATGGGCTACGGAGGCCCGCAGCCAGGTATGATGCCCCCGCGTCCCCGCTACCCGCCCAATGGCCAGCAGGTTGGCGGGATGCCTATTCCGGGCCCGTACGGACCTGGCGCACCGCAGGGCTATGGGCCTGTGCCAGGCGGATACCCTCGTGGACCGGGTCCGCGAGGCCCGCCTAACGCTGCGCGCGGCCCTGGTGCGTCCCCGCCCAGCTCGAATGGCCCCCCGGTCCAGCGCGGTCCGGGAGGACCTGGCGGCGTCAATGGCGCTGGCCCTCGTCCTCCTGCAGGCCCGCAGGGTGCGGTCCCGCCTGGTGGTATCCCGGCGAATCGTGCACCTCCGACTGGACCCGCCGGCGCCGGTGCTGGTGCTCGCCAACAGGGCGCTACCAGGCCCCCGAACGCCCCCCGCGCTGCTCAGCCAGCTGCGCCCCAGCCCTCTGGCGCATCCCCTTCGCCGGCTGCGAACGGCGCCCCCGCGTCGACAGAGCCGTCCATCCTCAGCTCGTTGCCGCTTGCGAACGCATCGCCGATGGAGCAGAAGCAGATGCTCGGTGAAATTCTGTACATGAAGATCGCTCCGTACGTAACTTCCTTCTCTCTTCTTGCGTTTAATGAATTGTACTTACCCACGTGTATCTCCGTAGGGATCAACCCGAACTGGCGGGCAAGATCACTGGTATGCTGCTTGAGATGGAGAACGCGGAGCTCATTCAACTCCTGGAGTCTCCTGCTGCGCTGGATGGAAAGATCAACGAGGCTATCGCGGTGCTCAATGAGTTTGCGGGCAAGGATGACGCTTAAACGTATCCTTCGCTTACACACTCATCTGTACCCACCTCCTGTCCCCTTTGATGATTTGATGTTGCGTTGACTGTGTTGCTGTCGATGCCGATGACGAGATGATGACCCCCCTTTGTTCTCTTATGCCTTCTTACCCCCCATTGCTGCCTATGCTCATGCTCGCGGTGCACCCGATTTATGGCTCGACACCCTTCCCCTCCTCTTATCCTTAACCGCCAAGCGGTATTGTTAAACAGTATGATTGTACGCATGTAGTGGTGGTTTTACTTGCTTCTGTGCTCTGTGACACGCGACAGGAACATAATGAAAGGCGGTTCAACTTGAATTTTGGTGTGCGATGTGAAAAGGCTCAGAATCTAAAAGGTAGTATCATCTTTCTGAGATTTATGGATTTTCTGCGTATCATTTATTTTCTGCATCGAAAACGGGAAAATTACAACAAGGACAGGTCCGGAACAGCGATGGGGTACAGGTATGTAGGTACCTATGAACAAGGGATAGCGAGGGGCAACGGACTACAAACTAACAGGTACGACAGGATACGCGATGAGGGTAGATAGCATCGTGACAGCTTTCAGACAGTGGATTGTACGTACGACGATGGATGTGCAACAGGGAAAGGAAGAGAGGCGTGCGAGACAAACGGATGGGCAACAAAGAAATATACAGCGAAGCGCAGGACGGCAAGAAAAGCAGGAAATAAGACACACAACAAAAAAAAAAATAGAGAATTGGAGAGCAGAGATTGTACGTTTACTAAGGGTCGACATCAGAACAGCAAAGCGAAAGAGAAAAGGAAGAAAAAACGAAAAACGAAAAAACGAAGAGGAAAAGAGGGCGAGAATGACATCAACAGACACACGAAAAAGGAGACGGACCAGACGAGAACAAGGGGGCGAATCAGCGGAACCTGCGTGTGCGCCGGCGGGGTGCAGTCCAGGAGGTGATCTTGCGCGCGTGTGAGACGTGTACGCAGGAGTAGGGCTTGATGAGCGGGTAGTAGAGGTCTTGCTGCGCGTCCTCGATAAGGATCTTGGCGCGGAACTCGGAGAGGCCGTACGAGAGGAAGAGGGGCCGGACGGACGGGATGAAGTAGTCGTGCTCCATCCACGCGAACTGCGCGACGGTCAGCAGGCCTTGGTCTGCAGAAAAAGTGCAATATAGTGTTTTTGAGTAATATGAATTTTTTTTGCCTCTGCAAGCACGGAAACATCATGCACCTTTCGGCCAAAAGCCCACGGGCACGGTCGCCTCCTGCGCGACGATGTCGTCGAACGCGCCTGTGCCCTGGAGGAGGCTGCCCAGGCGCGTGGGCACGGTCGTGTCGATGTGGTTGCCGACAAGGCAGCGGCGGTACTGCTCCCAGAAGGCGTGCCAGCCGGGCGCACCCCCGCGCGCGCCGCCGTCGATCTGCTGCTTGTTCTCCGTCATCGGCTTGATCTCCGTCTCGGCGAGGATGACGAGCCCGCCGGGGCGCAGAACGCGTGCGCATTCTTCGAGGAAAAGCGGGTAGTTTTTGAGCTGATGAATTCGTTGTGTCCCCCGACGTAATGGAAGGATGGAAGTACGGGTAAAGAACGAGAATAAGAATAAGTTGAGGACGAGGAGCTATGAATAGAGGGGAAGACGTACGCCGGTATGAATGCCCCGGGCGTGTACGATGTCGAAGAACTCATCCGGATAGGGGATGAGCTGCGTGTCGAATAGCTCGAACCTAGGGCGCGATAAGAGACTGAGAATGACGTCCCGGGCCCACCGTATAGCAAAACAAACTTACTCGCAGTTCGGCGGCACGAACCTGCAGTTACAATTATAGTCAGCACAGTTAAGAAAAGACCGTTAGGAAGGCAGGGGGGGACGCACTCCGGTTGGATGGGCGCCAGATCGCAGCCGGTGACCTCGACATCCGGGAACTCGTCTGCCATTTGCATTGCCCTGTTCGTTGTTCATTCGTTCATTAGCACACGGCGGTTGATGAGATGAGCAAAGTAGGAGATAGGCGCACCAGAGCCCACTCCCGGTGCCAATATCCAGTATCTGCTTCTTCCGACGCGATGGGAAGGAAAGCACCTGCTCAACAGGCCCAACAAAGTTCTTGTCGCCCATCACCATGTACATCATCTTGTGGAAGTACTCCTGGCGCTAGAAGAACAACAACGCAGCAGTCAGTGTCTCCGTACGGAAAGCCAATTCAAATGCATCCAACCGGACTGCGGAACACAGGGCCGTAGAAAGTACGTGTGGAAGGAAAATAGTATCCAACATACCTTGATCTCCTCGTCGTCGGCGGGAAGCTGGTAGAGCGGCTGCATCGTGTTCAGCTGCCGCCCGTGCACCTCCCGGAAGAACTCCTCCCGCATCTCCGGCGTCACGACGTACGTGTACGTCTCGTCGTCCTCGTACGGGACACGCGTGTATGGGCGGTCGTGCTCCGTCGGCGACGTCGAGCTCGACTCCGCCGACGGCGCATCAGCGACAGGGATGGGGACGGGGACGGGGACGGCGGGTATGTGTGTGTTGCTGCTCCCGGCTGCGGCGCTGCTGGTCTGTGGTATTATGGGAGCGAGGTCGTGCGGGTGCGGGTGCGCATGCGAGGTATACGACTGTGTCGGCGAGTAGCTCGATGTTGATGGCGATGTCGATGAAGTGGCAGCGGCGGGCTGCTGCTGGTAAGAAGAGCTACTGTGCGACTGGGCCTGGTGCAGTTGACGCTGCTGGTACTGCTGGTACTGCTGGCCGGCTGCGTTGTAGTGGGCACTCGCATAGCGCGCATCGTCCTCACCGGGGCCGCCGTCGGTGATCGCGTCGTAATATCGCTTCGGCATCGTGCTGCACGACGTTGAGGACGAGGGGGGCGATATATGTGGGGAGAGTGCGAGTGGGATAAGTGGGCGATTTAAAGGGTGCGGCCCTGAGGTAGTGTGAAGCATGAGTGCCATGCATCCTCGTTACTCGCTACGACTGGCCAGTGCGCCGCTTCCCAGAACCTAACTTTATCACCAAACCTTCCACTTATACTGTACACCTTATATATATCATTATATCATTATTTCTCCTATCAATACATTGCACTCCCGTAATGAAATCAAAAACTCTTACATCCCGCCAAACTCCTCTTCGACGCGTTCCAAATCAAGCTCACACAAGACTCTTGATGTCGTGGATTAGCACCGTCCGCGTCGACTCGCCGGACCAGCCCCGGTTGCTGCTTGCCGTCACCATAAACCGTGCCCCAGGGTCAATCACTGCTCGAAAAGATAAAAAATTCCGATGGCAGCGCACGGTGCGCAGATGTGTCGAAAGCAGTCCAAGGTCCCGGTGCGGGGATGTTGGCCAGAAGACCCACGCCATGGACGACAGACAAGCACAAAGAGAAAGAGAAAAGATAGCGAAGTCAATGCTCGAGGCTCGAGGCGCGTTCAGGCTAGGAAACTACCCACGGATTTGCGAGATAATGCCCCCATGGTGCCCAGGGATAATCTTGAATGGCACGCCAGACCGGCCTCTGCCCCCACCCCCTCCTCCGCCTCCGGGGCCGACACCGTCCGATTCGACCGCTTCACTCGCGTTCCATAGCCGGATGTTGTCATTCGACGCTCTAATTCAGTCCGATCAAGGGCATGCAAACGCGAAGACGTAGATAGAATCAGCAATCAGCGTTAGACTTTGGCGCACAACGGAAACGTGGGCTCGCACACAATGGTGCTATCAACTCAAGATATGGAAAAAAAGATATCGACTCACACTGCGATGTGGCGTCCGTCGGGAAAGGCAGCAACACACGAGACCGCGCCTGAGCTGATCGGATTGCGTAGAGTCTTGAGCAGCCGAGGGACACCGGGCACAGTCTGCCCAAACATGCGCGTGTCCCAGACGTCGACCGTGCTATTACGTCGACCCGCATACACTTGACCTCCGTCAGCAGACCAGCATGCCTGAGGAGCGGTACATCCAGAGCGAAGAAATTTTTAGGGAAAAATATAAGTGTGTGTCAATACACGCGGGATTAGCATAATCCAACAACAAAAGATAATGGGGATTAGGCAAATCAACAAAGTCAATATGCGTACGCATCTGCTTTTTTCTTTTGAATGCGTACACGCGAGATGCGGGATTAGCATGCATGAGAGCCGAGGGCCAGAAAGGGGAAAGGAAGGAGAAAGGACGCGGAATAATAAGAAAAGGAAGAGACATCACCAGCAAAGTGGAAGAAAATATCGCTTACCGAAACGCACCATGGCGGCGTCTTGATGCTCATCTCCAATCGGCCGACGCCTCTGCCCGCGTCATTGACTCTTCGGTCCCAGAGCACAATCGCCCCATCGACAGACGCGGTCATCAGCACGTCGGGCGAGTACGCGCCGTACGCGTCGGCGTCGAGCACGGGAGGTCCCCGCGGATTGCTCGCCCTCGCCCTCGTCGTTGCCGTGGCAGCGCCGGCCGCCTGCGTCGTCTGCGGGGCCATCTTTCCTGCGGGAAGCTGCTGCAGGCCGGCATCTTGCGAGGAAGAGTTCGGAATCGATTCGTCTGCATCCGGCTCGTCATCGAACAGCGGGTCAAACGAAGCCTCGGAGTTCATGTCTTCGTCTTCCTGCGCCTCTGCCTTTCCTCCGCCGTTGACTTGCGCGGGAGCCTCCGACGGAGGGGGCAGGAGGGGACCAAGCGGGCGGACGGCAACGATGGCGACCTGCGCACCGTGCGATCTGAACTTGCGCGCCTGCTGGCCGGTATTGAGATCCCATTGCTGCGCGTCAAACATGTCAGTATGAGGAATGGCGCAGGCGGAATATGCATTTATGCCTGGCAGAATGCGCGGACTCACGTACACATCGCCGTCCCAACCCGCGCTAAAGAAGCCCATCTCGTCGTGCTGCACCGCGAGCGAAGAGACTGGCCCGCGATGGCCGTACAATGCAGTTATGAACTGCCCCGGGTCATGGCGGACGGTGAATAGGTTGACATGTCCTTTCTGTAGATAGCAGGCCCCAAACGATTAGCTTCTATTTGCTTAATACAAGGACGTAAAGTAGAAAATTAAAAGCGTACCTCCGTTCCCGCAAGCGCCCATAAAGCATCTGAATGCATGGCGAGGCTGGTCGCGGGTGAACGTGACGTATCTTCAACGATATCATCCGCACCCGCAGGAGCAGCGGGGTTCTCCCACCATGTCCGCAGCTGCCCTGACTTCATCGTGCCCTCGACGACCTGGCAGTGCGCGCGCTGCGGAGCGGTCAGGAACGTCTTCCCATTCACCGCGGAAAAGACATCGTAGTCTCGGATGTACCCATCCTGCGACCCAGTCAGAAGGTGCGACATGCATGTCGAAGCGGTCAGCGCGTGCGTGGGCTCGGGGTGGGCGATGGCGCAAATTGCTTCCACTGTATACGACCGGGGGTGTAGGACGGACGGAACGAGCTTGCTGCGTCGAAGCAATGCTGGCGACAGGACCTCCCGTTGTTCTGGTGTGCGCTCTGCATACTCGCATCAGGCAATATACAAGTGCAATTGACCACGATAATTACCTTTCAGAACGATCCGTTGACGAGAAGGAGTCGAGTACGGTAATGCCGACGGCCCACTAGGCTGCTCAGGCATCGGCATTGGAGGCTTGAGGGCCGCTTCAACGACTACCACTTTT
The DNA here is from genome assembly GCA_910574555.1 of Trichaptum abietinum. Taxonomy (NCBI): domain Eukaryota; kingdom Fungi; phylum Basidiomycota; class Agaricomycetes; order Hymenochaetales; family Trichaptaceae; genus Trichaptum; species Trichaptum abietinum. The sequence goes on from CAJTBE010000001.1 coordinate 3,336,904, forward strand.
TGTGTCTCCTCCTCCTCTTCCTCCTCCTCCTCTTCGCCCTCCTCCTCTTCATCTTCCGATGCAGAGTCCTACTAGAACGATGAGCATGAACCAAAAGGAATAGAGTGGAAGAAAGTGCATACCTCTTCCCGCTCTGAGGCATCTTCTGCATTGTCATCACCATCGAAAAGCTCCTCGTCGTTCATCTCCTCCGCCTCGCTACTGCGGCCATCGAAGTCGAGATCTTCGTTGACCTCGTTCTCATCTTCAGATTCGCTGGGAGGCATCCCAAGAGACCGACGTGAGTGTCAAGCATCGACTTGCTGCTTGAACGCGGAGGTGTAGACGCGTCCTGTCACGTGCAATTAAAACGGGCGCCTAATCATCGGCATGACCTCATCTCTAGACTCTTGAGCACGCACTTGAACGCCCTTCCTTCAAGTCGCTGCGGAACACGTAGACACCGCACTTCTTGCTTTCTTGATGACCACCGCCATAGAACTAGAGGACCTCGCGCAGAAGAGAGAACAACGTCGAGCAGAGGCCGAGCAGCAATTCGACAGCAACGACCAACAGACAAAGCACGATGAGGTCCAAACCGCGACTATTGCAGCATGGGCTTGGGCAACAGCAGTTATGTATGTCTTGGTCTTGGTCTAATTGATGTTGTGTGCCGGAGCTAATTCTTGCGTAGCTTGACTCTCATGTCATTTATTCTCTTGCTATTCCCCCGCTTTCTCCTATTTCTCTCGACATCGGCTGAGTACTCCGAGACGTCTCTATCGCCCTTGGAGAGGTTCCTGTCCCTTCATTTCTCCCTATTCTTATTCGCAGTCTCTGCTACCTTGATCCTTTATGTGAGTGCTCTGAAAAACATATATCTTCGCTTGTTCGACCCATTGTATTCTCCATAGATACCATCCGAAGATCCGTTAGAATCTCACTCGCCAAAGAGACGGCGAGATTCCCTAGGGCACCCTCTCCTCGGGCCACTCACCGGGGCCTCAGTCCTGTCCTCTTTCATATCCTACAACACCAAATCCGTCAGCTCGCTCGCTTTCCTCGTCTTCATCCTATCAGGAATCATCGGTGCCTGGGGCCTGTGGGTGGTCCGTGAAACTTCTCGCTTTTGCCCGGAATTATATTCATTGACTTAACCCGAGCGCAGATGTTGTTCGAGGGCACGTCCCGAATCTCGAAGAAGACTGGTGCAGATAAGCACACGTCGGCTTTCCTGTTCGGCAATAAGCAGGCGGCGTCTCTCAAGAAAAAGGAGTGGAAGAAGACACAGGGAGAGAAAGCGTCATAGGCCTGCAAAGTTACGGTCTTCTTCCCGGTTGTCCGTGCATTACTGTATAATTAAACCTACCTGTTGTTTTATGTACACTCTTACTTACGGAACTCACCGCTAGTCTTGTATATGTTGTGAATGAAATAATAATTAGAGATTGCTAAACCTTCCCCGCACCCTTGTTGACGCCCACAGGCCTCATGATTTCCGGTGTCTGTGAGGAGCGGTGGGTAAGTGTATGAGCGATCCGAAGAGCCACCATCCAGGGAAATGCAAAGCAATAAATTAAGTGCAAAAACAACTGCTCTAGAATCCACATACAACAATATCATCATACACGCGCACACACCTGCAAAGCTCTTCCCGACGTCATTTGAGTGTATCCGTACGGGTTTTCGTTCAAGTTCGCCAAAGAGGCGGGGCGTCGTCGCCCTCACCAGAGACATATCACCGGGCTCCGCCGCCCATGCCCATCATCTTGAACATCTCCGACATGTTCGGCATACCACCCCCTAGTCCGCCTAGTCCTCCCATCCCATTGCCCATCTGCGACATCATGCCTAGAAGGACAGTAGAGATAGACGTTAATGAATGAATGACTTAATTGGAAGTGCTAGGCATCAAAGAGCTGGTTGGTTGATACGTACGTTGCATCTCTTCCATGTCGAACTGGTCTCCGCCTTGGCCGCGCATCATAGCCTTCATCATCTCCTGCATCCCACCACCGCGCATCTGGCGCTGCATCTGCTGGAGCATGCCGGGAGGCATCGCGCGCTAATGAAAGAAAATTGGAAGAAAGAAAGTTAATACGCTCTTCGACGCCATTGAGACCTGACTCAGCCGGAAACCATCGTACCTGCATAGCCTGGATCTGCGCAGGAGTCGGTTGCCCGTTCGCACCACGGCCACGACCGCCCGCGGCAGCCTGCATCTTCTGGATCGTCTGCATCCAGCCGTTCTTGCCCCCGGCCTGCTTCGCCATGTTCGCCATCATACGATACTGGCAGAGCATTTCCTCGACCTCCCGGACGCTCGTCCCACTCCCGCGAGCGACGCGCGTCACGCGCCAGGTGATCCCTTCGGGCTTGCCGTCCTTTCCTGTTGAGAGGAAACAAGTGCCATCAGAGTCGAGCTCGGCGGCGGTCATGCTGTCGGTAATGTAAATCATGCGTTTTAGCCTCAGTGTACCCTCCTCATCCGATCCTTGCATGAGATCTTGGGGAAGACCGGGGATCATAGATGCGATTTTGCTTAGCGGGCCCCTATTCATTAACAAATGTATGAGATGAAAGCACTTTGCGAAAATAAGCGAAAGTTCCGACGCACATGTTCATAACATTTTGGATTTGTTCTCTCCAGTCCCGGATACTGAGCTTGCCCTCTTCGAGCTTCTTCGCCATTTCCTTTTGCTTCTCCGGGTTTACAGCAGCCATCTCATGCATGTGTTCCATGAGTCCCTGCACATCGCCTAGACCCAATAGCTTCGAAATGAACGGCTGTGGTGAGAAACGGTCAAGGTCTGCGAGGTGCTCTCCGACTCCAAGGAAGATGATCGGAGTTTTGGTTGCAGCAACACTGTAAAATTTACGGGAAATCTTTCAGGAATGAAAACCACAAACTAGATAGAACTCACGCAGAAATGGCACCTCCGCCCTTTGCATGACCATCCATCTTCGTAACAATAATCGCCCCAAAGTCCGCACTCTCCTTGAACGCCCGACTCTGTGCCTCCGCTGCCTGCCCGATACTCGCATCCAACACCAACACCGTCATATCCGGCTTCACCGCGTGGCTGATCTGCACCATCTCCTCGAACAGCTCGCTCTCCTGCTTATGTCTGCCGGACGTATCCACAATAATCACCTCGAACCGCTCCTTCTTGAACTTCGCGACCCCCTGCGCGGCGATGGCGACCGGATCGGTTTCGGTGTACGATCCGAAGTACGCGACCTTCGCCTTTGTTGCGGATTGGCGGGTTTGGTCGAAGGCGCCTGCACGGAACGTGTCTGCGCAGACGATGGCAGATTTGAACCCACGTTTCTGGTAGTACACTGCGAGTTTTGTGCATGTCGTAGTTTTACCATTACCCTAGAATACAGGTAGTTCAACAGATGAAACGGAGATGACTCGAGTTATAAAGACGCACCTGCAGACCGACGGCCATAATGACATTTGGATGGCCTTTCTTAGGCTTATATGGCTCAACACCAGGATCTACTAGCTGAACAAGTTCATCAAATATCGTCTATGTAAGATGAAAGTTCAGCTTCACATATTTTAAAAGAATGACTGCAGATCTACCTTCTGAATAACCTGCTTCCTGTTAGCTTCCTTCCCCCGATCCGCTCCAGACTCAAAATACGCCTTCGCCTTGGCTTTCACTTTCTGCCGCAGCTGTGACACTAGCTTGACGTTCACATCCGACTCCAGCAGAGCAGCACAGACCTCCTTGAGCAGCGCATCGAGGACCTGTCATTTAACTCTTAGCGATATAGCTTTACAATAATGTATGCGTATGCGTATGATACGCACCTTCTCGTCTACGACTGGCGCTCTACTGAGCGAGGAGAGAGCTGCGTTGAGTTTCCGGCCAAGGTCTGCTAGAACCATGTTGTTGACGAATGAGCCTCTGTCGCTGCTGTGTCCTGCAGCGGTGTCAGCTTCAAATTATTGTGTGTATACGGTGAGGGTTTGGAGTAGGCGATGAGTGAACGCGATCACGTTTGGACCCTGAACACGGACACACTTGACTCTGCTTCCAAACTCAGAGACCGGACGTTTGAACACCTCTGCTTTACCTCCATCATCACAGTAGTCTCAAGAATGCTTGGGCTTGACTATGGAAGCGACAGCGACGAAGAATTTATCTCCTCTAATTCGACTACAGCAACACAAAAGCCGGCCACAACTATCTCAACCGCTGGCCCTTCGAGCATAGCTGCAAAGCTCGCGCTCCCGCCTCCTTCCAAGTCTTCCCTACCCGCATCAAAAGCGTCAGGAAGCAGCTTAAGCCTACCACCCCCAAAAGCGAAGAAACCTGCGAAGAAGATTCTCGTCGAGCTGCCGAAGCTCTCAAAGCACGCAAGCGACGATGAAGGCGCTGATGACCGGCCGGCGCTGAAGAAGCCTAGGCTCAACGGCACAGAAGGAGGAAAGGCATCGGCTCTGCTGTCGATGCTACCTGCGCCGAAGAAGAGTACGACGGAGCTGCCAAAGCCGGAACGGGTCCTGGGCGGTGGTGGGCGGGGGTTGGTGTTCTCGGCGAGGCAGAGCAGTGAGGTCGCACCTCCTGTTATAAATGGCGGTGAGGAGGAAGTCGAAGAGGACTGTATGGTATACTCAAATGAAGATAACGGTGGCGATGATGGTGAACCTGAGAAGGATACGACAACATCGATGATTCCGCCTTCAATGTTGCTGAAGGGTAAAGGCAAGGCAGCCATGAAACCACCTGCACTTGCTCCCTCGGCGTCAGAACCAGCTATGGATTTCTTCTCTCTAGGTACTTATATCTCCTACTTCAGCTATATATCAGTGCTGACTATCGAATGGAATGTGTACTAGGATCAACCTCTTCCTCTCGAACGTTCTCCGCACCTCGTATCGCCTCTCCTCCTCCTTTAGCCCTCTCTTCCACTCCCTCCCTATCCGCCGCTCCGAAAATCGAAGAATTCACCCCACCCTCTCCAAAACCAGACGATCCCTACCCAGGGTACTACCAGCTTCCCTCGGGCGCATGGGCGATGCACGACGCGGGGTACTACAAGTCCCACTACGACCGCTGGCAAAAGGACTACGAGGCGCAAATCCGGGCGTACGAAAAGTCGCATCCCTCCGCGCAGCGTGGGTTCGAAGGGGCCGTAGGCGCCTGCAACGGCGCCGGTCTGGAAGAGGTCAACGCGAGCGATCTGGCGGACCAAGCGCGTAAGGAGAGGGAGGAGAAGAAGATGCTGACGGAGGGTGCGAAACGCGAGGGCGAGCGAGCGATGCCGCGCATGACGGTGAATCCCAGCAAGATGACGGGCGTTGCGCGCTCGAGGCATCAACTAGGCACGATGTTGATGGAGGCGTACATGAACCGCGAGGTTTTGGAGGAAAAGATTGCGCAGGGGAAGAGGAACAGAAAAGAGGCAGGGAATAAATACGGTCAGTTCATATATATGATGTCTATGGTCTTTGCTGATTATTCTATTTTCTTAAGGTTTCTAATTCTACTGTTCCTCGAATTGTTCACGACCTCGTCTTGAATCTTGATATCTTCACCTTGTACTCACTAGTTTTCACACGTCATGCGCTCCAGACACCATACCACTGCGAATTCTTATAGAGATCGAAGATTGGTATCACTTCAAACAACTTAACTACTGATACACTAAAGGAGAACAATTGTACGTATATGGACCAGCAATGCGACCGACATGAAAGGGCTGAGGTAAATGTAGAGTGCAGTGGGGAATTCCAACATGAGTAATAGAAGCTTAAAAGCAGGTAGTTTGATAAGAGAGGAATAAACAAATTAATTTATAACATGTGTACAATGAAGGCGAAAAACGATTGCAAGCGATCTGGGTGGCAGAGAATAAACTACAACATAAAAGTTAAGTTAGTTGATCCGGTTGTACGGTATTTACTGCTGCTATAATTCAGTCAGGATTCAAAGCAAGTTTCATGCTCCTTAAGTTATAATGTTCGCCAATCAGTTGTACAGAGCACGCAGGATGACGTGCGCTTGGAAGGGCGTGAAGTGGCCTTTGCTGGTAAGTTCGTCAAACCACTCTTTATTCTCCGCGCGTGGGATCGATCGCAGTCCATCCAGGTATTCAGTACTCTGTATTCCAAGCTCGCAGAACGTCGGCAGCAAGGAGCTCAGGTCGGGCTTCAACGCCTTCAAGAAGGCTTCCACCTCGGACACCGGATGAGCTAGTGTTGGCGCTGGTGCTGATGCAGGGGTTAGAGTTGGTACGCCTCTACGCGGTGCGACGGGATCCCAGGACGATTGTGGTTGTAGTTGTTGCCGCCGCTGCCGTTGCACCTGTCCTAGAGCTTGAGCTTGGGAGATGAGTTGCGTCAGGGAAACGGGGAGCGCAGGCTCGTCCTCGTCCATTTGGTCTTCGACGTCGTCTCCATCGCCAGTCTGCGTGACCTGGCCCGCAGCGTGCTTGGGCTCGGGTGGTAGCAGAAAGTCTTCGGCAGTCGTAGGTACAAGAGTGTATCTTGACACAGACGCAGATGAGGGTGTCCCTTCCGATTGATGCCGAGGATAATTACTCGAGGCAGTACGCTCGAGCTCCTCAATCCGTCCGTTGAGCTGTGGTTTGGGAGCTTCTCTGACTTGCCTTGGAGATGGTTGTACCAATGGGGAGGATATGGATGCGGAGGGAGGCGCACCGAGGGGACGTGAATGTGATCCGTTCAGCCTCTGTTGTTTCTCACCGTACGCCAGGTCGTCCATTGGTGGCGAGGTTTGCCAGTGAGCAGAAACTTCGTCTCTTTTCTAAATACCCGTTGCAGCACGTCAGCATATGCATAGTAGAGGTGGAGACTTCCTACCCGCTTCACTCCCAATTGTGCTAACGGTGTAGCGATCGGGTGGGCAGTGGATGCTGCCTGGACAGCTATCTCTGAAGGCATACTCAACGGGCTGGCGGTCTCCGGTCTATCCTTCACTGGTGACGAGGGTTCGGACGTGTTTGTGGGAGGTAAAGACCAGGCAGGGGTCGCCGACGCCCGCCTCGCGGTCGACGCGGAAGCAGCCTCCGCCGATGACTGGCCGCGAACAACAAGCTACAGTAGTTCATGAGGGGAAGTGACTGCACAACGCGGATGAATGCACCTTGATAGGTTGTTTCTTCTCTGTCTTCATTTTCTCCTTCTTGTGAGTTTCACCCGGCTGTAAAGATAAAGAAATTGAATACACGCCGCCAACGCGGCCCCGGTTTGTATTTATGGATAGAAATAATGACACTGACACGCTGCGAGATTAAGTCGAAGAAGGACTCAAACTCCTTCGGCTGGTCCTTGTCCTCGGATACATCAAAATGATCATCATCCGACGCGACATTGTCCGGGATGCGAAAAGAATTGTTCACGACGCGCGATACCATGTGTGTCGAGCAATTGTATCGTGCCGCGAGCAGCTTGTGGGGTACGCCGAGCGACGCGTACGTGCGACACGCTGCACGGGCCTCGCGCGAGAGCTTCTTTGGTGGCCTAGTGCATACAGAGCATTGAAACAAAGTAAAAGGAGAGAAGTGGTATAAGCGAGCAGCACGACGCGTTGCGAGTCGAGGTTGAGCGACTATTAATCTTGGTTGTTCGGTTTCTTTTCAATGATTAGAATATACGCACCCTCGCTGCCTCGCCTCGGAGCCCTTCACGCTCGGGTTTTTTGTGGATTCCTCGTCTTCGTTGTCGGAGGAGATGTGGGCGACGGGGGGAGTATCGTCTATCACGTCCATGTCGTTCGGCGGGGGAGCAACGGACTCGGACGGACAACGCAAGCAACCTGAGACAACTTGAACCTGCCGTCACGATGGCGTGACACTCCAAGGCATCAGACGCGTGACGTCACGATTTGATCCACCTACACATTTATTTGTTGATTTAGATTCAAAAAGCAATATTCAAGATCATTATACATATACTCGTTTCATATCTAAGTATGCTCTATATCACTTACGCTTAAGAGCGACAACGTATGTCTTGTACGGGTATTCAAAAACACCCTCCTTTTCATCGATCCACACCCGCCCATCCCCTTTCTTCAATATATCCCTCACCCAGCCACGGACCTGCGCTTGCGTCTCTTCAGATTCGATAGCGATATAGCTCTTGCTGCATACGCGGTCCGCGACGATGTCTGCTGTGGCGGGCAGTGTGTATGCGAACACTTTCTCGTCATTTGGCTGGAACAGCGTCGGGTATGAGGGAGCATCGAAGACGGCACGCCACAGACCAAGGCGGAACTGCGGGGTGCCCTTCTCGTACTTCTCGTATACGTCGCGAAGTTCTGCAACCCAGCCGGTGGCGTCCCTGAAAATATAGCATATATACAGGTTAACTACAGTAGAAATGAAGCAAATGCTTACCTGTCCTCAAGGTTCCAAGTCAAAACCACTACCCCGTCCGGTTTCAGGACTCGTGCAAACTCCTTCAGAGCTGATTCATGGTCCGGGCACCAGTGGAATGCCTGAGCAAGTGAGAGATGAGCAAGTGAATCGCGATGATAGCGAAGAATGACATGCACACCTGAGCAATAACAATCAAATCCGCCCATCCATCCTCCACATTCGTATGATCGAAAGTGCCCTCAAGGACAGAGACTCTCGAGTCCGTAACTGACTTGGAGAACTGCTCCCGCATTCCCTCGGAGGGCTCGATGGCTTTGAGCTTCGCGACCGATGTCGACCATCCCGGGTGCGCGAGCAGGGCACGGGTGAAGATGCCTGTTCCGGACCCAATTCTTCACAACAAAAAGAAGGAAAGCAAGCGGTAAGTCAGCAATAAGTGAAAATATTTAGGAGGACTCCGAGGACGTACTCTACAATGTTTAAATCCTTCTTGTTCTCGCCGACGACTGTGCGGATGTGCGACAGCACGACAGGTTGGTACGACGGACGCGCCCTAATATTTTTGCTCGGTCCGCTTGCACTTACCATCATTGGCGCTCGTCACTCACCTATCATACAGCTCGTTTGTCCCAACACCAAAGCCGTTCTGCGCTGTTGGATGCACTTTCGGAGCTGACATCGATAACTTGACCCGGTATTCCAAGCGATGAGTACTGGAGCTCGTTAGCTGCCTTACGACTCTACCGGAAGTAGCTCTGATAGTGGTAGGTAATCTTACTGCGTTGAACAGCAGACTTCGATGCTTTATGGTGGAGAAGGACAAGTGCTGCACGATATATGTCGCCATATTTGGATCACGCCATGTCCGAGTCACTGTACGGAGTTCCATGTAATTGTTGTCCCGTTGGACCCGACTATAAATACTCCATCGTCATGATCAATGTTTATAACTTGAACCGGAGCACTTTTTGAATGTACATGCTTTACCAAATTGTTTCACATCATTACAGTATTCTGATTTCATTGCCCTCTGGCTTGTAACTTGACCCTATAAACAAATTTGAAGTACAAAAAAAAGAAAGGTCAAGCAATGGGGATAGCGACAACTTGTATCGATCAAGTGACCTCAAGGTTATGAGCCTTGCGCGCTAAACCACTGCGCCATGCCGCTCCTGAAAGCATATGCATCCACTAGAACTATAGAAAGATCATACCACTTGACCTTCGCGGCACGAAATTTACAACTCGTTCAAACCGGGTAAGCTATAGATTAGTGTATTGCGCATGAGTGACTCGAATTGTGCACTATATAGATTGTTGAAGCCTCTCCATCTGGTCTTAGCACAGGCTTGTTTCCCACATTCATCCCACCATCACGCCAGAATGCCGAAGACAAATTTCGCCATCCCAGCCGCCACATTTCCGAGACCGATAAGCCACAGGACCGTCCAGAGGACGCCGATAATCCTGTCAGATGTCCGACCAATGTATCGCTTAAACACCCAAAGTCTGTCGGGTATAGGTGTGAAGGTGAAAGGAAGCTGCACTATGGGCGGAGATAAGCGGGGAGTCGAGGGCGTCGAAGTAGTGGGTGTCGGGACGACTAGGACGGCGACAATTGGTTTCTACGTCATTGTAATGTTAGTAGAAGGGAACCACAAAGGCATAAGATATTTACGTGGTCTGAAGTGGTATAGGATGGGATAGAGGTATATAGCACATTTTGGATATGGGACTTCTCTGGTTCGTCCGGAGAGTCTGTATAAGTGCTGTATAGCACCCGGTCTGTCCAGGCGGGAAGCCGTGATTCACTAAATTGAAGGTAAAAGCACATATCTCATCACAGCTGCAGGCGAAGTTGCGAACTCACTTGTATCGGTCTACTTCCTTTAACTTGTACTTATAAGTGCACTTGAATTTCCAGAACTCGCCTTCACGGAAGCCGACAAAAACGTTGCCTTTGCTGCGTTCAACGAACAACTCATCGAATTCTTTCAATTCTTCTCATATATTGACATCGTCTTTCAACCCTTCCACTAGAGCATGCCTGCTGGATTTCGCCGCCAATTCGTGGGCAGGAGGGATATTCAAGCGGAAATTAAGGTCTCCTAAGAAAAACAGATGGGATGTGCTGTATAGAGTCGTGTACCCCCTATTGCCAGATGAAGGAGTCGGGGGGAACAGCAACGTCCGGACAATATGGTTGTAATCTGCAATTCGACGCTGAAGGTAACCGGAATGTGCTGAGAGGTGTGCATTTACAAATCTATATCAATTTATTCGTTGAAGTGATGTAGATTGCGAGGTTGTACTAAGTCAACTTACGTGAATGTCTCCCCTACATCTTCTTCGCCCTGTCCAGCGAGGCGAAAACGTACACCGACCGCCCCTTTACTTCCCATCCATACCGGCCCACACCCTGTCCATGAGGTTTGCACATCCCGAATGCGAGGTCCGATTTCTTCGTCTCGTGCATACACAAGAAGCGCAATGCCAACATTGACAATTTTAGCCACAAGAGTATAGTTATCCTTGGACGGCGAGAGTCTCTCCAGTTCTGAGCGCATGAGTTTGTCCCAAGAGCTGACGGCAGTATTCGAAATGCCCGCCACTGTAAACAAAAGTATGAATACCAGCCAAGAGAGCGCTAGTTGTGAGTGGACATACAACCGAAATTTAATGGCGAAAGCTCCTGGAATCCGACAGCGACAACGTCGAGGGTTTTCTTGTGTGGAAGAAATGTCGGCGACAGCCAGTCAACAAGGTCCTGAGGTAAACCAGCATTTTCTTGCTTATGCGTATTATAGGACGCGATTTGAACTAGCATCCCTCCGTCTTTCGAGGCCATATATGCGAGAAAAGCGTGCGCTGACCGCTCGAGGTAGCTCACGACTTGGAAGATGGTGGTGAAGATGCATTCCTATGGTACTGAGCCCGTGGCGGGTGCCCAATCATTCTGTTTTGTAGTCGGGGGGACGTCTGAGCCGAATGCAGTACGGCACTGGAGCGCACATTTTAGACACTTAGCAACGTCGACGTCGAGTCAACACCACGTCCTACTGACACTATGCACGACACGCTCGACACTTCGCATGGCAAAATCTCGAGGCCCCGCCGTGAATGCTCTGTACTCAAGTATTCGCAAACAGGGCGGCTCAATGATCAAGATCGAACACAAAGCGGAAGGTAGCCCAAGATCACTGATGATAGACTCATCGAGGATATTTGCTATACAGTAAGTTAAACGTTCTTCGTTTCGCCTTAACAACTTTAGTGCTTATAAAATAATAAGAAGGTGTTAATCCCAATGCTGGCCCATAAAAAATGGTAGATTTCGCATCTAATCACTCGGCGCTGGCCACGTTCAAAAATAAATAATCAGTAAAGCTATATAGCTAGACATGCAGAGGAAAGCACCTATAGTCCATTGAAACCCCGTTGATGCACCGTTCGTAGGCGAAACTTGTAAAGAAAACGCTTCTCTGTTATTATCAAGGTCTAGAAAAGGCTATCAGGCTGTTTCGCAAGTAAAGTCGACCTGGGCAATGGTATGGTTTATGAAGATGCAACTTGAAGTTAAGGTATGATTCATGCTCAAATTTCGGTGGACACGTTGCGTCACAGTCACGGCACTGCCAGTGGCAGGTGACACCGTGACTGAATCTGGGACTCCGAGTTCGGACACTGGCACTCGATTGCCTTGTCTTCAGCCGAGTCAGCCATTGCATATCCAGACCCCCTCCCCCTTTTCCAGATTGTCAATCATGATAATTTGCATGCCATTTTCACTTCCTTATGCTCTAGGTTTACATATCATGAAGCTACAATACTGGACAAATATGGTGGGCCACTTGCAATATTCCCTCAATATTTCGAACCATAACTTGAACAAGCCGCTTAGTACAGACCACCTGCCCTCCCACCTTCAAGTTACATGGCCACCATTCTTGGGAAGATTTCGTGACGATCATCATGTTTAGCGCATCCCATTGAAAGTTTCGAGTAATGGCCTCTTCAAACGTTTACGCAATGATCATACACTTCATGAGTATAATAGAACCCTGCAGTCCTTTCAATACTGCCCTAGGTCACTCGCACTAATTCCTCTTCATAAAGATAATAGGAATAGAGTATGGGTCCTGGAATGTACCCTCCTTTTCGTTAATCCACACCAGCCCGTCGCCTCTCTCGATTATCTCCTTTATTTTCTCCCTCGCCTCTCGTTTCCCATCGTCATCCAGAGCAGCCAATGCACTCCAAGTCATGGCCTGCTCTACTTGAACTCCCAGAGTACTCGACTCCACATATTTGACTGCATAGCCTTCTGGTGGAAAGAAGTTTGCTTTATATGTTGGTAGGTCGTACAGCTTTTTCCACCCAAGGAAGTCATGCTTGGGCTTGTCTGTCGGCACTGATATTCCATAGTTGAAAATATCTCGTACCCATCCAACATCTCTAACTCCCCGAATGGTCAGAAGGGGCTTTGCTTTCCAGATTGGTTCTTGTACTAACCTATCACCACCATTCCAAAGAAAGCATAACGTTCCGCCTGGCTTAAGAATGCGAATGAACTCCTTCACCGCCCCTTCGAGGTCAAGACACCAGTGAAAAGCCTGAAGACAAAGTAAGCTAATTCAGATATTGTTCTCTCTAGGCGTTTACAACTTACTGTGGCAATGACAATTAGGTCGGCCCACCCATCATCCGCGCCGGTGCTCTCAAACATCCCCTTTGAGACACTAACCCTTGGGTCATTCACTGTCTCGCGAAAGACCTCAAGCATTCCATCGTTGGGATCGTAGCATTTGACTGCCTTGAGCAAAGTCGACCAGTGCTCGAGCATTGCTCGTGTAAATAGTCCAGAACCACATCCTATTCTATAACGTTAACTTCGTGAGCCCTTATTTCCCTCTGTCCTTGTTACTCCATTTGAAGCAAACTTCGAACATATTATGAACTCACTCAACAACTTGCAGATTATTTCCTAAATCAATGGTGTCGCGGATGCGCGAAAGCACCTTTTTGTTATAGGGCGGACGGTATCTTAATTCCAGTCATTGTTCAATTGGACTGAGCTCTCGCGCACTGATGAACTTCCTTACTTGTCGTATAACTCACTCTTCCCCGACGCGTAACCCTCTTGTGACTGTGGGTGGATGCTTGCCATCACTTAGCGATTATGATGGTGTAGGAGGAAGGATGAGGTAATCGCAAGATGCCCCCGACGTCTCTACCAGTGCAGCTTATGACTCCATGGACTTGGGCGCTGTTGCTGGCTATTTCTGGACTTACCGTGGATTCCGCCCCTATACCGAACTATCAAGTATAGCTCATCCCATATAAAGGTTCGAGTCTGTCTCCGGTGGCTAGTAATCATTTCTTCAAAAGCCTACACAATGATCTTTCGCTTCATGAGAATAATCGGCACTGTGAACGGAATCTCAAACACTCCATCCTTCTCATCTATCCACACCAAGCCATCGCCTTTCTTGATGATCTCCTTCGCCCTCTGGACAAACTCTTCCTTTTGCTCCTCAGTAAGGACTGCGATCGGGCTCCAAGTCTTGATTCGTTCTGTAAATGTTTCCATGGTACTTGGTGTGCTATACTTCACTGTCGTGGTTTCCTGAGGCTGGAAGCTCTCTTTGTATATTGGCAGGTCGAAGACCTTTTGCCATCCAAAGTACTCCAACGGGGTTCTGCCTACCTTGGACGGCATCTCGACCGCAGCGTCGAATAACTCTTTGAACCACCTGGTATTTTCTCTGTGGATAGCGATATCAATTCAAACACATAATCTTCTCTGAAGCTGCTCACCTATCCTCTGCATTCCACAGCAGACATACGACTCCATCCGGCTTAAGGATTCTGACGAACTCTTTTATAGCAGCCTCTAGGTCAAGGCACCAATGAAAGGCCTACCACACTCACAAAAGGATGATACGCATATATATGTTAGCTCTCAGAAAGTTTATTGTATGACTTACTGAATACTCACAGTGGCTATCACTATTAAATCAGCCCAAGCGTCTTCTGCGTCCGTGGAGTCAAATGTCCCTTCAGATGTGCTAACTCTAGGGTCTTTAATATTCTCCCGGAAAACCTTCAGCATGCCTTCATTGGGGTCATAGCACTTTAGCTTTTCTATCGTGTCCGACCACTGCTCGAGGAGGGCTGTTGTAAACAAACCCGAACCGCAACCTATCCTGTGGCCGGACTCAGTGGACATAACTGACACTAAACGTCGATGGTGAAGAGGAACGTAGACATACTCAACAATATTAAGATTGCTTTTACAATCAACTAAGTCGTGGATGCGCGAGAGCACCTCTGGGTTATACCTTGGTCGAAGCCTGTGGACATGATGTCATTATGCACGCCAGGCGCGTTCCTCGTTGTGCCTCACTTGTCATACAAGCCACCCGCTGCAAATCCTTCTCTAGACTGCTCATGAACGTTTGCCATTATAACACTGTATCAGTCTCAAGCAGCCGAGGCAATTCGCAGTTGTTCAGCGTTGGGGAAGGAAGGAAAGTGTGCTGTCTCACGATAAGAAGATCAGCAGCATATAAATACCATGATGCTAAGTCGGCTGGTCGAGATGTCGACGAATGAGCTACCGCATCAAGTTGTTGCGCAAGGCCACCAACGAACAATTTAGAAAATGGATCATAAAGTAGAATATGTAGACTTACAGCCAAATAATACGTCAACTTGCAGAGTAATTCAATTGTAAGCTGCAAGATGGTCAACTATCGCCGCATTAATTGAAGATATTGCACTTGAACTACCACTTGAATCTCAACTACCGCGATGAACTTCCGCGCTAGCCCGAATGTAAGTATGCATTGATCTATCTCAGCAGTGAACACGGAGGATAGACACCGCTCATGATAACCAAGTCCATAGGTATGACACACTGCGTACTGGTCAATCCGATCATTGCAATATTTCGAACAACATCTTCTTGAGAATAACGATACACAAGGTATGCAAAACCGGTAGTGCTACATGAGTCAACAGCGAGTAGTGGAGAGTGATGTCGATAAAACGAACGCAATAAGACAAAGGGAAAGCTCAATCTCGTCCACCCATAACATCGCCTTGGTGGGTGGCCATTTGTCGTCTCTGGCTGTCCTCCAACTTGGGGCAGTTTGAGATGCCGTGTCCGAGACCTGTTGCAAATCAGCATCGGAGCATGAAGCTAGGTTGAGCGAACGCTTACCTCCGCAGACTGGGCAACCCTTAAAGGACGCGCCCTGCGCAGCACGTGGATCTTCTATCGTCATCAGGAATGGCGGCACTCTGTCAACAAAATTTGCTCAGTTTGTGTTCAAAATGATTTGTTGGAGGTAGTCAAGGCTGAAACGTACTTCTGCCCTGCCTCCATCAATAAGTACTTCAGATCCAGTAATGTTTGCTCAGACGTATTCATATTCACAAAGGACGTCGCGATACCAGTCTTTCCGCTACGACCTGTACGACCGATTTGATGGACATAGTCCTCAATCTCCTTGGGCATGGAGAAAATGATAACGTGCTGAATATCGTTAAAGTCAAGTCCCTTGGAGGCCACACCTGACGCGACCATCACGTCTTTCGCTCCTGACTTAAACGACTTGATTGCATACTGACGCTCTTCCTGGGCTGTAAAGGGAGGACGCCGTCAGGTATGAGGGAAAAGAAACGGAGCTGGGTACGTACTTTTCGAACCATGGATAGCGACCGCCTCAACACCTTTCAAGAGAAGATACTCTTGAATATCTAGAGAGAAAATAAAAGTAAGTTATTGTCAAAGAGAGTTAGATTGAGTTAAGCACACCGTCGACTTCGTTTTTGTTATCACTGAAGATAATCACAGGTGGAGGAGTCTTCTGCAAGCACTCCAGTAGGTACACCATCTTCGCCTCCTGCTTCACATATTCTACAACTTGAAGGACATCAAGGTTAGCCGCACCCGCGCGTCCAACATTCACAAGCACGGGTTGAATCAACGATTGCTGTGCGAAGTCCTGGATCTTGCGAGGCATCGTTGCAGAGAATAGCAGCGTTTGTCTTTGCGCCTTGAAGAAGCTCATAATATTGCGCACATCGTCCTCGAAACCCATGTCTATCATACGATCTGCCTCGTCCATGCACATGTATTTGCAGCTCTCGAGTGTGATGCGCCGCTTCTCGAGCATATCAATGAGACGCCCCGGCGTGGCGACAACGATATGCAGGCCCTTGTTTAGGACGTGACCCTGGTCGGCCATCGAGATACCTCCTATGCAGAGCAGGGTGTTGAGCTGGGGGTACCCACCTCGTGCTAGAGCGGCAGTCCATTCAAGCACGTTTTCGTATGTTTGAGATGCCAATTCACGCTGAGCGAAAGTCAGGTACATCATTTCGCGAGGTGATGATGACATGCAAGAGGTACTTACAGATGGACAAATAACTATTCCTACCGGGCCTTCACCCCGAATGAAAGGCAATTTTTTCTCTTCTTCTAGTGCGAACATAATGAGAGGCAGACAGAATGCCAGTGTTTTTCCCGACCCCGTAAACGCAATGCCGATCATATCTCTCCCAGCAAATCTATATGAATTCAAATTTAGAGGTTCACGTTCAAGAAAGAATGCAGAGTGTGTGAGAGGACATGAACACATACGCTACGGGGATACCCTGGATCTGAATCGGCGTGGGCTTGATAATGCCTTTAGATTTGAGGAAGTCGACCAGGGTTCGAGGGATTTTCATGTCCTGCACTCAAGTTGTCATCATCCAGTAGACTAGCAGAAAGGAAGAACTCCACCTACAGTAAAGCTAGGTATTGGTGGAGGGATGTCATCTCCTTCAACGATGATATGGTATTGTTCGCGTAGCTTTTGGTGAGCTGAGACTGGGCGTTCGAGGATGAATCGAGGTGCTCGCCATCTACAATCAAAATTTTAGAGTCATATCTAGACACGAGAAAGAGTACCGATTGGCCGTACGATGTCTTGAGTGGATCAGTGTACTGAATGCCTTTCGCCAGCTCCATATCCGACGCGAGTTTCTTCCTACTTGCGATTGCATTCAAGATGATAGCGTCTTCTTCTTCTTTCTTCTCCGCTTCTGTTTTTTGAGCATCTGCAGATAAATGTTGAGTCTTATCCTGCCTTTCGAGACTTAGAAGCCATCGAAAGTGTAGTTACCCTCTACGGCCTTCTTCCTATGCACCTCCTGAGCTTCCACGAGCAACGTCCTTTCTTTTCTCTCCCGATCTCTCGCCCGCACCTCCTCGTCCTCTTCCTCCTCGTCAGCATCCGGTGCAGCAGAGCCCGATCTCTTGTCTTTCTCGCCGCCTATTCCACGCGATGCAAGTGCAGCAAGCTTCGCCTCGCGCCGCTTTGCGACGGGGACGTACGGGACATAGTCGTCGACGTCGTCGTCAAGCTTATATATGGGAGATGGAGATCGTTGGCGTTCACGTTCTAGACGCCGACGCTTTGGTGCGAAGTCAACGTCGGCCATGGTTGAGTGAAGAACGTTAAGAAACGTTTCGGTGCCGACGTTTCGGCGACGATTCTTTCAAACCACTAATGAGGCATTTTTATGTACTAATTAATGCTACAAATAATAAAATAAACTTAAAATGACTACCAAAAATCCTTCATGGCTGTCCTCAAAGAAAAGCAGTCGTTCGTCCATATAATATTAAGTAAATATCAAATTTCTTTTCATGTCATTTCCATTATTCTTTACTATCTTTCCCCCCGAACTATCGCAGATACAATAATTCTCTTCTACCCCTCTATTTTTGATAATCACGCAGAAATTATCTAGAAAACAGGGAAATGAGGTCGAGTAAAAATTTCAGTAACCACGAATTCTATCTTTTCCCTGTCGCAAAACTCGATGGTGTCCTTAAAAATAGATCGAGGGTGATGTTCCAGTGGATCCTCCGATGAATAAGTAATGAACATGTGTCGTAAGAGCGGATTCGCTTTGAGGATTCCTAGAGCATCAGGATCCCCCTCTTCCGAAATTCCAATAAGATGGAAGTGAAGGTTTCGGATGTGATCAGGAAGAACAAAGTACTTCTGTGGTAAGGAGTACCCGCCGAAGGTTTGACATAAGCTCAAAGTCTGCAGGGATGGAAATAATTCAAGAAATAATTCGATGTCGGACGGGTCAAAGTATGGGTCGTCATAATGGTCGAGCTGAAGGTAAGTGATATTTCTCATTTCAGTCATGAAGGAATGCCGAAGGTATGCCGCCAAACCTCGATCGCTGCCGACTCGGAGAGCGTATCGTCGTTGAAACAAATCAAGCATGCTCAGCTTTAGTCTCGTTACGCATCCACCTCTGTCAGATTTCGTTAACGTCAACAAGCTAAAGACGATCATGTCGACGTCGACCAGAGACAACGTTGTCAACGTCTCATAAAGGCATGCCGTATCCGCAAGACCTCGGATATTCAATGGCATTTCCACACTGTTAGGCACTTCACTTTCGGTGTTCCCCAAACCTCCCGACCAGCGTTCCACGCTCAGGCTTTTCAAACGAGGCAGACAGGAAAGTATTGCGCACAGCTTACTGAAGCCGGAGGGATCGCTCCGAAAGGAGAAGATTCGACACAGAATCAGATGCTCAAGGCATTTCAGGTCAGAGATCTGACTTAAAACATCGTAAGCGGTCTTGTCCAGCTGGCTTGACGGAATCGGAAGCCACAGTGAGGTGGTGCGCGTGCATTGCAAATCAAGGGATTCCACATATAAGTGTGTGATGTTCGGACACCTTTTCAAGATCCCGCATAACAGGCGTGACATCTCTTTGGCTCCGATATGCGTATATATGTCCTGGTCGTTACTAGCGTGGAATCTCAGTTTCCGAACCCAGGGACCTATTCGAGGATTTTGATAAACATATCGTAGGGTTTTGTTGTCGAAGATAGAGATACACCGCTGAAGGAAGCGTTGTGCGACATCGGTCCACGTTCGATGGACGAGGGACATTACTCTGAGCGTGTTATCGACGTTCAAGGCCTCTGAATCTGCAAAGATGTCCGAGCGCCGGCGGTTGGTTTGCAGTGATTCGTGGAATGAGTCCCGTTGAGAGTCGATATACTCTGCAACTAGTTCTGGTACCAGCGTCGACGAGGGACGATAGCTTGACGATGGCGTCTTCGACTCCTCATCGTATGAGATCGATCCATTCCTATTCCGCGCAACAAGACGCCTCTGGTCCGCGATGCGGTCCATTATATCCTCTGACTTATGCATAGTCACTCCATCGGCGCGAAAGTCAGCGTGGCGGAGAAGCGCAAGCAGGTCGTCGAAGAGACATAGTGGCACACCGACAGCGTCGACATACTTGATGAATAAAGACGAGATGAGAGCATCTGATGGTGTATTGAATGATATGGACGAATGGAACTTCTTGATGTCAAGAACACATCCTCTAACGTCCTTGAAATTATCCAGTAGAGCCATCTGTAGATAAATGTAGTTCAAGCTGCAGGAGGCGAGTATCAGTAATTTCCACTGCGAACAGTAATTCTCTCACTTTTGTGGCTTCCTGTCAGTCGTGCATGCAAGAAGAGATCAAACGAGATACAGTGTTTCACCGTTCCTTTACTCATCACCGTTCCTTTACTCAACATTCATTTCCTCCAATACTACTGATTCAATTGCATTAAATTTTGGTACACATATCAAGATGTGTATACACTATATTAATATGAAGTTTGAAGCGAAGCGGTTGTGATTCAAGGTATTAATGCTAGGAAAGATGTCGAAATTAGCCAATTTTAGTGTGTGCACACATGTATCTGAATTTTTTGACCTTGCAGAACACATTTTTTGCAATACCAAATCCACCATAAGCTAAATCACACTGATATCTATCATTCCCCAATAGCACCTTGGGCCTTTTCTTGATGACAGTGACAAAATGTACAAAATGCACAAAATGTTTGCAAAAGACACTCTTATGCAGTTTCCTATTCTGGAGGTCCAAGTCACAGCTGACTTTTGATTGCTTCTCCCAAGACATAAAGCTCTTTCTTTCGGTAATATAACTTAGCAGAAACCCTTGAAATATGCTCTATAAACATTAAGCCATAATTTGAAGAAAAAATGAGACTGGAATTAGAGAGAAATGAGATGTCAAAACTTCTACAACGTGACGTCACACTGGGTAAAGGAACGGTGATCCGTCACAAATCCCTCTTTTTCATCTTTGGCCTCGCAAGATTTATTCAACACCTTTTATAACACAAATATTATATGGTTTGATAGTCCTATGAGTGCAGAAACAGAATATGTAAGATTTACTATGGAAAATGTTGTGATGTGGAAGAAATCTCAGAGGGAAAGTTAGGTGAGTAAAGGAACGGTGAAACACTGTATCGATCTTAGGAGTTCGACTTCGACTTTCAAGTTGAAGTTCCCACGCTTAGTACAAGTATTACAAGTAAGAATTGTAACACTCGTACCACCCCTCAGGACTCCGGACACTCGACCTGCCACTGGCAGTGTTGCCAAGTCTGTACCGCGACCCAAGTTCAATACGACCACCATGGCTTAAACAATTATTTTTGGACTCTAAATTCTACCGCTATTGCTGATTGAGGGACGACATCATGATGTGTCATGAACGACTGTCGCATTTAATTACAGAAAGGAAATTCATTAGAAGCCCTAAACTATTAGCCGTTCGTGGTCAGCTCCGAGGAAGCAGATATGTAGCACCGCTGGGATACGTGCATGGAGAGCCTACAGCTCTGAGATGCGGGGTGGGTGGTAGTAATCAACCTTCGTAATCTTGAATTCCACGTTGCTCCTCGCGCAGTACTCGGCAGTGTCTTCGAATAATACACGGGAAGAACGGTCACCGTCACGGTAGTATGAATAGGTGATGAACATTCGCTGTACGTGTCGATACGTTTTGAGAGTCGCAAGCGCAATTTCATCCTGTTCGAGATCGTCGCTATCGCGAAATTCACAGTAGTGGAAGTGGAAGTTTCGAATAGAGGTAGGAAGAACGAGGGAAATACCTGGCAAGCCCTGCGCCAAATCCCCATGCAAGCTCAAGGTCTGCACAGACGGGAAGAATTCTAAGGCACTCCCGACATCAACTGCATTCCACAATGGAACGAACTGAAGTGTTGTAACGTGTGTCGTTGTTGCGCTGTTGAAAGTAGGTCGAAGTTCATCTAGCCCGCTATGAAGACTTAGCTCTAATTTCGTTACTTGGTTGTGGGGATTCATTAACCAGGATAGTAGACCAGTGTCATTGACACTAACCAGGGACAGAGTCTCTAAACTCGAAGAGGGGATTGGAGTGTCCAGTGGGGCTGGAACGTTCATCGGTCCTTGGTCTTCTCTCCACCACGGTACATCCAACGAGTGTAGGCTCAGACTCTTCAAGAAACGCAGACCTGGTAGTCCTGTAGTCAGCTTCCAAAGATCGTCGTGATAGAAGTCCATAATAGGAGATTGGCGTAGCCACAGATGTTCGAGATGCTTCATATCGGCCAGTTGAAGAATTATGTCGTGAGGAGCCTTATAAACATGGCCTGTCTCGTAAGCTTGGATTTCGGCCTTTGAATCTTTATCCGGTGGTAGCCCATACATTTGTAGAGCCATGTGAGTGATATTCGGACATCTTTTCATAATCCCCGTTAAGAGTCTTGGCATTTCTTTGGTACTGAGACGCGGTTGAGGTCGATTTGTGCCACTACCATTGTAAAAGCTCAGCTGGCGGACCCATGGACCGATTTTCGGGCTGTGTGAAACCGATGGGAGCATGTCGCTGTTCATGATATAGATACGTCGGCGAAGGTATCGTTGTGCGACATCAGTCCAGGATCGATGGACGAGCGACATTGCTTCTAACGTACGTTTTGTTTCGCAGACTAGCGGTTTGCCACATATCACAAGCTCGACCACACGATGGAATGGAAGCTTTTCAGCGTCTAGATACTGAGCAAGAAGCTCAGGAATGAGGTTTGGTATTGGAGGATTTGAACATGCCAAGCGGGACTTGACACCCTTCAGATCAGGGGATTTTGAGTTCCTTTTTTTCGCAATCAACCGCCTCTGGCTCGCAATGTGGTCCATGACATTCTCCGGCTTCTGCATCGTCACTTGATCGGGGTGAAAGTCTTTATGTTGAAAGAGTGCCAACAGGTCATCGAAAAGATTCATTGGCACAAGTCCTGTGTACTTGATGAAGAACGAGGAGAAGAGAGCATCTGATGGAGTGGTGAACGATATCAACGAATGGAGGTCTTCGATGGTCAAAACGCATCCTCTAACGTTTTCAAAAAGTGTCGCCATGTCGAATAATGGTCCTTTCGGAAAGCTGTGGAGATCAGAGTTTCAACAGGCGGAGATACACTCAGCGACAGTTAAAACTCTTTGAGTCCTCCCACCTTTGAGTTATCGCGACTGAATAGTTGTTGTGCAATAGTGACCTTGAGAAGTAGAAGCATTTGCTGGGAGGACTCCGGACACTACTAGCCTGAGCGCACTCAGCTTTGAACCACCATGACACTTCGAGTCTGCGATATGGCTCTCTTACCTTCCCTTGTGTTAGACTCGAAAGGCGGTCTACTCTGGTACAAGAAAGCCAAATAACCATGGAGTTTCGAACACAACCAACTCCAATGTTTGTTCTTTATGAAGTGTGGCCCGGCACGAGTGACCACAAACCACAACCACCGACTCGTTCCTATATCTTGGATAGCCTCATCTGCGAAACCTATGAACATCTTTAAGTCTCTCTCAAGTCTTGTTGTCGTTTAAAGCCCATTAAATTCTGAAGTCAACTCTGTGTCTATTCGAGGTCAAGGCAGTATGCGCTACCGCCGGAACAACCTGTTTCTTCCCCTCGTCATCTTGAGTGCGACACGACACATACATGAACCAATTACACACTTGATCTTTAAGGCGAAGAACGTTACGAACGATGTTCGTCGAGCTGGACCGATTGGCGCGAGTACCCCAATAGTCGATGCCACCGCAGGATTGTTTGTCGCTAGTACGACTGCTAGTCTGGAAGAGATCGAGCCCACCCAAGTGCAGCTGCCAGAAACCTCTGGAGGTGACATGAAGACGGAGGCTATTGACCCACTGCCATCGTATTCCATTCGCAACACTCCCGATATTTGCATCTCTCAGGCTGCACCTTTACCAGAACAGACTTCCGTAGCAACACTATCGGTCGCATTGTACGATCCGGTGTACTCTGAATATCCTGCAAGTGGCTGGAATGCTACGCATGCCTATGACTATCTGGGTTCGCCAATCGAAATCGAGGACTACGTCAGTGAGGGAGATGAAGGAAGGATGGAGTCTTCGAATGCCGAAAGTACAATGACTTGTCGGACAAAAAATCCATTCATCCGAGTCGTGGACATCATGAAGGACCATCTTGCCGATTCGTTATCAAGGCTTCTTCTCCCGTTCTTTGACTACGAATCTCTGGCTGAGATCATCCACTTGCTAGTAAGATACCTTCCTCATTTATATATCCGTAATGCGCTAATCAATTTCCTCAGGTGCAAGGAGAATCTCTTAGCAGGCCAGCGGATGAAGCAACCCTTTCTCACTTGAGAATTATGGCGAATTTTCTTCATGCGATATTTTGCGCAGGTTGGTACGTTCCTTGGAGGGGAAAACCTACACCAAAGACAAGCATTCGCGAGGCTCGACGTGTCTCCGCCCGTCCATGTAGCATCCGTATCCCCAATAACAATCAAGAGTACAACAGGTTGCAGAAGAAGCTGCAATCACAATATTGGCTTTCTGGACGAATGGACAGTTTCTCGTCGTTGGTTCTTCCCTCTGGTTGGTCTGAGTTGCTTCTGGACAACGGATTCCAGCCTGTCGGACGGTCAACTTTGCGGGTAATCTTGCGGTTCGTTTACACGACTACGCTTTGTGTCCTTCGGTTCCCGGGGAACTTCCTCCTCATATGCCTCTGCTTAATCTACTTTGCAATCTCTGGGACCTGCATCGCGATCAGAAGCTCAGTGCTAGACATTTGGGATACCACACGCTGGCAATATCACACAGCAGTAAGCTTCCCCCAAGCTTGCATGTCGATTCTACGCTCCTTTAAGTACAGCCGCGTCCTTACGATCCCATGTTCACGACGAAATGATAGCGCTCTTATTCGGAAGTCTGACGCATCGTCTTCGAAGGCATCATACACTATCTATCGACCAATATCTCCCGAGCTTCCGATCGCTTCCCCGATTGTCAATGGGCTTGCTTTACCGGAAATCGAGACTCGACCAGGCTATTTGAGTCCAATTGCTCAGTCCACATGTTTGGAAGAAAATTCAACTTTCATAACTGCTACTGTTGAAACTACTTCGGTTTCGTCTGGCGAAATCGAAGAACTTGAAAGGCCAGCGACGCCTTCTCGCCAGCCTTGTAGACCGTGCATCGTTGTCGCGGATGCCGAACGTTGTATACAATCCTGTGAATCACTGAAAATCGCATACAGTCAATCGGACATCGACTTATCGTTCTACGATGATTTTATCGACTACTACAGAGCTGTGGTAGACAAATTCACAGATCATGTCTGTCTAATCGAAGGACATCCCCAGCCTTCCGGGCCTGATGATAACGTCGAGTTGTTTGCGCAGATGGGAGAAATCGGTGGGGACGGACAGCGTATGACCGAGTTGCTTGAACGATATTGCGATTCTTCTTCCCATGGATTCTATGAGGACGAGTCTTTGCCTCTTCTGGTGCGCCTTGTCGATTCAGCTTCCATGGAATCGATGAGTAGCACTTCGACCTCGTCTTCCGAATCTTCGCTCATTGCTAGCGAGGGCGCAGATCTGGAAAAGACTCCTGCGAAGGACATGACTTTGGCAGACATAGCTTCTCTCGCAAAGGTAATGGAGGAGCTACACCGCGGCTACATGACTGACTGGTCGTAACTCATTTTTGTATGCCTGTAGCTGGGGCGGCTCTGTACCGCGCACGCGCGGGTGGTTCGTGGCGAGCTTGATATGGTCTCGACGAAGTCGCGCTCAGTTTTCTTTTTTCTCCGACATATGTAGATGCCACTTAGTATGTTGAAGTTTATCTCTTTCTGCGTAGTCGATGTCCCCCGCTTCTTCGTTGTGATTGTTCTTACCTTTCTGCTTTACATCTTTGCTATGTTTTTGGATCTCTATTGTGCTATCGGATACGTGCTATGTATGCACGTACGTGACGGGCCCCCTACTTGAGATAGTATCCTGTCCCAAGCTCCCTTGATCGTGGACTTGGGACAATACAAAATTGTATGTGGTGAGGGAACTGAAGATTTATAACTACCAAGTGGTGGCAAACTCGGATGTTTATTTCGAGCATCAGCGCCTCATTATTCGTACGATCGCTGAGCGAAAGGATTAATTGACATTTGGTTGGGATATATGTATGCATACTGTCATGAATAGATGTACTCTTATATTACATAGCTTTGGTAATCAATAAATCCAGGAAGTTCGGCAGAATGTCTACTCTTTCTACCTTAAACTGTACTTCATTCGTTAAGGAGTAATCAGTGGCATTTTTGAAGTGCGCTTGGAGAGGACAATTTGTTGCATAGGTAATAGTTAGTCGTCGTACATTCGGACAAGCTTTAAGCATATCGCAGACATATGCATCCTGCTCGTCGTCGGGTAAGGTATGATTGTCGAGGTGAAGATAGAACTCTTGCACAGAATCTGGAAGGGAAATAGGAGCGGTTGGAAACACGTTTTCCGCGCATAGTCTTAAAGA
Source organism: Trichaptum abietinum (assembly GCA_910574555.1). Taxonomy (NCBI): domain Eukaryota; kingdom Fungi; phylum Basidiomycota; class Agaricomycetes; order Hymenochaetales; family Trichaptaceae; genus Trichaptum; species Trichaptum abietinum. The sequence continues at coordinate 3,363,000 of CAJTBE010000001.1, forward strand.
CCGTAAGGATGGAAAGAGCCTAAGTATAGAGCCGAGACTACGGTAGTCCCGGCACACGACGAGTTGCAGGGCGGTAACTCGTGCGACTCTGGTGTCAAGAAAACGAGAGAGGATGGCCAGATCTGGATGCGTAACAGGTTGACCACCAGGAATAAAGATATCACAAGCGCATAACTCCAGCCTTTTTATATGGGTCCCGTTGCCAGGCTTCATCAGCCAAGCTAAGAGACCCGAGGTGAGGAAATCGAACTGAACCAAGGACAGGCTCTCTAGCGAGCCCGGGGGGCTTATCGCTTTCGTGAGATCCAAGGTATACGTAGGTCCCGGGTGGTCGTCCTCTTCTATAATTTCGAACGGATTTTCCCGGGCCTCCCATCTCTTGATGCTCAGGCTCTTGAGACGGCGTAGATGAGGAACGATCGTGCAAACCCTCTTGCTAATTTGATTGTTAGGCTGCGTGACGTAGCGATGCCGAAGCCACAAATATTCGAGATGTTCTAGCTTGGCTATCCGAGCAACAACATCGCCATCAAGCTCTTGCGAACGGTCTCCTGGTGATCCAGCATCTGGATCCATCGACTCAAAGCCCTCCAGATATAGGTGTGTGATATTCGGGCACCTCTCAAGAATCCGCGACAAGAGCCTTGAGGCTTGTCTGGTGTAGGTGGTACTTTCAAACGCCATATTGTCGAAACCACGAAAGCATAGTTCGCGGACCCATGGGCCAATTCGCGGACTTTGCAAAACTACCTGCATCAGTGCTTGAGAAACGAGGATACGTCGTCTAAGAAATCGTTGTGCGACATCGGTCCAGGTTCTATGGACAAGGCTCATCGTTACGAGCACGTCGTTCATCTCGCAGAGCGGCGCCCTGGACCAGCGGTTTAATTCAAGCGTCTGGTGAAATGGAAGCCTTTGGGAATCGATGTATTCTGCAACAAGCTCAAGTATGAGCCCCGCTGGTCGAGACTCGTAGTGAGCCAGAACTGACTGCGCAGTCCCTTCGTCCTGCTTTCGCCTTTGATTTCTGTCCCTTGAGATCATGCGCCGTTGGTTTGCAATGTGGTCCAATATATCCTCAGCCTTCTGAATCGTCACTTCATCACTATGGAAATCGGCGTGTCGGAGGAGCGCAAGCAGGTCATTGAAGAGTTCTATCGGCACGGAGTTTCTGTACTTGACGAACAGGGATCCGAACAGAGTATCTGATGGCGATCTGAATGGTATAGCCGAGTGAATGTTTTGGATGTTGAGAATACATCCCACAACATTTTCAAAGAGAGACGTCATGGCAGTATAATTAGTAGGTTCACTAGACTTCGTATGTCCTCCAGATTATGATTTAGTTTCTACTTTTCCCGGAGGCGCTTGCGATCTCAACAGAGGTAGATGACGAGAAAATCAACTGGATATTAGCTGTGATACTTATTGCAGATTATTGTCAGTGCTCACCTTCACGGGCGTACCGAAAGTGTAAGTTTAAGAAAAGATCAGTAAACTTCCCTCCCACGGTTCGGAAGAGGCCGTAGTATAGCCTCGTGACCAGGCCAGGCTAGCTTTTTGGTATGTCTGCTGTGGCAGACCGGCGCTAGCCGGCCTGGTATTATCCGTCCGCGATTTGGCTTTCCCCCCGCGGTCTTTGAAATTTATCCAGATGTAGTAGTGATATGTAGGTTTGCGTTGCGTAATGTAGAGACTAAAAATATAATTTGAGTTATCATTACGTCCATGTCACAGCGCGTGCGTGCTTAATAGACTTCTCCTCTTACCTCAACTTTCGTAACTGGCGTCTAAGGGCGTCTATCGCTAATTCCACTTTTATTATTAACTTCTGACGGCTTCAAGACGTTCGCGATGGCTTACCAGCAACAGTACACACCCTGGCCTATACAGAACACCACTCATCCCTTACTACAATGGATGGTAAATGTTGGATCGTCGGCTTATCGAGACGAGCGCATCAAGAATGTCGTTCACCTCATTTCTGCCTCACCTATGTCAATGACAGTTGCCAACTTCTTTTCTGAAATTCTAAGCTCTCGGTCTCTCTTTCCTCAGATTCGAATGACATTTATGCGGAGTGAAGAACAAGTTGGAAACTTATTGAATCTTATCGCGCAAGACACGGACGGCCGGAGGACTCTGGACCACTGGCTGCGGAGGGAAGGCTATGCTCTGGACATCATATGCGAAGACATTCATCAAGAAATGGACGCAGTGAGACCAGGGATGGCCTTGAAGTCAAAGGATATCAAGGCCGAGGATGTGATGAGCTTTGATTTCGATGGACGGGTACAGGAGGTCTTGCGAACAGGTGCACCGACTGTCCGCAGAGTTCTTCATGCCGCTGCGCAGTCCTCGAAAGCTGCTTCTCGTAACAAGATAAAAAATCCGGACTTTGTACGTTCATAATATGATATTGATAATTAGATGACCCTGACTCTTCAATTTAGATCTGTTCAATTGTCTTTTCTCAGCTCTGTAACAGCCGGTCGAAGTTCTCACTATGGTTTCAACACCATATGGGCTTTTTTCTCTTTTCAAACAACAGCTCTCGTGTCGCTATTGACTTTCTTGCTAAATGTGGCTTATCTAGTACTTACTCTACGGTTCTGGGTGCTTACAAGTTTCTCTCGGCTGGACTAATGGAACAAGCATCTGCGATTGCGCGCGGACCACATTTGCTTGGGTTCGATAACGAACAGATCTGCATGTCTACACATGTGTCTCAAAGGCCGGGAGCTACACCTACTGTCCGCAGCTTTACTGCTTCGGTTATCTATAAGCTTCGCAATGCAACTCTGGATGCATGCCGTCTTCAGCCTATATTGGACCGGCGCATAAATTGCGATATTATAACTTATGAAGATCATGTCCTACCTTCGGAAAAGGACCTAACATCTATTCTGGGGCATTTTGTTCTCAATATCATATCGATTCTATTCAAGAATGTCAAAGGATTTCAAAACGAAGCTTACTCTAACTTGCTCAAGCACGAAACTCATAGGCCGCCCCCGGAAGATCACAAAACTGAAGAATTTATTTGTCCGACAATTGAAATTGATGAATCAAAAACAACCGGCGTACTTCAATTCAATGAAGAGCTTTACCTCAAGCTACTGGGACTCAAAGAAGAAGAACTAAGCGAGTTTGCTTTTCCTTGCGTTAACGATCAACTGTCGAACAGTCGGGACCGTTCGGCTTTTATCGAACGAAGGGATGATGAAAGCCCTTTCTTACGCATGGAGAACTTTCAGCTTGGTGTAGGCTTTTTTCATGCAATAATGAATTTTATTTGGCACCTCCGGCTTGTGCATATAGGCTGCTCTGACGTTATTGGGAGCCTGTCATACTGGATCAGCTTCTTAGGCACAAAACGAGTCTCTTGCGATCGTCCGGACTATTATACACTAAAAACTTTCCTTTCGGATGTTCTCTTCAGTAATATTCTGCATTGCTGGGCAACAAAAACCGGCTTTCCGGACCTTGAAAACTATGCGAAGACCACTCCCTCATTTTCGGACCTCAAGAACATAGCGCAAGAGATTTTTATTGAATTTGCATCGGATCAAGGACTGAAGGCTTGCTCAGACGCAAATGACAATCTCTTACGAAACGTAATTCTACTCAACCGGGACCTTCTAGTATTCTATGAGTTCGACTGCGCAATATCATCAGGGGACTTCGGCCGACTGGAATTACTGCTTGGAACACTTACTCGCATGTTCAATGGTGCCGGAGCCAAGAACTACTCGATCGAACTGCTTCACCTCCTTCAGAACCTATTAATATCATGGCCAGAGGAATTCGCGTGAGTTGTCTTGTATTTGAACTGCATATATGCACTCACCCGGATTCTCACAGTAATGTAATGCGAGATAACATGCTCATTAGTTGCATGGGACATTCAGGGCACTACATGGGAGTTGATCTCAATATGGAGCACAATGTTAACTTTCAAAAGGTACGTACCGTTGTAATGGAGTTATCTTTGCGTTACTGAAATTATTTGAAGCGGTACTTTGCAGGGAAAGGAGTGCACGCAACCGCGCGTCACCTGGCAGATATTTCACCTGCAATAAAGGCATTCCGGCCCCTCCGGAAGGCATTCTGTACATCTGCTGGAGTACCATGGCGAGGCTCAAATCACACTAGCCCTGACAGGTCCTTAGTGATAAAGAAGATCCGGCATAGACTTGAAGAAGCAAATGTATATGAACTTCACCCGAATCGAAATGATATTACAGGTCAAGAGATTGAAGCAACAAAAGACATACTGGAGGTACGTATACAGAGTCCAGACAAGTACAGAAAGAACTAACTAACATTAAACTAGGCCGGAGGTATTACATTACAGAAAACAGGGATGAAGAATTTCGCAAAGATATACAGAGCCTGGTCAACTAGAAAGAGCGGGGCCGTTCTGACCGAGGAGGATACTTCCCCGCTGTGTGATAGCAATACTCCGGATGACCCGCTTGATGAAGATGCAGAAGAGAATGGTCCTATCATATTAGATTAGAGAATTAAGAGTGGATTGCTGCGAGCCACGTACAATTGAGTGTACATACCTGCATATAGCTACAATGGAATGCGACTGAAGATATCTAGATAGAAGGGAAATTAGTGCAAGGCACTTCTATAACAGTTGAATTTAGCTTACTATTTGTTTAAGTGAATCTCTCCAAGAGGCTCGCGTTTGACTCGTTTAGACGTTGAGATTGAGGGAGACAATGGTCGTTTCATTGAGGGCCCTTGAGACTCAGACTGAGAAAATACTGCGAAGGCGGGCCCCGAGAAGACTGTAAAAGAGGGCTGCAGAGACTGAGACTGAGACTGCGACTGCGAATCATTATTCTTGAGTTTCTTCGTCGACGATCCTTCGAGTCTTAGAACCTCCATATATTGGTCTTGAGGTAAGACTCGCTTCGTCTTTGGTGGAACCCTGGGCTTCGGAGGATCTCTGGCAGATATCATAGAATTATAATCAGAAATTATATCAAAGACTTCAGCCGCATATATGCGCGTCCATTCCTTAGACCTGCCAAGAAAGCCAGCAATATCAGAAGCAGACGCAGTCTCCGAGGCATCAGAATGAAAGCGAGCTAGTAAAGGAATATACTTTGCCGGCAGGATATCATCAAGAGGATACAAGGCTCGTATCGGCTTCTCAGATTGTTTTTTAGACCGCCAGTCGAAAAGAAGGCTTTCTAGCTCTTTTCTGAGATCCATAGGTCTGTATTTAGCTCGCGAAGCTCGCGTCAGTTCCTCAGCCGAGTCAGACGTAGAAAGAGCAGCCAAGCCATCAACAGTTGAGTCGAGCCAGCCATAGTCGGGAAGCCAGTGTTCGTACTTGAAGTCTTCTATATGCACATCTGAGTCACAGCAAAGGGGTCCCGTATACTCGATAGCTAGAGAATAAAAGACAATAGTAAGTAAGATAACACTTGATAAACAAAATCAGACACTAACCATCTTCAGCAGTATCATTGTTCTCAATTGCAAGAAACGCACGACGGCAATCTTCGGATTGTACGAAGTCGAAGACTTCCTCATCTGTTCGTGATGCCTTAGGATTTGAGGATGCGACTCGAGCCTCAAAGAGCCAAGGTTCAGCCAGCAACAAAACGAGGCAGTTTGTCCGACCATCCCTCCCCCCTCTGCCTGCCATCTGTTCGAAATCAAGCAGATTAGCAGGGGCTCCAAACAGAACCACCAACTCGACATCTGGGGGATCGAAACCCTGCAAACCTCAGGTAAGAAGTCATGACTAATGAAGCAAATGTTGAATCACTCACGTTAGAAACAACCGTTGTAGCAACTAATACCAAGATTGTCCCTGACGGACTGCAAAAGTCCCGTGTTACGCGCTGCTTGTAACGATCCGATTGCGAAGAATGGATCCTAGCAACGACTCCCCTTGGGAGTCGCTGCTGTATATGAGTCTGAACTGTCAGTGCCATGTCAGTCGTCTGCACGAATATTATTGTTTTTTTGGGGAGAACCAGAGGAGGGTGAATAGGGCGCTGAAATAAAAAATCCAGATTTGAGAGGTTTGAGGTCGAGCCTTCGAGCTTCTTCACAGAGAAGCACAAATTCTTTCTGTTTGTTGACAGAATAATACGTGATGTTTTGAGAGGGTCGGTAGGAAGCCTCAGAGACTCAACTATCTTGTCCAAAATCTTTGGCGGCATGGTTGCGGAGAAGACGGCGCAGGGAGTGCTTTGAGGGCATCGAAGTCGGATTTCGTGGCACTTGGAGTACTCTGGACGGAATATATGGCCATCCCTGTCTTGACTGCCGCTTGTAACTATGAAATGAGCCTCGTCGAAGCTTAGGCACTTGATCCGGCGTTGGAAAGACGGTTCTTCGAGTAAGCGGGTAAACGTCGGATCTTCAGAGTTCGAACGTGAGCATTGCTCCGGGGACACGATGATATGTTGATAAAGCTTCTTCTTAATATCCCTAACAATCGCAGGCTTGTCTACTGGAGATGTCTCCTTGTTGATTGTAACAGAACGTATTCCAAGTTTTGTGAATGTATCCACCTATATTTAAGCAGCAAATAAATAACAAGAACGACCGAGTTGAGATTATCGCTATGTAGTTCCAGAACAGGTGAAGAATGAGAATCAAGAAGCCCCCACAGCACCGTCTTCGATGAGCATATGCTCAAGGAATAGTAATGCATGAGAATACGTAGCTCTGCACCCACAACACCGTCTTCGATGCACCTATGCGCAAGGAGACAGCAATGCGATACAGAAGCACGCAATAGATAGAACAACAGAGTCGAGATTATCGCCATGCGATCACAGAACAGAACAGAATCAAGAATCCCCCGCAACACCGTCTTCGATGCACATACGCACAACGATATAGTGATGCAATACAAGGACACAGGAGAAATATAGCCGCCAAATGACACAGGCGGATATGAAGCACTTTAATCAAAACAACACATTACCCACAACACTGCGCACCATACGCATACGCGCGAGGATACAGCATTGTGTTACAGTATAGGGAGCAGGCGGATATGAAGCACTTAAAGCTGAAGTTTACTCACATGTTGATTCTGCAGAGCCATCAGAGGCGCAATAGTCACGAACACCCAGTCCGGACGCAAAAGCATCGGGAGACCCATCGCTATCGATTTGCCCGATCCCGTACCAGCACGCACTAGAACGTGCTTTCCGGAAAGAATCTCCAGCGCCGTTTGCATCTGAAAGAGTCGAGGGAGTTTTTTGCCGGAGGTCTTGCTGTTCATAATTCGGAATGCTAGATTCACATCTTGAAGTTCTTGCGTCTGGAGCGTCCGGCCAAAGGTGTCTTCTAATCTATTGACCATAAAGTCAATAGAAAGTCTCAGTCTTGACTCTTCATGAATAAAAGTCTTGCTTAAGAGAAAGTCCGGACAGGTGATTGAAGTCGAACAGTTGAAGACCATAGTAAATTAGTTGAAGCGAGTAGATCGACGTCGAAGTCGAAGGAAGACGCGCATGACAGCGCGCGCGAGTCGCTAATTAGTGTTGTCACAACGAGTCAGGTGCCACCGTGACGTGGAATGTAATTTAAAACGTAAATCAACTGAAACTATTTTTAAGCAGCTTTATTATGCAACTAGGTACATCGGTTCCCTACTACAAAAGGGTTGAGAATCTATAAATTTCAAAGACCGCGGGGGGAAAGCCAAATCGCGGACGGATAATACCAGGCCGGCTAGCGCCGGTCTGCCACAGCAGACATACCAAAAAGCTAGCCTGGCCTGGTCACGAGGCTAGCCGTAGTACAGAAAGGGTTCAACTTTGCTGGTTCCAGCCTGAGCCTTACATAGTGTAAAGAATCTGACGTGAACTTCGAGTGGTATATTGTTGTTTGACGCAATCAGAGACTCATACAAGTCTTATTTCTGACCAGTGAACATCTCTCAAGGCGACGTCACGGTTAGAGGAGACATTCTCGACATTGAAAAAGACATCTATGTATATGACATTTCAACAGCTTCACGCAGAAATCAACTAGAAATCAGGGAAATGAGGTAGAGTCGGAACTTCAGTCACCACAAACTCTATCTTTTTCTTTTCGCAAAATTCGATCGAGTCGTTGAAAAGAGGTCGATCCGGAGGGACCAGGGGAGGATCCCATGTATTTGGCGACTCAGATGGATAAGTAATGAGCATGTGTCGTAAGTGCGGGTTCGCTTTGAGGATTTCCAGAGCATGGGCATCCTCCTCTTTCGGAACTTCAAGAAGATGGAAGTGAAGGTTTTGAATGTGATTAGGAAGAGTAAAGTAATTTCGTGGTAAGGAATACCCGCCAAGACTTTGACATAAGCTCAAAGATAGCAAGGATGGAAATAATTCAAGAAGCAACTCGATGTTGGACGGGTCGGAGTATGGGTCGTCGTACTGGACGAGCTGAAGGTAAGTGATATGTCTCAATTCAGCGTTGAAAGAACGCCGAAGGTATGTCGCCAAACCTCGGTCACTGCCATGAGGGTGATGTGGTCGGAAGAAATCAAACATGCTCAGCTCTAGTCTCGTTACGCGTCCACCTTTGTCAGGTTTCGTTAACCAAGTCAACAAGCTAAAGACGATATTGTCAACGTCGACCAGAGACAACGATGTCAACGTCTCAGGAGGGCTTGCCGTGTCCACAAAACCTTCGATATTTAATGGCTCTTCCACACTGTTAGGCATTCCACCCCAGAAGGGCCACGAGCCTCCCGACCAGCGTTGCACGCTCAGTTTTTTCAGACGAGGCAGACAGGGAAGTATTGCGCACAGCTTATTGAAACCATGAGGTTCGTTCCGCAGAGAGAAGATCCGACATAGATACAGATGCTCAAGGCATTTCAGGTCAGAGATCTGACTTAAAACATCGTAAGCGGTCTTGCCCAGCTGACTTGACGGATACGGACTCGGATACCACAGTGGGTCGGCGACTGCGCACTGCAGATCAAGGGATTCCACATACAAGTGTGTGATGTTCGGACACTTTTTCAAGATTCCGCATAAGAGGCGCGACATCTCCTTGGCTCCGATCTGCGGAGACATGTCCTCGTCATTGCTAGCGTGGAATCTCAGCTTGCGAACCCAGGGTCCTATTCGAGGATGTTGGTACACATATCGTAGGGTTTTGTTGTCGTAGATAGTGATACTCCGCCGAAGGAACCGTTGTGCAACATCGGTCCACGTTCGATGAACGAAGGACATTATTCTGAGCGTGTTATCGACGTTCAAGTCCTCTGAATCCGCAAAGATATCCGAGCGCCGGCGATTGGTTTGAAGTGATTCGTGGAATGAGTCCCTTTGAGAGTCGATATACTCTGCAACTAGCTCTGGTACCAGCGTCGACGATGGACGATGGCTTGACGATGGTGTCTTCGAATCCTCATTGTATGTGATCGATCCATTCCTATTCCGCGCAACAAGACGCCTCTGGTCCGCGATGCGGTCCATTATATCCTCTGACTTATGCATAGTCACTCCATCGACGCGAAAGTCAGCGTGGTGAAGAAGCGCAAGCAGGTCGTCGAAGAGACTCAGTGGCACACCGGCGGAGTCGGCATACTTGATGAACAAGGACGAGATGAGTGCATCTGATGGTGTATTGAATGATATGGACGAATGGAACTTCTTGGCGTCAAGAACACATCCTCTAACGTCTTGAAAATTATCCAGCAGAGTCATCTGAAGATCAAGATAGTATAAGCTGCAGGAAGTGGATATCAGTAATGGCCACTGCGAATAGTAATTCTCTCACTTTCGTGGCTTCCTGTCAGTCGTGCATGCAAGAGAGATCAAACGAGATATCGATCTTAAGAGGCGACTTCAAGTTGAAGTTCGCACGCTTTATTTATGCTCACACCAGCTTTCACTCTTTGTGCTCTTTCTCTCCCTCTCACACATATGTATACATTGGCACGGAAAGCGAAAGTCCACGCGAGGTGAGAGCAGCTACTAAGAGAAATGACTTACCACTGACCGCTATATATGCATCCTCAATTAATTTGAACAGGATATTTCGGCCATTCATGACTCCTATACTTGAAGTCTATCTTGGCGACCACGGGAGTTCTTCGACTTTATTACAAACGAACTGCATTCCTCTATACCATTGACCTCCCCATCAGATTGACTGCTACCCTCCCTGCTCTTTCAGTAAAAAAAGACTGTGCTTGTGAAAGTCTTCGATGACCTGCTTGCGTTGTTTCGACGCTCAATTCCATTCTGATAGGTTGACACTGCGGGACTCCAACGGATCATGACAATATTCTTGTCCACATCGCAGATCGAAGGCAAATTCGCTCAAACAGGAACACAAACAGAGCGAGCCAGTGGTCAGTCATTAATCGAGTTTCTGACAAGCCAAGATCGAAAGTCGAGACTTGTAAAGGAGCTCCTTTCAGAATATCTTGCCTGTCATATTGTCCGCTTTCAACGCATGTCTCACAAGCCTATGAAGAGTCTGCTCGTCCGGTTGCCCGTGAAGTGAGTCGCATGCTTACCAAATTTTCGCTCGACGATCGATCCGGGGTTGGCGTGGTATATCGATTTCTCGTCGGAGACTTCATCTTCATAACCAATATAAAGGGTCGGCTAACCGCCTTTAGCGACAGCCACCAAATAAACTTAGGTGTGTACAGAGTCCTGGAGGAATCATTGGCACATCAGAGTGAAGACATAGCATCATTCAGCTGCGATTTTCCGTGGCTAATCTAACCGTCTAGTCTTAGGTGGATGACGGCTGACAGTCAGGTGGCGAACACCGGCGATTCGCCTCTTCCTCCGCCTTCGTGGCTCGTCCAGATCAAAACAACATACCCAAAGCATTTGTTTGTTCGTCACAAACTCAGAGGATATAAAAGAGTGAAAGGCTGGGTGTCGAAGTACCAAGTCCTCTTGACCTCCTACCTCTACTACTGTCGACTTCTAGCAAGACATCCGCCAACGGGTAGTCGTGCCACCGAGTCACCCCGCCACTCTCGACATCGGTGTGTTCGTACTTTCCCTGGGGCCTATCCACAGCATCTCCTGGGTACTTCAGCCACTGTGCACGCCATGCCTGTACGCCGTCATGGTCGCAGCAATGCCACCCTCTGCACCGCGGACAGCTTGACGGAAGACGGCCACCGGTCCCCTGCATTAGGCAGGGAAGCGTACCCGATCGGTGGCTACCTCGTACTACTAAGCCGCGTCTGCATGCCCGGTTTCGTGGAATTGCAGAGTGCTGAACCTCATGGGGGAAGCGGTCTCTGCGGCGGGGAAACATGCGCGTAGAATTAGGTCTTCGGACGGTTGCTGGGACGGCGAGTTCAGTGGCCACCCCGTATGCCCAAGCCGCGTTTGCATGCCCGGCTCTGCGGTAATGCACTGGCTAGTTGTCCCTCAATGGGCGGTGGTCCTGTGGCGGGGAAACATGCGTAGAATTAGTTTGAGTAGTGATTCTGGATGGCGGTGGAGCGAGTTTATCTCGCTACCGGGAGTTTTTCGCGATCAGCTTGACCCATACGGGTCTAAACTTGGGTGCCGGTTATCCCCCCAAGGCTGTCGCGTTTTTATCCCCATCCTCCCTTCAATGGGCGAGAATCTTTTTTTTTGCGGGAGTAACGAACAACGCCCACCCCCGCATCTGACGCGTGCAACTTTGAGTGATCTGAGAAGGCAGAATGCCTAGAATAAGTTGCAACTTGGTAACCCTGTACCGAAATTCTTGGAGTGAGACTTAGAGACTCGAAGGCTTTCTGACAGTCTCGCGAGCATGTTATCTGAGTCAAGGGTGCATAGACCCATGCATCCAATGTTTCTCTTGGTGGAGAAGGTTGTCCTGGACTATACGTTTATTTCAGCGCAGAAAGCAAAATTTTGAGCACGCAACCTACGAATCGTCCTTAAGCTAGTCACTCTAAACTATTCTCTTTATCAAAAGGTGCCTTGTCCAGCAGTTTATTTGAAGGTATTTTGACGCGACGGTGACAACATATCCTCTCACACTTGCAATGCATCCTTGTTGGCGAGCTTGGCATTGGATAATTGAGAGAAATCATTGATGAAGTTAGTGTGTGTATGTAGTATAGGGAGGCTTGATAGCAAGTCTTCCGCGAATTTTTATAGCAAGCAATTTGTAGATTAACGCGGAGCTTCAACTTGCCATTGATCTTGCGCCTAAACTGGCTCTTCCCCCATTTCCTTGATCTATAACTACACTTTATCTTAAATCTGCATGTGCAGTAGTACCTGACTTCGAGTCGTACGAATAGATATGTGCTGGGAAAATAAGCGCTTGATGTTTGTTCCTTTGTAATCTTGGAACGTTACCCGGCTGTAGATGTGCAACGAACATACAAATATAAAAATATGCAGCTCGTCGCTCGAGACGTCGAATTTGATTGATGTATCAGTTATGTTGCTTTGAGACGATGGCGTAACTAGCACACACGGCCGGTCTAATTGATGACTGTACATTCCGGATGCTATGGATGTCGCGATCGATAGCCTCCGGTGCATATATAAGTCACTGAGGCCTTGACTTCGTCCCACTACCATCGCCTTACCTCGCCCTCATACCTCCGATAGTCTCAACTCTTGTTGCTTTTTATCGTGAGTCCTTTATTCGTGGTTCTCGGGATTTGTTGTCGGTTTCTGTCCTTTGTTGTGGTCGTACCACATAACTCCAGAGCATCGTCTCTACGTATACAACGCGTCGATAACCCCAGGTACGACGATGTAAGCCATACTTGCATTATCGGGTGTCACGTCCTCGCGCTTGTCGAATTGGTCACTGGATTGTATGCTGATCGTCGTTTGTACGATCATGCAAGAGGCACTAAACGCCGAATTCCCCGCCGGAGATATCTCTCGAGAACTCGTCTCTGACCATCATGCCGAAGTGCATATGGATTCACCACCATCGTTACCCCCACTCGTCCTAAGCCATGCATATAGACGTTGGCTACCGATATAGATGGGGCAACATCCCTCCCGGTATGAGCTCGGACCCTCGGTATCTGAGTTACATTTCCCCTGTTACTCTAGCTACTCCCGGAGGCTAGGGCTATTCTCGTGAGCATCCCCGGAAGAGAGGGTTGTGTATATATAATACGAGGCACGAAGGACGCCAGCTCACCGCTCCTTCCTACTTGTCTTCCATCATCACCTCAATCTATCCTATATCTGACTTACTGACTTGTCTTTTTCTCTCGCGTCTCATTTCATACACACGATGACTACCCTCGTTGATGTATCCGTCCCCGTCCCCGCACCTGCGACCGAACCTGCATCGGATGCTGTCCCTGAAACGACCACGGAACCTACGGAGCAGTTAGCAGAGCCAGCTATGGTGAGTGGCGAAGTCGCTGGGTGTTGGAATGTGGCGAGATGGCTGACTGACCATCAATCATCTGCGTATCCGTCGACATGCTCCTTGCTGCATATAGTCCGAACACACGTACAAGTACAAGGTGAAGATGACCTGCGGAGGCTGCTCTGGCGCAGTGACGAAGGTGTTGGACAAGGCGAAGCGGGAAGGTGAGTTCGAAGCATGGTTTTGCTCGAGATTTCCTTACTCATGATACTGCGAAAAAGGCTCTGTCGATGATTTCACGGTGACACTCGAGACACAGGAGGTCGTCGTGAAAGGATCTATCCCCTTCGAAGATTTGACGGCCAAGATTGCGAAGACCGGCAAGGAGGTTCGTCGAGTCGACTATTCATCTATTTGCATGAATCTCACTCAAGTCGCACATTTAGATCCTCGAGAAGGAGGAGTTGGATTAAATATGCTTGGAAGCGACACCTGAAACTGATGTACTGGATGGAAGAAGAGACGTAGACGTGTAGGAAGTTGTAATATATGTTTTTTTCCTTACATTCAAGCTGACTGTATCCGGCCGGTGGACCCCGAATCCCGAGCTCCGGATGAGCTTTTCCTGACCTGAAAGGTATGCAGCAGGCAACGGACGCATTTTCATGCTAAGAAACTTGTCCATGAAAGACGACATAAAATTTCTTGTCCTAAACATATATATATGTTTTATCCTATACCTCGGATCAGCCACTGGCAAATGTTCCTAAATTTGAATTGAATTACTAAAATTAAAAGTAAGCGCGCGGCTGCCGGGACGTGGGTTGCCGGCTCCGAGTCGGCTGCCACTGCAGTGCGTAGAATACTTGATTTGGGTATGACGGCTTTCGCGACTGTGTCCCGGACGTTGGTTCCTCCTTATCCTCCTTCCGCTTGTTACCTCCTCGTACGACGTAGACATCGACGAAGACAACTGCCTGTCGGCTTACAGTCTGTAACAGCTTCTTTCGAGGAAGAACTGAAGTAGTAGGGACGTCGAAGTGGCCGTGTATGCTGGGCTATCTTGGGTACCAAGCACACGCTGAGCTTTTTCGACTTGGTTTTCACCGAACGGCAAGCACTCACCGCACACTTTCAATCCCCGTGCTGAAGGAAGTCGAGGATCAACATTGCACGTAGCTTTGATTCCAGAAGATATCTTAGCAGTCTTACGACTCACAGATCGTCGTCGCACTGCTTCCGAACGTCACGCATCTTCGACCCTTTCACACCGCTTCAAGTGCAAAGCACATCTTCGCGGACTTCGCCTCGCTTTTTCCCTCAAGGATTCCAGGTCTTCAGCACCGTCATCTTTGGCGGTAGCGCTGTAGGATAGGAAAGAGTTCGATAGTCAGAAGGCACGAGGCGGACAGCGGCTGCCGACGCAGGTGCTATAACGAGCGTTCGGAATATACGGTATTCCATAAGACAAGCACGGGAAAGCTTCTTGCTTCTACTCTCTTCTCCATCCAAAACTATACATAACGCTCAAACTGGTCTGTCGCTCGTTTAGCTTTCCGCCATACTGTACAGATTTCTCAGTGGGTAACCCTTGTGAGCTCCATTCGGTCAATCTCCACGACAAGCACGCTGAGCAGTTTCTCGGCTCTCAGAGCTTTCAAATTCCACTGAAACCCTATCTTTACCTTTGCCGACTGCGACAAATAATCATCCAGCTCGCTACTCGGACGAAAGAGTAGCGACTTCTTGATCGCCGTATCTCGGGACTACCATCTGGTCTTCGATACGAGCGGCACTGTCGTACGACCCGAACTGCAGTTCACATACATAGTACATACGGTCAGTCGACAGCATCCTGCTCCAACTTCCTCTTAGCCCACCATGGCGACACCGACGTTTTCTTCGCTCGACCCCTCACAAACCGCGACGCTCGTCGGGACCTATGTGCCCCCCTTTGCTACAGGTACGACCTTCGTCGCGTCGCATGCAACCACCGGCACGGGCACCCTCGCCGGTGGGTTCAATCCCATCCCCGCGACGTCTTCTTACCCCGCAAATCCGACCGCGCCTGCCTTCCAGGACGACGTTTCCTGGGTCACGGGCTACCTTCTCATCCACTCCCTGCCCTCGACGTCCTATGTGTACGCATACTTTCTCTGGTTCGCCGTCCTCGCCGTTTTCGTGCTCATGGCGCTGCTGAGGCTGACGGGGATGAGGGGAGGCGTGCTTGGTGCGGTCTGGCAGAAGTGGGCATTGAGGAGGCGGACGTGGAGGAAGAAGCACGCGTTGAGGGAAGCGGCGAAGGCGGCGAGGAAGAGGGGCGAGTCTGCGAGCAGTGCGCACCGGCAGCCGAAAGCGCTTCCGAGCAATGCGCAGTTGCTCACGTTCGGGTTGATCGTTATCGCCGTCATTATTCTCTGCGTTGCAGGTCCGGACTATATCAACCCAGACGCCCGACTCTTCACCTTCCCTACCACGCCATCCTCCTCCTCTTCATCCAAGAGCAAACGTGCGTCAACGAATGGCTCCACTTCCGTCGCTTCCATTGTCTCCTTTTTCACAGCACACTACACCATTCCTAAGGCTCTATGGTCGTCCGCAGCGCGAACGGGCAACATTGCATTTGCTCTCCTACCCCTGACTGTCCTCCTTGCCCTGAAGGCGCCGCCGTTCGCGATTTTCGCGATCCCATGGTTCGTCAACCTGCATTTCGATAAACTGGTGAGGATGCATCGCTGGGCTGGACGCATGGTATGGGTGGCGACGACAGCGCATGTGGTGATGTGGAGTATACAGCTAGCTAGGGATAAGAGAGCGGGTACGGACCAGTCAGCGTGGCACTTTGCATTTGAGTACGTGAAGTTTCGATTTGGTTGGGCTGTGAGTTTTTTTTTCTCTTGACATCCTCTCCATATACTAACCTGTATTTTGACGATGTAGTCATACGGACTCCTTACCTTACTAGTCTTCACCTCGCTTGAATCTCTCCGATCAAGGCGCTTCGCTATCTTCTATGGGCTACATATCATCCTCACCCCCGCGATGCTCATCACGGCTGCTCTGCACCACCCACCGGTATGGTACTGGTGTTGGGCTGCTCTCGGTCTGTGGGCGGGTGAACGACTCTGGCGTTTCACATGGTTCCTGTATACGAATGGCATCGTTGGAGGCATCGTGCCCAAAGGCGTCAACGCAGGTAATATGGACAGCGTAGGAAACGAGAAAACTACCGTTTCGCGTATAGTGCCTACGAGGGCGACGAACTCAGTCGCGACGACCGCGACTTTTGTAGGCTCAGACAGAGGTATGGAGAAAGGACGACCGAACTCGTTCGCGCCGAGTGAAGCATGGGAGATGGGCGAACTGAAGTCTCCCGTTTCTGCGCGCTCTCCTGCCCCTCTGATGCAAGGACAAGACCAGACGAACGCATTCCCTCCTTCGAGCTTCGTGAAACGACCTCGCACGCCCGACTCAGACGTCAGTTCGGACTACCGCACCAGTTACTTTGACGGCAATTTTGGGTCAAACAGCCGACGTGGGTCGTTCGCGCCCGCCACGCCCGGTACACCTGGATTCGGGGCGCTCGGTACCGGCGCGTCGACGCCTGTTGCTGGTCTCGGGTTGGGGGCGGGGGGATACACACCTGGCACACCGGGTGAAATAACGCGCGCTCAGACACCGTTGAGCTTCAGTAGTCGTGCGCCCTTAAATCCAGCCGCGAACGCTCCAAGCCCGAGCGCGACACCTAGGCCGGGTAGAGGGGCAGTAGGAGGGATAAGTTATCAAGGCCCACTCCCGAGCCAGTATGTTCCCCCACCTGGATATGCGCATGCGACTCTCCTCCCTGGACGGACTGTGCGCCTACGGCTAGTCACACCTGGATACCTGACATGGGCTCCGGGGCAGCACTTCCTCCTCTGCATCCCTTCTATTTCACGGCTAGCGACTCACCCGTTCTCCGTCGCGAGTGTGTGCGACGAACAGGCGGCAGTGCGCTTTGAAAAAGGATCCGAGCAGGGTGCGGGGGGAAATGTGTTGGCGACGGAGGCGGGGCGCGAGATGGTCTTGCTTGTGCGCGCGAAGAAGGGGTGGACGAAGAGGCTCTGGGACTTGGTGTACCGGTTGCAAGAGCAGGGCGAGTCGGTCCCTACGGGCGAGTCTCTCCCGGACGGCTTTGCCCCGCCACCGCGCGGCCCATCTGCACCTCATGCAGGCATCGTCCTGCGGACCCTCGTGGACGGTCCGTTTGGGTCCTCCGGACGTGTGAATTGGGGAGCGTATTCGAGCGTTCTGATTGTTGCAGGTGGCTCAGGCGTCAGCTTCGGCACATCTATCCTGGAGTACGTCTGTCTTTGCCTCGCGGGTCGCGACGGGCGGTACCTCGGGGGGCATGCAGGCCGGTTCGGGGCGCCGGGATGGAAGACCCACCGTGTCCGGTTCGTGTGGCTTGTTAGGGAGTATGCGCACATCCAGTGGGTAGCGACGGCTCTCAGACGGTGTCTGGAGATCTTGCCCCCCGACGCGTCAGATGCGCTGGAAATGAATATCTGGGTCACGAATTACCAGCCGCCGAAGGAGCTGAAACCTCCCGTGATGCCCACCCTCCCGCGTACGAACTCAGTGGTCGATAGCGACGTGGACAGCGAGCTTGCGCCTCCTGTACCTCAGTTTGCGCGGAAAGCCCGCCCGTTGTCTGTTGGGTCGGAAGACTCGGTGGACAGCGACGTCTCCGTCGACAGCATCACGGACCTCTACTTCGGCTCGGACGAAGAGTCCAAGAAGTGGACCTCGGGCGGGGAAGGAGGGGCGCGGGGCGCAGACGAGAGCTCCCTGGGGCACGAGACGCATGTGCTCGACTACACAAACTTCGACGGGGACAACGACGACCCGCTCCCGGGAGAGAACCAGCTGTCGCGCACGCTGAAGAAGGAGGGCAAGCTCCGTCGCGCGAAGACGCGCAAGACGGAGAAGGCGCTCGCGGCGAAACTGGAGCTGGAGGACCGCGTCGCGAATGCGCATACCACCTCTCGCCCTCCCGCGGACAGCATCGGCCAAGGCAGCTTTGAGACGAACCACGGACAGAATCGCATGTCGACCGTCTCGTCTGCGCCCTTGCTCGCCGGATCGCCCCCTCAGTCGCCCTCCAGCCCTTCTCTGTACTCTCCTTTCGCCGACCAGTCCCTTTCGAGCAGACTAGGCGGCTCCACGCCGTACTTAGACCCCTCAACGCCCGGAGACGCTCCGAAACGGCGGTCTGCACGTCCGCTCTCCGTTGCCTCCTCCTCATACACAACAGCAACATTCGACGCGCAGTCCTCGCGGTGGCAGGAGCCTTTCGGGGCCTCAGCCGATGCGACAGGGCTCACCATCGATCCGCAGGAGATCCAGGACCTTCGCTTCGTATCGGAGGTGGCACGGCCGGGCAAACCGAAGCTAGCTCGTATTCTAGCTGATGAAGTCGAGCGGTCGAAAGGACGAGTCGTCGTGGCCTGTAAGTGGTTTTATTGTCGCATTATAACGAGCGAGTCCTCCGTTTCTGATTCATGCTTTTTTTTGACAGGTTGTGGACCTACATCTCTGAACGCATTAATGCGCAAGGTCGTAGCTGCCAAGATAGACCCCAAGAGGATCATGAGGGGTGACGAGCGGGGTTATATCGATTTCATGTGTGAAGACTTCGACTACTAAAAAAGTACTGAACCCACTGTATTTTCCTTTTCTTGCTACTTTAGACACTTACACTTACGATTCATGAAGGACATTTATTGCATCTCTTATTCACCTTATTTCAGTCACGGACTATTTGCTAGCACTATACGTACACTTCACCCAAATACTGCACTTTAGTATACACCCCGTTTGAATTGTTTTCGCTTAACGGAAAGCCATGTTCATTCAATGTACGACTAAAAACTGTTTTATGACACAAATCCAAAGAGAAAGTGAATTTTTCGGTTACATTACGATAATTACAGATCTGTCCTGTCTAACCTATGATGAGAATGCTGCTAGCATGTTCTAAAAAACTGTTGCGAGAGTGGTCCATGATCCCAATATGTTTTGGGTGAGTAACGACAGCAAGAGAAAAAAAAAGGATCCAAACCAAAAACGAAGTCGAGAAATAAACGAGAGAAGACTGTCCTCAGACCGATAACAAAAATAAAAAATGTACAAATGAAGTGTGTGTATTCGTTCAAGGACGTGACAGCTGCTCTTTCCGGTAGAACCAGAAGTAGCCAGCGACGATGATAAGTTGACAGATCAAGGCTACCCAAAAAGGCGCAGAGGCCATCGGACTACCCTTCAAGCCGTCCTGGAAGTCCCACGTCGCAGAGTCGGGGAACACGCTACCAGGACCAATCCTGTTCGGCGCCGTGGCCCGGGCTACCATGACACAGATGGAACCAATGATCTGGGCGAAGGCGAGGGTGGCGCAGACGTGCAAACGGGATAGTGTCTGCAGCAGAATCATGCCCAATCCTACACCTTGGATGGCGTCGAGGACACCGAGCCATAACCATAGGGATGTCCCAAGGTAAGGACCAGCCGAACCTGCCCATGGAATGTATAGGGCAAGTGACGATGTTCCCCATAGCATCTGACACCAACGCGGGGCTCCCAAGCCGACAGCGAAGACAGGTAAGAGCCAAGTGTGCGTTTTGCTGAAATGTGTTAGGATATACATCATGAGCCCCCAAACGCCAATGAAGAAAGCGATGACGAGCAATAGCGTGGCCCACTTCGGGATCGGACTGCTCCAAAGGAAGGCCCAGTTACGGCCGTACGGCCCACTTAGCCAATAATCACGAAGGATCTCGGAAGCGAGGAACCATAGGACCAACTTCCTTCGGAAAAGAGTTCTCAAGAAGTTGGGCACCTTGGGAGGGACCTGGCGGTAATACTCAGGCAGACCGTAAAGGAGGAGATATCCGAATGCGAAGCTGATAACGGACATGGGCCAGAGGATGAGCACAACCCACCATGGCGGGGGAGTGGACACCGTTCCGTTCAAAGAGTTGCCCCAGTACCAAAGAGCTGTAATCCAAATCTGCTGAGATCCCTGAACAATGCACGCGCGGAGTGTCCAAACTTCCGTAGCTGCACCTGCTTCCTCACCGAAGTTCAGGCCGAAGTACAAGAAGGCCGCCGCAGAGCCTCCTGCATAACACCAGGTTGCTGCGCTCTGGAGGGCGGCACGAGCTCCTTCGAATACAGACGACACAGATGGTAAACCAATCAGGAAGAAGGCGAGACCAAAGAAGATCCAAGGAGCGGAGAGGACGTAGACGGCGGGCTTGAGGCGGAAAAGGGTGTACCACACAGCGGATGCGGCGAGGAAAACGGCCCCCAGCACGTAAAGCTGGAGGTTGTCCTGGAAGTTCTGTCCAGACAAGAGAGTGATCTGGAAACTGGTAGCGCCCAACATTTGTCCAACAGCCATGATAAGAGTGTACAACGGCCAACCACCGATCTGACGCTGCATAGCGATCTGCAAGGTAGACATGGGAGTAGGTTCTGGACCGGGGTTCACCATTGGGCCATTGTAATCCTCAGTGTTAAATCCGCCATTGAATCCACCCGCAGTGCTTGCAACCGTTGAGAAGCCACCCGGAGAATGAGGTCGAGCGTGTTCGTAATCAGAGCCCGTTCCCCACGTCGACTCGCGCTTGGAGGATATGATACTAGCTGCGCTGGAGAGCTTGTCCTTGCGCACCTTATCGAAGAAGGCTTTCTCACTCTCCTGTAAGTACTTTTCGATCGAGAGATCGCCCTTCGAATTATCAGGTGACAGATCCTTCAGCTTCTGCACGAACTCCTGCGCAACATCTCCGTTCTCGTCGGTGAACGATGCGATGGCCTTATTCAACGGTGATGCCGATTTCTCGTCAACAATGGAAGAGATAGACTCGACCGACGACACACGAGAGTGGATGAAAGGCCGATGAGGTGCATCTCCGGGGTTGAGGAACGGATCGGGGGCATGTTTCTGATCTTTCGCGATAACCTTGTTCGCCTTCGCCAAGAAGTTATCAAAGCCACCAGCGGCACTAACGTCCACCGTGCTCGCATTCCGCGACCGCGCAAAGTAATCCTCGCCTTCGGACACATCAGAGCTTGCAGATCCGCGCCGTCCGAATTCGTCCATTGTGCGAGGGGGTAGCAGGTGCTGCTCCTGCGGTGCGAGAGTCGAATGGCTCCAAGCTCCGGGCGACCCAGGGATCGAGTTGTGCGGACTATCGTACGTGCTTCGGGTGTCCCAGTTAGGCTGCGTCGGTTCTTCCCGATGTTCAGGATCCCAATCTTCCGTATCCATGACTGCTACACGAGGCGCATGCTCAGCCTCGCCATCAGAAGGTCTCCATGCCAAAGCGCCTGCGTGCTGCCGACTAGTGTTGATGCTACGCTTGTGGAAGTCTTCCATACGCTGGCGCCATTCGACAACCGGGAAACGCTGTACAGCAGATCGAGCACGCAAGATCGCGCGCTCTTCTTCCGTAGACTTAAGGGCCATCTTGATTGTTTTCGAGAGTTGCGACAACATGTGTGCAGTTGAGCTCGACTCGACAGGGAACCACTGTACCCAAAGTCAGAATTCAAAATTAGTGAGAGTAGGGAAGTGTACTTACCCATCCGGGCATAAGACCGAGACCACCAAGACGAGCACCGACACCAAGAGCGCCTTTACGACCGAATTCGACAGCGACGAGACCAAACGGCTCATCACGCGAAGGAATCAAAGCAAAGTCGGCACCACTGAACAAGTACGGAGGCAGAGCAGTGAACTCCGGCTTCGAGTACACTCGGTCCGGATACATCTCCATAAGACGAGCGAGTTTCTCCGCAGCGAAACGACCATACAAATCAATGACGGGGCCAACACAGATCAACTGGATCGAGGGACGTTTTTCCAGCCTGAAAACAAATGAATCAGCGAATCATTCGTACAGTAATATAAAAATAAAGAACAAACACTTACAGGGAAGGCATCACATCCGCGATAAGATCCACACCCTTCTGCTTCGACCAACGACCGACGAACACGAAGAGATCTGCCTTAGGGTCCTGAGCAATACCAGCCCATTCCTGCGCCTGTCGCTTGAACTCCGGACGTTTCGCCTCCGCCTCCTCGTCAATCTGAATGTCTTTGATCTGAACAGGTTGTTCGTCCAAAGCCGCAATATCCGTTGGGTCCGGATTCGGGAGCGAGTCCACATGCTTGAGAGTCCAAAGCGCCGGATAACGCGCCCACGACCGCTTGCCATATTTGTCAGACACACCAGCGACACCGATCGATTTCTGGTGTACGCTGATGAAGGATGCCGCGGCGTGCAGCAAGTTGAATGTGTTACCAAACTGAACGTACTTCGTACAATGCTCCTTGCTGATATTGAACGCCGAGCACACTTCCTTCATCTCCTCCTTCGTGCGAAGCGGCCACAAGCCCTGGAATTCCGCGTTGTGGAGAGACAAGCACACCGGAAGAACCTTCGGGAGGAGGTAAATAGCCGCAAGCGCACCATGGTAATCGTTGATGTGGTAGATATCAATCTGCGGATTGCGCCTGACGGTCGCTGCAATAGCCTGGTTCCACGTCGAGTAGAAGATGGCGGAGCTGAGGTCGTCCATGCGCGCGGGGTACGGGTCCGCCTTCGTCTGCGCGCGGAAGACCGGCGAGTCGAGGATAACATACGTGATGTTGTCGAGAACGTGAGTCTCGACCTCGATGAGGTACGGCTCGCCGAAGATGATGACTTCGATCGGTTCTGCGGGTTCACCAGCCGGGTACTCGATGTCCTTCACCTTCGGTACAACCCAGATCAGGTCGACGTCCGACATCGCCTTGCCCATCAGCGAACTCATCACACCAAGACCACCAATCTTGACCTTTAACTTCCAATCAATAATCTCGTATTCCAAGGTCGCAATGAGCACCGTCCTCCGCTTATTCTTGTCTTCCGGCCAACCGATAATATCGCCCGTATACGCGTGTCCATGGCTCGAGTGTTTCTCCGACATCGGTACCGCATGCAGGTCCTGCGCAGACTTCGAGCCCAGCGAGCCAATAATGGGGAAATAATGCGAATGGCCCGGCTTCTTCTCCTTGAGACCCCATTGGTTGTACTTGATCCCATAGAAGCTCCACATGAAGATCGCCACTGCTAGCGTGCCGGTGACTATCGGGATCGACAGGAGCAGCGCATACATGATAGCCCCCACGGCGCTCTCCCCACGCGGCTCGAGGCTCCACCGCAGCGTCGCGTCGTCTACGACCAGCGTCCACGCGAGATGCGGGTGCGGCGGGGCACTGATGTTCAAGTAGTTGGGTGCAGCCGAGTTGGGCGGGAGGCGGTCCATGATACCGTCGGCGTCCGTGTCGCCGTAGAAATAATCATCGAAGCCAAATACGTTGAGCTGGAGGTATGTTGGCCACGTGCTCATGATCTCGAGCTCCCAGCGTCCGTCGGCAGTGTTGTCCATCTGGAAGTTCACTCCCCTATCGAAACCCCACGTGTTGAAAGGACCACGGGCGAGGAACTGAGGGACACGGCGCTGGTGGGCATAATTCCTGTCCGCATGTACAACGGTATATGCTGATGCAGCTGCAGCACCCCAGTCTGACGGAAGAAGATTTAGCAAGCATACAACGCATATAGGAGGAAAAGTTCTTACATTGCACCATAATATGCTCGCCTGACCACCAATTCTCATCATTATCAAACAAGCTCTTATCAATGCTCGTCACATCCTCATACGCCGCCCACGTCGTCCAGTTTTGTCCATAATTCCACGAGTACCTGAACATTTCCGCGCCCAGCGCCTGATGCGTAAACGTGTACTTTCCAGAGCTCGAGTCGAACCCAAACGCGTCGTTATCGTAGTCTGCAGACGGGAAGATCATAGCATTACGCGCGGAGCCCTTGCGCAAAAGGAGATGGTCGCGAGCATTCGTGGACGCAGAGCCATCCTGCGAAGGCGGGTTGTTCAAAATGATGTCGATGATGCCGTCTGGCACACCCGTCAGCGTCGCGTTCCACGCCCAAGAGCTCGTCCCCGCGCCCGAAATCGTCGCAGGATCGGGATTCGCAACCG
Organism: Trichaptum abietinum; assembly: GCA_910574555.1. NCBI lineage: Eukaryota > Fungi > Basidiomycota > Agaricomycetes > Hymenochaetales > Trichaptaceae > Trichaptum > Trichaptum abietinum. The sequence goes on from CAJTBE010000001.1 coordinate 3,387,399, forward strand.
CTCCGCAGTTCACGGCGGTGATCGAGGGACTTCCACCCTTGCCCGAGCTCGAGACGTTGAACGAGATGCTCGCCGTCACTTGGTCGCAGTTCATCGGGACGTTGAACTCCAAACTAATGTCAACTGTCGTCGCGTTCGCATCGCCTGACTCCGCCTGTATGCGCGCATCATGACCCGGCCTAAACTTCGTTAGCTGTGGCGGAACCGCAACCCACTCCGCCTCCGGTACAAGCAGCTTGAAGCTGTACGGATCCATCGTGATGCTATTCAAACATCCCTGGAACGGCGCATTTCCGTTATTGAAGAACGACGACAGTGAATCTTGCAAGGTGTACGTCTCGAACGGCGCAAACAAATTCTTCACGACCGTCCCACTCACATACGGACTCGAGATCCAGGACTCGTTCTTGCAGTCATGCGTATACGTATGCGTCTGGTTCTCATTCGTGTACAATAGCCAGACTTGATCGGTGTGATTTCCCGTAAGAACCTGCGAATTCGGGATCCCAGCACGCGAGGCGGTCCACAAGCCCAGTTCGGTCTCCGTCTGATTTGAACCAGGCAGCTGCTCAAAGTGCGTCCAGTTTCCACGCTGCACAAGGTCAAATCCATCCTGGAGGGCGGCGTACACAGAGCGGAGGTAGTTGAATTGGGTGTACATGCGCCGCGCCTCCGACGTCGGGTCAAAGTGATCAAGCGAATTTGAATCATCGTAGCAACCTGTGAGCGCCTTCTGCAGCGGCATGTTGAAATACTGATCCGAACCAAGCTTGTAGCATCCATGGCGCTGCCAAGCGGGGTTGGCGGGCATAGCTTGACGACTGTTCCAAGATCAGCGTTCAGTTCATGACAAATATGAAATGAAGTATGAAAAGGGTACTAACCCAAAGAGATAATTGCTAGCACCGTTATCATACAGGTAGAAGCTCTGCTCCTCGCCGTAAAATAGAAGGGAGACACCAGGCATAACCAAGCTCGTCACGAACGTCGCAAGCACACTGAGCTGAGTACCGTTTACCAAACTCGGCCAGCGGTAGACATCGAAGTTACTCGTGCCGAACATATGACGCGGGTCTGTCTTGCCCGTCTGAGCATTGAGGAAATCGTTTGTCACAAACATTTCATTCCAGGCGTCAACGAAGTTTACACCAACGTCGTCAGCAACCTGCAAGTTACCGTCCATGCCGAGGAAGCGCGTAAGGGAACGGTACGTCGAATAGTGGAAAGCAACGCCATCAAGGCCGTTGATACCCTTCGAACGGAGGAAGTACTGATTCTCGTCCGCCGTCATATTGTTGATCGCAGCCAAATCAGGAGGCGGCAACATAGTCGGAGTACGACCACGGCCAAGGTAAAGTGCTCCAAAGGTGTTGCCACCGGTAACTTCGCCGGTAATGAAGAAATTGTTCTTCTGGACACTCGCAGCGCACGAGCGCGCAGCCGTCGTCCATTCCGCCAATGCGTCCAATGTGACCTGTGTGCTCTTGTCGATACGAATGGCGTCGATGTCGAGAGCTTTGATCACCATGCAGACAAACGTCTTGAGCTTAGCCATGACTTGAGGATTCCACTCCCTTAGACGATCTTGCACGGATGCGAACTTGGTCAATTGACGTTGCCAATCCGGATGAACACCAAAGGCCTCCAGGTCACCGTATTGGTCGAATTCCGATGCCATGCAACCGTTCGAGGTGGTGATATTAAGCTCGATACCAGTTTCATCCCAGAAGTTCGGAAGCACACAAGACGAATTGCGTTCGTTGGTGATCGTGAAATCCTTGTACGTATCAAATCCCCAAGGCGCATACTTGGGCCGCTTCCAAACGGCATTGTATTCATTGAGGTCAAACGGTGTCGATTCATTCAAGTGGCTGCGTAGTTAGTAGTTCGTTAGAAATGCAGTGTTGGCAGCCAGTCACTGGAATCACTCACCCAGAGAAACCAATAAGATCACCCATGGTACCGACAGTGAAATCCATCATGATGTACATCCCGCGTGCATGCACCTCGTCGATGAAGGCGATCCAATCGTCAATCGTTCCCCAATGGGGGTCAAGGGTCGTGAAGTCCAAAGGGGAATACGAGTCTGCCTGCCACGGCATATTCACGAACGCAGTGCCCGCAATGAAAATGCCCTTGATGCCCATGCCCTGGAGGTAGTCGAGTTTGTTCGCTAAGCCGCGCACGTCACCACCGAAGCGCAGCTGCGTCTCGCGCCAATCGTTTTCGAACATCGTCTGGAAGAAATCGTTGTTGCTCGGGTCACCATCAGCGAACTTGTCGAGCAGCACGGTGTAGAATGGCAGCGCACGCCAGTTAGGAGGCGACGGGGTGTAAGTGGTGTTCCTGCGCGTGGACTGGTACTGGGTCGGGTCCTGTGCGTTCTGATTGACGTTCAGGTTCCATTGAGTCATGTCGGAGCTGTAGGGAGAGGCATTGGCGGGTGTCGATAGGAGTGTAGTGAGCGCGGTAAGGGTGGTGAGCGCAGCAGCCAGAGTGTGCCAGAGGCGCCATGATTGGGCGCCTGGCGAGGAGGGCATCGTTATCCTACTGTTGTCGAGATGCAAAGTCCGATTTCAAAATAATAAAGAGGTGGATATGGTGAAGAAATAAGTGGAAGAGGCGGCACAGCGCGCACAGTCCAGAAAGTATGTCTGTTCGAGTATGATTTCGTTGTCAAGTCGAAAGAAAAGGTCGAAGAGGAAAAGGTCGATGCGAGGTAGGATAAGACGGAGGAAAGAGGAGGAAAAGGGCAGGAAGTGGAAAGGACAGGCAATGATCAGGCTACTTGAATCTGCTTTGCGAGATTAGGAGTGATTGGCGTTGCGTTGACCGTCGCCGTCGATTGACGTGGACGTTGTGTCGTCGCCGTCGTCGCTTTTGACAGCGAGCGCGATGTGTAGAGGGAGGAGGAGGGAGAGAAGTATTAGGAAAGGAAAGAAGGTGAAGCACCCAGGGTATCGATTTATCCCCGTCCTCAGATGGTATCCGGGGGTCAGATCAAACCCTCTTTTCTTTTTCAATCTCGTTTGCGCTCTCTTGTTTCGGGCTTCTTGTCCTTTGCAACGCAAAGTTGTGCTAAGCTTTCGCCCGCTGGAGACTAATAGGCAGCGTATGTGGGCGTGTTCTTCGTGGCGAGTCTATTAACATGACGACTACGCGTAGGTTTATGGGCTCCAAACCAGCGTGTCCTCTCCCGACTAGCTCGGCTTCCGTGCTTCTGCGCTATCATTCGGCGAAACTCTGCTCTACTTCTACTCTCTTCGGCATGCCACGCCCATTTTAATAATAAGAGCGGAATTCATTCCCGCTGTCTCTCCTTCGCCGCCACGGGTTACTTGCATCTGCCTATAAGGTTTTACGAAACAAAAACATAAAATAAAACAGAAATCGCGACTGGCAATTGACGGCAAGGTGTACCCTGATCGCCCCTGGCAGGCCCCCGGGTAGCTAAGCACTGCACGGTTACCCGATTTGACCAATGGGCGGTTAGCGATGGAGCGAGTTGTTCTAGATCCAGGCCGCTCTCGGCAATCGACCCGAGGATCTCTGCCCATCGCTGACCAATCATGGCGCTTTGAACACCGTCTGTGAACATTCTATCGCAGTACACTCGTCTATGACCTCGCGCTGGTCGTCCAGCTGCCAGTGGCTGAAGAGTATTCACTCGCATTGCAATATCCGCTGCTCCGTATGGTTTATGCCCAAACGTCGACTTTCTCCTTCGCAACGGCGCAGCCAGATGTACAGCTAGCGCCCCCCGCCGTACCTGTCCATCTGTCACGATATCTATAAAGTGTCTCATGTTGTTGTAAATACAGCATCAGCCCAAATCACTTCCCATGCCATCCCGACGTGCGCAAACCTTCCTGACTTTCTTCTGATATCGATAGTGATGATGGCTGCTGGTGACTTTAATAGTGGTACCGAATCATAAATCATGATGTAGTCCCAAGCAGCGGTACCGCCCTCTGGTGTTTCATAGCCCGGTGGCTTCGCATCTACGCCGACCACCAGCACAAGCATGCCTAAAACCCCGCCCATCTGTTCGTAACCACCATCCCTCAATGCAATTGGCCCGATAGCGCTAATCACGCATCCAACTTAGGAAAATGCCTATCCATTCACCAAAGTGAAAAAAACCACGGTCAAAGACAGCGCTATCAGCGCTCTCTCGTTCCTGCCCAGTGTCGTCCAAGACCATCAAGCCGAACAGTCCGACCGAATGTTCTCAAAGAACATCAGCTCGTTGCGTGCACCTTCTCTTCTTCTGTCTGATATGTCTGTCGCAGATCACAAATCTGTCTTCGACCAGCCTCAGCCTCCTATCGACAGTGAACGTGTGACCGACTGACTGTGACATTAACGAGCTCATCAGATTCTTTGATCGACACTCGTTTCCCTTCCTTGTCACCGCCGGTCAGCACCAATATACATCGAAGCACTCCCGCCAGATGGAATACAAGTATGTACATAGGACACACACTGGCAAAAGAATTTACGGGAAAGCAAGCCCGAACGAAGTACGTCACCGCCAATCTCACGAATGATCTCTGTCTTTTGCCAGTGGTGTCTCCAATATTCCCAAATATCAACGCTAATGGACTCTCCACGGGCTTTTTACTTCTGCGAGCGCTCCACCGGCCCATTCATCGAATAAAAGAAACACCTCCACTTTCTCTTTTACTGCGTTGTCGATCGACGCTCATCGAATGTCTGAAGCGCGAATCAACAGAGGATCGGATCGCTTGACGCAGTACCCGTTTCTGTACCTGAATCCCCCGCTGAGGCCCAAATGAATAATTGTTCGAAAAATATTATTGGTGCCCTGGGGACTTATGTGCTTCGCTAAGCAAGAGCGGAAGAAAAGTTCATGTTTTGGCCTTGCCATTGAATGGCATAAACAAGGGCGAGAAAAAAAAACATACGGGGTGACTGCGGTCGGGACCGACTCGGAAACATGGCGACTTTTACCCGAAAATTCGTTGCGGGGGTCACTACTGTACATTCATAAATGATTATAAACAAATTGGTAAGTATATGTCCGTACCCGAATGCGATGTTTGCGACCGACTGCGATCCGATGCAACTAAAACCACATACATACATACTTAGTTTACCACCGGCATATTCTGGCACCGAAATGAGTCGCTTTCGGATACTATGACTTCGTGCGCGGAGAGTTGTTCACTGCAACACTTATGATCTACCGCTTGGATAGAAGTGCGGGAGCGAGCCCGGGTGGACACCGGGGGGCCAGGGGACATATATGCGAGGAACAAACCCGGGACTCATTGTTCTACAGGTTGGAGCTTCTAATTCACGTCGCCAGGATGAAGATTTTGAAAGACTTCAGGAGGAAAGGTTGGCAGCCGCAAGAAGTCCCGCTGCAAGTGCACCATCCAGTGCAGTAACCCCTACCCCTCCCGCACCCGCACCCGCATCTGCACCTCCTCCACCCGTGCCTCCAGTAGCACCCTCTTTGCCAAACCTAGTCCCGAGTTAACAAGCATCGGGCCGCAGGTGGTGAACTTCAATGAGCATGCGAGGGAAAGAAATAAGTGCGACTTTTGAAGTCACTGGAATAATAAGGATGGACAGTTATACGAAATGCACAAGGCAAATGTGCTTACTTCGCTCAGGTGATAGCAAAAGGCACGAACATCCTTATCAGCGAAGGCGAGAGGAAAACAGCACGCAATTTACAGTACTGATGTACTGACGTACTGGTGTACTGATTTGTACTTACTATGACATTTGAATTGTACATGCTTGTACTTAGTCTTTACTTATGCTTGACTGACCTCCTGATGTACTGACATACTGAGTGTGTCCTGAAAATCTGCTTATTTCAGTGTGTTCAGGCCATCAGTTGATTTCAGACAGGCATAGCAACACATCAGCAGATTTCAGACAGGCATGGCAACGCTTCAGTCCATTTAAGGCAGCGTCAGGACGCGTCAGTCGCCGTAAGCAAAAAGTAGTTTCCCTGATGTAAGCGTGGGAACAGAACTTCAAGTTTCGAAATCTCGTTTCAAGTTGATGATCTCTCTGATTGAAGTCACTGCTGGCAAAGGTGAGATATTCGCTATTCGCAGTCAATTAATGATACTCACCTTCTGCAGTTTTACTACATTGATTTATAGATGGCAATTCTGGATAATTTTCAGGATGTTAGAGGATGTGTTCTTGACATCAAGAAGTTCCGTTCGTCCATATCATTCAATACACCATCAGATGCTCTCATCTCGTCCTTATTCATCAAGTACGTCGACGCTGCCGGTGTGCCACTAAGTCTCTTCGACGACCTGCTTGCGCTTTTTCACCACACTGACTTTCGCGCCGATGGAGTGACTATGCATAAGTCAGAGGATATAATGGATCGCATTGCGGACCAGAGGCGTCTTATTGCGCGGAATAGGAACGGAATGATCTCGTATGATGAGGTTTCAAAGACGCCCCTGTCGAGCTATCGTCCATCGTCAACGCTGATACCAGAGCTAGTCGCAGAGTATGTCGACTCTCAGCGGATTCCATTCCACGAATTGATCCAAATCGATCGCCTGGGCTCGAACATCCTTGCTTATTCAGAGGGCTTGGACGTCGATAACGTGCTCAGAGCAATGTCCCTCGTCCATCGAACATGGACCGATCTTGCACAACGCTTCCTTCAGCGGTATATCAAAATCTTCGACTACAAAATTCTACGATACGTTCTTCAAAGCCCTCGAATAGGTCCCTGGGTTCGCAAGCTGAGCTTCCATTTCAGTAGCGCCGAGATCATAGCTAAGCATATCGGAGCCAAAGAGATGTCCCGCCTCTTATGCGGAATCTTGAAAAAGTGTCCGAACATCACGCATTTATTCCTGGAAGACCTTGATCTGCAATGCACGTTCGGTGTCTCGTCGGGATATCCGCCAAGCCAGTTGGACAAGGCCGCTTGTGATGTCATAACTCAGATCTCTGGCCTGAAATGCCTTGAGCATTTGGTTGTGTCTCGGAGTGACTCCTGGCAGGACAATCCTCGGGACTTCAGTAAGCTGTGCGCAATTCTTCCCGGCCTGCCTCTTCTGAAAAGCCTGAGCGTGGAACGCTGGACGGGATGTTCGCACATCGGAAGTGAAGTGTCTAACAGTGTGGACGAGGCATTAGATATACTGGGTCTCGCGGATATGACTAGCCCATCAGGATCGTTGATATCGTTGTCTCTGGTCGACGTTGACATCATCATCTCCAGTTTGTTGACCAGGTTGACGGATCCTAACAGAGATGGTCACGTAACGAAACTAAAGACGAGCATGAACGATGTGTTCAATCGACAGCATCCTTATAGTAGCGATCGAGGAGGTTTGACGGCATACCTTCGGCGTTCTTTCAAGACTGGGATGAGACATATCACTGACCTTCAGCTCGTCCAATATGGCGACCCATACCTTAACCCGTCCGACATGGAGTCATTTCTTGAATTATTTCCATCCCTGCAGACTCTGAGTTTATGCCAAAGTCTTGGGTACGCCTTACCACGGAAGTACTTTGTTCTTCCTACTCACATTCAACACCTCCACTTCCATGTTATGGGAGTTCCGAAAGAGGAGGATCCCCATGCTCTGGGAATCCTCAAAGCGAACCCGCTCGTGCGACACATGCTCATTACTTATTCATCGCAGTCACGGTATGTGGCACGGGAACCTCCACCTCCACCTCTTTTCAGCGACACCATCGAATTCTGCGATAGGAAAAGGATAGAGTTCGTGGTGACTAGAGTTCCGACCGTACCTCACTTCCCTTTTTCAAGATAATCTCTGCATGAAACTGTTTAAGTGTCAAATAGATTCCTTTGTCCATGTCGCGAACATCTCCTCCAACCGTGACGTCGCCCTGAGTCGCTTCAGACTGTTCCGCTGCCAGTCTGGGCAGCCTGAGGAGCATCTGATTGTGTCGTATTCGTCTATACCGTTCAGCTCGCCATCAGACGCTTTGTTCGACTCCGAGTCCCTGTTCGTCAGATACAAAAACTCCGCATACATGCACACCGCATATCCAACCAGACGTCCATTAATCCCTTCGCACAGCTGATGTACGAATAATGAGGCGCTGAAGTTCGAAATATAGCACCTGACTTTGCTACCACTTGGTAGTTTCCATTCTTCAGTTGCCTAATCGCATACAATCTCGTATCGTCCGTCCAAGGTCTCCAGAATATTTATGGAGAGTATATCCTATTACTGATACTTGAGGTACCTTGAAGCTACTATCCAGAGCCCGTCGCGTGCATACATATGAAGCAGTTTGTATATTTCTAGCATGTATCCAACAGCACAACATTAATCCGAAAACATAATAAAAGTGTAAAGCATGAAGGTGAGAACGATCATAACGAAGGAAACATGGGGGCTACGCATAAAAAAGCATACTTCGACATCCTGAGAGGCATCTATGTCGAAAAAAAATAGAACGCCACAAATCCCCATTTTACAGGCAAAATTTGCCTGATCCTAAATCAATCATGATAGCGATCAATTTTGAATCATGACCAATCAGTCATGTAGCTGTTGTGTAGCTCCTCCACTACCTTTGCAAGAGAAGCTATGTCTGCCAAAGTTATATCCTTCGTAGGAGTCCTTTCCAGATCTGGGCCCTCGCTAGCAATGAGCGAAGATTCGGTCGATGAGGTCGAAGTGCTGCTCATCGATTCCATGGAAGCTGATTCGACAAGGCGCCCCAAAAGAAGCAAAGAGTCGTCCTCGTAAAATGCAAGGGAAGAAGAATCGCAATAACGCTCAAGCAGCTCGGTCATACGCTGTCCGTCTCCGCCGATTTCTCCCATCTGCGATAACAACTCGACGTTGTCGTCAGGCCCGGACGGCTGGGGGTGACTGTCAACCAGACAGACATGATCCGTGAATTTGTCTACCACAGCTCTGTAGTAGTCGATGAAATCATCGTAAAACGACAATTCGACGTCCGATTGACTGTATGCGATTTTCAGCGATTCACAGGATTGGATACAACTTTCGGCATCCGCAACAACGATGCACGGTCTACAAGGCGTGCGAGAAGGAGTCGCTGGCCTTTCGAGTTCTTCGATTTCGCCAGATGAAACCGAAGTAGTTCCAACAGTAGCAGTTGTTAAAGTTGAAATTTCTTCCAACCATGTGGACTGAGCGATCGGACTCAAAGAGCTTAGTCGAGCCTCAATTTCCGGTAAAGCAAGCCCATTCACAATCGGGGAAGCGATCGGAAGATCGGGAGATAATGGTCGATGAATAGTGTATGATGCCTTCGAAGACGAAGCGTCAGACCTCAGTATAAGAGCACCATCATTTTGTCGTGAACACGGAGTCGGAAAAACGCGGTTGTATTTAAAGGAGCGTAGAATCAACGTGCAAGCTTTGGGGAAGCTTACTGCTGCGTGATATTGCCAGCGTGTGGTATCCCAAATGTCCAGCAGTGAGCTTCTGATCGCGATGCAGGTCCCAGAGATTGCAAAGTAGATTAAGCAGAGGCATATGAGGAGGAAGTTCCCCGGGAACCGAAGGACACAAAGCGTAGTCGTGTAAAGGAACCGCAAGATTGCCCGCAAAATTGACCGTCCAACAGGCTGGAATCCGTTGTCCAGAAGCAACTCAGACCAACCAGAGGGAAGGACCAACGACGAGAAGCTGTCCATTCGTCCAGAAAGCCAATATTGTGATTGTAGCTTCTTCTGCAACCTGTTGTACTCTTGATTGTTATTGGGGATACGGATGCTAAATGGACGGGCGGAGACACGTCGAGCCTCGCGAATACTTGTCTTTGGTCTAGGTTTTCCCCTCCAAGGAACGTACCAGCCTGCGCAGAATATCGCATGAAGAAAGTTCGCCATAATGTTCAAGTGAGAAAGGGTTGTTTCATCCGCTGGCCTGCTAAGAGATTCTCCTTGTACCTAAGGAAATCAATTAGCGTATTATAGATATATAAATGAGGAATGTGGCTTACTAGCAACTGAATGATCTCAGCCAGAGATTCGTAGTCAAAGAACGGGAGAAGAAGCCTTGATAACGAGTCGGCAAGATGCTCCTTCATGATTTCCGCGACACGGATGAATGGATTTTTTGTCCGACAAGTCATTGTACCTTCGGCATTCGAAGACTCCATCCTCCCTTCATCTCCCTCACTAACGTAGTCCTCCTCGGTTTCGTTTAGCGAACCCAGATAGTCATAGGCATGCGTAGTATTCCAACCACTCGAAGGATATTCAGAGTACACCGGATCGTACAATGCGACCGATAGTGTTGCTACGGAAGTCTGTTCTGGTAAAGGTGCAGCCTGAGAGATGCAAATATCGGGAGTGTTGCGCATGGAATACGGTGGCAATGGGTCAACAGCCTCCGTCTTCATCCCACCTCCAGAGGTTTCCGGCAGCTGCACCTGGGTGGGCCCGATCTCTTCCAGACTAGCAGTCGTACTAGCGACAAACGATCCTGCGGTGGCATCGACGACCAGGGTAGTCTCACCCACCGGTCCAGCTCGACGAACATCGTTCGTAACGTTCTTCGCCTTAAAGATCAAGTGTGTAATTGGTTCATGTATGTGTCGTGTCGCACTCAAGATGACGAGGGGAAGAAACAGGTTGTTCCGGCGGTAGCGCATACTGCCTTGACCTCGAATAGACACAGAGTTGACTTCAGGATTTAATGGGCTTTAAACGACAACAAGACTTGAGAGAGACTAAAAGATGTTCATAGGTTTCGCAGATGAGGCTATCCAAGATATAGGAACGAGTCGGTGGTTGTGGTTTGTGGTCACTCGTGCCGGGCCACACTTCATAAAGAACAAACATTGGAGTTGGTTGTGTTTGAAACTCCATGGTTATTTGCGCTTTCTTGTGCCAGAGTAGACCGCCTTTCGAATTTAACACAAGGGAAGGTAAATAAGAGGGAATTTGAAGAGAGCCATATCGCAGACTCGAAGTGTCATGGTTCGTAGAGAGGGCGCTCAGACTACTGTAGTAGTGTCCGGAGTCCTCCCAGCAAATACTTCTACTTCTCAAGGTCACTATTGCACAACAACTATTCAGTCGCGACAACTCAAAGGTGGGAGGACTCAAAGAGTTTTAACTGTCGCTGAGTGTATCTCCGCCTGTTGAAACTCTGATCTCCACAGCTTTCCGAAAGGACCATTATTCGACATGGCGACACTTTTTGAAAACGTTAGAGGATGCGTTTTAACCATCGAAGACCTGCATTCGTCGATATCGTTCACCACTCCATCAGATGCTCTCTTCTCCTCGTTCTTCGTCAAGTATACAGGCATTGTGCCAATAAAGCTTTTCGATGACCTGTTGGCACTCTTTCGACATAATGACTTTCACCCCGATCAAGTGACGGTGCAGGAGCCGGAGAGCGTCATGGACCATATTGCGAGCCAGAGGCAATTGATTGCGAAGGAAAGGATCTCAAAATCCCCTGATTTGAAGGGCGTCGAGTCCCGCTTGGCATGTTATCCTCCAACACCAAACCTCATTCCTGAGCTTCTTGCAGAGTATCTAGACGCTGAAAAGCTTCCGTTTCATCGTGCAGTCGAGCTTGCGGTCTGTGACAGGCCGCTAGACTGCGAAACAAAGCGCACGTTGGAAGCAATGTCGCTCGTCCATCGATCCTGGACTAATATCGCACAACGATATCTTCGTCAACGTATCTATATCATGAACAGCGACATGTTACCATCAGTCTTTCACAGTCCGAAAATCGGTCCATGGGTCCGCCAGCTAAGCTTCTACAACGGTGATGGTGCATGTCAACCGCGTCTCAGTACCAAAGAAATGCCGCGACTCTTAACGGGGATTATGAAAAGGTGCCCGAATATCACACACCTAGCTCTTCAATTGTATGGGCTACCACCGGATAAAAATTCAGAGGCCGAAATCCAAGCTTACAAGACAGGCTATCTTTATAAGGCTCCTCACGACATAATATTGCAACTGGCCGATATGAAGCATCTCGAACATCTGTGGCTACGTCAATCGACTTACACGGATTTCAATCACGACGACGTCTGGAAGCTGACTACAGGATTACCAGGTCTGCATTTCTTGAAGAGTTTGAGCCTACACTCGTTGGATGTACCGTGGTGGAGAGAAAACCAAGGGCCGATGAACGTTCCAGCCCCACTGGTCACCTCTGTCCCATCTTCGAGCTTAGAGACATTGTCCCTGGTTAGAGTCAATGAACGTGACACTGGTCTTTTAACCTGGCTAATGAATCCCCACAACCATGTAACGAGATTAGAGCTAAGTCTTTATAGTGGGCTAGATGAACATCGACCTACTTTCAACAGCGCAACAACGACACACGTTACAACACTTCAGTTCGTTCCATTGTGGAATGCAGTTGATATCGGGAGTGCCTTAGAATTCTTCCCGTCCGTGCAGACTTTGAGCTTGCACGCGGATATGGAGCAGGGCTTGCCGGGGATTTCCCTCGTTCTTCCTACATCTATTCGAAATTTCCACTTTCATTACCGTGAATTTCGCGATACAAACGAAGTCGGACAGGATGAAGTTGCGCTTGCGACTCTCAAAGCGTATCGACACGTACAGCGAATGTTCATCACCTATTCCTACTACGCAGACGATACTGGCCACCCTTCCCGTGTCTTATTCGAAGACACTGCCGAATACTGCGCGAGGAACAATGTGGAATTCAAAGCTACGAAGACCGATTACTATCACCCACCCCACATCTTAGAGTTGTAGGCTCTCCCTGCACGGATCCCCACGGTGCTATCTGCTTCCCCATAAGAATCGCGAAGGCTGACCACGGAGAACGGCTAGTTTAGCAAAGTTTGCAGCTTCTAGTAATTTCACTTTTCTTTATTTGAAAGTGTTGGTCGTTTATAACGCAAACGCACGTCGTTCCTCGATCAGCAATGTCAGTGGAGGTCATAGTCTGAAAACATTTTGTTTATGTACGAAGCAACGGTAGTCGCAAAGGACTCAGGACAGCTCGAGTGTCCGGAGTCCCGGCTGCGTCCATTGGCACTGAAGTGCACATTATTGTCATCTTTATAAACCGCACCATCCAGGACAACGTTACTTGCGAACCACTCTGATAGTCTTCTGAATACCTGCATAATAGCCAATAGGCACCGTGTCGACAACTTTGAGTAATGAACGGCGTACATGATAACTTTAGCGTATCGTCAGGATTTCAATGGACTCCAGGTGCTTTCTTCTACATGTCTTGCTGAATACCTTCGCTGATTACTTACGCGATGAGATGTCAGAATACGATGCGACGCTAATGAACGTGGCCAGCAGCGACTATGTTGAGTAAGGAGAAACGAAAACTCCCTGCGAGTCCGAGAGCTTTAGTGTGATTGACGCTTTTCAGGACAGATTGGAGTAAACTACGAGATTTGGTCAAATATAAGCTTGACCAGGTTCGTATTGTTGTATCAGCTCTCACAAACTGAAGGAATCTGATCTATGACCTCGTGAAGAATATCGCAGCGTATATGGCAGATCCACCCCCTCCCTCGCCCCCGCCCTCAGCTTCTCTTGAGCTACAGACAGGTTCACCGGAAAGTACTGCGACGACTTTGTCTCCTAGATCACTTACGCATAACGGTCCGAAGTTTCCGCCGTTTCCAAGACGTGAGGTGGATAAGTTTGTCAGGAAGGACTATAATTCGCATGAGAGGTCAAAGACTATCTTAACTGAAGAGGAGGCGAAGACTGCGAAGGCGAATATATATAGGTTATTGCATGACTTCGAGGGGTAGGTATTTCAGCCACATTTGCACTTTTAGCAGCTGATGCGGTTTCTACATTGAACAGGAATCCACCATTCACAATCCAACGTATCTGTGAATTGCTCGTTCGACCGCGGAGTCACTACAAAAGCGCAGGGAAATATCTACGAGCCTTCGAGCGAGCGCTGCTCGTGACTTCCACCATTGACGCCTTTCCAGTCATCCCGCCCGAAGACCCACTAATGTCAACACCAATGCATACATTCTCCCCTACAGGGTCGCTCCGGGAAGCGACGACTCCCCTCTTCTCTCCAATCCCCTTCCTGCACGAGGATGCTCGCAGCCGGTCGAGATCACGCAGCCCGCCGATGAGCCCTCTGCAACTTGCTGGAACGGGACGCTCGCTCAGCCCGGGTTCAGATGAGTTTAGGCTTGCCGGTGCTGCGGCGGCTGCAGTGGCAGATCCTGTACCTTTGGACGCGATAGCTGTGGAGGGTGGCCCTGTCATCGGACTTGTCGACGAGCTTGATGACCCCAGCCCCGGCCATATGTCAGACCACCCAACTGCATTGACGGCGACAACGAGTACGACGCTGGAACCAGCGACAAACCTGACGCCACTCGTTGCTTCATCCTCAAGACCTGTCGGTAAGCCAATGTTCGGTGGATCTCTCCAAGAACGTTTCGTGAAGAGTTCGTCGACAGAAGAGACGGAGGGACAGCCTTCTACCGCAACTCCACTTAGTTCCGACGATAACGACGCCATGGCCGTGGACGAGCCTGATGCTGACAAGGAAAACGTCAATAAAGGATAAGCCGGCGTTGTGGATAGAGTTCAAGTTATCTATATGTATTATTGGCAGTACATATAGCCGTGTTGTTCTTAAGTTCTTGTAGTTATTAGTGACGTGCATATATAAAGTCGACTTGCCTATTCTCAAGACTCTCAGCGACTATGATTTATGGTCACACGACTAGTAATTGCAATGCGATGCTTATAAGCAAAGGCGGTTCGAGGAGACTTGTGCCGCTTACCGTGACTGCGCTTAGCCGTGTGGCACAACAGGCTTGAAACCAGTGCACCCCCGCCATGCCTTTAACTGGCGACCGCCACCAGAACGGAGACCTCGACAACGACCGTAATTCCTCCTTACGACTTCCTCATAGCAGGAACTCTTCGTCTTCTTCTATGGCTCTCTTCAGGATAAGGAGTGATCATCGTGCCGGGGCACGGCGGAGAAGGCAATTGAAGCTCTTGACGAGCTATGGCGTAGACTGGTGTGTATCTTTCACCTTTACTCTCTGGCTGGGAGGAATCTAACTAACGGACTTGTTCACATCTATAAACAGGTTAATAACGCTCATATTGGCGTAAATATTTCCTAGTTCGCGAAGAAAATGTGGACCGGATTTTAACTATCATCTTTGTGTTAGAGCTGCATTCTTCTCCTTGGACAAGGTACATGGCTTTCGCAGAGAGTTCTCGATAGACGACAAAACGTGAGTTCATAGAACTTTGATCGTCAAAGGTACTTATTTCTGACACCGACCGGACAGAATATCTTTCCCGTGAGTTTCGGGCTAGTATGCTCTTGAAAGGATTTGGCCTCAACATTTTTATACAGCTTCGCAGAGCATGAACGAGTACCGGTCCGTCTTTTGCCACACGATTTCCTCATCTTGAATGAAGATAGCTCACAATTTCATGAACCACAGGATATAGCATTATACATGATAGCGATTGTTGCACCTTTTGTTATCCAGATCGGAATTAACCTCCTTACAGTGCGTTCCTTCTGGGATTTCCACAACTCCACTCTTGGCCGTGCGTCTCCTTTGACTGTCCTCGGTTCATTCATCTCTAACATGTCATTTTGCTTGAACGCTATGCGCAGTACTACTTGCTCTAGCACTCGCGGGGTCTATAACGCAATTCACTAAAATTACTGTTGGGCGACCTCGGCCTGGTACGTTTTAAGAACTCTGCTTTACCGTATCTATAAAAATCTTATGGCTTCTTTGATACATCATTATCTGCATAGATTTGCTATCAAGGTGCAATCCGATATCTGGCATCACGAACCCGGAGTATGGACTTGTGACTGATGCGATCTGCCGGCAACTTGATGCGAGCAAACTAAGAGATGGCTTCAGGAGTTTCCCTAGTGGGCATTCGTCGTGTAAGTGTTTTTCGGTCGATTTCTTCTGTTTATTGCTAAACGCTAAACACCTTTCATTCGTAGTATCATTTTCCGGCCTTGGTCACCTCGCGTTCTACACTGCCGGCAAACTGCATCTATTCGATATGAAAGGGCATACGGTACGTGGCCACCATCTACGCCAACTGTATTCGCCACTCATCTTTGATCATTGATATACAGACAAAAGCTTGGATATCCCTTACACCCCTCGCAGGAGCGGCGCTCGTTGCGATCTCCCGGACGATGGACTACAGACACCACTGGCAAGACGTGCTCGTCGGGTCTCTTCTCGGAATCAGCATGGCGTTCTTTGCTTACAGGCAATACTATCCGCCCCTTAGCTCTCCGCGCTCGCACCACCCTTTCTCACCCCGGATTCCGGTCGACAACGGGGAAGACTATCCGAGCAGGACATCTACCGTGCAGCCGATCTTGCCGCTGACGAGAGCAGATGGCGAGGAGTCGTCGGTGACGCATCCTGGCGTTGCGGAAGGTAGGACGGGCGACGAGGAAGGGGGTATTGGCTTGATACACCCTTCCAACCCGATCATGCCCTACGGCCATTCCCGTACTCACTCGGGTTCGCCGTATGGAGAAAGGTATAGGGACGACGGAGATGCTGATGACCTCATGCACCCGGCTTCAAGCTTCGATACTGCCGCAAAGCGTGAAGCTGTCGGGATCGAGTTAAATAGAACCTGAATGTTCCGCATACAACATGACTTTTGACGACAAAGTCACAATAGCGTTTGTAATCATTTTTGCTTGCCTCTGTTAATGATCTGTGTTGTACCCTCACGACATTCATGACCGATGACACGATAGGACTTCACAGATTAACAAACCAATATTACATAGCTACATCCTAATCACATCCTAATCCACCGCAATGTACATACATTAGCCTTCATCCCTAAGCCCAATTTTCCACCTTTCAACAGATGCACTCGTCCCGCAGACTGCAAAGACACCCTAGGGCGTGTCCCTTGTTGCTCACAGTCAGTCGTCAGAGAGGCATGGTTGGAGTGCCTTTCAATGAGATACTGTCTGGTTATCCATCGAGGGATATGAATTGACGAGAAGATAACAATCTCGTCCGACTGCGTGGTGATTCAGTGAACAATACCGAGCTGCTCAAGTATAATCTCGCTTGATCCGCTCTAGCATTGCATTCATACGGAGCTTCATATTCGGCTGGCCTCTCCCAGTCATCTCTCCTCTCGCAGCTCCTCTTGCTCCAAAACTGCCTCCGCCTACACCTCTTGCCCCGCGACCCGGACCGCCCCGACCCCTGGTCGATTGAGGGCTCCCTCTCGCATTCCCCCTGCCTCGTCCTGGGCCGCTTGTGTAGCCACGTCCTGTAGAGACAACCTTGCGTTTATGCAAAGGATCGGCCTTGAAGGTATGTAGAGATGCGGGCGAATAGGCCATACGCTCCAGGTCGCGAAGAGAAAGATCTTCTGGTTTCGTGCTCGCCTCAGTGACTCGAGTGCCAATGCCCTTCACTTTCGGATTCCTTACGGGGCCGCTTGCCTTCAAGTTGCCCTGCATCGCAGAAGGCTTCTTGTCCGTACGTAGATTATTTTGGGTGAAACGAACTTTCTTCCTCGCCGGCCCAGAAGTCTCTCGATCTTCTTCGACACTCACACCTAACCGGGCGACTGTCCCAGCTGGTTTACCTCGCTTGCCATGTGTTGTCTTTCCATCAGCTTCTGAATCATCACTGCTCCCAGGCTGTGAGTCTTCGGGCGAACTATCGGAGTCATCTTCACTGCCCCGGGCCTCGGGCGCCTCGAGCGCCTCGAGCGCCTCTGGTGCACCGCCTTCAGCAGTCTGATGGTCCTCGGAATGGGGTAGCAACGAAGACCGTGTAAGCTCGTCGACGGAAGGTGCGACGAGACCCTCCTTGCGTTTTTGTGTACGCCATTGACTCTTGAGTTTTTTCCTCTCGACCCATTCTTTCTTAAGTTTTGTCGCTTCGAAGTGAAAGGGAGTCAGTCACTAGGATAAGAGAGAGCACAACAAGATGCCGATAACTCACCTCTATCCCTTGGTAGGTGCTGGAATGTCGGAGGCCTTGTCTTTTTCTTAATATCCTTCGAAATTACAGCCATGGCTTGGTGGCGGATGGACGAAAGACACTGAAATAAACTTGGTTCCATGATTGGTTATGATGTGCTGAGTCATCATGTGTCATATTCGGCAAGGCCTCCACTGTATATAAAGAGTTGACTCTACACTGTTCTCCATCAGTCTCTAGTTCGTTCCCCATCTCCTGCCCGCTCGACTTCCCCGCTCTCTCTCTTCGTTCTACACAAATCCTTTTCGTTTCAACTACACAACTCGTTTTATGAACGTAGATAACCTTACCACTAAGGAGTCTGGTGAGTCTGTTCATCGCGAGGCGCCGTGATGCGTTATCGATGCACTGCGATTCTCATTCTGTGAGCGCTATTGCTGACTGAACCTCCTCTATAGACCCTTTCGAGGATGATCTGTTAGGAGAAACCGAAACCGTCGGCTCTCAGAAGGATAACATCCACATTCGAATTCAACAGCGGAACGGAAAGAAGACGCTCACTACTCTACAAGGTTTGGGCGAAGGTGTGTGGCTTGTTCTGCATAATGCATCAGGGAATGGGACTCAAACGCTGCTCATCTTAGAATATGATTTCAAGAAGATATTGAAGGAGTTCAAGAAAGTTTGTGTCCCGATACCACATCTGACTCTCATGTATGCGGCCGCTTACTCAGATTGGCAATTCTTATAGGAATTCGCATGCAACGGCACAATTGTTGACGACGACGAACTTGGGAAAGTTATTCAGCTTCAAGGCGACCAGCGCTCGAAGATCTACGAGTTTCTCGTGAAAGGCGGCGTTCAGAAGGAGACTATCAAGCGTCACGGCTTCTAATCGATCAACATCGATTCACGGTCGTTCGTGGAACATCAGTGTCTACTATTTCCATTCCTTTTCTTTTCAAGCGTTACATTTTCTCTCTTTCGCTCTTGCTGCAGTGTTGATAGAGGTGTAGGGACTAATTGACTGTCCGTAGTTGTGCATGTGCATTCTTACGAATCTGACTACTATGTCTGTCGGTTATGCCAGTTTTCTCTGTACGAATATCATTTGTGTTCATTTTTCCACGAAATACCCGACAGTTACTGGACGAGGGAATCGCCTTCATGATTGACAAAAAAAGTAAAGCCCGAACCAGCATCTCACCAATGTTGCTGATATTTAAGAATCAATTACTATTCGACAGTGGGGTTGACGGAACCGGATTTCGTGCGCTAGACGATCTAACGTGGTCCTGTCCATACTCTGACTCTATCTATAGACCGGCATAACTCACACCATCACGGTCAAGGACATTCTCGAAGTCGACCACCCGCAAGAGCCTCGGATCACCGTATCGCCCTGGAAAACAACGAAGTACCGTCCGTGATAGAGAAGGCGATGCAATACTCACAGTCCATAAGTACGTCAAGTACTGTGATCCAGATGCAGCAGCTTGAAGCGACAACATGACTCGAATACATTCTGGGGAAGATATACAGTGTTTGAAGGGGTAGTAAACGGAAGAGCGTAATAAAATGAACCTTCGGCGTCTCATGTCGTTACTTGATCTTGTCCAAAGGCCTGTTGAAACCTCCACGCCTGAGAACAAGGAGATAATAAGGTTAAGACATGGTGTAGGTCTATAAGAACATGTACGTACCGATTCATGTACTGCCGCCATGTGCGCTGTTTCTTGATATTCGCGCCGCCAAGCTCGTTTCCAGTAACTGGCTTGCCCTAATATACGTAGAGAAACACTGAGTACGCATTATAAGAAAAGAAAAGCGAAAACGTACCTTCGTAGTATCAAAACCTCCGAAACCCATCATTGCGCGCATAGCAGCCTCGTCGTCGTCCACTGCATCTTCTTCCATCGCATCCTCCTCTCCCTCTTCCCTCTCGTGACCGTAGTCGCCCTGAGTCCGCCCATTAGAGAGACCTCCGGGCCCAGAGGGGGGAGGCAGAGAGTCTCCACGCTCATCGGTGAGCCTGCGCACCCGGTCGGTGTCTCTACGAGGAGGAGGAATGTCGTGCTCGCGGTCTCCATCGCGGTCGCGTCGTTCGACTCTGTCTCTGCCTGGCTCCCCATTGCGCTCACGGCCGTGTTCACCGCGACCAGGGTAGCGCTTGTCCCTGCTGTCAGTGTCTCGTCGATCACGGTCGTCCCGCTTCAGGTTGTCTCTGTCGCGTCGGTCGTCACGACCATAATCTGCAGGAAAATCAATGCATTAGATCCAAGAGAATAGCGATGTGGTAATTTCGGGAGATACCTCGTCTATCTCGCTCTCCTCCTCTCCTCGGTGGGCTCCTTGATCTGCTACGCCTCCCAGAACCTCCATGATATCCTCCTCTCCCTCCGCCGCCTCCTCTCCTGTCTCGATCCCTGTCTCTGTCGCGCTCGCTTCGTTCCCAGCTGCGGTCTCTCCTTCGGTTATCATTCCGTGAAGACATAGTAGCTTGAGATGAATAAAGTTTGTCGTTGTAATAAAGAACTACACGCGCGTTATGCGAACTGGAAAACTCGAAGTGACGGTGTTTGTTTGAGCGAGTTACTGTATTGGTGTGCTACACTGGCAGCTGACTGCTTTTGGCAAGCTCTTCTTTCTTCGTCCTTCAAAGTCATCTTCCAGCAGTTAGAAGCACAGGTCTTGTGGTCGAGTTCTTGCTCATAGTTGACTATGAGCTATGTTTTGAGAATTCCAAAACTACCGCAATCACTTCTGAGCAAGAATCTGCTTTCTTCGACCGCGTGCGGTTCTCAACGGACGTTTCATGACACTGCATCATCTAGTGAGCTCGTACAACCTCTGCAATGGAAGAATAATCTAAATGTTATGATCAGAGGAAGATGATGATAAGGGCTATCTTAGACAGATACGACTAAGGGGTCTTCCAACTACTGCTACTCCTTCTGACATCCGGCGAATGGCACGGAATGTAGACAAGAACGGAACACTGTCAAATATCACAGATAGTACGCCATACAATCGTATATCATTTCTTCGTTCGTTCGTATTTAACTTGTCAAATTTCGTTTAGTCAAGCTGGACTACTGGCGCTTCGCCCCCACCGGACGCGCCTTCGTCGAGCTCAGCGACTCTCACCATGTCGAAGACGCATTAGCTCTTCTTAATAAAGCCACGCTCTCCGCTCTTCCCATAAAGGCCCACAAAGGCCCACAGGTCTCTTTGCAGGGAGCGCGTCGACGGGGGACGAGGGGACGCACAGAAGCGGCCGAGCGCGCTGTGCTGGAAGGCAACGGTCCGGGGGCGGGCGTGTCACCTAAGGGGTGCGACGTTGTGATGTACGGCCTTCCTGGCGCGACAACAGGCCCGGCGCTGAGGCTGTATCTGAGGAGAATTGAGATGGTGGGCGCGGATAATGCGGGAAACCCAGACTGTGAAGTGGTGAAGATTCCGATGTAAGCGACTTTTTTTCTTGCAATCTGCTCTTTGTGAACTGAACTCCTCTCGATCCTAGCCCGAAGAGAGGATACTCCCTGACATCGAAATTCTTCATTCGCCTGAACACCGTTGCGGAGGCGCATGCGTTTGTGCGACGCATGCACATGACCTATTTCTTCCCCGAAGTCTGGGGGTCAAAATTCTTAATACGAGCTAGAGTAATATACTAACCAGCACGCTAATAGACTGCTATTTCACGACTTCGAGTGATGGTATGTGTGGAATCTGGCTGTCTTGAAAAGGGAGGTCGAGAACATACTGGCACGAAAAACAACTACATGATAAGTTACACTAGTCAAATCAGAAAGGATAGAAAAATCAAGATGAGGTCACATCCTCTCGACCTCAGCATCATTGTCATCAGTGCGCAAACGTTGCCCCTACCCAGCAGTTTAGTTTCATAGTTCTTCAATTTTGGTAACAAATGGAAAAGGCTTACCGTTCTTGACGTATCCTCCTCTTCCGGTGAGCGCCCACGTTTGAGATTCTGCTCCGGTACTGCAGATGCCTTCCAGTCTCCACCACCAATCGCAACCGCACCAGGACCGTCTTCTGCATCTGCATATCTTTCTTCGTGCACCCGCCGACGTTCCATTTCCGCCCGCTGTGCCTGTGCGCCCCAGCCTCCTCGGCCGGCGTCGTAGTCTGTCCTATGTTCGTCTCTTACCTGGATAAAAGGATTTATCAAAACCATAAACGAGACAGCAGTAATGAGAATTCAAGTACCTGTCCACCACTCCTTCCCCGTCCAAATTGTCTGCCTTCCTTATAACCGAGATCAATGTCGCACCGAATGACACGCTCGTCTAGCTTCGTCCCACTAACGTAGCGCAAACATGCGAGTGCCTCCGCATGCGAATAATACTCAACAAAACAGAAACCACAAGGTGTCCTAAACCGAAACAAAGCGTTAGGAATTATTCATTACCATAAGGTTTCACAGCAACACACCTTGTATTCCTATCCAAACCCATGATAATTCGCTTCACGCCTCCGCCCTCTTCCGGGCTTGCGCATTTTGAGAACAACTCATAGATCTGTTCCTCAGTCGTGTAGAAACTCAGATTACCGACCTATGCCCAGAAGAACGTCAGCCTCCCAGTATTTCGCGAGAGTAGTCCAACTCAGAGCCGGACGGTACGGTCTACGTGATACTTACATATAAAGTTGAAGATTTTAATAGGAGGTCGTTCTGTATTTGCCTGTCTACCTTGGCTTGAGAGTCCTTATAATTCGACGGCTGGTCTAATGGTGCAACGACGTGTGCCATGACTGTCAGCTTCACGGTAGTTTACTGCAAAGTTCAAAGAGGCGCCGCTGTGACGTTCATGTGTGTGTGACTTTCTCGTTATCTTTCTCCAAGCGGATGTCACACCGCATATCACAGCTCGCAGTCGCGATACCCTCATCTTCCTCGATCTCCATCATGGTGAGCATACAAGTACAGTTCGATGTCGTCTGTTTAATTATATTAATCAGTCCAGGACCGTCGATATTCCAGATGAGCTTAAGAAGTCCATGCGCAAATTCCGATTTGCGCGTCGCGACGCTGGCAGCGCGGCGTTGGTTGTGAAGATTGACAGGAATAAGCACATTATGGAAGAGGTCGAGCAGTTTGATGACATTTCATTAGAGGATTTAGCGGAGGGTATGTTGAATTATCCATCACAACAAGCACAACTGTAATAAGTCAACGCCCAACAAGAACTACCCGCGAATCAACCACGGTATGTGTTGCTGTCTTACGAGCAGCACTTCGATGATGGCCGCAAGTCCTTTCCACTCATTCTGATCAACTGGATACCAACTACATGTGAGACGGGAGCATTAACGCTGCATGCGAGTGCGATACTTGACTTCGAGAATACGGTTCGTCCTGCTTCTGTCTCCTATGAGGCTGGTCTCTGACATGTCTTTAATGCGCTCCAGGCAGGTGTCTCGAAGGTGATCGAGGTACGCGACGGAGAAGAAGAGTTGACAAAGGAGGCTATCGATGCGAAGTTGAAGACCCTGTAATCGCGCCCATCATCCCATTCATTGAGATTCTCTACTGTCATCGCCTGCTCTGTACTGCTTTCTCAACTCCCAAATGCATTGTAATGATATATATCACGACTCACATTCCAGAAAATTAGTCTGCCTTCTTCGCCATTACCTCGCCACGTGTTGGCTCCCATCGATAAGCGCGAGCGATTTCGACGATCTCCCAACAGTTCACGATTAAAAATAAGATGCTACAGCTCCAGACAATATTGTGTACTGGCTGGTGAAGGAATTCGAGGTCATATGCGAACTTAAGCCAAATGGCTTGCCCTCCAACCCAAGCGGCGATGAGAATAATTGCCTTTGGTGTTGTGAAGGAGAGTGAGGGAAGGACGAGAGGGAAGATAGTAAGGTACCAAAGAAAGTACTAAGATAAAGATGCAAGTCAGCGATGTGAAGCTGCCCCACATCCAATTAAGACTTTACCTGAGATGTGCAGACCTTGTTCAAAGTTACAAAGATCGCAGTCTGAATGAACCAGGTAAACGGTAGATGATCTGCCCCTTTCCTTCCAAACAGCAGGCCTGAGCCTAGCGCTAGCGACATTTGCGGTACAAAGGACACCAAGGGTGAAAGTACAATTCTCTGCCACAATGCTTCACGGCCCGGATTGCGTTCCGCAAGTTGTATCGGAAGCCAGTAGGGCGAGAAGTTGTGTGCGCCGTCGAGTCGGTGGATATGATAGAGGTAGGTTTCATAGAGGAACGGGTAGCCCCAACTATTCAGAATCAGTCTTTATGGATTCGGGACAGACAAATGAAAACGTACATTGAATATACAATTCCGTTCAGCAGCATGAACGTCCCCGCACTCAGCAGTGCGAATCTCACACTCTGGGTGTTAATCAATGCCTTCACCCAAGCCAATAGCCCATCCTCCCCTCTGCCAGCTCTACTTCGTTCGGACGCGATGACAGCAACTAGACTAACACCGTAGATAATCGGATACACTTTCCAATGCGCGGATACTCCAAGCATCACGGCCGTAACGTCCCAGCGTCTCTTCGATCGTGTCATAGCAAAGTACAGAGTCCCAATGACAAGGGCCCCTAACGTTGACTCGGAGGAGCCCCGCGTTGAAATGGAGAAGACCATCGGGTTCAGCAGGTGGAGCGAAGCATAGAATGTCGCTTTGCGCTTCCTTTCACCTTCAGGTATCGGCAAAACTGAGGATAGGAGTAGCTTGTAGAGCAAGATACCGACAACTATGTCGCACAGAGAGAATAGGTATTTTCCAAACGTGGAATGAAGCCAGATGTTTGGTGTCAAGATTAATGCGAGAAGAGGCGTGTAGCGATACGTTTCGCGAAAGTAAGGGCTAGAAACAGAGATTTTAGCGTGACACGGATGAAGATGCCACACGACTCACTCTCCAATGATATAAGCCTGTCCAAGAGGTCCCTTAGCTATGTTATCCGCTCCATCTAGCGTCCCAAATGGATGCATGAGGTATCGAGCAGCATCCGTGAAGACACGGTAGTCAATGTCAGTGTACTTCACGACAGCATGCTTGTCATGCCATTCGCTGTAGAAAATTAGAAGTACTCGGATTACGATTGAGATTATAACGACATTTTTGAATGAGATATCTTGCAACACAATCATCAAGGAAGTGGAAACGCCAGTGAAGGAGATCAAAGTTGGAAAAGAGTACGCCAGGTGTGACGATGTTTGGACTTGAAGGGATGGCGACGTCGATCATGGCCCACGTGCCAGTGTGTAGCACGTGATGCTTGTCACACTTTCAGTTTTATGTGACAGACGGGCCGAGCCACAGTCAAGTTGGTCACTCAGCAGTGCGAATCTCACACTCTGGGTGTTAATCAATGCTTTTACCCAAGCCAAAAGCCCATCCTCCCCTCTGCCAGCTCTACTTCGTTCGGACGCGATGACAGCAACTAGACTAACACCGTAGATAATCGGATACACTTTCCAATGCGCGGATATTCCAAGCATCACGGCCGTAACGTCCCAGCGTCTCTTCGATCGTGTCATAGCAAAGTACAGAGTCCCAATGACAAGGGCCCCTAACGTTGACTCGGAGGAGCCCCGCGTTGAAATGGAGAAGACCATCGGGTTCCACAGGTGGAGAGAAGCATAGAATGTCGCTTTGCGCTTCCTTTCACCTTCAGGTATGGACTTCGGCAAAACTGAGGATAGGAGCAGCTTGTAAAGCAAGATACCGACAACTATGTCGCACAGAGAGAATAGGTATTTTCCAAACGTGGAATGGAGCCAGATGTTTGGTGTCAAGATTAATGCGAGAAGAGGCGTGTAGCGATACGTTTCGCGAAAGTAAGGGCTAGAAACAGAGCTTTTAGCGTGACATAGATGAAGATGCCATGCTACTCACTCTCCAATGATGTAAGCCTGTCCAAGAGGCCCCTTAGCTATGTTATCCCTTCCATCTAGTGTCCGAAATGGATGCATGAGGTACCGAGAAGCATCGGTGAAGACACGGTAGTCAATGTCGGTGTACTTCACAACAGCATGCTTGTCATGCCATTCGCTGTAGAAAATTAGAAGAACTCGAATTGCGATTGAGATTATAACGACATTTTTGAATGAGATATCTTGCAGCACAATCATCAAGGAAGTGGAAACGCCAGTGAAGGAGATCAAAGTTGGGAAAGAGTACGCCAGTTTGGACTTGAAGGGATGGCGACGTCGATCATGGCCCACGTGCCAGTGTGTAGCACGTGATGCTTGTCACACTTTCAGTTTTATGTGACAGACGGGCCGAGCCACAGTCAAGTTGGTCCTCAACTGTCTACGCTTCACTGGCGACGGGCGTTCAGTAGAAATGTCATTTAACAAAGCAATCCTGCGTACATACGCAGAACATCAATCTCCCCACACTCTGCCACCAAACATTTACTTCCACCATACAGACAACACCATCACAGTATTCGACGCTTACCCGAAGGCTATGTTCCACTTTCTCGTACTCCCCCGCATAGGCAAAGAACCATACTCAGCTGCAAATCTGAAAAGTTTGAAGACATTCCTAGCATCTCCACAGGTTGGAAAGGAAAGAGCTCGTGAACTGATCCAGAATCTGAATGATGATGCTGAGGAGGTGGTGGAGAAGATAGCGGACGAAATGTTGGAACGATTTGGATTTAAATGGCAAATTTACATGGCCTTTCATGCCGTTCAATCCATGGAGTAAGCAAATAAACCTTGCCTGAAGTAAAAACTCTTCTGACTCTAGCCAAGCCATATCCACCTTCATGTTATCTCCGAAGATCTTTGTTCGCCAAGTTTAAAGACGAAGAAGCATTATAACTCTTTCCGTCCGAAGCTGGGATTCTTCTTGCACATTGACGATGTTCTATCTTGGTTCGACAATGACAGGTCTGAATCATCATACAGATCGGTTAGTCTGCATACTCTCGATCTATGACACTAATTAGTTACGAAACCTACTTTTCTCAGTTGATACGCTTGGATGAAGCCGCCTATGAAAAGAAGCTAAAGGAGCCTCTAGAATGCTTCAGATGTGGACAAGAACTGAAGAATATGCCCCTACTAAAAGCGCATCTGCAGGAGCATTTTGACTGCGTTGCTAAAATTTATGCTAACAGAGCAACGAAACCTAAGAACACGGAACCATCCAGCCGGAAGCGTAAGGACGAGAGTACAGGCGAGATGGAAGACGAAGATGAGTCAAGAAAAACTGGAGACCATAATACAAACGCACATTCAGAACTTCGTCCCACCAAGCGACGAAAGTCTTTTACCGATGTGGCCTCGGATTAGGAAGAGAACTCATAGTTGTGTCATCGAGTCATACGCACGTTAGCCACTTGCATGTGAGCTGGCAAGTGAGCTACGAATACATACCTGGACTGCAAGTATGGTGTTTTTATTTATCGCGCCGTTTTACTCTATTGCATATTTCTAGATTTGCTGCATGAATACGAGTGATTCTTTTCCGGTGCAACCCCTCCTCAGCCCGCACAGAATCAAATTTCCGCTTAATTTCATTTCTAACGGCATCAAACCAAAATATTTTCCGTATTAACATCAGTTAGTAATGCATGTCTGGACGGAGCAAGTAATGAATGAGCGATCCGAAGGATGGAAGGCTATGTGTGATTTTACGACTGGCGAATGAAGTCTACGGAGCCTTCATAACGCGCGCCCGAAAACCCAAGTCACGGTGAGTCACGGGCACGTGAAACAGTGTCACACTAAGATCGTGATTCAGCCTCTGGAAGCGAGGCTGAGGGCTGAAGCACGCGACGGCGAGACGGCGACCTTGATCAAAGTGAAAACTCTAACGTTAGCTAACGTTAGCTTTGCTGCTCTACAGACGTAAATCCGCCTAATACTAACAATGAGCGCTTTTTCTGCCCTCTTCGCTTACTTTACAGGTGGAGAGTATAAATGGGACCGTCGTCCTCGCCGCTTCTCTTGTCAAAGCTCTCCTTCCTTTAGTGTCCGACTCGGCTACGACGACCATTTCACTTCTCTCTGAACTGTAGCCAAGGACTCTAGCGACACCTATGAAAGATACATTCGATATCGCGATATTCAGCAAATATGCAGAGAGGAGACATCCGGAGAAGTACCCACCAAATATATACTTCCACCATACCGATCGCACCGTAACTGTCCTTGACGGGTATCCAAAATCATATTTTCATTTGCTCCTTATACCACGAGTCGGTGCAGCGGAAACTGGGTGGACGAAGCCGAATCTTGTTAACCTGCAGACGCTCCTGAACTCTCCAGAAGTATCGAAGGCAGATGCGCTGGATCTGCTCTTGAAAATGAAGGAGGACGCGCTGCAGATCAAGGTCAAGATCGAGGAGGAGATGATTGAACGGTTTGGCTTCAAGTGGGATGTGTGGATGGGACTTCATGCTACGCCCTCGATGGAGTAAGTTTCTGTGACTTTGTATCCTTTCCTAAAGGAATGCGCCGCTAATCGTTACCTTCGTGTCTTATATCTCCAGACACCTCCATCTTCATATCATTTCCAGTGATCTCTGCGGAGATGGAATGAAGAAAGCGAGGCATTATAACTCGTTTCATCCGAAGCTTGGTTACTTCTTGCATCTTGATGACGTACTTGAGTGGTTTGAGGCCGTCGACACAGTCTATAAATCGGTAAGATAATTCGACTTTTTGGCTTCTTCAAATTGATCTTGAAATCTTGCTGATCAATCCTTCCCGATTGCGGCTTCACAGAAGAAGACGATGTACAGGAGTCAATACCGAGAGAAGCTGGACGAGCCTCTTTATTGCTTTTATGATAATTGCTTCAAGAACTTCGATGATTTCAGCTCCCTCAAGAAGCACCTTAAGGAACACTTTGAACGCCTTTCCGTGGAAGAAAAGGCCAAGGCGGAGAGGCGGAAGAGAATTGAAGAGCAGCTCGCTCGTCAAAGGCAGAGGCGCGAGATGGAGAAACAAAGGGAAGAGGAGCTTGAAGGAGAAGAGAATACGGGCGCCGGCGACACTGTTCATCCTACTGGATCCGGAGTTGGGATAGACTTCGGCATAGGCCAGTGATGGTACAGCTCAGTTTCCGACAACCACTTGGGCCAACTGTGTATATCTTGTTCAAAGACTCTCTGGATCCTCCTGTACACACTGTACTGCGCATCGATATCGCACCCTTTTTGCGGACCCTATTTATTTCAGCCTTGTATGTGTTTCACCTATCTTGCTGGTTCGGTATCACTGATGATCATCTAGTCCGCAGGTCTCTGACTGATCGAGGGTTATGTCCAACGAACTCTACATTATTTTCCTGTGCTGTATGAAGGAACAGTCAGATCCACTGCCGCCTCTGCCAGGCCTAGGCCCCGTGGGATGAATGGAGTAGAAGCGGTCTTTGGACTGTTTCTTGATCTTTGTGATTCAGTGCAATGTAGTCCAATTTGTTCCGCAGTCACTGGGGCACAGTAATGTGCATTTGACAGTGGTCGAGACTGTGCTTGCGTTCTTTGTACTTCGTAAACTTGACTCTTCTGTATTCTGTAAGTATACGTAGTTCCACCATATTCGGACCGCAACCCGTAAATCTTATAGGGAGACCTTGGACTTGTGCTTTGCAAGACTCTTGAATGTCATCTTCATATCGTCATGTCCACGTAAATGTCAAAGAGAAGCAGCTTTCAGGTTCCAGTTATTGAGCATTGTAAGAAAACGTTCATCGCCGTGCCGCAGCCTTGTAGTGTGGATCTTGCTTCTCTGTCCCTTTTGATTTCATGTAAGAATCTGACAAAGCGGCCTTTCATCGCCTTGCTTTTCGTGCATAGTTGGAACTGATGTCATTTATCTCGAGCCTAGAGAACAATTGGTCCGAATAACGGAAAAGATGTAGTCACCGTGACTAGTTGATGCCGCTCCACGGGAAGGTATGTGCTATGTCGAAAAGTGCCTATTAGGTCTATCTAACTAAGCTGGGTATCTGAAGCAAGAATAGATAGATCATACCATGAAACGTCTAGTAGTCCCCGGAAAGCTAGAGGAGTATTGCATCGGTGAGTAAACGATGTTATGGTCGTACGTATGTTACTTGCTATCTGGCTGATCAGAATTATCCTTGTTCATGGGTAAGCAATGAGGGGGAAATACGTACTGATCATAACTACGCTGAAGAGTGATTGTTGATCGATCTATGATGACTACGTATTCTGAAAGTACTGCCACCCCACCCAGTTGGCGATAACGAAGAAGACAGTCATTGGCACTACAAGTACAGTGAAGTACTTGTAGTGCGTGTCCTCTGCCAGCGCATCAAGAAACTGAAGGTTCGTGACAGATGAGTTTCGTGGATTCGAAGGACACCGATGAATAAATGTACGTACAGTTATTCCTGTCCGGGGAAGAAAGGCACTGAAAAGCACAGCATAGCCTGCGATAACGAAAAACAGAAGCGAAGCTGTGATGAGGAGATGACCTTCATTGAAGGACATTGCGTCGACTTGTATCACTTTGATGCCAGCTGATTAGAAGTAGCTACGAGTGTACACCTTGTCTCTCGTTGCACTGTCAAGCTACTTCTTCCTTGGCCATGTCGTATGAGGGCCTTTTCGCTGAATGTACAGGTGGTCGGAGTTGGTCGTCAAGAGTGACACCCATGCGCAGGCCAGGGTAGTTAGTAGCGTGAGTGCATATGACATAATATAGACATTCCTTCCCCCAACTCCAGTCGTTTTAGATATTTTAGAGCAACACTTCTACGTATGCCTTGTGTTCACATATCCTATCTGATTGCTATGCCAGTGCCGACCTTGATGCTTTCTGAATCATGCAGTGCATGATCGCCCTATTACTATGTGGCGGTGTCCTAGTACACCAGTAATACATAGCATGGGAACACAGCCACTCCTTCAATGACCTTACATTTTCAAGTATCGTTGACATTTTCCAGCACCCGGGTGCTACTAACGGTGCCGATAGATGCCAGTACACGCTCCTGCATAGGCTCGTACTTCTTTATACGACGGGCGCTGAAAAAGGCACGAATGCCGGGATTAGCTCGCCGGAATGTTGTACAAAAGCGTGTCGAAGTCGCACAGCAGAAGTCGGGAAGGAGCTCTCTTCTAAACCACCAGGATCCAAGTCCGCTGCCGTACTACGGTCAATCAAGGTTTTCATTCTTCTCGACTCAATATCGGGCTGTGAACTGAAGCTGTGCGTATAATCTTTTTGTTGTGTTGTTCCATTGGCCCATTCTGATGGTACTACTAAGTATAGGTGGCGTTTGTAGATCACCCTATCCACACATACTAGGCTTTTGTGATAAAAGCGTATAAGAACTTGCATTCAAGCTCGTCCCATACTTGCCACCAAACCCATCCCTCTTACCATGATACTACCTAGCTCAAAATCAGACCACAGTCCCTCGCATAATGATGCAGGCAAATTTCTAATCAGCTACTCGAACCCCTCGCCGTTACCATTCCCTAAGCTCTTCCCTCGTAAAGGCGGAGGAGGTCACGGCGGTGGTCATGGTAGTAGCGGAAAGGGTGGAGGCTCGAGCTCATCATCAAAGGGCAGCCCAGCATCCTCTCATGGTGCCTCATCAGCCTTTACCGGCTCAAGAAGCGCAAGCGGGTTTAGTCTCTCGAAATCTGGAAAGACAACCACAACTGCAACTGCATACTCCAATGGGGGCGGTAAGCGTATCACCCTAGGCTCAGATACACCATTCAATGGACGCCAGGCTGGAGGTGGTGACAGGGTACGTCTGCCTCGACTTTAAGGCGTGTTCCTCTTTTGACAGACGCCTGAACCGAACGGTTTTTGGACATCTTTAGAGTACTGTTTATGGAACGACACGTTTCGGTAGTGGATACCCGTATGGCGGGTACGGGTACTATGTAGATTACAGGCCGTTCCCCTACGAGTTTTATCCAGTTCCTCCCGCATACCATTACTATGGCGCTGATGAGGTATGTCATCTCCCAGATATGTATCTCGCCTTCACGATCTTAAACATGGGAACCCGATTTTTCTAGTATCTGAACGTAAACGAGACACAGAGACCTGGCGGTAATCTTGTTTCAGCTATCGTTCATCCCTCATGGAATACAAGTGTCACCTACCGGCTTCTCGGTGATAACAATTCTGTCACCGCCGTTTTTGATGCACTAGTGGCGAATTGCTCTGTAGTTAACTCCTCTACTGCGATCACGGCGTATACTCCCTCACCAATGACATGGCCTCTCCCAGAGCAAATCATACAGTACTACCGGGCGTCGACATTCGCGCTTTCTGTGGACGGCTACAATAACACCGCGTCATTGCCTGCAAACATGCCTGTAAATAACGACACGGCTCCATTACCACTCTCACAGGACTCGCCTCTACCGGCGGGACTGAACAACACGTTCTTGGTGTGCGTTAACACCACAGTCGGCGCCAGCGTTCCCTTAATAGACGTTGAGAGCCACAAACTCTCCGCCGGCCAAATCGTCGAAATCGTCGGCTTGTCCATCCAAGGTATCATTGTACTCAGCTGCATCCTGTGTTGCATCAGCAGCTCCTGTAGCAAGCGCAGGGCGAAGAAAGATAAGAAAGGGGCATCGAGTAATTCAGCTATCGAGCATATCACCGAAGACCTGTCGCTAAAGGAGATGGAAGCTGCTCGGGATAGGAGAAACAACGCAGCTAGAAAGGGTTGGTGGCCACGTACGCCCTTTGCTCGTAGTCTCGGGTACCGTGCCATTCAACCTGACTCCCCGAATTTACCAGAAGCTGTAAAGCATGAAGAGCATGGGAGTGAAAGGGATACTTCTGCGCAGTCTACGAAAGACGATGCGGCTTCGAGCGTAGATGACTCCAGACCACCTGAATACAACGAAGCAAGCCCCATCTCAATGCCTGGTGCCTTTGGATCTTCTTCGAAGAACATCGGTGGTCCCCAGTTCCCGAAGCCATATTCACTTGACTGAAGAGATAAAGAATAACCCCCAATCCACCAAGTATACCCAGATCTAAGAGCCTTTGTTAAATACCCTTTACTTCTGCAGATTAACTCTCCTCTTTCTCTTGTAATTGATCCCTGATTTATGATTTATGGTTAATATGCTAGTTTTACTTCCTGGGTCTTACTATGTTTCTACTAGTTTTGCGGCTAGAGACTTTATGCACGATATGTGAGAGAACTTCATAATTGATGTTTATTTTGCAATGGAAAGGCAAAGCAGTGATAAATTATGAGACGAGTGACCATTAGCCTACGGATCCTTCTCAGCGCGTTGGAATATTTCCCCTGTCGAGATTAAAGTAAGACAGAGATTTTTCAGACAAAAGTCAATACATACCTATTGACCATCGCAAGCTTATGCAAAGCATCTCTCGCGTTCAGAGCTTTGCTGGTTCCATTCAAGACGAGTACAATCTCCCGTGCCAACCGCTCCTCGACAGTCCGTCCACCCCTCGTCTCGCTTTCCTTCAACATCCAGTGCACCGCCCTCCTCACCTGCTGTTTCTCCTTCAGCGCAACCGGGATGATGATCTCCTTCGTCGCGTGCCTATGCCGCACCGTGCGGATGCTTGGTGACACCTTGAAGACCGCCTCCCGGAGGAGGGGGAGCGGCTCTGCGCGTGTCAGGGTGTGCAGGAAGAGTAGCATGCGCTTGACGCGGCGCTCGGCGGTATGCCTCTTCCCGTCGTGCTGGAGCGCAGAGGTGATATACTGGATGAGCGGGTCGGCAGCTGGCGGGATGTCGAGGAAGATCTTGTGGTCTGGGAGATCGAGGTACGCTGGTCGGTGTTTCGGTGTTGTTGGTTGAGGCAAAATGGGGGAGGACGAAGACGAAGGGGTGGATTCGAGAGGCGTTGAATGGCCGGCTGAAGCAGTTTCTTGAATTAGGGAGCTTTTAGAGAGAAGTCCGTGGTTGTTCTCTGGCGTTGCTTCTCCTGGCTGTAGACCGCCAGGAGTTGTAGTCATTCGGCGGACGTATCGAGCTGGCGCAAAGGCCAGAACTCGTTGTAACCGCGACAGCATATCGTATTCGTCAGATATTATCGTCTCCAGCCAGATTCCGTCGGTAGCTAAGCGCAGAAACACTCAGAGTAAAGATAAAGGTAAAGGTAAAGTCTCATAGAGCACACTGTAGCAAGGAAAAGTTACAGCTTGTTAGATTCTCAGGCTTCTGCCAAATACGTACTTCCTTTCGCTGAAACTTCCTCATCTACACCCTTCATTTAGACTCATCATCTTGTCTCGACAAAAACTCACTCAGGAATGGAAGAAGGTACAAAGGCCAAGAGGACTGTCTTTGTTGGAGGCCTAGGCGATGATATCGACGAAACCTCACTTTACGAATCGTTTCAAACTTTCGGTTAGTCAACCTCAACCTGGAACAAACTCTGTGCTGAACGACATAATTTCCTATTAATGTACAGGCGACATTATTGAAGTACAGATCCCTTCTGCCCAGACAAACACGTACCAGCGTGAAAACCGTTCGTCATTCAATTCCACATTCGACCTCAACCATTTGACACGCAATTTTTGCATGCACTCATAGAACCGAAGCACCGTGGGTTCGCGTTCGTGACATTCGCGTCGTCGGGCGACGCTCAGGACGCTATCGACAACATGGACTTGAACGAGCTACGGGGACGCGTCCTCCGCGTCAATCTCGCGCGTCCGCAGAAAATGCCCATGCAAGGGTCAGGCAACCATGCGAGTGCGTATCCCATATCTCCTCTTTCCATCTGCATCATACCTTTGTCAATTGGAACAGTCAATCTGATATATCTTGTGTGTCTGCTAGTTTGGGAATCAGAGGAATGGCTCAGAGAGAACGCTAAGCCGCTCGGACAGAGTGGCGGTGTTGGGGCGCGAGCGGCTATTCGCTCGGGCTCGGGGGAACCAGAGAATGCGGACAATGAGGATGGGGGCGAGGCAATGGAAGAGTGATGCAGTGATCTGTCAGGACTCTAGGAAATGGGGACAAGGGAGGCAGCGGAGACAGGCTGAGTGTCGCTGGATGAGCTAGATGGGGAGAGCTTGGCTAAAATGACGAAGAAAGACAGTTGAGGACAGCTTCGAACGCTTTTACGAATTGCCGCTGACCGGTATGGCCGTTCTCAACCGACTTCTGAGAGCTTAACGACAAATGGAGTCAGGAAACTACTCTTCTACGCTGCTCATCATCACAAGATTGCCGAGTCGGAGTAGGAGGGCGGGTGAAAAGGAATAAAAAGGGGCAACTTTCAAGTCCTTAACCTCGTCGTGCCCTACCATTCCGAGTGTTCGCTACAACCGAGTTCCGGATTATGCATCGACGCTCGCACGATAATGTACAGCATGCCGCCTACACTGGTGGGGTCGGTCCGACGTTCCAAAAAAGCGACATGAACCAAGCCTTTCTATCAAGGGTTCGAGGGTGTACATTACAAAGGATTGAATGGTTGCTGAAAGCGTACTTCGGGCACTCACAATGCTCTTGTCGTAAATCTTGTCCTTCTAGTAAACAATGCGATTAGCTTCTCTACTTGCAATATTAGTCTACACGGTTTACAAATACTTTACAGATACACGACATATTGTACACCAGACTGAGTCTTCAGAATTGAACCTTTACCATACGGGAAACGGTCATGGGGGGAGAAATATAAGAACAGTAGTTGGACTAGAAGTCTACCCCACCACCAATCTCTTCGTCATTGAATTCTTTTCGTGCTCGCTTGATGTCCTCTTGCATAAAAAGAAGTTCTTCCATACGTGCAAGTTTCTTCGCGTCCGCTGGCCTTGAGAGTACGCGTCGCAAATCCTCTATTTGCAAACGCTGCTTGCGCGAGGGAGCTAAAGCGCTCTGGCACTGTCATGGCAAGAAATTACCGTGTGGGATGCGAGTCAAGGAATGGGGAAAAGGAAGGAGAAGCGAATCACCGGTCAAGTGATATAACAACAATGATAGAACGCCACGGAGGAATGTGATGCAGATTTGGACAGCACAGTGATGATGATTTGGAACAAGGACGAGAATAAGCACAAGACCCGGAATTGAAATCAGAGAGATATGGACGCACCACGTCGATGATATACTCAATAAGTATTTCCTCCATGACGGCAACTGTATCATTCGCCACTTGCTTGTCGTCACCAAATGCGTACATGAGCTTGGGTACTACAGGTAAGCGAATGAGCCAACCGCTTTAACCACGTTTATGAGCACAGTGCACAAAGCACAAGGTGTACAAATGTATAAAGAAGAAGTTATAAATATAGAATGAAATAGGGTATGCGTGGCTGGCCAGCGCAGACGATCATTAATTTTAACATTTCTTGGCTAACGGGCGTTGAAGTAACGGCACTTTCCAGCGTGTAACGTGAACCCAACTACCGGCGGCCAAAAAAAATGCATAGAGTACCGCGTGATATCGGTTTTCCAACGAATAGGAGGCATATTTAGGCGCAAAGATAGTACTTTCAGGAAGTCCATCCACCACACGAAGTGCTTGCATCAAATGTGCTCCAGATAGCACAAGGAAGCGTAGGTTTCCAGATACATGACGGGGTGTTCGGCCAAAGGAAGACAAGAAGACATAGAAGGAGAGAAAAAAGCAAAGTTGGAAGGGTGACGAAAGGCTAGGACTCACATTCTTTGGAGAAGAGTCCTTTGAGCTGCGACTTCCGCGAACCGTGTCCACGAGTCGTTGTCCCTGCAGACTCGCGCACTTGAGAGGGATTATAAGTTGAGAAGGTAGATGTTGTGCCAGCGGGCTGAGCAGTCGGAATTACAGCTATGGTTGCATTTTGCTGAGGTGTACTTGCTGTAGCAGTCGGGGTGGTTGCGACAGATGCTGCAGCTGCAGCTGCAGCCGCAGCGCTAGCTTGTGCAGACCGCGCAGCCTGGGCCTGTTGTTGGTAGTAATTATACGCCCAGTATGCTTGTGCAGCCTGATATCCGTTCGAGTCTGTGTATGAGGAGAACGTCTGATACGGAGTTGTCTGTTGAGGAATCTGGTAGTGATAATGCCAGTTTGCCATTGAAATTGAGGATGGTAGTTGAGGACAAAGGTAAAGCAGTCGTGGGGACGGGTGACCTAAACTGGGCGTTGTTTGTGTCGCCAAACAAAGCGCGCTTGAGTAGCTTTCCTCGAAGTAGTGCTTGGCTTCACACCCTACCACTATCCTAATGCCTAGCTTTTACTATGTTTTGCAGCCTTTACCGCGTTTCGGCCTTGCTGTCCCACCCTGCTTGGCCGCCGTCGCCATCGATATCGGCGATTAACTACACTTGGCAGTTTGTTCGGACGTACCGCGGCGGCCAGCTAAACACAATCGTCTTCCTGCTGGGAAAGGACGTACCATCTCCAGCGCGCCAGTGGGCAACATAGTCCTGATGAGCCATCTTGAGCAAATATGTTTTGTTCGTGGGCTACCGCAGCGTAAAGGATCTCGGCCTTGTCTCTGCCGCCCCTAGCTGTGATGCGATGTCGGACCCACAGCGTGGTCGAATAAGCTCCTTATGCGGCTCCGCGCTTCATTACCACCTGTGTCCCTGCCGGCCACTATGCACTTTTCTAGCCAGCGTCCTACCCCGAGTTTCGGATGTGGAGGCCTTATTAGGGAGAAGAGTTCTCGTGTACAATTGGTCCTACGCGCAGTGAGTCCGGAGGATCATATAAAACCTCCTCGGGAGGCTATACTTATGCATTTCATACTAGACATCCTATCCCGTCTCCCATTCTATCCATCCGTCTATCGTTCTGAGGCACCGAAGCTCTCGCGCGATCGTGATCTCTCGGCTCATGCATCTTGTTGGCCAGAACAAACTGCTTACATCAATGCGGCCTCGCATGAGCTCCATCTCCAGTAGCTCATCGTTCTCGTCATCTTCCTCTACTTCTTCCCTTGACGAGGACGATGAAGACGAGGTTAATGTTCGTACTTCCCCCTGCTGGGAGAGATACCGTTCCACGCTTGAACGCCGTGGTGTCAAACTTGATACATATCGGGACGTTAAGCAATATTATGAACGAAACTGGGCAGATAACGGTGTTGTTCCGGATTTACTCGATACTTGCCATAAGAACGGATATCTACGAGCATGCAGGGGTGCAAACCCAGACGCGCTTTGCAAGGATGCTGGCCTTGTGAGTCATACGTTCATCCTATGTTCCCTCGACATCACTGTCAACTCTAAAGTCTAAATGCCGCATAAACATTTTCGCCGTTGCTCTTGCATCATTCATAGAGCCGTCGTAGAGTCATGCGCTGGACGGCTCGACACTTCTGATTGCTGCATCGTTCTTCACTGGCCTTTTGCTTCAATTTTGACTGACTTTATTTTCATTTTTTACAACTAGCCAGATAGCCTCTTTCGTGGAACTCATCGATCTGGGCTGCCTGTCATAGTCAAAGCAGTTCACCTGCGGTCGCGAGAGCTTCTCACTGTACGTCTGCTATCTTCTCTTCATGACGACCCAAGAAATCATACAATACGTGTGTCCTCCCTTTCAATTCTCCATGCGTTTCGAACTAAACTCACTTCAAATTTATTTCTTCTTTCCGTGTTTTCGCACCGTCCCTCCAAATGTGTCTCATTACATACGACTTCTTTTTGACTGGATAGCGATTCTTGACATCATTGAAGTTCCAGAGGATAATCTTGGGCTCATCGTACAGGAAGAATGGTCTCCTGAGCTTATTGTTCCCAACAACGTATGTTCGTTACGAGAATTCTTGAATGCTCTTCGGCAATGCATCGAGGTATGTCTTTCCAACTTCCTAACAAGCTTGTACTAGCAATCCAACAACTGTCCCGACATAATATCAAAACATACTAATCACTCTTCATCCATAGGGTCTCGTATTTATGCACTCTATGCACATCGCACACCTCGACATTTCTCTGCGAAACGTACTCACGGACTACCACGGTCATTATCGGTACATCGACTTCGAGTTATCCCGACGATACGATAATCTCGGAGGTTCAGGCAAGGAACCTAGAATCTCAGGCTGCCGTGGTACGGAAATCCCTCCAGAACTCGAGCGCGGAGAACAAAGTGATCCTTTTAAAGTTGACGTGTGGGCGCTCGCTGTGCTCATATTGCGCGCCTGTAAGGTGGGTCTTCGTGACTAGGTCGGCCTTCGGAGCATGCGTTATTGGCTGCTACGTCAACACTGTTGTTGTTGTTATTTCTGTTGCGCAATAGCCTCGGCTTACCATGGGTTCCATGCGTCCTCTCTATCTACACGATCATCCCCCT
Source organism: Trichaptum abietinum (assembly GCA_910574555.1). Classification (NCBI taxonomy): domain Eukaryota; kingdom Fungi; phylum Basidiomycota; class Agaricomycetes; order Hymenochaetales; family Trichaptaceae; genus Trichaptum; species Trichaptum abietinum. Next base: position 3,426,605 of record CAJTBE010000001.1, read on the forward strand.
TTCTTCCTTCTACCTGCTGACATTTTATCCGCTTCTCTACAGCTCACTGGATACGACATCCCCGAACTCATCGAACTCACGCGCCCCATGCTGCAGCCTACCTTCGAGGCCCGCCCAACCGCGCGAGCGGTGCTACAGGCATTTGACCGCATGGCCTCGCGAATATCCGAGGCTCGGCTTCGCATGGTCCTCGTCCACTAGCTCAAATGCGATGAAGAACGTCCGTCCGATGAGGTTGTTTTTGACCATGTCTTCTCCGAACTTTCCCTCACCAGTGTCCGTGTTTTCTCCCGTCTATTTATTCGCACGTTCACCCCTTGCTTCCCGCGCACTTTTTCTCTTGTTTGGTTCTCTTCTTGCCTTTTCCTCATGCTCTCACTGCTTGTCCTTTATTACTTCCACGCACTGCAGTCTCCTGTCTCTTGGGTGAACGGACCATATAGTTTGTAGATCCTCGTCTTCTGTTTTCCGCGCCTTCTTTTCTCGCACGCACATCGCCCGCCGCTCTCAGCATCAGCAAGAATGTATATAGTACAATCTGTATTATACGGTCCGCTCTACTTGAAGTACAACTATCACATAGATTTTAATATTACATACTGGATGTGAATGAGTATGCGTCCGTGGACATGGCGCTGGAATTCCGGCGGCAGATATTACGGTTAAGGCTTATCATCTCCACTTCATTGGTCCTACTCCCCGCGTCGCCCGCGCCAGACGTGTGGTCTACTGAACATAACTCCAAGCGTTCACCCAGTCGAACGTACTTCTATGTTCAACCACCGCCGACGCTCTGTGCTTCTCCATTTTGGTTTGATATGGGTTCTTCAAGCCGTCGGCGCTTGCGCTCAAGATAGCGCTCACGGGCGCTTTTCACGTCATCCTCTGTATTTCGTTTCGCGACCACACGCTGCATACGCTCTTGTTCGCGCCGCTCCTGCTCTTCCTTCGTGCGCTCCTTCTCCTCGGCCAACTGGCGCTCGATCTCCCGTCTTCTCCGCTCGTTGATCTCCTTCAGCGATGCTGCGCTACCGACGGCCGTATGTGTCCGAACCTCGTCAGTGCTGTCTCCTTTTGATTTTGAGGATCCTAGGCCGAGCCGCCGCGTGTTAGGTGCAGACAGGTTCAGTCCAGCGCTGAGGAGATCACGCTTGTCGACAATCTGGTTGTCGTCGTTCAGCTCGACGTGCTTGCCCTCCGCCTCCGCAGCCCGAGCCATCTCTAGGTCGCTCATGGGTGTGAAATCCGCTGGTTTCGTGATCGTTAAATTTTGTGTAGAAGGACCTGCGGAGGGACCGATGACCTTCTTTCCATTAGATGTTTGTTGTGTGGCCTCGATGGTTGCGGTATGCTCCTTCTCCGATTGATCGAGGAGCTGGCGGTAAAAGTAGCTTAGTCCCGTGGAAGACTTTCGTTTGGCTTTCTCCTCCTCTATGAATAGTGAGTGAGTAAGAGTTATGAGTTTTTTAAGGAGATAACATACCTTCTCGTTTCTTCTCCTCGGCCTCAGCCTTTCGGACTTCAGCCATCTGATCTCTGTAAGCTTGAGTGACGAATTGCTCCTTGTCCACGAATTCATCTCCCTCTTGTTCTCGCTCCCGCTGAATCATCTTCTCCTCCGCGCGGAGATGATCTAGCTTTCGTACTGTCGCAGCTTGAAGCAAGGCACCGATATATTTAGGCTGTTGATTAGACAGTTATAAAAGAAGTCATAATTTAGATACCAAACACCACGCACAGGTGCTTGCTCTTACCTTCTTATGTTGCGAATCAACCTCCTTCTTCTCCTTTTGCCGCTGCTTAGCTTCCTGAATCTTGTCGTACACCTCGTCATACTCAAACACGGTTTCGTCGACTTTAAGCTCCTCCTCGAGTCGCTTTCGAAGCGCTTTGGACAAATGTCCCGATGACTGCGCGGCGAGCTTCTTATTCACGTCTGTTCGCACTGCACCTGTCCCGGAGCTGGATGCAGTCGGCGCGGCATCCAGTGGCTCATCGTCGTCGAATGATGCGAATGCAGCGGTCTGTTTGAGAGACGGTGCAGGGGCTGCAGTAGTAGCCTTGGATTTGTTAAGTGAGAAGGAGACCTTCATGAGTTGAAATGACGAACATGGAAAGTCGGTCAAGCTGAATTTGGAAAGATGTGTTTACCCTTGTTTACTGTTTACTACCTCAGGCTGTGCAAGGTTAGAGTTTTCAGAATTATACGGCGCGCCTCCCTCTTCCTTCCTCTACTTTTTAGTGTTTCGTTCATTCTCTTCAACCTTCACCCTTTTCAGTATCTCTACTGAAGAAATGGCTCAAAATTCCTTTGACAGAAGGCGTATAAATGGCCCGGAAGAAAGTTTCAGTCCGGTGTATGAAGACGATGCTGAAGAAAACATCCTAAAACTCGATAATGAGACGCGTCAAGGACGCGGTTCTTCCGATATCCGCCCCATTTGTACGCATTTGCATCTAATCAGATTCTCTAATCCAATAAGTCTGAATATTGCCGATGTATACAGTCTTGAAAACAGGCCTTATAAGCCAAGCAAATGGCTCTGCGTATATTGAGACAGACAAAACCAAAATCGCATGTGCAGTGTCCGTACCAAAGATGCTTATTGTGAAAACAGCACCTTAGACGTTACTAGATACGGTCCACGACAGTCTAAAAGCTCAACCTACAACGAGAAGGGCAAACTAAATGTTGAAGTGAAGTTTGCACCCTTTTCCTGTGCGAAGCGCCGAGCGCCAATGAGAGTAGGTTGTCGAAATTATATGTTGAAGAGTAAAGCTTATGAATGCAAGAGGACGCCGAAGATCGGTCGGTGTCCGTCCTGATCCAACAATCATTAGTCCCTGCGGTTCGATTGGAGTTACTACCCAAATCTACTATCGACATCTTCCTTTTCGTCATAGAAAACGATGGAATCGAAGGTTGTGTGGCATCCGGCTCTGTCGCTGCAAGCACTGCTCTAGCAAACGCCGGAATTGATATGCTCGGCCTCGTCGTTTCCTGCTCCGCAGTATGTGCTATTCCTCTCTTGTCTAAAACTCTTGATGTTTTGACGAAACTTTACTACGCGTAGGCTGCAATGCCAAAGGAAATATGGCTTGATCCGACAACAGAAGAAACAAAGTCTGCTCAGGGGTGCTTAACTCTTAGCTTTGTCCCGGCACTTGGGCTTGTTACCAATGTCTGGCAAGTTGGTCAGATGAGCATTGAAGAGGTGGAAAAAGTTAGTTATGTGATTAGACTTCTCGGACGTGTCCAGCTAATCTGCAAACATGTTCTAATAGTGCATGGAAGCATGTCAACAGAGATGTCTAGACATTCATTCTGTTGTTGCACAGGCACTCTTAGAGAACGCATCGTCGTGACGAGGGCTCCGATTTTGTTTCACATGTATCATTACCCTCTCCGAGCAAGTATCATATACCACTCCGAATTCGAGAGCTACTTTACCGTGCTAATGCATAATTTCTTCACCGAGGAATTCTTTCTCGAATAAGGTGATGTCTACCTCCTCTATCCCTGCATTACATAATGATTTCCAAGTCGACGCTCTACTGCAATTGCGTTGTCATACGTTATTGGCCGTCTTCCTATGGATGAATACCATTAATGTTTCATGAGGTAACTTCAACAGCCCTTTACTTTCTTCCACCCACTCTAGCTCATCGCCCTTCTGGATAATACGCCTTACCTCCGCCTTTATCTTTTCTTTCTCTGTATCCCCTTGGACGGCGACGGCGCTCCAAGTGAGCACTCTGTCGACGACATCTTCAATGGAGACTGTCAGATAGTGCGGAAATACTTTCTCCTCTGACGGTTCGAAATACTCGTCGTATAATGGTGAGTTGTAAACCGCTCGCCAGAGGTTACCTTCGTGATGTCGCTTTGGGTCGTATCGTGATGGGATCTCCCATAGCTCCTTTACCCACGCAACTGACCTCCTGTGGGACATGTGTTAGAGCTCTACCAGGTGCATTCGTTGAGGATGAAAGCTTGAGTACGAACCCTGCCAGTGCGTTCCAGGTGAGGCACACGACACCATCGGGCTTGAGAACGCGAGTGAACTCTTTCAGCGCAGCGTCGAAGTCAAGACACCAATGAAATGCCTGAATTGCGAGCGCAACGGAAGTGAATCATAGCTCCGTTTGTCTGCTGGAATATGCGTACTGTTGCGATCACGATGAGGTCTGCCCATCCGTCCGGAACACCAGTATTGTCGAAAGTGCCTTCTGATATGCTTACTCTCGCGTCGCTGACGGTCCTTTGGAACACGACCCTCATGCCTTCGCTGGGATCGATCGCTCTGAGCTCTGATATGTCTGATGTCCATTCTGGGTGCTTCAGGAGGCCTCGAGTTAATATGCCTGTGCCCGCTCCAATCCTTGTGTGCTGTAAGTACGTTTTGTTCTTGGCTAAGAGATATCATGATCGATGTGGGGATCTATAGACTCACTCTACTATATGCAATGAATTGTTCTGGCCAAGGTGCTTGCGCAGATATGACAGTCCATCCGATGGATACGTAGGGCGAACTCTGTTTGAGAAGAGTACCGCAAGTTTAATGTCATCTCAAACTAAAATTTCAGAAGGTAAATATACCTGTCATACTCTTCGCCTTTATCCCCCGAGAATCCTTCACTAGCTTGTGGGTGAACTTGCAATGTCATAATGGCTATGGAGTAGTTCACTTAGAGGCCGCTACTTTTGTGCAGCCATATTTAGTCACTCAATAAAAATCATAATTTATTTTCCTTTAGTAGAAATGCGCCTTTTCGCAATAGGAACAATCCCTCTAAAGGATTTTCTCATATCTAAAAAACTAACCGAGTTAAGAAAATGTAATTGTGCCAATTTGGCGGCAGGGTCGAATATATTGATTATATACCATATAAGGATAATTACATACTTATCTATTGCCTTTCTTATCCTCCCATTACTTAATAAACATAGTATCTTAAGTGCAATATTAGGATTTTTCTCCTTCAAAATATCAAGGATACATTTTTAAGTACGTTTTTGTACACTACAGACTGATGCAAGCTTCAGGGAATGTTTGCAGAATATTTTCAATTTTTTTTCTTCCGGCCGGCCAAATTGGCGGTTGCACAAAGGTAGCGGCCTCTAAGTGAACTACTCCATACATAAGGGGGAAGAGACTGACTCTTAGAACATGTATACGACGATTACGCCATTTTATACTGGAGCTAAAACGTCGTCCCTGAGCCGGGAATTCTAATTCGGGGACGAATGACCTTCGGACGGAGTCCCGTCGATCATGCTCATGATGCGGTCCTGCGACTTACAATTATATATAAGGTCGACCACCCGTCACGATGCCTCATGTTCCCTTCCCTTCCTTCCGTGACTTGCGCTGACTGACTTCAACGTCTCGCATTGCTGCTGCTAATACGGACAGGAAGAATGAGCACATCGGAAGGAGTACTACCGGGCGTTGAAGCTCTGACGTTCGATGTCTTCGGTACCGTTGTCGACTGGCACGGGTCGGTCGTCCGAGCAGTGAAAGCGAAAGCTGCAAGCGCACCGGACATCAAGATATACGCGGATGAAGGTAAGAGAAGGAACGCGATTTATTAGTCGGTAAGTTAACTCCGCACAGACTGGTCCGACTTTGCGACGGAGTGGCGGAATGGCTATCTCACTACAACGTAAGCTGATCGGATGCTATCTCTCGTCTGTGCTATCTAGAGTTATTTAACTTTCCTAGACGACTGGTAGCTCACGGAGGTGAGGGCTCCCTGAATGTAGATGTTATGCACAGGCAGGTACATACAAGAGCATTTAGAGAGAATCGAAGCAGGGGATTGGGAGGATAAGACACAGACACGCTCATGCAATGGAATAGATTCTAGATAATATGCTCTCGTCAGAGCGCTGGGCTTCACTCGGGAATGCCTGGGGAGAAGAGGACAGAAAGGAGCTTGTGTTCATCTGGCACAAACTCGATGGTCAGCATAGCACTCTATATTCTTATGTCGCGAAGAAAAGATCGATGAAGGTTCCATTTAGGCTGGCCCGACAGCTCAAAGGGACTTTATGAATTGAAGAAGAAGCTAGTCATTGCGACCTTATCCAATGGTAACGTCCGGCTTCTTGCTGATATGGTAGGCCAAACGAGTGTGGTGCGAGCATCTTGATTACTAACAGTTACTCTGGTACGCAGGCTAAACACGCAGACCTCCCTTGGGACGTCGTCTTCTCGGGAGAGCTTCTTGGTTCATACAAGCCGTCAGTATCTTTCTTCCTAATACAGATTTATTGAGATAACCTACCTTTCGACAGGAACCCCAAGGTCTACCTTGGCGCTCTACACCATCTTTCTGTCCGGCCAGACCAATGCGCAATGGTTGCCGCTCACACCTACGACCTCCAGGCAGCGGCGAGTCATGGTATGAAAACAATATATGTGCGTAGGCCCACGGAAGATCTGGGTGTTCGAGAAAGTGTGAAGACGAAGGCGGAGGGCGGGGCCGTAGATGTTGTTGTGGATGGATTTGAGGAGCTTGCGAAATTGTTAGGGATTTCGTAGGTAGAACGATGGAGAGACCGTCCTGGATCTTGTCCAGACAATGATCGGAAGCGTATTCCGCGTGGTGACGTATCTAATACCTGGTACCCTCGTCCGTCGCTGTCCATTTGGGAGGCTCGGCTTTCATTAAGTTTCACAAATAGAAGATCATCAAGGTACGCACGATCCAGGCGCTGCTACTGCTGTCAAGATTGCCACTCCCGAGGGATGGCATCAAACCCCAACGGCGTCCATCTTCGGATTTCTGTCACTCCCGGCACGACTGCTGAGATATCCCCTTGCGGTGTGTAAAACTGGCTAGTATACGCCTTTGATCCCCGAGTCAGTCAAGCATACAGTGTTCCGTTGGATAGTGCGATCGTAGCGTGGTACGCCGAAGCTCCTACCCCTAAATTTGTCGCAAAATGGCCTGCGCAGTAGACGACAGACCAGACATGTGGAATGAAGGTGGACTCTGTCAGGCGCCGTTTGAGATATCCGCTCGGGTCGCTGGATGCCAGTGGTGGAAGCGAAGAGCGCACTGGTAGCTTTGTTTCGGCCTCAGTGAGAAATCACTGATTTTGAGGCCTTTCGCTGCAACCTGAAGCCAGTGCCATCGGGCTACGGCGCATCATTTGCATACCGCGTCTAAAGCTCGTAGCAGGTACATGTAAATGATCTCGGTGTGAACGGACCGGTAGAATAATGAGATTAGAGCTTGATCTCGGAGGCAGAAGAGATATATAGACCATTGAGTTGGTCGCCATGCCCAATCGCGTTTGGTCTTCCCGCCGGAGAGATGGTAGGAGTAATATGTACGAGCAACCGCTAACTGGAAGCGGGCGAGCCGGTCGGCCAAGAGTGCAGATGTTTGAAAGAGCGTTGCAGTTACGGAAATCCTCGAAGTTTTTGATCATGATGGACATCAGCAGATCATCCTCGTCTCCTGGCCCACACCACACACAAAGCCAGTGCATATAGATTTGCCCAGATCGTGTCCTATGCCGTCGGCCCCGTCAGATGAGGATAGCGAACGCATGCTCACCAGCGTCCAGCCTAGCAACGAGCCCACCACATCTGGAACCACAAAGAATAGGCACTGAACACACGTTTCTTTGATAACGCCGTCCAGCCTGAGAGCAGAATCGAGTGAGCCACGAATAAGACCTTCCTGCGTATGATGGTGTTTCTCCGGAAAGTGAAGACAAAAGGAGGGGCAGGACACAAGGCAGGCACAATTGCGTGAGTTACAATTAGGATGGTGGTCAAAGGACTTGGAGGCTTGTATTGCGGACCTATTACAATTAGCCCCGCTCATTAGAAAGTAGGTAATTCCCACGATTACAAACTACATTTGGGCATATGTCTTTTGTTTCCTGGCTATTACAGCGTCAGAGTCCACACAGTGTTGCCTCTATCGTCTCTTACCTTCTCTTCACCGTCCCTATCGTCGTGCTCGTCGTGGACAACAACGAGCTTAGACATCGCGCCAATTAACGCCCGCGGTTAGAGTGATTCTCCTTCACCGAGTCGCGCGGACTCTTCGGCTGTCGTCGTTCTCTCTCGATTTGATTTCTCGTCTTGCATCAATCACTCTGGCTAACACTTTTCTCATCGCAAAGCCTCTTCTTCGCTACTTTACACTTTCGCCTTTGTCTATATCTCTTCGGTCGTCGACAGTGTTGCACGAGTGCCGGCGTTCGTGGGGTTTGCTACTTTCAGATTGTAAGTTCAAGTACGCGATATTGCGCTTAGACCTAACCTGACGGCAACGCACTGGCATCTCTCAGACTGGCATTGCCCAATCAAATTGCATATCAAGTTTCTACTGTAGGGCGTCAAAGATAGTCGTGCCTTCCTGCGCAGCGCTTTACACATATAATGACAGCACTCGCACCGTCCAACATGTCGCTTGCACCTGGACCGTCTCAGCCTCCTTCTCAGGCCTCTTCACCAGCATCGCCCTCTGCGAACTTCTCCGTTCAGCAGACTGGCTCCTCAGGCTCCAAGTCATTCCGCACAGGAAGCCCGCGACCAGGAACACCCAGTAACAGCGGCGTGACTGCCTCAAAGTACTCGTCCTTTAGCGAAGCTGGCTCTCAAAGCCCTTTGTACATGAACCACGCTAGATCAAACGTGAATCAACCGGACATTATAGATGAAGTAAGGAGCTGGAATGACGCGGGGGTTGCGCGCTGGCTGGCGACTCTCGACCCCGCAGGACGTTGCGCGCAACATGCATCAGCATTTCGCGCGAACGATATACGCGGCGAGGTGATCCTCGACCTTGACCAAGCCATCTTGAAGGAGATGGGGGTCCACTCGATCGGCGACCGCATCCGCATCCTCAACGGTGTCAAAGCGCTTCGCATTAAATGTCAGCATGCACGTTTCCATCGCGAATATGGACAATATCAGCATCAACCGACCGTGGTGAGGCTAGGACAAAACGGTAGCAATGGGAGTGCGACGAGTTCGACCAGCACAAACACAGCGGTCGCACATCCGTCGCCGAAGTTGACGTTGAACGGGACAGACCAAGTTGAGTTTCCGCGTCATGGACACCCGAACTCTGAAGACCGAGCCCAGCAGCAAGCGAATGGTGCTCAAGCGTCACACCCCGCCCGTAGTCGCGCACGACCTGCTCCACTCCAGTTGCGACATGCTCAGCAGGCAGATCTACCAAGACTAATCCGCGATCCCGCTCCTCCCCCTGATTCTGCACGCGCGACGACCCCACTTCGCCCTCTTCCTCAACAACCTCCAACTTCTAACTCTTCGACACCAGCTGCTAATACTCCGCAACAGCAAGGGTCGACTGTGAATCAGCATCATAATTCTAACTCGGGTCCACGTCTAAACCTCCCTCCTTTACCCCCGCCTCCACGATCCCAACCGCCTCTTCCCCCTTCGAACGCATCAACTCCTTCTCGCGAACGCCAGCAACCACGCTTCCAGGCGCTTACTTCTCAACAATCCACGGGCCGTCGTACTCCCACTCAGCTCGAGGCACCCCAATATGCTCTCCCTCCCGTCCCCCCTCAATCTCAATCGCAGTCTCAGCTCCAGACACCCGTAATGCAACAGAGTGGACTCTACACACCAGGTGCAGCAACGCCTGGTACGGGTAACGGCTGGAAAGGCGAATATGGCCTCCCAGCGGGACCACGGCCAGGCAACCTCGGCTCGAGCCGCGCGACTTCCCCGCTTCCTGGAAGCGCAGGCACAGGCGGAGTAAACACGCCTACATTGAATCCCAATACCGTCGGGCCCATTTCGCAGCTCGTTCGGAACGCTAATACTCGGTCGCCTGGTGCGGGGCATGGGAAGACACCGAGTTTGAGCAACCTCAAGGGCGCTATAACGAGCGGTATTGCCTCTGCGCTTGGCAGTCGTCCAAACACAAGTAGCGGCGTTACATCGAGTCATCCCTACGCCAATGCTGGTGCAAGCACTAGTGGAGGCCTTGCAGCACCGAGCGCTAACGCAGCTATACTCAGCCCGATTGCTGAGTCTTTTATCTCGCAACACAGTGCGCTTCCAACCCCTTCTCCCCCTACTGCGACATCCTCTGGCTCCATTCCAACATCCTCTGCATCTAGTTCCACGTCCGGCCCTGGCTCAACGCCTGGATCTAGCTCAAACCCGAATGCATCAGCGTACCACGTCGGTCGTGGTCCGTTCCCGCGACCGAGTACCCCACAGCATGCTCCTGCACCCTCGCTTGACGACCTTAAGCGCAAGCTTGTACGTTTCAAACTTGCGGATGGCGGGCCAGGATATAGTGTCACCATCTTGGCTTCGGAGTGCAAAGATGGCGTTGACCTGCTTGAGCGTGTTCTAAAGAAGTTTGGGAAGTTGGGAGGAACCGGTCGTGGAGGCAGTAGTGATGGGGATATTGACTATGTGGAAGCTGACGATGGAGGATTGACCATCGATGGATGGGGCGTTTATCTTGACTGGGGTCAAGAAGACGGGCCAGGTAAATTCTTCTTAATTCATACAAGAAACCATAGTCTGATGTCGATGCTTAGGCAAACCGCTGCGTGAGGCAGAACTCTTGTCTGTCTGTTCTGCGGGACCTGATCATCCTGTTCGTGAACATGGTCTCACCGTGCGTCGCACTGGTAAGCCAAAACGTTCGAAGGCTCTCCAACAGATATTTGGCGAGGACCCGCTTCAGGGCATGTCCGGCTCACCAAGTAGCCCGCGTTCTCCTATATTTGCCCCACCACCGACAGACGACGGTGACGGCGACATCTTCCTCTCCACGGGTAATCAGGATAAGGGGCTGAACATGAAGCGGGCGAGCTCGATAAGTGTGCTCAGCGGCCTTGGCGTCCGCGATCCAGAACGTGTGCTACAGTCTTCCGGCGTCAACACTAGCAGCAACTCATCGAACTCGAACCTCAACGCACAAAAAGATCAGCAGCAGACGTCGCAGAAGAGCCCCTCTGCGTCGAGCTTTGCCGGCAAAATTCGTACTTTCCTTGGACAGCGTCCTCCGTCTGAGCTCATCGCTACGCATCTGCCTGCTTACTTCCCGTACACCCAGCCGAAGGTCCTTCGTCATGCTGTACGCCAATCTATGCGCTTCTCTACTATACATGGTGGCACAGGCGGTGGGCGGCGTGATAGTGGCGTATCTGTATCACAGCTGGCAGCGGCAGCGAATGTGGGCGGGCCGCGCTCGCGGTTCTCGAGCAGCACAGTTGGATCGCAGTTCGGACAACGGAGATCTATCAGTCCTAGCCGAGCAAGCATGCAATCACTGCCACCGCCGCCTGTACCGGAGAAGAGCCCTCAGAAACAACCAGCAGGCAACGCTCCTGAGAGGTCTGATAGCGATACCACTACGGATGAACCACCCAGGATGTCACTGTCAACTTCTGACGGTCAGTCCGTTGACCTTTCTCGAGACGAGGGTAGTCTGGAAAATCCGACGACACATCTATTGCCTCCTGTCAACTTCCCGAAGGAATCGTTCACTGAGTCTCTGGGTAAGTTTACCGGAGGCGCGCGTTCCGGTGCATCTCCAGCTGTTTCACGCACAGCATCGAATGCTTCTCGCAGGTTCAGCTACATGACTGAACTACGCAATCGACGTGACCGTTCTGACACGGCCAGCATGCTTACAGTTGATGAGATCACCGCTGAGGTGGAGAACCACCGTAAGAGCATAGTCGCGAGTGTTCGCTCTCAGGAAAGTGCGACGTTAGCGGGTGATGCTGCCTCTATTGCAGATGTAGCTGTGACAGAAGAACCTGAGGAGCTTTCTGACGAGAATTACGACATGATGGATGACGAGGAAGACGACGAGGATGATGATGAGATGACTCTGCAGGATGACGAAATTGAGGAGGAAGTGGAGGAGACAGATGTCGAGCAGGAGGAGGAGGATGCGCCGGTCACCACGACAGGAGGTAAGTAAAAAATTATGGGAGTTACATGACAATCCTTATAATTTAAATTTGTTAGGCAAGCGCAAGTGGATCAAAGGTGCACTCATTGGCGCAGGCTCTTTCGGCAATGTTTATCTTGGAATGGACGCTATGAATGGTCTCCTAATGGCTGTCAAGCAAGTAGATTTACCGTCAGGCTCTGGAGCAAATGAGCAGCGTAAGAAGAGCATGCTTGACGCGCTCGAACGCGAGATCGACCTTCTGAAGGACCTACAGCATGACAACATAGTGCAGTATCTTGACTCTTCTATTGATGCGGAACACCTTAATATTTTCCTTGAATACGTACCTGGCGGTTCAGTCACAGCCATTATCCGCAATTATGGGGCATTTGAAGAGGCGCTTTGCCGGCACTTCGTCCGTCAAATTCTGCAGGGTCTGAACTACCTTCACGAGCGGGACATCATCCATCGCGATATCAAGGGAGCGAACATCCTTGTAGACAACAAGGCCGGAGTTAAGATATCTGACTTCGGTATCTCGAAGAAAGTAGAAGACAGTAAGTTATAGATTGACATTCATGTTGTTTTGGTTGATATTGATATTGTATTCTAGCTCTTAACAGCGGCTCTCGTGCCCATCGCCCGTCTTTACAAGGCTCCGTCTATTGGATGGCCCCGGAAGTCGTAAAGCAGACCTCGTACACTCGCAAGGCTGATATTTGGAGTATCGGCTGCCTCGTTGTCGAGATGTTGACAGGTCAACACCCATTCCCTCGACTCGACCAGATGCAAGCCATATTCAAGGTCAGCTCGTTTCATTACACGCTTATGCCATCTCGACGTCTGACTTCTTCCTTATAGATCGGTTCCTGCGCGAAGCCAACTATTCCGTCAGACATCTCACCGGAAGCGACTGATTTCCTAGAGCGTACCTTTGAAATTGACTACAACGCTCGCCCGTCTGCTGCTGACCTTCTTCAGCATGACTGGATTGTAAAGGATCCGACTCCAGCAGCCACCAAACCTACAAACTCGAAAGGAAAGGCTAGCAAGTCTTAATACTCTTTATTTTCTCAATGCAAGATCCTTCATCCATCTATTCGTCTCTGCGCATTTCAAACTTCCCTCCATGCTTTCGGATCGTCGCACATAATCACGTTTTCTGCACTTCATAATGCTGCGATGCTTACGACACGTAGTAATCCTCACTGTATGATCTATTAGACACGACCTGCCTGGTTTGCTGCTGTGTTTTTCTCTTCGATTTCACATGTATAGTGACTGTTGTACTCTGGAGTCTCCTTCGGATCACTTCTACTGCAATGTAATAATGGCTAATACAAACAATTTTTGACATCTAAATCGTTTGCTAATTTTACGTTTCTTCATCTTCCCCATTTCGTTTCCGCTTTCCCGTTGCTTTCCGTCCTGGACCCCAGTTCGGTGTGGGGTTCTGTTGATAGCGGACAAGTTTGATTTTGGAAGATAGTGTTACTGATTGAGGGTGATGGGCGAAATTTGCCTCGAACCTAAATGTGTGGTAGACAATAACAGTTCCGCGATCGGGGCTATATAAGTTTCTAAATCTCGGGCAGCGAGATCAAGAACGTACCGAGGCTCTTTTGAATGCAAGTAATGCGCTGGGGAGGTAGGGGAAATGCTTTCGGCTTTCACTGGATGTGTTTTAACCCAGTTACGGAAGACGTCATGGATATCCTGCCGTGTCGCAGTCGTCTTGAGCGAGCCCGGGAGGGCATGTGAGCGAGAGACCTGGAACCCAGCGTGCATCAAGGCATTCCTGGAACGAGGCGAGACAATAAGCTATCAAATCTATCCTATCCCCCCCTCGAGCCCAAGGCAATTCTAAAGAGGCTCGAATACTCACGAGGTGTCCTCTAGCGAAGGGGATTGGCAGTGGAAGAATCCAGCGACCCGGTTCGGCGTAAAGTAAAAGGGCACGTTGAGTTCCTAGTGTATTGACGCCGATAGGTGTTGAGATGAATTGTAATTTTTAGAGTTCCAGGTGAGTACGAAGAGGGGGAGGAACAATAAGAGCATGAGGGATGCACGCACCTCCTTAGCAACGGTGAGCATGCCCTTCATCCGCGCAGAGGTTCCATACTTGTCCTCGTTAGACTGAACATGCGTAAGGACCTTGCTCACAAAGTCGACGTCATGAAGCGGGCCGGACCACATCGGGCCTGCAATCTAAAGGCAGAATTTGAACACAAGTCCCTATCACTGACCAAGATTTTTGTAAACACATACATGTAGGACACTGTTGCATTCGGGGCACTTATCGCCAACTGGTGGCCCCGTGTGCTGTCTAAATAATACGTGCGCCTGACCAGACTTCTCAGAAATCCTCTCCGTGATCTTGCCTAAGGGCTGTTCGTAAGGAGACTGGCAGCCCGTGCAGACGTAGTACGTCGAAGTCTTGCTAGGAGGTTCATGTCACTTCATGCCCTGCATTTGCAGATTTACCTTTGATATCCAAACGCACCTAGCAGCTTTCTTGACTTCGTTCGGCCCACTTTGAATCTGAATGAAAAGGCGCACGTAGAAGTCAATCGATAAGGATAGTAACGGTTGTATGTATCGCCCATAACGGGAGGCGGAGGACGAGACCGCATGTAACACCAGTCTGAGTGCCTGTGTACACAATTGTTGTCAGCATGTTAAAGGGCCAGGAGCAGCGAAGATAATAAGTTTACCGATTCATGACAGTACTCTGCCTTGAGGGACGTTCCACCATAGTTCGAGAAACTGGATACAAGCCGGTCAGCCGAACGTGCTTCACGAGTTACACTAAAGAACGTGAAGGGTACCATTTTTCTGGATAATTGTTGGTCGCGAGGACAGCTAGGTCCGTGCAAGTCACGCAAAGGAGACCTAGATTTGCATTAGTGTTATCAAATGGGTCTCGTCGTAAGTTTGATTACTGACCTCCGTCATGGACACTTTGAACAGCTGCATCGATGAACGGTGCTGCCGTACCGTACGGGTCTAAGTCTACGCAATCGACACGCTGTTTTTCCGGCCGGTGAGAGTACATCAACGAGCTATGCATGTCAACTCATGTTAAACCCTCATACTGATACAAATCGAAAAAAAACAGCACTGCATACCAAGCGTCCCCTTCGTTGATCTTCACCTTCGCAAGAATTCTTTTTGGCCGGGTTTCTTTCCCTTCCTGCTGCGCAGCAGTGCCTTCTGGCTCCCCATCTGCTTTTACGATGACAGGAACAGCACCAGGCACTTCACGTTCATGCAGATCGTTCAGCTCGACGTTTCTCTTGATAGCCTCGACGGCTGCTGGAGACAAGTCATTTGCGATCACATATCTATGAAGTAAGGAAGAGCAGATAGTCCATGAATGTTAGCTTATCAAAACAGGAGAGTCCTCACTTTACGAGCGGGATTTCCTTAGCGTAACGAATTGACCGAAGACCTGTAGCAGATAGTGCTTCGAGAATGGTGACACGCTGAGGAGCATACTGTGCATTTATTAGCATTAGTCGACAGATCCTAGGCTCTGGGATGCATGTTCATGAATATACATACCTTTGGAAGCTGTTTTGGTGCATCCGGCTTTATTTCCGATGCTGCAGGATCCTTCGATACCTCGTCCATTACGACGTCCTCAGCCTGCGGAACCAGAGGTTTAACTTCCTTAGCACCTTCAACAGCTAAAACACACCCTTTCAGCACCTTCCTTCCTTCCTTCCTCAATATAGAGCACTACTCACTCTTCACCTTCTTCTTCCCCTTCCCCTCCCCACCACGACTCGCTGCTTTCTCCATCTTCTCCCTCCACTTCCTCTCTTTCCCAGCACTCAGCTCTTCGCTCCACACGCGTATGCAAGCAACACTCATGTCCCTATTGAACTCCTGCACGGGGTTCAAGAACGCTTCGTCTGTCGCCGGGAGGAGGATGCGTGCGCTGTTTTCTGTGTGTAGGGTGAAGCCCTCCGGGATCGACACCGGTATGACGTCCGATGTACTTGATGAACTCGCTGCCATTGTATATATTCTTACACGACCGATATGTCTGAGTGATGCTGCCCTAAGGCAGCGAAGTGCAAGAATGGCGAAAGTATCGAGTCCAGAATGCGCTTCGAGAACTAAGAACGACAGAGGTGGTCACAACCTATTTTACAAGATTTTTAGAGTGATCGAAGACTCGGACCTAGACACGTGACGCAATTAATGAAAATGAATATAAAGTTCACTTTTATTCGCATTATAAATGACGAGAGACAAAGAATAAAGACACAATACACGTATGTAATATGAATACAGAGTCATCAAAGAAGAAATCACACCACATCGCCACCTCTTTACTTTGCACCAGCAGAAAATTCTACGAGTTACAATAAATATCAAGATCAATATTTGGTATAGCGAGATTTACTTACTGGTTACAGACTTCGTACCCTCGGAGATGGCGTGCTTCGACAGTTCACCGGGAAGGATCAACCTTACTGAGGTCTGAATCTCACGCGAAGAGATGGTTGACTTCTTTGAGTAAGACGCTAGTTCTGGACAAATACCAACATCAGCTTCTATGCCGAATCGATCAGAAAGGTAGCACATACTGGAAGCCTCAGTGGCAATCCGCTCAAAGATGTCGTTCACAAATGAGTTAAGGATGGCCATCGCCTTGTTGGAGATACCAGTATCAGGGTGCACCTGCTTGAGCACTGGACCAAGTCGCGTGGAGGTCAGCAACACGTCCCCATCATGACTGAATCTAAGTCACGCACCCTTGTAGATGTAAGAGCTGTACGTCTCCTTGCGGACCTTCCTGCGCTTCTTCTTATCGCCCTCCCCAGCAGTCGCGCTCTTCTTTGCCGTTTTCTTTGCCGCCTTCGAGCCCTCGCTAGTTGTCTTAGCGGGTGCCTTCGAGGCAGTAGAGGCAGGGGCCTTGCCGGCAGTGGAAGCAGGCTAACAGTCAAATCTTATCAGCTTCACGTTTCATCCAGTCATATTATACGAACCACTTACTTTTGGGGCCATTTCAGTTGATTATAAACTCAAAGTCGGTGAAAAGGCAAACTACAAGTCCAAAGCAAGCTATCAGTCCAAATCTTGTCATGTTAGAGAGAAAGTAAGAGTAGTGCGTACAGTATGTGGTGCGTATGCAAATCAAGATCGATTTACTATCCAGAGAGGCGGCAGGGGGTGGTGGTAGGGGAGAAAGACGGTGAGCTCACTCGTCGCGACTTCCGCACCCCTTATATAGGCGCGATTTGCCGAGAGGCCGGCTACGCGGGGTTTAAACTTGCACAACATAACAAACTTAATACATGTCATGTGACTCATTATGGATTGTCGCGACGCGACGCGATTCTTTTTGTCGCGACAACAATAGATTCCATCCTTAAGAAGTACATAGCAAATTGTTCAGGTTCATTTGTACAACGTAACTATTACAATATCACGGAGAATATTTCTGGGTCCATGGCAAAACCTGTTTCTATCGGGGATATTCAAGGAACACTACGCGGGCTGGAAATGCGCTGCACACCGCTCAGGGCTTGATGTTCTGGTCCTTATTCTTGATAGAGCGTTCACTCGCCCGCCGGATTGCCCACGTGAACTCATAGGTCTTGCATGCATCCTCAAAGGAGCTTAGGATCAGGCCTCCCTCCTCCGGATCCTCTTCGATATCTTCGATGACTTCAATGAGGTTTGAAACTTCAGAGAAGAAAGGATCGTCATCCGGGAAACGCTGAAGCTCGTCGTAGTCACTGTCGGGGCTGCGAATATACAGCCTTGGCTGGACATACGGGTTTACGAGCCTTTATTTCAATTAGAGTAGTGTTAATATATATTCTGTGGCTTTATTTTACTACTCTACTCACTTGAGCATGTAGCCATCACAGAGGACTTCCAGCTCGCAGCTGTAGTTCGTTCCCTGTAAGCTGACCATATGAGTCAGAGAGCCAACTGCACCACTTTCGTATTTCCAAGTCGCAGCAGTGACACGCGGAATCCTGTTCTCCGGAGCTATCTTCCCTTCGTC
This sequence comes from Trichaptum abietinum, assembly GCA_910574555.1. Lineage (NCBI taxonomy): Eukaryota > Fungi > Basidiomycota > Agaricomycetes > Hymenochaetales > Trichaptaceae > Trichaptum > Trichaptum abietinum. The sequence goes on from CAJTBE010000001.1 coordinate 3,444,564, forward strand.
CACTGGGATTTTGGAAAGGTGCCCGGCCTCCTCGTCCCATTCCAGGGAGTGAGCAGAAACAGATGCGATGTCAACCTCACCGCCAAAGTAACGAGAAAGGTCACAGAAGTGAGTGCCCTGCTCAACAATAGGTCCACAGCTGTGCATAAATATGTCAAAAACAGGATACAGAGACCTTTAAATTAATGAAGATACCTCTTGGACTTATCCCACCAATCTGGTTTCGCAATCTTCTCATATGCACATGCGTAGCGAGCCACAGTTGCCATGACTGTCAGATTCTTCTCCAAGATGATCTGCTTCATCTTCTGAACTGCCTTAAGATAGCGCAACATATAGCTATTCAATCCGTCAGAGGCTAGCGCTAATTTCTGGCACAGAAGTGGTGTTTCACATACCCGACAGAACAGATTACACCACTGTCGCTGATGGCTTTCGCAACGTGGAATGCCTCTTGAATCTCTTCCTCGGGGCCGGTCGCGACCGGCTTCTCAATGAACATCGGGACGCCCGGTAGGTGCTTCAGGATCTGCATCTCAATGTCGCGTCCGGGCTTCGTCGTACCACGGAACATCGGGGGGCTGCCGACGATAATTGCGTGTGGGCGTTCTCTGTCAGTCATCCCCGCGATGAACTCTTCGAACGATTTGAAGATGCGTGTATTTTGATATGCGGAGACGACGAAGGACTCGCATTTCTTGCGAAGTACAGCCTGTGCACGCTCGATCGCGGGGTCGATGAGCGCAACAACCTTGAGGCGCGGTCCCAACTTGCTAAAATCGTGATTTCATCGTAAGAATAGCCAGGCGATTCGATATTTATAGCGCATTTAGGCAGAGTATAGGTGACAATTCATTAGATGCGTCTTCAGCGGATTTGACGATACGCACTGTTCGAAACGGAAAGAATGGTTCCACGGGCCTTCGTCCGAGCCTGTTTCGAGTATCGTTGATCGGCCGGAGGTGAAGAGAGTAGCGAAAGCAATGAGAATAAGGTCAGCGGATCTTGGCCTCGTTCCGCGTCAAGTGTGGGATGCGAATTGAACGGCAGTTTACTCGCCGCACTTACCGAACATGATGTTGCCCGCGCCAATGAAGACAACATTGAAGTCAGTCGCGCCTGGGAGGTGCCCAACTCTGTATCAAAGGTTGTAGTCCACGCATATATCGATACGGGAGAGTGCGTATTGCGCAGATTTGAATGATGTTTCGAGGTAGGTAGCAACAGAGCGTAACGCGCGCATACACCGGACACTGTGAGAACGATGGGAAGTGTTCAGAGGCAATGCGACTCAACTTGTCCATACGAACGAGCCTCGACGGGTCGATTGACTCCCTGCGGGATGGCACCGACGGTCTGCGCTCGGAGGCGCGACGAGAAGGTGGCAGCGAGCGGTTGAGCATGTTGAAGCTGTCTGTATGCTGTGAGATGGTGGTGGAGGGAAAGCAAGAGGGATTCTGGCTCACGGGAATCTGCGCAAGCAGTGAGGATCTATTTGTATGGAAACAGACGACGGTCCTTGGAGTAACGGAATTTGTTTGTGTTTTATCTTGCAGACGACTTGCGCGTTCGGACACAACTCCAATCCGGGCTCGGTCCGTCCATCAGCGCATTACGTCTGCAATAGACTCGGACCCCGGCTGTTCTCCTTCTACGCTTCCGGATGCATGGTATACATATTATTCTACTACTTTGGGACATACAGTCATTGACCTTTCCTTTAAACACTACATTTTGCTCTTCTATTTCCTTCAATAAAACTCCAATTTCACTGATTTTTTTTGCGTATTAATTTGAAAGACTATCTTAAGAGCCAAAATCCAAGTTTCTGTAGCTGTTGAAATATCCATTCTGTGGCAAATGTACAAGTAAAATATTGGCAGTTTCCGAGCCTGCCCATTCCTTTAAACACATATTTTCCCACGGGGTAAAATATCTTTCCTTGTCGATTTCAAAGAGTATCAACAAACAATACATCAATCAGAGCTTATAGGATTGCTAACATGCATTAAACATACACTTATACTAACTCTTATGTTAATCCAGCTCAAAGTAAATGCTACAGAGCAACAACAGTGACCTGTTTAGATGCAGTTGCCAAATTGGGAAGCATAAGATTTGTGTACAAAAAAGAACAGCAAAAAATTACTTTGCTTCTACTGCAAGCACTTCAGCATAGATCTCCATTTTTCTTGCAGAATGTCATAAGAGTAGCTTATAAGATATTTTAGAGACAGATATAAAATGCATATATGCAGTTACAGGTGTCTAATAATATTTTCTCGAATTTAATGCCAATTTTGGAAATTTAAAAGTTCTATGAAGCCAATACTATTTTCTTCATATCTCATTAACCACTGCAGCAATCATCCTGAATTTTCTTCAGAAGACAGATACATAATATAGCATAATTATACTGAGCTAAAAACGGTAAGGTTGATATGTAGAAGATAGAAAATGCATGGTGTTTAAAGGACTGGTGGTGTTTAAAGGAATGGTCAATGACTGTATATCTCGGCAAATCATAAGCAATCCCGGCCGGTTGGGCTTTTGAGCGGGCCGTATCCGGGGTCCACGATACACCTGCTTTACCCCACTCAGAATTCATTAAAACACGCCGAAGCTGCGATTTGAAGATAGAAAGATAGAAGCGCAGAATAGACAGCAGATGGCAATCCGATATGAAGTGCCCATACAAAAACAAGTAACGTGGGGAGTGCAAGCAGGCAGGCAGGGATATCAAGGCATTTGACTATGCGCATACATAGACATTAGCTATGAATAACCGGAGAGAGGTGGTGACGATGACGATGAGTGCTATCGGTATAAGTCCTTCCAACATCAAGAAGACGAGAAAGTAAAGTTGAAGTTCAGGGGATCCAGATGTCGAGTTCATGATGATGATGTCGAAGACGACTTGTCTTCCGTCGCGGGCCGCATGCCGTTTCCATCTTGCTGCTGACGGCGCCCTTTCTCGGCGAGGAGGGCTTTCGTGCGCGCCTCGGCAGCACGCAGCCGCTCGCTCATCGCTGCCAGCTCGGCGTTCAGCTTTTCGTTCTCCTGTGCGAGCTTCAAGACGTTCGACTGTCTCTTCTGCACGCGCGCCTTCTCTCTGTTGGTCCGTGCGATGCGGGACGTCGTTGCCAACCACCATCAGACAGAACCGATCAGAGCGAAGATACCGAGCGTCGAACCGAGGTAAAGTGCAGTAAGAGAGTGGTACAAATCAGTCGGTCAGTGACAGGAAGCACATCTAGAAAGGCTTACGCGACGTACTCGGGATCAATATCCACATCACCAAAGACGCTATCGCCAATGATATGGTCAAGGGACAATGAGAGCGATGCGTCAAAGCTCGTTTCTGGCAGCCGTGGTACTCCAGGAGAGGGCGGCGGGTCCACAGACGACATCTTGGAGAGCCGCGAACGTCTGTCCTCGTTCATCGATTCATTATGGGTGGTTTATTTAGATTGAGATGATGAAGAGCCGGTTGTTATAAAGGTGAGTCGAGAGAGAGGTGAGAGCGATGCGATTGACTCAAGGCGAAGAAACACGGTGCACACACCTGCTCTCGACTGACACACGCGGGTGCGCCTGCTCCTCTCCCAGTGACGCTTCACGACCGGTATCCATCGATCGCAAACGATGGCCTCTTCAACCGTGTATCAGGTAAAAATGCAAATGCGAAAACGTATTAGAATCAGAGAGAAGAAGAAGGAAAGAGAGTCAAATGGTTATGGTAGAAGGCAGGCGTTGGCAGTGAAGCAAGCCGGTGAGTTGCGAACGAACTGACGTCTTCAGGCAAGCGTGGCAGCACTACATAAGTAACAAGCACCTTCGGTCCTCAGCCAAATTCAGCACAGTGCCTATTCATATCTATATCATATACTATTACGCGTTTACTACGATCACATCTATCTATTTTCTACGAGACAAACCATACTTCTACAATGCCGAGGCGGTGGTTCCCCGGCTCGAAGCGTAGCGGAGAGAGGGATGTGTCGTCGTGAATTTCGATGATTACTGTCAGCACTCCCACGCCTGTCTCTTTCTCATTGGTCCGCGCTTATCTCGCTCCATTCTTTTCTCGGTATTTTTTTATCTGTTATCTCCTATTCTCTTTTTCTCTCTTTTCTTCTTCCCTTTCTTAGATTTTATTCCTAAAATTGCAGCCCTGCCACTTGGTGTCCACTCCATTAAATTCTTATCATGCGACCATCTCGCCACGTGGTCGACGTCATCGACACTCACTTACTTAGGTCTCATCTATTTATTTTTTCTCATCTGTCTTTCTAGACCGTATTTATTACTTCATTTGTACATTTAATTTTCTTTCTTTCTCACGCATTGCTTTCCCGTCCGTTCGCGCACAATGCGTTCGTTCCATAATAGATCTCGATTCATAACGATGCAATACCGACCCTGCTCGCGCTGCCCACTCGCACATATCACGTCCTTCTTGGTCCCTGCCTCGCTCTCTGAGATCAAACAAGACTCGGCGAACTTCTATGGCGATGAGGCGATGGAGCACAAGGTCTTGCAGCATGTGTTGAAGCTGGTAGAGGATAAGATTTCGGAGGTTAAAAATCAAGCTGTGAAATGGTGAGTGGGCTTGATTAAATCGCTGCTAAATATGTATCTAATGGTGGCTTTCATCAAGTTTGGGTGTCCTCATCAAGATAGTACGCTGAGACCCAAATGGAATTCATCGCGCAGAAACTCATTGATTTCTCTGGAAGTAAAGACGAAGAGCTAAGTGACATTGCTGGACTCGGTATGTCTCGATATTGTATCCTTTGTTGTCCAGGGCTCACGTACAACTAGCTTTGAAGACGATCACAGCCGAACTTGCGCAGGAAAGCAAACTCGCACCGACAGCCTGCGCCAACCTCACGCCTAAGCTACTAGCACAAGTGCAAAACGTGAGTATATCAATGATGCTGAGGATAATGTTCTAACTATGTACATGGTAGGAAAAAACACCCCCGGAAAGCTCATTGAGACGCTCTCTATACTTTCCATCCTTATTTCCCGCTTCCCTGCGTTTCTGTCATCGCCCAACCTCTCGTCACAACCCATCCCTATACTTATGCCGTTGCTGGGCCACGCACGGCCTGCAGTGCGCAAGCGTGCCATTCTCACTCTTGCACAGTTCCTACCGACTGCGCCACAGTCCTATTTCGATCAACTGCTCTCAACTGTGATTCTGCCTAATCTACAATCAGGATCAGTCAATACCGGGCTTGAGAATCAGAGGACGACAGTTCAATTAGTCGCTGCAGTCGCACGACAAAAGTCCCTGGTGTGCTCGCAGTATCCAGCAAGGAGGATGATGAGCTGCACAAATCAGGCTCTGGATGTGTTTGTATTGAGGTGTCCGACGGAGGTCACGCGCTTCTTAGGGCAAATATTGCAGACCGGAACCCGGCTAATCAAGTACGACCCTAATTATGCTGGAGATGATGACGAAGATGAGGAAATGGAGGATTTCGAGGACGAGGACGACGACGATCTGGGCGACGCATATCCAGACGATGAAGATACGCCGTACAAGATCCGGCGGTCCGCCACCAAACTCCTTTCAGCGCTCATCGTGACGCGACTCGAGTTCCTCACGACATTTTACAAGGAAATCTCACCGGTGCTTGTCCAGCGTCTCGGAGATCGTGAGCAGACGGTGCGCCTGACAGAAAACGCAAACGTACAAGCAGCAATACGTCCACGTTCGAAATAATGGAAGTCGAAGGTGCTCCCGAGTCCCCCATCACGCTCGCACATACTCAAGCCCCGAGCCTTGCGAAAGCACTCCTAGCTCAACTTCGCTCACCGAAGACGCCGCTCGCAGTTCTCCAAGCAGGTTTTGCTTTGCTTTCTCAGCTGATTGACGTGCTACCTGGCTTTCTTTTGACGCAGGTCGCGCCACTTTTGGCGATCACTCAACGCGTACTAGGCACTAGCTCGAATTCAAGCAGTGTTCCCCTTCACACTACCTGCCTTAGCTTCTTAGCTACTTTCTTTTCCACCCACGCACCCTCGACTTTTAGCGGCTCTCTCTCAAACCTTACTCACGCCTACCTCTGCCACTGCAGCATGGACCCTTCGACGGGTAGTCATTCCACCGAGTCTCACCACACTCACGCATTGACCAGGCTCGGCGTAGCGGGTGGCGGACAGCGAGAGAGCGAAAGTCGGTGATTAGGCCCTCCTCCGACGTCTAGGACGTCAGCTCCACACTCGTCTAGAATGAAACAACAGGCTGGATGCGATTGTTTGTTCGCCACAAAGTCAGGAGGGTATAAAGGGGTGGACGGCTGGACGTCGACACTCCATCCCCTCTTGGCTTCCTTCCTCTACCATCGTCGACTTCCAGCCACCACTCCAGCATCCGGCATGTCGGTACTCGGCCTTCAGCACCCTTCCACCAAATCCCCTGCCGACAGGTAGTCCAGCCACCGAGTCTTATCACCACGCTCGACATCGGTGTGCTCGTACTTTCCTTGCTAGCCTGCCCACAGTATATCCTGTGTACTACAGCCACCGTGCACGTCATGCCTGTACGCCGTCATGGTCGCAGCAATGCTACCCTCTGCACCGCGGAAAGCGTGATGGAAGACGGCCGTCGGTCACCATGCGGGGCAACACACACCCGCGACCGGCGGCCACCCCGTACTCCCAAGCCGCGTCTGCATGCCCGGTTTTCGCGGAAGTGCAGAGTGCTGAACCTCCTGGGGGAGGCGGTCTCTGTGGCGGGGAAACAATTAGGTCTTCGGACGGCCGCTGGGACGACGAGTTCAGCGGCCACCTCGTATACCCAGGCCGCGTTTGCATGCCCGGTTCTGCGGTAATGCACTGACTGGCTGTACCCTCAACGGGCAGCCGGCCTGTGCGGCGGGGAAACATGCGTAGAGTTGAGTTAGAATTAGGATTCTGGATGGTGGTGGAGCGAGTCAAATCCTCGCTACCGGGAGTTTTTTGCAAGCAGCAAGATCCAAACGGGTCCAAACTTGGGTGCCGGTTATCCCCCCAAGGCTGGCGCATTTTTTATCCCCATCCTCCCTTCAATGGGCAGAATCGTTTTTTTTTTCTTTTTTTTTGCGGAAGTAACGATCAACACCCACACCCGCAACCTCATTTGCGTGCCCTTAAGAGATTCTAAGAAAGGCTGAGTAAAATACGTGTGAATAATGCAGTTCTAAACGCACCCTACGTGTATTCACTCTCGCTCAACTCGACTCTATTTGTCATGTCACCTTTGATCGAGAGAGCTGCATTTCTACTCCAGAGCCAAAGGGTGGTGCTTAATAGTACAAATACACCTTACATGTCTTGCACGTAACTGCTGGAATTCTGTCTTCAAGCTACTGTCACATGTATGTGTCTTCCGTTTGGGCTGACGTATATTAACCCCGACGCCTTGGACTGCATAAGAAGAGAACTGAATAAAGGTGACTATAAGAAGCAGCAGCAACTTGAACGTAATGTAAAGAGAGCCTGAGGGAAAAGGTAAAATGTCCCCAGGGCAAAATCTGCAGGTATGCCACGGATTCAGAGGTTACAGTGCCCTTTACTCCCAATGGGAGTAAGGGAATGTGCCACATCTCTGAAGCTGAGCTGTGATCACAGCCCATAAAATCCACCCTTCGAGTCGGGGACCGCTGTCTCTGATGGTTACATTTACATATATAATGTGTATATCCTCGAAATCTGCCTTCGTAAAGCTAACCGCTACGTTGTTCCTCGAGGCATATTCAATGCTGTTCCTAAGCGGAATCGAGGTATGAATATTATCGTCACGGTATGCCAGTGTATACATGTAGCCCCTTCTTTACAACCAGGCGTACAATCATCGATTCGAACCCCGTGGGAAACAACATAACTCCCAATCCTTTACAAGTTCGTCTACAACTGGGCGTTCGGCTCTCAAACCACTTCCTCCGGATCCGAAGTTAAAGAACTGAGTGATACATATACTGAAAAAATGGACGCGTCTGTGAGGCTCAATTCAAGCTATCTCCTGCCGGAACACGTTACAACGGCGGCGTTCAGCACCGATGGCCAATGGCTAGCAGTGGGCTCAGGTTAGAAATTCGCATACAGTCTCTTTCGTTATTGTGAGCTGGATGCCTAGCAGATGACGGAAGCATACGGCTGTATAGACCGCCCGAGGGAAAGGTCAAGAAGGCCATTCGAGGGCTGGGAGACTCCATCTCGAGCACTGTATTCCACGACAGCGGCGGTCGCGAATGTTGGGTAGCAGTTGGTCGGAAGGTGAGTTGGACTCACAGGCTACTTCAACTGCAAACCTTGTAACTGAAACAGAAATCTCTAGATATCACACTTCGATGTCACAACATCGAAAATGATTTACACCGCAGAGGACGCCGTATTCACGAAGGAGGTCGGAGAAGATGAGGATGATTCTTTGAACCAAGTGCGCATGATGTTATCCCTTCATTCACTGCAGAACAGGCTGATCTGACATCACAGATAGTCTTAAGCGCAAATTGCAACTACCTGGCGATTACAAGCGATGCAGGATCCGTCAGGGTTCTCGACGTCAAGATCAGTGAACTATCGAAGATGCGGGCAAGCCATACTTCCGTCAGTACTGTCTTCAAATTAAAAGTACTAGTTATTTACTAAATCACCGTGGGGACGAAACAGATCGCATGGACAGCTGCCTTCATTCCAGATAGACCCTCTGAGCTCATCTCAGGTGGATATGACTGCTCCATACTGCATTTTGATTTCAAGCAACGAACGTTATTAGGACGGTTTGAGATCTGTGCGTCACGCCTGTCTTGTTCACGAAATCAGAACAGAACTGACGGAAAAAACTATTCCAGCCCCATCCCCAAGTCTTGCGCCAGGAATATCGTCTTTGCCGCCTTTCATAACCGCGCTGGCGATCTCAGCTGCTGGCGGAATAGCAGCCGGCACAGCGGACGGACGGATCTGGGTCGGACTCGGCGGCGAAAAGAGTTCAGCTCACGATTCAAACAAAGGAAAGAAAAAACGGGCACGAAAATGGGGCGGGCTTGGTGAGGAAGAAGGATTTAAGACGAAGGTTGGGGACGGGATGGTGACGGGTCTGACCTTCACGTCGCCTGACACGCTCGTATCGTGTTCGCTGAATGGGAGAATCACCGTCCACGAATTAGTGCGCCCAGATCCGCAGGCAGAGGAAGGAATGCGCGCTGGTGGCTTACGCAAAACATCGGAGGCGACTACGGAGAACTGTGTGAAGGTGGATGCGTTGGCTTACAGTGCCCTCCATAACTGTATAGCAATTGGCGGGATACATAAGGATATGAAGAGGGGTGTAATTGAGCTCTGGTCTCTTACTGACGGTTCAGACGTCAAAGCGGATGTAGAGGGCGACGCCGTAGGTGTTGTCTGAGGCGATAACATGATCTTGTCATTACTAGAAATCAAAAAGTACCATAATTACTATATAATGTGGTCGTCTTCCTTTCATGGAATGTTGTCAAGGATCCTCCTCTCTCCGTTGATGTTCTTGTCTCTCGATCTCCTCTATTCGTTCTAGGTACCCGTCCCGACGTTTCTTGAGCCGTTCCAAATATTCTTCGTCTGACATTTTCTTCACGCCGATCAGACCGAGGATGCGCTCACTAAGTGAAGGAGATTCAGATGGAGGGCTGGGGTGCGTCGGCGATGACTCATGAGGAAGAGACGGTGTTGGATTCCTCGGCATCGAACCAGTTGGAGGGGAAGATAGGATGCTTTCTGGAGAGGAAGAAGAACCTGTGGGTGGGATACTGGGAATTTCGGCGGGGTGCTGCAATCGTCTCGACACGTATCTGACGCGGAAAATACTGGCTTCGTTGACCGCTAGTTGAATGAGTGTGCACATTAGAGTGGCTGTCATCGCGCCGGCTGGGATGCCAACTACTCCTCCTTCTCTATCCGTCAGCACGAAAACATACGATATAAAACCATTTACAAACTTCTCCAAGCATTGTATGAACTCCCGAGTATTGCCCCAGTTATAGCCGTATCAGGGACATTTTGTAGGCGCATGTTTGTCCAAGTCAAGTTGCCATCCGTCTGCGAATTTTTCTGAATGTCCCTATCTCGGGCATGGTATCGACTATATGTAGTCAACGCGGGAGAGATGAAGTACTCTCGAACACCTTCGAAAGCAAGTAAACGCACTATACAAACAGTATATCGAGCTACGTCTACTCACTGAAGAAGCAAAAAGCCACGATCCCGCTATTCAGTGCCGCACTCCCAGCAAGCAGTCCCACTGGATGTCTGTATGGGTGAAGCTGTTGTCCACCTAGAGCAGTGCGCGCGTTCTTCGCTTGTTCGGCCTCATGCACGCGACTTGCTTTTGAACTTCCCCGCGTCGACTCATACGCTGCCGTCACAGCTGCGCCTGCCAAAGCTAGAAAAGAGTGCGAGGATTAGTATGCGAAAGTCGAGTAATACAGGCAGAAAGAGGACGGACTTGCATGAGAAAATAGTGTTCTGGGCGATTTTGACAGGTATTGACTTGTCCTTTATTCCTGCAGAGAGCTCAGAGGTAACTGAAGCCATTGAGGCCTATAGTTGTTGTAAGGATGGTTGTCGTCGATCGAAAACTTGAATAAGTGTGTTAAAAGTTTAAGCTTGAGCATAATTATGTAAGAAACTTGGATGATGATGTCAAGTGAGATGGTGAACTGAGATCGCATGGTGCCGTGCTAATTTGAGAGCATACGCTCACCCGCCGCGGCTGCTGTTCAAGGCACTACGTCGACTGCGCCATGTACTGCAGCATGCACACCATCTTATAAACTTCTGCCCTATCTACATTCACATCCTTGCTTTGCTTCCGCCCACCATGAGCCCCGTCGACGACTCTAGCAAACATCTTACCCCGGAGGTAGCCCCGCCGCTGTCGAGGCTGCAGTCGCGCTCTCGGCCTCGGCACTCACGCAACACGTCGACGAACTCTGTTCCTTATCTACCGCAAGGTCCAGATGCACTGATTTATCCGGAGGGATCTGTGAGCGAGGAGGTCGTGGAACTCCTCCATGAGTTCGTCCACCCGGGTCACCGAGATAAGCACAAGCAGCGTTCGCAGACAGAGGAGACACTCGTTGGTAACTTCGACGGCGGGGATGGTGGCAACCTGGCTGACCTTACGGAGGAGGAGGAAGCGGAGGAAGCGGAGGACTGGGATGCAATGCAGAGAAGGCCATGGTACAGGCGTCCTTCGCCTTGGTGGTGAGTTTGTCACTTGTCTCTGCAGTGCATAACATTGTTTAAATCTACTTCTAGGATACTCTGCATGGTCCCCTTCTCTGCGATTGCTATGTCTGCTTGTGCTGCTCCGCGTATTGAGGTGTACACTGAGCTCGTATGCATGGCACACAAACCAGAGTATACTGTCGGGGATAGGAACACGATCCCGCACCCAACCCCTATTGACTCTTCGAGTATCCCAAGCACATTCCAGATCATTTCAGCGGTCATCGACACAAAATCAGTCATTGCCGATCCTTTCTCGTACGAAAGTGCCGCTCAGAAAGACGACAGGCAGCGAAAATGTTTCGAAGATCCTGTAGTCCAAGCTGCAACCGCAAAGCTCATCGCTGGTGCGTATATACCCCCCCTCACCCTTTATCTTCGGAAAACACTGAGTTGGTTTCTATGCACAGTATTGACTACAACTATGGGTGTGCTTGGCTGCCTGACGACCGCATGGTGGGGATCCGTAAGCTTGATTTCATCCTTTCCCATCTATGCCCGGCCGGGTCAATCTCTAAATCTATCCCCTGTGTTGTTGTACTAGCTCTCCGATCGACATGGCCGACTGCGCGTCATGGGCATCAGTGTGTTCGGCTTGCTTATAACGTTCGTGCACAGTCTTTGCATTCATGCCACTATCTAATAATTGAACATTCATAAATTTACGCAGTGATTTCACGTTCATCGTGGTGTACTTCTTTTCCCATAAGCTACCGGGCGGATATTGGTTCCTTATTCTCGGCCCTATCATAGAGGGCTTACTCGGAGGTATGACCATGCAACTCAGCCTCCCTATCATGTTTCACTCAACGTTTCTCTTCTATCATCTGCTGATATGTCATTATGTCAATGTGATGAATTGCCATTACTTAGGTATGACATCAGCGATAGCCGCCGTGCACTCGTACATCGCCGATTGCACTGAGTCCGCTGCACGTTCACGCATCCTCTCGCTTTCAGTCGGTCTGCTCTTCGTGGGCATGGCCTTTGGGCCGACATTGGGCGGCTTGCTCATCCATGTCACACAGAAGACTATCTCGGTCTTCTTTCTTGGCACAGCAATTCACTTCATATATGCTCTGATAGTGTGGACGGCTCTCCCAGAGAGCCTGAGCCCTGCGCTCATGCATGCGAATAGGAGGAGGATGAGCGAGAGGGTAGAGCACGAGCGCGTTGCTGCAGAAGCGAGAGGTAGAGATGGTACTACGAGCAGGAGAGTACGGAAGCTGCTTCAACCTTTGAGCCCGTTGACTGTCTTTGCTCCCGCCGAGGTAGAGGTAGAGGGTGCGGGCTCAGGAACACTCAGGAAGACGAGGAAAGACTGGAGCCTCACGTTTTTGGCAGGGGGATATGCGTTCTCTGCTCTGGTCATGGTCTGTTTTAGGGTTTCCTTCATTTGAAGTTAATAGCGACTTACTCCTTTGAATAGTCTTCGTATCAGTACAAGTTTCAATATGCCGCGGCCACGTTTGGCTGGTCATCAGAAGAGGTAAGCTGTATATCCAGCGTCTCCCCATCGGTTGGATATTGAGGAAGCTTTGCATAGCTTGGATATTGGCTTAGCTTAATAGGTGCTTCGCGTGCGCTTTATCTGACGCTCATTTTACCTGGTAAGGACACAACGAATAATATACTCTATTCCGACTAACACGAGCCTAGTAATTATTAAAATATTCAACACCACGAAACCCGCCATCCAGCTTCCGACCGCAGAAAACGAGCCTCTCAACGGGTCTGGGTCCTCTTCATCTAATCACCCCGAAGCTGTATCAGACTCTGCATCCCCCCACGTCCAGCCTGTCCAACACACCTCCGCCCCCCTTCACCCGCACAGCGCAAATTTCGACCTCGGTCTCGCGCGCTTCTCGCTCGGGCTCGAGGTGGTTTGCTTCACTTTTATTGCCTTCGCGCCGACCGCGCTGACGTTCACGGTCTTTGGCATGCTCGCGAGCTGGGGCGGTGGATTCAACCCGGCAGTGCAGGCGCTTGCGCTGGAGCTGTATGCGCGTAGGCACGTTAAAAGAGAGGAGGCGGAAACGGGGAAACTATTCGGTGCACTGAGCGTCATTCAGGCTATGTGGTATGTTTTCCTGCTATTGAATCTCTGTTTCTTCTTCTTATGATCTAATAAACTTTTGTGCTTTGAACAGCTCTCAGATCCTCGGCCCCTCCCTCTTTGGGCTTACGTACATGAAGACAGTAGCACGGGCGCCGAAGACAATATTCTTTGTTTCCACCGCGTGCGTCACGATCTCTCTCTGCTTCCTCAGCCTGGTTCGTCTCCCACCATCTACGCACCATCTATCTCCTGATGAGGCCCTCGCTGTTGCCGAGGCGAATGGGAGTCTGGGGCGAAGTGAACAAAGAGGACACAGGCAGCCACGAAGGAATGATACACTCGTCGATTCGAGCGTTCCAGCATTGATCGTTGACGATGAAGAAATAAGAGGGAGGAAGAGGAACAATGCGGCGGCTAAGAAAGATCCCAACTTGGTTGAATGAATGGTATAGCATTTTGACGTGCTTAAGAGTACTAGTATATATCTACCCATAACTCCATTTACGCAGGGTGTACGATTTTCAGCGCTATATGTTTTATGACCGCATTCGCTCAACCGAAGCGCGCTGTGCTTGTGCCTAGAGTCTTGTACTGTACGTTACATGATTAGACTAGATACGTGGCCGAACTTCGCCGGTTGATTTCTTTACTCCTCATTTAATGGTGAGAAAGTGATAGGGTATCGAAATGAAGGGAAGGAAAGGGCGAGAAGAAACTGACACTGTAACTTATAGCAAACTTCAAGTTGAAGGTATAGTAACTTGAAAGAGAAAAGCACACTGCAATTCTCACGCCTGAGTGTGCTCTTTGCTCCCGAAATTCGAATCCGACTCATTCTCTCCCGTGTGCAGTCTGGCTGCAAGTGCTTTACGGTCGATTGCAGATACAATGGTGATTCAGTTATCTGTTACTTGCGGCGCAAGCCCGACGACGACATACTCTAATTTTGCAGTGGCACGTACATATCAACCTCTTCTCGAGTATCCTTCTTTTTTGAATTAATGCCTTTCGCCAGTAAGGAATGCGGGTCCTATTTGGACGTTAGGGATAGTTTACTTGCTCTTCCTTCCTTGGGATCTTTTGGTCTGCTCAAAGTGAGTGATCGGGCTGGGTAGTGACTATGTGCTAATTGTTGCTGCTGTAGAAGTCAAACCGCGACATCATCATGATGTGCGTCGTTCACGAATATTCTTGATGGGAAAGTCAACAGAGGCCAATGACCACTGTAACATGATCAAGAGCTGATAAACACAATATTTCCTCATACTGTTAAAACACTCTTAAGTGTATGGTCTCACTGTCGCATGCTCGTGGGGTCGGCCATCCCTCTTGAATTGGCTTTGAGGCTGGACGGCTGACGGACACCGGCGATGATCCATCCTCCTCCGACCGTATTGCGCACCACACCCGTCTAGAACAAAACAACACGCCCAAAGCGTTTGTTTGTTCGCCACAAACTTGCTGGGTATATAGGAGCGGAGAGCTGGAGTCTAAAGCCTCATCTCCTCTTGACGTCTCCCCTCCATCACTGTCGACTCCCCGCCACCGTCCCAGCAGCCAGCATGTCGACACTCTCCCTTCTATACCTTTCTAGCTACGGCCCCTTCAATAAGTAGCCGTGACGCCGAAATCCTTGCCAGCTCTTCGGTTTGCACGCACTACTCGGGGCCTAGCCACCCTCCCCCTCCCCTTGGGTCCTTCAGTCATGTCTGTACGCCATCATTGTGGGCAGTTTTCGGCTGCATTGCCCACCATGTGTTCCGCGTCCAGCGTGGCTGAAGACGGCCGTCGGTCCCCTGCATAACGCGGGGCAACCTACCCGACCGGCGGCCACCTTGTATGTAGAATTATTGTAGAATGAGCATTCTGGATGGTGGTGGGGCGAGTCTATCTCGCTACCGGGAGTTTTTCGCGTTCAGCTATACCCAACCGGGTCTAAAAACTTGGGTGCTGGTTATCCCCCTAAGGCTGACGTGTTTTTTTCTCCACATCCTCCCTTCAATGGGAAGAATAGGTTTTTTCTTTTTTCTTTTTTTTTTTTTGCGGGGAGCATGCAACGAAACCCACCCACCGCATCTGACTTGTGTGATCTGAAGCTTGAGTGATTGAGACTGAAAGCAAAATGCATCGCAAGTCGAGTGGTACTGACAAGATTCTGATGAAGGTTCCGTTCGTTACTATTTGAAGTGCATTAGCAGTGATAATAAGCCGAGCAGTCAACTATTCCCGCTACCCTAGCGGGTCTTAATAGCGGACTAGTTGTCCACTTTCGAAACCAAAACCTTATTTATCATGTGATTTGTCACGTGATAATGTCTAGGCCGGTCTTCGGAAAAATAAATTACCGGTCTCAACTGAGACCGGACCTCCCACCCGAATAACGAGAGTCAACGACGCATCCTCTCCTTCTCTTTTCTCCTCCACATCCCCCACCCTTCCCTCAACAACAACAACCAGGCATGCAGAACGGTTTTGGGGGTGCCAAACTACAAAGGAACCATGACCATAGCTTGGGTATTGTTTGCAGTATATGGTTACAAATGCCATTTCAGTGCGCTCTGTACCATAAGTCCTCGGTGTCTACCTACCCTCCTTTCCCCACGTTCTCACTCAGGTCAATGTACCCAATAGACCACCCCTCCGTGAAGCAATACAACAAGATATAAGAAGTCAAGGAGGAGGAATCCGAAGAAGAGTATGAAAAACAGCGTTACGGCGGCTCTACGAATGTGATGCAGGATGTATCTGTCTTATGGGTCCCACAAGACGCCTGCTGTAGTCGCTCTGGGCGGTGGTGACGAGGAAAGCAAAGGTGGGGAAAGGATGATGGACTACCTGCAAGCGGAGATGACGAAGGGAGACAACTTGTTGGATGAGTGCCACATTCTCAGGTTCGTCGGAATGTTCTTATTATACTTTTCGCTCAATTCATCATCCATTTTTCATGCAGAATTGCGCTCGTAGGTGACCGTCTTTCTTCATTCACTACAACGTTCTCTCTCCTCTTGCGCCTTCGCTACCTAACTCTTCGTCCAATCTTGTCTACGATCTTTCCAGAAGTGGCAAGTCTTTTTGCCTTCCATGCGCTTGTCGGATCTGGCTTCGAAGCTGAGACCACCGAAGCCGCCTTGACGTTAGCCGGAAACGGGCTGGAGGAGTACAACAGGAAGAAGGGCGACGAAGAGAGTGGAAGAGAAAGGACAAAAGTGTGTACTTCCTCACGGCGGTGGCTACGGTGGGCGCAACTGCACAGGTGAGTGCTACAGATCATTAAAGATGAGCAGTGAATATTAAAGGGGATCTACAGCAAGGTGTCACGAGAACGAATGCTCTTGTAGACGTGGTGCAGTTCTTCTCGCAACACATGTACAAGGATCTACAAGCAGATGAAAACTCTGTGCATCCGATTCTCCAGGTCGACGCAATTCGCTTTTTGTACTCCTTCCGAAATCAAGTGCGTGTTCCTCCTATTTATTCTTACAGGATCGTGCCTCTAATCAACTATACAGCTCACAAAAGATCAACTCCCCTCTGTCCTCCCTCTGCTCGTCCGCCACCTGCGTTCGCCGAACTACATATGCTATACGTATGCAGCAACAACCATCGAGCGGATATTGTTCATCAAGCGTGGGTCGTCCTTACTGTGCGTAACACGGTAGTTTGAAGTGATGATCCTTCTGACAGCTTATATAGCTTCAACCAGGAAGACATCCGAGAGCTCGCGCCTGAAATCATTAACACTTTAATGTTAAAGATTGAGGGGGGTGCACCTGAGAAAATTGCGGAAAACTACTTTCTGATGAAGTGTAAGTTTTACATCAATTTACAAGATTACTTTCTCATCTGTGTCACCTTTAGGCGTCATGCGTGTTGTTTTGACTGCACGATCGACCCTAGTCGCCGAACATGAGCAACTGTTACATCGTCTGGTTGCCATCCTCGCCGCAATTTGTAAAAACCCGAGCAATCCCAACTTCGATCAATATATCTTCGAGAGTATTTCTGCTTTAATCAGGTGAGTGAATGCAAATGAGAAAGCTAGCAGCATATACTGATGCGAGAAATATGAAGGTTTACGGTCGCCGCAGCGCCTCAAACGTTGACGACGTTCGAACAGGCACCATTTGGTCCTTTCACGATCATTCTGCAACAGGGTATCGATCGTAAGTAGCTTTTTCCAAGAGATCTTTCTAACAAATGACGTGTCGTCTGTACAGAATTCATTCCGTACATCTTCCAAATCCTTTCGCAGATGCTCGAACTCCACGATGGCGACGTTCCTCCTGATTATCGCTCCATCCTACCTTTCCTCCTCCAGCCCGCTTCCTGGGCGCAAAAGGGCTCCATCCCTGCTCTTGTTCGCCTCTCTTACGTGCCTTCCTTGCACGGGACGCCGTGCAAATGGCGCAGACAGGCCAGTTCATCGCTATTCTGGCCGTTGTGCAGCAGAAGCTCGTTCCGTCGCGTGGGTTTCGAGCTACTGCAGAGTGTCGTGAGGTATATCCCAAGTGCGACGTTGAAACCCTTGATGAAAAGTATGGTGACGATGTTACTCACGCGACTGCAGACGGCGCAGACAGACGCGTACGTATATACCCTCGTTTACTTCGTATTCATCATGGCGATCCCTGTGGACGGCGTTGGCCCGGATTTCTTGATCAGCTCTGTTGAGGAGGTACAGCCCCAGTGAGTTCTGTTCTGTTCTGAATGCTGCGTCTCATCTATCGTGACTGACGTGCCTGGGCAGGCTTTGGTCGCAGCTACTGGCGAACTTGGTCCTGCCACAGATCCCCAAGATGCTGCCGAAAGACAGGAAGGTGGTCATCGTAGGCGTCACGAGGATGTTAACGCAGAGCTTGTTGATGGTGTCGGAGCCTTCAGTAAGGCAGTGGTGAGTCCAATATCAACCAGATCGTCTTCGATGCCGGTATAGCGTATTCACCGAGTACCTTTAGGCCGACAGCTTTCACCGAGCTTGTCAAACTCTTCAGCGCGGCCACGCACCTGAAATCCACGCAGCAGACAATGGTAGAGGACACAGACGAGGCGCTGCGCGCCATCGACTTCGAGGAACAAGGCGCAGGGTACCAAGCGGCCTACTCTAAGCTCGCAGCGTCCGAAACCATCACGGACGACCCCGTCGCGTACATCGGTGCGGATGTGCGGGCGTACGTCTATTAATTGTACTCATACTGGACCCCTTGCAGACTGACATTGCTTTAAAGACATTCTTCCTGGTCATGGCACTCTATCCAGACATGTTTAAACGTGCGCTAGAGGAAATATACCGGGTTTTTGGACATGACCGTCTTCCGTCATTCAGTGATCGAGCAAACTTACCGTATATTGGTGCTGTTTTCAAAGAGGCGCTTCTATGGGAGAATGTCCTTCCCGCAGGTGCGTTTTCTCGTGACTTTATATGGATCATAGGCGTAGCACTCTTCTTTTGGTATGTGTACAGCCAGTCTCGCCTTCTTGTACGCTGTTCCTCACAAGTCTTGTTTAGTGTCTCTCTCTTCTCCAGAATTCGCTCCATGCAGAAGGCTGCTGAACACCGTCACCGTAATCCGTGCCTAGAGACGCTACTGTCACAACGTTTTTTATCTCGTCGTTTCTGGTTGTAGCGTCGGACGCAGTGCAACTCAGCCTTCTGGTGGGCATGCAAGATACACGAAGCACTAGTGAGTCTTTTACACCAATCGTGCAGGAGGTTCACTTACCATCTCAAGTCATCGTGAAGCAAGCGTTGCTCCTGAGGCCGAAGTCCAAATTCCCAGAGCCTGCCTCAGCACCGAGCGCTAGGCGACATACGGTGATATGTTCTCAACCCGCTTTGCTTAGCATGCGCACTTTCCCTCCCATTTCATGCAGCAGCTCTTCTCACCGCCTAACTTACCCACTTCTACTCGACGCCCGACTCCTGAATAAACAAGGGCCCTCATTCAGGCCGGAGGATGGATGGATGGATTGCAGGAAGCGGCGGTGATTGGTCGAGCGGGACGGTGTAGGAGACAGACTCGCTGAAGGTAATTCCCGCTACCCTAGCGGGTACTATAAGGCAAAGTGATCAATACCCGCCGCGGTGGCTTTGTGTGCGCTGCAGTCGGCCTAGCAATGTGTCATCATCCTCGAATAACTTCACGACCTATCTCTCATCGTACTCTGTCTTCCTTTCATCGATTGCTGGCGTGGTCATATGCGATTACTATGTTGTTCGCAAGGGATACCTACAGGTGAAGGATCTTTATAGCGCACACCGGACCGGACCGTATTTCTACCTTTCTGGTATCAACTTGCGTGCATACGGCGCGTATATTGCCGGCATTCCCATCAATGTTGTGGGCTTCGCGGGTGCTATCGGACGTAGTGTCCCAGTTGGTGCACAGTACATCTACAAGTGAGTGGCTAACGCTTTTCTCCCCGCATTATCGTTCTAAGAAATCGGTCTTCCGGTTCTAACGCGTGTCTTGCATCTTCTAGCGTCAACTTCTTCGCCGGGTTCATCGTCCAAGGTGTTTCCCGTGCCAGCGAAAAGTGCCTATTGGTATGAGGTTGGTGAACAAATCGCGGAAATCTCCCTCGTATATGAAGACAAGGCGACGTATGACGAGGATAGTGAGTCAATGAAAAGCGGAAAGATGTATGACGCGAGTACGTTCGTCTCGGAAGCACGCTGAACTTCTACTGTTGACGCGTACAGTAATATACCTTGCTTAGAATGATGTTTCACGTCTCTTTCTCTATTATTCTCTTCAAATACTGTGGTAACGATGCGTGAATAACTGCTTGGACTGCTTCTAAGAGCAAAGGCAAATGAGAACGTTTGAGCGAATACTATTTGGTCCTTTCACGATCATTAGGCTATCTCCTTTTGTACGGATCTTTGTGTAATTGGTTTTCCATGTTCGTAGTATATACCTTCTAATAGCAATATAACATTCCACTCCTTCAAGACATCTTCTTTTATAATAGGAATTAATATACCTTCTAAAACATTCCACTCTCTTTGTAGCGGGCTCTGCTGTGCTGGCACAGCCTTCGCAGTTATGTTAGAGTACAATACCGGTTCAACCCGGATTATATAATATAATTTCCTTTTTCATACATTTCAAATTAAAATGGACTCTTAAAAGTTTTCCTTGCATGTATGCTACCTCATCGCTATTGCATAGCGCTGAGGTATGTCTCACTTTATATTCGTCTTTATTTCCTGCGCTAATTGTCATGTATTTAGTTCTATATATTATAGGTAACTAAATACATCCTCATCGCTATTGCATAGCGCTGAGTTCTATATATTATAGCTCCCGCAGGTTATGAGCCTTGCGACGCTGTCAGCGTAAAAGCAGTAGTGCATCAATCGAACATCCGTACTATCACCAAAGTCTAAATCCTAAGTACAATGACCTCACCTACCGGCTCGGAAACAGACAAGGATGCCAAGGCAGCGCAAGACGCGAGCCAAAGCAACCAGATGGACGAGATCGAGCGCCAGAAGATCGGGATCGACCTGATCAAGAAGGCGCTATACGGAGGAGGCAGTTACAAGCCGCAACCGGCTAAGAACGGTCAGCTTAAGGAAATTGGGTGGGATGTCTGGATGTCAAATGTATTGGTGGCGTGGTCGGAACACTTCGTCAGGGAGGTCGGACTAGGTTTGGACCCATGTCCTAAGATTAGCAAGCTTCCAACGGAAGAAGAAAGAGAATCACTCCTAATGTGGAACCAGATGGACCAAAAGGCCAAGACCATTATTCAACAGGGTCTTTCCATGGAACACATCAAGCTAATTCAAGGGGCACGCACGTCACACGAGATGTACCGAAAGCTCGCAAGGAACTTCGCGAAGGACGCCCAGCTGTCACCGGCGATGGCCCTAAGCGAAGTATGCGTCCACAAATGGGACCCCCAGTCTTCGACGTTCGATGAGAACCTTCAGTACATTCAGGGTCAGATCGAAGACTTACGACAGTACCCTGGCACGAAGGAGGAGCTAATCGACCTTATTCAGTCGGTAGCCATCCTTAATTCGCTTCCACCCGAGTGGGAAAGCATTCGAAGCGCCATATACAACACGGCCAATATCGAATTAGAGAACGTAATTCTCACCGCTCGGCGCCACGCGCAAGCGACGGGCTCTGGAAACGGCGATCAAGCCCTGGCGATCAAAGTGAAGGGTCTGGCTAAAGCAAAGGGTAAAGCCAAGAAAGGGAAGACTGTATGCGAGAACTGCAAGAAGACCGGTCACACGAAGGCTTCTTGCTGGTCTAAGGGTGGCGGCAACGAGGGCGGCGGACCGAACAAGAACAAGTTTGGTGATGGAACCTCCGGGGACACCGGGAAGGAGTCGAAAAAGGGCAAAAGTGCCTATTCAATAACGGCAGACAATGACGATGACGACTTCTCAACCAGTGATGCGTCGGCTAACGTCTGTACTCTGGGGCCGAGCCCCACTTACTCCCCTGAACTCTCGCCTCCCTCTGAGGAAAGCAAAGAGTGGTTACCATTTCCAACGATATTGCCAACCGAGCGCGCAAATGTCATCAAAGTAGCGCCAGCCACGCCCGCGGAACACTCCCAGTGGGTTTTCGACACGGGGGCTTCAGCCAGCCTAACCGGCGATCGGCAGTGTCTTCACGACTACCAGCCGATTCCGCCCATACCCGTGGGAGGCTTTGGAACTGCGATGACCGCCCAAGCGATCGGGAAGGGTCGAGTGAAGCTTCGATTCAATCCCGGGGAGGAAGAGACAACCCTGAGTCTGGGAAATGTACTCTATGTCCCTGAGGCTGCGTGCAATATTATTTCCGCAAGCCGTCTGCTGAATTCAGGCCTGTCCTTTGCTAGCACCCGAGATGGTATTAAAATTACACACAATGGTACCCTACTCGCGCGTGCGGCTCGAATTAATGGTCAATTTATTCTCAAAAATGCGAAAACCACGCTTATTCGGGCGAACGCCGCTGCAGTGACTGAACTGCCCTTTCAGGAATGGCATCTTCGGTTCGGGCACCTAGGCAACACTTACCTAAGGAAGCTAATCGAGAAGAAGATGGTAGAAGGACTTACTGTGGACAAAAATACACTCGGCGCGCCGGCACACTGTCAATCGTGCGCAATTGGGAAGATGGCTCGTCAACCATTCCCGAAATCCAAGTCCAGGGCTACGCGCCCACTGGAACTGGTGCACTCCGACCTAGCCGGGCCACAGAAGGTTACGTCCCGTAAGGGATACCGTTACATCTTGACGATCACGGACGACGCCACCCGATTTACGTGGGTGTACTTCCTACCCGATAAGGGTGCCGCCCCGCTTGTCTTCCAGGAGGTGATTCCCCTGTTCCAACGACAATATGGATACGAGATTAAGATCATACGTACCGATCAAGGGGGGGAGTTCCTAAACCAGAAGATGACCCAGATATGCCGTCAGTACGGAATAGTGCAGCAAACGTCAAACGCGCACACTCCGCAACAGAACGGCGTAGCCGAACGCCTGAATCGGACGCTAGCCGATAAGGTTAGGTGCATATACGCAGACCAACCGAACATACCCGCCTATCTCTGGCCCGAGGTGTTCTCACACATTAATTATTTTACGGAACCTATCGCCTACCTCGGCTCTCGCCAAGAAGACGCCTTACGAAGCTCTCCACGGCTCGAAGCCGAATGTGTTAGACCTTCGTCCCTTTTGGGATGAGGTAATTGTGCACATCCCAGCAATCGAAAGGGCGAGCAAACTAAGCCCACGAGGCCGCAGTGTGCGTTTCATTGGATTTCCTGAAGGAATTAAGGGCATATTGTATTATGACCCGAAATCCCGTAAGGTATCCACCTCCAGGGACTTCGTGTACCCCCGCGACCCATTTGCATCCGCTCAGGGTCCTGCCTCGATCGAGGGGGGGAGTACCCCAAAAGGGGATGAGGACGATCTCACGTACCCAGATGCAGCCGAATCAAATGCAAACAAGCCGAAAACTCAGTTTCTCCGCCGGTCACGGAATCAAATGCGCCGCCGGCTGAGCAGCAACAGCAACAGCAGCAACCCAAAAAGTCTAGGCCTTGTATCGATTACGGCCCAAAGACACGCACGTCTTCGCGTCTCATCGAACGAGCGCAGGCGCAGCAAACAGATCAACACTCGGATTCGGAACCACCCGAACTGGTTACGGAACGAAGCCAGGAGATCGGTGGTGAGAACTCCATAGCCCACTACGTATACTCGAATATAGTAGTGGACGGTCGAGACCCGCTCGATTATCGGGAGGCGACAGCCGGCCCGAATAAGGAAGCTTGGATGGAATCGATGAGAAAAGAACTCAATAATATGGAGCGACTCCATGTTTACGAGATAACCAAATTACCGTCAGGCCGTAAGGCCATCGGCTGTAAATGGGTATTCAAGACCAAACGAGGAGCCGACGGTGAACCGAAGGAGCTCAAGTCTCGATTGGTCGCCCAAGGATTCACGCAAAAATACTTGATCGACTACAATCAAGTACATGCTCCCGTGGCTCGAACGGGGTCAATTAAAATTTTGGCCGTAATTGCCGTCCATTTGGGGCTGAAGGCTCACCAATTGGATGTCAAAGCCGCATTTCTTCACGGGGAACTCAGTGAAGAAATCTATATGCGGCAACCGCCCGGTTTCGAGGACCCGAGCAAGAAGGGTCACGTACTTCGGTTGAAGAAGTCTATTTACGGCCTCAAGCAGTCTGGGCGTGTATGGAATCAGCGCTTCGATAAGGAGCTGAGGGCCTTAGGCTTCTCTCGCCTCATAGGCGACCCTTGTGTCTATATTAGGCAATCCGGCTCGCAAATTTCCATGCTGGGACTTCACGTTGACGACATGGAGTTCTTTTGCTCGGATGACGCAGCTGTGCCGGAGTTCATCAAACTTCTTGGGGATCGTAATATTGAACTGGTTCACGTTGGGCCACTTACCTACATGCTAGGGGTAAAATTTACATTCGATTATCGCCTCCAGACAGTCGGAATCGACCAACACGGCTACATAGACGTGTTACTTACCCGATTTGGAATGAACGATGCCAAGCCGGCGCCGTCCCCGTTCCCTTCGGGTGTCAAGCTCACGAAGGACGACTGTCCGCGGACAGACAAGGAGATCAGCGAAATGAAGAATTACCCATATCATGCATTAATCGGCAGCCTACTCTACTTGACAGTTTGGAGCCGGCCCGATTTGGCCTATCATGTTAACGCGCTGGCTCAGTTCTCCTCGAACCCCGGCAAGCGCCATTGGGAACTCGGGAAGCACGTACTTCGCTTCCTAAAACACTCTCGCGACTTTACCCTTATCCTCAAAACGGATCCAAAGGGACCACACCTGACCGGCTATGCTGATGCCGACTGGGGCTCTAGCGAAGGTCGCCGTTCGACAACCGGCTACGCATTCACCCTAGGCTCTGGTGCCGTTACCTGGCAATCAAAGAAGCAGCCTACCGTGGCACTTTCGTCCGCCGAGGCCGAATACATGGCACTCTCGGCTGCCACGCAGGAGGCCCTGTGGCTCCGTTCCTTACTTTCTGAATTAGGTTTCCCTCAACGGAAACAAACTACCATTTATTCTGATAATTTAGGCGCTATTTCTTTAACCGAAGACTCGGTGCTCCACCAGCGTGTCAAGCACATTGACATTCGCCACCATTTCATTCGTGACCATGTCACCAATGGATCGGTGAAGGCCGAGTACTTGCGTACCGAGGATCAACCGGCGGACGCGCTCACTAAAGCGCTTCCGAAGGCCTCGCACTCCCGTCTATCCTCTATGCTTGGTGTGAACCGGCCTTGAGGGGGGGTGTTAGAGTACAATACCGGTTCAACCCGGATTATATAATATAATTTCCTTTTTCATACATTTCAAATTAAAATGGACTCTTAAAAGTTTTCCTTGCATGTATGCTACCTCATCGCTATTGCATAGCGCTGAGGTATGTCTCACTTTATATTCGTCTTTATTTCCTGCGCTAATTGTCATGTATTTAGTTCTATATATTATAGGTAACTAAATACATCCTCATCGCTATTGCATAGCGCTGAGTTCTATATATTATAGCTCCCGCAAACTAATAACAAGACGAGCTTCGCCAGCAGATCCCTTACTAGTAGTACTGTAGGTCTACTCTTGAGTCCCCAGCGTGAGGGACAAACGTTCAGAATGAAAGAGAAACGTTGGTGAATGAACTGACAACAGAAGAATTCAGGTTCAAGATTAACAGAGCCTTTACTCCCGAATCGGTCCCGATGGGATGTAGTTGTAGGTTTCTGTTTTTATTTTACAGCTTGATTAACAAATCTTTCATGTAAAAATATATAGATGTTTGTCACGTTCATACATAGTCTGACCGAATGCCCATAAGACATACTTTCCGCCGCGTGGACTCTATAATCCGTCTCATTTAGCCTGCTGGCATGTTTGCTTCGAACTACTTGTATATGTAGCGCGGTAGTCGAATCTATAGGTAAATGCGCTCTTTTCATTCAAGCATTCGCAAGAACTCAGAGAAGCGGGACGATCGTGCAGCATTTGTGTCTAAGACGAATTGCGAAGATTCGGCACCGGGCAGCGGGAGGATGACATCCGTTAACTTGTCTCCGGGTGGGCAGATGGGCTTCTCGTCTTGGAGGAAAAGCGTCAGCTTTGGGTTATCGGATGTAAATATGTCTGCGGCGGAATCCGTTGGTGGTATGCACGCATTGCAGGTGAACAGCAGAGTTGCGCGATCTGAAGATACGGTCGATTTTGACGAAATGGTCAAGTTGGCCGAGGAAGGCGAGAGAGCGGCTTTGCTTGACCTGGGAGGTAGTATGGTTATGTGATCTTGACAATTCTGGCGCGGAGGATAAGACAGTGATGGGACTTACGAGTGCGTAGCCAATGGTGCGACGAAATCAGACGCCGCGGTTAGATCTGATCGCGGAGGGAAAGCGAAAAAAACTATCATGAGTGAATTGATGGATGACACTCTTTTGGACCTGGTGGTTTTTTGGGGGAGAGGGGAGGGGGGAGTTATAAAACTTCTTCGGGTAAACATGGAATGGGTTTGCTCACAGGAACGAATCCGGATTTGTCTCTCCGAACGAGAAGCCACTGAATCCGTATGGAAGTGGGAAGGAGAGCATCCCGATCAACGAAAGGTTTTCGGAAGCGTGTCCCTTCGATTTTGGCGGAAGGATGAAGCCCAATGTAGTATTTGTCGAGGATTCCTAACGGAAAGTCAGTTCTATAGTACCTTTGCATAGCAAAATTGATGAAGAAAAGGAAAGAAACTTACATGTATCCCCTCGAAACACAGCCGCGTCGACACATCACATACTTTCTGCGACCTGGTCTGTGCGAGCGCTTCAGGATTAAAAGAAGTAAGTAAGAAGTAAGTAAGAGGTCGTCGAGAATGCGAGGTTCAGAGAAGTCATACCGATAGCTACGCAGAGAAGTAGGGAGAGAAGTCGAATACCCAGGAGAACCATGATGAAGGCTCAAGAACCGATCAGATCGACGGGCGATACAGGGTATAAGTAGGAAGATCTTGTGGTGAAGAGGGCAAGTACGAGTTCAAGAAGCAATGTGTTATATTAGCTCTTGAATGACAGCGTGTAAAGCCAGGAGAACGCCGCATCGATTTCTCTGCTGGGCGCATGATGGAGAAGCACCGGGCGTTATCTCTGCCGCACTGCAACATGTCCGTTGCACAAGATGTGCCCAAGTTCGATTTGCTCATCGTCCAGTGTCAATGGGACGGAAGTGCCATCAAGAATCAAGGCGAGGCTGTGGTGGAGACATCGGACAGATCGCAGAAAACTCCGGGCCGTGCAGCATTGTTCCGTCTCTGAGATAAAGAAGCGGATGTAGTGATCGTACATAGGCACAAGATTTGTGGCACTCATGCATATGGATATAGATCCCAGGCAAACGTAGGCCTTCAATACAAAGGACCGAGCTCGGCGTTGCCCACTTCAGATAGACGATACGGCACCTGGACGTCATCGAAAGACTAAAGTCATCGATTGCATGTTAATTCTTGTTAACCCTGGCTTCACGTAGATGAGGAAAGCCTATCGAGCGATCTTGACTTGAACAATCAACATAGATGTCGTTCCAGACGTGCCAGGTCCGTTCAGCACACGATGTGACAAGTCTGAGAGTACCGAGTCCAAGTTTAGTACACCAAGCGGTGTCAATCAAAAGCTATTCGTTCCGGAGGGTGTTGTAGAACTCGCTAATTTGGAAGTTGATCATGATGGGAGGACAGAGGATGAACCGGGGAGCAAATTCGCGTTCCATATACGGCATTCAAACTCCGGTACGCGTTTTTGATCGCTTATGGTCCTGTTAGAAAGAATAGAGGCAATTGAGTCATTTCACTATCTCTTTTTGAACTTATACCGGATGCGGTGTGGCTAGCTAGTGAACAGACCATGATTGTCCCTTCGCGCAGATTGTGCTAGTTTACGTACCTTAAATTCCTGTATCCTAGCCGTTTGGATACGATGGACTTCACAACATTGACAACGAATGCCTGAGTTCGTTTGCAAATTATATGTATCGATGGTACTTGTCAGTGGATAGCAGATAACCATCCAGGTTCCACCTCGCAACAGGGGACTCAGTTCCATTCTAAGGTTTGCAAGATCCCAAAGAAACGGGAGGAGCGCGCAGCATTGGCATTCAGCGCAAAATGCCTGAACTCAGCACCGGACAGTGGGAGGATGACATCCGATAACTTGTCTCCGGGACAGATGGGCTTCTCATATTGGAGAAAGAACGTCAACTTCGGGCTATCGGATGTGAATAGGCTCGTAAGAGAGTTTGTCGCGGGTAGGCACGCGTTGCAGGTGAGTATCAAGGTTGCGCGGTCTGCGGACACAGATGACTTGGGCGAAACTGTTATAAGAGTCGAAGTGGGTACTAGCGTATTGTTTGACCTTTGTATATACCAATTGTTGAACACATATCAGACTAGGTGTGAGGTAGAATTAGAGCGTACATTAAAGTTGTCAATGGAGCTATGAAGTCAGCAGCTACGTTTGGTGCTGCTCTCGGAGGGAAATCGAAAGGGGCTAACGCCGGACTCGGAAATGCCTTGCTGGACCTGTAGAGAGTAATAGAGTATGAGAGCCTGTTTTCAGTCAAAAGAAAAACAATAATTCGATACAGAGAGCTGATATTCGCCTCCTCCAATGTAAATCCGGCAAACCCGTATGGAAGAGGGAACGATATCATTGCGATGAACGAGTGTTCTTCGGTAACGTCCCCTGCTGTCTTCGGCGGGAGAATAAATCCCAAGGTAGTGTTGGTCGAAGGGTCCTGTTAGTAGATCAGTCTATAGTCATAGCGCTATTACACAGGTCGACTTGCATGTACTCCCTCGAAGCATAGATTAGATGATACGTCGCAGACCTTCTGAGATCTCGTCTGTGCGAGGGCTTAAAGAGTCACCATTCACATGAGAACGTGATGTTAGCACGAGGGTTCGGAAACACGAAGGTTCGTAGAATGCGTACCAGTGGTTGTGCAGAGAAGCGCAGAGAGAAGCCGAACAACATGGAAAGCCATAGCTATGTCCCAATATCCGTCGGAATTACCGTGAATCTGGGATGGGGGAACTAGCTCTCGCTGTGATGAGGGCAAAAAGTGTGAAAGCCAGAAGAGTCTCTATATATCTTCTCTTAAATGACAGCATGTAAAGTCGAAGGGGGCCCGCAGTGGATCCTTCGCCGAGCGTCTGATGGAGAAGCACCGGGCGTTGATTTGTCCAGAGTGACCACACTGAAACTTGTCTCCAAATGCTTGATATGTCGACATACAGCTCCTTATTGATGACAACGAAGATAAAGTATTCACCACGGATCAAGAAGAAGCTGTGGCGGAGACATCGAAGTGATCGTAGAAAAGTTATAGCGGAGCTACCCGTTTCCGAAAAGGAGTTTGTATACATTGAGACCAGGAAAAGTCACCGAATTAGACATCCAGGCGTGTGCATCAGATTCCAGTATGGTGAGTCCTTTCCAGACGAAAGAAGTGTTTGTCCACTTTGAATGATTGTGCCTTCACTAAATACCGTTTTCAAAGCATGAGATCCCCCTAGATATTGTAAGTGCCGAACGGTTAATCCTTATAAACTCTAGACTGCGAACGAAAAGGAAAGCCTATCGAGAGTGAGCGCGAGAGTCCAGTGCGTTTGTTGTCGCACTCTCAGATGTGTACAGAGGCATAAGATAGAGAAGAAGGTTATGATAAATCCATCATGGTTAACGGTCAAGCGAGATTGCCTGCGAGGCGACTTGAATATGAACACTGGACCACGTCACGCCTAGTATAGAGTCTTGTCACAACTGTACAGTTTTACCGGCAGTTTGCGGAGGTCGCTCGCTCCCTAACGAATTTGTCGGCGAACGTGGTACAACATTCTAGTCAAACTCGCCAACGATGGAGAACGATCAGGTATGTTGCGAGTATCATTAGATGAGCTAGGACACTATTAATCAATGGTTGCAACTACTATCATAGGGTGTCCTCGTCGACCTTTACGTCCCCCGCAAGTGCGCGGCCACTAGTACGCACCATTCAATTCTCGAGCAATACCGTCTCAGAGAAACTGATAACTATCTATGCACACATCTAACAGACCAGCTCATCACCTCAAAAGACCACGCTTCGGTCCAGATCAGCGTCGTAGACGTTGACGCTGACGGCAAGGCCCTCTCCACCTCCACCACCTTCGCGCTTTGCGGCCAGGTCCGTGCCTCTGCCGAGAGCGACGATTCGATTAACCGGTTGGCGACGAAGGCAGGACGTACGTGTGCCATCTCTAATCTGAGCTGATATGTTGTCTGATTGTGTGCTTCGTTTGTTTTTGCCTTGCAGTGCTTCGCAATGTCTGGTCGTACCAGAAGTGAGAGGCTCCATTGATCGATTAAACTCGCTATTCTGTACTTTGTCTTTTCCCTGCATCTACACGAGTTCCTTTATCCGTGACGTTGATTGGAGTGTATGCACTATGTTCCTCTACTACAGAGCAGAGCAGCTACGGTTCGACAAGATCATTCAATTCCTCACTAACTGCTCACGACGTGGAATGCATAATTCCTTGCTTCATCTTAGGCTAATGGGTACATCGTGTACAGCATATAGTTAAAGGATAGATTCCCTGAAGATGGACGCGTCTCATGAATCCTGAACTACGTTCGACTTCGGCAACTCCAGAATGTTTATACTCGGGTATCTTCTAAATACATACATCCGGAAATATTTAACAAACTTAAGGCATGATATATTGTCCGTATTGATAATGAATTTTCCGAGAGATGAGATGTGAAGTTAAACTGCGAAACGAAACATATCCAAACCTTCGAACTCGTAACGACAAAATGAAGGATCAAAAAGACAGGAGGATCCAAAAAGCTAGAAGTCCTGCAAGTTCGTAATATCATGGGCGAAAGGATCTAGGAGAAGAAATAATTATAGCGTTTCGCCGTCCGGTGTTGACGGTAGTGGCTCTTGTACGTCTCGCGATCGGCTCTGGAGACGATTCCCCAGGGCTCTGCGGGGGCGGAAGGTTTTCCTTATTTCTTTGACGCCTGCGGGTCCGAGTACTTGGGGCACCCTCAGCATTTGCGCGCGCCCTTACAGGGGTTCCGGCACCAGCTCTACGAGGCTGGGGAACATTAGCTGTCGCAGTTGTTGTTCCTGAAGATGCGTCCACTCTATCGTGTGCAAATGGAAGATAGTGCATACTGTCTCGCTCCCAATCAATTGAGGTCGACGGAGAGCTGTAGTCATGACCAGAGACGTCCAAAGAGTCCATAGCGAGTGTACCGACATCCAGGGCAGGGACAGCAAGAGGCGTGGGCGCACTAGTTAGAGCAGGATACAGTGGTTCGATAGCGGAAAGAGGGGAAGGTGGAAGCTGTCCAAGAGTGTCGAGCGGGTCCAAGAGAGCTAGACCCTGAGGAGTAGGTGGCTCAATCAGAGCATCCCTACTTCGCACATGTGCAAGCCGCGCGCGACAGAAGTCAGAAGGGCTTCGCGTGGCAGAGCTTACGATGAAGTCGCCCAGAGAGATTTGAGATGCTGGAGAAGAAACGATAGAAGGAGTGATAGGTACGTCGTTCGAGAAGTCCTCATATGATGGAGGTGGACTCCTGAAGATTTCCGTCTCGCTGAATGCCAGTGAGCGAGTCGAGCCGAAAGATGGATCATCATGAGCACGGTAGTCAGGCAAAGAGAAACTGCTTGTAGGACACTTCGAGCTCATCCATACGGCGTGTGGTGAGCTTGTGTTGCAGACTTTTGTATCGACAGTTCCTCTCCCGAACATCCAGTTGTATGCTGTGCCCAAGATGTCGACGACCATGGCCAGTTCGGGTGGCACATACTCCAGCGCCGTCTTCCAGTAGTCACACGCAAAACCTAACCAGGTCCTCCACCTCTGTCTGTCGACCATGAGCTCAAGCAACCAATATCGAGCAAAGTTATGCAGACTAGAATCGAGATTTTGCAGGGCAGAGAGAAAATCCAGATCAGATGGGGGGTGGTGTGGGGTATCGCAAAGGAAGGTGGCGCGGGGGAAATCTGGTGTTGTGAATCTGATTCCATTGTGACGCCCTTTATATACCTCCATCGGAGGTGGCGGAGGACGGTTAGCTCCTCCGCTCGCTCGCTGGATCGAGAGGAAGGGGGCGGCCTGGTTGGTAACTTCTCGGGCATTTAAATATGCTAGCCTTTTGGGTCCCTGGCTCCTCCAATGGCGTAGGATGGCCTGTAGCAAGCGCTCTTAGCCTCGGAGTTATCGAGTCATATATACCGCCACGATAGATTCGTCGAGTGCGAGAAAATTATGGAAAATTGAAAACGCCGATTCCACTTGGTCCGGCTGTGAATCCATTTTTCGGCGGAGACTGGATGACTTTTAGCTCTTTGTCTGGATATCTTCTAGTCAACAGCAATCCGACAATAGAGAATAGGCATGGCAAAGACATAATGGGATGATAATGTCGAGCTTGATGCCTCCAGAAATAGGTATTCGTAGGTATTCGCCAGGGAGCCGCAAGCCATTATTATAGGACACGTACGCCACGTACGTATATCGAGAGCACCGAGCTGCGATTTGGGACAAGGCAGCGCATCCCCATGTATACCGTCCATTACAACTGATACAGCGATACAGTGACAGTGAAACTGATTTGCCACTGTATTACTAACGAGTCAACGTCTTCAAGCCCACGTCGTTAACTTCGAGTTGGGACAGCGCATTAGCATAGCCTTTTCTTGCTCCTAAAGTTTGATTCTCAGTATTCAATGACCAGGAAAGCGCATCAAGATGCATGAAGCATAGCAAACGTGGACTATGTGTGAGTGTGTAGTAGAAGAAATAAAGTCAAAGTTAGGCCACGTTGCCACCAGCGATAGTATAAGTTCCCACGTATTCCTTCGAGCGTCATCACCACCCACGCACTCGTACAACTGCAACACCTTCTTTCTCCCTGACCTTGCACTTGATTTTGCTCGGTAGCCATGTTCATCTTTAACTGGTTCTGGGACGTGCTTGCGTCGCTTGGTATGCTTCACTACCCGTGTTTTCTTTGAATCGTTCTGAATGAATTCCTTAAAGGCTTATTGCACAAGAACGCCAAAATCCTCTTCCTTGGCCTTGACAATGCCGGAAAGACGGTACGTACACATTCGCTGTATCCTAGTTTTCCTGATACTCATTGAGAGGACAGACTCTGCTTCACATGCTGAAGAATGACCGACTGGCGACCCTCCAGCCTACTCTTCACCCCAGTGTGTTGCGTCCACCTTATCACGTGCGGTCCCATGCCTAACATTGTTATCTTTTCACCAGCGTCTGAAGAGCTTGCCATCGGAAACGTCAAGTTTACCACTTATGATTTGGGCGGACATATCCAAGGTGCGTTCAAAACTTCTTCTATTCTATGTTGAAAGTCACTGACGGTCGCTATTGTTGACGTAATTCGTTTTTCGTACACTTCCCACCGTCTCTTTCGTCGCCATTGAATGACGAATTACAGCCCGGCGTCTGTGGCGCGACTACTTCCCTGAGGTCGATGGCATCATCTTCCTTGTCGATAGCACCGACTTCGAGCGCTTCCCCGAGTCGAAGGCGGAGCTTGACGCGCTACTCTCGATCGAGGAGCTCTCGAAAGTGCCATTCCTTGTTCTCGGTAACAAGATTGACGCGGCTGGTGCAGTGAGCGAGGAGGAGCTCAGGCATAACCTTGGGCTGTATCAGACGACCGGAAAGGTGTGTGGGATCGGAAATTCTAGATTTTAGATTGGAGGGCTCAACTCTGTGATTGTTTTGCAGGGCAAGGTTCCTCTTAGCGACATTCGTCCCATTGAGATCTTCATGTGCTCTGTTGTGATGAGACAAGGTTATGGTGAAGGTATGTGGCCACTTTTTCATTTTCCATAGTACTTCCTGACTCCTCACCCCTCAAGGCTTCCGCTGGCTCTCTCAATACGTACGTCTAAGAACAATTCTTCCGCGATTGCGTTCTAACTCGTTACGCTTTAGATTTAAACGCATCCACATGCATGATAGACGATTAGTGCTCTGTTGGGGGGTTCCTTTCCCATTTTCTACTTTAACTGCTTCATGTCTTCTTTCACGATGTCTAATGCGTCATGTTCCTTCCATTGCCCTCACCCAAGACGCCTTTCATTACTCGAATATAAACTTTCTTTTTATCTCAAACTTTGGGTCTTGTGCTTGAGCGAATGAAAGTCATTGATCTTCGTCGAAACATTAGAACTGGTTTCTACACGATAGTCTTGGTTCGCTCAATCATGACGGCAAGACTTCTGCCAAGACTATGAATCTGAATGGATTCAGAAGGAAGTGGACGTTCATGTTTTATTCATTGTACGCTCCAAGATTATTTACATCAACCATCAAAAACAACTACACTACAGTAAAAATGCTCTCTGCGAATGTATGAGAGATTTGACACCCATTACCCCACGCAAATAGAAGTAGCGGGCTCTAAAGCTCTCCTCGTCCGTCTCCGCATAACCGCATCGCCGTGTCCTAACTGTAGAAAATAGTGCAGAGGATAGGCACTGTCTAAAGGCTGCGATGAAGAAGAAACAAAATAAGGAAAAGCGAGGGTTAAGAAGGGTCGAGTTATTGTTTGGTGCAGTTTTGACATGCTGATCACTGTTTACTCAGGTTTCTGCGCACGGACCAGGACCTAGAGACGAGGGACTCAATTGACTTGGGTTTGTATCACCCATCTATACTGCTCTTCATATCTTTCGTAGCTATGTATATACCGCCAGTGAATATACATAGCAAGGAAGGTAGATAATCGCAAGGAAAAAAATGACATCATTTTTAACATGCATTTATTAGTGGTGGAAGGAATCATCATTTAAGTTATCTACATTTCAGTTGAGGGGGTTAAAGAGGTGAATAGATTAGCTTAACTTGACGACATGTATCTGGAGAGCAGGCATAAGTACAGGTCGGAGATCAAGGCACTGAATATGCCCGTTCGTCACTCATGTCGATCCTTTCGGCCCTGATCAATCCATCTAAGAAACCTAAACTCAACGTAATTCGTCACTGTAAACTTCCTATAGCATCTATATGGTATGGTACAAAATATTCAATAAAGCTCTATCCCACATCTTCGTCATCAAGCGCCTGAGGCGAGGCCTTCAAAAGCCAGCTTCATGCAAAATCTGCTCAAAGTCGGCCGTCCTTGCAGCTTTAGTATCGAGCAGGAATTGCTTCGTTTCCACGCCGGACAGTGGGAGGACAGTATCCGCCAGGCTTGGGCCAAGGTAGAG
Organism: Trichaptum abietinum; assembly: GCA_910574555.1. NCBI lineage: Eukaryota > Fungi > Basidiomycota > Agaricomycetes > Hymenochaetales > Trichaptaceae > Trichaptum > Trichaptum abietinum. Next base: position 3,479,717 of record CAJTBE010000001.1, read on the forward strand.
CGGCTCGTCATCTTGTGAAAGAATTGTGAGCAGGGGCGAATCCGACTCGAATATTCTTGATAACATCGTCGATGACGCCGAGCAGTTTTCACAAAGGAATAGTGCAGTAGCATGATTGGATGTCACGGTCGACTTCTGTGATATTGTCAGTTTCGCGGACTCGGAAGGTACTAAGGCAGGAGCTGAAGCCTTCCTTTTTCATTGCGAGGGTATTGTCAGCCAAGCCCACTGCAAGTCATTAAGAGGGGGACCTACGATAGGGTGGTCAAAGGCGCGACCATGTTCGAAAGATCCAACGACGGTATAGTATTGTCTTGATTATTCTTTGGTGGGAAACCGAAAAGAGCAACAGGTCCGTTTATAACCGTTGGACTTAGTGTCCTTACGCTCCTAATATTCCATCAAGAAAATTTGTCAGGGAATTCCAATTTGAAGGAGACGGAGAAACTCACAAAATTGGTTCAACAGCGGATTGCCCGACTGCAAATGCTACGAAGCCATACGGAAGTGGAAATGACAGCATCCCGATAAACGATTCCGATTGAACAACATTCTTCGGTGGCAGGACGAATCCCAAGGTGACGTTGGTCGCAGTGTCCTTTGCATCAAATCAGGATCATGGCCGCAGCGAATGAGAATTGACTAACATGTAATCCTTCGAAGCATAACCCACTGTTTGAATCGCATACGGTTTGTGATCTCGGTTGCGCAGAAGCTTCGCGAAGTTGATTCCATGATCAGCGAGAAGCCTTCGGAAAATCGAAGACCTATCAGAAGCCTCACCAAAGGTTGCCAAAAGCAGAGTTGTGTTCGAAGCACCAAAGAAGCGCATGATTACTTGAAGTAGATGATAGTGATGAAAACGTTTGAAGGCAACAAACGGTGAGAGGTGACGGTGCTTGTGTGTGTGTCCAGTATACAACGCCCAGAAGAAACGAATCCTGGCAGGCGTTAGATCTCGTGAAGGGACTTTCCTTTTATCCGCGCACAGCTGTACAATAATAACAACGGCACAGAACACCGCCTCGACCCGAGACTCTTCAGAATCTTCTTCTTCTGCTATTTAGTCCTCTTCGCTATCGCCCATTTTCCCAATCTGTAGTTGAGGTTCACAGACAAGCTTCTTCATGGCATACGATACGCGTGTGGACATGCATACATCATGAATCAAGTTCGCTGTTCTGGAGGAGAGGGGCAACCACTGCATATCAATCTTCCATTTGCATTGGGTTATTGGGCGCGGCGCGCACATGCCGGTCCATGCTGCTCTCCGGATTGAATATAAGCTGTGATCTTTCTCACCGAAGGGATGGAGTGGGTATTCACCTCAAACTTTGACTCCAAGCTCCCCAAAATCCTTCATTAGCAAACTCGTCAAATCGCAGGACAATTATGAGAAAGCCTCTGTAGCAAGAAATATGTCAGTCACAAAACCGGCCAGAGAACCATAGATTATTCTGACTACTCAGCTGTCACGTAAGGTAGTGCGGGAGCAATCCATACGTGTGATTTCCAGGAAACCCAATTATCAAAACGTTGAGCATCATAGCTGATGGCGCCCTCTGTTCCGGCGGCGCGTATCGATGCCATGCTCGTACCAATTCTTCTGTCAATGAAAGCGAAAGCCTTTCTATTATACCTCAGGACGAGTATTAAGAGCAATGTTCAGCACAACGTCTAGGTAGCGAACACACGAAAAGTCATCAATGGAAGTCACCAGGACTGTTTCTCCAGATTTCGCAGCTGCTAGAGGTATCGCAAAGTCCTGATAGCCTATCGTAGGTAAACTCTCATAGTCCTATCGATATGCTGGTGACTGTCTAGATCTAGAGTCTTTCACCCTCTTCATATAAAAAGAACAGTCCATGAAGTCTTGTCGATTGAGAGAAGCGCAGGCTATAGCACCGACCATCACGCAGGTACAGCATAGCAGACCTGAGAGGCAAGACACTCCATGACCCTTTCCTCATATGCAAATCTTTATCAATACCTCTCGACAGCTCATGATCCGTGCTCGAGCAAAACGTTAGTTAAGGAAGCCTCATCAAATATAAGGCCACTATGGTTCTGTCACTGTTGACGACGTACCTCGGATCTGAGGTGTCTGTGCTGAAGATACCCAAACAAGATACAGTTGAGCGACAGCTGGACGCATTATCTGCGCAGGCGACAGGCATGTGAACGCCCAGCGGAGAGAGATTTCAGGTACCGGATTCTGCGAGAGAAGAGCCTTTAGTTCAGTATATCCAATAGACAAGTTAACCACACACACCATGCTAATAATAGGGGATCGTAATTCCACACGTGCAAGAGGGCCATCAAAATTTCGTTTAAGTTGTTCGCCACAACAAGAGGTACTTGCCAATGCGAAGAAGCTATTATATCCGCCATCGCCACCAGGTATAAGTGACTGAATCAGCTCTACACAGAGCCAGTGGTACAGAACAGAGCTGTAGAGCAGTCACGTCGAAAATGGAGTAAGACGAGTCTAACGAACTAAATCGATTATCCACAGATCTTAAGAGCTCTGGATACAAGATAAAAGATAGATAATTATCGTGGTATTTTGTTTGCGTGAGACAGTCAGATTTTTGAAACGAGATCTATGTGCAAGTTGAAGCCAGAGTTCAACCATCGTCAGCGTCGAAAGTTAAGTCATAGTTACGTAATAAGCGAATTATGGGTACCGTATGAGGCAGCTTCTAGTCTTGAACCTAACCATCACCTCCAAGCTAATTTGCCTCAATCTATATATCGAAAGCAGCCTACTGCAACTTGACTCTCAAGAGCATTGGGATGCACAATCAAAGCACCGTTAAAATCATCTTTTCCAGATGAGATCATGAGAAGAATCCGCGGTGATCCAGATCCCAGGTTACATTCTTACCTATCGTGACCACCGCGAGAAGTAAAGCTTTCTTATTATAGCTTGCAGATGTGCTTCTGTGTATAACTTCAGGGGAACACCTGATGCGCTTCCGCAATCTCGTTGGTGGACCGATAGCTGCCACCGTGACCAAGTCAAATGCCGCCGGCGGACTCTACCATTCTGATAGATCTTTCCGATGACACTCTGTGCGAACAGTCGTTTGTGATTCTCTGCATAAAGCTCTAGCAGCGTTTTGCTTCTTGCAAGAGTCGCCCCAGCTTCTCTAGAGACATGTCTGGGATTACACAGGCGGAAGCGGATGCCATTCTCCATGAATATCCCCTCAATGCTCTAGTCCTTGAACCTTGGTTCAATGGTGCGTGACTCTAGTCAAGCCCCGTTTTTCTCGTAGCTGATCTGCTTAAACATACTAAAGGTGTCTATGCATGTCTCGCGTTGGCGACTATCTGGGCACTACGTACGATTACCTTCACCTTTTGAGGTCTTACATACTGACCTGCATGCTCAGTCTTCCGAGCTGAACCTTCTTCGCGAAACAAACTATGGCTAGCGATTGTCATTCTAATGTTTGCAAGTGCGACAATCCATTCGGCTGCAACGTGGGGGCTTCTGACAACAGCCTTCACCAACCACGGTGCTTCGGTAGACGTGATCGCGGCTTTAACGGCGCATTCGGTCTTCTACACGGGCGGAGTCGATGCTTGCTTCTCCCTAAATATACTGATTGCTGATCTTCTCTTCGTACGTTTTCTTCTTCGATCGAGTCTCGTACAGCATCTAAAATAGGAGGCATCTCATACAGATTTGGAGATGTTGGGTTGTTTATGAGTACAATTGGTTAATTGTCATTTTGCCAATCCTTGCGACGATCGCAGGTCAAGGTGAGCTTCTTGTGGTTCACCGGATATGAGCTTCGATGAACAGTCGACTTTAGTTGTTGCCGCGATCAGCATTGTTGGCCAGGTTGCCCTCACCCGCGACCCCATTCCAACACCGGTCGGAGAGCATTTCGCCAATTTCACGACACCATACGAAGCACTTTCACTTACGACTAGTCTCCTGACGACTCTTCTCATCATGCTACGTGTATACTTGGTCCAACGGTCGTCTAGGAAGCTTGGTATTGAGACTAAAGGTCAATTTGGCCAATACTCCCGCATCATCGAAATCCTTGTCGAGTCTGCGGCACTCTACTCGGTGAACTTGATTGCATTTATGGTCCTTACCGTTAGGAAGGATATAAGGCTTAGCTATCCGGAGCTCATACATCCTCAGATAGCTGTAAGTGGGCTTTGTGCTTGTCCCCGGCAAATGCTAAATATTACTTTCAGGGAATCGCTGCTACGCTAATCATATTTCGCGTCGCTATCGGGCATGCACGACCAGACAACGCATGGTCCACAGCTCAGAAAGCCACGTCGCCAAACCTGGTATTCGGGACTACTTCGTTTGCCTTTTCTAATGGACAAAACACTTCGCATGGCCAGACGACTGCTACGATGAACGGCAACTCACAGACAACTTTGCACCAGAAGGGACGAGTAGCTGAAATGATTGAGGCGGTCCCAAGCTTGTCGATGTCTGACACATCCGATGGTGATAACTGTTGAGGAACGGTCTATTATGTTTATTTCTTTATCAAGTATTATATTATGTCAGCTCGAAATCCTGTATCAGTCTCATCCGGCATATTCCGGATGAGGCTGGCTAGAGTATATCACACTCGCCGTATCATGTATGCCACCTCAGTTCTTCTACCACGAACTGAGGTGAGCACATTAGTATTTTCTCTATCTCTCCTTCTCTTATTCACATAAACTAGTGTCTTTATTTTAGGTACATACATTGCAAATATACAGTTCTTCTACCACGAACTGAGTGTCTTTATTTTAGATTTCTATAGGTTATGAGCCTATTTGCGTTCTAAAACTGCCACCCAGCCCTTCACACGTCAACACGAACTCCTTGATACACCCCAATCTCTATGACACAGCGTTCTTTACGATCTCGCAACCATAACATCCCTGAAGCACAAATTAGCCTACCATCCGATTCCGGTGACACCCCCTTCGGTTCGCCGTTAACCTCTATTTCTGATCTCGATATTCCATCCATACCTCCTATTCCTACCCTATCTACCACACCAATACAACTCGATTTCATTCACGGGACGAGCAGGATGTCATCAGACAGTGCCACCGTCAAAGATAGTCCGATTAAAGTCGGCGAGCTCCTACTCGAGGATGGCTCTAATTATGATAACTGGCTTAAGGCCAATAAGGTCCAGCTTCGGCTTAAAGGTGCATGGAATGTTGCATCTGGTGACGAAAAACCCCCCCCTCCGGAGTCGCCTGCTTCTGAAATTAGAGACTGGGATCGACGCGATAATCTGGCTGTGGCACAGTTTGCCTTAAACATGCCTTTGTCCCTGATCGGTCAACTAAATATAGACTCCGCAAATCTCTTGTATCTCGATCTCAATGCTCGTTTTGCCAAAAACGCGGATATTCGGCTGGTTCTCGCCTCTTGCTCTCTCAGGGACAAACGGATCGGCCCCACTCAATCTATGGCCGATCACATCAAAGATTTGCGTCAAGCGCGTGTGGACTTCCTTAATGCCGGTGGCATACTGGACCAAAAGGAATGGAAATTAATCCTGCTTGTCTCTCTAGGAACCGGTTACTGGAGCCGTTATTGTGCAAATTTCACTGGCGTAACTGATCCGGAAGAGATCATTACGACTCTTATTTTTGAAGAACGCCGGATTGGCGCTGATAAGATCTTGGAGATTGCACAAGCTGACGCCAGCGCCATTGCTCTTGTTGCAAGTCGCACCTCCTCTCGAATCACTTCTTCAACCGGATCTCGCTCTTCTCCTACCGGAAGCCCCATGAGACCTAGAGTTCAATGCCACCACTGCGGGGCGCGTGGACACGTCAAAGCCAACTGCTTTGCTCCCGGCGGCGGAAAACAAGACAGCGCTCCTGCGTGGTATCGTGTGCCACCGCATATGGCTCACTTGACAGCACAAACCAACAGTTCTACAAGCTCCACTCCAGCCCCCGCTACTGCTACTCTTCAAGAGACTGCAATGAACGTCCTTCATTTCAGCTTAATGGCTAGCTTACAGACCTTCGGTCGCGATACTTGGCTTTTAGACTCTGGCGCCTCATCTTCCATGTGTAATGATCGCCTGGCTTTTTCAAGCCTCACTTTATTCGAGACGCCTCAGACTATCACTACTGCTAAGGCCGGTGTTATTCTCCATGCATTGGGACAAGGATCTATTCGTGTATCATTCAAAATCGACAACAATCTATCAATTGTTACACTTACGGACATACTCTACGTCCCAGAGTTGGATTCGAACCTACTGTCTGTCAGCAAACTCATGGACTCCAATGTCGATGTCTCATTCACTCGCGATCGCTGCGTTTTCAGCAAAAACGGACGTCATTTCGGACTTGCTCTACGCTTCGGGTCTCTGTTCCAAGTACAGATGTCCACTAATCATGATACAGCTTTAATCATGTCATCGGTCAAAGATATCAGACAAGATCTCACCTTGTGGCATCGTCGTCTCGCTCACATATCGGAACGGAGGGTCCTAGAAATGTTCAAGAATAACTCAGTCTCTGGCATGGTTATTAAAGATCAAACCTCACATGGGCGATGCACTTCGTGCATAGTAGGCAAGCATTCTGCCACTCCCTCCCCGTCCACCGGATCTCGTGCGCAACACGCCCTTGAAGTGCTGCATTCAGACATTCAATTCTTTGACATAACCGGGTTCGGCGGTTATAAGCACGCACTATGCTTTATCGATGAATTCTCCGGTTATATGTGGCAAATTCCGGTCAAAGATAAATCCGGCGCGGTCGTCCTAGCTGAATTCAAAAGGATAGATTCCCTGGCTGAAACTCAATTCAAACGCCGTATCCGCGTCCTTCATTCCGACAATGGTGGGGAGTACGTCAATAAAGACATGGAGGCTTATCTTAAGACTCGTGGCATTTTACACCACACTATCGCGCCTCACAGACACGAAATGAACGGTTTAGCTGAGCGAGCTAATCGATCGGCTGCAGACTGCGTCCGCTCTATGCTGGACGACTCGAAGAAGCCCAAAACTTTCTGGCCTTTTGCTTTGACCTATTATTCTGACGTCCGGAATTTTTCGTCAAACTCCATACTCGACGCTCGTTTAACACCTCACGAGGTATTGTACGCACACAAGCCGGACATTTCTCACTTGCGCGTCTTCGGATGCGACGCGTACATTCGAGTGCCACCGGATACAAGGAAGAAGCTCGACGCCAAATCGATAAAAGGCATATTCGTCGGTTTGGACCTGAATGCGTCATACAAGATTCTTCTCCCTAATCGTACGGTCGTCAAATCTAAAGACGTGATTTTCTTGGAAGAGCCTGACTCACGAACTCAACCACTATCTATCGATGCCACTCCAGACAACCAAACCACTCCAGTTCCATCGTCCCCGGAAATTCCGTTGGCAATTCGGAAACCAAAGAGAGCCGACCACCAAACTGACGCATATAAGCAAGCCAAAGAACAGGAAACGACATATGCATATATGGACAATCCTCAAAAAGCTTTTGGCGTTCAAACTGTCCGACGCACTGTACAAGGTCATACCGTGCCACTGACAATGAAAGAAGCTCTCAACGGTCCAGATACAGACGAGTGGCACAAGGCCGGCTTATATGAACTTGGTATGCTTTTACAGCATGAAGTCTGGGACGAAGTCGCTCGTCCACTTGATACACATGTCATACGGGGAAAATGGGTCTTCAACATCAAGGACGAACCTACCGGTTTGGTATTCAGAGCAAGATGGGTAGCGCGCGGTGATTTTCAGTTAGAAGATGAATATGGCGAACTTCATGCAACATCCGGTGATTTCAATGTGGCACGCATTATCTTGGCTTTATCTGCTCAGGATCAGTCTATTCTTCGAGCTATAGACATTAACAGTGCCTACCTTCATAGTGAACTCATCCTAGACTCGCCGATTTACGTCGAATATCCTCATGGATTCCACCCGAAAGCTTCTGGCGACACTGTATGCAAGCTAAATCGTGCCTTGTACGGTTTAAAACAAGGAGCTCGTGCTTGGCAAGATAAATTCTCATCTGTACTTGCTCACTACGGCTTTAAGGCTCTGAAGACTTCTCCGTCGACCTACAGGAGATCCGACGAAATGGGGGAGACTATTCTCGGGACACACGTAGATGACCTGCTTGTTAAGGCGCATACAGTCACCGGCTCTCCGGAGAATGAAGCTAACAGATTCGAAGCCGATCTCTCTCATGAGTTCAAATTCTCAAAGAAAGATCTAGCTCCTGGGGCTCGTATACTTGGATGGGACCTATCTCACGATCCAATATCCGGAATTATTCGACTTAGTGTCACCAAGAAAATCCTTCGCATTGCTGACAAGTACGGTCTCAAAGACGCTAAGTCTGTATCGACTCCAATGGCCGAAAATGCATTGTCTATATTCGATACCGATCAGGGGGAGTCTTTTCAGTCTCCTCAATTCCCATACGCCAATCTCATAGGCGAGCTACTGTGGTTAGCTATGAATGCTCGTCCGGACATAGCATTCGCCGTTCAAGTTTTGGCTCGGAGCATCAAAGGGCCAAAAGAGATACATTGGACGGCTGCCAAACGCATAGTACGATATCTAATGGGCACGAAGGATCTCGCTCTTCAATATTCACCTCAAGCGTCATCAGACAAACCTGTATGCTACACAGACGCTGACTGGGCTCGAGACCCTTCAGACCGCAAATCCGTTTCCGGTTATGTTTTCACCTTCGCAGGAGCAGCTATAATTTGGAAAGTCAAACGTCAAACTATTGTAGCTCTGTCAACAGCGGAAGCAGAATATATTGCGGCATCATTCGCGACACGCGAAGCTATTTGGTTGCGTTCATTTTTTACCGAAATTGGTCGTTCGTTCAAATCCGACCCTCTCCAAATTTTCGTCGACAATCAAGCCGCAATTAAGATGACTGCCAACCCTGTCTATCAATCGAAGACGAAGCATATTGATATTGCTGTCCACCACATACGCGTGTTACGTTCACGGCTTCGGTAGACTTATCAGGGTAATGATAAGTGACAAAAGCGTTGTTTAGTGAACAAACAAGGTTGAGCAAAGAGTTGGCGCTTTAACGAGGCTCTCTTATGCTCGGAAGTCGTGGGTGAACAGAGTCTTTGGTACGATGGTGTAAAAGACTATAGGAGGATTGACTTAAGTGTCATCCAGAGGCGTCTATGTACATGCCTTATATACTGTAGAGAGAACAATAGATAAAGAGAATAATACATTGGGCTAACTTGGGCTAAGTTGAGGCATCTCGGGGCATCGTGAGGCAAGAAGCGTTACATGGGGCAACTTGGGGCAAGAAGCATCGAGTGAGGCTACGGAGGGCAAGAAGAAATGAGAGGGGCACAGTAAGGCATGTTGAGGCATAATGGGGCCCACTGGGGCATCGAAGGTAAAAGGTTAAAAGGCTAAATGGTAAAGTCACGGAAGGTCACGTAGGTTAAATAGAGGGAGGGCCGTATGCGGTAACGGAATAAATAGAGGCCAAATAAGGGCACGCATGCTTGATGCATAACAATACCCTGTTTCTACGATTGAAATTCCGTAGTAGCAAGTAATTGCGGATGCGAAATTTCAAAAACAAGTACAATGCTTATAAGATCAAGTTTAAGATCAATAAAGAGAAAAGCATAAGAGAGGAAAAGCGAATGCTATAGGGTCAAATCAAGACCAATAAGGTATTAAGCAATCGGAAAATCAAAGAACTAGGCCTTGGGGAAATTAAAATCCGATGGGAGGGTGGCAGAAATGCTGTCCCAGTCTACAGGCTGCAGGGGGCGAGGCTGATAGACAGTGGGGGAGAACTCACTCGGATGAGGAGTGTGTACGACATATGGGGGTGATTCTGGAGTAGGGGGCTGCTGTGGCTGTTGCGGAGGTTGCGGAGGTTCTGACGGTTTGTCCTGAGCATCGAAGAGGTTCCTGAGCGATTGATCAAAGATGGGCATGTTTGGCTGATCATGATACGACTCTGGGAATGCTGGCGGAGGGATGGTAAGCGGAGACGGCGGGGGCATAGGCTGGGGTTCCACAAAACGCGGAGGTTCTTCTAGGCGTCCATTCTGCACATTGTAAGCCAATAGTCTCTCGAATTGAAACTCATTGAACTCATTAGCCAACTGTCCAACAACGACTTGATTCAAGCGCAGGATGAGGCGCTGGATGCATGAGTAGTTGAATCGTCGATGTGTACCTCGGTGGAGATCCATATAATCTTGCATGTCGACAAGAAGATCATGGATGTCGTTGAGTGAGTAGACCGAGTGATGGAAGTGGTTCTGAGGCGAGTCGAGGATGAGGGGGAGTAGACCATTGTGCAGTAAGGTAGCAGAGTATTGTTGACGAGTGGGAGCCGTTTGAACGAAGACCTGGTTGGGGAGTAGAAGTTCTGTGGGACACAAAGGAGGAGGGGGGATGTTCTCCTTATTGGATTGCCTGAGCACGTTCCGGATCGCGGGCATGTCGAAAGGGATGCAGGGGACAATAGATACAACACTCGCAGGTACAGAAAGGGTCTTCTGGATATGGTGCGAAGTGTGCGTGCAGGGTGCGTCGATGTCTGATGCGTCTGGTGATGTAGGGCGAGTAAGGGAGGTCAAGAACAATCTTGAGTCCGTATAGCAGGGGTGCAGCGTGTTCTGGGTTCCAGAATGTGTGTCGAAGTACAAGTTTGACGAGTTCAGGGTATGGGGAACAGGATTTTGTCAGGAATCGTCCCCAGGTTTACTTATTTCTTTATTATTTTATCTGATTTTCTTTGGACTTTCCGACGAGTTCCTGACATGGCCGCTGAAGTCCGCCGTGGCGGACTTGCGGCCTTTACGGACACCGAGCGGTGTTTCGAGCGGTGTTTCAAGCGGTGTATTGAACACCGACTCTTTTCTTTTTCTTGCACGTAGATACTTACCTGTAGGCTTGCAGGCAGCGAGGACAAGCTCCCTGCAAGCCACCGACTTCACTTTCGATCGGTGTACCGACTCTAGGAGTCGGACACCGCCACCAGGCGGACGTTCGACCCTGTATGTGGCGGACTTTGCCTACAGTCAGCGGCCCGCGGCGGTCCTCGTCGGACTCGGACCCTGGTGGCTTGGTACTGTATAGTTTCTCATTTCCACTTGCCAAAACCGCGGATCAACCTGCGAAGCACTCACTTTTGGCCTCTTGTAAAGTGCTTCTCAGGTGATGTGTTATCTTTAGCTCTGATGTGTAGAATAGCTTAATTTACTTGTAAAGTGCTTCTCAGAGCGAGGACCACCGCACAGAGCCGTCCGATAAGTCGTCCGACACCGATTAAGGGTCTTGAGAGCAGAAGAACCGCTCTAGGTCGTAACAGATTTGAGCCGTTGGATGTTGACAAAATCGGTGTGGTGAGGGTCGAATAGATAGTGGCGGACAAGGTCGATAGGATTGAGAGGGAAGCGTTCGTTGTTGGGCTTAGGAGAAGGAGGAGGAGAAGGATATTGAAAATCGATAGCAATGGAGTTGTGACTTAGCTGGGAGTACCAAGTGTCGCCTTCAGGATTCCAGTCAGGAAGGGTAGGATTTGGTAGTCCCCAGCCGTTGTTGTCGAGTGGTAGGTTCCAAGTGTTGTCGGGTTCGGAAGGTGGTGGTGGTTGTTGTTCTTGCTGTTGGGGAGGTTGGTCTTCTTCGTCGTCGAAGAAGGAAGGCAATGGTTGAGGATAGAAAAAGACTTCTGTGGCGTTTCGATGTTCTTCTGGGTCAAAGGGGCGAGGTTGATATGTTGGGATTGGGGTGTCGAAGTTAAAGGGCATGTGCGGGAGTGGAATCGTCTTCAGTCGGGGTGTTGGTGGGGGCAAGAAGGGACGGTGGAATTGTGGGGGGTCTGAGAAGAAATGGCGGATGTTGGGGATGTTTCTTGAGAGGTAGGTGGTGAGGAGACTGTTGCGGAGGATGCGAGCAATTTGTTCAGGTCTAGGGCCGTCGAAGTCGCGGATCTCAACGGTTGCGTCGTCGGAGTAAGGGGTGAGGATGATAGTGCAGGGTTCTGAGTCGATCTCAGTGTGCGATTCCTCGGGGGAGGGGTCAATGGCTGTCGGTGTGGGGCTAGGAGAGGGAGATATGGGTTCAAGGTCTGGCAGGGAGTTGTCAATGTTGGGTGGCGAAGGTGGTGTAACCGTGAAGGATTCCAGGGGGGGGCGTGTGGTGATAACTTGGAGTTGAGAGCTATAGATGGGGAGTTCTCTGGGGTTTTTAACAAGTTGGAGAAGGACATATAGAGCGGATGCTCTTCTCACTTGTTCGAGGTGGTTGCAGTTGTGGAGTCGGAAAGAGATGCTGTTGACCAGTGTTTCGAGATACGGAGAATGAGGGTAATCAATTTGATGTAGAAGGTAATGAAGATGATAGCCAATAAGACTTTGGGTCGCATGTGTCGAATGATCTACCGTCTCACGGAGTTCCGATAAGAGATTGTCCACAGTGTCTGAGAATGAGTGGCTGTCAGTTGGATGTGGCAATGAAAAACTCGTCATCGGGCCGTAGGCCTATGAAGATCTGGGTGGTTCTGTCTTCGTCGAAGTGGAAACAAATGCCTTGCACCCAGGTTCCTCGTGGTCTCAGGTAGGGAAAGAGATACCACAGGGTGAAGATGTGTCCAAATCGGGTAGCGAGTCGGGTGATGGTAGGGTGGAAGTTAATGCGGACTATCCAAGCTAGAAGTTGGATAAGGTCGAAGAGACTGTGCATGGGAGATGCGGAAATTGGGGGTTGCTTCTGGTGTTTTATATAGTGACGTTTGGCGAAGCTGAGGGTTGTTCATGTGATCGTTCTGTCAGGGGGAACACTTCTAGGCAAGAGGGGGGCATGTTGGTTCTTCGATATCAAGTTCTGAGGCAAGAAGTTCCTCGGTTGCATGCTTCGGAGGCAAGAAGTATGCTATCTAGGCAAAGTGGGGCAAGAAGTTTGATTGATGTGTGAGTCCGGGGTGTCCTAATCGGGTAATCGGTGTCAAACGCGCGCGCGGTTCGCGCTGATTACAAATCAAACATATCAGCGCTGAGACGTTTGGTTTGTAAGCAACTTAAAGTGCGTTGGGCCTGTGTGTCCAAGATCGCCAAATCGGGTCAATCAAGGTGATGTAGCTTCTTGTATCCTTCAAGAAGTTCTTCTGTGTGCTTCAGGGCGTCTTCGGATTCCCATGTGTTGCTGCTAGTGGGGTATCCAAGCCATTTGATCAAATATCTCCGACGGTTCTTTGCTCCTTTGTGTTGTAATATGGCTTCGACTTCGAATTCTTCTTCTCCATCGATAAGGTCAGGTGGAGGTTTAGAATAGGATGGTCCATGCTCTTCTGTCTCGGTGTTAGGCGTTAGAAGGGAGGCATGGAATACAGGGTGAATCTTCCAGGTTCTAGGCAGCTGAAGTTCATAAACGTTGTCTCGAAGTTTTCGTTTGATGATAAAGGGGCCTTCTCGTTTTGATTGAAATTTCGAGGGTAGTCCGGTTCTTCTTAAGTTCCTGGCTTCTAACCATACAGATTGTCCTTCTGATAGGGGTTTGAAGTGTGAAGATTGAGCTTCACGTTGGTATTCCTGTGCGAGAGTAAGGGCTGCTTCTGCGTCATTTCGGAGTTCTATGATCTTTGATAGTCGGTTCTTGAGCGTTGGAATGTTGCTATCAATGTCCGATGATTCCGAGGGGAAAGAGGTCGGGTCATATCCCATTAGTAGGCGAAAGGGGGTCTGGTCTGTCGTTGAATGCTTCCGATTGTTGTGTGTGAATTCCATGAGGGGGATGTACTTGCTCCAGAGGTGGGGGTGGTTTACTGCATAGATTCTGAAGTACACTTCAATCTCCTGATTGCTGCGTTCAGCTTGCCCATCAGTCTGCGGATGATATGCTGTTGACATTGCCTGCTTGATGTGAAGCAGACGGCATAGTTGTCTAAACACCATAGATGCAAACTGAGGTCCTCGATCTGAGATTATTTTCCTGGGTAATCCAAATCGTCTGTACACATTGTCGAAGTACAGTTGTGCAGTGTCTAGTGCAGTGATTGCCTTGGTGCAGGGGGTGAGTACAATCGCTTTGGTGCAGTCATGATCCACAATAACACATATGCTGTCATATCCATCAGATTCCGGGAGGTCTGTGATGAAATCGATGTTAACAGTTGCGAAAGGGTATGTGTCTTTGTCTGCGATGATCGGGTTTAGTGGAGGTACAAGTGGATGGTGGTTGATCTTCATCTGTTGACAGATGGCGCATCCTTGGATGTATTTCGATACGAACTGCTGCATTCTTGGCCAGTAGTAGGTTCGTCGGATTTGTTCCATTGTGTTTGCGACTCCGGGATGGTTTCGAGTGGGTAAGTCGTGATATAGTCGTAATATGTTGCGCATGATTTCCGTATTTCTTGGCACATAGATCTTGTTCCTGAAGTGTACCAGTTGATCTTTGATTGTGAATTCGGTCATCTTGGGCTTTGTGAGGGGTAATTCTTTCTGTAGAAGGGACATTGCTTCCTGAATGTCTCCAGTTTCGTGTCGGATCTGAAGGTGAATGTCATCGATGTCCATGATATTTCTATCATCTTCTTCGGCTTCTTCAATTCGGGTTGCTAGGAGTTCCATTTCTTTGAGAAAAACTTTCTCTGGTAGAAGTGTAACTTCGTTGTTAAGTTCTCCTTCCGTTTTAAAATGGTCCGCTCGTCGGGATAGGGCGTCGGATTGGATCATATGTTTTCCGGGTATAGCCTGAATTTTGTATGGATATCTTGAGAGTTCATTCTGCCATCGAGCTTGTCGAGGGGTCAAGCGTTGGGGTTGTCTCCAGTATGTCAAGTTCTTGTGATCACAGTGAATCGTAACTGTATGCGGGCTTCCAAGTAGATAGTGTCGCCACGTTTGGAGTGCTCGTATAATAGCAAATAATTCTCTATCATATATTTGCCAGTTTCGTTGTGTCGGATTAAGGGCTTGAGAGATGTATCCAATAGGTCGGAGTTGACCGTTTTCGTCAAGTTGGCGTAGTACTGCTCCAGTAGCTACGGCTGATGCGTCCGTTTCAAGATAGAAAGGTTTGCTGGGGTCCGGTTGCATGAGTAGAGGCTGCTTTGCAAAGAGGTCCTTCAGCGTTTGAAAGGCTGTTTCTTGTTTGTCTGTCCAGACAAATGGTACATCCTTCCGTTTAAGTTGGTCGAGTGGTCTGCTTATCGTTGCATAATTCGGGATGAATCTGCGATAGAAGTTTGTAAATCCGGTGAATGATCTAACTTCTTTCAAATTCTTCGGAGTCTTCCAGTCCAATATGCCTTGAATCTTAGACGGGTCGGTCTTGATCTGAGATTCGGAGATGATGTATCCTAAGAAGGGTACTTCGGTTTGATGAAATCGGCATTTTGCTGGTTTAACGTATAAGTTGTTGTCCTTAAGAATTTGAAACACTTCGGTTGTGTTTGCAATAAGCTGTTGCAGAGTGGGGGCATGGATCAACAGGTCGTCCATGTAGACAATGACAATGTTCCGGCGTATCTGGTCTGCCAGAATATCATTCATGAATCGTTGAAAAACTGCGGGGGAGTTGCAGAGTCCGAAAAACATAACCGTAGGTTGGTATAGCTTTCTGTCACAAACAAAAGCTGCTTTCCATTGGTCTTCGTCTTTGATTCGGATGTTGTGGTAGCCTTGTCGGATATCAAGAGTGGTGAAGTACTTTGATCCTAGTAGCTGATCAAGCAATGATTGGGCGTTTGGCATAGGATATGCGTCTTTGACCGTATGAGCATTAAGATATCGATAGTCTTGTACTGGTCGAAGGGATCCGTCTTTCTTGTCAATAAAGAAGAAGGGGGATGCCATTGGTGACTTTGATTCTTTAATAAACTTCTTGTTGAGTAGGTCTTGGATTAGTTCGTCCAAAATCGGTTGCTGATGTATCGGAACTTTGTAGGGTTTATGTATCTTCGGGATGAAGCTGGGTAGTGTCCTGATTTCCATATCGTAAGGTCGGGCTGGTGGGTATGTTTGTATTTCGTTCTCAGAGAATATGTCTGCAAATGCCATATACTCTTTGGGGATGTCGAGTTTCTTTTTGGATTTTTGTTTCTGTTGCTCGAGTCGGGTAGAGACAGTGATTTTGTTAATTGTGATCGTGTCATTATTCCAATTAATTTGAGGCTTTGCTTCCTTGAACCATGGTAGTCCTAGGATGATGTCGTCTCGTGGAATATGAGTCGAGTAGAAGGTGGCTGAAATTGAATGAGGGTGGATGATATTCAGTCGAATTCGTTCGTTAACTGATCCTTTCTTGTTAATCGTTCCGTCGGCGTTACTAACTTGTAGTGTTCGGTTGAGTTTCTGTGTTTTTATGTGTAGTTTATCAACTAGATCGGAGTTGATGAAGTTGAGTTGTGCTCCAGTATCAAGTAGAGCGTTGAGAGTAGTGAGGCGTCCGTTTATGCGTAGTTTGACCGGTATGCGAAATGAAGTGATGTTGCCATTAAGAACAATAGTGTTGAGTTGAATCGGATTAACCAACTCAGGTGTTCTCAAAAATTTCCGCCATCATAGTTTCCTTGTTCATCGAAATCTTCTCCATTTTCGTTGTCCATGCGATCCAGCATGTTGAAGAGTTCAAATCGATCTTCAGGAGCGAGACTAGTGACAATCTCATTGATCTGATATGCCTGGTCTTCTAGATCGTCCGGTTCATCATAGTCTTCATCATCCACTTCCATTTCGTTGATTCTAGGCTTGAATCTTCGCTTGCTGCTTTTGAATTGTCCGGGGGGTTTGCTTCGGAATTTCGTGGGGCGTGCGGGACGTGTGGGGCATTTATTTGCCATGTGACCGGGTTTCATACAGAAGAAACATAGTCCTTTTGCTCTGGCTTCCTTCTGCTTTTCGTCCGAAAGCTTGTTGAAGTACATAGCATTTATATCGAATGCTTTCATGTCTTCGTCCACATCGGGTTCCGGTTCCGGTTCAGAGTCTAGTTCCATTTCATGGATCCGATATTTGCGTCTGTATTGAGGCTTGGGACGTCCATGACTATACTTCTTTCTAAAGAAGGTGGAGGGTTTCGAATCCGAGCTATTAGTTCCAAACATTCGTTCCAGTAGGGTTCCATAGTAGCACGTTGTCCTGCTGCTACTGGGTATGGTTCTAGTCGGACAATTTCCTTCCTAATAGACATAGGTAGTCCGTCTTTGAACAGGTTCGAGAGTACAGTGAAATCATTGATGCCAGCGTCTCGGGCTAGACGTTGGAATTCATGCACATAATGTTCCGTTCGCATGCCTTGTGCCTTGAGTTTCTGAAGCTCCTTGAATGCATCTGCAACATAGTCTGCAGAGACAAACTGTTTCTGAAATTCATCTTGGAAGTTTCGCCAAGTATAGTTCCATGGGAGTGCCGGGTTTGCGGTGAGTCTGGCGTTCTGTCCTTGCAAGATGTAGTTCGAAAATGATTCTGCTGCGGGTCCACCATTGCAGAAAGTGAGTGCAAGTCGAACTTTGTCCTGATCTTCAGTGTAACCGGGGGTGAGATAGATGTAGTTCTCCATCATATCTAACCATTTTCGGGCATTCCTGCGGTGTCCATCAAGGTTGAATGGTTTGTTTGCACCATTCCTTCGTTCGGGTTGTTCTGCCATGACGCCTACTGGGGGTGGTGGTGGAGGTGGTGGTGACGGTGGTGGTGACGGAGGTGGAGGTGGAGGATTTCCTGGGGGTAAGCCTGGAGCTGGTGGGTCTTCCAGTGGAGGAGGGGAGGGGTTTGGGTCGTCTCGATCGGGTGAAGGAGGATTAGCCGATTCGGAGCGTCGATCAAGTGGTTGTTCAGGGTCGAGAGGATCGGCGTCTTCGAAATAGTCTAATTCTTCGTCGGTTAATTCTGTCTTTGCTTCTTCTGCTGCTTCTGTTTCTTGAGCTAGTCGGAGCTGTTCAAGCTTATCTAGTATCCGGAGGGCTTCAAGTGTTTCGGATAGGTTGGGTACACCTTTCCCTTTTCCTGTAGGTGTTTCTGTTTCCGTTAAGCGGGATACTCCTTTGCCTTTATCCGCAGTTGCAGAAGTTCCTTCAACCGAAGTAACTGAGGGTGCAGTTAAGGTTCGAGTATGCTTCTCTCGAGTGGGGCTTTCAAGTAACGGATGAGCTGTTTCCTTGGGTTCAGCTTTTACTTGAAGTTCAGTTGGTTTGTGGGGTCGAGATGGTCCGGGGATAGATGTCTCGGGTTTCGAGGAGGATGGAGGAGGTGGTGGTGGGGCAAGAGGGGAGGGTAGAGTAGTGTGTTGTTGAGAAAGAGATGAAGCAGTAAGTCGAGGTGACGATGCAGGAAGGGGGTTGGTTACTACTCGAGGGGAGCTTCGTTGGCTACGAGTTCTTCCTAGTCTTAGTCTTTCTCGTTCTTGCTGAGCTGCAAGTTCTGTTTGATGTCTCTCCTCTGCGTCGTAAGGTTCAATGTTTCTCCAGTTGGAGTTGTATCGTTGATAGAAGTTGGTTTTGTCGGAGTATTTGGAGGGGATGTTAGTCCACTTCTTACTGTGTGCGCTAAAATAAAGGTATGTCTTGACAACACCTTTCTGTCGATACCAGCAGCGTAGTAAGTAGTCAAAGTATGCGTTATCCGGTTGAGATGGTGGTAGTGATAAATGAGTTGTGTCGATTCGAGGGAGGTTGTCCGTTGGTGAGTTCTGGGATGCCAGGTTGTTTACTGGTTAGTTGGAGTTGCAGTATTGCCGTTCAGGTATTGAGCCGGAATGGGGGGTACTGGTGGGATACCAATGGGGGTTACTGGTGGGATGTCAATGGGGGTTACTGGTTCAAATTCTGCTCGGCAACCACAACGATTGATAACAGTTTCAACGTCTACTGCGGATTCAGGCCAGTAACAAATGTGGTCCAGTCGGTAGTGGGTGGTTTCGGATGTTGCGTGGTAGTTGGTTTCCGGGTCAATGTGTGCTGACTGAATGAGGAGTGTTCGAAGGGATTCTGAGCTTCCAATGTACACTCTTCCTTCTGTCCAAAGTAGGTTGCTACGAGTTGACCAGTTGGCGAGTCGTCGGCTTCGGATGAGGAAACTGAGAGAAAGGAAAGTGCTGTCGTAAAGATAGCTCTGTTGAATTCGTTGCACTAGTCCGTTGTTAACCAAGATCAAATAGTTTTCTGAGATCTCTTCGTTCTCAGTGCATCCGGGTTCAATTGGGGTGACTCGAGTTGTGGTGGGAATAAGGTGAGCCAGTTTGCCTTCTGGGGGAGGTAAAACTACTGCGGATTCTTTGTCCGATGCGGCGCAGTCGAGAGGGTCCTGGTGTAGGTGTGTCGGGTCGAGGTGAGGATGTGAATTGAGGGACAGAGGTAGTTCTTCGTTGGATTGGAGGGGGTGAATGAGGTTGAGGGATTCTCTGATGTACAGGTGTTTCGTGAGGTCTATGCCTGTTATGTTCTGCTATGAGGCTTGAGTAGAACTGTTGTGGGTCTTCAGAGGTGGAGAGTTCGGAGCTGAGATAAGTTTCCTGTGTAGGTTCTTGTTCTAATCGAGGGGCAGTGATGTATCGGATAGCCGGTAGGTTGAGATCGTTGTTACTATCGGTTGGGGTGCCGTTTCGATAAGATGAAGCTTCTTGTTCAGGTTGCTCGTCTGAGTGATCAAGGTTGGATGGGTCGTGTGGGGGTGTATTGTTTTCGGGTACAAATATGTCTAGAATCTGAATGGGGTCTAGAATAATGATCCGGGTCACGTTGTTCCACAATCGTTCCGTATTATCGGCAAAAGTTATTTGGATCCTCAGGTTGGGCAGTTCCTTGGGTGATTAACCCTTTGAGCTACTTGTTGTTACACACAAGAGGGTATGGTGGCTCTCTCCTTGTATGCTCGTCCGGTATTCTTCTTCGGTTCGCTGGATAACAGACTATTCCTTAGTCGTGTTCACCGGTATTTCAGTCGTCAACAAGTGAAGCAATCCTCTTCTGGGACAATCGCCTATAGGCGTAGCAGTTTCTCTGGTGTATCAGACCTTTCCTCTGCTTGCTTTCTTCTCTTCAAGTTACCCTGGCGTGGCTCGGCTTTCTGATTGGGTCGCTAACCTCTTATCCTGCGTATGCCAACCAAAATGTAACAAGGACCGTTAATTCTGGGCGTGAACCTGCTTAGTACGTTGGATCGGTTCCTGGTGCTGTGTAGGGGTTACACAATACAGTTGTGTATCAATAATATGTCGTTCGAGTTCCTTCGTTCCTAGTTTGAAGGTTAGTAGACAATGGCCAGTCGTTTACTTCCTTGCAAGTATTCCGGATTGGTTCTCGTAGGGGTTGATTGTTTAATTCCAGTTGTTGGAAAGGGAGGTCAAGTGAAGGTAGTCTTGGCTGCTTTCCAAGTTAAGGAAAGAAGTCAATCCTAATTGTTACGTTCACGGCTTCGGTAGACTTATCAGGGTAATGATAAGTGACAAAAGCGTTGTTTAGTGAACAAACAAGGTTGAGCAAAGAGTTGGCGCTTTAACGAGGCTCTCTTATGCTCGGAAGTCGTGGGTGAACAGAGTCTTTGGTACGATGGTGCAAAAGACTATAGGAGGATTGACATAAGTGTCATCCAGAGGCGTCTATGTACATGCCTTATATACTGTAGAGAGAACAATAGATAAAGAGAATAATACATTGGGCTAACTTGGGCTAAGTTGAGGCATCTCGGGGCATCGTGAGGCAAGAAGCGTTACATGGGGCAACTTGGGGCAAGAAGCATCGAGTGAGGCTACGGAGGGCAAGAAGAAATGAGAGGGGCACAGTAAGGCATGTTGAGGCATAATGGGGCCCACTGGGGCATCGAAGGTAAAAGGTTAAAAGGCTAAATGGTAAAGTCACGGAAGGTCACGTAGGTTAAATAGAGGGAGGGCCGTATGCGGTAACGGAATAAATAGAGGCCAAATAAGGGCACGCATGCTTGATGCATAACAACGCGATGAGTTTCAATCCGGTTCAGTGGCATTCCATTATGTTCCGGGCTCGGAGAACGTTGCAGACATTTTCACCAAGCCATTACCTCCCACATTGCACATCAAGTATCTCAAAGCTCTCGGACTGTCTTAAATTCCTTTCACATACATTTCTCGCTGAGGGGGAGTGTTGAGGAACGGTCTATTATGTTTATTTCTTTATCAAGTATTATATTATGTCAGCTCGAAATCCTGTATCAGTCTCATCCGGCATATTCCGGATGAGGCTGGCTAGAGTATATCACACTCGCCGTATCATGTATGCCACCTCAGTTCTTCTACCACGAACTGAGGTGAGCACATTAGTATTTTCTCTATCTCTCCTTCTCTTATTCACATAAACTAGTGTCTTTATTTTAGGTACATACATTGCAAATATACAGTTCTTCTACCACGAACTGAGTGTCTTTATTTTAGATTTCTATAATAACATCGGGAAGGCTTCTCGTGGTTCCCCTGTCTAGATTTGCTGATTTTGGTGCCGGTCTCCTATCAATCCTAACATTACTTCGCTAATGCATATCTTGGCTAAATCCAGTTATAAATGGATTATGTAGTAAATAAAGCGAATAACTAAATCACTAATTCTAATCATACAGCTCATAATACATCGCGAACAAAACTTAATGTACCCAATGACGCGGAGATAACATCTAGAACTCTCCTACTCTCCTCCACCTGTGCCCCACGAAGCCTTTCCAGTGAATCGCGGAGCTCCGGGTTTTCCACGAATACATCGCTGTGCATACGTAGCAGCACGCCCATGAACGTCTGTACGGCATCAAAGTCCCTGTGCGCGCGAAGGCGGCGTACGAGCGCATTGATGAATGTACTGAGCCCTTCAAGGGAGACGAGCGCTCGCAGCTCGAGGTCAATTGCAGCCGGTGTGAGTGTCTTCACATAGCTGAACAATGATTCGTCTGTCCGAACGCACGTCAATCAGTGCCCGTATTGTGAGTTTAACATTAAGCAACGCCACGTACAGTCTCCCTCGGGATCCTCGGAGGCCAGTTTCTTGTAGAACATACTCTCGGCCTGCGATGCACCAGACTCCAAAAGTCTACTAGGCTTTTGTTTCTTGCCATTCTCCTCTGAATCTAAGTCTCCTTTTTGTGTAACGGCAAACCGGTGTTCGACTCCTGGTAGGGTAGGCAGGAAGAAGGGCGCTTTCTCCGGTGCTTTGGGCGGCTCCTTCGGCTTGTTGCGTTGCTATATTTATGGATACAGCCATCGGTCAGTTTAATGGATGGGCGCTGACGTGCTGACTGCGAGCGGATACGTACTTGAATGACTTCGAGATTAAGAAGAGTCTGCCACCTTGATCGGGGGAGGAGGGTGAGCGTGATAAGATCACCGCCAAGTTGCGATGGTGTAGAGAACGCATCAGGGGGTTCTTCGAGAGTAAGGGATTGAATTGCCTCCAACGCTAAATATTGATGTTTGTAAACAGCAAGGATCAACGGAGAAGTATTGTCCCTACCTTCATCTTCAGCTGATCCTTGTATTGAAGGCAATGCGACGTCGGCGACATCCTCGTCAACGATGCCTTGCAAAGACACATCAGTGTATTGAGCTCTGTTCGCCCTGGTTCATGTATTATTAACCGGTCGTAAAGAGTAGACTTATGAAGAGACGTACCATAAGTAAACGCCGACGCTGTCCACATGAGAGGTTGCCAAAAAGTCATTGGTCGGGGAAAAGCTGATGCTTGTGGCCACACTGGACGTACGGAAGGCATCGATCAGTCGACCCGTAGGGATATCAAAAGTCCGTATAATTGAGTCAAGTGATGTTGCAATCAACCACCGCGAATCTGCCGAAAATGCCTGGAGAAGACAATTTTAACAACTATGTTTCATCTTGAATTGCACGAAACTAACGATGTCGAGTATATTACCCTTGAAACCGCCCATCTCACGAACTATCCGTCTTGTCTCGATGTCAACTATGCGAACCACAAGGTCATCACACACGACAGCGAGTAAGCCGCTATCTCGTTGTAATAAGATTGATGAACAACTGGTAGGTAGGACGACAGTGTGCTCGAGGTTTGTTGTGTGGAAATCGAAGAACTGGGTTAAATATGTAAGTAGGTATTGTAGTTTTGATATTGACGAGTTATGCTTACGTTTATAGTCCCGTCGTATGTGCTAGCAATGACTAACGTATTTAGCGAATCTGTTTCCAGACCACTGACGGTCCGTTCTCTTTCTGACGCCCCAAAGCGTTCCGCAATTTCCGGAGGTCGAAGTCCAACGTCAAAGGTCTTTCTTCGAATGCCGGACTGCATGTTCCACATCTGAATAGTGCCCGTGGATGAACCAGCAAGGCCAAAGTTACCACATGCAGAGATACAGACAGCCTATATCAAACTTGGATGAGCAGGAATATCTTCAAGTCGTTAGGTGAAACTCACCCGGACGGAGCCTGCAGACGCTTTTCTTCTTTTATCTTTCTCCGGTATGCTGTCATTGAGTTTAAGCACCCATTTTCCCAGTTTCTTTTCGCGTACTGTCCACGTCCGAGCAACGCTCTCCTGTTTATGGGCAGAAAGAACGTCATCCCAGTCTTTTGAGCGAGTAGTCGAAAAAGATAGGTGAGTGATAGGAGGGAATTTTAGGTTTGAGATGGGAACGGAGAGGGAGGTCGCTTTTTTCGCTATCGGGCCTTGAGATAGCTCAAAGCTTCTTGAATCCCGGACGACAGAAGTACATCTAAGGCTTCGGTCTCGCGACGCTGTAAGGAGTTGTTTACCATCTTCGCCATAATATCGGATGAGGTGTGGCGGTTCGTGGTGTCCAGAGCGGAATTTTAAGATGCGCGGTGGTGCAGTCGGTGATTCGAAAAACCATTGCTAAATAGGAGAAATTAGATCTCGGTAGCACATACCAATATGGACCGCCTACTTTCACGCTATTATCCTCACCAGAGCTAACAAGCACAGGTTGGCCAGGTACCCATTCAATGGCGCTTACAGCACGATCATGGGCACCTCTGATAATGTGGATCAGACGACCGTTGTTATTCAAGTCCCAAAGAGCTATATGACCACTTGAGGATGCACTAGCAAGCACGGATTGTCCATCTGCATTCACATATTCTCATAAGTCAGCTTTAGGTTCCCTTTGAGACAATTTGAACATACCACTTCTGAATGACAGACTCCTTATTGTTCCGCCATCCATGAAAATGCGCATTAGCCGCTCATCTGCTCTGATGTCGTAGATCGATATTTCACCATTCGAAAACCCGATCGCGACAACGTCAATCGCAGGTGATTGGACAAGAGAGGTTATAGCGCAGGGACTGTTTTTTTCAATGCTATCTCGTAGACGGGAAGTATCAAATTTGTGGATGCAAGTTCTGCGATGGAGCCAAAATAAAAGTATGTCTGCAAATGTTTGAATAAAACCCGAAATGATTACTCACTGTGTCCGGATATTCCACAATTGCATGTTCCCCTCACTGCTCGCCACTAGCACCTTATTTAGATAGGTCACGGGGTGGAGGACTGAAGTTGCAGTGAAGCCGTTTTCAAACTCTAAAGAGCTGGCAAGCTCTTAAATTCGATGGAGTCAGTCAGGTTTATTCAATAAAACATAGTGATCCTTCTCACCCATGGTCGCCATATCCCATATTAGCATTCTAGAACCATCCTCTGTCAGAGCTAACAGTTGCTCTCCGAAGACCACAATTGAAGATAGATTCTTTCCAAGTGGGTTAGTCACTCTTCCGACCTAGATCGACCATGTTCAGCATAAACTAGCATTCGAGCTGCGACAGGGCACTCACCTCCTTTCCCCGTAAGTATTTGATAGCATGTGATCCTGAAGATGCCCAGACAGCATCTCCATTCATAGCAAGGCATGCAATAGGGTCAGCAGCACTAGGACCTAACGCATTCGCTATGTCAATTGGATCTTAGATTCAAAGAAAGTTTCCAGACGAACCGACAAAAAGAAGTGTCATTTTGCCCCCCTCCCACATTGCCCAAGAGCTCCCCAAGCATGTCAATACATGTATCCGAGGCCCATCCGTCGCGCCTTTGAACGACCGAGTCTGAAGCACGAATGGGACATGGTTTGTGATGAGTCCCAAAGCTCTGAAAGGTGCGAAAAGCCGTGCAGGTGATGTTTTTGAGGTATTAGTTACACCTTTCTCTGTCCTTTTGCGCTTAGTTGGTGGTGCGCCACGTTCGTGCACTATAGTTGAGCCCATGTCAAGCGCAACTTTGAAAAGAAGGTTACCAGAACTCAGAAGTGCAAGACCAAAATTTAGAGACAGCGTGGGATTCCGCCGTCACTGGCACCGTGGTCACTGCCGTGTCGACAGTTGACTGTTGCACAATTTCGTCCACTCACCAGAAGAAAATTATAGCCTATACGACGGTCCAAAGATGTCGAAGCCGACTGTCCTTGAGCTACCGACGATGACGATGCAGACTTTAATTATTTCATCGTTATCATTGGCCATTCTGATCATTGCTGGTAAGCTTTATCGCTTCAACCTACACTCGATTTCTGGTCGTTAATTGCTCTGCTTCATAGTGATAATCCTTATAGCTCGCTCGAAGGCAAAGTCCAAAGGAAATGTGGTACTGCTTCTTGGGGATGAAGATGCAGGCAAGACTGCAGTTTTGACTACAGTATGACAATTAACAACTTAATATGAATGAATAACGTATTGTTTCTCAGTTAATATACGATCAAACACTGCCGACACATACTTCGTTGCAAGTAAATAATTGCTTACTTCCGCCGACGGGGTCGAAGAAGCAGCTACACGTTGTGGACGTCCCGGGCCATCCACGACTTCGCGACTCCTTCAAGAACTACATCCAGGACGCGAAAGCTGTCGTGTTTGTAGTGGATGTGAGTACGATAACAAGGAATGGGAGCGAGATAGCAGAGTATGTGCATTCACCCTAGTGGATTTGATATACTTACGAATATGACATCTGGTATTCAGACACCTTCACAACGTTCTTCATGCCTTAACTTCCCTCCCTGCAACGCGCACATTACCACCATTAACTATTCTCGCACATAAATCAGATCTTCTTCCTTCCTCAGGCACTTTATCACAAGACAAGTCAGCGCTCGCGATCTCCCGTGTACGTACCGTCCTGGAACGTGAACTGGAGAAACGGCGTGCAGCACAGTCTGGAGGAGTTGGCGTGGAGGGGCTAGGTGCTGAAGGTGAAGGAACTGAGCTAGGTGGACTTGATTGCCGTACGGGGACGTTCAAATTTGCAGAGTGGGAGGGCGGCGAAGTTCACTTCCTGGCAAGCTGGGTGAAAGTTGGGAGCCAGCCGGTTGAGAAGCACGAGAGGGAGAAAAGCAACGAAGAAGTGGATGGTCTAGATGATCTCAGACTGTGGCTAGATGATCTGCCTTAGCTTTACCTCGTCTCGTACGTTTCTTAAGATTTGTTCCTTTTCATCGATACATGTATGATAATCAACGCTAATGCCCACTACGCACGCGATCTGCTGAGAAATGTGAAACAAGTGAGATTCCATTGCATTCGACTCGTCAAAGGTTTTGTACTAATGAATATTGAGTAGCGTATCGCATCCATGGTCTTCCAGTGTACCTGAACATGTTCAACCGAACGTGCGTGCCGGCAATTTACGTGTATAAAGCAGCGCATAGGACGTTCCCAGCTTTGTTCATGTCCGCCTTCGGAGGCATGTTAATGACGTTCTCCGGGTATGTTTATTCAAAATATATGGTCCGTAAACGTTTAAATGATACTGAAGACAAAGATAATACGCCGTAAAGTATCTCAGTCGTTGTAGTTGGGCGTGAATTGCGGAGCGCGTAACTTCAAGCAAGTGAATTCAAACAGTCTGATTAGTCATCGAGTAGTGTGCACAACCCGCCGGCCGACCAAAACGCAGAATGTCGGCAAACTGTACCTTCCAAGTCACTCAGTTTATTGTCCCCTTCGGGGTGACATACGAAAAAATTGGAACGATACAGAGAAGATTAGCATGGCCCCTGCACAAGGATGACACGCTTTTCAGAGTGGAATGTACTTCGGTACACAATATTTATTGCCTCGTTTTGCTATAAAGTGTCTTTTTAAGTTTTTTTATCCTTTTTTATAAGTATCGGAATTTATAAGTATCGGAATGTATGTATGTATTCCATTCTACTACTAAAAGTCGTCTGCTCAGTCAGACTGATATGTTTGTTGAATTTGGTTGGACTTGGATGGTTCAAGTTTTCCCACACTAGGGGTAGTAACTTGAATGACACAGGGAAGCTAACTTGAATATCGACCACTATCTTGCAGTACTTTACATCATGCAGAGAGATGCATTTCAATCTACTCGTATCTCTCTGCCCCAACATGAGTCTGCCTTGGAAATCTGGTGCAATCTGACAACTCAAGGGCTGATGCAGACCTGATGTGTAGTACAAGCCAGTCCGTAAGTAATTCTTGTCCTTTACTATGATTTTGGACGCTTCTACAACTCACATGTGTTTCTAGTCCATCGGGAAGCACTTTAAGCCCACAAGCTGCACTTGGACAACAAGATTTGATTCCTAAGCCTGGATTGCAGGTTTGACCTAAACAGTCGACCTGCGGAATACCGTAGCAATAATAAGACAGCTCCAAGTGAATGCCATTGCGAGGATTGCCTCTGAAAGTCCCATGACTAGTTCTTAGGTTCAATTGTGAGTTTTAAAAAAAAAGAGATTTGTAGATTGTTCTCTTACTTGTGCGAGGTCCAAGGCTTAAATTCTTACCTCTCGTGCCGTGGCCTTCTATCTTATATACACATCTAAAGTCTGTCGTGCCGGCATCGGACGCCTTCTAGATGTCCAGTCTGACATTAATTCTGAAGTCGGGAAGCTTGTAAGGGCCGTATTGACATGACCGCAGCTGATGGACATCAACTATCAGTACTTCGGCAATGGCATTCGAAATTGTTGGTACAGATCTCGAAGGTATATACATATACATCTGATGTGGTAGCATTGATTTTTACTGACACTCTTCATCTATCGTTCTAGTGAGCACTTGCTTCGTTTCCGGTACTTATGATGGGCCCAAACCAGTGTTGCGAACAAAGGCACGATGTCCCATTCCATAACAACATCATCTGTCTTTTAAATCAACTACCTCAACTCGATGTTCTAACTTCAGCCACTTTACGCCGAACAAACACTTCATCCGCCACAAGTCTACTCCGTAATTAGCACATTACAGATACAAGCGCGGATCAAGATAAACTTACGGAGAACTCAAATCCATGCGCACCTTCTTGTGGCTCACACATCGTGCCCGGGCAGCAAGCGTCGGGATCGCTCAGAATGCACATTTGCCCAAAACAAACCGGTGGTGTGATGGCACAACGGACCGGAATGGCGAGACTGTACCAAATGAAAGCCGCGGCGAGAAGTATGTTCATGACCTCTTTTCCTGGCAGGCTTTCACAATAAGTTCCAGTGATTTTACTGATTACACTTTTTTTCACCTACTTTCTGAAGGATCAAGCAAGAGTCAGTTCCTGTTTTTCCCAAGCAAGATCACCACTCTTATATGTGCATCTCAAGGCTCTCACCATGCCTAGTTTAAATTGAGGTATGAATATAGATGTCAAGACTGACGTTCTTTCCCATGTCAAACAGACAGCTGCCTATGGGCGATATTGAATGACATTCAATGGCGATGGAGCTCATCGGCTTCTGAGACGACCCTTCCTCATTGCGATCGAAGTCAGATATCGCACATCTTTAGATTGTGCAAACGATATTGGTGAGCATAGCAGTTTATGACAAAACATTCATTGCATTTCCGCTGATGATAACAAAAGGTATACTACAAATATGCTACATGGTCCATTACTTTTGAGTAGTGGAAAATCACCGCTGCCAGGGACGTTGGCATTTACGAGATGGTGATCCGCTTTGCTTCCTGTTCCTGAGATGTCTTTGGGTACGTGACAGTCAAGACACCATTCTCCATCGATGCCTTGATGTCCTCATGCTTTGTACCCTGCGGAACAGGCACAGCGCGAGAAAACTTGCCGCTCCTGCGCTCCTTGACGACGAAGCCGTTCTCCTCCTTCTCGTTGGAGAAGTTGGCCTCTCCGGAGACGACAAGTCGGTTGTTCTGGAGGTCGATCGTCACGTCCTCCTTCTTCAAGCCAGGGAGCTCGAAGGTCGCGGTGATGAGGTTGTTCTCCGCGGATTCGTGGACGTCAATCCTAATAGAGAGCCAGTCAGTCCACTGTCCAGTACGTACAGAAAAGACGGAGCCTGCATACCTTGGTGCGAAGGACCTCGATTCTGAACGCTCAACTTGGCCGTTGCCACGGCGCCGTGACGATCTGCGCTCGGTGGGCCAGTCAAGTGTTCCGACCGCCTCATCGAAGAGGCGGTTCACATCGTCGAATGAGAAGAAGGGCTCGTGGAAGTAGGTTTGGAGAGCCATTAGTAGTAGTAGTGAGTTCGATGTGAGAGTAGTAGTGTTTATGTTGTAAGTGTTTTGTGAGTTGTTTAACTTCTGAGGAATGCTGCCTGCCCTCGAGCGCTCTTTAATACCTTTGTGCTTCGAATTTTCTCGAAACGATATGCGTCACTTTCGACCTTACTTGTGTTCCACTGTGGGCTCATGTGTTGTCGTATGTTCTAGACGGATCCAGGTCGAATCTGATCTCTCCGAATATGATAATTTTTCTTTCTATTTTCGGTAACTAGTAACTTCCGGAAATTACCGTATTCAAGAGATTTACGATGCTTAGTCATCGTCTGCGTGAAAGTTGAATGGCGGCTGGCCTGCCGAAGTTCAGCTTTTTTGCATTGCCCTCATATGACCTCAGACACGAGCTCGTTCCTTCCTAGAATTCTGTCCGTCTTCTACGCCGTCTTTCATGATGTTGGAGGAACGGATATTGTGTATCAAGTCCCAGAGGGACTTATTGCGACATCGCAAGCAACATCGAGCATGAATGGCGCATCCGCATCTCCAGGCTTTAGGTCACTGTCATCAGACGCATCTATAGGGAAGCCAAGGTCGGGTAGTCCAGGAGAGACAGGCCCATCCCGTGCGTCCAGCTCGTCAAGAAACTCGTTGTTGGCATACTCTCGTGAAACAATGTCGTCGTACAATAAGCGATCATCGTCTTCTCAACGATACCTATTCAAATTTGAGGATATTTCACGCTATGTGATACCGCATAGCGCTCTATGTGGTAGACTTGTGACATGTGCCACTCGGAGACATAGGATTATTGGATTTCCGGTCGAGTTATTCAACTCTAAACGATATACACGCAACTTCTTTCGATATAACGTATGCTTCGTCTTCGAACGAACGGCAGACTTGAGCTGTTATGAGCCTATTGTGCGGAAGATTGGGAGAGTTTTGACGGCATGTGAGGTTTGTCCTTAAGCTACTTTGATCTTTGACATACTACAAAACTCAAGCACAAAAACAAGGAAGAGTCGTCCTTCCTTTCTTCCCCAGGGACATCCTACACCATCCACGCGATCTTAGAACAGCTATATGAAGACTTAAATTCGTACTCAGAGACATCCATTCCTATTGACAAGTTCAACTCTATAGAATTGAAAATCTTCCCCTTTTATCCAAATCCACCTGAAGTTCACGATTGGCAAGTACCTGTCGCTCTCATAAATCTGAAGAAACGGATGGAAGATAACTGGGACCTGACCATGGCCAAGGTATGATTCCCCTCTATTCGAAAATGCTAGTCTAATGACCTAAAGGTGTGTGGATATATTGACGGTACCAATCATGTCAGCCGTATCGCCTACTTGGCAGACTGTGATTTGGAGCTGACGCGTAAGGCCATTCGGCACCTCCTGTTCGTCGATCTCTATTACAACTGTGCATGATCTGACTTCTAACCTAGATACTATCAAGTTATAATGATGATTGATATATTCCAGTTCAGTAATATGTACACGCTCTGTCGATCTATTCAGTGGCTCGCAGATGAAGTGCACGTACAAAAGGAGTGTGGTCCATATGTCACAAGAGCAGGTTTGACATTTCGGCGCTTCATCGTTAGAAACGATTTGACAGATCATTTTACTCTCGTAGATGCGATGATTTCGGAGTGGCCAGAGCTTCTACATCTGTACTCGCGTCTAAAACCAGGAATCACTGTTTACGAATGGATGGAACGCTATGATACTCATCGGCACGGAATCGACCCACGTCGGTTCGTGAGCTTTGGAGTCATCAAGGTCGGCAATGTATATTGAACCCAAGGTACTGGATACTGAGCTTTTACCCAGGGTTTCTTACGAAGAGTCCATCGGTGGCCCGTTCTCCTTCCTGCGTCTCCCACTGAAAAGGAAAGAGACAACAGGAGACTATCACCTACTCTTGGCCGCAAACGCGGAAAAAGCCTAAACATGACTACAGTCCCCATTCTTTCAGCTACTAGTTCCGGAGCATCCACGCCTACTCTTGCAGAAGCCTCTGTCGTCCCCGCCGGACTATCATACACATCACAGTCGAGCGCGGTGCATGGGCTAACTCGATACCTTCCGACACAAGGCGATGAACGGACGGTCACGAGTCCTACACGAAGGGCTAGTGTGGCTGAGAAATATTTGGAGCAGTTTAGAAGAGAGATCGACAACGTTACACCACCAAACGCACCTTCGCCAACGATCGTCACTTCCCCTCGCCTGCAGCAGCGTCTGTCTGCTCGGGGCTCCGGAAAATCGACCGAGAGTGGCATGCAGAGACGACATTCTCTTGTACAACCTTCCATGACATACGCCGCGGTCGCCTCTCTCAACTCTCAAAATGTACGAAACTCAATTGGCGCACTTTATTCTTCGACGGATGGAGCTTCGAGCAACGCCACACTAGCAGATTTTGGAGGCGGAGAAGGGTCTGGGAGTGGCGTATCAACACCGACTCGTCCTCGTGTCTCACGATCGCCCACCTCGTTCACTTCCGCACTCCCAGGAGCGGGTCTGCCAGGCTCTGGGTCCGGTTCAGGAATCATGCTACCTGTCCCTTCCGGACTGAAGGATCTACTCGACGGGACTCGCCATACTGACGAGTTGGGTGTGACGTTTGAGATCGGATGGCCCACTTTAGAGAGATACCTAGTCACGATAGGGGGAGGAAAAGGTGATGGAGACTTCGGCAGAGTGCAAATAATCTTTCGTTGAGCGCGCTGCATCTTCATTTATCGAATGTGTATCGTACAATTCATCCACAAATTTTGTTTATGCATTAACGTATTATTTAAGTGAGTGTTGATATTTTGGCTTCGTACTCTTTTGAACTTAAGGGCTTGCTTGTAGATCCATCCTCTGCAAACTTGCTCGTCGCGTGCAATGACTACGTATTCTCACCATTACTGGCATACTCTCAATGATCATAAGATTTAAACCGCTAACGAGAATCTATCGAAATCTGGCAATTGAGCAAAAGCGATTGATTCACAGAGTGCCTTCATCCAGCACTTCACTTTTGTCTTTGTTAACTGAAGGTCATAAAGCTTCGGACCCTCTCTCTACCAGAGCTCACACATCCCTCTCCTACAACCGACATTTATAATAATGCGTGCAATCGGACCTGGAACAAGTGAACGATCCGAAAATCAAGCTATTGACAATTGGTAGTCTACACGTTTAATGTGATGTTTGTGTTAAAGGTATTCGGCGACTCTCTTCTGGACGTATCTAAGCTAATGACCGGTTTCAGAAGTCGGGGTGGGTGGTAGCTGCTGGGTCAAATGGAAGTGATTCCGTGCAGGTTATCTCGTCGGCGAAGGTCGTACACTCCAGTGTCGGGAACTGCGGCTCCCGAGCCTCCACCATCGCTTCCCAATTAGTACCGGCATTGGCGAGTGCTACATGGACTGATGCAAGATAAAACTTAATCAGAGACGCGAACTCGATATATTCAAGAAATGTACTTGCCACTACCAAGTAGTAGAACGAGGATTAGCAATTTCCGGGAGAGCTCTGCGAATAGCATGGTGCTTCGACGACTGGAAGAATGCATGTACATTTCCTGGGAGAGGGCCCTTTTATAAGGCGCAGAGTAGTATACCCGCGTCGCAGGTCAGCCATGGAGAAAGGGGCTGTTTGCCACTGTCATTTGTTGGTTATAATTGTCAACAAGCCGCCTGCCAGAACTGACCTGGGAACCACTGGTGGTGCGTTTATATCTGGTTTTTGGTCCCTATCTGTCAGCACTGAAATAAAACTTCAAAAGCTACGTAACGACGTACGCGAGGGCAATGCGAATGTGTGTCTCCAGCTCAGGCTTGAACGTACGCCGTTGTTTCCGTATCGCGATTTTCAGCAGAACGCCGTATATGTAATTAGGGTGCGTGTTCGTACGACCTCCTTTCCCGTACTCGTATCTCTTCTGATCCACGACTCTAGAAGTATCATTGCCTGTCCTTGATGATACAAAGTACATATTCAAAATAGATGTTTCCATCATGTCAGCGCTGAGAGGTCAAGTTGACAGCTGAACAAAGGGCTGATACTTGAGTGGATTTAGGTAACAGGCTATCTCTCGCTGGTGGCCCTTGTGTGAACCATGTATGTATCAAGGCTTCAATTTTATTCGACTAGATATTGTTCCTCGGTGGGTTGAGCTCACTTAGGCTGTATGTGCTTTCTTCACCCTCTAACAATAGCTCGGAAGGAAGGCAAGTCAGCTTCTCTGTTAACTGCGAGTTAATCAACTCACATACACATGTCAGCTTCCTACAGTCTAGACGATTCAATATTGACTTCGGGGCACTATTGACCCGAGCGCAACGGAGGATGGTTGAAACGGCTGAAGGATCGGAGTTCCGGTGGGCGTACCGTGGGCCATTCATCCCGTCTTCTGATAGATTATCTCTATCATCCCACACATGTAAGCCACAAGATTATGCTTGACTGGGAAATTCGACACTTCTGATCATTAATTAACGCGAAGCAACAGTTAGCTTCAGTTCCACTTCGTATGCGAACGTAACATCAAGTTGCGTAAGGTGTTGTGAATCCAGTACCCGTATCTACTCATCTGGCTTACTGTCAAAATTTCCGGTCTGTTTCCATCAGTGCCGGGATGTAGACCGCGATGGTGATAATGTCTTCATCTTTCTCGGTGTGCAGGTGCTCATACTCTGCTGGTGGGCTGTCAAATAATTTGAAGGAAGTAAGTGCGCACGATTATTGCATCATAATTCGAATATGTATTTATTCCAATTATTCTTGCCTTTTGTCTCCCCTAGCACACTGGTACGTACTTTCTCCCATCGCAAGCATTTAAATGACCCAGAAGTAGCATCTTAGTTGCGCATCTCATTGAAGTAAAGAATCCAGTGCACTACAATGATATTGTCAATGAATGGCAAGGATCTTCTAGTGAATCGTGTCTTGCTGATGATGTTCGTATGTTTTCCTTTGCTATGGGCGCCAGGTAGATCCATCATACCCCACACTGTACAATCAGTTTGTTGGGCTTGATGTGGGGGAGAATGTTGCCTCAAAATCACCCTGCTCTAATCACATCAGCAGAAATCTTCTCTCCGTTCAGTACGTTCAGTAACTCATTCAGCTTGAAGAGTGTTGAAGGAATGACCGGGCCTTACTATGAAATTCGCTTAACAGGATTGGACGTGCTCTTCGATTTCTGCCCTTTCGTGTTTTTTCTTTCTTTTGACATTTGGATGGCATTTGTTGGTCCGTCGTATACTCACCTATATCAAGGCATCCCTAGACTTGAAACTGTCGCAGGGCAGCATGAGCGCGAACTTTATCCAAGCTTCTCGTCTATCCGGTCAGTAATAAAGATGCCCCGATTAGCCGATGACCTTGCTTTAGCGGCTCCGAGCTCTCAGCCCAAGATCCAGGGCTTATCGGGATGAAGATGTCATCATAATCAAATCTTATTGAAGATCGCATACTTGCTTCCCGGACACATCGGTACCTGATCAATCGCACTTTTCCTGCTACTGTGATGGGCTCCACGGAAGACGACAAATTCCATGAATAGAATGATGCTCTTGTACAGCCATTCGACACTGACGCCGCGCCAGAGAAGTACCAGTGTATAATGATGACGGCTAGAATGCATCATGAACTATATCCTACGAAGGTCCTCTTTAGCGTTCAGACTGTTCGGAGCACACTATCATTTGATTTGATACATACTGTAAATGCCCTTTTAAACGTCTTGAAGAGACGACTCGGAAAACACGCCCAACTATGGATCCCACATACCCGCTTGTCCCAATCGTCAACTTCCTTGGTTTCATCTTTGCTCTTGTACCTTTGGCGACCAATGTATTCAATGCTGCAAACTCTGCTATCTGTATCTACGCGATGTGGATCTCCGTTTTGTGCTTCGACCGTGGCCTAAACGCTGTCCTTTGGAGAGACAACGTCGATAATCGGGCACCTGTGTGGTGTGATATCAGTGCGTAGTCTATCGAGGTTATGTGACTGAAAAAGGACTGACTTATTCCAGCATCTCATATCTCGGTATGCTCATTCACTGCCATTACTGGTTGTTCTTTGGCAATATCTCGTCGCCTTTACAAGATCACCAGTCACCGGAACAACCGTTTCACACAATACGTACGCAATTGATTTGTCGACATGAAAATGCATTCAAGTAATTGGTCGTTAGGCTCGTAACGACATTATCGGCGACTGCATTTTGTGCTGTGGCCTGCCTCTGCTCTCTGCGGCTTTATGTGAGTACTCGCTTCATGTTCAACATTAATGTTGTCGTTAACTTTGGCGTGTCCATTTTCACTACAAGACTACATTGTGCAAGGAGTACGTTTTGAGATTTGGGAAGAGACGGGATGCGAAGAGTATATTTACCCTTCGGGTGTGGCTATTTTGCTTGTTTTTGCGCCACCGCTAGTTCTATGCGCATTGTGCTTAGCATATTACATCCGTGAGCCTGTATCAACTCTCCTTTTGCGTTCTCCACTCATCGACTGCAGCGGCCTTGATTTGGACATTCTACGCTCAAAGGCGGGAAATCGACGCCTTTTTAGTTGGGAACAGGCTTCTCAGCCGCAACCACTACTTCCGTATCTTGACTATGGAAGTCGTCATCCTGGTCAACATGGTCGCCGCACTTGTCATGATTGCTTTTGACGTCAGGTTGTTTGCAAATCTGCCAGGTGGTCTTCAATTCTGGCCTGGCTGGAAAGAAATTCATACAGATTGGCAACCAATTTCTATTACGGTTAGCGAATGGGATACGTCAAGTTGGAACCGCTTTGCTACTCGGTGGAACGAGTGGATTAATCCTATTTTCGCCTTCATCTTCTTCATCGTTTTTGGATTGTCGAACCCAGCGAGAGCCAAGTATCGCCGTGCACTCTCGTCGATCCCGAGATTGTCTCTTCCGTACCGTAGTTCTCAGCTTCTGAAAGACGAGAGTCAGCCGCAAGTCATACTTCTGGCTCCAGGTGGTTCGAGCTTCTCTTCGATCACTACGAAGTGCGTTGTTTTGTCAGACATCCAGACGGACGCTGAGAACTCATGCTCATCTATTGCCCGCAGACCATCAGCTACATTTCACGAAAGTGTGACGATTAAAGTCGAGAAGCACGTGGAGACTCACTATGAAACAGCCGTGATCGACATCGAAAAGGATCAAGAGGCCCATAATCCCCAGCGCGCTGAGGATATTCAATCCGTTGTGTAATGACTTCCACAACACAGAATTCGGTTCGTAACATACTAACTGATCTCCATTATCCTTTGGTTTTACTTAAAAAGCAAAATGTATACGTTGCCTTGAATATCGTTGTATTAGTATATGTACGTGGCGGTATGAAATGTACACAGCAAATAAATAACGAGTTGTTAACAAAATGGGTGTGCCCCTTTACGCGATTGTACGATTGGCGTTGACGTAGCCTGTGCCGAAGCAGGAGAAAACGAGTTGCGTTGATGTCGGATCGTCGCTGTTTGCTGGGACAATTTTAAAGGAGGTTCCGAAGAAGTCCCGAACATCTCGTAGAAATTGAACGCTAAACAACCAAAATGTTATTATTTTCTTAAACGACGAAGGTAGTACAGCTTACGTTCGTGCAGTCGGTTCACCCATGCGACACCGTCCTATGTCTTCGCTACCAAGGACCATAAACAGCAAGACGAAAATCTGGTGCTCTCGATCGACACAGCCACCTTTCTCAATTTCAGACAGCAATGTCCGGGAAGCAAGAAGAGCTGTATCTTCAGGCGTACCCCCTGGTATCGAGACAGCTTCGGAGCAATGAATGGCACCTGTCGTCGATTCGGCTAGGAGGGATAGAGCGTATCCGGGCGATCTACATGTCAAAAAAAGTCATTGGGGACGTATTTCATATACAAGAGAAATGCCTTACTTTCCGCTGTCTTCGCCCTTGTACACGTCTGAGTATAAGTAAATGTCGGGGATATAGCGATTGAGGACCGACCGCGCGGTGTCGATCATACGATTTGATATCTGAGGACTGACACGAACAGCGTGCCTGCGGATGTGTGGACGTTATGGGGACTGAGAAGAAAAAGAGATTACAGTCAACTCACGCGATACCCCTTATCCGTTTTATTTTGCCCGGGTCCACAAAGTTCAAGGTTTTAACTTGTTTGACTATAGGACAGAGAAACTGGACTTCGCCACCTCCCAGAGGCGGAGATCCTCGTTTCTTAATCTGATGCGCAGATAGCATGAGCGCCAGAGACGAAGATTAGTGCAAAAAATACGTACCCGAAGCTCTAATCCTTCCGAGATTCCAAAGAGTTGTAGGTGAGGTAAAGTGACTGTACGGATGAGATCTATCGATAGGTCTTTGTCGTCCGTTGTGATACCCCTAAGAGTCAAATTCATGGGCTTTTTGGAGAAAGGGGCGAGCATGACGAGAGGTTCAAGGAAGTAGCCGACTGAACGAGACAGAGGGCAGTCATGTGTAATGTTTCCTCCAATTATGACACCGGGCTTAACGAGAACAGCAGTACCTACAAGTTCTTGTCAGCATGAATTTGATTAAAATTAAATGATAATCTTACCAGTATACGAAATCTCAATGACTGTGCCATTCGTAACTTTCTCCAACAATCTTAGTAGACTTGCTTCGAAGTCTAAAGAGAACCTTTCCGTGAGATTTCGTCCGTCAATTAGTTATGTACCCTCGATTCCTTCATACCTCGAAGACCAGGATTCTTGTCCTCCGAACGTATCTTCTCTATTCGCACAGGCTTCCCACTGAGTATCGAGAGCACAAGACGTGTCCTAAAGTGCGTATGGCCGCTGAACTTGAGAAGCGAGCCCTGCTGTGCCATTGAAAGATGAATTGAAGGTTTCTATACGATTAAGTTCCCTCGTCTATTGCGTAGGTGTCTTTTGTGATGTAAAGCAAGAGTAGATGGAACATGGAGGGGAGAGAGCGAGATTTTCGTTGGACGAAAACAAACTTTTAGACACTAAATTTACCAAATTTGGTGTTGCGCAGGACTCGGAGTCACGGTGGACCCTGACGTCTGCCATCAAGCTCTGGCACGCCTACGCTTTTGTCACGACTACGACCACGAACATAACGATGAATCTCAATGGCGATGTCAAATTTATTGACTGGCCTAACCGCTACTATCATATAGACCAAGTACTGGACAAACCAGGGCCACGGACGGATGAGGGCTTTAGTGCAGGGGAAGTGGTAAGCATGTACGCGTCTAGCTTTAAGACGTTAGGATAGACCAGCATTCTACAGGTCAAGGACTTCCTGCGAAACCAATGCAAGATTCTTGTTATCGGAGCAGGCGGTTTAGGTTGTGAGATCTTGGCCAATCTCGCCTTGACTGGCTTCAAAGATATCCATGTCATTGACATGGACACGATCGACATTAGCAATCTGAATCGACAATTCTTATTCCGGTACGAGAGGTATATTCCAGGCCGAAACAAATGTTCATGATAATGTCAGACAAAAAGATGTCGGAAAGCCGAAGGCAATCTGTGCTGCAGAGTATGTTATGAGGAGGGTACCAGGAGTCATTGTTACTCCGTAAGTGCATATACCTCATTGAACGGAATAGTATTAATTCTGAAATCCAGATACTTTGGGAAGATCCAAGACAAAGACGAAGCGTATTACATGCAATTCAATATCATCATCTGTGGTCTTGACTCAGTGGAAGCGCGTCGATGGATTAACGCCACATTAGTTGCAATGGTGGACGAGGAGAACCCAGACAGCCTGAAGCCCTTAATCGATGGAGGGACTGAAGGTCAGTAGCGAATGCTGCGAAGAATAGAATGTATCTCATTAATTCGATGTCATCCAGGTTTCCGTGGCCAGGCTCGAGTTATTCTACCTACCATCTCCTCGTGTTACGAATGCTCACTAGATATGCTCAACAAACCGACCGCCTTCCCAATCTGCACAATTGCCAATACACCTCGCTTACCAGAACACTGCATAGAATGGGCTTCCGTGTTAGAATGGCCCAAAGTGCATGGAGGTCTGGTATTCAAACATACTGAATATCCGGGTTACTGACAAAGGCATACAGACAAGAAGCTAGATACAGATGATCCTGAACATATTGGCTGGCTATTTTCGACTGCATCTACCCGAGCAAAAGAGTTCAACATCGAGGGTGTTACATGGTCCTTAACCCAAGGCGTAGTGAAGAACATTATTCCCGCCATCGCATCCACAAACGCAATCATCGCAGGTTTGTGACGTTCCTAGTGCATAACTTATGTAAAATATTCATCATCGCAAATTAGCTTCATGTTGCAATGAAGCATTCAAGATCGCGACCTCTTCTGCGCCCTACCTCGATAATTACTTCATGTATATTGGAACGGATGGAGTGTATTCTTACACTTTCAAGCACGAACGTCGTGAGGACTGCCCAGTATGTGGCGGTAAGTCAATGGCAATTGAGGTCGGAAAGGAGTGGACAGTCGATAGATTAATCGAAATGCTCGTGGAGCGGCAAGATATGTACGTCTGTTCTTCAAATTCCATGCCCTTAACTTGCTCTAATCACATGAATTATTAGCCAAGTGAAAAAGCCTTCATTGGCAACGACAAAAGCTGATGGTTCAACGATCAATATATATCTTCAGGGGCCGAAGTCGCTTGAAGAAGCTACGCGTCCAAACCTTGAGAAGAACGTTGCAGACTTCGTAGAGGAGGGAGGACACATTATAGTCACTGCAACCTCCCTACCGCTGAGTCTCGATCTTGTTGTTAGTTATGTGTAGATGTAGATGTATTTTTAGATCTAACAGGGAACATCGTTGAAACTATATGTAAGAAGGTCCGACGAAGGAAGCTTGAAGAAATTGGATTTCAAAATCCCCCAATCCTCTTTTTAGCAGATTTTTTCTTCGCACTGCCTGCGGGTCTTCCACCGAATGGACCCGGTAGTACTTGAGTATTCATCATGAGCGGCTGAGACGAAGGTGTCTCATTCACTAGGGTTTGCTGCGAAAAGCTGAATGCGGGCTGCGTCTGAGTCTTGCTGCGTGCAACGGTAGGTACTTTTGCAGGCTGAGTGCTTGCCAAGGTTTTCGCCGCAACGATCGTCGGTGGTGCCTGGCTTTGCGTAGGATGCTGCGTCGCCTCATTCGCATCTTCAGTCGCAGCTCGCCGCATGCGTCCCCAACGTTCGGCTTGCTGTTGTGAGTATAGCTGTGACTGGGCCTCCGAACCATCCAGGTCATACGGATCAACGTAGTTGTATTCCTGCGGATTATCGCCGACAGTCCACTCAGAGAGAAGCAACCGCACGCCGAGTGGCATCTCCACGTCCCGGTCTTCTTCCTCAGTTAGAGGCTCAGGGACAGGCATGCGCACCTTGTAGTGGCCCCTGCCGTCTTTGTTAACCGGGCGGAAGTACGAGAAGGAAACAGGTGGAGGCTCTTTCTGTGATAGAGTCATTTGTTCAGTCGCTTTACTGAGTAGAGCAGAAGGCTCTTGTTCCAACTCAGATGCTTGCACAGAGCCCTGTTCCTGCTGAGATAATGTGCTTTTGATAGCAGTGGAGCTGTAAACGTCCATGGAAAGTGCAAGATCCAATGCCAATTGTTCCCGTGCTGTAGTATCCTTATGATCTGCGACAGGATTCTCTTCCTCTCTTGATATCTCGTAGAGGTCAAGCCTTTCAGTATCAATGATGTTCCCGAGATCCTCGTAATCGTTTGGAGCAAGCCTCTTCAGGTTGTCTAAGGTAC
This sequence comes from Trichaptum abietinum, assembly GCA_910574555.1. Lineage (NCBI taxonomy): Eukaryota > Fungi > Basidiomycota > Agaricomycetes > Hymenochaetales > Trichaptaceae > Trichaptum > Trichaptum abietinum. Next base: position 3,520,903 of record CAJTBE010000001.1, read on the forward strand.
TAGCATGCCATGCGGCTTTGTTCTGAACATTCCCTGCGAGTAGTTTCCCCTGTCTCCTGGCTCGGTATCCCCTTACGGAATTGAGCGTACTTCCTGTTAAGAAATCTGCTCGGGCTTCGCGTAGAGGTTTCTCTCCAGACCCAAACGCAACGTCAAATCTAAGAGCATTCAGTTCTTTTGCCGAAAGGTGAAGTTAGCAGGGAGGACCTACAAAGTGTGCATGTGGTCACCCGTGTCTTCGGAGCGTTGCCAGAAAGATGACATTCTATCGAGAGTCTCATACACGGCGTCAGGGTTTTGCTCTTCGATTTCGGTCTTTAACTTATTCGCCTCTTCGCCGAAAAGGTCTTTATGACGACAGCGTCAGCATATCAGAATAAATGAGGGGAAAAAATGACCAACATTCATACAAGTTCGATAAGTCCATTTTAACAAATTCCCTAGCGCCCATCGACCCATAATCCGGCGTAAGTGTCTTTGATTTTTCGTTAAGCGCGGCGACACCATCCGACCATTGATACTTGAAGAAAGAATCTGGTTCTTTCTCTTGCCCGCCAGGATTTGCGGCACGGGAATATTCGAACTCTCTGTGGTGGACGCTACCTTGCTCACACATTTCGAACATGCTGAAGGAGTCGACGAAACCTGGTAATCTTGGGTGCCGGATGATAGCTCTGCCAACAACGGGCAAGCCGTGCAAGATCTGAGGAAGTGCTTGGGACGACATTTCAGCTTGCATTGGCCGATCGGTTATTTTTTTGACCGAAATTGCGGTCGAGATGTTATTGCGTGTTGAGCTAAGAACCGCTAGCGATGCTGTCAATTCTCGTCAATTAAATATGCCCCCGACTAATTGCTCAGTGAAATATGACTAACTGTCACCGAGACCAATGCTCTGCACCGACAGAGATCTGTCATATGCCCGATGGTGCTTCCAACCTAATAATGGGTGCTTGGGGAACCTATCATCTATCCACAGGACCTCCTTTGTCGTTCCAATGCAATATATGTGATCTATTTCGCTTGGGCAAATGGATGTTATGACGTTGCGTTCATCTTCTTGAGTGAGGAGATCAATGGAGTTTGCACCAAACTACGACAAAGCAGTATCAGTAGCTTGAACGTTATGAAGGTAGATATATAACACAAACCCTCGAATCGAACCTTTTCACTACTTTGGTAGTTGCTACAATTCCGCCGTAAGGGGTATTGTCAGTGCAGATGCGCCAGAAATCCTCGCTATCATGTTCTTGATGGTTAAATACAGGTTTTCTAAGCAGCGTACAACGTGAGCAAATTACCACAATCAAATAAATTAACCTACATGATCTGACGCTCACCCTTTTGCGTGCAATGGTATACTATGCCCTGATCCGTTGCAGCATATAGCTCTGCGGGGCTTGATGTAGATAGATACATGTCCATAATTCTACCTCCAGTCACCTCTGACGGTCGAATAGTCAGAATTTCCGAAAGAGTGATAGGGTGGGTGGATGTTTTTGAGGCAGAGGCATATTGGCTTTTGATGTTGAAGACGAAAACTTCACCGTAGGTACGTACGGCTAAATAATGCTCTATGTATCCATTGTGAGTACGTTTCTGATGCACTGGTGATTTCAGGGCGCACCCTTCCTTGGGACTAGCTGTGTTGCAGGCGACGATGTTATTATTTGACATATCGGGGTACTGAACTTCTTTATCGGCTGTAAGCTTGGTTGGAACACAAGTGAATAGTTTTTGATGTGTACAGGTGAAATGTCTGAAAGGTGGAATGAGTAGCAACACAAGTCATCGAATGATATGATGTACTTAGGTGTCTGCCAACGTCGCCTGTCGGGAAAGCTAACAGGAAGCCCTTCTTTCGTTTGTTGTTTTGAAAGTGAGATGTCGCAGAGAGCGTATTTCCTTGGAAAGGATCGAATGAATCACGGCTTTTGGCGATTGAGTCATCGAAGTCCAGTTCGTCCTGGATAAGCTCGAAGGTAATATCGACATCGGGATGATAAGTCCTCAGGTATTTCGCCTGAAAAGCTGGTTTAGCAACGTAGTTAATCGTTAGAGCCATTTACTAACACCTTGCTCAGCTCGTTGGCGTAGACCAATGCCAGCGTTCGAAACACTTTTGGGTCTCGTTTGAGGGAAGATCTTGGCCGCTTCACCTACATGGCGAAGTCGGCGAGCTGCAAATGATGGAAATTACATGACAACAGGTCTATGCAAGACATTGGGACGGCTTACTATTCTTCTGACTATGAATGAACTCCCATTGAAATGAATCTTCAGTCTTCGTCAATGTGGCAGCAGCAATACCACCGTGGTCTACTACGGGATAATTCGTCCATTGTCCTGCTTCCCTGGAGGTCGCCTTGCTTTTCGTCTGACTCTTTTCAGCTGAACTTCCTGAAGATGTCTTAGAGATTGCTGGCCAAAGTTCCATTCCATAGAAAGAGAGTTATGTGGTTTTTTTGAGGTGAGGTATGATGGGCGTTGGCCGCTAACTTGAACCGAGATCGACGCGGAATAGAATACCGTTAGACTCACACCCGACCAAAAAGGGGAGGCCTGTGGTGACGCTCATTTCAATTCATTCATTCATTCCATTAGCACTCAGGCTTTAGCACGTACGGCTAACACGCCCCTTTCCTTTCTTCCGCGTTGAGCGACTCGAAGTCACTAAAAGCATCATCGTAAACAACGGCATCAACAAGCTTGTCCAGGTCGTGCCTTGGCACGAACACTGGACCCAGCAACTCCTTCAAGCTGGCTGAGCTCTATGGATGGAACAAGGTGAAGACCTAATTGCCAGCTTTCTTTTCGCCTTTTTCGCCTTGGTGCTGAACCATTATCTTGATCTGTAGCTCGTCTCAGTCGACATGGACATCGTATGCTTTCAATGAGACATTGAAACGTGAGTGAAATAAGTGGCGAAGAGCGAAAGGATTCCGACTTGCGTGTATTGCAGAAAACAAGGCTGTCGTGTGTGCAATAACTGCAAGCTACATCTCTACGTTCGCAGGATATCCGGTACACATCATTGGTTTCCAATAAGGCCCTTTAATGCTGATGATTTGCTGCCCAGCTTGATTCTTTGAAGTCCCGACTTCAAACATCTCGTGCCCCCATCACCGTACCCCGCTTAGCAGTGCACGTCTACAAAGAAGAGGGCTTAAGAGGTTTCTATCGAGGATTTTGGATACCTCTCGTCACTATTTCGTTTGTCCGTACGTCAGCCGGGTCCACTTGTATCTCGTTTCGGAAAACTTTCTAACTGTGTGTAGGAGCCGCATCGTTCACGATCTACAATGGTACCAAAGAAAGCTTGAAAGCTCGGAACATCTTAAACCAAGACACATTCAAGCATTCGGCATGCTTAGGTGGCTTGGGAGGAGCAATGGCTGGTGCCTTGATCTCATTTGGGAGTGCTCGTAAGTTTGTCAAGCTTATAGCTTTGTAAATTATCTCAATTTTCGGAAAGCTTTCGAATTGGTCAAGGTAAGCCCGATTAACTTGAATGCGGATTATTTTCAAATGAACTTAATATGCTCAGGTGCGCCGACAACTTGAATACGCCATCGCCGAGAGCAAAGGAATTCGCATTGTAAAACCCCCGGGCACCAAGCAGGCGGTGCTTGACATTGTGCGGTCAAACGGTCTAAGAGGGTTGTATACAGGGTTTCCTCTGCACCTTTGTACGTCCGAACGATCTATTCCTTGTCTCAACTCTTAGGTCATTTCGTGTAGTAAGAGATACGTCTGGAACTGCGTTGTATTTCCTTGAGTATGACGGCATGAGGTATCTTATGGGCCGTCTTCCCTCCGGCGAGCAAGGACCGTCCCCTTCATGGCTTCCGCTCCCTCCCTCCATCATACCCTTCTTCTGTGGCTCGTTCTCCGGGGTTACTTCATGGGCCCTTATCTATCCTCTTGACGTGTAAGTAAAACCTCTTATCTCAATTTAAGTCTTACTGAAGGGCTATTTCAGAGTTAAAACGAAGGTGCAAACGCGAACACTTGCGGGAGAGAAGAAAAGAGGCGTTTGGGAAACGTTCCACAGACTCGTACGAGGTATGATATTGTCTCTTCTCCTCATGCTGAATCAATAGTCGCCCTTCTTACGCTTTATTAGGTCCTGACCCAGAGAACCCACGACCGCTCACCGTCGGAATTGCACGCATCTATCGCGGTCTAGGTATTAGTGCGCTCCGAAGTATCACCACACATGGTTTACTTTGGACGTTCTTCGATCTAACCGCTGGTTACATTGACCGGCTTCCATCGGCCAAAGTGGAAGACATGCGTCTGGTGTGACCGTGGACTTTTGTTCGTGTCCGTTCAGCTTTTATAACTTTGTGTCCGCTCAACTTTAGCAAAATACCCTTGACTCGACTGCTGACCAACGTACATTCTCACTATTATAGAATTCTTGATACTGAACCCTCTATTTTCTCATAACACAAGCAACTCAAACACTTGTAGCATTAAGTATCATAGGTACAAGCATAAAATAATTTAAATATACTTCAATTCGATTCATTAAAATGATGCAACGGTCTCCTTGCATTGGCTCTGTACCATATTTATTCCAGTTAAATATGGTCAGCCAACGACTTGAAGCGAACTCGGACGGTGAACAGAGAAACAGCTTTCCCGCGCGACGCGTCCTAATTTGCAGACAAAATCGACGCGTCGCGCGTTTTCAACAGCATCCACGATGTCGGCTACCATACCTGCTGGCTTTCGTGCTCTAGCCTTGTCTCAAACTCAACTCTCACTTGCTGCCGTACTGAAGTGTGGCCAATCTTTCCGCTGGTCTGCTCATCCTTTATCTTCAACTTCAACGGACTCAGACACTTCATCGCAGTCGGTCACCACACCGACTAATGAATACAGATTTTGCCTCAAAGACCGAGTAATATGCCTCAGGCAATCCCCCGAGATGCTCCTTTATAGATCTTTGCGGCCGAATTCGCTTATTCTTGACACTGAAATACACGAGGGAGCAGAGGACTTGGAGGATCTAGCGTTCATTCGGAATTACTTTCAATTAGAAGTTGACCTCGTAAAGCTATACGATTCATGGAGTAGGTGTGACCCTATCTTCAACGGGCTGAGGGACCGATTCTCAGGAATAAGGATGCTTAGACAAGATCCTTGGGAATGCCTTATTTCGTGAGTGTTAATTATATTCAAAGGCGTCCCCCTCGTCAGATATTGAGGGACTTCACACAGGTTCATCTGCTCTGCCAATAACAACATCTCGCGTATTACTAAGATGGTGCAGAACCTTTGCATTCACTACTCGTCCCCCATCTTAACGTTGACGTCTCCATCCGGAGAAGGTGAAGTTCAAGCATATCATCCGTTCCCACCTCCTTCAGTTCTAGCTGCACCATCCGTTGCGCAAAAGCTACGTGAACTTGGTTTCGGATATCGGGCTGAATTCATTCAGAAGACTGCATCAATGCTCATAGAAGAGCATATTACCGATGAAGGGGTTTATGATCATCTTCACGGGCTAAAGAAACTGAGCACTGAAGATGCGAGGACGGAGCTATTGAAGTTGATGGGAGTAGGTAGAAAGGTTGCAGATTGTGTTTTGCTCATGAGTATTGACAAGGTATGGTGTTGTCATTACTAAGACGCTGTTTTGCTTTGTTGACTTATAGCCCCAGGCTGAAGTTGTGCCAGTGGATACACACGTTTATCAGATTGCTGTTAAGCACTACGGATTGAAAGGCACTCCAGGAAAAGGCACTATGAGTCCCAGAATCTACGATGCAGTGAACTCAAAACTGGCAAATATGTGGGGAGCATATGCCGGATGGGCTCACTCAGTTAGCACTATTTTACTTATAACCGTCTAACAAACTCATAACAAATTACCAGGTGCTATTCACAGCGGATTTGAAATCATTCTCCAAATTCGGGCTACCTTCTCCTTCCCCATCCGCATCACCTGAAAAAGTCCAGAAATCACTTGCGGTGATGCTTACCCCATCGCCCTCGCCGTCCCCGAGGAAGAGGAAAGTTGCAAAGGACGAGCAACAGCCATCACCAACACAGCCGTTGTCTATGAGTTATAAGGCAACTATGCATGTGGAGAGCGATGCCCTAGCCGATCGCGTGAAGCGGAGAAGGCGAACAATAATCTCCAAAGCACAAGTGCCACTTACCACCGAGACAAAAGCCGAATTGTAGAACATGATACTGTAGTCATGAAGTAGGCATTCATTGAACACTTTTGTTTAACTTATTTTTATTGTTTATATCACCATTTGTATTTGTATCTTTTTTCCTCTTGACAACGGAGATGCTTTCATGATTCAGGCGATGATATTATTCACGAACATGGCCCAGGAAGGTACGGTCCTATATAAGGTAGGGTGAGGTCACTGGAGAAATGAACTACATACACAAGGCACGCCCCTTCACCGACCTTCATCCAAACGCGAGACCTCCTCGGTTAGGACAGCTGCATCAGATATGGCGAAGATAGATGAAATCGAGGAGGTAGTCGATGTCGCCAACAGCGATGCGCATCCCGAGTCTGGTTCTGACGGTGAATCAGAGCATGAAGATGGTGCGGAGCATGCAGCCGATGGCGTCGATACACCCGGCGCTGGCTCGTCTTCGCAGTCGAAGAAAAAGAAGAAGAAAAAGCGCAAGGTCGCTGCGAAGCTGCTGAGCGCGCTCAATCCGAGTAACAAAAACCTGCCGCAGCCGCTTGTAGATGCGGTCATGGAGAAGATGCGGGAGGAGCACGGTGAAGGGGCTGCTGAAGCAGACGAGGAGACTGTGCGCAAGGCTCTTGAACATCTGAAAGTAATGGATGTGATAAAGGGAAAAGCGGGTGTTGGAGGGAGGGGTAAGAAAGATACAGGCGGTCATAAAGTGAGTATAACTCGGCCATCGCATATGCATGAGATATCTAATACGATTGTGTTAGTTCTGGGCAACGCAGCCTGTTCCTCAGCTAGGTCCTTGAAACTTTCTATCCTGCTCTTTAAACCTACTAATGTGTCGACATTATCAAGGTGAGGGACCGCCAGACGAGGAGGGATACATCGAACCCCCAGTACCTCGGGAGCAAGTTCGACAAGAGCCTTACCCTCTTCCTAATGACTTTGTATGGTCTACTATTGACTTCGAAGACGACGAACAGGTACGTAGCAACATTATCTATGCAGATTAAAACGACCTCTGATGCTCTCGCAGACAAAAGAAGTCTACGACTTGCTTTCGCTACACTACGTTGAGGATGACCATGCTTCCTTCCGGTTTCAGTATACTGCCGAGTTCCTCAAATGGTGGGCGTACAATCCCATCATGCTGCTTTATGATGGACTAAGCGTGTCTAAAGGGCTCTAACACCTCCGGGGTACCATAAAGAATGGCACATAGGTGTCCGGGTCAAATCAAACAAGAAGCTGGTAGCATTTATATCTGGCGTACCTATCACATTACGGGTTCGGGGCAAGTGAGTTTATGGGAAGGACGCTATAGAGTCAGCTACGGCACTAAAGCTCTTCCTCATCAGCATCTTCCATGCAAGCGAAGTCAATTACCTTTGCGTGCATAAGAAGTTACGCTCGAAACGCTTGGCACCTGTTTTAATCAAGGAAGTTACCAGGCAATGTAATTTGAAAGGCATCTTCCAGGCGATCTATACGGGCGGTATAGTCATTCCTACGCCAGTTTCAACTTGCAGGTACGCCAGCCGTATTTCATATATGTGAATTCCGCTTTTAATCAGTCTTAACGCACAGATACTTCCATCGCACGATTAATGTGCAAAAGCTGGTGGACATCGGCTTCACGTACATTCCGCGAAACTCGACACTCGCTCGCATGATGCGACTCAACAAGCTTCCTGCCATCCCGCATCTCGCAGGTGCAGGTGGTCTCCGTGAGATGACCGAACGCGATATACCACAAGTCGCTGCATTGTATACACGATACATGGAACGCTTCACGATGTCGCCGATTATGGACCTGGACGAGCTTAAGCATCTGTTCTTGAGCGGAGCCGGAGAAGGGCCTGCACCGAAGAATTGGACGGGAAGGAGGGAGAAACAGGTGGTCTGGGCGTATGTTGTTGAGGTTTGTATTTCTCTTATAGATTATCATTTCTCCCAGACTAACTTTTCTTGAATACAGAATCCACAGACACACAAGATTACGGATTTCTTTACATTCTACTCACTACCATCAACGATTATTAAGAATTCACAGCACGATCTCCTGGAGGCTGCATACTTATTCTACTACGCAACCGACGTGGGCCTACAAGAAGGAGCGGAAGAGGATGGGCAATTGAAGAAACGGCTACAAGAACTCATCACGGATGCGCTTATCATTGCAAACGCAGCCAAATTTGATGTTTTCAATGCATTGACGTTAATGGACAACTGCCAATTTCTCACAGATTTGAAGGTATGCGTATCTCAGTATGCCATGTTGCAGCAATTTTACTCACAGTTCTCGTAGTTCGGATCAGGAGACGGGTTGCTGAACTTTTACTTATATAACTGGAGAACAGCGCCATTAGCAGGTGTGAACCCTATTGACGGGGTTGGTGCAGGCAAGGGCGTAGGAGTTGTGATGCTGTAGAGGAATTATTTGATTAATGTTATGAGATGTAGTGTCAAATTACTTGAGATACTGCTAATCTCTGGGTGCAAAAGGACTAGTCACGCGTTTGCTTGGCGCTGTGATGATGGGCGGGAATTCCTGCGCCATCTCGCGAGTACCAGCAGGGAAGGGGAGTACTTCAACACCCTTAGGGAGCACCTTGTCGTCCAAGCCCTTCGCGTAGTTCGCCTGCGCAAGGGATGTCATTTTCTTCTTCGCGTCGCGCACGAGAACGTGCGCGTCGTCGACTCCAGGTACAGCACCCTTCACGTAAATGAGATCGAGTGCGGTATCGACGCGGACCACTTCAAGGTTCTGAGTCGTGATGCGCTTGCCTCCCATCCGGCCTGCCATCTTCTTCCCTGGCCAGACGCGACCTGGGTCTTGGTGTCCACCCGTTGCACCCAGCTTACGGTGTGACACGGAGACACCATGACTAGCGCGAAGGCCGCGGAAGTTCCAGCGTTTCATACCGCCCTGGAAACCCTTGCCAATTCTGAGCAAGAAAAAAGGTAAGTATCATTTCAGATATCGATATAGACAACCAGCGTACGAGTTTGCAGCCACGTCTACGAATTGTCCAGGAACGAAATGTAAGGCAGACAATGTCGTTCCTGTATAGTTCTTTAGCAAGACTCCAGGAATGAGGAAAACGTATTTTGGCATACCAACAGGTACATGTGCATCCGGTGTGATAGGGAACTCTTTGACAACATATTTAGACGGTACTCCAGCTTTCTCAAAGTGTCCCCTCATGGCTTTTGTTGTTCTTCGATCTGCCTTGTCCGAGGCAGCAACCTGCACAGCATGATACTCTGTATTATCCGGCCGAACCGTCTTGATGTTTTTTGTAACTTGGCAGTTTTCAAGCTTGAGATACGGTATTCAGCCGATCGTGCAATCAAAGCCTACGTGAAAAACGCACCTGCAGCACCGTCACCGGCGCCCGAGCACCAAACTGATCAAACATCGACGACATTCCCCTCTTCCGCGCAATTAATCCAGTTCGTATAGACTGTGGTGTCCATTTGGCTGTCGAAGGACCAGCTTCGCTTTGAGTCGCGGCTGCGGTCGCTTGCACAGTCGCAGTCGAGTGTACGGACCTGCGAGCTGAGTTCCGTGTAATATTTTGGCTAAGAGACCTGCACCATGACGAAAGCATAGTCTAGCAACTAGCAAAGTGTTGTGGTGGAAGGTGAAAGTGAAGGTGAAGCTAGAATAATTCAACTGAATACTCCTAGTAGTTCCCACGCCGGTGCCAGGCCGTGATTGGGCGAAAAGTTTACTTACACTGTAGACATAGACACCATGTCAAGACCGGAGCTCGTTGCACCACCAGAAATCGTGAGCTCATTAATATTAAATATAAATCGTATTACTGAAGATAATATAGTATTATGGCGACACTGAAGCCAAGAAATATACTGCAAAGTACGAATTGACTTCATGCCTGATTGTACTCAAGCTCAAGCGTTGAGGAGCTTAGTACTCGAATACAGCAGATTCAAGCAGATATGACCCATCGTGCACTGGAACTGCTCAACCTTTCTGAAGATGAACCAAAGTTTCTGCTAGACATCGGATGCGGGTCTGGTCTTTCCGGGGAAATATTAGACGAGGAAGGACACTATTGGGTCGGAGTGGATATTGCCCCTAGCATGTTAGGTGAGAGTTAGGACATACCTTTGCAGTCGGTTCCTAAGATAACATATACTTGGGAGAGGTGGCGCTGGAACGTGAAGTCGACGGTGATCTGTTCTTGCAAGATATTGGACAAGGCTTTGGTTTCCGGCCAGGAAGTTTTGACGGTGCAATAAGGTACGATACACGCGAAAGCACAAAACGAATAGTCCTAACTTGTATCTACAGTATATCCGTCATTCAATGGCTTCTGAATGCAGAAACATCCCACCCGACCTCCTCACCACCACATCGCCTCACCCGCTTCTTCACCACACTCTATGCCGCCCTCCGAAACCCGTCCCGCGCTATCCTTCAATTTTACCCCTCCTCTGACGACCAGATCCACCTGATCACCTCCATAGCCCAAAAGGCCGGATTTGGAGGTGGTGTCGTTGTAGACTACCCAAACTCCAAAAAGGCCAGGAAGGTCTTTCTGTGCTTGTTCATCGGGAGTGGTGGGCAGCAACAGGTTCCCAAGGGCCTGGACGGTGAAGGCGTAGAGGATGATGAGACAATCTCGTATGAGAGGAGAAGGGAGAAGGAGAGAACTCGATCCAAGAGTGGAAAGAGGAAGACAGTAAAGTCGAAGGACTGGATCTTAAAGAAAAAAGAGGTAAGCGGGTTACATCACTTGATTCAAACTCTGCGTCTTACCCTCGTTTGTAGCTGTATCGCCAAAGGGGCAAAGAAGGCGTGCCTTTGGACTCAAAATTTACTGGTCGAAAGCGTCGGCCTGTTTTCTAGATATTTCATTCATTGTGTCACTGGTATACTATTAATGTAGATTTCTGTAGTAGTCTTGCATATCATCTTGTCCTCTATCGCGCCGTGAACAGCTGTTCACACTGCTGAACTGCTTCCGATGGTCCACTCCGAATGAAAAGACCTTGGAGTGCTGCCATGCTCACCCTCCTCCCGTCCTGTTGTGCCTTTTGCACCTTCATCTCTAATTGCGAGCCGAGTGATTCGACTTCCTCGGGTGATATACCCGCTTCGCCTTGATAGAAACGAGTGAAAAGCCGACGGACTTGCGAGGGATGCGCATCGTCGACGAGTTCGAGGAGATCTACACGCCCTGGGCGGATGAGGGCTGGATCGAGACGTTCGAGATGGTTTGTAGTCATGAATATGATGCGTTCTTCGCCTGAGGCGACGCCGTCGAGAGCGTTGAGGAAGCCAGAGAACGTCACGGAGGATTGGTAGCTTGAAGTATCGGGTTAGTGTCAAGTCTGGAATCGAGATAGCGTGCTCACCCGTCTTCGCTTGTCTGGACGCGCTTATTGAACGCAGCATCGATGTCCTCTATGAGCACTATGCTGCGCTCTACAGCGTTGGAAAGAAGATGATTGAGTTTGTCATCGCCCAAGCCGCGTTCCGAGAGATTAAGCAAGCAGATGTCATAGTTCAGAGCACCAGCAAGTGCTTGTATGAAGGAAGATTTGCCAGAGCCCGGAGGTCCATGTAGCAGGTAGCCTCTTCGGTAAGGGATACCTTCGAGCGATATCAGAACACAGCACACGAGCAAACGCAGATACGCACCTCTATCTGCATACCACTTTCGCCTTTCCAAGAACGCCTTCACATCGCTCTCGATCCTGTCTGCCTGGCCGTCAGCGAGCACAACACTCCCAAGCGGACGTTTTCTCCGGGGCAGACCGAACGGCCGCCACTCCGTCCCCCAGGCAGTGTACAGCACAAGCTTCCCTTCCTGCTCGCGCAGCGCAAGGTCGCGTGCCTCGGCTAGCAGTTGCGGGAACAAACCGCGGTCGCGGGACAGGGTAGTGAAAGTGACTGTCTCCCAAGGAGTACCGGACGTCAGGTGTACAGCCTTTGTATCTCGTTCTCTTTTGACCTGCAGTAAGAGTCAGTTATTGACACCACAGTCAGAGTGCACGACCGACCTGCATCCATGTTCCTCTATACCGGAACCAATGCACACCGGGCCCTGCGACGAGCTCAAAGCCCACAGACGCGCTCCCGTTCTTGTGCGTCTGCACGCGTGTCTCCACAGCTAGCTGATGCACCCGGGGTTCGATAAGCCGGGCCAAAGAGCGCGGTTGCTTTTGACTGGCAGCGTTGGCCGCCATCCATTTGAGGACCCACTCGTACGCGCGGTCGCGGTTGGGAATCTCCAGCGAGACGAGCATGCGTCGTCGAAGAGCCGTCGAGCCGAGCACCAGCGACTGTCTGAGGATGGTCAGCCCGACCCCAAGGCCCTGTATTGCAACAAAGCGTAGTTAGCTAGAGTTGGGGATGACCATTGAGGTTGCTCACCATGAGCCCAAAGCCTGCATTGAAGTACGGACTACGCTTGAGAATGCACTTTCTTCAGCACAAGATACAATTTTCAACTATTATAACGTACTTATCGCCAAAGACATCTGTCAGAAGAGTTTTGATGGAGCTCGAAGACCTTCCTGCAGCAACGTCGACTGGTACTTGCGGATTTGTTTCAACAATTCTTGGGACCTGCGTCACTTTTGAAGTCAACTCAGCTGCAAGAGACGTCGATGCAGTGGACATTTTGAATATCTTTCGTTATTATGTCAATAACAGTTCATTCCGTTTGATAGGATGTTGATACACTCGCTTGAGCACTGAGCAGAGTAATAGGCAAAAGTTTACGAACGCGAGATTACGGAGGCTGACACTCTGACTTACCGTGACGATAATTTACAAATGTACAAATTTACGTTCACTATGTATAGTATGAGTTACTCCAGTAAAAAATTACATTTTATTCGTAGGTCATAGACAGATCCTTAAAAGCACTTCTTGATGCAGATACTCATGTCACAAGGGGTGTAAATGAGACAAAAGTTATGTATTTAGCTTCGAATGTCGGCAGGGGAATGGGGAACAGGTAGAGAATCATCAACACTATGATAGACAGATTACAGGTCGTCGTCTTCTTCTGGGAGGGGGAGAGCCTCAGCCTAAAGTGCATAAAAAGCGTCAGCAAAATAGTATGCAGACTGTACAGATAGAATGTATGAACCTGACGCAATTCTTCATTATACTTCTCCATGAGTGTTGGGTCAACTTGGACCTCAGCTGGGGCGAGGGCAGGAGCAGCTACGAATTCGAGCGCGCCGTTGCTAAAACAATGATGCCATTAATTATACCGACAACTCTCTCGGCACCAAAAAAAGATTATCATACCCTACTAGCTTCCTTGCCAACCACAAGAACGGTTTCTCGAAGTTGTAGTTTGACTTCGCACTAATCTCGAAGTACTGCAGGTTCTTCTTCCTGTGGAAAGTGACCGCGGTGGTCTTCACTTTCCGCTCCTACAGGGTCAAGGGTAAACAAACGTACGAAAATAGTAGATATGAGACAAGGAAATGTACCTTTACATCAACCTTGTTACCGCATAGCACGATAGGGATATTCTCGCATACCCGCTCGAGATCACGATGCCAGTTAGGCACGTTCTTATAAGTGATCCGTGAGGTCACGTCGAACATGATGATGCCGCATTGGCCCTGGATGTAATAGCCGTCACGGAGACCACCAAACTTCTCCTGTCCAGCCGTATCCCAGACATTGAAGCATATGGTGCCGAAGTTGGTGGTGAAAGTGAGAGGGTGGACCTCAACACCAAGGGTGGCTGTGTTGTTGAACGAAGGACATCAACATATGCGCCTTCAATACGAACGATGCGCATTTAGTCAGGTTTCGCTTCTTGCTACTCACCGATGTACTTTTTTTCGAATTCACCAGTCAAGTGGCGCTATTGTATCCAAAGATCAGCAACCGATCTCTTGCTGATAAAGGTACTAAAGAACGTACCTTCACGAACGTAGTTTTACCCGTACCACCGTCACCGACTGGATACGCCGTAGCCCAAATACGCGTAGATTCGGCAATCCAAGGAGGGAAAGGTTGAAGAACACGAGCAATCGCGAGATCAGAAAAGATCCAGGACAAAGAGCACAAAAGATCAAGTCAGCGTGCGTACTAAATGCATGTTCATGACGATGGAAGCTACGAACCAAGGACGAGCTTGAAGGTGGGTATATTCGTGGCAGCCATTATCGTCTATGTCGTGTAGTGCGTTGAGAAGAGAAAGGAAAAGAAATGAAAGGGCAAGTAGATGGTAGAAGGTGAAAGAAAGGGTTTGGGCTGCGACGTCAACTCTGAAAACTGGTCCCCCTTTGACTCTGTGACCCAAGATTAGTCATCTGTCGTCACCGGAGCCGTAACACCAACCTTCTGCTTTCAGCCTCTCAACTCTGTTTTTGCTTTCTCCTTTCTACCACCATCTTCTTTCATTTTACATCAACGGACAAGAGCTAGAACACATGGTTAGCGACCTCCATTCCTTCTTGTGACATTGTTGCTACTGATAAAGAATTCTGAAGGAAACAGTTTTACTCAATTTTGCTTCCGTAACGCAGCAGTGACCCGCTTGAAGACTGTATCTCCGTTATAATTAATCATCAAGCAATCGATCGTCTCTTCAACAAATATCTGATGCTCGATTACTGAGAAAATCTGGACGATCTGCGGAGCGTATCATCACTTGTTCACTTAACGTATTGGCAGCAGGAGTCGTCTCTCCTCCCCGTGTCCAAGTTTCATCTCCTGATTTTACCGTCTGAACCGCTCGAATCTGCGCTGCTGTATACTGATGCAAATTCCATCGCTTTCCTGGTTCCTCTCCTTACATTGCCTCAAATACTACACTCCTGATAGTCATCTCTGTCCGCTGTGCTTTCTTCGATGACCCATCCTCGGGAGATCCATTGGCCATCGAGCCCGGGTTCTGGTGGAAAGGGCTCTGCGAGTGCTGATCAATTAAGGAATGGGATGCCCGTATACTTTCACGTTGATCCAAAAAAGGGGGGGCGCGAGAGTCACACACATCTGACGACGCGTCGCTGAACAAGATGCATTGAGGCGTCATGGTCCTAACTTTGCAGCCGATTCTTCTGCGGAATACCGGTGGCTACAGCGAATTGTCTTCGGAAGAAGCACCATGAAGGCAATCCCACTGGCTCAGTGTTATACAAGGAGATATTCACGGCTCATGTATGCACGACCACGGAAGAGTATTCAAACTTACCATCTGGCCCTCATGATAATTTTACATTTCTAGTTTCTAGAATTAACGAACATTTTAGAACATTGTAGAGAACTATCGTTTCTGAAGCTGGTGGATCTAGAAATACACCTCAAAAAATATCTGTTTAGGGAGGATGGACATAACATAGTATGTAGGGCGTGGGGAAAAAGTACTAGCAGGGCCAAGTATGGTATATATGACTAAGCAGTGCAAACTGACGCCGTCTCGAACCTTCAAGTTATCATGATGGCAGCTCCATCAAAGCCACTACGCAAGCTACCAACACGACGTATAGGGACAACCGACAACAAACGTATATACAGTCGTGACTGTAGCTCCTTCGTCTCGTTGTCGTTGCGATAGGATGGTGTTCGTGTCTCAGCTCCTAACTCTGCCCTTCGAAACGCTCGAATCCACACTGCTGTACAGTGACCCAAGCGCCCTAGCTTCGCTTTCCCAGTCCTGCCGTTCTCTGTACCACTTCATCTATCATGCCCCTGATGAGCATTTCTGGAGGCTCTACTTTCTACAGTACTTCGATGACCTGACCGAGTCATCGAACGACTTAGCTTCGTTGAAGCCCGGTATCTGGAGGACGGAGTTCTGTAAGCGCTGGTCAATCAAAGCGTTGCTCGGATATTATCATGATGATCCTGAGGGAGACTTGCGGGATATCACCAGCCTGTTCCATCACCTATTAGACAAAGCAACTTCCATACACACATCTGTTGGACCATCGAAGAACGTCGAGTTTCTCAATTCGTGCATTGAAGAGGCGTGGTTTCTCTTACAACCGGGGGTGTGGCCATTGGACAAATTACGACCCTCCGTTGCTTTCGACAACGGCTGTCGATATCTGCAGTTCCTTCTTGGAAAACCTAATTGGGCCCCCGCGTATAACCATGACTATACGAAATGCTACATGTTTATCGACCCCAAGCGCTGCGGTCGTATGATATTCACATTTTTCGAATACCCGCTTCTGGGCTCGTCTACACCCTATGAGCCACCAAATTGGGATCAACTTCGACTTGCGCGTGAATTGACACAAATATTCGTTGAGTATGGAGACACGGTTCTGGAGGGGGGATACGGAATAAACGAGATGGATGCGTTAAGAAACTTCCATTATGACAAAAGCGGATTCGGAATACGTGGTCGATGGAAGTGAGTGTTGCTATAGCGCCTATTATCTTCCCAATCTAATCAATCCACGCTACGTCGAAAAGAGTCAATTTTGTTTATATGTTCCCCGATGAATATGACCGTATGTTATGCCTTGTAATTCAAACAAAATAACAAAGTTCTGACGAAAGGTGATTCATAGGTAGGCTTGAATGGGTACGTCTTACATATAGGAACACCTTTCATATAGTGCAGAGCTTTAAGCCTTAGCAGGGACACCAGTGGAAGTTAGATCCTAGCACCGTCAGCGTATCCGTCAGCGAAGTGGAGCTCTTTTGGTCATACACACCCTCCGGTATAGCATATGAGTTGCATGGACACAGGACCGCCGGGAACGACGATTTCGTTGCAAGCCAGGAGGATGCACTAACAACCGTGTCGGGAAAGGTAATGTACTCCGAAAACGGAGTACCAAGATGGGATATGGTTTGTTACGAATACGGTCCAATTCGCAAAGAATCCGCTCATTATATTGTCTCTTCCTTTTTATCTCACAGAAATTGTATTCTTGGTCGGGTCCAAGTAGAATTGAGCTCATCGGCTATCAAGTGGGCATGGCTGGTTCTGGAGCTGGTGTTGTGGGTGAATGGCGTTACATCGATCCAGATGAACACGTACCGATTTTGCATGGTCAGTATTCGCATTTTTCTTCAATCAACGAAGTATGCTGAGCCTCTGATCCATTATAGGCTGCTTCTGGATGTGGAGAATTCCATCAATGGACTCAAATAAGTCTGTCGACACAGTCTAAAGCTTGCATTCCTACGCCACTAAATTGTACACTGTATGAGTATCTTGCTCCTCTTGTCCTTTGTCCCACGTTTTGTATAACAATCACAAGCGCAATCAAATACAATGATTTTAAAGGAGTTTACCTAGCGAAAATCCAAGCGACCCTGACTTCAAAATGCAAACCTTATTTCCCCGCACAATCGGGTTCGGCAAACTCTCAGACTTAAGACTTGAAGAGCTCAAGTATTGGAGAGAAAGAATTATATGATCAGTGCATGGATGGGAAATATTCGGGTAGTTACAGTAAAGTACATGCGAAAAAGTGTGAAAGCAATGATATGACCAAAAGGACCAATAAGGCAAGCATGCGTTGAGAGCATTGGTGCATCTCAGAAGTAAGTCGAAAGCAAATGAGTTCGCAAGCGAACGAAAACAACAAAAACAAGCATAGAGGAAAATGATAAGGAAGCGGAAAGACAACCAGCGTGAAATAATGGCAAGGTAAGTGAAGCAAAAGAACAGCGCCCTGAAATGCGACCTGTGCGAATTGTGAACTCCGACACATGCTGCACGAACGATGGTCACAAGAGGACGACGATAACACACAAACAACGAGTCCCAAGACGACAGATCATCAGTTTTACAATGCAAGCACTGCAACTCGCAACAAGGAATGTGCCGACTGCCTTTGCATAGGATTACGCATCGGATGCCCGTAACGCAAGAAACCAATGAAGGCAGTGCTGCTAGTACAGCACATCATCCCACAAGCACAAGCAACTCACTATAACCAACTCGCGAGCGACGTCGTCCTAGACCCAACTTCGAGTCACCACCTATCCAAACCGCCGCAGTTCGCTTGCCTTCACTAATCTCTGATAATTAACTTGCTGGTAACTTTTCACATTTTCCCACCTCTTCCTCGCGCGGCCGTTTAAGATCTTAGCGGAACTCAAAGCTTGATTGGAAACGATCCTTGACATGCGTTAGCGATAACTGTTGATACCTGTATATGAAACCAAATGAGATGACATCCATGGTACTCAATCAAGACACGAGTTGCTTACGGCTCGGAATTCTGGTGGAAATAAAAGCCAGTCATCGTTGCCGTGTACTCTTGGCTGCAGTTGGTGGGTCTATTCGAGCCCCTATCCGTGCTCGCCGAAAGTCGCCGGGGAGGCAGACTTGAATCATACGTCGGGACCGAGTAGGTTGGTGTGGGAACGGGGAAAGAGGAGAAAGCACCTTCAACGTCGGTTGTTACTTCCTGTGATAAACGAGATGTCGGAGGGGGAGCAATGTCGATGCAGACATAATAGAATCCTTTCGTTAGAGGTGAGTGATGCGACAGGAGCATTAAATTAATTACACACTCACCAGCGAAGCTCGCACCACTAATATCTTCCACTTTGTGATCTGGGACTAGGAAGTGCTCTTTCCAGCGCATAAAAATCGCCGATCGAGACGTATTATTAGGCAACAGCATCTTCGAGCCCTTCACGTCTGACTTTACAGCTCCGAACGCAGGGAAACGCGTCCAATGCACTATGTCTTCCTTTTCACTGGCGCCCCATGCGTCTGTAACAAATCCATAACGGTCACCGATGATTTGGGCGTCAAAGTACGTCGTTAACTCCGGCCAGTCCTCTGTTAGGCCTTTAATACATAAATAACCACAGAGGTATGAGGAGGCGAAGTCGACATCAACAATGTTGACAGTGACATCGTAGCTATTTCGGCCACTCTTCTGAGTTCCTTCGAACCTTGCACCTGGGTAGAGACATTTGTGGCCTTTGGAGCGTACACGTAGCCGAGAGATATCTGCTACTGGGTCGGGATAGCCATCATTCTTGTTGCCCTTCGTCCGCCGTTGGAGGCCGCTGTGTGGTATAGGCGAATAAGCGCGGGCACGGACGGGGGATCTGGGAGGATGTGAAAACCGAGAAGGAGATGCAGCTGGCGAAAGGTCTCGAGAGTGTTGTTGAGGAGGATGTTGGAATGCTCTTTGGGGAGGAATAATAACAGAAAGTTGTCCGGTAGGTCGTGGTGAGGCACGAAGGCAACGGGGATTGCCAATATCGTCCAACTGTGCTCCTTCGCAGTTCATTTCGGCATCTGAGTCTATGCTATCATCACCGACAACCTCCTCTTCATCTTGCGCGTCCGCATCATCTGGCATCCTCAACAACCGCCTGGTAACATCAACCTCAAGGTCATCGTGTTGCGCCTCTTTCGCAGCTCCCAGCAAAGCCGCTTGTCGATTCTCGGGGAGCTCGAAAGGCACCCAGGAATGTTCGTTCGTTCTGCATTCAGTGCAGAAGTTTATGGCACCCGTGAATTGTGCAGCAATAAATGCTTCTGCGGGGGTGGTGGTGGAGATTGTTCTGTGGCACCGCTGACAAGCTTTGGTTGTAGTATGCTGAGCTTCTTCTTGTGGTAACACAGCCATTGATATGCTACAGCGACGTTCGGAAGGCATTGTTGGTGACAGTGAACACGATGTTTGTCGTCGTGCACGGTGGGTATGTAGTGAAGGGAAAGTGAAAGTGATGGGTGTGCGAAGTATGAGGTACACGGTGCTACACGTGTCCTTGAACCGAAAGTAGCACGTCAAGTAAGTTGGGTACGACCACGACGACTCGGACTAGATAATTCACCCAGAAATTAACTGTGATAAACTGCTGGGATGGTATAAAGCTTTTATTTAAAACTTGAAAGCAAAGGCGACTTATCTCAGTGCACGGATCTAGGCAAACACCATTTATACCCAGGTCTCTACTGATATCGAAACTCAGTCAAGCTCTGAAACACTCTGTGGGCAACGCTTTCACCAAATAAGCTCATACTAGCAATCTCGTGTATCAACAAAAAACTTTTCATAGCTTTGCTGTAGAGAGCGCAGCTATTGCCCGTCTTAAAGGGACTGTGTGGTCTGCTTTAACTACATTTATGTGAGTTCCGTTATGTCTATTTCCACACAAAATGCACATTTCCTCCTTCCGGCATAGGCGTATGTCCGTAACCTTTCTGAGATATCGGACTGATTGACACAAATCTGTCTGTGTCGTATTAGTGAGCTAGCAGAAGTTGAAGGCGCTGGTGGAATCCCGACACTCGCCATTCTAGTAGAGCCTGGGCTGACTACCCCTGCCTGCTATCATGCTCCAGATGTGGTCGCTAGAGAACTTTCAAATAGATGAAAAGGCGCCGAGTAATATCATAAACTTGAACCGTAGAGTCCAAGCGCTGATGATATGGACGCTAGTCGGCGGAAACCGAACGCTTATACCTACCTTTGCATAGCCTCTCTGATCATCTCGCCGTGATTGCGATTATTGATTTAGTTTCCAGCAAGATGTCCCTTCGTCAAGTAGCTCCTTTCAAACGAACCGTTTCGCAATTGGTCGCCATTCTCAGGACAGTGGAGATGGACATCATGATACTTTTGCATTCTTGACAAGCTTGACGGTACCTGTCTTCCACTGAATGTTTCCCGGACACCTCCTGAAATCTTCACCAAATTCCATCCATAATACTTCATGTTATCTAATCGCCGCTTTGCAAACTTGGAGACGTCTAGGGCCAGTTGGCGCTCGAGTCATCTTCTATTCATCGGCTGAGGACCGCCTACAAATAAGACTTCCAGAACAAAGGATCAAAGAGCAATAGTGATCTTGAGTTGGCGCTCCGCGAAGTGACACTGCACTACCCTCTGGTATTAGTGAACCTTGTTCCCTGGTCGAAGCGCCTGATATTCAAATGAAGGATATGGAAAGAGTACCGATTCGACTGTTACAATAAAAAATTGTGATATGAGTCTGTCTGCATATGTAGAAGTTTGTAGGCCAATTCTGAAGAGCATACATATAAGCCTACCCATGAGCCCCACGATCAGCGCAGTGCTGATGCAGTTCGTCTTCCAAGATGATTGAGCAGCAAATCAGCGTCCAGCAGAAGACACAAGGAAAGAAGCGCAGTGGTATAGACTAGGGCCAAAAGGCGGTGGTAGACATGCAAGAAGACAGACGGCGACCGCAGCTGATGAATGGAATGCAAAGAATGATCGGCCGACTGCGAGTTCGGAATGCCCCTTCCGCGGTATAGCATTGGTAACGGTCCCGTGGGCTTCGACGGACAAAGAATGGCAACAGAAACAGAGTTTTCGCTTTCCGTCAGCCTGAAGACATGAATGAGAACCGGAAAGTGATGGTACCGTTCAATCCGAACGCAATGGAAGTATTGCTCATCGGAACTCCGGTACGACGTTCATGCCTAGAAATTGTGCGTTCGGAGTTCGGCAGGTAGCCCGGAAATGCAAGCTGTCTCTCAGCAAGGCACGGAACAGATGGGTCATCGAGAACATCCGGCGAACCTGTAGGAACTGATGGTTTAGCCATTTGGAAAAAAATCTAGCATGGGTGAAAAAGAGCATAAAGGACACATAGTCAGAAATTACTTCAAAGGAAGAGGCGGTGCGAAGGTCTGCATCTAAGAAGAATTAATTATTTGTATAATTGAATGGCAATAAAAATGGCCGCACACCTTAGCCATTTATGATAGTTATAAGTTTATGTGTCTCTCAAACATTTGTGCGCCCTCCATCCATACAGACAGAGGAGATAATGCGCCGAAGCAGGCTACCTAGGCTACCGTCATAAGGGCGGATAAGTAGTTTCAGCCACTGATATGAAAGCTAATTCCAAGGATCTCGATCTGCGATGTGGCCAAGTCAGCAAGATACCCCAAGATGATTTCGTGCTGAAAACCGTTTCCGGTCGCACCGGCGTTATCTGAAAATGATAACCTACCGAGAGCATAGGCTAACTGGATCCACGTTCCTAGTATAGATAGCGACTCCGTTGTACTATATAAGCGACCGGGGAAATATACCAGTGCTACAAATATCACCATAAGTAAGATTGAAAGCAAAGCAGAGCAAAAGAACTCATGCACTAGATAGGAGTGAAGATGACGACTGCTGAGCCTGTGTGGAGTCCTCGTCCTGTTGAGGAAGGTTTGCAGATGCAAGGGAACAATCTTAGAACAAAGTTAACAGGCGAGATGAAAAGCAGCGTGGCCGCCGTGCCCGATTGCGCAAGGCTTTCATGAGGCGAATGACAAGAAAAGATCTCTCCTATGTCCACATCGTCGCAGTGAAGGCTGATTTTCGGCGGAAAGGGGTTGGTAATGACTTCCGGTAAAGTATGACGAGCTAAGTGACCGTTAATTTTGATGATATCTTTTTTTTAATGGAGACGAGCCTCAGAGTTAAGTCGGACGTACTCACAAATACGATTAGAGCTGGGGACTGCAGGATGGTTCGAGTGCAATCATGTTATGAACAACGTGCTTTTGTTGAAGCCTTGGGAAAAAGTCGAAGAGTCCATTGGCTGTCGATCCCGCCCATTATACCATAAAAGGCGATATGTGAGTCCGCCCGAAATACACCTTAATCACTTCTCCAATAATACCACTCCTAGGTTAGCTGTGACCGAGCCATAGTGTGTTGCAAGAAGACCAAGGATTTCGGGTACAGACTTTCTTCCGGGGCGGCGTTGCCGTTCATTGTGAAACAGCTTCTGGGCGAGATGTCCATTTGACACGATTCTATGTATCAGCGCGGGATAGGCTTTGTTCGTGCTAAGCTCGGCCTGATTGACTGCGTCAGATGCACAATCAACGACGCTAGAATATCAGTCCGAGGACTTGAGGGGCGTCAGTGTCGTGAATGATGCTCCGATATATCACTCCAATGGAATATCGGTCACTTACGCGGCGTCGGATGATCAAGAAGCACTATTCAGCTTATTTTGCCACGCACCCTCGACCTTCTCGCCGCCACTTCGTTCACGCACAAAGATGCCTTCGCTATTGAGATGCACGTCGTCGAAGCATGTGCCTTCTTGCTCTTGTCCCTCGACCCTTTTCAAGGCACGAGTTGAACTGCAGGCCTCGTTTCAAGTTGATGGACCTTCACCTTGACGTCCGTAGCTGGAATGTCCGACGCCGCAAGCTCTGCCAGACTGAGCTTTCCCAGCATAGCAGCAAGCCGAAATTCAGGTGACATGGGAATTTCATCATTGTTTCGCGGGTCAGTGACTGACGCTATATGATTGCAGTGGCAGCATTCGCATTCTTGACCTGGGATATCCTGATCACTATCGACCAAGAGGTAAAGAGTTCGAACGATTATGAAAGCGAAGCTGACGGTCACATTGCCATGTACTTAGGTGAAATACGTATGGCAGTAAGGAAGCGATGCAAGGTCAAATAAATTTGATTACTTACCCATACATAGGAAACCCACTGTGTATACAACGTACGTCTACGCATTTGTCAGGTACTTCGCTTGGATATCGCAAGCGTAAGTAATCGCACCTTGTTTCGTCTCAGTTGAACTGATCGTGATGAATGTTAGGGTTCTTGTTGGTGGCGTAGATGTATTGGTGTCAACACACAGACAACCATCGTCGATGGAATGTCAATCATGGCTTATTTGGCAGACCGTATCCGCTCAAGTTGAGGTAATATCTGTCGAGTTTATACTGATCATGAGAGGTAAAGTCCAATTATGTTTACGTTCACGCTTTCTTACCTTGTTCCTCTGATGAAGTGCACGCATTATACGGTAGGAGCCGCAAGGTCCTCATGTGGCTCGGAGGCCTATACGCTCTAGAAATCGTAATAATGACAATTAGCCTTGTCTTCAGCATCCAGAAGAGCCGTTCGCTCGTGAACTGTGAGACTATTTTGCCACTCACGATAATTGGATACGGGTGAGTGTAATCTGTTTGAGCAGAAACGTAGTCGTTGCTGAATTGCGAGGCTACAGGCTGGCCTCCTTCCTTTTTGAAACCCTCCTTCTTGCAATGCTATCGTATAAAGTCATTGGTAGCTTGCGCTCCGTTAGGGTTCTTCAGACCATGCTTCGCGATGGTCTTTGGGCCTACGCACTCATGTCAGGTCGGATTGAAAGCAGTCTCAGACCTGCGGCAATAACTTTACTGAATATTCCTTCACAGTAATTATCTTGACGAACATTTTGTCATATGGTCTGATAAAGAACGCCTTGTCGGCGGCAAGCTTTCCGTAAGGCACATTCACTATCAATTGCCGATAAATTGCTTACGATGCTAATAGATGGCTGATGACCGTTTCTTCCTTCGTTGTGTGTACCCTTCCAAATGATATGTTTGTTGACCTACCACTGACGAGTCCAGCACAGGGATATCGACTGCTCTTAAACTTGCGCATGGAGGGATACCCAGAACCGAGGGAGGAGGCAGAGGGTGATCGTAGAAGTGCAGATATAGAGTTCACCACATTCAGTGATTCGACTAGAGGACAAATTGAAGGGACTTCAAGCGCATCGTGAAATTAGATGTTGACCCAGGCTTTTTTGCAAGTTATTACTCGTTTGCTGCGCAGCTAATAGCAGAAAAGAACTGTAATAAGTTATAACTGTCGTAAAGTACATCACTAGCTGTTCGTCCACGTAGACGTGTCAGAGAGGATATTATAGACTCTCCTATGCAATAGTAAACTCACCAATACATGGATTCTATTCATTCATCTCCAATCGGCAACTCTTCCTCTAAATATTTCACAAGCTTTACACGCATTTCTGTCGTTTCGTCCCCTCGCAGTACATCCGATACGAATGTAGCCTCAACTTGCATTTGAATCTGAAAGGAGGACATTAATATTTGAAAGGTGCAAAGCCTCAGGAAATGCCTACCATTTCAAGAGCACCGCGGATGACGCCGCATAGGACATTGCTATACCACAAGCCACCTTGTAATGCGTCTTCTGGGAGTTCGACGAATTCTGCGAGTGGATTCTCGTCGAATGTTAAGGAGAAGAATGACCCCGGGACAGAAACCGGCTGAGGAGTTGCTGGTGTTTTTGATGTCGGAGGAGGCGGAGAACTATGCGTCACAGTTGGTGATATGTTCAAAAACGATTTGAACCCGACCTAGAAGTTGTGCTTCTCTTAAATGTACAGAAACGATGAAATCCAAGAACCAAGCGCACCTTCGACACCACTTCACCCGTTTCTCGAAAATCCGCACAACGTCCTAGGTTACTGCGAGCCAGGAAATCCTCTATCAATCTCGTCCCGATATTGTATCCCATCTTCTCCAATTGCTTGTTTACTTCCGCGTAGTCTTCATAATCTTGGATGAGCTGAACAACGAGTGCTCCATAGGTCATAGCGAAAAGCTCAGCATTCTGTGCATTCCAAGTAAGTCAGGCCTTCATAGTTAGCGCCAAGATAGCTCACTATCTTTTCAGCACGACCTTTCCAAAGATCTTCCCCGATGGCTTTGTATTGCTTGCTTGTCGTCGCCATCGTTGGATTTACTTCAGTCTGTGGCGACTATGTCGGTATTGGTGAGGTGCAATCACTGCCAGTGACAAGCTTTGAGACGCGTTATCGGACTTTGAAACGCGTTCAAGTCGGACAAGTCATTCATCACACTTCCCTCTAGTAATTCTTACAGTGCACATATTGGCACAGTAAAATCACGCCAGAAAAGACAAGTACTTATGGAAAGATCGATTCAAAGCAATTCAGGTCATAATTTTGGTGAAATTTGCCTGTGGTCGGCAACCAGTGGAGGAGTACACCGGCCAGCTTCGTAGCAATTCTTTTCCAGGTAATTGTTTATCAAAACCCCGAATTTCCGTACAGAACTAACTAAGTATGAATCAACACTCTGGTCATGGATCTTAGTGGACAGGTTGAGTAGGGTATCCCGGATCTCTAAGGACAGTGTGCACACTTGCAATTGCCATCCCCTTGCCGTATACTGTCACTGGTTGCCAGTCTGTGAGTTCGGACTTTCTCTTATTATGCACTATTTTTTAACGCATCGACTCAAGACAGAAATACGAATTACAGTGTAAAGTGTAGTACGCACAAATGGCCTTCGATTGTGGCCTTCGGGATGGTTTTCTGAAATCCTAATTTCTGCCGTGGTATAACCTTCATGTCTGCATATCGCGTAAACAAGACACTACCACATTGGAGGTCAGGCAGTAGAAGGAGGAACAAGAGAGGTGCCAGAGCCGAGAGCAAACGTGTGCGTTTGCAGTTGTAACTATAGATATGCCGTTGCCGAGACATACGTACGACTTCGGCCGGACATGCGCCAGGCGCACACGATTCTGAATGGTCACCTATAGTGCGTCTCTGAGATCTTGCTCTTACATCGATATCTCATAATATGACAAGTAGATAACTCTTATTCTTCTTCCCAGTTGAAAGGGATATCTTGACCGTAAATTTAACTGGTGATTTCCGTAGTGGTCGAGCTCTATTCAAGGTGCCGCTTACTGCTGAATTTTGCCATGAACATCTCAAAAGCTTGCCTGCATTATTAATCAAACGCATAACCAGCTATTAATATTACTAGTACGTGTTCCTTCTTACGGTCTCCCGTTCTTTGACGGAGCTGTTGTATTGGTTAAAGGGGCAACATCTTGTATAGCTAAGCTACGCACTTCTGGGAGTCCTGACCTCAAGCTTATCTGTACCACGCCCGTACCATTTACTCAAGAAGACGCAGTCATACTAATTGAAAGAGCAAATCTGCGGTCACAATGCCCGAGCAGAAGAGCGTTTTGAATGTTGTCATGGTGAGCAATGGCTTCAATTGTACTTATATCATGTGTTCAATATGATGCCTTATCGAATTGATATGTAGGGAGCTATGACCTTTGGCGAATCCGGCAAAGATGGTGCTCGGGTTCACGACTTGAAGGATGTTGCAGCTATCCTTGACGTTTTCCAAGCTCATGGTCATACAGAGGTATGGTGTCTCGTTCATTTCATCTTATACCCAAATTCATGGTGACTATTCTTTGTTTGTTAGATTGATACTGCACGCGCTTACTGTGGTGGAACAAGCGAGGAATACCTCGGAAAACTCGAATGGCAAAAGAGAGGCTTAAAGATGGAGACAAAGCTTTACCCTACTGTCGTACGTCTACTGCATTGAGCAGGTTTATGCCACCAAAGCTTACGCTATTTACTTAATAATTCTAATAGGCAATGGCTAAATACTTTCCACCAGGGGCACCATTGATCACGCATTCTCCAGAGGTATGCAAATATGAGGATAATGTGAATGCCGACATAACCTAGAAGATCACATTAGGATTTGCGCAAATACTTGCAGATTCAGTTAAAGGCATTGAATGCTGAGTGCGTATTCTTTGTTTACTGGCGACATTCATCGGAAATATATCTGACTTACGGGTTTAGAAAAGTTGATATGTGGTATCTCCATGGACCAGATCGATCTACCCCGTACGAAGTGACCTTTCAGGCCGTGAATGACTTACACAAGGAAGGGTATGTGCCTTTTACTAATGACCAGGTATTCTGAGCCAATTGTACTGCATTGGGGTTCATAGTTACTTTGATCGCTTCGGAATCAGCAACTACATGTCGTTAGTCCACTTTTCCTTAATATTGAGTGTGCCTCAGTTGACACATCTTCAGATGGGAGGTTGCAGAAATTGTGACACTCTGTAGGGAGAGGGGTTGGATTCAGCCAACAGCGTACCAGGGACTCTACAATGCGATCCACAGGTAAATAATCTTGAATATTTCACCCTTTCATGGAGATAACAACGTTTAAACAGAGGCGTCGAGCCTGAGCTCTTCCCTTGCTTGAGGAAGTTTGGCATCAGCTTCTATGAGTTTAACCCTCGTATGCACTTCGATGTACTTTACCTGAAATTAGAGCTGATAGATTGCATGCTAGTTGGCGGTGGCTTTTTCACAGGTCGGTATACCAGCGCCAACACTGAGGTCGAACCCGGCAGCCGTTTCGACCCGGCTAAAACGCAGGGTGCGGTAAGTGATACCATCAGCTTCATAGAAAGTTATTCTTCACCGATACGAATCCCCACCCAGAGCTACAGACACAGATACTGGAACGAGCCACATTTCAAAGCATTGGAAATCATTCAGAATGCAGCAGACAAAGCGGGATTAACGATGGCTGAAGTCGCTCTCCGCTGGATCTCGAATCACAGTCTCATGAAGCGTGAATACGGAGATTCCGTCCTCATTGGTGCCTCGAGCTTGAAGCATATAGAACAGGTATGACACTAAGCTTTCGTAGGGATTGGGAAATGATCGGTTGATTGTTCTGCATAATTATACAGAACCTGGTCGATTTGGAGAAAGGACCTCTTCGTATGTGTTCAATTGTTTTACCCCGCGATCAAATCTCTTACCTACTCTCTCTACAGCGGAAGACGTTGTTAAAGCCCTGGATGAAGCATGGCTGGTCGTTAAGGCTTATGCATCCAACTATTTCCACTGATGTCAGACAAAGTCGTCTACATGTCCATTACAGCTACAGCATTTGCTTACTGTCAAGATAATTGTGCATTAAAAGAATAAATTCAAAACTCAAGTGATGTTCAGTCATGTCATGCGTGGCGTGTCCGAAGAATGTGGAGCTAGCATCAGGATTCTAGTACCAAAAGGAATATCCGTTCTAGTGCGCCTAAATCCTCAAAGTACAGAACATGAGTCTCTCAAAGCTTCTCGAGATTTCTTGTGTCAAAAACCCTCCGATCTTTCGAAGACGGTAATTTCCGGAAGTTACTATACCAAAAACGGTATTAAACATTACCATATTCGGAGAGATCGGATTTGACCTGGATCCGTCTAGAACATACGACAACATACGACAACATGAGCCCACAGTGGAACACAAGTAAGGTCGAAAGTGACGCATATCGTTTCGAGAAAATTCGAAGCACAAAGGTATTAAAGAGCGCTCGAGGGCAGGCAGCATTCCTCAGAAGTTAAACAACTCACAAAACACTTACAACACAAACACTACTACTCTCACATCGAACTCACTACTACTACTAATGGCTCTCCAAACCTACTTCCACGAGCCCTTCTTCTCATTCGACGATGTGAACCGCCTCTTCGATGAGGCGGTCGGAACACTTGACTGGCCCACTGAGCGAAGATCGTCACGGCGCCGTGGCAACGGCCAAGTTGAGCGTTCAGAATCGAGGTCCTTCGCACCAAGGTATGCAGGCTCCGTCTTTTCTGTACGTACTGGACAGTGGACTGACTGGCTCTCTATTAGGATTGACGTCCACGAATCCGCGGAGAACAACCTCATCACCGCGACCTTCGAGCTCCCTGGCTTGAAGAAGGAGGACGTGACGATCGACCTCCAGAACAACCGACTTGTCGTCTCCGGAGAGGCCAACTTCTCCAACGAGAAGGAGGAGAACGGCTTCGTCGTCAAGGAGCGCAGGAGTGGCAAGTTTTCTCGCGCTGTTCCTGTTCCGCAGGGTACGAAGCATGAGGACATCAAGGCATCAATGGAGAATGGTGTCTTGACTGTCACGTACCCAAAGACATCCCAGGAACAGGAAGCAAAGCGGATCACCATCTCGTAAATGCCGCCGTCTTCAAGTTTGTCAGCGGGGATTTTCCCTACTCAAAAGTAATGGATCATGTAGCATATTTGTAGTATACCCTTTGTTATCATCAGCGGAAATGCAATGAATGTTTTGTCCCATGGAAATAAACTGCTATGCTCACCAATATCGTTTGCACAATCTAAAGATGTGCGATATCTGACTTCGATCGCAATGAGATAGGGTCGTCTCAGAAGCCGATGAGCTCCTTCGCCATTGAATATCAGTCAATATCGCCCATAGGCAGCTGTCTGCTTGACATGGGAAAGAACGTCAGTCTTGACATCTATATTCATACCTGAATCTAAGCTAGGCATGGTGAGAGCCCGGAGATGTACATATAAGATTGGTGACCTCTTGCTTGAGAATAACAGGGACTGACTCTGTGATCCTTTAGCAGGTAGGTGAAGAAAAAGTGTAATCAATAATACCACTGGAATTTACTGTGAAAGTGTTGCTAGGAAACGAGATCATGAACATACTCTTCGCTACGGCTTTCATTTGGTGCTGTCTTGCCATTCCTATCCGTAGTGCCATTACACCACCAGTTTGTTTTGGGCAAATGTGCATTCTGAGCGATCCCGACGCTTGCTGCCCGGGCACGATGTGTGAGCCACAAGAAGGTGCGCATGGATTTGAGTTCTCCGTAAGTTTATCTTGATCCGCGCTTGTATCTGTAATGTGCTAATTACGGAGTAGACTTGTGGCGGATGAAATGTTTGTTCGGCGTAAAGTGGCTGAAGTTAGAACATCGAGTTGAGGTAGTTGATTTAAAAGACAGATGATGTTGTTATGGAATGGGACATCGTGCCTTTGTTCGCAACACTGGTTTGGGCCCATCATAAGTACCGGAAACGAAGCAAGTGCTCACTAGAACGATAGATGAAGAGTGTCAGTAAAAATCAATGCTACCACATCAGATGTATATGTATATACCTTCGAGATCTGTACCAACAATTTCGAATGCCATTGCCGAAGTACTGATAGTTGATGTCCATCAGCTGCGGTCATGTCAATACGGCCCTTACAAGCTTCCCGACTTCAGAATTAATGTCAGACTGGACATCTAGAAGGCGTCCGATGCCGGCACGACAGACTTTAGATGTGTATATAAGATAGAAGGCCACGACCCGAGAGGTAAGAATTTAAGCCTTGGACCTCGCACAAGTAAGAGAACAATCTCCAAACCTCTTGATAAACAAAACTCACAGTTGAACCTAAGAACTAGCCATGAGACTTTCAGAGGCAATCCTCGCAATGGCATTCACTTCTCGGAGCTGTCTTATTATTGTAGGCAGCTACGGTATTCCGCAGGTGGACTGTTTAGGTCAAACCTGCAATCCAGGCTTAGGAATAAGATCTTGTTGTCCAAGTACAGCCTGTGGGCTAAAAGTGCTTCCCGATGGACTAAAGACGCATGTGAGTTGTAGATGCGCAAAAATCATAGTAAAGGACAAGAATTACTTACGGACTGGCTTGTACTACACATCAGGTCTGCATCAGCCCTTGAGTTGTCAGATTGCACCAGATTTCCAAGGCAGACTCATGTTGGGGCAGGGAAATACGAGTAGATTAGGCAGTCTCCTACCCAAACCCTCCCACGGTTCGGAAGAGGCCGAGGCCTCAGGGTCCAAGTTGAAGTTGAGGGGACCCATTCCTCCCGTAGGGAGGGTCTGGCATAAATTATTTTAGCCGAGCCCGCTTGTCGTAAGGGTCCACCCCCGAGCATCACTTTCCGTGGGAATAGCAGCTTTGACCTTTTGGGAAACTCAAGAGTTAATTACTTGCATGTACATTAAATTGATAACAATTAATTGGTGCTCAAGAAGCAAATTTATACATTATAACTTAGTGAGTGTGAGTGAATTTCTGGAAATTGTTCACGAAATTTTGAGCTCAAGTCAAGCCCGCTCAAGGCCGCCACTCCCACGGAAAGTGATGCTCGGGGGTGGACCCTTACAACGAGCGGGCTCGGCTAAAATAATTTATGCCAGACCCTCCCTACGGGAGGAATGGGTCCCCTCAACTTCAACTTGGACCCTGAGGCCTCGGCCTCTTCCGAACCGTGGGAGGGTTTGGGTAGGAGACTGTAGATTAGGGTGCATTTCTCCGTATGATATGAAGTACAAGTATTGCAAGAGAACAACGGTAGTGGTTGATATTCAAGTTAGGAAAAAAGGCTTCCCTGAGTGCGTTCCGAGTCAAATTACGTGTGGGAAAACTTGAATCATCCCGAGTCCAACCAAATTCAACAAACATTAGCCTGAGTGAACCGCTGTCTTTTAGCACTTAGTGAAATGGAGTACATATATTCCGATACTTATAAAAAAGAATTAAAATACTTAAAAAGACACTTGATAGCAAAACAAGGCAATAAATATTGTGTACCGAAGTACATTCCACTCTGAAAAGCGTGTCATCCTTGTGCAGGGGCCATGCTAATCTTCTCTGTATCGTTCCAATTTTTTCGTATGTCACCCCGAAGGGGACAATAAACTGAGTGACTTGGAAGGTACAGTTTGCCGACATTCTGTGTTTTGGTCGGCCGGCGGGTCGGGCACACTACTCGATGACTAATCAGACCGTTTGAACTCACTTGCTTGAAGTCAACTCCGCAATTACTCTTCCAGTTCACGCTCAACCACATTGATTGAGATACTTTACGGCGCATTATCTCTGTCTTCAGTATCACTCAATTGCTTACGGACTATACATCTTGAATAAACATACCCGGAGAGCGCCATTAACATGCCTCCGAAGGCGGACATCAACAAAGCTGGTTGGGAACAGAGTGAATTCCCAATCCTTTGCGAGACTTGTGAGTAAAATAATCGGCTCCAAACCAACAGTCGTACTGACGAAAAACTCAGGTCTAGGAGACAATGCATTTGTTCGAATGGTACGCCCATATGTCATACTCTCCGCAAGCTCGTATCTGACAACGTCCTTTAGTCAAAGCAAGAATACGGCCGAGAGTGCGGCGCGTGTGCGCGACCGTTTACTGTTTTCCGGTGGAACCCAGGATCAGGGATGCGCTATAAGTCTACTGTGATATGCCAGACATGTGCGAAGATCAAGAACGTCTGCCAGACATGTTTATTGGACCTTGAATTTGGCCTGCCGACGCAAGTGCGCGACACCGCACTCGCACTGAAGTTTGATGCACCGAGCAGTGACATCAATAGGGAGTACTATGCGCAGAATATGGATGGAAAGGTGTGTCCTCTATACGGCTTAGTGGAGGGACTTGTATATTAATGCTGAATGATGTGTAGTTGGAGGGTAACAAGTCGCTGTTGGATTCGGGACGGGCACAGTCGGCTGGGAAGGAGATGCTCAAACAACTAGCTAGGACAGACCCATACTACAAACGCAACCGGCCAAAAATCTGCTCGTTCTTCGTGAAGGGGGAGTGTGCAAGAGGGAACGAGTGTCCGTATCGGTAAGTCACGCATTGTCATTTACACTACGGGCATGACGCTCACATTCGCTCTCAAGACACGAGAAACCAGAAAATAACGAGCTATCGAAACAAAACATGCAGGATCGATATTACGGGAAGAACGACCCTGTGGCAAAGAAAATCCTCTCCGGATTTGCAGATACTCAGGGTCTGAAGCCGCCTGAAGACACCTCTATCGTGCGTCTCTACCTCATTTGTCCTTTGGAGGCAACTCATCGTTTTTCATGTCGCAGATGTCCCTTTTCCTCTCCTCCATCCCCGCATCTGCCACCGAACAATCCATCCGCACACGCGTAGTAACCTCCCTATCCGCCCTCGACCCCACCAGCATCAAGTCCGTCGTGCACGTCGCGAAGTCCCGATGCGCCTTCATCAACTTCAAGGACCGTGCGTCCGCGGAGCTTGCAGCACAGGCGTGGGCCGTCGGTCTCGATTTTGACGGCGAGCGTGTAAATGTGAAGTGGGGCCGTGGTCGGAACAAGGCAGGAGCATCGTCAGGATCGGTAGGCCCGCCTGCTGCTACAACAGTAGTGGCTGGAAACTCGGAGCCTGTGGCTGCGTCTTCATGACACACTGATGTCGATATCGTATTTGCACGTTTAATGTATTCTACTTGTCTCAGCGATACATTATTGATAACTCCGACTTAGATGGTCGAGTTTCATGTCTGATATGTCTGGATTAGATGCGTGCACAAAGTACAATGATTTTATGTCTAATTAATCTACTACCGGGCCTGGACGTAGTCGTCGATGCGCAGTAACAAGCAAACAGTCTCCGTCGACAGTTCAATTGCACTTGTTGACACAAGGAGTGGTTGGACGACGTCCTCTTCCAAGATGTTCGAAATCAAGCCCTGCAGGGAAATAATTGAAGTTTAAGACCAAAAGTTCTGGAGAATAGAAAGAGTTACGAACCTTTCGGACGTTGATGCCAGCATTCCTCTCTCCGAGCGCATGCCTGTTTCGTAGTTCGGTGACAATGGCGATCGGATTGAGACCTGCATTCTCGGCCAGCGTTGTCGGGATGACCTCAAGAGCATCAGCATAAGCCTGGAAACAGTAAGCTTCCATCCCCTTTAGCGTATGCGCATATTGCGAAAGCGCTCTTGAGACATAGATTTCGGGTGCTCCGCCACCGGCAATCAAAGCACTGGTAGAGAAAGCTCAGCATATTGGGCGACGACGAGTCCGGGGATACCTACCGCTTCTTTACAAGACACCGCACCACGCAGAGCGCATCGTGCAGACTCCGCTCGTTCTCTTCCAATACCAACGAATTCGAGCCCATAGCCAAGATGCTCACGGTCTGGCTCTTCGCCTTCACACCTGTCACCTTCACGATCTTCGCCCCCGCCCTGCTCGTCTCCTCGACGAGCTCCGCATAGCCAAGCTTGTCCTCTGTGAACTGCTCGATGTCCGGGATCGCCTTGCACCCGAGGCTCTTCGACAGGAACTCGATCTCATCCCGCTCGACGTCCTTGACGACGAGGATCTTGAGCTTTGCGAGGAAGTGCAGCGACAGGTCCGTCACGGCGTCGCGCAGGATGGACTTTTGGATGAGCAGAACGTTGCAGTTCGCTTTTTTGATCTTTTTAACCATGTTGAGGAGGTATGCGCGCTCTTCTTTGAGGATTTTGTCCATTTGGCGGTAGTCGTTGACAATAACGGTGTTGTCCATCTATTTGGGACCGTAAGATATAGCATATGGAAACAAGAGTGATACGTACGTCTGGTTTGGGTGCACTCAGCTGGAACTGAATGATACCGATCTTTGCCTTCTCAACTCGCGACGGGCCGCCAGCGGAGACGACAACATTCTGATTGAGCACAACACCTTCTACGAGCTCCGTATCCTCAATAGTCCCGCCGACCTTCTTCACAATACGAACATCGCGTAGGTCGACATTATTTGACGTTGCAGTCGCTAGCCGGGTTA
Source organism: Trichaptum abietinum (assembly GCA_910574555.1). Classification (NCBI taxonomy): domain Eukaryota; kingdom Fungi; phylum Basidiomycota; class Agaricomycetes; order Hymenochaetales; family Trichaptaceae; genus Trichaptum; species Trichaptum abietinum. Next base: position 3,556,071 of record CAJTBE010000001.1, read on the forward strand.
CAGCAGAAACGGCAATAGGCGCGAGGGTTGACGAGTATTGCGACACGATCTAAGTCGATGGTCAGTGTATCGCAAAAGACTGTAAACTGCACTAAGCATACTTTGGAGTTGAGTGATGTGGTTGCAGCACGGAGCAAGCTCGCTCTGTCCTTCAGATCTATTGGTGTCGATATTTCCGTTAAGTATTCTACAGCCTTCGTCGCCGCCTTCGTGAACGATTCCGCGATGATGGTCGGGTGCATGCCCTTCTCCAGCATCTTCTCCGCAGCACCTAGTAGACTTCCCGCTAGCACAACTACAGACGTCGTACCATCGCCAGCTTCCACGTCTTGCGCAGCTGAGAGGTCTACGAGCTACATACAAATAACAGTCAGCATATACGATGCCGAAAAGAGTTAGATAGTTTGGGCACCATCTTTGCTGCGGGATGTAGGGCTTGGATACTCTTCAGGATAGTCGCACCGTCATTTGTGATGATGACTTCGCCTTTCGAAGTTTGTATCTGATAGTGAATGAGTATATATTGATCCTCCATGAAGCACAACCCAGCGCACCATTTTGTCCATGCCCTTGGGCCCTAAAGAAGTACGAACAGCGTCGCTGATAGCTGTCGATTATCCCTAAGCATCTGAATGTATCGCAATTTGAGCACGCATACCTTTCGCTGCTGTCATATTCGACAGCCGTACTTCCTGCGGTTTACTCTACGCCATGAAAACAACGCGTCAGTCATTATGCCCTTTGCAAGTTGTACATGCATACCTTGTCATTGAAAGACCTATTCGCCCCAGTATTTCCGGCGCCTCCTACGACTTTTGGAGCAGGTGCAGCTGCCGCAGACATTTTGAAGGTAAGTCGTTGATAAACTTGAAGGAGGTATTGAAGAACGCGAGTAGCAAGAGACGCGTTCAGCCAATACAAGCAAAAGAAACCCTATTAGTAACCTTAATCCATCCAAATACAGACCCTTAACGCTGACGTATTCAAGTTCAATTGAAGACGCGTCTATAGCTGCCTTGCGTGTACATACCTTGTCCTTGCACTACCATCTCCTCGAACACTTTACGACTTTTGTACCCGTACTCATGGCCTTCGTATGTCGCTTCACCGCTAAGCTATCGAAAGCGTCTAATATTTACTGTATAGTTTGGCGACGAAGATCCTTTCGGAAATGGCGCAGGCAATCTGTTTGCTCAACTAGCTCAGTATGTGGTCCAATCGTATCGGGATCGGATTTTTCTGATTATGTGTTACTTGCAGAGGATTTGGAGGGGGAGGCTTCCCCGGACGACGTGGAAGAGGCTACGATGAATATATGAAAGCGTATAGTGTTGCTATGCTCCCGGGAAAGGAGCGAACGAACGTTAGTTATGGTGGAAAGAGTGAGTCAGCGTTCCACATCTCGCTGGCATTGTTTTCGATGTTGACATCTGCGTTCACTAGTAATCATGCCTCCCTCTTCTCTGGCAAACTTGTCCGCTCTTGATATTGAGTCCCCCTGGATGTTCAAGCTCACGAATCCACAAAACCCTGCCGCCTCGACGCATGCGGGTGTACTGGAGTTCATTGCCGAAGAGGGCTGCGTCCATCTGCCTTATTGGATGATGAAGGCCTTGAGATTGAATGAGGGGGACGCCATACGAATCACTCGAGCTGAGCTTCCGAAGGGGCGCTTTATCAAGCTACAACCACAGTCTGTGCATTTCTTGGAAATATCTGACCCGAAGGCCGTGTACGTTGTTTCTCCTCTCTCTTGTGCCCGGTTGTGTAGCTTACTGAGCTGCTTCGCTTTCTAGTCTCGAACATGCTCTTCGTAATTTCTCCGCCCTGACACAGGGCGACATCATCGAGATCAGCTATAACAGCATCGTATTCGACTTGCTTATTATGGAGACGCAGCCGGGTAGTGGGGGAATCAACGTCGTTGACACCGATATCGAGGTCGACTTCGCTGCACCCGTGGGGTACAAGGAGCCTGAGCGACCGAAAGCTGCGCCACCAACGACGATGGCGTCAAAGCTGAAAATCGACCTGAACTCGTCTACACCAGGCTCGTCCAGACCTACATCATCTTTGTCAGGTGCATTTGCGGGAACATCAGCGGGGGAGACGGCTTTGTCGAAGGGCGGCGATAAGTGGGAGAGCTTCAAGGGGAAGGGCGAGTCGCTGAATGGGCGGAAAACTAAAGGCCGGGGAATTAGCCAGAGGGGCATTGAGAATACCATGGAGGGGAGTAAGGTCTTTCGAACGGAGTAGGTTCTTTATTTTTTTTGCCAGTCTTTCATGTTTGCTAATGGTGCTATTTCATTGCAGCAAGAAACGGATCGTCACAAACGAAACTTTAGAAGCAGATGTCAGCGCACCTGCATCTCTTAATCTACCCTTCGGGCAACTGTTCTTTGGATACAAAGTTGTACCGTACACCAAGCCCTCCGGCTCTGGCTCTGGCTCAGGCGAGGGTAGCAGCGAGCCGTCGGCATCAGGCTCAGGTTCAGCGTCGACGACCATCCCCCAGGCATTCACAGGCTCAGGCAACTCGCTCACCGGGCGATCAACCGGTCCTGCCTCCTTAGGCTCTTCCGCGAGGGGGAAGGGGAAAGAGAAGGAGACAGCCTCTTCGCCTGAAGTATCTAAAGATACCGAAGCGAAGTGGGGCAAGGGCAACCGCCTTACTGGAGGGCCACCTTTGAGGAACACAGCGGCGACGGCTTCGTCGCGAAAAGCGACAGGTGACGGACCTGTGGGCGCTGGCGGTGCACGCGCGCCTCGTCTGAATAACCATTCGACGGGTCCCGCGCCGCCTCAGCGGAAGAGGAGCCCGACCCCAGACTGGGGGGTAGATGATGATGACGATGTTATATACGTCGACAGCGACTGAGATTTTCAAATGCACTTCTGACGACAAGCAAGTTCGATTGCAATATGTACATTAGAGTATCTGTCTTTGCATCTTTTGCTCGGCACACATCTGGAAGAACAATGCATTTTTTTTGACAGCTGGTTACATTTCATTATCAACTGGTCACAAAAATTAAGGTGGTATGAACACAGCAATTGGAAAGCTCTCATATTAGCACAGATAAAGATACGCAATCCATCAGTGTATCTTGTATTGTCCATAATTCTTTTCCGGGTCGAAAACCTTGCAATCACGAACGGAAATTTGTTATATAATTGGTTAATGTTCAGATATTTTCGACGACAATATATTACTTACCTCCCATCGAGAAGCCGGGAATATATGTTTGTTGCGCTGGTACCAGCTGCGCTCAACGACCTTGCCTGCGTGCGACTCGTCCTTTTCCACCGTGGCGTCGGCGAGAAGGCGCACATCATCATGCACATCGAAATTGAAAAGCGGTCCAGACTTGCCTCGCGCTTTGTTGACGATGAAATCGTAAAATGTGTGGTGCTGAAAGAAGTGCAGATATGAGAATAGAATCACTAGAGAAAAAAAAGAAAAGTGCGTACATGTGGGATGATGAGGTCTTCCTTTATGTGGGCATAATCTAACGAGTCAGAGGGGATATAGTATTATGAGAAAGATGGGGCATACCTTGACATACATCATATTGTCGACGCTGACGCCGCGTAGCTCAGGGAATTGTTGCCTACATTTCTCGAGGAATGTGCTGATACTGTCACCTTTCTTGCACTGTAAACAAACAATCTCACTAAACGTGCTAAGACATCAAATAAAGGCTAGAAAGTACGTACCGTCACGGATTTTCGATGACCACTTCCATCCCAGTATGAGTACGTGATCTCAATGTCCTCCGCCTTGAGCTCCTCCTGCCTCCGAAGCCACTCCTGGCGCAATTCCTCCCTTTCTCTTCGCTCCTTTTCCTCACGGTCGCGGTCCGGCAAAAACGACGTATCAACATTCGGGTTCTTGCGCAACCTACGTCTCTTTGCTGCAGCACTCTCTGTGTCGTCTTCACCGGGACCAGGAGCAGGTGTACCATTGCCGTTGGCGCTCCGCGTGCCCGTCGACTTCTCCGAATCAACGCCGTTTTCGGCCTCTTCGTCATCGAGCGCGAAGGAGAGAGTAGACTTGGCTGCCTTCTTCCGTTTCTTCGACTTCTTCTGCTCGTCCCTAAACGCATCTCCAACGTCCTGTAAGCCACCCGTCACACGACACTCAGTCGGGCTATCCCAGAAGAAAGAACATACTTGAGCTCGTCCGTCTTTGCCGCCTCCCGCGCCTTGGCCTCCTCGATCTCCTTGCGCTTCTGCTGGAAGTCTTCGAGACGCACGAGGCCGACGGTTTGCTTCTTCAGAAAGTCCTCCATGGTGTCATTCTGCCCGACGAACCGCGCGGTAGAGGGACGCGCCTTCTCAGTTTCGCTGATGAGCTTCTCCTTCTGCCGCTCGAACTCTTCGCGCGCCTTGGCGCGTTCTTTGGCGAGTGCATCTTGTCTGAGGGCTTCACCTCTGCTGGCGGCCATTGCAGATATAGCAGAGGAGGGAGAACGTGGAGGTATGAAGCGAGGCAAGGTTCAAGTCCGAATTGATGCGCGCCCGGACTTCATCCAGAGCTGTCACAGTGTGACTGCGTGACTTTTCTCTAAGTTCTTGAAGTTGAGCTCGCTGTTGCTCGTGTTCTACTCTTTGAAAAGCGATGGTGTTCGTCCTCGGCGTGCAGCTTCCAGACAAGAAGCTAGCAAGAGTATGTTATTCTCTGAGAAATACTAAAGCTTCAAGTAACATATATTTGTAGGTCGCGCTTCAAGCGTTTTATGGCGTGGGCGAGAGCACCGCTGCCCGCCTGTGCGCACGTCTGCAAATTCACAACACCCAGCGCGTCCGCAACCTCTCACCACAGCAGATAACTGGCCTCGCCTCTTTTCTCTCCTCACCTCAAACCGCTCCCGCTCTTCCACGCCTTCCACTTGCCGCCCCAGACTTTGTCGCGCCGCCCACGGCTCCCGTGCTCAATACCGCAGGGCTAAGCGTGTATAAGAAAGACCCGTTGTTAAAGCTGAAGGTGGAGGCGGAGCTGAGACGGGAGATGCGCGAGAACATAGCGCACCAGAGGATGATTGGGAGCTACGTCGGACGGAGGCATGCAATGAGCTTGCCCGTTAGAGGACAGCGAACACAGACAAACGCGAAGACGGCGAAGAAGCTTAATCGGGTGGAGAGGTATAACTAGAAAAAAGAGTTGTATGTCCCACTATTGCGATATCTATTCCTTGTGTCCGCGTAACTGACTATATCCATTGAAATCTAGTTTACTGCAATTTTGTAATTTATTCTTTCACGCTGGTGTTTACCCTATAATATCTTCGATCATCATCGACTGGCAAGCCGACCCTCCTGAACGAGGTCTTTCTTACTGCGGTGGTGGCATTGTAAGTCAAAATGATGCAGTTTTCGAAAGCGTCCTCTTCTAGATTCAAAGTTGTCTTGCCGAAACTCGCGCACACGACGAAAAGAAATCGCCCATCGTTGCAACTTCAATGTCTATCGGGTATCATACGTCGACTATCTACATTTCCTTCATACGTCACGACATGAAGTCCACATCCGCTTGCATGCCCTTTACCTTCGTGCCTTTGCGTACTGAAATTTCCCCTAAGCGCGTTCTTGACCCACACCGTGATTCTTAGGATGACATAGCACTCGGTGAGTGCGCAGCGTACATTAGAACTGCAAATTTATGAGATCTCTGACTAACTTTACCTTGCAGATTATGTCCGTTCTGTACGCCCTTGAACCATCGAAATGAACCGGATTCTGCCACTCATGAAGGTCCTCCAATGTAATACGGTTATTTCTCTCAATAGATCTCCGCAGTAGACCAATGATGAATTCAGAAGCCGACCAAGTGGAAAGTACGGACCAATCCCGCACTTCGGCAAGCCATCCTAATATCAGACTGCGAATGCTCGCCCAGTCATCCTATCTTCGATCACACACTTTGGTCCATCGGAGCATTGTCATTACAGCAAGGTTCGTCAGCTCTTTCCCAAGCAAGACATCAGAATATTGGGGTTGAAGCTGTATCCCAACAATAGGGTCGCCGTGTGTGTACATCATACAACTTATAAAGGCACGTTCTGAATTTAGCTCCTAACCTTCTCTTCCCTTCCCTTCTTTTTCTGCGCAGGTTGCTCAGGATTAATAGACCCGTGCGTACGGCCAAGTTATTCAGTATGACATACGCAGGCAGAAGATACATGTGCACATGTAGAGAAGGGTAGTTGACACGATTCGAGGCGCGATTTATCTCCAGTGGACTTGGCCGAATCTGACTTACATGAAACCAACGAGGCTACAATATTTTGAGCTCAACTCGATTCTCGGCTTCAATTGAACTATGTCCTTTTGCCTCGTGCTCGCCGGAATCGTTTTACTTGGTCCGGAACACCTGAGGGGTCTGTGGCACACTGTTAGCCTTTGGAAGCTCGGCGGCCGAGATATTTGGAAACCTCGTAAGAACCCAATGTACATTTTTCTCTAGGGCTATGCAGAATAGACATCTTCTGGGCGCCTACCTACATGTACAATGGAAGGTATTATTTTTCTCTTCCTAGTGCACACGTGTATCAGTAATAACTTCTTATTACTGAAAAGTGTATTTTTGTAAGGACCTGTGCACGCCAGTGTACTGTCATGCACTGGTTGTTTGCTCTTCGCTGAGGGGTTTCAGAGGCTTTACCCTAATAAAACATACTTAGATGATGTTCCTTTACTCTGTGTTTTACTTTGAAGAAATGAAATAAAGACAGTAAATAAAATGAGGCACGGGCCGAAATAGCTCGGCAAAATTCCCACTGATAGAGACGTCAAGTAATAACTGAATTTGGCTTGGACTTCGAATCCTCTCCTTCCTCTGAACCCTCACCTCCTCTCTTTCCTCATCCTCATCCCATCCTTTCCTCACCGTCGTCGCCGTCGTCGCTGCTGCCACCCGTCGGCCATGTCGTCGCATGGTGCGCACTCATCGTCCACCACGAACCTCGTCGGCGTCCACTATCGCGTCGGCAAGAAGATCGGCGAGGGCTCCTTTGGCGTCATCTTCGAAGGTGGGTCCAAGCCCTATACACCCACCCGTCCTCCTGTCACGTTCAATGCAGTATTGAATTCTAAAGATGCTGATGTTGCTGATGTGGTGTAGGAACCAACTTGCTCAATTCCCAGACGGTCGCTATTAAATTTGTATGTGGATTTCGCTTCGGGGGGATGGATTATAGGAGTAGTTATGCACAGTTCGCTCACGCTGGGGCCCCTTCTTTCTCTCCTATAGGAGCCACGCAAGTCCGATGCGCCGCAACTTCGCGATGAGTGTCGCTCGTACCGTATCCTTGCAGGATGTCGTCAGTCGTTCTATCCATCCTTTAGCGCTTTTCACTCTAACCGAGACTTCGTTTGTTATACTTCAACTTATAGCCGGAATACCCCAAATATACCACTTCGGGCAGGAGGGCCTGCACAACATCCTCGTCATCGACTTGCTAGGCCCTAGTCTTGAAGACCTCTTCGACATGTGCGGGCGTAAGTTCTCGATAAAGACTGTCTGCATGGCGGCACGGCAAATGGTGAGCTCTTATTCTCCTTAGCCCTCCGGCGCCGCTCAGACCAGCCCTAATCGCGTCTTAACACCCAACTCATGCATTGTCTGAATTCCAACTAACTCCACCGGAACGTATTGCAGATATCGCGCGTGCAGACTATCCACGAGAAGAATCTCATATATCGGGACATCAAGCCGGACAATTTCCTCATCGGCCGGCCGGGGACGAAGAACGCGAACCTCATTCATGTTGTTGATTTCGGAATGGCGAAGCAGTACCGCGACCCGAAGACGAAGCAGCACATCCCATATCGTGAACGCAAGTCCCTTTCGGGCACGGCGCGTTACATGAGCATCAACACGCACTTGGGCCGCGAGCAGTCAAGGAGAGACGATCTAGAGGCGCTCGGACATGTGTTCATGTACTTCCTGAGGGGAGGTTTACCCTGGCAGGGCTTGAAGGCGGCGACGAACAAACAGAAGTACGAGAAGATTGGGGAGAAGAAGCAGACGACGCCAATAAAGGAGCTGGCTGAGGGTTTCCCTGGTATGTCTTATAATTTTATGTACTTGTGTGCACCCGCGCATACATATGTTTTTGCGTATGGCCCTGAGCTGATCGTATGGATCGGCTTAATTAACTTACAGAGGAATTTGCAATCTACCTGAACTACGTGCGCAAGCTCGGGTTTGAGGAGACACCGGACTACGATTTCCTAAGGGAGCTATTCGCCAAGGTGATGAAGAACATGAACGAGGTGGACGATCAGCGATACGACTGGAACGAGCTGAACGGCGGACGAGGGTGGGAATCTCAAATCGTGCGTATTCTCAGCCTACTCAACTAAAGGCATGACTTAACGCATCATTGCTCTGACAGCTTCAAGGCTCTAGCTCTAGCCAAGCTACCCCTGACAGACGACGAGATACGACGGATCGTGCCCGGCGGGAGGAGGAGCAACGGCGGCGCAATTCGCAGCAAGTTGCTACCCCTGGCCAACAAGGACAGCCTGCTCCACCGTCACCAGCACTCGTCCGACAAGGCAGCAAAACGCGACGCGTCCCGAATGCACTTGTACCAGGACAGGCAGCAGGCTCTTCCGCACCAAACAGTGCTGCGGCGCTCGTGGGCGTCCCTGTGGGCGGTGGCACGCCGAGTCGGCGCGCGAGCCAGCTGGGTGCCGGTGGACATCCCTATGCATCTGGGACTGGAAACGGTCAGAATGAATTTGGGGCGCGAGGAGGGACGATGGACGACTCGACGTATAACAACGGCGGGACGGCGGCGTATGGTCGGACGTCTCCGATGGTGAGCGCTGCCCCGCCTGCTTTGAGCAATGTGCGCGCTCGCGGTGGCGAGGTGGGCGTTGCGAACGGCGGAGGCGCATTTGACCCGCAGCAGGAGTACGACATGGAGCCGACGAAGCCGCCGTTACTCATCAGGATCCTCACCTGTCGATGTGGCTGAATCCCTTCTTGCCCTATCCATGGTTCTCTCGATCCCTCACTCCTACACCGCTATTTGAAGTTTGTCTGTTCCATTCTGTTCCCCGGGTTCCTTTGTGCACTGTTTCTCTCCCTCCGCATTCTCCGATTCTCATCCTAATCTGCGATTCCCTCAACCAAATTACCTCTGCTATCGTATTCCCCGGTTGAAGATAAGGGGGAAGAAGTCTAAGAAAAAGTTCCGTCTATTCATGTTCTTGTCCATGTCTTACCTACACACCTACAAAAACTCTCCCTCCCTTTCTTGCTGCTGGTCATCTCTCATTCCTTGGATTTTCTTTCTTCTCTTCGTGTCACTATACAAGCCTCATTTTAGTCTTCCTTTTAAGTTTTTCTTTCTTCTCTGCATGCGTCCCTCCTATGCTCCGCCTTATATTCCCTGTCTGATGATTCCCATGCCGATTTAATTTGGCTTTTCTTTCCATTTGCAAGTTTAAGGTCCCAATTGTTGGATCCAAATTAATCCTTTCCTCTTTACCTTTTCCTTAAAATATCTGCCATGAAGACTCAAGTTGTTTGAATGATTTCTTTTCCCCTTTGATCTCGTTGGTTACCCTATTACATTACACATAACACAACAACGCGAGTCGGCATTTCTTTCAATTTCTGATCAATGATCACGGATTATTACGGACAGTATGATGAATTATGACAACAAACAAATGCTATGGATGACAAGACCAACGAAACAAAGAGAGAGAAGTGATGCGAGTTGACAGCAAAGGTAAACCAAGTCCGTCCGATGGATAGTGTGATAGGATAACGATACAAGCTTTACATGCGAACAAAACAAACAACAGCGACGTATTACCCAAGAATGAGATAGTTGATTTCAGGAGGCTACATTATATTCCCATTGATCATTGTGATCGCGAAGACTCGCTGTTTCTATGTATCAGAGTCGGGAATAATAATCGAGCGCCGTGCCATCATTGACATGCGGAGCATCGGTGCTCTGGAAGGAGCAGGAGCAGTAGCAGGAGCCAGTAGCGTGGGTCTGGCGGCTTTGCGGGATGTCGGCGTCGGAGACGACAGGGCTCCTGGCTGCGACGTTGGGAGCTCCAGCACTCGTGGTTGCGAGCGGGACTGCGAAGAAGACGTGTCCCAGCTTGACGGAGGAAGGCGCGACGCAGGGTCGGCTTCTCGAGCTGCAGTAGCGATGGTGTCGGGCTTGACGTCCCACCTGGACGCTTTCGCTTCCTTCGGACTCTCCTTTGCTTGTATGCTCTCGGGAATTGAGGGTCCAACAGAGTCGGTTTGAGCGGACGGCGCCGGGAGGCGTGAGCCACTGGCATAAGCTAGTAGTGCGAAATTAGCAAATGCGCTATGAGGATCTGCTATAGAGCATATTAAAGCTTACGAGGATTATTATATTTGGGCATGTACTGTCGCGCATGTGCATTGTTGTGATCGTACTGGTGGGGTTCGTCCAGGGGTCGTTCCCGGATATTGTCAGCGAGCTGCAAACGAAACGGATCACCGCTAAAGGCCATACCGCTATGACCGACCCCGTTCGCATCAAAGGTATTCGCCTGATTTACAGCCGTGCCAGCGCTGCCAGTGTTCGCTAACGGCGCACAATCTCCGCCTCGCCAGACATCCTGTGCGCCCAAAGTATGCGCTCCGCTCATTCCGAACTCAACAGGTGCTTCTCTGTTTTGGTACATGAGCCAGAGATGGTGGTGTCTTTCTTCGAGGTCAGTGATTTTCTTCCTATTGTCCATCTCTAGTCTGTATAGTCGCGTGTTCAGCTCCTCGACCTTTTTCTTTAGAGCCGCAATTTCTACTTTGTCCTTCGTTGATGATTGATTAACGACGAGATCTGGGTGGATTGTCTGAGGATATGAATTCACCCCTGAGGAATGGATCGAGAATCCGGCAGCGCGGTCTGCGGAAGACTCGGTAGCAGCATCGAGTTTCTTTCGTTTTTTGAACTTCGGTAAAGGTGACCTGGGTTGCTCTAAGCGCGGCTGCTTTGGCGCCCGTGATGGAGCCATCATTTCGAGTTGCTTCCAATCCGAGTTTCGGTAATCCTCTGCATTTGCTTCTGGCTCTGGGCTGCTGTATATACGTTTGTGTGTCCTCTGTCGCCTTCCCGGCCCACCCTTAGATAAGTTCTTTGGTCGGAATGTCGTCGGTCGTTTGCTCGATTCCCGCAGCGGAGGAGGCTTTGACAAATTTTCAGAATAATCTGGATCAGAGTCCCTATTAGCCATCCTGCGTATGTCGTCGGACAAATCAGATGAAAATCTAGAATCCATAGAGATTCGCCGTTTTCTCGAATACTCCTCCATAGGTGCGCTGACTGTGACTCGTTTGTTACGCCTTGCGGTTGATGCGGACGCTTCTGGTCGATCTGTTTGTTGTCCATAGGCACCATTGAAGACCTGAAAACGTTACCCCTTAGCCCACCCAGAGACGATCAACTTTATATATAAGAAAGGGCACACCTCAACGATAGATTGCGACTTCTTGTTAGCTGCCGTTTTTGCGATCTCAGCCCGGTCAGGAGCCCACGTTCCCATAGGTTTATACATATTGCGTTTGGTGCTGTATAACTTTGGCACTTCCACATAAGCATTTGCGTAATGCCCTGTCTGCGTGGGGCCAGATTCAGTCGAGGCTGTTGTGAGGACGGAGGACCGGTCGCTGATTGCTCTACGCGGGGATACAGATCTAGAAGATGCTGAAATACCAGATTTCTTTACGATACCTGTGGTTTTCTTTGTTTCGAACTTCGTCTTCCGAGGTCGACTTGGAGGTATTGGGACCTCTTCAGGCTCCTCGTTTGTCTATAAACTAATCAAAACATGGACACAAATATGATATGAAGAGTTCAACATACCTTGGCAAGGTTGTACTCATCATACCACCCCTTATCGACGGTCTCCGTATTGAACGGAAAACATGCAAAATACTTCTGAGCATACAGGGCAAGGCATATGCCCATATTGTATGGGGCACCTAATCTCTCTGCCTCCTCCGCCTCTGCTCTGAGTGTATGAGAGTCTGCTGAACGCTGGAGATGGTATGCATGCCACAACGCGTTGCTTTTCTGTTGCCCGTATCGCATCAGTGCCTCCGACGCATGTATAGGCATATTGAGCATATGCACGAAGCAGCATGCATGATGACATCCATTACACCCCAGAACCGCCACAGCAGAAGTCATGTGCCGCATGTTGAACTGTCGACTGCACGACCGGTAAAGGTCCTTTGGCTGGGAGCTGAGATAAATAAAAAGGATATCTATTGAGTGCGTAGACCAGACTCACAGCGGCGGACTTCAAAGCGATTCGGCGTAAGAGGATTTTGCAGGCTGATCTAAATATTTGAGGGTGCAAGACTATTTCCATAGTCTGAACTGATAGATGCCCGATCTTCGTCTTTTTTCCCTCCGTGAGCATGTCTTGATTTAACAAATCTGCAGCTTTGTTTCGATCTTCGATGAGCCTTTCCGACGATAGCCTCTGGACTGCAGTCATGACTCGGCAAAGACAAGATCTACCCTCAACGTAACAACATGGACAAATAAGCACATGATCCGTTTCCGGTGTATCGGTCGTGAGAGCACCCACGGCCATGGTCATACTCTCGTTTGAGTTGCGTTTCGTAGACACACATGTCTTGCACTCAAAAAAGCTCTGGAAGATGTCTGCGCCGCAGAAGTCGCATGTCAAGCCGTCGCCTGCGCTTGCTGGGGACTCAACACCATGAGATATTGAGGGTCGCGAAGAAGATGGGCTTCCGGGGCTTGAGTTTTGTGGAAGCGCAGTATGCGAAGAGGCGAAGCGCAGCTCGCAGTCCGCGCCTTCGTTGTACTCTTCGACAATAATCTTGTCAAAAAGTTTGAGAAGTTTGCCAAGGCGGACATAAGCTGTGCGATGTTTCTTATCTACATCAGGGTTTTGAGGTGGCAGAGTGATTGGTGAGGGCGACCTTGAGACGTCGTCCGACAGTGATGAAAGTGGTGAACTATTTCGAGTACTGTTCTGCTGGGCCTGCTGAATATCTCCCGAGTATTTTACGAGCGCTCGATAGGTAAGGAGCTTAACTCGATAAGTTTCTTGTCGACATACCCTTTAAGACAAACAAGAAGATCAAGTTCAGCAAGTTTGTATCTCAGGAGCCCCTTACCGTCTGTATATGGGTAACTCGTGATGAAACGCTGTCACAAGCCCATCGACCGTCATGCGCGACCACGACATCTTCACCGTCAGTCCACCATAATTGATAACTTGATGGCAGCTGCGCTTCGGCACGAGTACCAAGTCACCCAGTTTCTGCTCCGCTACGAACACGGGGAAAGGCGCCTTCGCGAACTCCTCAGGGGAGACGACGTACGTCTCGTGATCGAGTTCGTATCTGACTTTTTGAAACCAGGTCGCAACTACGGGCGCATCGGACGAGCGAGTCATGAACCAGAATGAGGACCCGCCATTCTCGGTATAACACATCAGATTGTGTCCAGACGAGGCGCAGAGATCTTTGTGGGCAGCAGTATAGGTGTCGCCGATTCCTAGGTAGCACATCAGTGTTTCGACACGTTCCTTTAGGATGTTCAACGTTTGCTTCATTCTTGCAATAAATCAAAAGACGCGACTTACAGCATCGCTTAAGAATTCGAGTACGTCATTTGGACCGCCTGGCAAGAGTTCCTCTGGGAGAGCGCCGTCCAATAGCCAATTTTTCCATGGCTTCGGGCATACTGCATCCTTCCCATAATATCGTGTGGGCTCTGGAAGAAGAAAGGTAAGTTGCGAATGGTCATACACAACATATGCGAACCCGAACCGTCTTCTGTAGCAAAATGAGATGCCGACCGGGATAACTCGATGAAGCTAGAGAGTAGCATTTCCTCGTCTTTCCTCGTGATACTATTCCGAGCCAGAATCTCTATGCGTTTGATCAATGAACATCCAAACATGACCTGCAGATACAACCACGTACTTTGTTCCCCGTGCTCTAACAACCAATCTATTGTGAACAACCCGTCCTTCGGCCACTGTGCAGACTTATGCCAGTCCTCGATTATAGTTGGGATTCCGTCATCTTCATATCTCCGAATAGCTTTGTGTATCTGGGATGCCGACTGCAATGCACTGACCCGTTCAACAGGCTTCATGCCGATCTCGATGAGGTGCTCGAGCGTCCATCCTTGCGTCGAGACAAGCTTCTGTTCGTCTGAGTCGGGCATGTCACTCGAGTTCGCCAGCTCGTGGATGTCGTCGGATGAGCTGTCGCAGACAGCACACGCCTGGACGTCGACGTTTGAGATTGCGGTGGACGGCGTTGACGAGACGCGTCGCGCGTCTGTGAACAAACCATTGAGGACACTTCGAAGCGGCGTGATCATTGTCCGGATTTGGCTGCGGGGCTCGGCAGCAGGAATGCCGACGACGGCCACCTCGCATGCATCCATTGTCGCAGAATGGTGGACTCGGTAGCGTTGAGGGCAGAGACGACGATGTAGTCAAATCCGCAGATGTATGATTTCTGCGCGCCTCTTCCTAGGTTCATCTCAAGAATAGTTCTACTAATTTTATGTTATGTACTAGGAGTTTGAACAGCCTCGGACTCAGATTCTTACCCAAAAGGTATATTCCTTGATCATGGAAGCAATCAACGTGCATTCATTATTAGCACACTTGTCCTGGCGATGGAATCTACGGCGCCTTCATCAGTGCATAACGGCATGAATTATATTAGTGCAATAGTTCAACATATACATTACGCAGCCCGTGGACCGGTGACGAAGAAACAAAAGTAGTAACAAGTAGTGTAGGTGGATAAATCGGTGAGTAGGCGGTGTTGACAGAGTAGTGTATCACAGCCTTGCCGAGACGCAGGATATAAGAGGAGCATCCGTAGCTTTGTTTACTGCAAGCAGTCACCAAACAGCCTCTACGAGAACCTATTTTTCCGGGGAGTAAACGCCATCCTTTGGGCGTGAGGCTGTGGCGGCGCCTGTGAGGGGTTCTGAGGCTGGGTAGAAGCGGTGTTTGTGACAATTGTGTGAGAGACCATATCAGTTGTGAACCTTTTCTGGTGTCCAGCGCTAGAACCAGTAGAAGCCTTAGCCATAGCCATTCCAGATGGAGCTGTAGCTGCCGAGGAAGGCACAAATCGTTGAGAGGAGACTGGAATAGGTACTGGAGGAACGAAGCGCCGGTTGCTGCCGTTTCCGGTAGCGTTTGTATTCACAGAAGTAGAAGGCTTGAACCGACGAGGAGTCTGAGCCACCTGCCCACCAGACATCGGCGGCATGTTCTGGTTCTGGATTACATTGCCAGAGCTGAAATCATGACTCGGAGCTGGTTGGCTTGGAAGGTGACCATGACCCTGGCGATAGTTCTGATCGATGTCCTGATAGGCGCCCGCATGGGAAACACTAGGAACCTGCTGTTGACGGCGAGGTGTACCATTTGTTAGACCTGATTGATGATTTCAGAAAATTCATACCAGATAATGGACACGAGTTAGCTTCTATTTTCTTGTTCTTATAAGAAAAACGTACCCTGTGCTCCTGGATCCGACATGCGAGGTTGTGCCATCGCCATCCGATGTCCCGTTCCCGGGTTCACAGTCTGAACTTGAGCCTGCTGACGGACATGAGCCGGTGTAGGGGGCGGTGGCATCAGTCGCCTATCGTTTGTGACTTGCGCTGCAGCGTGTCGCACAGGAGCTTGCTGCTGATGGGAGAGGACCTGTTGAGGCTGTAGTTGGGGAGTTTGCGGTGGTATATATGCGTACTGTCTGTTGTAGAAACAGGCGATTATTATCACACTTTCACAGTAGACGCCAATGGGAGCATGCTTTGTGGCGAAGCACTTTCATTTAGAGAAATGAGAAAGAGGTGCGTACTGATTAAAGCCTCTGCTCCCTGGCGGTTCTCCCGTCCGCATTTGTTGTTGACTTCGTGGTCGATTGAAACTACCGGATCCATCCGAACCAGGGTTCTTCTGCAAGGAGGGCGGGGGTTCGTGATTTGGAGGGAGTGTTATTCGAGAAGGCCCTAGTGGTGTATGAATAGAACGCGGGCTTGAGGTTGCTCTATGCAATCTAGAAAATCAGGATATGTGAATTTGTAGAGAGTGAGTGTCGCACGCTCTATAGTCCACTATTCTCCGCTTCCCGTTAGCGTTCAAAGTATTTCCAGGCTCTTGTAGTCCGAGACCGCTTCGGGATTGATCGATCTCTTGTCTAAGGGACTCGTTCTCTCTGGAAAAATGCAGACCGAATAAGAGAAGGAAATGAGAGTCAGACTCTTCGTTACCTCTTGATATTCCTGATCTCGTCCCTCATTCGTTCCACAAGATGCCTATATTGTCCACACTTGTTCTTGTAATATCGAATGGATGACGATAACACATCTTGCTGGAACTAACCAACGGATATGGTCTGTCATAAAATTTTCCCTCTTTATGAGGGGTAGATGAGACAGACCTTTGCAGCTTGTGCGACCGAGTCAAGTTTGAAAGGAAGAGGGCAGAACCAATCGGACATCGGAGGGGGAAGCTGTAACTTGGTCAGCTGTATGCGACAAAATGCAAAAAAAATGTCACACTAACATCTTTTTGTAACGGCATAACTTCTATTCCTTGCGCATTGCATAACGGGCAGCTCTGGTCGGAATCTTGTGGAATGTTATAAGAATTAGCTGTGGTAGTCGACAGAATACGTACTGAGATGTGTATTGCATATAATATGACCACATTCTGTGAGCCAGAACGGGACAGTCGGGCCCGACACACCATCCGGAGAGAATGCAAGGTGACACTTAGAGCAGTTCACGAACTCCCAGATATCAAACTGGTAAGGAGGCGCTTGGGTGGACGAGCTCGCTTCTGCATTGTCCATTCTGTGTCCAATGTAATCAAGATTGATGTACTTCTCCTCGGCAGTAAGGTAGCCTGGCTAGCTCTTCAAGATGTTAGAGACGGGCCAGAGAGCAGAGAGAGACGAAGTAAGTTGATATTGGCGAACGACGACGTGGGGGAAGAAGTAAGAAACGCGTCGGTCGCTGGAAGGGCGCGTCGGGATCTGGCACACGTGAGCGAGGCGCTGTATTCTCACACTCTTGATTTGGGCACCGCCGTCGCTTCCGTTGCCCATCCTCATCACCAACTTCTGACCTCCTTCGTCATCGTCATGTCGTCTTCAACGTCGGTGCCGTCCAAGGTATCGTTCACTGTGCGACGACCAACGCCAATATCTCGAGCAGGATCTTCTGGGCTTGATTCTGAAGGCGAGGGAGCGTTCAAAGTTCCCGCTTTGCCTCGTCATCTCAGCGAAAATGGCCGATCGACACCGTCAAGCCCGCTCGCGAATGGGAATGGGAAACCGAATACAATATCGAAGCGAGGATTTGAGCCTGTATATGCGGACTCTAGTGATGAAGAGGAGAACGACGTAGACGAGATTGTTGTTGGTTTCGACCAATTCGGTGTCCAGCGGTGGGTACTTTCCCCATGTAGCCCTCGAGTGGGTATTCAGCTCACCATAGCCCTTCCTGTTGGCGCATTCTTCTTTATCATCTACAGACTTAAAGAGAAGAAGAAAGATGAAGGTCCACTCGTTATACCGGCGCTACCTAATAAGGATTGGCGAGAAATAGCCAGGAAACGCAAGGCTGCGGAGATGTTTGTCCCAGCTGCTGGTGCTGCCAAGACCGGCGCAGATGGAAGCGTTGGAGGGCTCGGGACAAAGGACTCTATCAACTCTGGCCCGGTACTCTCGGGTCTTGTAAAGGTCGAGAAGAAGATGAAAATGGAGGTAGACGACGAAGACAATGCGCTAGCCTCAACTACGGACTCGGTGATTGAAGTGAAAGAAGAGACCGAAGACGAAAAGGCCATGCGCGCAATCATTGCCGCAGCAAAGGGCACGGCCGATATGGATGCTATCACGATAGAGGCTATTCCATCTGGTGGCAACAACTGGTCAAGGCCGGTTGACGAGGGTGATGCGTATCGCCGCGACGTCGTCAATCGTCCTGATGTCGCAACCCTCGAAGACTATGAGCGCGTTCCCGTCGAACAGTTTGGTGCAGCTCTCTTACGCGGTATGGGTTGGAAGCCTGGCCAGGCAGCTTCGCGCACTCGTACTGGGCCCGTCGAGCCTTACCTTCCTGCCTCACGTCCCGCACTGCTTGGAATCGGCGCGAAAGAACGCGACATTCCAGACGACGGGTCGAACAAGAAGAAACCTACTAAACCTGAAAGGCGTTATATCCCTGTCATTCGTAAGGATAGAGAAGGCAGTGGACAGGACTCGGGACGGTCGTCGAGGAGGAGCTCAAGGTCTCCTGATCCCGATAGACGGCGAGAAAGGGAGCGCAATTCGGACAGGGATAGAATACGGGATAAGGGTAGAGACCGAGACAGGGAGAATAGCTACGATAAGCGAAATGATAGGAAGGACGACTACAGTTCTGACCGCGACCGCGACCGCTACCGGAATGACAAGGACAGGAAGGAAAGCAGGCGAACAGAGGATTATGACAGTGGCAGAGACCGCGAAAGAGATCGTGACCGTGATAGGCGAAGGGACGACGATAAACGACAAGTCGATGACAGGGATAGGAAGAGGGACCGCGATAGTCGTCGGTGACTTGTAGACTGTAGGTGCTATTCATTGCATGCGCCATAACAAAAGCTGAAGATTGCTGTGAAGATTTATGGCTTTTTTGTGTTATTATATCGCTTGTAATATCATCGTATTGTGCAGACTCAAGATTTCAGTGAAGGCATCTATCACCCGATTCGGTAAGTGGTCATCACGACGTCATGCAAATGATCTACTGCCTCGACAGCCGCAGCTCTGCAACTTGCTCCCGTATATGAACCTCAGCCCATCTCTCCTCTGAGTCTGTAACATCGGTCTCATCAATGACAGAGACTGTACTGGACAAGATAACACCCGACGCTGACTTGACGGAGGAACAACGAAAGACCATCTATGAGCATCTGAGAAGAAGACTCGCAGTTCACAGAAACGAAGCGTCGAAATGGGAAGGACAAGAACGCTCTGCATGTGGAGGTAAAAATGATAGCTTAGACAACGCGTTCATTTGTGAGATCAACGCGTGGGCAGACGCTTTGGCAGAGAACGCGTGGCTAGCGTGCGGAGAACCTGGAAAAGGTGAGTTCAGATCATTTATGACTCCTAACACCGTGTTTTTAATTGTGCCCATCAGAACGACTCACTGTCGATCCATTAACCGACACATCCACTCGCGACCTTCCACCTCTTCCACCTCCCGAGAAACTGACACATGTTCTCAACGCCATCCTCATCCTCCATATCACCTCATCCAAACAATACTCCGCTCACACACGCGCCTTCCTCTTCTCCTTCGCGCCCCTCGATGAAGGTGCTATTGTCGCGACCCTTAAAGACCCTAAGCACGCCATCGCACAAGCCGAATCCGACAAGCAAGCGAAGGATGCACAAGCCTCGCATGCGGAAGCAAACAAAACTTGGCGGCGGATCGGGATGGGCGGCGCTGCTATCGCAGGCGGTGTCCTCATCGGTGTAACAGGTGGACTTGCGGCTCCGCTTGTAGGCGCTGGTGTCTCGACTCTAATGGGAGCGCTGGGGATGGGTGGCACAGCGGCTGGTGTACTGGCGAGTGGCTTGGCGGGATCGTCAGCTGTGTGTGGTGCACTCTTCGGCGCATATGGTGCTAAATCTAGTCTGGATATGGTGGCGAGGCATACCAAAGATGTTGCGGACTTCGCGATCGTCCCTGTCAGGGAATCGAAAGATACCTTGGCGGTAAGACTATGCGTAAGTGGCTGGCTGGACAACAAGGAGGATGTTACGGCTCCATGGACTGTATACGATGAGACTGAAGACACCTACGGACTCCAATGGGTTAGTTTGGCTTACATTTTGGCTTTCTTGACAGTATGCTCACGATCGTTACAGGAAGTGGAAGCGTTGAAAAAGCTCGCCAGCGCCCTTGGTGATCTCATCAAATCGTATGCGATAAAGTATGTCAAAGCTGAGATCATCAAACGAACCGTACTGGCCGCGCTCCTCTCCTCCCTTTCCCCGATCGCCTTGCTCAAGCTTGGCCAAATCGTTGACAACCCGTGGGGAAATGCCAAAGCACTTGCATTGAAGACAGGCAAAGTTCTCGGCACACTCCTTGCTGCTCGTGCATTTGGTACCCGACCGATTAGTCTCACAGGATACTCGCTTGGGTCACTCGTTATCTTGACGGCACTCGAACACCTCGCGACTCTCCCTCCAGCTGAAACGGCACATATCGTGCAGGATGTCTACCTCTTGGGCACTCCCGCACCGACAGATGCGGCAACCTGGTCTCGAGTGCGCCGCGTCGTCGCCGGGCGGCTCGTCAACGCATACACGAGTGCTGAGGAAGATTACATCCTTGCTGTCCTATCACGCATCTCCCTCGGCGCGATGGCTCAAGGAGAGTTTGGCGTTGCGGGTCTGCAGCCCGTGGACGTCGCCGGGGTCGAGAACGTGTACTGCGAGGGCGTGGAGGGGCATGTGACCTGGCGTGGACTGGCAGGAAGGTGTTTGGAGAAGTGCGACGCAAGGGGTGTTAGAGATGCAGAAGTGGAGAGACAGGAGAAGACGGTGGGGGAGAAGATCCGGAAGCAAGTTGAAGCGGTTCAAAGTGACTTAAGTCCGGACGAACTTCAGCACTTGACTGACGAAAATGGGCCTTGACATTTGCTGCGTACTTTCTTCTCTATTCCGTTGCACTCATCCTGTAATATTCCACATAGACTCACCCTGTGAACCTCGTAAAAGTAGAGAATTCAGTGAGGCGTAAATTCGATGTTTGGGGACAGTCAAGATAATTCACACCTTCGTTGCACTACAGTAGAAAGCACCAGCAATTTCGAAGGATTTCTTTCTTCTCAAGTACGACACCGAAAGCAATGCCATTCACATTATTTCCAAATTCGGAAGTCATCGTCAGAGGGATCTAGAAATTGCGGAATCTTTCTTGCAATGACAAGTCTCTTGACGAAGCTGAAGCGCC
This sequence comes from Trichaptum abietinum, assembly GCA_910574555.1. Classification (NCBI taxonomy): domain Eukaryota; kingdom Fungi; phylum Basidiomycota; class Agaricomycetes; order Hymenochaetales; family Trichaptaceae; genus Trichaptum; species Trichaptum abietinum. Next base: position 3,577,121 of record CAJTBE010000001.1, read on the forward strand.
TTCAAATGACGTTTATGGGTTCGAGAAACTTCCTGCTCAAGGGTATAAAGCCTGGTCTTCTCGCAGCTGGTCGTTCCTCAGAAATCAGCTAGTTAACGACTCAACGACAACCCAAGAACACAAAGCGCTCACTTCTTCAATACTATCCTTTCAAACACTCACTACACCTTACAATGGCACTTCAGACTTTCTTCAACGAGCCCTTCTTCTCGTTCTCTGATGTGAACCGCTTCTTCGACGATGCATTTGGCACTTTTGACGGGCCCACGCGTCGCAGTCAGAATAGCGGTCAAGTTGAGCGCTCAGGATCGAGGTCCTTCTCACCAAGGTATGTTATAATTCGTCCTTTCTCTACTTGCTGAATACAGCATGCTAATTCACTCTTTAGGATTGACGTCCATGAGTCAGCGGAGAACAATCTCATCACCGCGACCTTCGAGCTCCCTGGCCTGAAGAAGGAGGACGTGTCGATCGATCTCCAGAACAACCGACTCGTCGTCTCCGGCGAGGCCAATTTCTCCAACGAGATGGAGGAGAACGGCTTCGTCGTCAGGGAGCGCCGGAGCGGCAGGTTCTCGCGAGTAGTTCCCGTCCCGCAGGGTACGAAGCCCGAGGACATCAAGGCAGCCATGGAGAATGGTGTCTTGACTGTCACGTACCCGAAGACGACCCAGGAGCAGCAGGCGAAGCGCATCACGATCTCGTAAAACTCCTTCCGATTGCCAAAGACTTTCCTTCTTCTCGAATATCACCGAAGCAGATAAATTTGGAATGCACTGTACTATATCAAGCACCTTTTAATGTAGCAAAACATACTGATTTCTTTTTGGTGTAACTATTACAATTCGTTTGAAATATTAGCCCAATACCAAGGTGCTGTTTTGAATGCAGCATGAGCTTGGTGATTGTATACATTTGTTGTCCTTCGCTGAGTAACAAATTATCAATGTTTTTTGGAAAATAAGAGATCTTTTTACTCAGATTCTTGTGAACCTTAATTTCATGTCGTAAACTTCCCCGCACTCGTAATAGTACTAAACGCACGTGGTATCTGAAGTGCCCCTTCTATTCTTCTTGGATCAATTTCTACTGACTTAGACGCGCTCGAAGCCGTAATCGAGTAAGATTTCAAGATCTGGAAGATCGTGCGAAAATGGACGCTGAGTTTCAAAGTTGAGCTCCGCGACAAACGAGTTAAATCCCCGCTGAACCACAAAATCGTTGCGAACTTGCGTGGTGCAGAAACTCATCGACGTTGCAGTCGTCCGCTTGCTGTACGGTCAGCTGTGCTCTCTAAATTAACACTCTCACATAACGCCATCTAATGGGTTTGCGCAGGCCAGTGTGAACTGTTTCGACCATCGCAGCCTGGGGCCCTCTCACCCTCGTGTTCAACAGGACCACAGCACTTCGAACCAAACCTCAATCCCTGCGGACGCTGCGAGACAAATCTTCTTCATATACTTGATCTAACTACAGCTCTATTCACTGCGGAGGACTTTATCGAAGTAAGCAAAAGACGATACGGTGAACGGCCCGCGCCATTCGAGGGGACTACGTTCAAAGTGACGTTCGCAGTCAAGGTTCAAGTCGCAAGACATCGTTGTACAAGAATAGCGCCAGGACGGAGATTTCTACATAGCGCGAGGAGTGGCATCTTTAGGTAGAGTTTGGGACAGGGGGGAGAGATTTGGAACTTTCAAACAGTACGTGTTCGCCACCTATCACTCATACGGTATCCTCACAAACTCGGAGGCCTCAGCTACCGCACCTAGGGTTCTTTGGGTGTCCGACCACAAAGGAGAGGGTAGATGTAGCCACTATGTTCCCATTTGTACGCTACGAATGCTTGACAGTTATGTCCACCGTCCAGCTCACGACAGGCTTCATGTACTCTCCATGCTTGAAGTTCGCCACATATGCGTGTTAAAACCGAGTACGCCGAATGGAAGATAAGTTATACCTGGATTTCGTTCAGCATGGTCAGCGAGCTAACTTCGGGTCTGAACTAGCTCGTAAATCACCCGCAGCGAACACTTTCAGCTCCCGTGAGCGGCTGCAGCGAGTGCGATGTAGGTCAAGATTAGAGCACATCACCGTAAGGGGGTGGATCATCACACATGAGATACTTAGCGCAGCTTGAGCGCGGTCGAGCAGGATTAAGTTACGGCTCATGCCCAGGAGGATGATAATGGGGACGTGCACCAGGCGAGGCAACGGAATTATACCGAGTCTCGGCGAGCACGATAAATCGGGGTGGATGAGTTGTCCGAGCGGCCACAGACATGGTGTAAATGCGTCGATATGCTGATGCGTTCGGCAGCGTACGCGCAAGCTAAGGGGCCGCATCTATAGCACTGTTAGAGCCACCGCCATGGGCAACAGTGCGCAGGCCACCCCAAGGCCAACAGAGACAGACGGGAGCCCACTGCCTCAAATCGGGCCCATGCGTGATCAAAAAAATTAGCTCTGGAGATATGAATTTGAGCCCGTTTTCTCCTTGACAGCTGGGCCTTCGGCCTTCTGAAAAACCTAGTCATAGCAAGTCAGAAAGATGTCATCTGGCGGAGGGTCCGTTCACAACGCAGCACCCTGGTTTTACTGAGAAAGGCCTCGAATTCTCGTCGAGGAGAAAGATCTAAGCGGATTAAAGTAATATATTGATAGTGTCGTGGGCTCCGCCGACAGTTTGAAATTAGAAACTGAATTCGGGGAACGTGTTTTGCAGAGAATTGTCTGCATTTAGCGAACAACAGCGTGTTGTACAGGCGTCTATGTACAGTTTCATAGCATACGAATATGGCGCGCTAATACAAGAATTTGATCCACGTGTACAGGAAGGTGTCTGGAAATGAAACCATCTCCTATCAGTAAAGGCACCAGGGTATGCAGATAGATCTACGCTCACATCCGTTGACTTCGATTGGTGAGTGACTATGAGGAAAGGGTCTACCTCGCCGAGGAGTGCGAGCAAAGTGAACACGAGGCAGGCGGGGTTTCTTGATGGCTTCCTCTTATCATGGGAACAATGTGGCGATGCCCTTGATCTAGCGCGTACAATGTTGTTAGCATGATGAGAAAGTGCAGTCGGCGGAGACCTAACTTGACTATATGCAGTAGGAAATGCGGAAGGCGGTATACAAGGTTCGCTAGAACGGGCTACGGTGAGGGAGTCAGACTGGTAACAACACCAACACGTGCCATCCCCCGCGGCTCGCCTATAAAACAGCAGTAGACCACAACTACGACACAGTCCCCACTTTCCTTCGTACTACAACCAGCTCTCCCATAACATCTCAGTACGCTCTGCGCTTTCTACCATGATTCGCAACAACTCCTTCCTATCATCAACCAGAAAGCGCCCTACACTCTCGCAAGGCCTATCTCGGATACAACGACAGCATCTACCCTTTCGTAACACGATCGAACCGGAGATTCTGTACAGTACAGGACCTTCGGGACAGGACTACGTCCCTCCACCTCGTCCTACTACTATGCCTTTCATTCTGCACACAATTCCTGTCGTCGACGACATCTTCTCTGAACCCCCGGAAGACTTCTCGTATCACGACTCTTCTACCATGTCAATCCCCGATCTCATTCACGATCCTCCCTCTCCGACCACAACAGCCTCTTCCCTTTCTCCGAGATCAAGTCTGTCTGAGATCAGCACTCTGTGGGACGATCATCGATTCGACTGTAAACCCACCCCGGTGCCGGGTCTGTCGCCTGCAAATGTGTTGGCCTGTGCGGACTACAGCCTATCACAACACTACCAGCTCGTGCAACCCATCTGGTCTGTGGATCGTAAAGAGAACAAGTTCCTGCGTCAGGTCGCCTGCGTCGCCAACGAGTGCGCTCGCGCCCCCGAACGGAAGGTACTCAACGCACTCAGCAACCAAGAGGTCCAAGACCTGGAGGATAGAATTATTTTCGAATTTTGGAAATACGGCAACGGCAGGGATGGTCATCTGTCCCTGTCACACTGTAACACATGTTTAGAAGACGCGGTAGCAAGCAATGCCACATACGGCTCCGCGCATACCGACGTCTCCAATGTAAACCTGGCTCAGCTGATCAGGGAATTCAGCCCCATGCTCACCGTCGCCGAGATCATGCCTTGCATACTCGCGTGGGTTGGGCCAGCGTATAAGCATTCGCAGACGAAGGAAGAGAAAGGTTTGAGGGCGAGGAGGTTCGAACACCTCAAGCGTATAATCATCGAAGAGATCATGCGCATCTGGTCTCCATCGGTGAGTGCTCATTAGGCAACCCGTTCCACATCATCTCATACTCTCACTCATAGATCTCCGAGGAAAAGATGAGAGGCAAGCGGCTCCTTACCAGGAAGGAGTACGCGTGCATTGCAGCTCGCCTGTGCCGCAAAGGACAGCTCAGCGGTTCCGAGATCTACCAGTTTCACAATACTGTGAGAGGCTTGGACATGCTCGAACTCCTCGGAAGGTGTCTCCAACTCGAGTTGGTCGTCAGCACCGACGTGACGTTGATTGGCGAGACTCTCGCGCAACACTTTTGCGAGGACGGGTACAGCTTTGCGCTGTACACATTATTCAAGTACGCCGGCGACAAAATATGTCGCGGCAACGCTGAGAGGTTCGCATGCCTGGCAGTCGACGAAGCAGCGAGTGAGCTGTGGCTCAACGTGCACTCGTATGAAGATCGCGAGTTCCACACAGTACGTTTTATGCACTTAAAGGATAGGAATGACGCTGACTTAATCACTTACCTCTTAGCGATTGGGCAGAATGGTGGACGAATACGGTCGTATTCAACGCGAGAAATACATTGCTGGAGCACCAAAGAACAGGCCGGACAGACGGCCAATCCGTGCTGATTATCGGAGACAAATCCACTTCGTCTCTGATCTGATTTACTATCTGTAATAAACGAAAGAATCTGTGTATTAGAATGATTTTCAATGTATTTATCTGACGCTCTCCTCACCAATGTCTGTCATCTCAACTTCAAGGAAGCGATCAATGGCTGGAAGACAGTCTCGCAATGCAGGCGCCTCCGTAACCAAAAAGAGGACTTCGTTCCACCGCCGAACTCAACAAACGACTCCCTCATCATTCCATCCGATAACGATCACACTGCAGAAGGGCTGTTCGACAAAAAAAATCGATAGCGACGACGCAGAGGATCAAAAAGGAGGAATGCAAGAGTCATCCAGGCAAGAATCTCGCTGGTTTTGTACTCTGCAGGTCTGTGGTCCTCGAACCGCCCTATTCAACACCCTATCGGAGCAAAATCAGTTCCATAACGACACATTGCGAGTGGAACATCCCGAATCGCAACCAGAGCAGCGCGATTTTGACGAGTGCATGCTCGTCACACGTGCCGACGTCCTCCAATACGCCTGCAAAATTTTGCGCTGGACAGAAGCGATACGCGACACTCGCTAATGTGGACGATAACCTCGTGTTCTGAACCACAGCGAGACAAAGCAACGTCCAGATTCGGATAAATAGTGGTACTTCGGGAGTACATGGTCGAAGGCAACCTCCTCAGCCCCCACTAGCGTTGTCGAAAGTCTACGATCCTTGGCAGCCAGTCGGAAGGAGCTGAAGAAAGCAAGAATCTACAAGAGCGGTGGCAAGCCAGAGACAAGCAGTATATGCTCCCTGCCTAGTGTTTCCAGCGAGGTATTCAGAATTAAGCCTGTGCGAACGCCCTCCGCAAATTCACCGGCGTCTAGCAGCTCTACCGTGTCCATCGATAATCTGTATCAATCAGAAGGCAGCCTTATGCGTCACAAACGCGTGTTTTCAGTAGGTGTATTGAGCACTTACGAGAGGTGTTTTACAGTGATGTCCTGCAAAATTATGCGCAAGATGTACCAGAACCAACTCGAGGGGCAGGCCTCCATGTTGACGACGTGTTTGGGTTTCGATAATAGATGCTTTACTTGAGAGAATAAACTGGATGAGTGGCGATTCTCTTCCAAATCGCAGGTTGGAAATCCTTGTCTCTGCTAGCTTTTCGAGGGAACTAGGCGAGAAGTCTTGTGAGCGTACGTGGAGGAGGGTGATCATCACACTGTGTTGCAAGGACGCGTATAAAACTTTTTCTTCACGCATTCCCACGACTGCTAATTAATATTCGTTTTATAATGAAGATTCAGCATACACGAAGCTCGGTGCTGTGACGAAGGTAAGTACATGAAACAGATATCGTATTCGATACAACAGATATTTTTAGTTTCTGCAAGCTATAGTGTTTTCCATTGATGATGCGGCAGTTCCGCAGTCACGCAAGTTTCGTCTTCAAGTTCATATTGCTGGGTGAGAATGTAGTGCGTGAATGTGTCGTGGGTGCAAAGCAGATAACAGTACATCAGAAAATGACATCTTCATCCTTGCTCGCCAGCAAATCTCCAGTGCCCCCTACATCGAAGTCCTCAATCCTTGACTCTGACAAGCCGCTGTCCTCCAACTCCTTCTCCGCTGCTTCACGCTTCGCATCTGTAGCTGCCGCATCCCGCTTCTTTTTCGCCTGCACTTTCTTCAGCCTGGGTAACGTCCGATTGTCAGGAATTGATTTGCCAGCATAAACTTTATGAACAGTGCCTACCGGAAGAACTCCTCACGATCCATTTCGTCCAGCTCGCTCATGATATATTTGATGGTGTTTTCAAGCTTGGGGATAACTATGTGTTCAATGGCGTTGACACGGCGATTCGTTAGGCGGATGACTTCGTCGAGGATTGTGAATGCCGTTTGTAGGGATGCAAGTTCCACCAGCGTTTCAACAGCCTTCGCATAGACCTCCTTTGCCTTGAGAACTTGCTGGCCACCTCTACCAAGACCAGTGAGGTTGAAGTCTGCATTTGATCATCGGTAAGCTTAGAAAACGAAAGAAGTGGTAAGGTCAAGCCAACACATACCGCTTCCTTGAGCTCGATCAACCTCGAACGTAGGTAATATTACACCGGACACGTTCTCCTGTTTTGCTCGAACCCGGAAAGACGCTGACTTCGCCTGTTCTTGGACGAGATACGAGATGTCTCCCGTAGCATAAGTCACTTCAGCAAGCGAGAATGAAGCAAGCTGCATCACGCGGCCCATCTTGCGCTTCGCCTGAGCGTGAAGCCTCGACATCAGCTCGATAGATCCAACGCCTCACGAGCTGTACGACTCACCTCGTCCACTTTCCTCAGGATCGCCCGAAATCGTGTTGTGAGTGCATCGCGCTTCTTCGCGAGCAACGAGTGTCCCGTCTGCGCCCCTTTCAGCCTAAGCTTGGTGTTTGTGAGCGCCATGCGCGTCGGAAAGATGTTCTCTCGAGGGCCTGTTCCAGACATTGATGGTTTATCTTGGCTACGATGTGTACTTTGTGAGTTCCTATGCAGAGTACAGATGTCACTGACAAACTTGTCAACTTGGTCGTCGTGCGGTCGTCTAGAAAGGTCCGAGTCGCCACACCGTGCTTTCAATGCCAGTGAGATCACGTGCCACCAGGCTGCATCATGATCTCATTCTCGGACGAGTCGGATGCCAATGTTTCGTGCTTGCGTCTCGACTCTCAGAAGTTTCGCAAAAGAAATTTCATGAAGTACAAGCGCGTTACTTAAAAGCTCATAAATATGTATATGTCTCTTGAATTCTTATATCATTATCTATCTCGTTGAGTACATCATTTACTATGCCATATCAATTGGTCAGAACGTCAGAACGTCAGGAATCAGCTGTACTGTTCCTAGTAGTAGGATACAGTGCTCTCTTGAGCAGGGATAAATATCTGTGTCTTTTACTCTTCAATTCAGTGTGATTAATTACTCAAAAAATCGATTTAGTAGCACTCACTGTCACTTCAATTATGCATACAGCCTTCATCTCTTCATACATCATTTCGAGCTAACGGCTGACGATTCCCGGCGAGCATTCATTCAATGAGAGGAAAAAGTTTGATTACAAGTCAAATGATGAGTTTATATGATTATTCATGACAATTGTAATTCACCACATTCAAGTTACTAGTAAAACTTAGTATCAGACCCGTTGAAATTGCCCTGCCCTTTTCATTTGTCAGTGCTTCTCCAATCCACCTCTGCTTTACGAAAGATTTTACTCTTGCGGAGCTTCATATCACCGAAAGAGTCCATAGGCAAAGCTAGTTCCGTTATGTATAGTTTTCGTTCACGTCCATCTTGTGCATCATCGGCAATCCCAGTGAAGCGGCGTTTGCGGCAACGCGCTTTCATTAGCTGCAAAACATCACTTGCTCTAACACGACGAAAGTCCTTATTGTCCATGTCGTTGTATATAGAAGAAAGACGTGGGCAAATCGCTGGATTTTGGAGGAAAACCATAATCGAAGTCGGAAGGACTGTATTTCTGATGCTAAGCTTCGTCAGATTTGGCATCTCTTGTAGCATTGTTTCGAAAATTCGGCCGCCCACTTGTTCTCCGCTGTTATATAAGAAGGATTCCAACTTTGCCATGGATCGTCGGATGAGACGCAAAGTTTCATATCTATAGTCCGCACCCCAAGACTCTTCAAGTTTCAAGTGTTTCAATGAAGGTGCCGTGATTTTGCTTAGTGGGAAGGAAGTAAACGGAAAGAAGGCGATATTGAGACTTGAGAGATTGTCCAACACGACGAATTTCACTTCATTGGTGACAGTATTGTGTTCAGCAGATGTGAGAATGTAGCTGAGAGTGAGCTCTTCGAGGAGAGGGAATACGGAAGGAAATTTAGCAAAGTCGGCGCTGGACAGTACGATCTTGTTAAGGTTTAGTGACCGAGTTTGACATCCCGTTGTATGCTGAGTGAATCGCATCTTCATTGATGATATCGACAAAGTACGTATGTTTGCGAAGACTCCGTCAGGCACGACCACGTAATCTTCCAAAAAAGTGTTATTAGCTAGTAAAGTCAATTTCCTTAGCTCAGGTGCATGGAGTATTGATAAGTCTCCTCCAGGCATACGAGATGTCGAATGGGTTTCGAGTTCGAGAGTTTTCAGCGTAGGGTAGTGTTGGTTTAGCATTTTGGAGATAATTAGTGATGAAAAAGTCGCCAAGCTGATGTTTTCCCAGCGATGTGAATGTTTACATATCTCCTGCACGATTTCATTTACAAGGCTATGTTCCTGCGTGATCGCGCCATTGCGATTGGGCGCCCATGCTTCATTTGTATGACTAACTTGAGAGCTGAAGGTCATGAGTACAGATGTTGCTACTCCTTTCGAGCGTTTCATCCAGGAACGCAGCGCGGATAGTTGACTAGATAAGAACGGTATATTCCAGTTAGAGCTGCGGATACGTATATGCATGTTTGCCCATAGTCGAGGAGTATCGAACGCCGTTGTGCGCCATTGCTGGCAGACGTGAGTGAGCAGAAGGATTTTCTTTCCATTGAGGATCGAGTATGTGCGTTCGTCCATAATACTGTATGAACACTCCGGGAAAAAAGACTCTTCCAGAGAACGAGGGAGGAGCTGTTGATCGTTGCCTCTGGGGTAAGATAGGAATATCATGCTGAGCAGTTCCGGTGTGCCGAATACTCGTGCGACAGCAGATTCTGGTAGGCAAGCACGACTATGCGAAGCCGACTTAGCTACTTCATAGTAAGTCACGTTCGTGGACGCCTCTGGTGCCTCCATGATACAACTGCTCTAAGTGATAAGTAAGGTGCTCATGATGCACTGCGCAGCTGAGAAGCAGTAGACACACCGAGATTGATCTCCGAGTCCACGACGCTGTCTCTTCCCCCTAGCCATTACTTCAGTCGCAATGAATGCTCCAGAGTAGCACAGTAGACTTTTCGGATGTGGATGAGGCGCGGTCTCGGTCAAGACACGTTGGCTTAGCCTCGGCGCGCCGCCCAAACATTTTGGACCTGAATTAGGGCCGGCAAATGCGCGATTTCCCATAATTCGAACTTTACGACCCCCTCCAGTGCGACTGCATTGAACGCTTCCACCCATCGTTCGTCACTTAATATGACTTCTTCTACGTCGGTACGCTAGGGCATAGAAAGAAAAGAGAAATATCTCATACTAGCCTTAGCCTGAACGCAGAAGCCGGCCCATGAGTGTTTGCTATGTCTTTGACGTGTCTTCCATCCGATGATGGGCCTTGGCACCTTCAGTACAGTCTTTGACAAGTCACCACACTACAATAGTACACGGTCGACACGCTTTATCTGCTCCATTTGAGGATGTGTTTGTGCGTTAGGATCGCATTACGCAGTTTGCGTTCTCCACAAACGGCCATCATGAGCGCGATGCCATCGCGCGGCTTGATCGAAAGAAGTAAGTATCCCACATTCGCGTATATTATCTTCTGTTAGCCAAGAAGCTGATTTGTCTATTCGATCGCATAATGCAGCAGTTCCTCGCGCCATACGAGAGTATTCAGCTTTGCTTATAAAAGGGACGTCAAGCGACCATAATCCCCACCTTTATCACCTGTTCAAGTCTTCAAGTTTGCTGTAGCAATGGAAATTTCCATCCTACAGACCTTGTCGATCTTTGTCTGCACATTTGCGTTGTGGACCTTCTTACGCTCGTTTTTAATTTCTTCTCCGTTGTCGAACATCGCAGGTCCTCCAAGTCCATCGTGGTGGAAAGGTAGTGTTGTCCATGCAATATACCATCATTTAAGCCATTCGTATTGATACCCGGCCCATTATTCAGGCAACTTCGGCCAGGTTTTCAACAGCAATGCCTGGGCCTTTCACGAGCATCTTGCGAAGGCGTACGGATCAGTGGTCAGGATCAAAGGTTTCTTTGGGGTAAGTATCTGAGTCGTATGTGAAATACGAGCTAATCTTCTGTCTACCAGGCGGATCAACTTTTCGTATTTGATCCTCTGGCCTTGCACCACATTGTTGTCAAAGACCAGTACATATACGAAGAGACTGCTCCGTTTCTAGTGTACGTAACTCCATAACGATCTATCTAACCTCTCTCAGCTAACACATATCACAAGTGGAAATAAACTTATCTTCGGCTCCAGCCTCATATCCACCCTGGGCGAACACCATCGTAAACAGCGAAAGATGCTCAACCCGGTCTTCTCCCCTAAGCATATGCGAGATCTCGTGCCGACGTTCTACCCAATTGCCTACCAACTACGAGATTTGTTAGTGAAGAAAGTGAGCGATGGGGAGGGGGAGCTTGACATGACTATGTGGATGGGGCGCGCAGCCATGGAATATATTGGACAAGGTGGTATGGGTTATTCCTTTGACTCGTTGGACGAGACAAAGACGAATAGATACCACGATGCATCCAAGAACTTTGGGTGAGATGACACATAATGTTCTAAAGAAATCCCAAGCTGATTGATCTCATACTGCAGACATATCTTCTCCGTGCTCTTTGCCCTACGACCAGTACTTCCCTACGTGGTTCGAGTGGGATCGCCTTCATTACGGCGCAAATTTCTCGACGTGTTGCCGATCAAATACCTCCAGAAGGCGAAAGTGTTCATAGACGTTATGCACGAAGAGTCCATATCCGTTTACGAGTCCAGGAAGGCAGCATTGCTAGAGGGCGAGGAGGCAGTTGACCAGCAGATCGGTAAAGGAAAAGATATCCTCAGCATCCTTCGTAAGTCCGATTCAGTTGATTTTGTAATTTCAATCTAAATGACTATTTGCAGTGAAAGCAAACATGGCCTCCAATGAAGAAGACCGTCTTCCTGAGGAAGAGGTCGTAGGCCAAATAAAGTACATATGCCAGCATTTTCCCTTTCGCCGACCAACTGCTCACCTATTCCTGTCCTATTTAGCACATTCATTTTCGCCGGTCATGATACTACGACGCTGGCAATCAGCCGAATCCTTCACCAGCTCTGTCTCCACCAGGACGTGCAAGAGAAGCTGAGAAATGAGGTAAAGGCTGCAAGGAAACATTACGGTGATCCTGAATACGAGACACTCATGGGCCTCCCGTTTCTTGATGCCGTATGCCGTGAGACCCTGCGTGTCTTCCCTCCCCTATCATCTATTTCTCGAACGTGAATACTTCTTTTCTTTCCCTTTTCAACCCGGCAAACCTGACTGACCCGATGATATATTCAGCACGCGAAAGGATGTCGTCCTTCCCCTTATGTTTCCGATGAAATCTGCGGATGGGAAATCTGAGATTCGCGAAATTCCGATCAAGAAAAATACGAATGTCATTATCTCAATCTTAAGCGCCAACCGAAACAAAGCTGTGTGGGGTGAAGACGCGGAAGAGTGGAAACCTGAGCGGTGGCTGGGCAAGACACCCGACGAAGTCGCGAAAGCACGTCTTCCGGGTGTATACTCATCGATGTGCGACAACTTCATTATTAAACTCCCTCTGATGCAGAGATACTAACAGTGATATTGATGAAAAGGATGACTTTTCTTGGGGGAGGAAGAGCCTGCATGTGAGCCTACCGTCTAATCTAACTCTGAAAACGCAGATGTGCTCATTAATAATCCTTTCAAAGTGGCTTCAAGTTCTCGGAGCTCGAAATGAGTACGTCGTACTTTGTGGAGTGCATCCCGCTCTCATTTATCACTTATATCACCTGCAGAGATCGTCCTATTCGTCCTCCTCCAATCGTTCATATTTTCTCCCGGGTCTAGTGAGATTGAATGGGTTATGCGAGGCCTTGCGACACCTATAATCAAGAATTCTGGGGACGCTAGGCGGACGATGCCCATGAAGCTGGCGCTTGTCAGGGATGACAACGAGGCGTGATTCAGTATGGAAGATACTTTGCCATTCGGCCCAACCTACATACATAGCCTGAGATTCCCTTCTTTTGCATATCCGGTAGAGTAGTTTGGTGTATTCGAATGGATCTTATTGCATTGGTATAAGGCCTTTAAATTCAGGAAAGGGGCAAATGTCATCCTCCATGGGTCACCACACTAAGTTGACGGTATGAAGGTTCTACTGCAATCAGCTTTCGGGAAGTCTTACTAGGGCGCTACAGTATCTATCCTCTTGGCTCATACTCCATTGTTCGACAACGCTGAGGGGCATCGACCGATCTTTCTATGGATCTTCGTCTACAAACAATTGAGAAGGTTCAGCGGAGGATGAGTTGATAGGATCTGAATGGGAAGTCACCTAGAGTGAGCTGAGTACACGCTGAAGCTTCTTCGCGGAGGAAAGCGACGCAGATTAATAGTGACACGGAACACGGAATCGATCCTGCTGAGCTGTTAGAGGCAGAGAAAACCGAGTGCGTCTGAATATGTAGATCGGACATCGGACGTGTACATGGGCCGCTGGGACGATCCAGTAGGCCTCCTTCGAGAAGTCATGTCCAAGAGTCCAAGCCGCACCCTACACAATAATTCCATGACTCGATTGAAGCTTCAATGTTCAGTAGAGCAACAGCCACGGCTCGTAGACTCATCCGACGAGAAGAGCGTCATCGCAGCACCGCGCAGTATCATGAGTCTCAATTACAAGGAAGAGACATTAGGTTTGACGACATAGTCGTCGCATATGCAGCCTCCTGAACTGAGCTCGTATAGGGCACGGAGAAACGGTTCATAGACCACCGACTGTCTGCTTTTATCTGCATATTGTCTGCGGGTGATAAAAATAAACTGATCAGGAACAAGATCTTTCACGCTTTAATAAAGATAGAGTCCGTTCACAGCGCACCCTCTTGTCATGCCCACGCAGACTGCGCTTTTACCCTGTTTAACTTAGGCAAAGTCAGCGATTTCACCAGTTATAGGAATCGTCGACGCTGGCTAATTTAAACACGCACCTTACTTCAGGACGCGATGTGCTCGGGAGGAAGGTAGGGGAGTGGATATATCTACGAAAGTAAGATCGAGGAGGCTGAGCTCTGCGGGCGCTGGATTGATGTGAAAATGAAGGAGCTACAAAGCAAGTTATACTCAGCAAATGCACCAAAGCAATGATGAAGTAGACACGTACGTGTACCTCTGATATCATAAAGTCCAATGATTCGTATGTTGTGAAGGATAGCTAGCATTCTTTCGCAAACCACGAACAGTCACTACCCTTTGACTTCTTCCTTTTCACGTATCTTCAACCCCCTTGACTCCCACCACCTCTAGCAACTTGACCACCACCCTTTCACATCTGAAGTGCATTTAAGCGTCACTTCGACTGCCACTTAGGAAGAGTACCGAAACAACGACCAACCACCAGTCTGTCGACAACACCAAAGCGCCGAATAACATGCACCCCACAGCCAATGAAGAAGTGAATCTCGCCTCTATCAAAAAAACTGACATCCACCGTATTTGGAACAACGAACGCACAACCAGTACATTCAATAAGCCCCCTTCCGTGCTATCCGACATGGCTAATCTACATCCCCCCACAGGAAGAAAACAGTGAGTAGCTCTTTTCCTCCAGTACGGACTATCTGAGATGCAAACCAACACCATAAACCCGAAGACATGTAAACAACCCGCTAAACGGGGAGCCATTCTCGTTGACGGATCATAACCCGCTAATAAAGTACGATCTGTCACCCTCAATATGGACACCCAGTACTGTAGAGTTTAACGACTTCGTGAATAGTACCCACAAGCCGACGCGCGCGTCTGAAGTGGTCTACCTTGGCAAAGGGAAACGAGATCCAAAACCAACAATGAATAAGAAGCCGACTGTCGGTGGAGAGACTGACGGAACCTCATCACCGTCAGTCGAGAGAAACACCAAAGGGGACGAATTACAGCAAGGTTCTGGAAAGCCAGTTGCCATAAGCAACGTCACCACGGATGAGGTGCTCCGACTGCTCGGAGAATCGTTCCCGTCAGGCGTCAACGCCGCGATCAGCGTTTTCCATGAGTGGCTCGCCTGCCTCTCAGAAAGCGAGAAAGTGAAGGCACGGAAAGATCTGAGGCTGCTTGTCCTTCGTGCGTTTAGAAAGATGTGGTTTAGTCCCCCTGTGAGTGACCTAAAACCCGTCTTCGCTAGTGTTTACTAACAGCGTAACCAATGGTGTAGGATACGCAGACGAAGCATAAGCGATTTCTTTCGCATGGAGATTACGACCTGCTCGTTAAACGAAGCACCAGCGCAGTTTTATGCGAGAATGAGAAGCAACAGCTTCTCGACACAGAAATAGGGATGAGTGTCATCGAGCTCCTCGGTAGATGCTGCCGGCTAAACTGGATCTCCGTCAACGACATCCTTCTGGCCGCAGTAACTCTGGGTGGGAAAAACTACACCAACGATGGGTATAGTCACGCACTGTACAAATTGCTCGAGTCAGCAGGAGATAGAATATGTAACATTAGTTGCGAAGGAAAAACGTGCGAAATGGTCGATGACTTATCTGAGATGGTGATGTGGGGCCAGATTACGAGGGAGGAGGATATCGACTTTCATGGTGTAAGTCGAACATATTGCAATGGATGTCAGATGACTTGCTGACGAGTTCCTTAGAAGACCTGTCGCCTAGTGGACTATTACGGAGACCTCCAGCGAAAAAAATATGCATTGGCGGCTCCGTCCGAGGGCGGCACCGATAATCGTGCTCCTCGACCAGACGTCAGGAGGATGCTACACGTAGACCGGTTTGATCCTTTCGGAGTACGGTGACTAGGATTATCGAGGTACTTAACTTCATATAGTCTAGGATTCTTTTCATTCTACGCATCATTCTGGGTATTTGATCAATCAATCATCGAACTGTTGACCAAAAAAAAATCGCACCTGGGATCAATTTTAAAGCACAGGACCGTCAAGATGACAATTCGGCTCCTTGCATTTTCTTCTCAAGCAAGTGTCCTGGCAGAGATTGTTCAACGTATACCACCGAATGAAACCAGTTAGCGAGTAGCACCTGCCAACATGGTTCGGCCAACATGATCAAGATCTTTTGATGCGTCAAGTAAGAGTTCAAGTCACTAGAGATAGCAAAGCTTGGCAAATAAACTGAATTTAGATGAAGTTAACAAGAGAGCATTTAGAGTAGCAGGTGTAAGAAGTCATAGATATCGTCAGTTTCACTGGTAGCTTAGATTGTTGTGGTGAGAATGCAAGAGGTGTAGCCGACAAGTTGAAGCTCAACGTTCTACGGAAAAGTTAAGTGGTATTCCGGGTCCGTGCGATTCAAGGAAGTTCAAAGCGCGGCGGTGGCGGGAGTCCTTGACGACGACTGCGCGCCGGCTGTGCAAGAGAGCCAAGCGTCATCACACAAGGGCGCTGCTATTTATCTTCTTGCTCCTCCTTCTTCTTCAACCACCATCCTTGTCGTTACTCACCATGGCATACCGCGATCCATACTACTCGTCTACGAATGACCCATATTATTCACAGGCGGCAGCGCCGCAACAACCACAATATCAGCAACCGTACACAGACGAGTTTGATCCATACAATGCGCGCCAGGTGCACCCGACATACGACCAGAGCGGCTACACGGACGAGGAAGGGTTTCCAAACGCCGGGCCAAGGAATACTGCGATGAATGATGTGGGCGACGACTCAACGGGTGCTGGACACACGAGGGAGAAGAGCAGATATGAGGAACAGTTTCCTCCTGTACTGAGGCCGCCGAAGTGCGTTTGTGTTGGGGTTCATTCATCTCGGTGATGAATGGAGGACTGACGGTACTACATCTCCTAGGTCGACAGGCGCGATTCGGATATGGCGAAAGGATCATTATGGTGATATGTGGACAAAGGTGTGTTACCCATACGCTGCCTCTTACCTTACATTTAAAACTTAAATGACATAGGGATCTCGAGGAGCTTGTATTGGACGCTTTTGCTGCTGCACTCTTTTCGTCGGTATCTTTCTCCTTGTCAGCATTGTTCTTTCTCTCCTCATCGTGAGTTTTGCCATCTACTTTCTGCTTGAGTGCTTTGACAACTCAAATGCTACTACACAGTGGATTCGCCCTCCAGACGTCCAAGTTAACAATGTGGGATTCCCAGCAACAGGAAGTGCCGTATGTCATATTGAGCCTTCATGACAGTATATCTGGCTCACTTTTGCTTCCTTACAGTTCCAAGTGACATCGGATTCTCTGAATCTTAACCTCGCCGTGAACATCTCCGTTGCGAATCCAAACTACTTCGCTGTTAATTTCAAGAGAATCAAAGCCGACGTACGTTGCGTTATTGTCCTTAGGTCATTTGTTGACATTGTCTACTAGCTTACCTACCCTATCAACAATCTTGACGTTGGTGGCGGCGAGAAAGATAATATCGTCTTCCATTCGCACACACAAACCACCTTTAACTTCCCTTTCACGTTGTCGTACAATGAGACAAGTGACCCGGACCATGCCGTGCTCGAGGATCTACTCACGAAGTGTGGTATTATGGGAAGTACGAAGTCCAACATCAACGTGAAGTATAAGATCACCGTACGTACATTTTCGATTGTTAAGTATGTGCCTCTTGCTCATGGTGTACGTTAGCTTGGCGTCCGTATTCTTTTCGTGACGATCTCGCCTTCATTCAGCAACAACTTCAGCTTCGCCTGCCCGTTCAGCGCGAGCGACATTGCGGTAAGTCTCTCAGAGATGCTTCAGGACTTACGCTTATTGCGGTACTTCATATAGGCCCTGCTGAAAGGATCAGGCATCAGCATTCCTGGCATCACATCCAAATGAGCAAAACACTGTCCCGCATATGAGTAACTATCGATGCATTGAACATTCTTCATTTACAATCATACGCTACATTCCCCCTGTTGTCATCGCTCACTCCATTACGCCACGCATCACGACCTGCATACATTGTCGCTCTCCTTTCTCTCGCTTCTCATAGACCTTGACGCGGACTGTAGTATAGACGTTGCGGCTTGGTGTATACTTGCTTAATTCACAAACTGGATTGTATTTATCGCATAGTTTCTCTCTCTGAGTATAAAAATACAAAAGCTGCGAACACTAGGGCTGAGGCATCAGGAATATAATCCATCCCTGTACAATTGACAATGGTATACAGAGGTCCGGTAGTGTAGTCGGTCCATACACGAATCCGTCGATGAGAACTGCCTAGATTACATAGTTGACTGGGGCAGCATCATGATCATCTTAACAAGACTATTGCCAGTGACGTAGTAAATCCACTCAGCTATGGATTGAGCTTTTGCTCTACGGCAAGTCAGACATGCACTACCATGTCAAACCTACAGCGTATCCTCATCTATGTCCTCCGGCACGACCTGCGCTTAGCGGACAATCCAATCTTCCATGCTATTGCCTCACAGCAACACATCACGCATGTCTTGCCACTCTTCGTCGTCAATCCCGTTCAATACGAGGTATCTGGGTTCGTGCCACCATCGGAGGACTCTCGGTCACCATTCCCCGAGGCGCGTTCACGGCTTGGGAATTTCTGGCGGTGCGGCCCTTATCGAGCGAAGTTCCTCGCGGAGTCGCTGTATGACCTGAAGAAGGACCTTCAGGCGTCTGGGAGTGATGTGATTATTCGGGTGGGGAATACCGAGGAGATCGTGAAGGATATTGTCGGTGCTTTGAGTGGTGCTGGCCATGTTGTTCAGGCGGTGTGGATGACGAAGGACTGCGCTTATGAGGAAATCGTAGAGGAACGGGCTATCAAGAACGTTTTGCCACCGAACACGAGCTTCAGAGTTTTTGATGATGAATCGACTTTAATACATAGGTAAAGATATCTGAAGAATGGGTAGCATTCAAGTTAGCACTAATATCAAGGTTAGGAAGGACCTGTCATACCCGGTATCGCGTGTCCCTGACGTGTTCACATCGTTTCGGAAAGGTGTCGAGCCTTTGAGGTCTACAGCTCGACTTCCACTCCAGAA
This sequence comes from Trichaptum abietinum, assembly GCA_910574555.1. Classification (NCBI taxonomy): domain Eukaryota; kingdom Fungi; phylum Basidiomycota; class Agaricomycetes; order Hymenochaetales; family Trichaptaceae; genus Trichaptum; species Trichaptum abietinum. The sequence continues at coordinate 3,595,869 of CAJTBE010000001.1, forward strand.
GCCAACATCATTGCCACCCATACCTGATGGCATTCCTGACCAGCCACGCCCGTTTGCCATTCCAAGTGACCTTGAGCAGCTCATTGCAGCGCTGCAGAAGCCCCTGCTGGAGAAACCAGATGTCCTGCCACCTCCTTTCCCGGAGGGGACAAAATCCGCACATCCGTTCGATGGAGGGTCAAAGGCCGCACATGAAAGGATATCACATCTTCTGAGATCAAGTGCAGCGTCCTCATACAAAGACACTCGGAATGGACTGCTTGGGACGGAGTTCTCGACAAAACTAAGTGCTTACCTTGCGCATGGATGCATCTCTGCGCGACAAGTACACGCATCGATAATGGCATGGGAGGATGGGCGCAACGGAGGGAAAGAGGACAAGGGTACGGCAGCAATTCGATTTGAACTCCTGTGGAGAGATTATATGCGATTTTGCCTGGAGAAATACGGTACCGACTTCTTCGAACTATATGGCTTCGGGACTGGTCGGCGCACCGAGAAACATGACACTGAGTGGAAAACTCCTAGCAACAAAGACCGAGCAACGCAGAATATCTTCAAGCGTTGGCTAGAAGGGAAAACTTCAACTGGACTTATTGACGCTGCGCAGCGGGAGCTTCTCCTGACAGGCTACACATCGAACCGTACCCGTCAGAACGTCGCCTCCTTTCTCGCGAAACACCTGCACATCGATTGGCGGCTTGGCGCGGAGTGGTACGAAAGCATGCTCGTTGACTATGACTGCGCAAGTAATTGGGGAAATTGGGCGTACGTCGCAGGAGTCGGAAACGATCCTCGAGAAGGAGGGGAGGGAAGAGTGTTCAACCCCGTGAAGCAGGCGTCGGATTATGACCCTCAAGGAGACTACATCAAGGCCTGGGATGAAGAGACAAGGGGTGTCAAAGATATGCAATGTATATGGCAGCCGTGGAAGCTCCCGGAGGATGAACGCATGAAGAAGGGGATCAAAGAGCCGCTTGTGAGAATCAACTGGACTGTCCGAGGAAGAGGCCATGGTCGAGGTCAGCGTAGAGGAGGCGGGCGTGGAGGCGCTAGTAATCGAGGATAGCAGTCACGGTTACAGTAAAACAGTATACAAAGAGTAAATAGTGTCCTTCCAGCCTAGTTGTTTGCTTCTTATACATAGAACTGAATAATTCCGTAATCTTGGCAAACTACACCGTTACAAATTCAAAGATCTTTGATCCCATACAGATACATATATATTTACGAGTTACCACTATGTATATTTTAAGCCAATGGGCTGTTAAAAAAATGCGGAAATAACTTTAGTGGCAAAAAGGAAAAGGAGTAATAGCTCACAGACACCCAAACCCACGATACTCAGCCCTCTCCCTAATGTGCTTTCATGTTTTGTAGCCTATCGCCACCCATCTGTGTGCCTCCCATGAGTCGCTCGAAACAAAAGCTACGCACTAGATGGTCACAGCCGCTGCTGTGCCCCCCGAGCTTGCTGGAACAGGCATTTGAGTTTTGCGAGGCAAAGCTGGTACAATCTCCGAAATCCATCCAATGATTTGCGGCGCCTTTATCGTGATCCTGTCAAAACCACGGCGTAAAGTTATTATTCGTTCATCAGCGCCACGTCGCATGGACCCTTCTCAACCCGACACGTACCTGCACCCACTAGAAGTGGTCTCGCAAGTCGACCTTTCATTCGTGTCGCTGACTGATACGCTTGGCGCAATGCTGAACGGGCCATATCCTACACTGACTGAGGCCGACGACGATGATGTGTCAAAGTGACTCTGAATTGCCGATGTCTCTCCAGAGATCTCTAAGACGACGTTGCACGCTAGCAGAAAGGCTTTGCGATACGTTAGCATAGTGGTGCGCGATCGATAGAGATAAAACCTGATTTTTTTTTAAAAACGCACCAGTTGGGTACAGCGGAAATGATCTATATCGTTGTAATTCTTCTTCCCGTTCCATCGGCTTCAACTTGAGACTGGCATCCTTGGTACTTCCTGGATCCATGAGTGCGGAGAGGACTACAGGCCCCGGAGAGATGCTATTCAGATGTCAGCAAACTATGCATTCGAAAAATCGAATCGCGCTTACTTCACGCCTGGGGCTGGACACAAATCCTCGTCATAGAACAGTTCCGGACGCATCCAAGGCCTATCAATGTCCACGCGCATGCATTCGAAGGAAATCTTGACGTCTGACTTCGCCATTTGTTTCTCTACGTCGGCCGACGCTTGAGTATGCGAGCCACCCACACCGGCAGTGGCTCCCGCATAAGCCGCCTGGACTTGTAATTGTGTTTGTACAGCTTGTTGGCTTGAGGACGACATCTCGTACGACGATGAAGATTCCAGTGTGATGGAAGTAAAGTAGTCTGGTCTATCCGCAGGAGTTTCTGGCGCTTTGGCTTTGGTTTCCGCTGTCTCAGAAGGTAAGACGTCCTTGAGCAAGGGATCGTCAACATTCTTTTTCAGTATAGCCTCCCTCTCTGCCGTTAGAGTCGTTATCGTCTCCCTGTTTTTCGCGACCTCCGAAAGTAAATCCTTCGTCGAATTCTGGTAAAGATCATCCAAAGCTTTAACACTCATCGCACTCAGGCGATCGATGCCTTCCTTGTTAAACTTTTCGTTCGCCGCATCCAGCTTTTTTTTGGCTGCTAGAGCCTCCTCTGTTACCGCTTTTTTTTCATCATCCGTTGCATTACTTTAAAGAAAAAAAGGAATGTCAGTCCTAACCTCCATTGCTTTCAAGCATAGTGGACTTACGTTTCCCGCAGTTTATTGTCACGAGTTGTACACTTTTGGACGTATTCCTGCATCGCAGCTTTGAGTTCTTTGTTTGCGGTCTCCTCATTCGGAACGTCAGGTGTCGTCATCTTCGGTTTTTTCTGAAGATAAGATAAGCAAAAAAATGTTTGTCGTAGGATTTGTATTTCATACATTTATCAGGGCCTCCATCATCCTGTTCTTCCTCTCGAGGCGTAGGATCTCCCATGTCAGCTGAGAAGCTGTTTTCGTCCCATTTGTCCTAGATAGCGTCTTCTGCTTCGCTAGCCAAGCCCTATCCGCGATGATTCAGTTAAAAGCTAGCTGTGAAACGTATCTAAACCTCACCAATTACTAGGCGAAAGTGAAACTTTCGGGTATGAAAGTGAGCCATCAGGGTTCATCACCGTGCTACTCCTCATTGCTTCCTACAAGTAGATTAGTAACGTTATAATCGTCGAGAAATATGTAAGTACCTTGCTCTGTTCAACGCGAGCCATCACCGAGTCATTATCCACCACGGCAAACCAGTATTCGACGGCCTCTTTTCTGCCATGGATGACCCAATCTTTGTAGGCACCTTCCACATCATTACGTAGCGACCGTCCATTCTCGCTAACCCATCTATCGTACGCAGCACGTCGTTCTCCATCTGTCTTCCTCATTGGATCATTGGATATCTTGACGCGCGCCTCTTCATACTTCTTGATCTTTCGTTCCTCAGCATCGGTATAGATTTTCTGCTTTGCGATGTAGGATTGCAAGTGGGACTTCCCGGGGTTCCTAGGATCTTCGGCGAGCAGCCACTCCATAGCCCTCTCGTACCTTTTCTCTGCGTCAGTGAGGGCATTGGGATCTCCCACTTCGACGCCAACAGTCGTTCCTGTAAAACGTGTGAGCATATAAGTTCAAGAGATAGTCTTAGACACCCACCATTTGGGACGAGCTTGGAGAGTATCGCTCCATAGCTGCGGGAAACGGATCTGCCGGTAGGTCCGAGCTGAATTGGTGATAGCGCGGGCATATCATCGCACAAGATGGCTTGATTGAGTTCTGTGACGGTAGGCAACGTTATCTTCGTCAGTTTTCCGTTGTCATCAAACCCGCCCATATAGTCCTATGTCAATGAACTTTCAGTATCCAAAAGCATGTCAATGGTGTAGAAAAACGCACATTAAAATTAATGACTTTTCCTGGGACCATAACATGGAAGAACTGTTCCGCTGGTGCTGGCATAGCGGACCGGACCGCCTCTCTAATCCTTAGGGAGATTGTCGCCATGCGTTCGATGTTCTCTTTCTCCATCTGGTCCAGTTTCTTCTTAGTTTCTGGCCCCTTCGTCGCGTCCGACTTCGAGGCGTTCTTCGACATGACTGGATAATAAAGATGGTTGCTGGACAGTGGCAAGATTTGACGAAGCTATCCCCCAGAGTCCATGCTACTTCATTATCTTTTATGGTCGACAGCTCTTGCGGAATGACAGGTAGACTGGATTTGCTTCCGACTGAAAGTGTGCAGTAGTCCGTTTCAAGTCAGGTGTATTTCCGTGCGCGGACGCTCATCCGAGCAGACTCGCTAACCACTGCCAACCGTCGTCTACTTGATGCCAGATGAGTTGCTGTGAGGGCCACCGCGCAGCATGATGGTCATTAACACTAGCAAGAGGTCAAAACAACGATGTGTGTTGAAAGAAAGGTCGATCTAGTAGAAACGGAGAGCAGCGACATCGTGTCCATATCTTCAAGTTTGTCATCATGGTCACTTTAAGTGTGACTTTTGTATTCCGGTTTAATTCAAGTTAATATAGTGACGCGTGACAGAGGTAATGCTCTTTTCTCCGCAAATGAGTCTTCAACATATTACCATCATTCTTATCGATATTTCCGCGCCGACTATTCCTTTTGTACGCCTTTCTTATCTTTTTCATTCCAATCAAAGTTGTGCTATCCTTGCAAAGACAACACTTATCGTCTCTCGCTCAGCAATTCTTTCTAGATGCGACTCTGTCTTCTCTATAGTACATCTCAGCGTCAGCCCTCTTATCACTCTGCAAATTGCAAGAACGCAATAGCGTGTAAACGACGCTAACAGGAACCGCTGTCGGAAATTTACTGAGAGACTATAATGCGACGACACTTCCGAAAGAGCTTTGCGACAAGGAGGCCGATACATACGTATCCAATCCATTATCATTCCGAAGAGAAGTTAGCATGTGAAAGGGGAATGTGAATTCATTGTTGGAAAGCACTGAATGTGGATGATGGGGTTGAAATCCGAAAGCTGAGTGTCTACAAAGCGCTCTTAAACTATCTGTCCCGGATACTCGTTGCGGAAACTGACAACTAGACCTTGACGCTGGCAATCAGTGATACCTTTCCCGATCCTCCTCCTCTATCGCTGGCAGACGTATCTTGCGTAGCGTCCTTGCAGAAGGTACTGTGACGATATGAGAGGATGATAATGTCCGCTTCGGAGTTCCCGAAAGGCAGATGTCCAATGCCTCCCATCGCGACCGTATCATTACCTTCACAGCGTTCCATGTTTGAATGAATTCTCCAAGCTCTATTTCCTGGATGCGAATGTGACTTCTTCCAGCAAATGACTTATGCTATTGTCTCATCCGTCGGACGGACAAGTGCCCTCAAGACCCCTTTATTCAGCTTGATTCGCAGCCTTTCAAACCCGGTAGTAGTTCGAGGATATGGATAAGAGGTCCGTCCTGGCACAAAACATCCACCAATGGTCAAGTAGACTTCCTCGGAAAGGGGGGGGGGGGGGGGGGGGGGGGGGGGGGACAAGAAGCTGCGAACAGCGACTCCAGGTCTGGCCTTACAAAGTCGAGCGTTCGCGCGGTAAAACGTTGGTGGAGGTTCGGGAACCGTGTCCATCTGTAAAAAAAAACGACCAATGTCGGCAAACGGTGCTGAGGTTCGGTCACGGTTCGCGCCATCAGAGTCGACTCGGAGCTACACCGTGTTTTAGCAGATATTATATGTATATGTATGTCCGACAAGAGTTCCACGAAAAAATTATGCACTTTCGAAGGCACCATCTATCATAAGGCTTGAGCAATGTGACTTGCAGCTTGTCTCTCTGAGACGGTGTAATCATGCGAACAAGGAAGCCAGATTCTAATTTTCGTGACTTGGTGGTTTAGTAAGTATTCATGGAAAGTTACTAGGTTACCCGCAAACGTAGAGCTTAAGTTATATAGTTGGGAGTGATGGAAGTTCATGGAAGGGACGGCCGGTGGTTCTTTCTGTTGTAACAAATAAATAAATAATCTTTGTTCGTAGTAGAAGGACTCTATTGGTACATGTCTTCCAGCACTACAGTAAATGACACCGCTCTAAACTATTCAAAGTATTGAAATAGGAAAAGCATTGCTCGGGTTCGCTCTATCTCAGTTACTTTCACAGAATTACTTCTTCTGCGATGGTCCCGCCCCTGTGACAGACTTAGGGGGGGCGGGGGCGGTCGGCACATCGGGAACCTGCGACGAAGTACCGGCATCAACGGAGAGGGTGCTGGGACCCGAAACCACTGGAAGATTCGGGTTACTCTTGCGAGGCAAAGTCGGCACCATCTGCGAAATCCACCCGATGATTTGCGGCGACTTGATCGTGATTCTGTCACAGATGATAAGCTTTTCTTTCAGTTTTACAGAGACCTCCCCATAGCACGTACCTGCACCCGTTTGCAGTTGTCTTACAACTCGCAGAACTATTCTTGTCGTGGCTCGAGCTGCTTTCGCTATTGAATGGCCCAAACCACCAGGATTTGCTTTGACTAGCACTTGCTGAAGATGACTCGTCGAAGTGACGCTGGATTTTTGCCGTCTCCCCAGATATCTCTAGGACAACATTACAGGCAAGCAAGAAAGCTTTAGGAGCACACCGTCACATTAGAGCGTTCCAGGCAGAGATCAAGCTAAAGAAACGCACCGGTTGGGTAGAGTGGGAATGTACCAAACCGTTCCAGTTCCTGCTCTCGTACATCCATTGCGATGTCTAAAGGACTATTGTCTGGATCCATGAGTGCTGCGAGCCTCATCGGGCCGGGAGAGATGCTAGAATACGTCAGTAGTAGATTCTTTAGAGCAAGATTGCTAGTTTGCTTACAACGCCCCGGGTGCCGCTCTGAGATCATCATCGTAGAACAGCTCTGGACGCATCCAAGGCCTATCAATGTCGACGCGCATGCACTCAAACGAGACCTTGACGTCTGCGTTCATCATTTCCGACTGTGCGTCGGCCGATGAAGACTCTGACGAGCTAGATGAGCTTGACGATCCCCCCCACCACCATCCATGCCGTGAACTTGAGTTCTTTGCCATCTGTGCTGAATATTCGCTAGTCTTGGAAGTCGAGATCGAAGATGAGACCTCCACTGAGATAGGCGTGAAATAATCCACTTCGTCCGAACCACTAGGAGCCGTCTCCGCAGCCTCAGGTAAAATGTCCTTGAGTACCACATCATCGACAGCACTCGATTTTACCAGCGCATCCATCTCCTTTTCGAGTGCCGTAATCTTCTCCTTAGTCTCGGTGAGAGTATTATTCAGCCCCTCCTTGGGCCCTTGATAAAGTTTGTTCAACTCCACCAGGCTCTTCGCGTTCAACCGATCGACGCTACCCTTGTCGTATGCTTTTAAGGCCTCGTCAAGTTTAGTTTTGGCCTCGTTTACTGCCTTTGTTGCTGTCTCTAATTTATCCTTATCCGCCGCATTATCCGGCTTGCTATTTGATGCACAAACATCAGCATTGAGCTCCAAAACGTTGCAGTGTCAACAAACTTACGTTGCCCTCCTTAGATTGTCTCGCTCTGTAACTTTCTCGAGGTAAATCTTTGTCGCCTCACCGAGATCTTTGTCCGTCTGGCCCTCATTCGGGACTGAAGGATCATTGCCGTCAGCCCCTTTCAATGACGGCGGATGCTGATACAAATATGAGCGAATAGCTTTTCACTGAAAATCATATCCCTTACATCTATCATCGTTTGGATCATCCTGGACTTCTTCTGAAGGTGGACTATTTCCCATGAGATCTGTGCGACTGTCCTCGTTTGGTCTTTCCCAGATTTCATCTTCTTTTGTGCAATCCTCGCCCTATTCATAGTAGTCCAGATTAGATTATTGACTGTAGCACGTCTCTCTGACTCACCAGTTGCTGGGTGACAGCACAACTTTAGGGTATTCTACTGATCCGTCTTCGTTCATCACGACACTGTTCCTCATGGCTTCCTGCAAGTGGGTCAGTAGCTGTCTAGCCGTAGATTCGATGAAAGTACCTTGCTCTGTTCAACTCGGGACATCGCGGAGTCATTGTCCACCACTGCAAACCAGTATTCAACAGCTTCCTTTCTGCCATGGATGACCCAGTCTTTGTAGGCGCCTTCGACATCATTGCGAAGCTTTCGTGCGTTTTCGTTGACCCATCTATCATATGCCGCACGTTTCATAGAATTTGTAGTGTTAATAGGATCGTTGATACTCCTGTCGTACGCCTGAGCAAATATCTTGATCTTTCGCTCTTCAGCCTCGGTATACAGCTTCTGCTTCATGATGTAAGAGTCCAAGTGCGACTTTCCGGGGTTCCTGTCGTCTTCGGCAAGGAGCCAGCTCATAGCCTTCTCGTACCTCTTCTCTGCGTCAGAGAGCCTATCGGGTTCGAGACTCTCGACACCGACAGTCGTAGCTGTCATGTGTGTATTGATGATTGAATGCATGCAAGTGTGAGAAATGGTCAAAGATGCTTACCACTTGGGACGAGCTTGCTGAGTGTCGCTCCATAACTGCGGGAAACGGACCTGCCTGTAGGTCCCAGCTGGACGGGCGCGAGCACGGGCATATCGTCACATAACCTGGCGTTGTTAAGCTCTGTGACATTGGGCAATATCGGAACGTTCATCGCGCCATCCGCATCAAACCCCCCCGTGTAGTCCTAATTGGTGGGATTTCAGTATCTCAACGCAAATCCAAGGTGGAGGGGAGCTTACAGCAAAATTAACGACCTTCCCTGGGACCATGACATGGAAGAACTGTTCCGGAGGTGCTGGCAATGCTTTACGGATCGCTTCCCTGATCTGTTGGGAGATATGCGAGATGCGACTGACGCTTGCGTCCTGCATCTTCGTTTGCTCGTCTGCCATTGTTGACATAATACGTTGAGTTGAGTTGAGCGATGGCGATGAGTGTTGCTTAATAGCTCTATCAATTGGCAGCCCTTATAACTCTAGGAGAGACATGATATCTGGATAGTTTCTTCCGGTCGAGACCTAGTGTTCACGCTTCCGCAGCCGGCTGCTGCACCCGATTGAAAGTGCATTTCCGTTGGCGGTACATCCACTAACTTGAACCGCGCCTACAGTTTCAGTGTTCGCAAAGCAAGAATCGCCGACGAATATGTGTTGGCGGGTTGAACAGAGTGTATAACGCATGTGAGGCGACATGGCAGAGTAATAGATGGAAGAGACAACTCACTGCCAAACTCGGAGGCATGTACTACAACTTAACTTGAACTTGAACATTCAAGTTCTCACGCCCGTTTCGTCCACTGGGCTTTGCCTTCATGGGTACATGTGTATACTAGCTTCTTGATTTTTTATGAGGAGGAAGGAAAAAGTATAAACGATATTATGAAGGTTCCGCATCAACTCCATTGTACGTTCTCCTCCGGGAGTCCTTTTACCAATAACTATAATTCTTGATACGTATTTAGATGTTCGGGCTTCAAGTGTCAATATAGTGCCCAACGCCTCGATCAAGTGTACGAGCCAGAATGTACGTCGTGTGCATTCTTGCCATGGTCGTGGCGCAGGGGATACCGACTTCGGAGGCGAATTAAAAATAGGAAGAGAAACACCTATCAACAGTGTCATACTCAAGCAAACTAAGTGAAAAGGCGGAAATCATGGCAGTCCCTTCAGAAAAGGCTTCTCCGGAAAGGGAAAGGGCAAATATCGGATTGTCAGGATAAGTAAGGCTAACAGATTAGAGAACCCGACATGTGAGACTATTGTGGTTGCGGGTGCGGGCTCTGTACTGATGGCTTGGGAGTAAGCATTGGTTCTATGAGATATAGACTATGGTCCAACCGTTGGCAAAGTTTCTATATCGGAATACAATTGAAAAGCATACATAAATACGCAGAACAACACTATCCAATACCGAAGTCCGGGTCCGAGGGATCTTATGACCTTTTATGTTGAAAAAAAAAGAGCGACTAAGGTAAATTATAACGAAGGTCCAGTTAGGCTAGTGAACTTGAAGTTCAGAAGGCCGTGCGCCCACTCTTGCTAGTCTGGACGATGCCCTTGTCGGCAAGCGCGCCAATCAGATCCATGAGCATGAAGTCGCAGCTGCGGTGGGCGACCAAGGACAGCATCACCGGCAGGTACTCCGTTACACCGGTGAAGTTTGAGTGGTACGGGATCTGTCCGACTACGAGATGGTCGCATTCATTCATTAGCATTCCACAAGCCTAGAGTCTTGCTAACCAAAAGCGGGGGGAAACATACCTGGGACAACCACCTCTGGGGAACGCCCGTAGACAGAGACACGGCTGTCAGAGAAGCCGAAAGGTGCAGTAGAGGGGCCAGAATAGTACGTCTCGCGTGAGGTGAAAGTTCCGGCATTGATCCTAGAAGAAGAAAGAAAGAAAGAAAGAAAGGGGGAGCAAAAGGGTTTTTAGCCTTACTAACCAGAGTATGTTTTAGTAGCATCTCAGTCACTCACGGGTACATGAAAATGCTCTCCGAGCACGACTTCGAGTCTGACAGGAGGACGTTGCTCTTCGACCAGGTCTCAAACGTCTTCTGATTGGTGACCTCCTGAGAGTAGTTCGCAGCACCGCGAGAGATACCATACTGCCAGCGCTTCAGGACAGCTGGGTTGATATGGGGGTCGCGCCCGCCATTCTTAGCCGCGAAATCTGTAAATAGCTTGCTGCCCACGGCCTCCCACTGGTGGTACGCAACAAGAGTCGAGTACGTCTAGCGTTTACTCAGTAAGCAAGAGCATGAGAATAAAGTGTGTTATGGTAGCGCACCTCATTGAAGTAAGTCGCAAGAGGAATAGTCGAACCACTGGTCAGGTTCCACTGCGTAGCGACGCTAAAGTTGGCGACGGTCGCACCAAGGTAGCCCTGGAGTTTGCCAATGAACGTGTCATAGACCTCCAATGCAGGGGCGGAAACAGATTCGAAAGAAGTGGACTTGAGCAGAGTCTTTGGGAAGGACGGGTATGACTTGAAAGTCGGGTTCTTGGCATACCACGCCTTGCCGAAGGTCTTGAAAAGCTTCGGGTCACGGCACATCTGTTGAGGAGAACATAAGTCAATAAGCTTATAGAGTTCAGGTCGTTAGAACGCACATATCCTCCAGTGTCAAGTACATCGCTCAAAGGCATGACGTCTGTGAGATCGATAGCCCCGACGGACGGACGGATACCGAACAAGCCGTTCACGCTCGCAGGCAAGCGGACTGATCCTCCCGTGTCAGAGCCGATTCCAACGTCGAGCCAGTCGTGTGCGCCTGTGCTCGTGCCAGCTCCGGTCGAGGACCCCGACGGCTCGTTCATCATGTCCGCGCGCGCAGTGAAGGGCGCATGGTAGTCCACCCAATCCGCGGTCGCACGATCCCCGTTGGCGAACTGCACGGTCTTGGTCGTACCGACGATGTCGGCGCCCAGTTCAACGAGGCGGGAGACTGCGGGACCCGTGGCGTTCTGTGTGCCGTAAGTGCTGTAGAACGCGCGGTTACCGCAGGAGGCAGTAATGCCCTCGACTGATCAAATGTGAGTGACAGAAGACGACTCGGAAGACCATTACTCACGGAAGTAGATATCCTTGACGGTGACACGAACTCCGGCAAGAGGGTACTTGGTCTTGTCTAAGGAGGATGCATAGATCTTCGAAGGAATGCCAACGTACGGTGACGAGTCTGTGTCACCGGTTGCAGATATCACGGCGAATGACCCATTCTTCAAAGGGTGGATAGACTTAAAGAATGACTGCAAAGAACCCGATTTATAAGTTGTACGAGCTAATGATAATGCAGGAACTACCTGCGTCTGGTCGTAGAAGAGCTTGAAGGGCTTGTATACACCAGGTGTTCCAGAGCCATCCTTCGAGATGATGTACGGGCCAGAGACAAGCTGAGAAAATAGTCAGATCAAACTCTCAGACCAATTAATTGAAATGAGCTCACATCGAGGCCAGAAACGATCGACACCGACAGACTCTTCGGGTACGAATAGGAGGTGATCCCCTGGAGGATTACCTTTTCGACACCCAGCTCAGCGAGGTAGGAGGCTGCAGAGGAAGAGACCGTGGCATGGCCCTTTCCCGAGTGTACGATTGCCACACCTGGAAGTACAACAGATGAGCTATGCCAGTACGAGGTATGATAAGATTAAACGTACCGCGCAAGAAAGACTCGGAGAAAACATCATCAGACTTGAAGCTTTTGATGGCGCTCTTGATCGTCTCGCTGGTGATCTTCGACTCGCTGGTGACAATGACGGTGACCGGGAGCACTTCCGCAGTGACAGATCCCTTGAACGGAGCAATGGACTCGGAAGGGATGTAGAACGGAGTCCCGTCAATGCTCAGCGTGCGCGAGATGGCAACGGATGGCCATGCATTAGCGACAACTCCAAAGCAGGAGATGGCAGCCAACACGCTTGCGGCGAGTACGGAAAAGGCAGGACGAAGTGCCACCATTGCGCAGCGTTTGTGCAGATACCGCTAGCGACAGAACTGACGTGACCAGACCGTCGAGCACATATCCTCGACCTGGGCCATTTTATACAACCTAAGGCGGCTGTAATTCAATGAATGTCGGCCGACCAAGAGCAAGTTGCAGATACGAAAACAAATTATGCGGATGAGTGAGGTGAACATCTCGCCGACAGATAGTTGAGAAGTGACGCGTCCGGAGCGCGTCTGCTGCCTTGAACTTACTTGGCGGTTCTGCCGATCACGCATGCCATCCCAAAACGGCAGCTCGCAAATCCGCCACAACACTTTTCCGTTCTTATCTCTGGCCATAAGCACTGAAAACATAGCCTCTACACATCGGAGAGGCACAGAACTACTATGTTGGCGCGTGGAGAAGGATCTTCAGGTACTTCTATTAGCCAATTATCTTCCCGGATTTAACGGACGATAGTGTCTTAGTACTTATCATGATGTCGGGGTTATATTTCCTATCTCTCCCATGTAATGTGCTTTATGTAGTAGTAGAGTATACTAGTAGGAGAAATGGGTAAGCTATCATAAAGAAGCCGCTATCTTCCATGATCTTCATCTCCGCCTTTCACCAGCTTCGACGATTCCCAATGACCCCGCATTACCCAGCTCAGGCACATATTCATAACTTAATCAGCGACCCCCTTTGTAGCAAAGAGATATGACGAAGTCTCCACTGTATACTACTGTACATTTCCGGCAGGCTTTGAGGCATTTCTCCCACGAGATGCGCATACGTGTGAGGCGCAATCGCGGCCAGAAGTATCAGTATCAGTACTTGCTTTGCCGATTCTGTCGGAGAGCGAAATGTATCCTTATTAGGATAAGAATATTGATCCGAGTTTTCGGCATCTCAACTACTAGTACCTGCAAGCATGCACAACTTCTACTTATTCGCCATCCGTATCACAGTATTTCTGTAGGCTGAGATTAAAAGCATGCAGCCAAAGGGCAAGCTAGGGTCGGATGTGCTTTGCGCATAAGCAACCACGTTCCGATTCTAATTCGGCATTTTCTAGTCACCCTTGATTGTGGCCTTTCATTTCTCGTCGGGATCGCTACCGACTCGGACGCGGTACGACTGCCACTGCCAGTGGCAGTGGGATGGATGCAAGGTGTTCAATAACAGTTTGCTCTTCTCAAGTATTAGAGCCAATATCTAAACTCAAGAATATCGCACTTCCCTGCTTCTGGTCTAGTGCATCAGATACCACTGGGATAGGGGGTGGCAGATACTACGGCCATCATGATGGTGAATCATATACTCACATGTTGGTGAATGCAGAGATAATTAGGAGCCGGATATTTGCTTCCGATGTTGGGCAGCGCAAGTACCAAATGAGCAGCACGCGTAGGAAACGTGGTGATGACCTTTTTATACATATGTATATGCGCTATTTTTGGTATAGAAGGCATGCACTTAAAGAACAGCCTCGTCGGCTCAATCACCTGTTAGACTCTCCCCTCACACACAACACTTCCGAGAAACGAGAGCGCAATCTAGGCGGACAACTATGGCCATTTCACGCTCATCCAAGATCATCCTCGTCCTAGCTATCGACATTATATTCTTCTTCGTAGAAATCGTCGTGGGTAAGCAATCAATTCACACAACGCTAAGCGAACACGGGTGGCATTGCTAAACGTACTTAAATTTCAGGCTTCAAAGTCGGGTCCCTGGCCCTCGTAGCCGACAGCTTTCATATGCTAACGTGAGCGCGCGACTCGGACAAAGCTCATAAAAATCCCGATTGTCGCTGATTCAAAATAGGGATGTAGCGAGCCTGGTCATAGCGTTGGTAGCCATCAAGGTGAGCGCCATAGAGAAACGACTCCTCTCTGAGGATCCTCAATGAGAAAATGCACACAGGTCGTGGCGAAAGCACCCTCCGACTCGCACACGAGGTTCACATATGGGTGGTATCGAGCGGAGATACTGGCAGCGATGGTCAACGGCGTGTTCCTGCTCGCCTTATGCCTTTCGATAGTCCTACAGGCCATCGAGCGCTACCTCGATCCAAATCGTACGTTCATAGTTGGGTAACATTGTGAGCAGCATTTTAACCTATGTGCATATCTCCAGAAATCTCGAACCCCAAACTCGTGGTGATTGTCGGATGCCTCGGTCTACTATCAAACGTAGTGGGCTTCTTCATTTTAGGCGGTCATGGACATAGTCATGGGCACAGTCACGGACACGGTATGCACCTTTCTCTTCTCTCACAGAGCCCAGCCTACACGTACTCAACTCGCCAGTAGGCCATAGCCATGCCAAACCAGCGGAGGCACAACATCCGATCGCAGAGGATGCACAAGTAGCGAACGAAACGTCGGTCACCGACGAAAGCGGCATGATGAACATCCGCGCCCTGCTCTTGCACATAATCGGCGACGCGCTCGGCAACCTCAGCGTCATCGCTTCTGGTCTGATCGTCTGGTTGACCAAAGTCCATTGGAAGCAGTACATTGACCCAACCGCATCCATCGTAATCGCATTCATAATGTTCTTCACAACTGTGTCACTCGGTGAGGTCCTGCATCACATTCAGTCGGGAATAGATTCCGCCTTGCTAACGACTTGAAAATGTGCATCACGAATAGTCAAGACCACGTCCTCTGTCCTCCTCCAGGCCGCACCGTCCAAAATCTCCGTGAAAGACGTCAGCGAACAGATACGCGCCATCGACAACGTCCTGGGAATCCACGAGCTGCACATCTGGCAGCTCTCAGAAACGCAAATAATCGCGACGGTTCATATTCTCGTCCACCGCTCTAGCGACTTCGCGGCGATTACATCCGCCGTTCGGAACGTCTTCCACGACTGCGGCATCCATTCCGCCTCCGTACAGCCTGAGTACCCGTACGAGGACTCAATTAATGTAAGCTTTCCATGTTTATCCTATCGTCTATACACTGGCAGGAGCTGAAGGGCAAATAGGATACGGCCGACGTTTGCCTAGTGGCATGCACCTCGCGAGATAACGACCTAGTCCTGAATGTCTGCTGTCGTAAGTCGTCATAACGCATCCCTCTAAACCAAAAATGAAGTATTGACGTGGTGCCCATTAAAGCTCCAAAGAAATCATCCGTCTAGATTATTCATAGATTTTGAGCGTGAAGGTATATGGGTATAGCATTAGACAGCCAATGCAGAAATCACGAACGATGTACACACATGTAATTATTAGTTGTAACGGGATATACGAATGTTGCTTGCTCTCGAAGAATGTTTGCTTCAAGTCAATGTTTTGTTTTTTCGAGGTCTGATAAGAAGTTGTTCCTGGACCCGGTAGTTCGAAAGCACCTGCCAGAGTCAGTAGGAACAATTTCTTTCAACCTAATCGGCCAGTCTAGCAGACAACACAACAGCAGTTCGCATCCCGAAACGATATGCAGTACGGAAACTCGAAGTAGGTTAGACGAGGCACACGACTGACAAACGAGACACCACTGCGATGATAATGCCGCAGCTTTGCTCAAGAACTGTACTATAGTAGCACGGTGCCTATCGCGCGCGGAGAGGTTGTGACAGGACTCGGAGGCAGAGCGGAAGAGTACAGGCCCCTTATTGCATAGAGACTAAACAACGATTGCGAGAGTCCATAATGCTGAGATCTAGGAGATCATTGAGATAAAAGATGTTATGATGAAGCGAATTGCAATTGAAATGGTAGTCTGACTCACTTCAAGGGACTCGGAGGTTAGTTTTGTCATTCTTCCGAAGGGTGCATTATTCCAAGCCTCATCGCAGCGTAAACACTGAGAGTATAGATAACATATATTTCGTAAAGTCGTAACAGTCCCATCTTGCTGGGCAGGGAGAGAAGCCCAAGTAGTATACAAATGCTTAAACAAATAAGCGAAGAAGAGAGGGGAGGAAAAATAAAAAACGAAAACACAAAAAACGAACGATTAATCCGGCCAAAGAGTACAGCAAGGCCAGGAAGATAGGCCTTAAGCATAATGGAGCTATGGACAACGAGTGTGCAGCGCAGTCCGCTCTCGGGCGGTCCACGGATTATATAGCGATCAGAGAGGGACTGTTGCGAGACACGAAAACTATGATGGACAGAGTACGAGAGAACTATGCGGTCAATAAAAAGATACTTGAATATGCTTTGCAAGGGTATTCCAGGATAATAATATCTTTTGTATGGATGAATGGGCGAGCAAGATTGATCACTCCTTAACACGCCACAACACCGCAGCTGTTGCGAAGCCAAACACGAATATGCCCAATGCGATTTGACTGTTCGTAACCGACGGCTAAATATGCAATTCGTTAGAGACATTGCAAGTGATCCGATCAATAAGTGACTACACACCTGTACGTCTTGAGTTGACTGCGTGGTGAGAGGGATATCTTCATGGATAGATGCTCCTGGTGTGGGCAGGTAACGCGGAAATCTCGCTTTGTTCGGACTTGCTGCAACTGAGTCCACATCCGTCGTGCTCATAGCGACTGGGGAGTCTGCTGAAGAACGACGCGAGTGAACACTTCCGACAGATGAATCAGAACCAGCTTGCGAACCTGCTATGCTCATTCCGTCAACGAGAGTCGTGCTCGCACTTGCAGATGTTGCAGGGCTCCGGCTCCGTGAGGCTCGACTGATACGAACGCGCCTTGAACGTGAATGACTCCTCGAGCGACGGCTACCCGAACCTTTTGGTCCATTCTCAGAATTGGATTGCTCGGAGTCAGAGTCCGCATCGGAAAGGCTACGAGGAGACGGCGGAGTAACTAAGCCACCCTTGTGTTTAACAGGGCCATTAGCTGTGATGTCTCTGTAACCATTGGTCTTCATGTTCGTGAGCTGCGCTGCAAGGCTGGCAATGCCAATTTCAAACTTGCTTGCTGTACCAGACACACCATCCTCAAGGCCCTTCGCCCGCGCCTCCCACTCACCACGAGCCTTCTCCATGCGTTCTCGCTCTGCTTCCCAGTCCGTCTTAACCCCTTCCCATCGTTCCTCGATTGTCTTCCTGAACTCTGCAAACAATGAGACCATATCGTTCTGCTGTTCTCGTGCACGCTGTGCAGCTACTTCCGCAGTCTTGACATCCTCTTCGGCCCTTGCAGCAAGAGTCTGTGCGACGAGCTCTTCGAGAGTGGTGACTTTGTTTTCAAGCGACTCGATAGTTTGTCGAGCAGCCGCATGCTGAGCCAGGAGATTGCGCTGCAACTCTAATGCGGATTCAAGTTGGTCGGAAACTAATGACAGTCGACGCGCGATTTCATCAGAATCTTCAGACGGTTGAGATGGAGCCTGTCGGTGTTCACGATCCTCATCATCTTCGCGCATTCCAAGCGATGAAGGTTCCGGAGTTCTCGGCCGTCCCAACTCCTCACGCCTCGCATGCCTCTCTTCTTCGCTTTCTTCGATCTCTGTTTCATCCTCCTCTGGAACCGACTCGAGTTCGTGAGGAGTAATCGTGTTAATACTCCTGCGATCATCATCATCTTCCTCTTCCCGGATATCCCGTGCAGTAGCACGTTGGTGCTCCCGTTGTTCTTCAATCAATTCCCGCAAGTTATTGACCTCTCGACGTATAGCGTCATGATCACTGAGCAGTGTCTCTAGCGTGCGAACTTTCTCGACATGACTAGAGAGCGATGCTTGCGTTTCTGCGAGCTGTGATTGCAAAGTCTGCAATGCAGATGTCGAAGACTCTGATTCTTGGTTCTGCGGCTGATTCTGAGAGGAAGGCTGTTGGGGTGGTCGTACTGGCGGAAGTTGGGGATAAGGAGGCAAATTCGGTGGCTGACTCCCACTCAGCACATTCTCGATTTCGCCCATCGTTCCCGCAACCTGACTGAGTTCATGGCTGGTATCCCTACTCTTCGAGAGTTCACTCTGCAGCTTGTTCATGATGTGCTCAAAGCTGAGGCCACTCCGCCCTGGCTGACGTGAACCACCACCCATGCCACCCATGATACCAACTCCATTCGTGGGCGGTTGAATCGACGTGCGTCTCTGCGTGGCACCCAGTGTGGCCGCAGGGCCAGCCTGTTGTGTTTGTTGCTGGAAATTATAAGCTTCGCGTTGGGTGGAAAGGGCGTCTTCTGCGGTGAAAATGCAGGTGACGCGAGCGGCGACTTTATGGTGGATGATTGTTTTGTTGTCTTCGCCAACGATGTCGATGCCAAATTCCTAAGAGTATGTTAGACACGTTAGCTGAGCTGAGGGGGCCTGCAACGTACGACTATGTCGTCTGTTTTTAGCTCGTACGGCTCTGACTCGACGCCCTCAGCTGAGAGACGTTCCCCATTGATGAAAGTGCCGTTTGAGCTCTTCACGTCCTTGATGTAGATCTTCCCAGTCTCTTCCCAGACCTCGGCATGCTGTCTACTGAGTACTTTTGAGTCAAAGTACCCGTTGCGCTCGCCTGGGACGGTTTTGGCGTTGGTTTGGCGGCCGATCTTCACCCGCTGGCCGCCAACAAGACTGATGTGCTTTGGAACAAACGAGTCATTGAGGGGATATAGGTACAGTGCAGGAAAAGGTGGTGTGTGCGACGGCGGGAAAGCTGGTTGCGCGGGCATCGTGATGGACGGTGAGAACGAAGACGAGGACAACAACAACAACGACGAGCGAAGGTCGAAAGGAGCGCCACACATCAGAGAACCAAGCGGCTGACAAAGAGTTTCTCACAGCCACAGTGCTTTATAGCTTCCCCCCTAACTTCAACTTCAACTTATCCATTGACTTCGACTCCTATTACAATGTCTCGGGCTTTACTGCTGCTATGGTAGAAGCATTGACGGGGAGGCGTATATTATTCTACGGCTCTTCTAAACACGTTCTCTGGGCACGAGTTGCGAAGCTTCATTATATTCTTGGGTATTAATGAACTTGGGCCCGCAAAAGCGTTCTTACGTTCCGCAATGGGTCTACACAAACAGAAAACAGCTGCGAACGGTCTTGCTTGCCTCAGGCTGCTCTTGATTCTCAATTCTCTGGCGCACGTTCACCAGGTTTTGCTTGGGATTTCTCTTGATTAACTTACCTTCCGGAAAGCCCGGGAGCTCTGACTGATAATCAGATATGACTATTATTGATGTCGACGCCGACCCCTCCCCAACGAATTGCAGGACATGAGGACATATAAAGAAACCATCTTCCCGGTCTTTCAGCGCTTGCTGCATTGCATTTCAGAACAGCCCACACTAGTCCGCAGCAGGGTGGCCGTCTCTTCGAGTCATACTTCAACTGCATCGCCTCTTCCGAGATTCGAAACCTGTGCTATCTGTATTCTGGTTTTCTTGCTTCTCTATCTTGAGATCTCGCCGAAAACCCTAAACTCCACTAAATCTATCTGGTGCATCGCAATGTCTTCTACTACGAACGAGTTTGAGGCCCTCGACGCGGAGCTCGTCAAGACCGTCCTTTCGAGTCCGCCGTTCGTGGAGGTCGACGGCGTGATCAACTTCCGCGACTTCGGATATCTCGATGCTCCCAACGCCTCCTCTTCAGAAGGCGTCCACCTCCAAATCAAGCCCGGTGTGCTATTCCGCTCGGGCGAGCTCACCAAACTCTCGAAGAACGGGAAGGAGACCTTGAAGAAACTCGGCGTCAGGACCGTGTTTGACCTGCGATCGGATGTGGAGATCAAAAAATATCAGAGCGCGACTCCGGACATCGACGGGGTGTCGTTTGTCTCAGTCCCAGTCAGCGAACGAGATGAATACGATCCGATGGCACTTGCAACTCGGTAAGTTCATTGGCCGTATATCCCACAGACAACTCACGAGGTGCGTCTTTGAAGTGTGGCCAAATTTGAAGCGGACCCGAAAGACGTACGCATGATCTCTGAATCATCGTTCCTACTCTAATTTCTTCTTCGCGTTATCCAGGCATTCACAACGCTGTATTCGAGCATTCTGACAAATGGCGCACCTGTCTACGAAGTGATCCTTAAACACATCCGAGACAAGCCAGATGAGCCTTGTCTCATTCACTGCACCGGTTCGTATATGACCTCATCCACTCTCAGCTACTGTCCCTGACGTTCAGTGCAGCCGGAAAGGATCGCACCGGGATGTTTGCGGCTATTCTTCAGCTTGTGCGTACAAAGGCTTCCCATTCGTGATTGAATGCAGATTAACACTCCATTGCAGCTCCTCGGCGCAAAAGACGACGACATTGTCAATGACTACTACCTCACTACTATCGGCTTACAGCCAGTCCTCCCTTACCTTGTCGCCCGTTTCCAGAATGAGACACTGTATCGTGACAATTGGCAGGGTTTCCTCAACATGGGCAGTGCCCGGTTCGTTCCTGTTCTCGCTCTCTTCTCTCCTATTCCCGCTTACCTGTTGCTTTGTCCTTACACAGAAAAGATACAATGCAAACCACGCTGTCTATGATCAGGGAGAAGTTCGGCGGTGCAGATGCCTACGTGAAAAACTACACATCGTTGACCGACGACGACATCTCACAAATTCGCAAAAATCTACTTGTCCAGAAGGAATAATATTCTTGGGTACACAACCAAGTGTTTGGTTCGGTGCAAATTGATGAATCTGACGCAAAGAGTACAATGGAATAGCATTACTGTATTCTCGGAAGCGTGAACTACATACATACTTATCAAACTGTTTGGCGGGGATTTCCGCGCGCGGTCATGCAACCTAACGGGCTCTAACAATTTGAAGAACAGGATGTTGGGAATAGCCTCTCCTCCGAACTTAAGTTGCTCCTTTCTTATTATCTCCTCTATCTTACGTTCAATTCATGTCTTGTACATATCACTACACATTTTCCTTTGAGCTTTCGCTGGTTAATTATGTGAGATAACACCGTAAAATCTGCACACCACACACTTATCGGCATTGGGATCAGTTGTCAGAATATTACCCAGCCCTTGACATCCCGAAAAGTAGGGTGCTTGCCGCTACCTATGCTCTGTACTATTCATTTTAGTGGAACAAGGAAAGCACAACTCAGAGTTGGTCTACCTCAATTCCATTGAGGAAAACTGAGGTGGTACACAAGATTACTTGCTACTCTTCTTCGGATCCACTACACTTAACACAAGCGGAGTCACATCAGCCCCCGGCGTCAAGTACTGGGGGCCACCACGTTGGAATTAGGCGTTGGAACATTCGGGTTACTCTTGCGAGGCAAAGCCGGGACCATCTGTGAAATCCACCCGATGATTTGCGGCGACTTGATCGTTATTCTGTCAAACCATAGTTGATGAGCTGCTCTTCTATTTTACACACACGTTCCACTAGTACGTACCTGCACCCGTTTGAAGTGGTCTCACATGATACATTACTATGCTTGTCGTGGCTCGAATTACTGCCGCCACTGAATGTCCCATACGTCCAGGACTCGTCGACGTGACGTTGAATTGCCGATGTCTCCCCTGAGATCTCTAGGACGACATTACAGGCAAGCAAGAAAGCTTTAGGAGCACATCATCACATTAGAGCGTTCCAGGCAGAGATCAAGCTAAAGAAACGCACCGGTTGGGTAGAGTGGGAATGTACCAAACCGTTCCAGTTCCTGCTCTCGTACATCCATTGCGATGTCTATAGGACTATTGTCTGGATCCATGAGTGCTGCGAGCCTCATCGGACCGGGAGAGATGCTAGAATACGTCAGTAGTAGATTCTTTAGAGCAAGATTGCTAGTTTGCTTACAACGCCCCAGGTGCCGCTCTGAGATCATCATCGTAGAACAACTCTGGTCGCATCCAAGGCCTATCGATGTCGACGCGCATGCACTCAAACGAGACCTTGACGTCTGCGTTCATCATTTGCGACTCTGCGTCGGCTGATGAAGAATCCGACGAGCTAGATCGGCTTGAAGATCCAAACCATGAACTTGACTTCGACGCCGTCTGTGCTGCATATTCGCTAGTCTTGGAGGACGAAGACGAAGATGAGATCTCCACTGTGATAGGCGTGAAATAATCCACTTCGTCCGAGCCACTAGGAGTCGTCTCCGCGGCCCCAGGTAAAATGTCCTTGAGTACCACATCATCGACAGCACTCGATTTTACCAGCGCATCCATCTCGCTTTGGAGCGTAGCAATCTTCTGCTGGGTCTCGGTGAGAGTATTATTCAGCCCCTCCTTGGGCCCTTGATAAAGTTTGTTCAACTCCACCAGGCTCATCGCGTTCAACCGATCGACGCTACCCTTGTCGTATGCTTTTAAGGCCTCGTCAAGTTTAGTTTTGGCCTCGTTTACTGCCTTTGTTGCTGTCTCTAATTTATCCTTATCCGCCGTATTATCCGGCTTGCTATTTGATGCACAAACATCAGCATTGAGCTCCAAAACGTTGCAGTGTCAACAAACTTACGTTGCCCTCCTTATATTGTCTCGCTCTGTAACTTTCTCGAGGTAAATCTTTGTCGCCTCACCGAGATCTTTGTCCGTCTGTCCCTCATTCGGGACTGAAGGATCATTGCCGTCAGCCCCTTTCAATGACGGCGGATGCTGATACAAATATAAGCGAATAGCTTTTCACTGAAAATCATATCCCTTACATCTATCATCGTTTGGATCATCCTGGACTTCTTCTGAAGGTGGACTATTTCCCATGAGATCTGTGCGACTGTCCTCGTTTGGTCTTTCCCAGATTTCATCTTCTTTTGTGCAATCCTCGCCCTATTCACAGTAGTCCAGATTAGATTATTGACTGTAGCACGTCTCTCTGACTCACCAGTTGCTGGGTGACAGCACAACTTTAGGGTATTCTACTGATCCGTCTTCGTTCATCACGACACTGTTCCTCATGGCTTCCTGCAAGAGGGTCAGTAGCTGTCTAGCCGTAGATCCGATGAAAGTACCTTGCTCTGTTCAACTCGGGACATCGCGGAGTCATTGTCCACCACTGCAAACCAGTATTCAACAGCTTCCTTTCTGCCATGGATGACCCAGTCTTTGTAGGCGCCCTCGACATCGTTGCGAAGCTTTCGTGCGTTCTCGTTGACCCATCTATCATATGCCGCACGTTTCATAGAATTTGTAGTGTTAATAGGATCGTTGATACTCCTGTCGTACGCCTGAGCGAATATCTTGATCTTTCGCTCTTCAGCCTCGGTATACAGCTTCTGCTTCATGATGTAAGAGTCCAAGTGCGACTTTCCGGGGTTCCTGTCGTCTTCGGCAAGGAGCCAGCTCATAGCCTTCTCGTACCTCTTCTCTGCGTCAGAGAGCCTATCGGGTTCGAGACTCTCGACACCGACAGTCGTAGCTGTCATGTGTGTATTGATGATTGAATGCATGCAAGTGTGAGAAATGGTCAAAGATGCTTACCACTTGGGACGAGCTTGCTGAGTGTCGCTCCATAACTGCGGGAAACGGACCTGCCTGTAGGTCCCAGCTGGACGGGCGCGAGCACGGGCATATCGTCACATAACCTGGCGTTGTTAAGCTCTGTGACATTGGGCAATATCGGAACGTTCATCACGCCATCCGCATCAAACCCCCCCGTGTAGTCCTAATTGGTGGGAGTTCAGTATCTCAAGGCAAATCCAAGGTGGAGGGGAGCTTACAGCAAAATTAACGACCTTCCCTGGGACCATGACATGGAAGAACTGTTCCGGAGGTGCTGGCAATGCTTTACGGACCGCTTCCCTGATCTGTTGGGAGATTATCGCGACGCGCAGGACGTTTGCATCCTGCTGTTGCTGTTGATTGTCTGCCATTGTTGAGACGATACGTTGAGTTGAGCGACGAGCTTTGCTTAATTGTAGCTTCGATCAGCTAATGGTCCCCATAACTGTCGGACAGACATGATATTTGGATAGTTTCTTCCGCTCAAGATCTAAGTAGTGATGATACTTCCGCGCCCGGTTGCTGCCAAAGTGTATTTCCGCAGGCGGTACTAGGTACATCCTCTGCCTTGAACCGCATCTATATCATTATTGCTATCACCAACTCGCTAAGCAATAGTCTCGCCGAGTTATATTTGTTGGCAGGCTGAATAGAGTGTGTAATGCATGTTAATCCATGTGAGGTGACATGGCAGTAAGAAATGGAAAACTCACTGGCATACATCAGGGAAACTACTTTTTGCTTACGGCGACTGACGCGTCCTGACGCTGCCTTAAATGGACTGAAGCGTTGCCATGCCTGTCTGAAATCTGCTGATGTGTTGCTATGCCTGTCTGAAATCAACTGATGGCCTGAACACACTGAAATAAGCAGATTTCCAGGACACACTCAGTACGTCAGTACATCAGGAGGTCAGTCAAGCATAAGTAAAGACTAAGTACAAGCATGTACAATTCAAATGTCATAGTAAGTACAAATCAGTACACCAGTACGTCAGTACGTCAGTACTGTAAATTGCGTGCTGTTTTCCTCTCGCCTTCGCTGATAAGGATGTTCGTGCCTTTTGCTATCACCTGAGCGAAGTAAGCACATTTGCCTTGTGCGTTTCGTATAACTGTCCATCCTTATTATTCCAGTGACTTCAAAAGTCGCACTTATTTCTTTCCCTCGCATGCTCATTGAAGTTCACCACCTGCGGCCCGATGCTTGTTAACTCGGGACTAGGTTTGGCAAAGAGGGTGCTACTGGAGGCACGGGTGGAGGAGGTGCAGATGCGGGTGCGGGTGCGGGAGGGGTAGGGGTTACTGCACTGGATGGTGCACTTGCAGCGGGACTTCTTGCGGCTGCCAACCTTTCCTCCTGAAGTCTTTCAAAATCTTCATCCTGGCGACGTGCCTCTTCTTCCTCACGCTCAAGTTGGCGAAGCCGCTCTGCCCGAGCTTCACGCTGCTTCCGCAGCCGCTCCTCACGCTCCCTCAGCATGCGTTCCTCATTCTTCTTCGGGCTCTGCTGGAGGAGCTGGAGGAGAAGGGGGAGGTGCCGGTGTGACAACAGGTGGCGCTGGAGGCGGGACAGGCGCACGAATAGTCGCGACTGACGAGGCTGAGGACACCGGTGGTGTAGCAGCCCCACGTGTCTTTGGAGGCGGCGGTGCTGGCGCTCTCTTCGGCGCAGGAGGCGGAGGCGGCCTCACAGCACTAGCAGTGGGTGTTGGTGCTGGAGGTGCAGCTGAGGAGGTGGTTGTCGGGGTGGGAGGTGCCGGTGTAACAGATCTACCATCCTTTAGCGCACGCTCGCTTTCCAATATCGCCCTCCTCAGCCGTTCGCGCTCTTCCGCATCCTTTTCGCCGGTGCGCATTTTCTTCCGCCTCCTTATATTGTGCCAGTCACGTTTCCACAGAAGTATCCACCGCGGGCGCTTTGGCGAAGGTGTAATGACACCTAACGCGCGCATACGTTCTTGCAGTTGAGCCTGCTCCCTGATATACGCTTAACGCTCCGGGCTTGGGTACAGCAGGTGCCGGAGAAGCCACAAGGGTTGGTGGTGGAGGCGGCGGAGAACGAGCTGCGGCAGGCGGGCTGCGAGGGCGGTCGCGGTCGCGTTCACGTTCACGTTCGTGCTCACGATCTTTCTCCCTGTCCCAAGAACGGCCGCGTTCGCGATTGCGCGAATAAGGCCAATCCCTGTCATAATCCCTGTCTCTGTCGTAGTCCCTATCCCTATCACGACTCCGCTCTCTCTCGCGGTCCCTGTCGCAATCATGCCGCCCATAGTCACGTTCCCTGTCGTAGC
This sequence comes from Trichaptum abietinum, assembly GCA_910574555.1. NCBI lineage: Eukaryota > Fungi > Basidiomycota > Agaricomycetes > Hymenochaetales > Trichaptaceae > Trichaptum > Trichaptum abietinum. The sequence goes on from CAJTBE010000001.1 coordinate 3,621,956, forward strand.
TTCTCTCGTCGTACCGCCCGAAGCGCTCATTCCGCCTATCCCGGTCTTTCGTCCACTCCCTCTTCTCCCGTTCGCGCCTACGCTCCCGATCTTCCATCTTCTTCTGTACTTCCGGGATCCTCTCGTGCATGAGGTGCAATAAGTCACGCTCTAGTTTCCGCCTCTCCTCATCCTTCTCGGTGCTCCTTGGTCCACGGCTGACGTACTTAAGGCCTTCCTGGATTCGCTTCGCTCTGTATCTGAGGTCTTCCATCTCACGCTCAAGCTCCTCGTCTTCCCTTGTTCTCTGAGAGCTTTCGTCTGTAGCACGCTCCAAAGCCTGAGCAGCTCCTTCAAGCTGGCGTTTCATGCTCTCAAGATCCTGCGAAGAGGACTCATTTCCAACACGCACATCACGTCGGTCAACAAGCCTTCGGCGACTCTTGTAATATGAATCGTCATCGTCATTCTCGGTGTACTTGTAGACTGTTGCATCTTTTCTTCCACCTACACTCAGCACCGAAGCGTCATTGAAAGATCGGACCTTTGAACGCGAAATCGCAACACCGCTTCCCCAGAGCTCGGCCGCGAGTTGTCGTGCTTCGGGATGTCCTTGAGGAAGCTGACGGATGTGTCACGATCACGAGCTGAAGGAGGCACTAGTTCTTGAGGAAGTTCATCCGGAATCTCCATGACAGTCAATTCTTGAAAAGGTCGTTAATATCAATTGTATACATATATAATTATCAAGGAGACTTGCTGCGATAAATGAAACCCATAGCAACATGAAACTCAGCTAGATTCAGTTTACCCTTGTTATCCCGATCAGCAAGGGCCCTAAAAACAAATATTCAGTGAAAGATCAGGTTTGCGAGAACATTAACATACCAATCTTTTGCAAGATCATTCTTCTCAAGGCCACTCTGAACAAAAACCCCCGATAACCTCCAACGAACTGCAGTGTTCTACCTTGCATCGGTACCGAAGGATTGGCCGGCATGGATGAGCTCGACATCATCGCCAGTGCATGTCAATGTAACCAGTCTTCTGCGGCACCAATGGCGCAAGTGATGGACCGGGATAACCGGTTTGCTGCGGTACGAGCCCGACTCCGAAGGCAGGGGACGAATTCAAGTAGTTCCGCTGCGCAGGTGGAGGAAGTGCGCACAGTTGATTCTTCTGCTGCGCTCCTTTACGTTACTACCGGTGGGATTAGGTCTGAATCTTGAGCCGCCTAACTAGATTCACGCTACCTTCTGACGACTTGCTAGAGGTTGGCCAAGAGAAGCTGGCAGCTTGTCTCATGGATGGATGTTCGCCTTGCGTCATCTTGTTTTTCACTGTCTGAGGTGTCTCACATTCAACTAGGGGTATGAGGGTGTCTCGCGAGTCAATATGAGGTGGCAGCCTGCAGTGAGTGGCAGTGAGGCTGTGCCAGCCTTCAACTTGAAGCATCTCAGGTCCGGTGTCCGGCCTTGAACTCAGGCTTTGGCATCATGGTGATGATGGTGCTGTAGTAACTTGAAGCCTGATCATGATGTGGGTTCTCGACCTGAATTTCTTTGAAAAGTTATTTTCAAGTTGATGACGCACACATTCATTTTACAGGGAGATATACTACTAGTATGTACTACTAAGAAGTAGTATGGGCAAACGATCGTTATCATTTTCATAAAGTCATACATCAACACCGGCTGTAAAAGTACACAAAGCGCACGCAAACCACCATCAAAGACAGAGCAGAAGACAATATACTAATTCACATGTATGAGATATTGTAAAAGAGTAACAACACTCCACTGGCAGACTCTCCTACGCTGTGACTTGGGCTGCCACTGACGCCGGAGAAGGTTGAACGCTGTGCTCCTCCATGCCGAACATCAACACTGTATCGAAAAAAGAGTTTTCAACATCTTCCTTAACCTGCCAGAAGGCTATTGCATAAGTAAAATTATCACATTCCCGGTAAGGGCGTTCCACCGATACAGCAGACCCGATGTGAGAGACGATACCGAGAGCTCGTTTGTGCTCGTCAATAATTAAACTGCCTGAATCCCCACGTCTCGCAAACGCTTCACGAGACGGAATTGGATGTGGCTCCTCCTGCGGATGCTGCGGTAGCCCACCCGGCCCGGGAGGAATTTGCAGTGCAAGTAGTCTGTTCTTGCGATCCTCTGCAGAAAGAAAGGCAGGGACGTTGTTGGCTGTGCCTATCGTATGGCCAGTTGCCCAGCCATACTTATACACTTTAAACCTTCGTCCTTCTATATCGGGGTTAATTGGCCAATACCCGTGCAGAGCGTATTGTTCCTGGGAAATCGACCTGGGGAAGATGTCTCGTTGTGGTGCGAATCTGGAAATGGGCATAAGTCCGAAGTGTGTATCGTTGTAATAATCCCAGTTAAGATGTTGACAGATAGCATTCACTGATAATTCAGACCTAGGCTGACCCCCCGGACTTGCCCTATCTAAGTCCACGTAATTGACAGGTACGGCTGGTTTGGCAAAAGGTTTAAAAGCGCCATCGAGGTCAAAACGTTCCTCGTACGTTTCCTTTTCCAAAAGGATCATGCTCCAATCCCTCATGTAAGGTTCTCCAGACTCAATGTTCCCCGAGCGTAATCCCGGAGAGTGCTGGATGTATCCGATACGATTGGCCATCCACTGCGTATCCGTCCTACTAGCAGGAGCGTCTTTATAATAAGCAAGTGAAACATCATGGAGCAACGTGTCAGCCTTTTTCACGTCGTCAATGACGCTAGCATCCTGAAGATTCGCAATCCTGGCAGCTCTCAAGTCATATTCGAGCGAATCCAAGTACGATGTCAAACTGCGGCAGGTGAAGAGGTGAATAGGATAGTCCGGATCGCGTCCTTCGTCGTCACCTTTGAAGGAGTACATAGTGGAGTCTACAAACGCGCGTTCGAAAACAGGATAGATGTGGCCATGGCGGCAAGCGAGCATGTACGCCCTGACAGAGCCTCCAGACCGTGACTTTCCGAGCACAATGAGTGACCCCGTTGACCATACGTCACGCTGATCTTTGCCCTTGGAGGCAATCATACTTCCCGGAGCCATGCAGAAAGACGACACGTATCGATTCAGCAAGGAATGATCACGATGCAGACGAGTGCGATTTTCAAGTTGGTTCCAAAATCGGAAATAGCGTTTCGCAGGGCAAATATCCATGCGTTCCTCCTCTGGCACGTCATCCGCAGGCTGCTTTGGTGGTGTCTCAAGGCCGGTTGCCAGATCAAACGTATTGGCGGAGATATCGCCACTAGTAGTGGTAGGAGCCTGAGTAGGGCCGGTTGCCAGATCAAACGTATTGGCGGAGATATCGCCACTAGTAGTGGTAGGAGCCTGAGTAGGGTCATCGACGTTGTTGCCGTTAGAGGCATCGTTCATGTTGTCCGAGTGCAATGTAGGACCGCTGCCAGTGTGAACCGATACATTTTTGTCAGCTTTGGAGGCGACGTCGCCCGGGGAGCCGGTGGCGGGCTCGACATATCGCTCCCTCATCTCGACCTGAACATCGCGAATGTCATATGCCAACAAAATTCCCTTAGCGCTTGCCGAGATGCGGCACCCCTCTTCAGGTTCAAGCGAACCTTTATCGACCCCGACAAGAACGACAACGTGGATCTGATCTTCTTTATCGTCTTCATAGCCAACGCGGTTGACTTCCAAACTGTTCCAACGCACTTTCTCCTTGTCAAGTACGTCAAGAATCTTCGGGCCCAAGATCTTCTCCCAGAGAGGGACGATGGGGTGAGCTCCAACTGTGAATGCGAATTTCCGCGCATTTCGCTGTTTCCAGTCGGGACCGGTGCGCCCAACCAGGCGAGGCTTGCCAGCAAAGCCAGTGTAGTAGTTCTCTTGTTCTTCTGGTGACAAGCTTGTCCTTCGTTCAAGAACGGTGCTCTGAGACTCGCCAGGAAGGACACCTCCCGACTTCTGAACAGTCTTCTGAGACTCGCTAGTTACACCTCCTGGCTTCCGACCAATTTCCGAGTTGTTAGGAGGGACAGCTCCCGTCTACCGGCTTTTGTTTGATGGCGGTTCCTGATGTGGCGCGGTGGTGCTGCCAACAGAAGGCCCTTCGATCACTATCACTATTCTGCCCACATCAGAACCGGTCTTGACGGTCTGCGTTTTGCTGCCGGTGCGCGTTTTGTTGACGGTCTGCGTTCTGGCGCTGGCAGGAGACATATTGTGTACAAACGGATGGTCACTGGGGTCATTATTGGACTCCGATCCCGAGATTGAGCCAGGTGAGCTGGTGTCTGATCTGGTGCCCAACGGTGAAGATTCTGTTATAGTGGTGGTGAGCAACAATCAGTATTGCCACTGGCATTGTCAGTGAAAAAGAACGCAGGACTCACGTCCACTGGGAGCCTGTTGGTAAGAACTCATTGACATCATAGTTGTGGTCGAGACGATTTAGGCAGTAGTCAAGACGAAATATGCAAGAGGGTTCTGAGTGAGCGCCCCAAGGGGGCATTTCTGTCTCTTATACCATTGCTCTAGTTTCCAGTCACACGCCACCGGCGCTGGCACTGCCGGCCTCAGGCTCCTGAGTGCTCCGGCGAGTCACTGCACTCCGAGTCACTGAGTCAGCTTCAACTTGAAGTTGGCACTGCCACTGCCAGTGCCAGCCTCAGCCTGAGGCTGAGTGGAGCTTGCCGGGGCCAGACTCTACTATCAACTAGTCCAACGAAGTTCCGTAGTTTCAACACTGATATTGGGGTGGTTATAATTTAAAACCTAGTACTAGAACAAAGTAGAAGCAAAATGTAGTACTAGTTAAATTATAGGAAGAGGTAGAGGTACTAGTACTCCTAGTAGGTACTATGGGTACTAGTAGTAGATACAGCTAGAATACGCACATCTGAATAGTAGTACAGTCTGGCTCAAGACCCGATATCCCTACGTTTCCCTGCTATGCCAAATCCAGATGGGCAAATTCAGCGCATCCAAATATCGGTTTCAACTGCTCTTCCCCTGTCCGAGCCCTCGCGCGTGAGATGAACTCCGCAACTTTCAACCGCCCATTATTTGACGGAAGAGGTAAATCTGGTCCCAACAAATCACCGCTGACCTCGTAAACACTCGCGACCACTTCCTGAAACGCGTCCGTATACTTTGCTTTCTCGGTTTCTGAAAGGGGTCTCCCATTGGAACCTTCGGCGTCCGAAGCGAACAGACTTGACAGCCTTGTAGCGGATTCGTAAATCTTCTCGACACTCCTCTCTCTCTCATGCGCGATTGCATTCAGTGCTTCACCCATGACAGATTTCCCGGTTACGACGTGCTTAAATATTTCATCGTTGGTGACTACCGCGAGCCATCTTTTCACTGTCGTATATCCGTGAATTAGAACACTCTGCGTTTTTTCCGCCTTCTCTAGAGCCCGAGAAAAAAATTTCGTCGTTTGCGGTTCGGTGGGGATCACTTGATTGTCGGAGTTGCGGGTACGTTTCTTTTGAGGCTCATCCTCATCGTTCGGGGAATCCAAAGAGTCAAGCTTGCGACGTTCACCCGCGTGGCTAGAGGAATGGGTATCAGGTCCTTGTTCTACATTTCGTGGGTTTGCCGAAGCAATACTTTGATTCAATCGTGTACGGTGCCTTTCATATGCAACCATACGTCTATGTCGGAAGGGTAATACAGTGGGTTCCAAATCGTTCGCCAGGTCGCTGGACGTAAGCAGACCGCTGCCTTCGAAAATAGCAATTGCGTTTTGAAGTTCATCATCAACAGTCTTGCTGTTCTCCCGCCGTGCCGTTACGTCGTCTTTCACCAATTTCAGTAAACTGTCCAAGCCAATTGCCCCTACAGAGGGCCACCGAGTATACCCATCTGGGTAGATATCCACATTGCTGGTAAGATCAATGCGTGCTTGTTGCGCAGCTGTCTGATAATTGTGTGATCCTCCCAATCCCCTTCGTTCCTTCTCGACGGCATCGGGCAGTTTGTCGCGAAACGCGTGAAATCATCTCCTCCAGAAGTTCGATATGGTTCCTATAGGCAACATAGTGGGCTAGGAACAAGGGAATGAAGAAATAGAATATCCCAAGCTTGTAAACGTCGAACTCGAGTCTGTCTCCAGTATAATACAGATGCGTCTGCACCTGTTGCCTTGGCAGAGGTGATGCTTTTCGACTAGGCGTCTTTCCGTCCCCTGGGTATAAAGCTTCTCCCAACGGAGACCTCTTTTGATACAGTTGGGAGTATCCTTCTATACCTCGAGGTGTACCATGATACTTCAGGAAGATCTCCTTCATTTCTTTATTGAAACTTGACCATTCTAGCTTCCGCTGGCCTCGAAATTGATGGCATTTTTCCCTCTCAGTCTTCGAGAAACGGAGAAGGAAAAATGAGCCGTGAACTACGTAGCGTTGAAGGTCCTCCAGGAAAGACCGTAAAGTCACCGCATCCTTCGCCGCTTGATTCTAAAGAAAGGCAGTCAGATGTAGAACATCAATGTTGATGAGTATGACTGTTACGAACCCCAACGACACTTTCACATAATAGATCGACTGTTTCGAAGAGTTGTTCGACGAGCTCTTCCTGTTTATTGAAAGACTGTTTAAGGCTCGTAATTTCTTCAAACTTCGCAAGGTACGCCTTCTTCATTTCCATCATCTCGCTTTTCAGAGCTGCCACCGCTGCACGAAGATCGACGTCTTCCGACTGCACAATTGATGCATCCTGCCCCTCCTCTTGCTCGACTTTCTCTTCCGTCCTAGCACGATCCGATACGCTTTCATAGTGGTTATTCTGTATTGCCTCGACGTGGTCATTTGTTTCAGAAGATAAAGACCTGAGTGTTTCCTTTTGCCGACATATGTTTTTCGTCAGAGTTTCCCTGGCGATAAAGGCTTATCGTTTGCGTTAATCGATAATCATTTCTACTTATCAATTGAAAATAATGCACACCTGAAGGACTCGAATTTGTCTCGTTGATCTCAGCTTTAACCTCCCAGATAGGTTCCTTCCTTGGGCCCTCCGCATTATTTAGATTGAATTCCACTGGGTCGCGCGACAAGTTCCGCGCTCCTGACACCTTACCCCTCGGGCTGTTCAAGGAACTCGTTGACTGATCTCGCACTCTCGCGACGTTGTCGGATCGCTGACTTGAAGGAGCTGAGTGGGATGACGACAAGCCCTTGTAACTTGAGAAAGTTCGTGGCATTTCCTCGTGCGATAGTGGGTGCAGATGACGATTGTCACGCTGATCCAACGACTTCAAGTTGGGGAGGAAGCTTGAGCGCTTGTTGACTGAACCTTGGCTACCACTGCCAGTGTTGCGAACAGTTTGGCCAAGCCCAATACTACTATCATGTAGTACACTAGTAGTAGTATAGTGACGACTCTGGCATTCCATGTTCAAGTTGTCGATTGAAACCTCGCGCGACCTGCGTCTCAGACTGCGAGTGCTTTCCGAGTCGGCCCGAGTGGATCTACCACGGAAGTGTGTAGTGTCCTGTGTGTGGTATGAGCGACTTGGGTGGTCTGGGTTTTTTTCTTCAAGTTCTGAATCCAAATCATGCCAGTCTTCCACTGGCACTGGCAAGCGATGGTACCCGTCTACTTGAGAGCTGGCTGGGGAGTGAACACGGTGAGCGCCGGCCTGCCAGTGCCAGTGAGCGTTAATGCCTAAGTCGGCAGCCGACTCAGGTTTGACACGGCGCCGGCGGGTGTCAACAGTGCCAGTACTGGTAGTAGTACTACTAGTACCGTGACTCAGGCTGTGTCCCACAACTCGAACATTGGCAGCCAGTGGGACTCCGAGTTCCAGACATTCCAGGCAACAGAGTTGCAGATTTAGTAGACTGCTGAACGTGAAGCGAGTACTACTAGTAGTAGTAATCACGATAGTAGTTGCCCTGAGTAGTAGTATTAGAAGAAGCGAACAACAACCGTTTGAACTCAAAGTTGAGATTGTGACAACTTGCCAGTCTGAGTGGACAGAATTGGAGGCTTGAGACTGGATAATTCAGCTGCCAGTGGCTAGTAGTAGTACGGTACCCTGCCAGTGAGTACTAATAGTAGGTAGTAGTCGCCAAACATCACTGACATGCCAGTGGCATTCAAGTTCAATTTGAAACTCGGATCATCATCATGATGTCGGCTCCAAGTCCGAGTCCTCCGAGTCGGAGTCACTGGCAGTAGTACTACCGTACTCAGGCTACGTGGCAGCCTGAGGTGGCGTGAGTTATCACTTGAACTTGAAGTTCCACTCCGAGTCCGACTCAGGCTCCGAGTCGCCGGAGTCGGAGTCGTCGGACTTTCAACTTCAAGAACTTGAAGTTGCAGGATCCTCACTTCGTAGGTTTCAATCTACTTTGTAGTATGTGCTAAATGAAGAGTTTATCTTTATCATTGACAGTGTCTTCTTTCATACAATGTTTCGTGCATGTGCATGTCAGCAAATCGGTTAACATAAAATCTATCATAAAAGTCCAGGGATTCCTCAGGTGTCAATGACTTCGGAGGACATTCATCACCCTTCTGAACCCCAAGGAGGTGAGCTAAACGGAAGATGTCCCCTATATCTATCACAGATAACTTCGGAGCCTTGCAGTCACGGTCATAGTGACGTCTGCCACTGGCATTCACTCCAGGACAACATTCGACACGCTGCCAGGTGGTACTAGAAGTCTCTGACTCATAATCCGGCTCGACAATCCACATACTTGTTTTCGGGTCAGGCGAGTCGCCAACACGTTTGAAACACTGTATGAGAGCGCATTCCTGACGTTCCGCTTTGGCTGTGAAGGAGAAAAGAAGTATAACCCTAGCAACTCTCATTCCTGCGAACCCCTGTTTGCGTGAACTAACTCGGACAAGTACTGCATCTCGTCGAGGTTTTCCGCGCCAAGACGGATTGGACCTGATCACCTCCCTCATTGCTTGTTCTATAGGGATCGATTCACCACGGTAGGCAAAGAAAGCGGTGGCTGAATGGAAAATTGAAAAGTCATTGCTCATGTCTAATTCAAACTGCGCATGTCCTGGTTCAGTTCTGCCAGAATAAGCCCTTGAGTTGTAGGTGTGCTTTTCGTACTTGTTAAGTAAGTATACTTTGATGAGCTGTCGGAGCTGTCGGAACTCAGGATAGCCTTTCATCGCTGCAAGAGCGTTGAGCTGTTTAGGGTACACCTTACTGGACTCTGCAAGGATAACATCAAAGAAGTCAGTTGAGCAGCACCAAAAGCACGGGTTACTACTAGTAATAAGTAATACTCACGTTGCTTCGAAGCCATTAATATCAAGCTCAAAGGGTCATTTCTGCCGCCCACGCGGATCTGGCGTTCAGCATGTCGTATGCCATGAACCGCACCACACTGCGGCCCATCCACTAAGCTTTCGGAATTGTCCAGGTCTGCAATTTCATTGAGTTCATGATTGCCCACAATGTCATCGAAGAAGTCCTCTGTATCATCAGCTGCGCCTGTCAATAGTACGCCACGGAGGTGCCTATGCTCTCCCCGAGTACTAGTAGAAATCTTCTCAGCGTCATCCGTGTCCGACTCTGAGATATTCTTGCGCAGAACATCACGCAAAGCTCTCCACGAAGCCTCCGCCAACGAATCGTCCAGCATTCCACGCCTTTCAAAGTCTGCCCTCGATGCAATAAGTTTACTTAGTCGTTGGTTTGCTGTGATCATTTGACCCAAAGGATCATTTCTGTTTGAGCGTCGCCATGTTTCCTTGACCGCGTAAATGTGTTTATTCTCTGTGATCGATGAACACAGCCCGCTCGGTGCGGCGAAGAGAGGGATCATTGTAGGATAGTGGACCATGGCATGCTGTCGTGGCAGTGAGAAGTTATCCCGGATGCCCTTGGCTATGAATATTTGCCGAAATTGATGAAAGTGGTCCAGAGAGGCTTTGATCTGATCAAGAGTTGAGGCTGTAATCGTGTACCGACGTACAAGGTAACAAAAGTCCAGAAATGCACTCATTGTGGTGATTATATCATCGTGCACAATGCCCACAATAGCCGGAAGATACACCTAAGCGGTTTGCATCAAATATCAGCAATCCACCGCCTCGAATTAGGTAGAAAGGCCACATACTTTCATCAGTGCCTTAGAATCATTGCCTGTCCATTGCTTGAAGCCTCGGCCTTCGGGGAATCTGCGAAGTCCAGGAAAAGGAGCAGCGACTCTAATCCTGTAGAGGGTTAGCAATGGTATTTACATTATACGACTTGTGAGAGAATAGCACCTTTTATCCACAATATCCAGCTCTGTCGTGGTCAAGGTCTGGCAAATCCACTCGACAAGATGATCCTTGAACACGCCTTTGATGATTTGGTGTAGTAGGTCCGGAGATATGAGATCGCATATATCCGCTCGCGGAAAGTCATTGGTGAAAGGCTACGGGACAACCTGATTGTAAAATATGCATCCAGGGGAGACTTTGAAGCACATACCACGATTTCCTGATGGAATCCATACTCTTTTCGAATTGTTGCTCTACTTATGACGTTGTCATCCACCTGTTCTATCAATCGTTCGTGCAGCTCTTTTGTTCGAGGGTTTGTAACAAATTCCGGATTATCTAGGTTCTTGTGAGGTGCTGTACATCTATATCATATAGCCACAGTAAGCCATTCTCACGGACTTGTATGCGTTGCCTGAGGACAGTACTTACTTGCAGCACCATCCAGTGCATATTGCGCATAGACTCACCTGTTCCGGATAATCGGCTATATACGAGCCGAGTCCGAGAACCGACCTACGCAAGTGACCATCAGGGCACCGGAGAATGGTCTGTTCATTGTTTATGGACATGGCGGTCTTCAATGAACTCAAGATTCTCGATATAGATGAATGAAAAATTTGATGTCTAAAGCGACGGAAGTCATCTGACTTTTCGTACTGCCGCTCAGCTGCAAAAAAAGCGTCAAAACACAATTGAATGGCTCAGTTTTTGACACACACTCTTTGGTATTGCTAAAAATGCTACGAGCTGGACTGTATTCAACTTTTGGGACCGCCGGGCCTTGTTTGATACATTTCCTATTGAGAGATATAACGGATAATATTCGTTGTTGCCAGTTCCAACGGAAACTGTTGTCTTGTCGCTCCCCAAGATCACCGGAACGAACATGGACCCATGGACTGCTTCATCTTCGGCTGAGATTTTGTTCTAAGTCAAGGATAATCAGTACGCTTCCTCCAACTTTGAATGCTGCATTATTCATGACTTACAGCCTGTTCCCAAGCGAAATTTCCGGACATGTAATTTCTGAACACTCGTTCTTTGTCATTGATGTCATCAGATTCCTCCTTTGGCTGATATTCACGAAATGGGACATAGTCAAATTCGCCTTCTAAAGCCGTATTATCCACCAAATTTCGGATCACTTCCAAGGGATCCCGAAACCATACATCATATTCTTTCCTCTTCCATGACTCGGTGTTCTCGTCTGTCGCTTTTTGGCCATTGTCGTCCGTGTAGAAGTTACTAAAGGATTTCCAAGGCACGTCACCAACTCTCGTAGCGTCAATGACATTGTACAACTTTTGTGCGTCTCCATCGAGTAGCGTACTAGTAGGATCCAGATCTGAGTCATCGTCGGGTTCAGTTACGTCCAACTCAGAATATCCGCCAGATTTTGCGTTCTTCACAGACTGAATTCGCTGGTAAGCCTTCATGATTCCGAGAAGCTTTGTTATATTACCAGCAGACATTTGCTCATCGCGATAAAGAAAGTCTGCTAGCTCAAAATCTGCTCGGCACGAATAGGGAGACCAGTCATTTGGTGCAGGTTCATTTCGCGGAACAGGTGGTTCTTCGTTTTTTAAGTTGTTTCCTTCCGCATCACACGGGGTGGCTGCTCGATGTTTTTCATCAGAGTGCTATCAAACCGAGGACAATATACTTGGTGCGCACCATTCATATATCTGTGATACACCTTTAGGTTACCATCACTCTCCTCATGATCTCCAATGTCGAAGTCCAAGTCTTCAGAGGATGCACTACGGCCACTGTCACTTCCGGTGCCAGAATGGGACAGAGAATCAGGTCTGTCTAGGTCTTGAAGCAACTCGTCTCGGCCTATACTGAGCATCGAGATATCCTGTGTAAGCATGGAAATATCGTAATCGTAGGAGTCAGAGCCGCTCTCAAAATGACCCTCTGTTGGAAGTTCGGACGACCTCGGTAGAGGTTGAGGAGTTGGAGCTCGTGTGGGTCGAATAGGTGAAGAATCATAGTCGTGACCACAGGCAGTAGATCTTGCCACGGATGACATCGGATGAGCTGAATATTCATGTCTTGCTCTTCCAGATTGACTCTTGAACGTCCTACTACAGCTGGGCAAGGTACATCGAATAGTTGGTGGAAAATGAAAGGGGTCGTGCTTTTTCCGTGTCGCTGGCATCAATGTAGCCTTCAGTAGTATATGTCGATGATTGGGACTCACAGCTGAGTGCCACAGTGCCAGTGCCGTAAGGCTGCCACTGGCAGTGAACCTGAGTGCCACTGCCACTGGCAGTGCGTGAGTCACACACTCAGGCTGGCAGTGGCAGCCTGGCCAGTGGCAGCCCTGAGTGAGTGGGCGTAAATTTTCAACTTGTCTAAGATAGACGCCCCGCCTCCCTGATCTTGAACTTGCACCTTCGATCCATCTTATTATCACCCAAATCTCAAAACACTGCACAAAATGTCAACTCGAAGACAGACGAGGGCCAAGAACAGTAACCAGCACCCCGGAGCAGTAGTTGACCAACTCAGAACAAGACGAACAAAGGAGGAGATATTGCGGGAGAAGGAAGAAAAAGACAAAAGGAAAGTACAGCAGGCAGCGAGGCGGGATGAGGCATTGAAGGAGAAGGAGGAGAAGGAAAAACAGAAGGAAGAACGGGCAGCTTTCCGCAGAGCTGCGGCCCAGCAAGTCGCGGTCGCGAAAGAGAGGAAAAAACTCGCTGCGGAGCAGAAACGGGCAGCAAAAGAACAAGAGGCAGCTGACAAGGTACGCAAGAAGGTGACCGCAGCAGAAAACCAAGAAGCAGCGATGCTAGAGACCGTAGAGCTTGAAAACAATTTGTCGAAGGCTCTTGAGACACGCACCCAGATGGGCTCAACAGTGCCTAAACTCGCTGGAAAACGTGGACGTAGGAAGCCAAAGGGCGAAGCTAGTAGTAAGTCTTCAACTTCAGATCAGTAATTACATAGCTTTGAACTGGCGTAAGCAGGCTCGAAGAACGGTGTTAAAGACGTGTCGGGTTGTGAAGTTGAATACGACGAAGACTTAGACATTGGTGAGTTATATTGCCTATACATTTTCAGATGTTTTCAAAGCTTGGAGGTTGACTACTTTGACTCACAATATGAAGCGGCAAGTACGGATGCGTCAAACAGAAAGCCTGCAAAAAAGGCTAGGAAAGAAGATCCCAAAGGTGAACTTCCATTTCGCACCCGTGTGCAGACCGCAAAGACGTCGAGATCTGCCGCCACTCCAAGCAACACTTTCTTTCACGCACCTGCCGGACAGAACGAGAGCCTTTCTGGTGAAGAAACGGATATAATAGACTCGCCCGCTACGTCAAAGCGGGACGACAAGACAAAGCGACTTGCCAGGGCGCTTCGCAACACAGATGAATCCACTTTCATTGGTGAAGAGGATGGAGGACTTGAGGTGGCAGGGATAGACTCGAGAGGGATCAATTTGTGAGTTTAAATCTGAAATCTTGCAATGCGTACGGGATCAATTTCTGGTATGCACGATGTAATGGTAAGTGTGAAGCTTGATTTAGACTCAGCTAAAGCTCATAGTATGATCCAACTAGATTACTAATGTTCATGCTGAGGAAGCGGATCATGGAGAACGGGATCAAATTTCCTTCTACGTACAACATTGACACTCTCGTCTTTGTTACCATATTATGAGCTTCGCTGACGCCAAGCTACACTAGACACAGCATCTCATTGCAAGACAATGAAAACTTAAGTCCTTGGGAGGATGAAGGGGAAACAATAACCCTCGCAAGCTATCATGGTGTAAAGAATAGCTCAATCAGCGTGCAACAGACAGCACATTTTGTCGATTCGGACACAAATATTGTGAGTTGACGGAACATTAGAATGGCAGATGCAGTCTGAATACCTTGCTTGTAGAGCGAAAGCGATCCGAGGAGGCTGACAAGGCCGGCTCAAGCTAGTGTGAGTGCGACTTATTACTGTTCGATTCACGTCAGTTACCCCATGACCGTTTGATCATATCCCTTCGTTATTATTTTTCTGCCAACTGTCGTGTAATGAACAGGATGGAGGTAGCAGCAACTTGAACTCAAAGAAAAGGAAGTTGCTGCGCGACACTCTCTCCGGGTCGCAGGTTTCAACGGTAAGCGACGTCATATCATTCCTACCTTTTCCAATCTACTAACCAATCCCTTTCCGTACTTGAGGATAAGAACAACGAAACAAAACCAGGTGGACAGGTGAGTGCCAGACAGTGAAGCACAGTGATCTTCATGCTACATCCTTCCTTCATTGTTTGCTGAATTGATCTTTGGACAGGGTGCAACCAAGAGAACTGCCAACTCGCAGCTCAGCGCACCGGTAAGTCCTATCTTACTCCAATTTCTCTCGTTTCCCCCTGATTTATGGTTGTAAGGTGCAATCACTAGCCTTGGAACCCCGTATACAGGTATGTGTGAGCGTCGATGCACCGTAGGCTCACCTCCGCTGTAGCAACTATTCGTTCCCTTCCTCACATCGGGTCGATCGCTAATTTGTGCCTATGAATAGGACATTATAGTCACAAAAAACAGAAAGAGAAAGTCGCCACCGGACACCGACTCCCAGGTTGATGTGGTAATTCTTCCACCTTCACGTGTTATGGATTCCTTCATGTTTATGTTTACTTTACACCATCTCAATAGGCTAGCAAGAGTGTCAAGGTCAAGAAGTCATTGTTCACTGGCATGGACACACAGGTCGGTGCCACAGTAAGTGCCAATTCTTTGGTAACCGGCATTTTAAGTTCGTTTCTGACCAGGCGGAAAGGACTTGAGTAAGAAGAGGAAACCCTCTGACATTCCTTATCGGCCTGAGGCCGACACGATGGTAATTGCTTCCTTTCGAGCTGCTCACTTGCCATGGATAACAGCTTTCTGACGTATTGCAGTCTGAGATTGGATCCGCTACCTCTCATCGCAAGAGGCAGTCGCTGGTGGCTGATAATGAAGCAAGTGTGGGTCGATTGATACACTCTAAATGTGAGCATTCACTCACTATTCTTATTAGACTGGTGGTCGAAAGATGCCGTTAGCACCTCTAACACAGTCGCTTGCAATGACGAGAGTATCCTGCACTCCCGGACCCGAAGTATTAGTGATTGGGGCTTATCCTGGTCATCGCAAAGTCTCTCGGACTACTAGCTCAGTGTGTCGAATCAAATTCATTACTATGACATATTTTTGCTGATTCACTTATATGCAGACATCAGTGGGGCTGGAGGACAAGGGTCGAAATGAAGGAAAGGAAGGATCTCGCGTGCCAGGCAGAAAAAGGGCGACGAACCAGTGTCTCCCTCCCGGTACTCAGGCCGGTTGGATTCATATTTTTTTACCTTCACTTTTCCGCGCAGTAGGAAAGTCCCTCACGCCATGGCAAAACCCGGACAATGAGCTCATCAGCACACTGTGGGGGAAAGTGTTTGATTCTGTGGAACTAAGTTACGAAACACAGTTCGCCGACATCTGTTCTCTAGTTGAGTCATTCTTAGTTATCTTCAAGTTACCTTTACCAGATTGAGATGCAATCCTTGTATTTCAGGCGGCCCAGAGATGCTCTGATAGCTGGCGCAAGAAACTGTTTGAGAAAGCTGAGCATTCAGTTGCGAGTTTTATCAGCGGCGAACAATCAAAGTCAATGCAAAACGAAGCAATTGTGAAGACGTTGCAGACGCTAGTTGATAAGAAGAAAGCCGAACCGTTTCTATGGGAAAGCTGGTATAGTATGGAAAGGGTAAGTAAAATAGTACTTGTGGCATTTTGTGTCCATGCATTGACCCTGAATGTACAGAAGCAAGGACTGTTCTGCTCTGACCTCGTGGTCTCAGTGTTGTCCGTACACATCGTCTTAGCCATGGGTCGGCATAAAGTACTGGACAAAAACTCCATAGGAAAGCCTATCGGTGCCCTCGCCCTTGCGGCAACAGCGGTATTTTTTTTCAGAACTTATAGTGGCTTTATTCGCTGATCTCCTCATGGATAGGTCAAGGTCGCCATTGATAAACAGGTGGCTCGGTTGCAAAATATCAAAGAAGAGCTTGGCGGCGCTGAGTGGTATTTCACTAGCGCTCTGTGGCAGCCTCATACGGACGACTATGTTAAATTGCTGTCGAATCCCTCTTTCTTCACTGAATCAAACTGGGAAAAGGTTCGATCCCACCTCCTAGCTTACGATGCCAGTAACGATATCGATGCTGGAAAGAACACCGAACTTTTTGGATCGGGTATCACTGGCAGGGACTTTTCCTTATATTTTGATGTTGCAGGTCCGGGTTCGACCTGCGAGAAAGCGTATGACGAAGGCGCTGGTAATTGGGAAGACGGGAGCGATGATAAGGGCGACGAGCGTGAAGGAGCTGAGCATAGAAGCGATGTTGAAGGTGATGCAGAGGACGAGGATGCCGATGCTAAAGGAGATGACGACCTGAGTGAGAGCGGGTACGAGGGCGCTGACAAGATTGAGGGTGAGGGTGAGGACGAGGGCGCGGACGAGGACGAGGACAAGGGCTCGGACGAGGACGAGGACAAGGGCGCGGACGAGGACGAGGACAAGGGCGCGGACGAGGACAAGGACAAGGGCTCGGACGAGGACGAGGACAAGGGCGCGGACGAGGGCGAGGGCGCGGACGAGGACGAGGACGAGGACGAGGGCGCGGACAAGGACGAGGGCGAGGAGAAGGATCCAGGCGGAGATGGCGATAATGAGGAGGACGACGCTTCAAAATGGGATTCGGCCACGGAATGCGTCGACTTCTAAGAGCAAATCGTTCACTGGTGAGCCTCTCGTTTCGTTTCTGTCCGTGCGCTCAATAACTTATTACCATCGACTCGCAGAGCAACCTTCGTTTCTACTGGCACGCTAAAGAACATGCAGAATTGAAGGCACGGTAGCGAAATGGGCCTGCCACTGCCCGTGGCAGTGGTTCAGAATCGTGTCGTGGCGGGTTCCACGATAGTGTCTGCTATGCTTAGTCTTGTGTAAATGACTGATGTACTTGAACACTGAGGCACTGATAGCTACTTACCGTTGTCTTATATTATTTCTGATGCAATGAAATACTTGGATCATTCTTATGCACTTGAACTCTTGAGCGCTGCAATTTGTCTTACAACACTTGTCTCCTGCTGTAATTAAAGGATGAAGCACTGAAGCACTGGAGCACTGGGGTGCAGATTGCCTGAAACACTTTGAGCACTGTTTCAGGCAACTCGTCCTTATTTCAGGCAACTCGTCCTTATTTCAGGCAACTCGTCCTTATTTCAGGCAACTCGTCCTGAATAATGGGAGGACATGCATGAATAAGGCAAGCTTGCCTTATTCAGACTTCAAGTCACTCAGGACGTTTAAGTAACGCTTAAGTCACTTTCAGCAGAAAGTAGTTTCCCTGATGTAGTAAGTATTAATACTCAGGCTGCAGACGTCAACATTCCCACGCCGGTCTAGTATGGCTTGCTATGATTATCTCCATACTATTATATGTATTATATAGCGCTATCAGAGACAGCGGTCCCCGACTCGAAGGGTGGATTTTACGGGCTGTGATCACAGCTCAGATTCAGAGATGCATAAAGGGCACTGTAACCTCTGAATTGCCGTGGGATACCTGCAGATTTCGCCCTGCCAGTGAGAACGTCCCTCAGGCTCTCTTTACATTACATTCAAGTTGCTGCCGCTTCTTATAGTCACCTTTGTTCAGTTCTCTTCTTATACCGTCCAAGGTGTCGAGGTTAATATACATCAGCCAAAACGGAAGACATATCCAAATGACAGTGGCTTGAAGACAGAATTCCTGCAATGAAGTGCAAAACATATATGGTGTATTCGTGCTATTAAGCACCACCCTTTAAGTTTGGTTCTGGAGTAGATTTGCAGCTCTCTCGATCAAAGGGGACGTGCCAAATAGAGTCGAGTTCAGCGCGAGTGAATACACGTAGGGTGCGTTTCGAACTGCATTACTCACACGTACGTTACTCAGCCTTTCTTAGAATCTCTTAAGGGCACGCAAATGAGGTTGCGGGTGTGGGTGTTGATCGTTACTCCCGCAAAAAAAAACGATTCTCACCCATTGAAGGGAGGATGGGGATAAAAAATGCGCCAGCCTCGGGGGGATAACCGGCACCCAAGTTTAGACCCGTTTGGATCTTGCTGCTCGCAAAAAACTCCCGGTAGCAAGGATTTGACTCGCTCCATCACCATCCAGAATCCTAATTCTAACTCAACTCTACGCATGTTTCCCCGTCGCAGAGGCCGGCTGCCCGTTGAGGGACAGCCAGTCAGTGCATTACCGCAGAACCGGGCATGCAAACGCGGCCTGGGCATACGAGGTGGCCGCTGAACTCGTCGTCCCTGCGGCCGTCCGAAGACCTAATTCTACACGCATGTTTCCCCGCCCCAGAGACCGCTTCCCCCCCCCCCCCCCCCCCCATGAGGTTCAGCACTCTGCACTTCCACGAAAACCGGGCATGCAGACGCGGCTTGGGAGTACGAGGCGGCCGCCGGTCGCGGGTGTGTGTTGCCCCGCGTGGTGACCGACGGCCGTTCTTCGGACACTCTTTCCGCGATGCAGAGGGTGGCATTGCTGCGACCATGACGGCGTACAGGAATGACGTGCACAGTGGTGGAAGTACACAGGATATACTGTGGGCAGGCTAGCAAGGAAAGTACGAGCACACCGATGTCGAGCGTGGTGATAAGACTCGGTGGCTGGACTACCTGTCGGCAGGGGATTTGGTGGAAGGGTGCTGAAGGCCGAGTACCGACATGCCGGATGCTGGAGTCGGTGGCTGGAAGTCGACGATGGTAGAGGAAGGAAGCCAAGAGGGGATGGAGTGTCGACGTCCAGCCGTCCACCCCTTTATACCCTCTGACTTTGTGGCGAACAAACAATCGCATCCAGCCTGTTGTTTCATTCTAGACGAGTGTGGAGCTGACGTCCTAGACGTCGGAGGAGGGCCTAATCACCGACTTTCGCTCTCTCGCTGTCACCAGCTACGCCGAGCCTGGTCAATGCGTGAGTGGTGGTGAGACTCGGTGGAACGACTACCCGTCGAAGGGTCCATGCTGGCGGAAAAAGTTGACAGTGGCAGAGGTAGGAGGTCAAGAGGAGGTGGTGCTTCGACGCCCAGCCTTCGACTCCTTTATACCATCTGACTTTGTGGCAAACAAACAGGCGCTTTGGGCTTGCTATTTTGTTCTGGACAGCTAGGTCGGAGGAGAATGGATAATCGCCGGTGCTCGCCAGCTATGCATCAGCCGTCCAGCCTCAAATCCTATTCGAGAGGGAGGTCCGACTCACCAGAAGCCGGTGGTGATACTACAGACAGTAATGTGTAACACAGTTCGATTTTAACCAGGCAAACATTGCGTTCCATCAACTCTTGATCAGGTTGTGATGTACTGTGTTGGCTTCTATTGGCTTCCGATAGTCCAATTTGTACAGTGCCTACTGTTAGAGTACAATACCGGTTCAACCCGGATTATATAATTTAATTTCCTTTTTCATATATTTCAAATTAAAATGGACTCTTAAAAGTTTTCCTTGCATGTATGCTACCTCATCGCTATTGCATAGCGCTGAGGTATGTCTCACTTTATATTCGTCTTTATTTCCTGCGCTAATTGTCATGTATTTAGTTCTATATATTATAGGTAACTAAATACATCCTCATCGCTATTGCATAGCGCTGAGTTCTATATATTATAGCTCCCGCAGGTTATGAGCCTTGCGACGCTGTCAGCGTAAAAGCAGTAGTGCATCAATCGAACATCCGTACTATCACCAAAGTCTAAATCCTAAGTACAATGACCTCACCTACCGGCTCGGAAACAGACAAGGATGCCAAGGCAGCGCAAGACGCGAGCCAAAGCAACCAGATGGACGAGATCGAGCGCCAGAAGATCGGGATCGACCTGATCAAGAAGGCGCTATACGGGGGAGGCAGTTACAAGCCGCAACCGGCTAAGAACGGTCAGCTTAAGGAAATTGGGTGGGATGTCTGGATGTCGAATGTATTGGTGGCGTGGTCGGAACATTTCGTCAGGGAGGTCGGACTAGGTTTGGACCCATGTCCTAAGATTAGCAAGCTTCGAACGGAAGAAGAAAGAGAATCACTCCTAATGTGGAACCAGATGGACCAAAAGGCCAAGACCATTATTCAACAGGGTCTTTCCATGGAACACATCAAGCTAATTCAAGGGGCACGCACGTCGCACGAGATGTACCGAAAGCTCGCAAGGAACTTCGCGAAGGACGCCCAGCTGTCACCGGCGATGGCCCTAAGCGAAGTATGCGTCCACAAATGGGACCCCCAGTCTTCGACGTTCGATGAGAACCTTCAGTACATTCAGGGTCAGATCGAAGACTTACGACAGTACCCTGGCACGAAGGAGGAGCTAATCGACCTTATTCAGTCGGTAGCCATCCTTAATTCGCTTCCACCCGAGTGGGAAAGCATTCGAAGCGCCATATACAACACGGCCAATATCGAATTAGAGAACGTAATTCTCACCGCTCGGCGCCACGCGCAAGCGACGGGCTCTGGAAACGGCGATCAAGCCCTGGCAATCAAAGTGAAGGGTCTGGCTAAAGCAAAGGGTAAAGCCAAGAAAGGGAAGACTGTATGCGAGAACTGCAAGAAGACCGGTCACACAAAGGCTTCTTGCTGGTCTAAGGGTGGCGGCAACGAGGGCGGCGGACCGAACAAGAACAAGTTTGGTGATGGAACCTCCGGGGACACCGGGAAGGAGTCGAAAAAGGGCAAAAGTGCCTATTCAATAACGGCAGACAATGACGATGACGACTTCTCAACCAGTGATGCGTCGGCTAACGTCTGTACTCTGGGGCCGAGCCCCACTTACTCCCCTGAACTCTCGCCTCCCTCTGAGGAAAGCGAAGAGTGGTTACCATTTCCAACGATATTGCCAACCGAGCGCGCATATGTTATCAAAGTAGCGCCAGCCACGCCCGCGGAACACTCCCAGTGGGTTTTCGACACGGGGGCTTCAGCCAGCCTAACCGGCGATCGGCAGTGTCTTCACGACTACCAGCCGATTCCGCCCATACCCGTGGGAGGCTTTGGAACTGCGATGACCGCCCAAGCGATCGGGAAGGGTCGAGTGAAGCTTCGATTCAATCCCGGGGAGGAAGAGACAACCCTGAGTCTGGGAAATGTACTCTATGTCCCCGAGGCTGCGTGCAATATTATTTCCGCAAGCCGTCTGCTGAATTCAGGCCTGTCCTTTGCTAGCACCCGAGATGGTATTAAAATTACACACAATGGTACCCTACTCGCGCGTGCGGCTCGAATTAATGGTCAATTTATTCTCAAAAATGCGAAAACCACGCTTATTCGGGCGAACGCCGCTGCAGTGACTGAACTGCCCTTTCAGGAATGGCACCTTTGGTTCGGGCACCTAGGCAACACTTACCTAAGGAAGCTAATCGAGAAGAAGATGGTAGAAGGACTTACTGTGGACAAAAATACACTCGGCGCGCTGGCACACTGTCAATCGTGCGCAATTGGGAAGATGGCTCGTCAACCATTCCCGAAATCCAAGTCCAGGGCTACGCGCCCACTGGAACTGGTGCACTCCGACCTAGCCGGGCCACAGAAGGTTACGTCCCGTAAGGGATACCGTTACATCTTGACGATCACGGACGACGCCACCCGATTTACGTGGGTGTACTTCCTACCCGATAAGGGTGCCGCCCCGCTTGTCTTCCAGGAGGTGATTCCCCTGTTCCAACGACAATATGGATACGAAATTAAGACCATATGTACCGATCAAGGGGGGGAGTTCCTAAACCAGAAGATGACCCAGATATGCCGTCAGTACGGAATAGTGCAGCAAACGTCAAACGCGCACACTCCGCAACAGAACGGCGTAGCCGAACGCCTGAATCGGACGCTAGCCGATAAGGTTAGGTGCATATACGCAGACCAACCGAACATACCCGCCTATCTCTGGCCCGAGGTGTTCTCACACATTAATTATTTACGGAACCTATCGCCTACCTCGGCTCTCGCCAAGAAGACGCCTTACGAAGCTCTCCACGGCTCGAAGCCGAATGTGTTAGACCTTCGTCCCTTTTGGGATGAGGTAATTGTGCACATCCCAGCAATCGAAAGGGCGAGTAAACTAAGCCCACGAGGCCGCAGAGTGCGTTTCATTGGATTTCCTGAAGGAATTAAGGGCATATTGTATTATGACCCGAAATCCCATAAGGTATCCACCTCCAGGGACTTCGTGTACCCCCGCGACCCATTTGCATCCGCTCAGGGTCCTGCCTCGATCGAGGGGGGGAGTACCCCAAAAGGGGATGAGGACGATCTCACGTACCCAGATGCAGCCAAATCAAATGCAAACAAGCCGAACAACTCAGTTTCTCCGCCGGTCACGGAATCAAATGCGCCGCCGGCTGAGCAGCAGCAGCAACAGCAGCAAACCAAAAAGTCTAGGCCTCGTATCGATTACGGCCCAAAGACACGCACGTCCTCGCGTCTCATCGAACGAGCGCAGGCGCAGCAAACAGATCAACACTCGGATTCGGAACCACCCGAACTGGTTACGGAACGAAGCCAGGAGATCGGTGGTGAGAACTCCATAGCCCACTACGTATATTCGAATATAGTAGTGGACGGTCGAGACCCGCTCGATTATCGGGAGGCGACAGCCGGCCCGAATAAGGAAGCTTGGATGGAATCGATGAGAAAAGAACTCAATAATATGGAGCGACTCCACGTTTACGAGTTAACCGATTTACCGTCAGGCCGTAAGGCCATCGGCTGTAAATGGGTATTCAAGACCAAACGAGGAGCCGACGGTGAACCGAAGGAGCTCAAGTCTCGATTGGTCGCCCAAGGATTCACGCAAAAATACTTGATCGACTACAATCAAGTACATGCTCCCGTGGCCCGAACAGGGTCAATTAAAATTTTGGCCGTAATTGCCGTCCATTTGGGGCTGAAGGCTCACCAATTGGATGTCAAAGCCGCATTTCTTCACGGGGAACTCAGTGAAGAAATCTATATGCGGCAACCGCCCGGTTTCGAGGACCCGAGCAAGAAGGGTCACGTACTTCGGTTGAAGAAGTCTATTTACGGCCTCAAGCAGTCTGGGCGCGTATGGAACCAGCGCTTCGATAAGGAGCTGAGGGCCTTAGGCTTCTCTCGCCTCATAGGCGACCCTTGTGTCTATATTAGGCGATCCGGCTCGCAAATTTCCATGCTGGGACTTCACGTTGACGACATGGAGTTCTTTTGCTCGAATGACGCAGCTGTGCCGGAGTTCATCAAACTTCTTGGGGATCGTAATATTGAACTGGTTCACGTTGGGCCACTTACCTACATGCTAGGGGTAAAATTTACATTCGATTATCGCTGTTACGTCTCAACTTACGGTCTCGTATAGTTGGGTTTCGCAACGTTAGTTGCTAAGACTGTTAGCGGAGCTAGGGCTCAACACTCAGAGTCTTTAAGTATGGACAGAGGCCTACAATGTGGAGTAGAGATAAAGCAGATGTATAGTGTGACTAGAGACGGGGGGTTTGACAAAGAAGATCGAACTTAGGGTTCGATCGTGCTAAGTACAGGGGTTTATATACTATAGCTGCGGAGCGGAGATACATCTGATGAACAATAAGCAGAGAACAATAGGTCCGTAGACAATAGGCTACTAATAATAGTGTGGGAGCGGGGCAGAGGGTTAGGGCAAAGGGTTACATGTGGGGCTCCGGGATTGGACGATAAGAAACAAGGATGACTGAGCAAAGACAAGAATAGAATCAGATAGGGCAAAGGGTGTGGAGTCGCGGGAGTCCGTCGGAACAAAAGGGGGCCGCTGACATAGTTAGAATTTGTAACATTACCCCGTTCTTAAATTGAAACGTAGTGGAAATCAGTTAATAGATAAAGAGAAAATGGCCGTTATAGGGACAAGTTAAGTCCAATAAAGAAAGTAAGAAAAACGTGCCATATAGGCGAAGTTAACGCCAATAGGGTATCTGGTGGTGAGCAACAGGTGCTTTAGTCGCTTTGAGAGGAGTTGCGTTCCTTTATACGTCTCTGAACACGTTGTTGGAGGACTCGGAAGGTAGCGCATTCGTCGTCATGACCTTCTTGTTGTCCGCATGAGACGCATCGATGATCGTTGCATTCCGAGGCGATGTGTCCAGGTGCTTGCTTATGACAATATGGACATGTATACGATTCGCAGGTGGAGGCGGCCAGATCGTATTGGTGTTCAACGGGGGTGTGCGTCGAGCATTCGGTCGAAGAATCAAGTGCCATGGTTGAGAACGGGTTGTTGTCCGGTTTTGGACTGGTGGCCGGTGATGGTGGTGCGGTGTGAACTTCATATTAGGGCTGGGTGATTTGAATTCCATGGGGTCAGATATCCGGTCAGCGAGGTCTGGCCGTTCTGGGACTTGAGTACCGACTGAATTGATGAGGTCATTGGTGAGATCAATGACTTCATCTTCCGTAGTAAGGTCAATAACCGTTGGTGCAATGATGTCGGGCGGAGCGTGGATGAGGAATTGATCAATGGCAAAATGTCGTGCATCTTGGAAGGAGTTCTGAGTTTGTCGTAGTAGTCGGAGGGTTCCTTCCACAAGATAGATGTTGGAGTCCATGACTTCTCGGTTGCGAGTGGCAATATCGTAGCATTGGGTCCACATATTGAGAATAGGAGTAACATTGTGGGTAGAGTGGTGGAGACGTTGGTGGATAGTTCGATCAGAAAAGAGGCGCGTGATTCTTCCGGATTCTAGGTGGTCTATCTTGAGGTCTGGTTGATGAGTGGATGGGATGGATGTTCGGAGTGTGTTGCGAGTCTGAGGGCGTTGAGTACGAGCAGGGGGCATGTTCTAGAGGGAGTGAGTTGGACAATTGTAGTGGCAACAACTGCAGGTACAGTAAGGATCAGAGCGTTGAGGTTCGAAGTGACTGATGTGTTTGCGGCGATGTCGGACAATTGGTCGGGTCAGAGTAAGAGGTGGTTGGACGCGGGCAGAGATGTTGAAGTAGTTGACGAGTTGTTGTGCGTGATCAGGGTCAAAGTAGAAGCAATGAATGAGGAACGTAGAGAGGGTGGGGACGTGCAGACGGTTGGAGTATACTTTCTGCCAGTCAGGTATAAAGTGTTTTTCTGTTTTTGTTTTTGTGAATGAGGGTCGGACGGCGTCCAGGTAACTGGGGCGGGTTGGAATTGAGGTAGGGCGGTAGTACGAGGGTTGTGGGTTCAGGAGTAATGGGTTGTTGGTATGATGCAGAGAGAGTGGAGTCGTTGACGATGTTAGAGGAGTGGGGATAAGAGAAGCGAACGAGTTTGTGGGATGCGGGCATTCAGGTAAGTTGGTGGAGCTTCTTATAGGTTTTGAGGATGGTCTGTGCGTTCCGGAGATTGGACTCAGGTTCCCATGAGTTTCCAGAAGTGGGGTAACCTTTCCATTTTATAAGGTATCTTCGTCTAGTGCCGTTTCCACGGTGGGCACGGATGGCTTCGACTTCGTATTGTTCTTGTCCTTCAATCAGGTCAGGTGGGGGATTACTGTGGGGCGGTCCATATGCTTCGGTCTCGGTGTATCTCACGAGAAGCGCAGCGTGGAATACTGGGTGTATCTTCCATTTAGTCCGTGAGAGATCTAGTTCATAGACTAGTGGCGATAAGACTTTCTTGATCCGGAATGGTCCGTCACGTTTTTCCTTGAACTTCTGTGATAGGCCAGGGATTCGGAGGTTTTTGGAGTCTAGCCAGACTTTGTCGCCTTTATTGAATGGTTTGAAGTTCCGGAAGGTACGTTCTTTCATAACCATGGCAGCAACTGAATGGGCGGCCAGGGCTTCTGATCGGTAGACCGTGAGATTGGCGAGTCGTTGTGATACTGATGGAACGTTCGACTTCGGGTATTTCAGGGGTAGTGCAATTGGTTCATATCCCATGAGAAGTGAGAAAGGGGTTCTTTTGGTGACCGTGTGAGCGCGGTTGTTATGGGCGAATTCAATGTTGGGAAGATGTTGAGACCAATTTTCCGGTTCTCCAGTACAATAGATCCGGAGATAGACTTCGATCTCTTGATTGGTTCGTTCTGCTTGTCCGTTGGTTTGTGGATGATAGGCGGTGGACATCGATGATTTGATTCCTACGATTTTGCATAGTTCTTGAAATGCTTTAGAGGCGAATTGAGGTCCTCTATCGGAGATGATGCGGATGGGAAGTCCAAATCGTCGGTATACGTTATCGAAGTATAGTTGTGCTGTTTCGATGGCGTCTATTGTCTTTTCGCAAGGGATGAGAACAATAGCTTTGGAACAATCGTGATCAATGACCAATAGAAGGGTGTCGTATCCATGGGACATTGGAAGGTCGGTGATGAAGTCCATATTGACGTGAGAGAATGGAAAAGAGTTCTTATCGGCGGCGATAGGCATTAGTGGTGGTGCGGTCGGGTGGTGATTGACTTTCATTTGTTGGCATAGTGCGCATCCATGGACGTAATCGGATATAAATTTCTGCATTCGGGGCCAATAATACGTTCTTCGGACTTGTTCCAGAGTGTTGAATATACCAGGGTGAGCGCGTACTGGGATATCATGGTGAAGTCGTAAGATTGTGCGTTTTAATTCGAGATTATCCGGAATATAGATGCGGTTCTTGAAGTATAAAATGCCAGTGTCGTCGAAAAACCAGTCTTTGAGTGCGGTTCGAGCGGGTGGTAGCTTCTTCTTTAGTTGAGAAATGGTATTGGTGAGGTATTCGTCTTTCTTCATTGATTCTTTGATGGATTTCGTCAGGTTATCAGTGTCTGGAAGGTCGTCGTCAGACTCGTAGTTAATGCTTTCTTCTTCGTCTTCCGAATCATTGTGGTCTTGTAATGCGGAAATGAAGAGGTCGTTCGGCAGCATTATAGAAACTTCGTTTAGATTCTCCCCCTGTTTAACATGGTCCGCCCGGCGTGATAGAAGGTCAGATTGTATCATCTGTTTGCCGGGAACATGTGTAATGTGAAGGTCGAATTGTGATAACAACAAATGCCATCGAGCTTGACGGGGTGAAAGTCGCCGGGCTTCTCTCCAATAGGTTAGATTGCGATGGTCACACCACAAGGTGACTTGATGTGGTGATCCAAGGAGATAATGTTTCCAAGTATTAAGGGCACGAATGATGGCAAGTAGTTCTCTGTCGTAAATTTCGTAATTACGTTCGGCTGAGTTGAGTGATTGCGAAATGTATCCAATGGGTTTAAGAACACTGTTGTCATCATGTTGGCGAAGGACAGCTCCGGTAGCGACTTTGGAAGCATCGGTTTCTAGGAAGAAAGGTTGGTGTGGATTCGGCATTAGAAGTAACGGATGTTGAGAAAATGCAGTTTTGAGTGCGTCAAATGCCTTCTGTTCAACCTCAGTCCAAACGAATGGTTGGTCTTTCCGTTTGAGGTTGTCCAGTGCTTTGGTAATCTCGGCGTAATGAGGGATAAATCGGCGATAGAAGTTGGTGAAACCAGTAAATGAGCGAACGTCTTTGACGTTGGTGGGTACTGGCCATTTGGTGATGCCTTCGATCTTGGTAGGATCTGTTTGGATGTGATTAGGCGTAATGATGAGTCCTAGATACGTGAGTTTCTGTGTATGGAAGAAACATTTGGTGGGTTTGAAGTATAAGTCATTTCGTTGAAGGATTGCAAAGGCGCGTTTGGTGCGGTGGATAAGTTCTGGTAGGGTTGGGGCATGGATGAGAATGTCGTCCATATAAACCAAGAGATGGTTCAGTAAGATTTCTTCTCCAAGGATGTCGTTCATAAAGTGTTGGAAAGTTGCTGGAGAATTGCATAAGCCGAAAAACATAACTGTTGGTTCGAAAAGTCCTCGTTGAGTAGTAAACGCAGCTTTCCATTGGTCTCCTTCTTTGATCCGTATGTTATTGTATCCCCATCGGATATCTAGAGCGATGAAGTATTGCGATCCGTGGAGTTTGTCCAAAAGGTCTTGAACAAGTGGTAATGGGTACGCGTTTTTGATTGTACCATTATTGAGGTAACGGTAATCTTGTACGGGTCGTAGAGTTCCGTCTTTCTTGTCAACAAAGAAAAGGGGTGATGCCATAGGTGACTTCGAAGGTCGTATATATCCATTTTTAAGGTTTTCGTTGATGAAAGTGTCCAGAGCGGCGCGTTGCGGAAGAGATAGTGGATATGGAGAATGTTGTTTGGGAATGAAGTCTGGTTTGAGATCGATAGCATGGTCATATGGTCATTTTGGTGGAAAACGGTGTGCTTTTTCTTCGTCGAATAGGGAAAGGAATTGGTGATATTGGCGAGGTACAAGATCTAGAAGTGGCTTAGCAGCTTCGAATCCTTTTCGCGCTTGTTGTTGTGCAAGCTGAGTCGAGATGTTGACGCGATTGAGCTGTATGGATCCTGTATCCCAGTCGATTTTTGGCTTATATTTCTTGAACCATGGTAGGCCAAGAATAAATTCTTCTTTTCCAAGAGTGGTAACATAGAATCGCATAGCATATTGTTGATTTCCAAGTTTGACCTGAAGAGGTGCATAAGAGGTGATACGTCCAGCATTGTTGAGTGTTCCATCAACGTTCTTGGGTCGCAGTGGATGTCGTAATTTGATTGTTTTTAGGTGGAGTTTTTCTACGAGTTTTCGGTCGATGAATAGACCTTCGGCTCCGGTGTCTAGAAGGGCAGTCGCTTTGTGGATTTTGTTGTTATAGCTGAAGGTAATCGGAATTCGTAAGGCATGATTGTCGTTAATAGAGTTGATGAGCAGCCGAATATTCAACGAGAGAGATGGCTGCGGAAGCTCTTCGTCGTTTAAAAATTTGCTTCCTCAACTTTATCAAAGACTTGATTGACCGCGTCATCGTCAAGACCAATGAGCAGTTGTTGAATTTGGGCAGCGCGATCTTCGGTTGAGAGCGGTTCTTGGTTGTCATCTTCGTTTTCGGGTTCCGAGTATTCATCTTGATCATCCGTAGCTGTGATCTGACGGATGACTTTGGCTTTAGGTGTGCGTGAGTTTGGCCATCGAGATCTGTTGTTGCGTTTGGGGTGTGGCTGAGGACATTTAGCGGTACGATGTCCTGGTTTGTGACAATTGAAACAGAGGTTGTCTTTCATGTGTCGCTGGTATTCTTCTGTTGATAAACGCGCAAGGAATAGATGGTTGACTGCGGAGTCAACAAGCTGATCTATGTCATTGAGAGAGTTATCGGAGGGTTCCTCTTCAATGTACGCTTCGTTGGTAATGGCGCGGATTTGTCGGTTGGCTTGGCGTGTAGGTCGTCGAGTGGATTGGTATTCATTCGATCTGGGGCGTCTGTCCATTGCGCGACCAATTTTATAGCCAGTGTCCAGTTTGGTGGCAAGATAGTACCATCCGTCCATTGTAGTAGGTTGTGGATGACAAGCTAGTAACTTTTGTAGGAGGTTGTTATTGAGTCCTTTCCAATATTGGTTACATTGAGCAATATATCCAGTGATTTGAGCGCGTTGTATCAGTGGTTTAAACGCAAGATTGTACGATTCAATAGATCCCGTTTGACGAAGGTTATCCAGTTCTAGTTGAGCTTGGACAGTGAGTTCCGATGATACAAAGGTTCGTTCAAATTCTTGAATAAACTCTTCAAAAGTATCCGTTTCGAGTCGACCAGATGCGACATATTGAGTGGCGAATGGTATGGATCCTGGTTCTGAGCAGTGGGAAATTATGAATGCGATGCATCGATAATCCGTGTTATATTGTTGTGCGTTGAGTCGTAGGAAGACGTTGCATTGCATGAGAAATCGATTGACATCCTTTTGAGTTCCGGTGAAGGGCTTGATTTTCATCGGAATAAAAGCTTGATTGACGTTATTCGGTTCGTCATCATCTCCTCCAACTGGTCCTCCAGGTCCTCCAGGTCCTCCAGGTCCTCCTCCTTCTCCTCCTGGTGGGTTTCCTCCAGGTCCTCCAGGTCCTCCAGGTCCTCCTCCTCCTCCTCCTGGTGGGTTTCCTCCAGGTGGTCCGTCATCTCGTCCACGATTTCTTGCTGGTCCCCACATTCTTCCTCCTTGTCCAAAGCCATGCCAGGCACTAATACTTTCTTCTCCAGGCGGGGGGGCGAAAGAATGAGGCGTCTGTGACTGTAATAGTTTGTGTACCAGCCATTGTATTTCGTGATAGTGGTTCGATGTGAGGGCGAGTGTATGTGAGAGAGGGTTTTGGTTTTATGGGAGGTAGGTTAGGATTGGTTGTTGGTCGAGTAGGAGTTTTTTCTGCAAAAGAGTAGTGGGAGGTTCCTGATATAGAAGACTGTTGTGATACTGGTCGTTTAAACGGTTCTTCAAAGAGGTCTTTGGGTGGATCCTGAGGGGCTGGGGTAGGCGATTCAGTAGATGATTCGCGAATTGGTGAGGGTTCACGGCTCGGTGCTGGTTCACAAGGGGTTGGTGTTGGTTGGCGGGTAAGTTCAGGGTGTCGGCGGTAATATTCGTCTTTTAACTCCCTCCAGTTGGGTGTTGAAATTTCGTATGCTTCTCTTGGGTCCCAACCTGGGGGTACAGTAGTCCACTCGTCGTTGATAGGGTTCCACACCCAAGGTGTCTCTGAGAGGGTTCCGTCACTATTTTGGAAGTGAAAGAGTTGAGTTTCTTCGTTGAAGGTGAGGGTTGTAGGAAATGGTGGTGGGGGTGGTTCGAGATTATCAAATTCTCCTGCTAGAGATCGGCTGGCAAGGTCTTCCCAGTTAGGTGTATTGGCAATGAAGAAGGCTCGTCCTGCCGTTGCTGATTTTGCTGCAATAGGCGTCCACCTACGTACAGATGGGTCGTAGGACCAAGGTCGTTTCCCTACTTCTCCTTCGAAGGTGAGGTAAAAGAATTGTGTCTCTCTGTTGAAGTGTAGGTTTCGATGTGGTGGTGGTGCTTTAACAACGCTGGTGTACGTTGGCTCGGATGTTTGACTGGTAGAAGCGGTGGGAACAACAGGTGTTTGCGTAGTTTGGGTTCGACTTGGTTTAGTTGATGATGATGGTATAGCAGGTGTTTGAGTAGTCTGACGCGAGGAAGACTTGCTTTTGCCTTTATCTGCCGTGGTGACTAATCGGTTCCGGAATGATATCCGTAACTGTCTGAGTCGTCGTAGTAAGAGTTGAGAGTATGAGCAGTAACGTGGTCTTCAGGTATTTCAATGGGCGGTGCTAGGTAGTGATGAACGGTGTTATTGGGTGTGGGTTGATGGTGTTGACAGGTACACTGAAAGATGTAGTGGTTGACGTCGTCGCTGAGATTTGCCCAACAGAAATGTCTTGCTACAAGACGTGTGGTTTCTGCTTCACTTCGATGTAACGTTTCTCCGTGGTTATCAAAATGTATGTGACCAATAAAGAAACGACGTAGATAAGTTTGTCGAGGGATGAATAAGCGTGTATGATGCCACAAGAGTCCGTATTTATATATCCAAGGTTGTTGTTGATCTCGAGTGTATTGTGCGTATTCAACGGCTGAAATCCAATCACGATATCGTTCGTCCAAGAGTGTTCGGATTCGATTCAGGATGTCGTCAAACTCTTCGGCAAATGCGAGGAATCGGTTTCGGATGAGGTCTCTGGTAGAGTAGATAGGATCGTCAAGGGCTGGAAGGGATAGGATGTCAGCCACGATGGCGGTACAGTGTAGTGTATCCTTAGAAGTCGACGGTCACTTCCACAGATGTGGATTATGCGGACTTTGTTGGGGGCGAAGTTTTCGAGGTAGAAGAATGCGTCTGGGTTGGTGTGGTAGAGGATGAAAGTGTCACTGTGGTTGACAATGGGACTCGCAGTTCGAGTGATTGTCCAAACAGTATTGTCGCAGTATTGGGTGAAACTGTATGAATCGTATTGATAGCAATTGGTGACTGAGTATCGGATTTCGTATATGGGGCGTCCTAGGTTGTCACGTTGATTGGTGTTGGTCTGGTCAAGAATCTGAACTCCGTTTGGGATTAGGTTTGCCGTGGTGAATAACTATTGATGTTTTAACAGCTTGTCTGTTCTTCGATTTCTGGATCGGTCTCCCTTCGCTGTATCAAGCGGCACGTCTGCAAATGTTTGCTCGTTGTCCAATAGGCGTCCCAAAGACTAGGCTAGCAGCTTTTATGCCTTCTTTGCAGGTACTGAGTCCTCTTCCTGTGTGCACAGCTACGGTCCCGTTGTATATGACAGAAGTTGGTTCCTGTTCTTCGTAACGCTACTGTCCGGGGTTTTAATCAACCAATGAGCTGGAGCGGTTTTCTTAATCTTCGGATCGCGACTCTCGAAGTTTTCCTTGGCCTCCCTCTTGCAATCGATGAGCACCTTGCTACACTGAAGGGATTACCTCGAGCGGTAGTTCTTCTGGACTAGATGGGTTTACAACTGGTTAGTAGTACGTGGAGCTAAGGCTCAACACTGTAGTCGTAAAGACGGATGTCTTCGACGGTAGAGAAGTTCGATCTAATTGTTACGTCTCAACTTACGGTCTCGTATAGTTGGGTTTCGCAACGTTAGTTGCTAAGACTGTTAGCGGAGCTAGGGCTCAACACTCAGAGTCTTTAAGTATGGACAGAGGCCTACAATGTGGAGTAGAGATAAAGCAGATGTATAGTGTGACTAGAGATGGGGGGTTTGACAAAGGAGATCGAACTTAGGGTTCGATCGTGCTAAGTACAGGGGTTTATATACTATAGCTGCGGAGCGGAGATACATCTGATGAACAATAAGCAGAGAACAATAGGTCCGTAGACAATAGGCTACTAATAATAGTGTGGGAGCGGGGCAGAGGGTTAGGGCAAAGGGTTACATGTGGGGCTCCGGGATTGGACGATAAGAAACAAGGATGACTGAGCAAAGACAAGAATAGAATCAGATAGGGCAAAGGGTGTGGAGTCGCGGGAGTCCGTCGGAACAAAAGGGGGCCGCTGACATAGTTAGAATTTGTAACAATCGCCTCCAGACAGTCGGAATCGACCAACACGGCTACATAGACGTGTTACTTACCCGATTTGGAATGAACGATGCCAAGCCGGCGCCGTCCCCGTTCCCTTCGGGTGTCAAGCTAACGAAGGACGACTGTCCGCGGACAGACAAGGAGATCAGCGAAATGAAGAATTACCCATATCATGCATTAATCGGCAGCCTACTCTACTTGACAGTTTGGAGCCGGCCCGATTTGGCCTATCATGTTAACGCGCTGGCTCAGTTCTCCTCGAACCCCGGCAAGCGCCATTGGGAACTCGGGAAGCACGTACTTCGCTTCCTAAAACACTCTCGCGACTTTACCCTTATCCTCAAAACGGATCCAAAGGGACCACTCCTGACCGGCTATGCTGATGCCGACTGGGGCTCTAGCGAAGGTCGCCGTTCGACAACCGGCTACGCATTCACCCTAGGCTCTGGTGCCGTTACCTGGCAATCAAAGAAGCAGCCACCGTGGCACTTTCGTCTGCCGAGGCCGAATACATGGCACTCTCGGCTGCCACGCAGGAGGCCCTGTGGCTCCGTTCCTTACTTTCTGAATTAGGTTTCCCTCAACGGAAACAAACTACCATTTATTCTGATAATTTAGGCGCTATTTCTTTAACCGAAGACTCGGTGCTCCACCAGCGTGTCAAGCACATTGACATTCGCCATCATTTCATTCGTGACCATGTCACCAATGGATTGGTGAAGGCCGAGTACTTGCGTACCGAGGATCAACCGGCGGACGCGCTAACTAAAGCGCTTCCGAAGGCCTCGCACTCCCGTCTATCCTCTATGCTTGGTGTGAACCGGCCTTGAGGGGGGGTGTTAGAGTACAATACCGGTTCAACCCGGATTATATAATTTAATTTCCTTTTTCATATATTTCAAATTAAAATGGACTCTTAAAAGTTTTCCTTGCATGTATGCTACCTCATCGCTATTGCATAGCGCTGAGGTATGTCTCACTTTATATTCGTCTTTATTTCCTGCGCTAATTGTCATGTATTTAGTTCTATATATTATAGGTAACTAAATACATCCTCATCGCTATTGCATAGCGCTGAGTTCTATATATTATAGCTCCCGCACCTACAAATTCTCCGCCTATTCGTAAGCGATGCTCACCGCTACGATGTTGCCCTGTTGCGGTGTGATATATCTACAGGGTATCATAATCAGAACAGTTATAATGAAGGGAGAGCCATCATCGTCCAGGCCCGATCGCTCACTTTGAGCAAACCAGATGATCACAAGGACAAGAAAAGAAAAATGGTGGTCACTTCCCAACTCCTGATTGATAGGAAGAACTACTTCATTAGACCGGGCTTTCTCGAGAGGAGGCTCAGGATAGCGTATATCAATGTTGTGGGCGTTGTAATGGAACAAAATACAGTATGTTGTCGCAAGTGAATCATGGACCGGAAAGCACTTGCAGTCAGCCTCCACGCGAAAGAGACTGAGTACCACAGACATTGACCCGAGCGGAACGCACCGCAGTCAAAAGTCTACCAATTTATGTGAACGCTCTAAAAGCACTGGCATAAACACTTACTGACACCAAAGCTTGCTAACTTCGAGTCCGAGTTGAATATCTTCAAATAACAACGGAGGTCGACGGCTTGCGGAGGAAAGCGACGTGAGAAAGTGAAGAAAGCAGATGTGTAAACAAAGTAATCATTACGGTTAACAAACGGAGATGGGAAAAAATAAATGGATGAGAACTAAGATACAAAGGGGCGATGACGTCGACCACGTGGCGAGACGGTCGCACGATAACAAAGAAATAGAGCGGATCTGGATAGAAAAAAACCACAGATAGCAATAAAACCTAAAAGAGGAAGAAAAAAATTATTTAAAAAAGAAATAAGAGATAAGACCCCCAAAAAAGAGTGAGAAAAGAATGAATGAAGATAAGAGCGGACGAATGGGAATGAGACAATCGTGGGAGTGCTGACAGTAATCATTGAATTTCACGACGACACATCCCTCTCTCCGCTACGCTTCGAGCCGGGGAATGTGAAATCGAGATACGCGACACGTACACCACGGCAGCCTTCCAATGACTCCGGGTCGTAGACTCAGCACAACAGTTGACTTACTTCGTGTCGTAATCCTCAACAATGAGGTCTCCCATAAACCACTCTTCTCAACCTTCTGGCTTATCTGTGTCCTACCTTGACCATCACGACTACCAATGCTCAATATATTTGATTGTCATTTCCGGCATTCTGAAGACCGAGTCTTTTCGTGCGTAAAATCTCTTCATAAATTCAAGCTAGCTCATACAGGTGGAGACATCATGATCATATTTATGTATGAATCAATACATGTGAGAGAAGCTGACAGACGTGAAACATAGAGACTTTTGTAAATGAATATTCGTCGTATCGCGGACTGTTTTGGTATGGACCTAGTCCAGCGAGCATATTGATATCAAGTCGTCTCCTCCCATACGAACCCCATCGAATCGAATATCGTATGTTGTCTCCTTCCCTTCGGAATCATAGTTGGACTCGACCGGAGTTTCGTCACATGCCTCGGGTGGCGAAGCATCCGAGAAAGAGGCGCAGGTAGCCAGATCCTCGACCTCTTGCTCTTCCCAGGAAGACGCTTTCCTATATCCCAAATCCTGCTGCACGGCCGTCGGATCGGAGCTTTCTTCTTCTTCGAATAACCCGGCACTGGAGCGTTCCGAGGCGGGATTATGTCTTGGGATAGGATATGTCGGAGCGAACGACACGTATTGCGTTTCGCCGGTCTCCGTCTTGTACAAAATCTGCACTTCCTTCGGCAAACTTCCCTGCGCTCCCATTCTCCAGGTCGCCCCCTGCTCTGCATCCACGTCGATCTCAAAGTACGTCACCGGTGAGCACTGCGCGGCTGGGGGATGTCCTTCCCGAGTCGGCTCGACCTTGAATAAACGCCTCATGCACGTACCGAGGTCCCAGTCCCAGTCCATGTTCGAGCGGAAGTAATGCCCCCATTTATGACGCCAGCCGCGGCGGAGCTGATACACAGCCCATCCTTCTAATTCATAACGTCGAGCGCGACTGAATTCCTCGGTCTTGAAGCTAAACGCTCGAACTCGCACTCTCCGCGCCCGTTCGAATGTGATCTTCCAGGAGTTCCACCATTCATCTCCGAAATCATCAAGCGTTCTCCAATCTGGCTCCGCATTAATCTTCGATTGCGTGGTACAATAGTTACTTTGCAATGTACACCCCCGAACCTCCATTTCGAGTGCGTCGAATGATCCAAGAAGTCGCCGAGTTCTTTGTTTTGCTGCTTCGATGAGGCTTTCGATATGGTGAATATATTTGTTTCCCTCACGATTCCGCCTGGGAATATTGTTGCCGGACAAGAGTTTACGCCGGGCAGCCCTACATGACTCCGGTAGTAACATATATTCGTTTTCGACGTCCCTATATTTATAGGAGGAATCAGCATCACTAGTAAAATAGTTCACGAGTACGTACACAAGAACCAGACTGCGTACTGCAATGGTAACCTTCAGTAGATCCAGATCATAATTGTCTAAATCAGGAGCACAATCTGTGCATTGAAACACGATGCCGTCCATCCAACAAGCTAATGTCCGAAGGACCATATAGATAAGTTTGCTGTTTGTGATTTTTGCTAAATCAGCCAACTCGTAAATTGATCGAAGAATGAATATGATAGTGAAATAGACGGTATCCAAAATGTGTATATATGCGTCGCCACGGGCGGATTCACTTATGCGCGTAGATACGACTTCTGCACAGATAGCATATGCTTCTCCTATTGTGTCCTCGAGAGAAACAAGGCCGGAAAATCTGGATAGGAGATCATCTCAGTTTATCATAGGATGAAAGGGAGTCAAAAGCGCACCTATAAACCTTCAACACCCGTATGAGTCTTTGACGTAGATTTTGAGCAGTTTCTTGCGAAGGCCGTAGCAGCGAAACGTTTTTCTCTGATAGTCGACAGTTTAAACGCGACTTCGTTGACCTCCTTATGGCGACATGAGTTTCTCTTCCAAGCTTTACCAGGAAAAGAAACCACTTCTTGTCTGGATGTGAGCAGACGAGCGATTCCAAGTGGAATATGGGCTCGATGCAAGAAATGTTGGCATAGACCTCTGCATTGTATTCGACCAAGGACACACGAATGAGAGCTGCAAGAGCAGCTGCAGATCTGTCAATTGAGTTCGATCTTGAAAGGTTAAGTGACTTTCTTCCTTCCACGGAGAAGCTTAAGGTACGTACTGCGTCTGCTTCACAAGACCTTTCAGGCCAGCAGCAATCGTCGATCCATTCAGTAAGTCAGAGTAAAGACCTTCAATTGCGACATGCAAAGGTACCCCATACACAAAGAAGACAGACACCATCGACCCGAGATACTGCGCGATGCAGGCAGGATGGAGGGACGCGATCGTGAACCGCATCGCTATTCTTTCGATCCACCTTCCCATTGGCTGGTACATGTACTTATCGATTGTGTGACCAGCCCCTGGCAAGTCGTCGAAGGTTGCGGTTGACGAGGTCGAGATTGTCGAGCTTTTGTCGCCGTCATCGTCATCGTCATAGTACTGTGGAGGGTAGCGCCCAAACTCCTCGTGTAGGTAATCCATGTTATGCCTCTTCCGCCACGACTTTCCTAAAACCACTCTTGCTACAATGTTTCCAGGCTTGAACTTAGGCATGAGGACCAGGGGATATTAGCAGTACGAGAGCTGGGGATGCGAAGGGTTGAATGAGGTTCAACTACGACTCCAAGTTTATCATATATACCGTGTGGAGCACGTCAACGTGCCTGAAGCTGTGCGGCGTCAAAGGATTCCGGCGCGCCCATAATGTCCACCGTCGGCTGTGCTATTATACACTCAGATCTGTTGATGCCCACGCCCATCGCCTACCTTGGAGACGGGTCGATGTCCTGCGCTGGGAGAGAGGAGAATGAGGGACAGGTACTGCGTTTCGCCAGATTACGTCTTGTGAGTGATTTTCACCTCTTTCGGTAGGATCCCATGTACAGTACCTTTTTTGTCAGTATAGTCCACGTCTCTCCTGGAACTACACCCATTTCAGTCCATGCTTGAGCGGAGATATTGCACCCATTTATGTCGTGAGGCGCGACGGAGTTGATAACGAGCCCAGTCCCACGTGTCATAATCTACTTCCCGAATCCCTTCCTTCCTTGATGGATCGCGTTCCAACAGAGTTCTTCGAGCCTTTCTGAAATCGGCAGTCAAGTCTTTCATTTGCTGCTTCGAAGAGGCTTTCGATCGAGGGAATATCTTTGCCAAATTCTAGTGCCTCCCGCTGCCTCCTAGGAAGTACAGCCTAGTCCAAAACTGCATGGCGTGCATGGTGAAATATCTCTGGTAGTAGCACGTTGCCGCATCTAATGGTTGGAATAATCAACTTC
Organism: Trichaptum abietinum; assembly: GCA_910574555.1. Taxonomy (NCBI): domain Eukaryota; kingdom Fungi; phylum Basidiomycota; class Agaricomycetes; order Hymenochaetales; family Trichaptaceae; genus Trichaptum; species Trichaptum abietinum. Next base: position 3,660,575 of record CAJTBE010000001.1, read on the forward strand.
ACTGGTATAACAGAGAAAACAATAATAGCATTTCAAGGATACGTACACAAGGACTAAACTGCGAAAAGCTATGCCAATCTTTAGTAGATCCAGATCAAATCTACCATGATGAATGTCAGAAGCAGGTATGCAGTTATACATAATTGCGTCCATGAAACAAGTATTGTTCCGAGGACCATATATATATGATGTGTGTTTGCCGTGATTCTCGCGAAATCGGCCCACTCGGGAATCGGCCGAAGAACGAATATGACAGTGAAGATGTATGTAGACGGTTTCCAAAATGTGCATATTTGCGTCACCTCGTGCGTAGTACTATTTATATATGTCGATACGGCTTCTGCACAAGTAGAACACGCTTCTCTCATTGTATCGTCAAGAGGATCAAGGCCGTACAATCTGGAGAGGACATCGTATAGCTTTATCACAGATTGAAAGATAATCAATAGCGCACCTGTATACCTCCAACGCCGGTAGGAGTCTTTGACGTAGATTTTGAGCAGTCTCAGGCGAAGGCCACAGCTGCCCCGTTTCCTAAGACTGGATCAAAACTCTTCTCGACGACAGGGCTTTCCACGGCAATAGAGATTCCCCTTGCAAGCTTTACACCAATAGAGGAAACCACTTCTTGTCTGGCTGTGAGCGGACGAGCGTTTCCGAGTGGAATATGGGCTCTGTGCGGGAAACGTGGGCATAGATATCTTCACGATAAACAGACCAGGACACGCGAATGAGAGAGCTGCAAGAGCTGATGCAGATCTGCGGATTGAGTTTGCCCTAGAAAGATTGGGTGCATTTCTTCCTTCCACGTCGGAGAAGCTGGAGGTATGCACTGTGTCTGCTTCATGAGACCGGCCCTTCATCCCAGCAGCAACCGTCTATCCAGTCCAATACCCGGAACTAAGTTTTGCAATCGCGTCAGGCAAAGTTGTCGAATCATAAAACGGGAGATAAAATCCTTGAGCGTCCTCCCCGATCTACTGGGCGATGTGTCGTCGAAGGTTGCGGTCGACGAGGTCGAAATTATGGAGCTTCCGTCATCGTCGTCGTCGCCGTCATCCGAGGCCGTCCTAGAATGCGGATGCGGAATCGCGGATGCGACCCTGGAAGGTAGCGACCAAACTCCACGTAGACTTAGTATAGGTAATCCGTGTTATTCCTCTCCCGCCACGACTCTCCTAAAACCACTCTTGCTACAATGTTTCCAGGCTTGAACTTAGACACGAAGACTGGGGGGATATCAACAGTCTGAGAACTTGGGATACGAAGGGGTGAATGAGGTCCAACGATGACTCCAAGTCTGTCTGTCATATATACCATGTGTAGCACGTCAACGTGGCTGCAATGCGGCGGATACAGTTCGATTAGCTGTGCGTCGAAGGATACCGTAGCGCCCACAACATCCACAGTGGGCAGTGCTCACGAAGCGTACCGGAGGGAGGGGGAGGGGAGGGGGGGGGGGTCGCCCAAAAGGCAAAATAAATATGAAGGAAGTAAGCATTAATAAGCTCTCATACCGGTCGAGATGTAAGTAATGAAAAGTAAGGAGGCAACTTGCAGAAGCAAGTCAGCCCCACCGGATTGCGTATGTCGATGAAAAATGACTATTGCAGACAGCTAGCGCAGGCACCGCACGGCTTCCATGACGTCGAAGGCCAGAAAGAATCCAGTTTGCGCAGATCTTCGGTTGTGGCGAGCAATTATCAAGTTGAGCAAGCGGCGGCCAAGAGTATGATGTGCAGTTCTGTAAGACAGATGTATAGGAGTTGAGAGACTATCCTGCCGGACACTTCAAGTTCGCCATAGTAGACACTACTAAGTAGTTCTTTCTATAAAATACCTCAAGGCCTTCTCTTTTTTTCGAGGAAAGTGAAGCATGAACAACATAATGAAGATTATTTTCAAATCCGTCGTATTTTTTCCACCGATAATACAGATTTTGAAACTGTGATTCTTCATTCGGAGGTTTGGATCAGTCCTCTGATCGCATTTTTCTGAGAACCCGTTCCTTCCCTGTATAGTGTCGTTTATGACGAGTTGCATATGATGTGCGTAACGCATAGATACATAGGCAAATGCATTTTTTGATGGCATGCGAAAAGAAGGGAGAAGATAATGTGAAAAGAACTGCCCGACAGAGAAAGAAAAGCGATCACTGTAAGATGCCCCATTAGCATTAGCTTACGATCACCAGCAAGATCGTTACTCACATCAACCTCAATGCTCTCGCCTTCCCTCCCACTCGCATTCTTCTTGCGGTCCTTCCTCTCCAGAATTGCGCGACGGTCGGTGTCGAGCTTGATAGTCGTGATAACGACGTTGCTCGGGTGGATACCAATGGGTGCGGACGCGCCGTTCGATTTGTCGCGCTGGACCCGCTCGACGTGAATCACCCACTTCTTGCGGTACACCTGCGTGACCTTGCCCTCCCGGCCCTTGTACTTTCCGCGCACGATGCGGACCTCGTCGTCCTTACGGATGGGGAGCGAGCGGGTCTAGTTGAGAAATATTACTTGAGCAAATGCCATGAAAATGAAGAGGCTAATAACACACGTTGTACTTGGTGCGCAGGTCCTTAGCGAGTGCGGAGGACATGATCTTGCGCCTGACCGATGAGGGTGCGCCAAAGTGCGCCTTGCGCGACTTGCGGCGCGACGACGAGGTGTCTATTGAACCGACAACAAATTCAATCATCAGCACCATGTTCCTTCAAGATCCCTATCCCACTACACCCAAATAACACTTCGCCCATCCACCAACTCCAGCAGCAACTCTTCACCTCAAACTTCTACCAGCAATACTTCAGCACCCAAACTTCACATTGGACGCACCTTTGAGGGTGAGCATGTCTTGAATCTTGCGGCGGTCGTCGAGTCTTGCGGTGGGGACGCTCTTCTCAATGTTTTCTAACGTCCTCGCCGCGACCATGCTCGGCAAACTCCGGGATATTGTGGGTCGCACTTGCCTTTTAAAGAGTACTTCAAGTAAAACAACGTCTGGAAAATGTCATATTCATCTTCTTGACTCATTGAACATTAAAACTTAGAAATGAACACTCTAGTTTACGTATAATATATAAAACCTACAAGAAAATATCGAAGAAATTTAATGAAGAAATGAGAGATCTGGAAGCCATGGTTCAAATCGTAGACCGTCTGACTTTGAAATTACTTCTTCTGTAAGGATCACTGGCATTAAATTTATACCTATATCTCCCTTCCATTACCTCCTTTTTTCTCCTACAACAAACCTATACTACATAGAGGTTGCTCGTAGACTATGAGCGAACGTGTCCGGCCTACGAAACTCAAATTCAAAGGGGAGAAAGGCAAGAAAAAGCGAAAGCACGCCGAAGACGACGACGGCGAAGGCAGCTCACGGCGTCGGCGCAAACACGGAGGCTCAGCAGACGACGAGGACGACGATACCTGGGTTCGGCCGGACAATCCTCTAGAAATACGCGGCCCAACATTCATATACCATCCTTCCGATCCCACTCCGCTGTGTGTCTCATTCGATGCTACGCGCGGGCGCGTCGTGCTCGCTACGCTTGACAAACACGCGAAAGACGAGGACGAGGAGAGCAAACCGAAAATCGAAGAGGGGATCCTAGACAAGACGCCGAGTGACGTTGCCCAAGTCTGGGTCGTCACTCGCGTCGCCGGGTCTGAGACCATCAACTTACGAACAGGTATCCCTGGGTCTTCAGGAGAGACCAAGTTTCTTTCATGCGATACCCACGGGCTGGTATCTGCCTTTCGCGAGGCCCGTGGGCCGCAAGAGGAGTGGACACCGGTCATTCTTCCAGATGGCATGGTCGCCTTCCAGAGTATATACGAAAAGTACCTAGGGCTGGACGAAGTGGCGGGTGGAACTATGACTTTGAGAGGAGATGCGGATGAGGTTGGGTTCAACGAAAGGTTCTGGGTGAAGGTCCAGGCGAAGTATAAGCGTGAGGCTGGCGAGGAGCGGAGGAAGAAAGTAGAGGGTGAAGCAAGGCTCAAGATTGATGAAGCCGGTACAAAGTGCGTTACTTGTATGAGCTCTGTTCTCGTTCTGACATCGCATTGGGTAAAAGCCGCATGTACCAGGCCTGGGGAGCCGGTCGGTCTGTCGTTTCAGTGGAAGACAAGAAGGATGTACGTGATACTCTGGCCCTTATTGACCTTCTCAAATATCTGACACTCGACGTAGCTTAAGAAGGCTCGAAAAGAAGGAAGACTATCTGAAGTACTACTAGACCGACGAGCCAAGCTAAAAAGGTATGCATACCGTCTCAGTCGACGATTCTTACTAAAGTGACTACCCTCCCCTCGCAGCGATCGGTTTTGTTGATGAGAATCTGCACCTTGTATTTTAATTGTATATGTGTTTGTTATCAAGCTCCGCTGTATTTCTATCGTCACCGCTGACCCATTGTTTGTGCATGGAGTGACAGTATTTCTTGCTTATGCTTCAGTAACCCCCACGCCGCGACCTGATGCAGTTGTAAGAGGTCCATTTCACACCAACCTTTGTCACGCAACAGAATCGGGAGAGACATGAAATGTATCACGGCGAGTATAAATCCGCAAGATTCCTTCCTTATAGTGACTCGACCTAAATAGTAACAGAACTATATCCAGCATCCGAGAGGAAGAAGTCAGCAATCTATTACAATGTCAGAACTCTCTCGCAAGGCATGGATATCCAGAATGACAAACCGTGTCCAATGTCTTCGTTTTTCGTCGCGCAGTCGCAACCCATTGTTGGTTCCTAAAACAAGAACCAATCAGTCAGACTACAGAATAAAGCCGGAAAGCTATGCCAAAATACCCGGAATCCTCCTTCAATAACGTGTCACGAAGCGCAGGCAGCCAGTCAGGGTGGGGAAATTCGTCTGCGCGGTCGAACACGATACATTTGAGCCGCGTGAGACCCCTCTGGAAGCCTTTAGTGTTAATGAGGTGGTCCAAGAGGGGATACGGAGTCTACGTGAATTAGAGGTAAGTTCATGTGCTTGTTGAAGGGAGAGAAAGGACACACGGTTATTAAAATATGAGATTTACGCAGGACGACCGCTTCTCGCTCGGCCTGATTTGGCTCGCTGTGAGTTAGACATACGACATGCACACCTTCATCATCGGACATTCGTTTTTTTGGTAAAGTTGCGTTCTTCCCTGGCTTTTCAGGCGATGGAACAAGTTTCCGGCATTTCCTCTCTAGCTCCCGCGCACGCTTGGCCGTTGGGCAGATGATGATCACTCGGATTGAATTCGGGCCATAATCGAGAAGGGCCGCGTTGGATTTCTTTTTGAGGCTTTTCTTCACGTCCTTTGGAAGTGGGATAGCTTCGAAGCTCAGCCACGGATTAGGCTGTTCCTGGGCATATGAGCTGGGTTCAGAGCTGTCAACCCATGGGACGTGCTTGGAGATGACCGGCACTAGGTAAGACGTCGTTAAGCCGAGATTTGTAGACTGTATAAGCCTGAGGTCAATGTAATGCAATGAGAATTTGATTTAAAGAGAAGACCAAAAATATCTCTCTGAATGAGAGGCAGAAACGAATTTCGGAGCAGAATGAAGACGTACACATTTCCACCGCCTCTCAGCTGTTCCATCGCAGTTACTTGCAAAGCAGTCATGCGACTATATTCCACTCTCTCCTTCAAACCTTTCCTTAACTTCCCACCAGCAAACGCACTTGCATAAGTAACCTTCGACAGCCCAAGGCTCTTCAACTTCTCCATCTCTGCGTCCTTCTGTTTCTGTCTCAGTCGCTTGAGCTCGGCCTCTTCCTCGGCCTTCCGCTGAGCAGCGATAGCGGCTGGATCTCTTCGAGGGCCTTGAGTACCCCAGCCATCGTCCCACCTGGGTAAGCGCTGCATTCTGAGCTTTACTGCCGCAGGCTCTGAGGTTGTAGCTGCTGCAGGAGGTGCCGGCGTGGACTTGGCTTTCAGCTTAGAGCTCGGCGTGAGTTTACGAGCTTTGGAGACAGGCGTCGAGCTCGATATAAGCCGTCGCAAGCCTGGTAGAGGTGTCGCCATTGAAATCCTAGGCGAGTAACGACAAGGAGAGCAAGACGGGGACACAAGTTGAGTTGATGATCGACACGGTTCAAGCCCAATCCGGAAGGTGGCACACACGCTTGTTTCTGTCGAAAGAAAGTTACCTGCTCGCCGTGCCCAACATCGTCCACGACCCCCAACCGCGTCCTTCTCACTCTGGCAGATGTTGGGAACTACATGGGCGCGCCAATCTCTATGTAGTGCCTCCAGCGTAGCGACGTTGTCGCGAGTCCGGCTAACGCAAGCCAACAATCTGAATTTATGGATGCACTGGCATCGGGCCCGTATGTCCTCGTCCAGCGGCACGTCCGTTGCTGTGAAAGGTCTTACACCTGCTCCTGATGCAGAGAACGATACCAAGGGCCCAAGGACGGAAAAGAAAGACAATAAAAATGAAAGCTCGAGCAAAGTATGTACCTTCTGCGGCTCGCGCGAAACGCTACTCACTATGATCTGTGTTCAAATCCTAGAAACCTCGAAGACGCAATGCAAAGTCCAAACCGCTGTCGCCTCCTACTCTTCCGATCTCTGACGAGGCAGAAATGGATTTAACCGCGCACTTATCTAGACGGGGGCGCGGGGCAGAAATCGATCCGTTCAAAAAACTACGTCCTACAATACTTCCGGGGGAGATCCGGGAACCTCAGCCTCCAATACCTTTGATTAATGTACCCAAACCTGTGAGCTTAGGGGACTTGGTCACTGGCATGACTTTGACGGAGTTGCCAGGCGGGGAGCCTGCCTTCGACTCAGTAGAGGAAGTGCTCAAGGAAGGAGAGGGAGAAAAGAAGCAGGAAGGAAAAAATAGCCAGGAGGGAAGGGAAGGAAATAGAACACGACCTCGAGATAAAGAGGTCTTCAAGAACTTCGCAAATCCTCTGGACCTTCGGTTCGAGTTCATGGAGACGGGTACGCAACAAGTTGATCATCCTCAGACAACTTTCTAACCACCTCCATTCCATTCCATTCACACTCTATCTCCGGTCTCTCAGTTCAAAAATACCTTGGATCATTGTACGAAGAAGGCCATCTCACCAGCCCGCAATTCTCCCCCTCCAGCCTCAGCCGAACGAGAAAGAGTGCAAAGGCCGATCTTCTCCGTGCCGCGTACGATGAGCTGGTGGACAAGCAGCGGTACGGAATCAAGCCGGAAACGGATTTCTGGAGACGCTTCACAGTTCTTCGCAACGCGAAGATAAGAAGTGAGCAGAGAAGGAGAATGTTGCTTTCAAAGGAGAGGAAGGAGCGAAAAAAAGCGAATAAGGAGGTAGACCCCCCGAGCCGTACTACACTAGAAATGCCGAGTCAAGGTTCTCCTAGAAGTTAGCTTTCGGCGATTGATATTTATGCATATTAAAATCATTTCGAGGCTTCTACCCTTATGCTGAATACTTCGTATCTCAGATAGTCCACCACTTACCAGCGCACGTATCCACTCACACATCACTTTCCACTCACATGTAGACAACTTCATATTTTAATTCATCAACAGTGTGCTCTCGCTCTCACTTAATATTTCGTAGTCGTACACATCAATGTGACAGCGCAGATGACCTGAGGTTCGCTTTCGTTGCGCTTGGGTGCGCCGTCATACTCTCCATTACGATTTTGCCGGTCGGGTTTACAGTACATCGAATGATATCCAAGAAAATACAAATAAATCAGATGGTTTATGTGCAATAAAAGAAAAGTAAACATAAAATGGTTCAGTTCGGCAGCGAACCAGGTATCGGGAAGATTGGCAACTAGCGTTCGAAGTCAGTCGGCAATCCCAATCTCGATGAAAGACCAACTCACCCTCGACAACACATTCTTTAACAACGTCCCCAGCACCGCCCTCACCTGGGGCTGCATCATCCCCGCCACACCCGCCACGACGAGAATCGCTGCCACGACATTCAGCACCCTCGCGTGTCTTCGCCCTCTTTCCCACTTCTCCGCACCGACGGCATGGTAGTCCGCCCAGCGCGGCGAAAGGAGCCACCACCAGAACTGCACGAGCGGCCCAGGGAAGATCGCGACGTTCTTCCCCGAGACGCTGGAGCGGTAGTACGACGCGCACGCGGTGAAGACAGAGCCACCGATGCGCTCCTGGAGGCGCGTATTGTACGCGTCTGTCGGCCCGTCGCGCACGGTGAAAGACTGGGCTTTGCGTGCGATGATGGGCTTGATGAGTTGGATGGCGTAGTTGATCTGCACTTCTTCGCTGAAGATGACGGAGGCGTGTCCGGTTGCGGTGTTAGGGCCTATCGAAGACTGTCATCAGTATGAGGACGAAAGAAAAGTTGTGAACTAACCCATCAAGAGGAAGAAATTCGGGAACCCAGGTAAAGTCGTACCCAAGTAAGCTGTCGGTCCGTTCTTTGAAGCGAAATAGTCAGTCAATTTCCGACCTCCAGAACCTGTAAGGTCCACTCGAAAGTTTTCCTTTCAAAAGAGTGCAACTTATTAGTTTCAAGTATTTAAAGGCAGCTTGATACGCACAACATCAAAACCAGTAGCGAATACGATCACATCAAGCGGGACGAGGTCGCCCTTCTTAGTCAAGATGCCCTCTGGGACGATCTTGTCAATTGCATCATATGTGAGGTGAACATTAGGCTTGTGCAGAGCATCAAGATATCCCGGGTCGACAACGATGCGCTTGCATCCAGGAGCTTGCCGGACGTTACTAAATCTATAGACCGAGAAAGGCAGAAGAGGACGTACGGTACTTCGGCAAAATTTGATCGACAAGCTCCTTCGGCGCTTTATGTGTAATGTATTTCGTCATTTGCTGAGGAGATGTAAGTAAAGTAAAAATAGTTCAGTTAATGAAACACCTTTTGAACAAGACCACGAAGGAAAGTATGGTCCTTCCGGAATGCAATATATCTTAAATCGTGCTGTCTGTCTGTTAGTCAATGTGATATAACTCATAGGCATTCGTGCACTAACAGAAGTCGCGACATAATTTCGATATGCACGTAAAACACCAGGGATGTGAGCGAATGCCCATTTGACATAGCCTGGGTAGTCATAATTGCCCTACCGAACGGTTAAGGTTGATGTATATACGTAGAAAGACAACGACGCACCCTTGGGACAAACCACTGAGGGGTCCTAGCGAAATTTATAACTTCAACCGTTGGGTCCTTCGCGATATTCGGGATGAGCTGCGCACTGTAATTGGTATGAGACTTAACGAGATTCAAAGATAAAGGATGAGAATACACACGCAGAGCAGGCATTTCCGATGACGCCGATCCTCTTTCCGGCGAGGGGCACATCATGCCTCCACCGAGCAGAATGGAAAGACACGCCCTTGAATTCCTCCTTTCCGGGTACGTCACGGGGGAACGCAGGGCTCATGAATCCGCCCATTGCGCTAATGACCACCTCCACCACTTGCTCGCGCTCCTCGCCCGTCCGCTCATCGCGCAGCGTCAGGTGATACACCTGAGCTGCATCATCCCACTGTGCTTTGACAACCGATGTGTTCGCGACGAGGTAGTCCCGGAGTCGAAATTTGTCTACGAGCCCCCGCCAGTACGCGAGGATCTCGGGCTGGGCGACGAAGTAGGAAGACCAGTTCGGGTTCAGTTCGTGCGAGAGGGAATACCAGTGTCCTGCGACGTCCGATGCACATCCTGGATAGGTGTTATCCTATATTCGGTTTTTGAGCGGGGACAAGCTAAAGACGGTAAATTACGGCTCACCCTCCATGTTCCTCCAATATCCGAACCTTTCTCATATATCTTCACGACAAACACGCTTCAAAATAAGTCGAGCAACATTTTCAACATAAACTCACGACAAAGTTCTCATAATTTAGCTGCTTCTTCAAAGCAATGGCTGTCGATATACCAGCAATCCTAGGAGCATTATGAGTTGAATTCAGAGGCTTGAAACAAGATTTACTCACCCGCTGCCAATGACTGCTATCCTCGCATGCTCCTTATTCAACGACATGGTGGTTGTAAGCGAGGAGTAAGGTCGCGGTCAAGCCATCATCTATACGATATTTAAGCTTGTGGGGGAGGAAGTTATTCACATGCATGAAGCCGAAATGGCACGGCTGCAAAATCTCGAGACGCAAACTGCACCCGCAAATTGACATATTTGGACGCTTGTATGGCTACCCAGCCGTCCGCTACGTGGGGAATTAGGGCTTTACCATTTGTCTTCAAACATCTGCGATAGAAACACGGGGAATGTTTGCGGGGAATGTGGGGAAAGGTGTATTGTTTCCGCAGCTTGAGACTCGGTCTGCAGGCTCTTTCGCCCGATCATGGGCGGGTGTTGGCGCAGTAAATACACAGCTTGAATGTATTCCAAGCATACGAACATACCATTCAGAAAATAGCGACTTTGGATGCGTCAACAATACGTTGCGGTTGCAATAAATAGTGGGCAGAAACGGGTACTGAAGTTTCAGCTGCATGGATCATTCATTCAAGTTGATGCCCCGGGACTACTCGCGACGGTTCCGTCTTTGATAGAATACCAATGATAACAAATAAATCAGTTTCCACCCACTTTATCTTCAAGGTTTTCAAGATTCTCTTATAAGTGAAGGACGTTGAGTGGCACAGAAGGTGAATACCATGAACGGAGATGGTAGTTGGAGGAAAACCACGCAAACGCAGTGGTGGAATGTGACAGAATATTCCCGTGACAGATAAGTGCATAATTATTGTGACCGGGTGCGTTTCCTAATTAACGCTCCGGAGTTTCTCCGGTCACTGCCAGTCCCGGTACAGTCACGGTTGAATTCGACTCACTTTACTACTCGTCCTCGACATAGACAAGCATCCATGGCGGAACAACATACAGATGATATCGAGAATGTCTTTGCGCTCCCAAGATCGCTGTTCGACACTGACTTGTATAAGGTATTCTTGGGGGAAAGCGTATCGAATATGTTAGGCTAAGATCTGACGATATGCACGATATCATCTACACAGTTTACGATGCAGCAGGCAGTGTTGCAAAACTTTCCCGACGCACAGGCGACATACAGATTTACGCACAGAGACAAAGATGTACTGTTCACCCGTGAATGTTACGATCGCTACCTCGAAGCTCTGCCTCGTATGTCTCGGCCTCACGAATTGATTCGTGTTTTAACAGCCTTTGCGTAGACTTCTCGGAATTCACAGCTTCACCAGACGAGATTGTTTGGCTGCGGAACACCTGCCCCTTCTTCACCGACTCTTACCTATCCTACCTGACGAACTTCCGCTTCAAACCCGAGCAGGTGCATGTGCAGTTCAATCCGACGCAGGAAGATGATAATAGAGGTCGGCTGGAGATAACGGCGACAGGACCGTGGGTCGAGGCGATCCTGTGGGAGGTACCCCTCATGGCATGCCTAAGCGAAATCTACTTCCGAACAGCCGACCAGGACTGGAGTTATGAGGGGCAGGAAGGTTGGTATTTCTTCTCCAATATCCTATGTACGTTAAACGTTAATCTCTAATAGAGGCTGCATACGAGAAAGCGAAAGCCATGCTTCAACGTGGGATCTGCTTCAGCGAATTCGGCACTCGCAGACGACGATCCTACCATATTCAAGACCTCGTCATCAAGACCCTTGTCCGAGCCAACAAAGATTTCTCTGATAAAGGGGGGAAATTAGTCGGGACAAGTAACGTTTGTCCTTTTAATTTACTTATAACTTGAGACCCCCCTCTGACGAACGAATCTTGAGTGATAGGTCTCCTTAGCTCGCAAACACAACATTCAGCCGATAGGCACAATCGCCCAGTAAGTGCCTCGGGTCCTTATCTTGGTCCTTAATTTGACATTATATGCCCCTCGTAGCGAATGGTTCATGGGTGTATGCATTCTTGTTCACACTGACCATCCTCGTATTCATCCATTGAGTCAAGGTCGCTGCCCTTCGAGGCTACGACAACGCTAATGGCCTCGCCCTCGATCTTTGGGAGAAAACCTACCCCAAGGGGCCGTTAATAGCACTCACAGACACGTTCTCAACGGAAATATTCTACAAGGTGTGCATTCCGAGTCATTTGTCTGATCTCGCTACTTTCTTTCTTTTTCAGTAACAAGAAATGCGCGTTAGGACTTCACGAAAGACAAAGCCCGTGCAGAACGTTGGTCTGGCCTCCGACAAGACTCCGGGGATCCAATGGTCTATGCCCCCCGCGCAAAAGAGATCTACGATAGCATGGACATCGACTACAGGACGAAGTCGATTATCTACTCCGACGCCCTCACTGTTGACAAAGCCCTCAAGATTAAAGAACAATGTGACGAAGTTGGCTTTACTTGTGAGTGGTGCTGAGCGTGCATACACCCACTTCGTTGAGCGACTTGGTCCTTTTGGGATGAACGTCTTTAGGCTCGTTTGGAATCGGGACGTCCCTCACGAACGACTTCCAGTCGCTTACGAAAGGATCGAAAAGCAAAGCCCTTAACATGGTCATCAAGCTCGCCAGCATCAATGACGAACCTTGCATTAAGATTAGTGATGAATTAACGAAGGTAGGATATTCTTCATCACTCTTGAAGTTTGTAGCTGAACGTTTTAATGTGCGGTATTACAGAACAGCGGTGACCCAGCAGCAGTGAAGAAAGTCAAGGAATTATACGGATTGCCATTATAAATGTACATGCTGCATATAAGCACAATTTACAGAACTATTACTCTTTTGCCTGTATCTTCGGCTTCAAATGGGAAGCGGAGTCTGAGAGTGGGTAATCTCGTCAAGTTTCTGCAGGTCTTCAATCTTCCTCATGACTTCCTCAAGCTATGAAACAGTTTCAGGAGAGCGTATGTCGCATTGACTGCATTATGTCGTACCTTTATGAGATGAATCGCATCTCTGCTATCGTCTTTAACAACTACAGTTTTCTAAGAATGGAGGCATCCCAGTCCATTAGAAAGTGTTGCGATGAGGATGTGCCACACAGCAATGTAGATGCTCACCTGCCCGCCACTCGCAAGCTCTTGGATCACACCGACTTTCCGCCTATCCCCTTCTCCTTCAATCGAGTCAACGCTCGAGTAATTCCTATCTATTTTCCAGAGATGCACACCATTTGGGTCCTTGAACTCGATGCGGTCTCCAACCTGTGTGGCACGATTAGAATTCAGTGCTGGGCATTATAGTAGATGGTCGAATTAGATGTCCTCACTCTGAGTGGCGAAGAAAAATCCTCAGACATTGTTGTCGAGTGCTGGAGTAAAGATGAGTGAATATACCTGCTCTGAATTCAGAGTTCAAAGAATATAAACTTGGTGGCTAGCAGTCAGCCTCTGCTTGACAGTGACGTCATCAAGGCCCACACAACCTCCAGAGAGTAACTTGAAATCCATAAAATTTATTATATTCTAACACATATGTATCTTCATCCGTTAATTAGTTGTATTGCTTCACTAGTGGTCGGAAAGAGCCTCCGCGAGTTCGATGTCGTCTATTTCGCGATGCTCTGGTCGAGCTTTCATGCGCATGTCTCTCACTATTTGCCTCCAAGGACTCGTCTTGAAGACCTCATCCAGCTCCTCCAAGCTAACACCTTTGCTTTCAGACTGGTACGCGATACAAACCAAGACGGTCAGTGTCGAGAAGCCGCCGAAGAGAAAGTAAGGCCCTGAGCTGGACTTCGCGAGGAAGAGCGGCGTCGTGAAAGCAATTACCCAGTTCCCAACCTGCAGTGAAAGCGTCAGCGATCTATAATTCTTCTTGGCTGAGCCGAAATGTACCCAGTTAGCACTCTGCCCGATACTCGTAGCCGCCGCGCGTGTCCGCATAGGCTGGATCTCCGATGCGTATATCCGCATTGCGATGGCCCAGGTAATGGAGAACGCCATGACGAAGATGTAGATAAACACGATGATGGCCCACCGCCCGGATTGTGTCCTGTCCCCATGCGAAGCGTAGATAGAGGCGATTATTAGCATGGAGCTGGCGATAACAGAGCCGCCGATGATCACCGACGGCCTTCGTCCCCCTTGAGTGTAATAACGATTAAAGTGCACACATCGACGTGGTGCAGGTGTCTGGCTTACATTTATCGGTAAATGGCTGGCTTACAATTGTACAGCCCACGTTCAAGAGCCCAGAGACTCCGGAGGCGAGGAAGGACGCTTTCGTACTCGACAGGCCAGCCTGGGTGAAAAGTACTGGTGCGTAGTACAAGACACCATCAATGCCGCTCAGCTGAAAAGAAATTAGAACGCCAACAACATCTAACGGGGATCATAAGCCTGACATTACTCATGAGCATGAGGAAGCAGCCCAGCGCCGTACGCTTCCTAACGTCCTTCGCCCAAACCTGGCGGAGCTGGCGTTTCCAATCGCTCCGGCCCTCCGTGTGCTGACGCTCGACAGCAGCAGCCGACATTTCCTCTTTCTCGGCCTCGGCGGGACTCACTCCCAGGCGCGTCCACGCAAGCTTCGCCTCCTCGTGTCGTCCAACATGACTGAGCCAGCGGGGCGAGTGCGGGAGAAAGGGAGAGCCTGCTGCGAAGAGCGCAGCGACGACGGCTTGCATGGCAAATGGGAACCGCCATGAGATGCTACCTGGCAGTTGCACTGTCCCGTAGCAAATAAAATATCCTGGAGGTCGACCCTTCTCTTAGTCGCGACATGGGTATGTTCATATCAATACACCTCACCTGATGCGATGCCAAAGGTGACAAATAGCTGCGTTGTACACGCAAGGGTTCCCCGAATCGCCGTAGGCGCGATCTCACAGGTATACACAGTAATAGTCGCCAGGAAGAGGCCTTCGCCGACACCGGCTATGCATCTTCCTACAATCAGCTGAGGAAGCGTCTTCGCGGAAGCTACAATCACGGAGCCCACAGAAAAGACAGCGCCTCCGACCGCGAACGTATATTTGCGGGAGATGCGATCGGATAGCGCTCCAGCGAAGAAAGATGCAGTCGAGGCAGTGAGGAGGATCGATGAAACTATGAAACCGTGCAGAGTAGGAGATATGGGGCTGAAGACTTCCAAGAATTGGGGCATGACTGTGATAGGACCTATGGATCCTGTTCGGAAAGTATGTTTAGCACGGTTTTCTCAGTTGCATGCTATGTATCTTGATATTCAGACTAACCTGTGTCATAGCCAAATAAAAAGCCTCCGATGGAGGCAAATATTGTGCACAGAGTATAGAGATGAAGATAGGCAGAGAAAGAGCTCCGTAACCTTGATATAAGACTTCTGCTAGGCACTGGAGGCATCATTGATCTTACGGGCAATTCTACCGTGGCCATTATCCGCACCTGAAATATACAGAAAATGTTTAGCTCAGCGCGAAGAAAATTAGAAATTCCAAAAAATAAGCTCACAGATAACTGGATGTTGAACCTGGCACTGCTAAGCGTAGCTTCAATGTCCTGAGGAAAGAGAGGTTTACAAAAAGCGTCCCCTTTTATTTCCTCTCGGATAACTCGGCCTCTCGATCCGGTATTACATAGCTCTGACATCGGGACCGGATTATGCGAGAAAACGAGTCAACTGTCTTTCATCCGCTCCATTTTCTTCTCCGCGCTACGCCGTCCCCGCTTGCGTATCGGCTCCGTACGGATATATCCAACCTTAACGACGCGAGAGCACATAGAACCCATCTCACAAAACATAGTCTGAGTCAATTGCGAGCACAGCGAGAGCAAAAGCTAAACAAAGTGAAATACCCAAAAGGAAATGTTTGTGTTCAAAATATCCCTTCAATCTCCAATATGATAGGACAGTGGTCCGATGCGCCGTATATTTCACTCCGAATCTCACACAACTTCACATTCTCGACGAGCCGTTCACTCAGGACGACTGCGGAAAAGATAGTAAGCAGACGGATCTTGAGCAACCTCAAATCACTCACACATATCAAGTCTCCAGCCAATGCCTTTAGCGCGACAATTGAAGCGGTAGCCAAAGTAGGTATAGTGCCGCAGGTCAGGGTGCAAATGTCGCCACACGTCCACGAACTTATTTGTCGATGAGGATGAAGAGGACGCTTCTTCATCTTTTGAAGGGTTAAGGATCTGTGCAAAGGCTGTTGTCTCTGACTTCGTGTAGCCAGGTGTTTTGTTCCAGTTAGGTTTGGCATGTGTGAGGTCTGTTAGATAGTCAGGCGTTAGAAGTACAGGGCAAATGGCAAATGGCAGGTGCAGACCTTTCTCAGTCGGAGCCACATTCAGATCTCCCGCCCATATTACAGGCTTCTTCGAGTCAAGATCTCTGATATATGTCGTAAAATGTTCATTCCAGACTTCCTTCTCTTTCAAGGTCTGGAGTTTACTGGTAAGTCAAGTTGTACCTTAGTATGCCATACGTCGGATAGCGATCACATACCTTAAGGCCGGAACCAGCATTCGTCACATACGTTCCAATCAAATAGTATTTCTCAAATTCGAGAGTCACAATACGGCCTTTCACAGCATCGGCGTCTGGGTGACCTGGGAGTGTTTTTGTGATAGATTGTGGCTCGTGCTTGGAGAGGATGACGGTTCCAGCTGCAAAACACTATCTGAGCTGTCGCAAGCTATAAAAGGCGTAAACCGCACCATATCCCTTTTTATTCGCAATAGACCAATATCGAAATGGATATCGCTCATTAATAGCTGGATCGACAGGCTCGTTGTTCACCTTGTTGCAACTTGATTTGAACAAACAAACTCTCCATGGACTTCAATTATCTTACTTTAGTTTCCGTCAATATCAGTATATCGGCATCCTCTGCCTCCAGGTACGACTTAAATCCCTAAGATAATCCTTGTTAGAAACAAGTAGCTGCTAAAGAAGCGAATACGAACCTTCTTCTGAGCAGCAGCCAGCCCAGAAACGTTCCACGACGCCATCCTAATGGTCCCAGAAATCTTAGCGGGAAACACTATATTTTCCGGTAGCTCTTTGTTTGTCGGTTGGGCATTCTCTTGTGATGTCCCAGAGTCTTCAACCTTTTTCTTCGAGACTTTTGCTTTCTTCGCTTGGGAACCTCCGTCTTCGCTGTCGGATGCAGCTGGTGACGACTTGTGCTTACTTTTCGAAGACACTGTCCGCTTCGGGGGCATGATGAAGTTCTTCGATAGGAAAGGCAAGTTCAGTGGATAGCAGAGTTGTCTGAAGATGGGTGTCTCTTTCTTTTTAAAACCAGACAGTGATGGGCGTAAACTCGATAGACGATGCATATTCGCG
This sequence comes from Trichaptum abietinum, assembly GCA_910574555.1. NCBI lineage: Eukaryota > Fungi > Basidiomycota > Agaricomycetes > Hymenochaetales > Trichaptaceae > Trichaptum > Trichaptum abietinum. The sequence goes on from CAJTBE010000001.1 coordinate 3,677,775, forward strand.
TACTAAAAGACGCGTGACGTCACGCGTTTCAACAGCCTCAGGCTGAGGAGCCTGAAGTTCAAGAAAATTTATAAGCGTTCAGCAGCGCCATCCGATAGTTTTTGTAATGTGCATAAAGTGTACATTTGACTACAATGTTTGCAACCCCTACTAGAATAGAATAGAAAGTAATAGAAAGCTAATGTACATGTTATACAAGTGCGGCAGGTGTAGTTCCCGAACTTTCAGGAACGGACGTCTGATTTTTACGAGGCAAAGCTGGTACCATCTGCGAAATCCATCCGATGATTTGCGGAGCCTTCACCGTGATTCTATCAAGTATATCAGTCTCATGTCACGACTATCTCTCCATGTATTACTACACACCTACAACCATTGGCAGTTATTTCGCAGGTCGATTGTTTATGCTCGCTGCTGACTGACGCGCTTGCGGAAAGACCAAACGGTAATGGATCAGGAATTTTGACGGGGCCGTACTCTATACCGACTGAGGCTGTCGTAGATGATTTGTCGAAGTGACTCTGGATTGCTGACGTTTGTCCAGAAATCTCTAGAACCACGTTACAAGCCAATAAAAATGCTGTTGGGGCACATTAGCACGTTCGAGCACGACGATTGGAAATAAAGCCTAAGCAACGCACCAGTTGGGTAGAGTGGGAATGTGCTAAACCGTTCTAAATCCAAAGCCCTTTCATTTTCTGTGATCGTGCTGTCGCTGTTGTCTGGATCCATGAGTGCTGCGAGTCTCGTATAGCCTGGAGAAATGCTATCCGCGTGTCAGGAATCTAACCCAAGGTGAAGAGAAGACCGACTTACAATGCCCCCGGTCCCGTACGGAGATCCTCGTCATAGAACAGCTCTGGACGCAGCCAAGGCCTATCAATATCCACGCGCATGCATTCGAAAGAGATCTTGACGTTTGATTTCGCCAACTGGCTCTCTGCATCGCCCGACGCCTGAGTGTGCGCAGCTCCAGCTGCGACACCAAGTTGTCCATATCCTGCCTTCAATTTTGCTCCAGCTGTGACCGCGTGTTGACTAGATGCCGTATTCTCGTAAGACGACGAAACTTCTACTGTGATAGAAGTGAAATAGTCCGCTTTATCAGTTTCTGGCGCTTTAGTTTCTGGTGAGTCGTCGGAAGGCAGAACTTCCTTGAGCACAGGGTCATCTACATTCTTTTTCAGTATAGCATCCCTTTCTAACGTTAGAGCATTTATTTCCGCTAAATTCGCGCTGAGCTCCGCTTTCAGTTTATCAGCCGAGTTAGTGTAAAGATCATCTACGGCTTTGAGGCTCATCAGGCTAAGGCGTTCGATGCCTTCCCTGTTATACTTTTCGTTCGCCGCATCGAGTTTTTCTTTGGCATCTAGTGCATCCTTCGTCGCTTTCTCTACCTCTTTCGGCTCTGGTTTACTCGGCTCTGGTTTACTTAAAACAGCGTTAGGCCAGTCATCTAATACTTTAATACAAAAGCAGACTTACGTATTCCGCATGATGTTGTCGCGAGCTGCTTTCATTTCGATATAGTTTTGCATCGCTTCTTGAAGTTCCTTGTTTGCCTCCTCCCCGCTCGGGACTTCGAGAGGCTTGCCGTCAGGTCCTGTCATCGTTGGAGGTTTCTGACAATAAATATGAGTGAATGGTTTCTCGCAGACTTTGTATATCTCACATCCATCAGGACCTCAATCATCCTGTTCTTCCTCTCTATACGTAAGATCTCCCACGTCAACTGAGCAGCTGTTCTCGTTCCGTCTTTCTTAGATAACATTTTCTGTTTCGCGAGCCAAGCCCTATTCTCCGTAAGTAAGGCGAGAATGCTGACTGTAAGTCGTAACCAAATCTCACCAATTACTAGGTGATAACGAGACTTTAGGATACGTAACTGATCCGTCGGCGCTCATCACGACGTTGTTCCTCATGGCTTCCTAGAAATAGGTCAGACGCTTTCCAAATGTAACAAGAGGGATAGTACCTTGCTCTGCTCAACTCGAGCCATCGCTGAATCATTGTCCACCACCGCAAACCAGTACTCAACCGCCTCCTTTCTCCCATGGATGATCCAGTCTTTGTATGCGCCTTCCACTTCATTGCGTAACGATCGTCCGTTTTCGTTGACCCATCTATCATATGCCTCACGTCGCTCCAAGAGCGTCTTCAGGAAGGGATCGCTGCTGATGCTAATGTACGCATCATCAAACCTCTTGATCTTTCGCTCTTCGGCTTCGGTGTAGACCTTTTGCTTTTCGATATACGAGTCTAAGTGGGATTTTCCAGGGTTCCTGGCATCTTCAGCGAGTAGCCAGTCCATGGCCCTCTCGTACCTCTTCTCTGCGTCAGTGAGGGCATTGGGATCTCCGACTTCGACACCAACGGTCGTCCCTGTTAAGAGTGTATTATTGAGTAGATGAATGAAATGAACCAATTACTGTGCTAACCGCTTGGGACGAGCTTGCCGAGCGTCGCTGCATAGCTTCGGGAAACGGACCTGCCAGTAGGGCCTAGTTGGACAGGTGCGAGCGCGGGCATGTCATCGCACAAGATGGCCTGGTTGAGTTCCGTGACGGTAGGCAAAGTCATCGTCGTCAGTTCGCCACTTTTTTCATCAAAACCCTCCATGAAATCCTAAACCGACAGATAAAGCTTCAGTATCTAAAGCATTCTACCGTGTAGAGAAACGCACCTCAAAATTAACGACTTTTCCTGGGACCATCACATGGAAGAACTGTTCGGGGGCGGACGGTAGTGTTGCACGAAGAGCTTCCCTAATTCTAAGGGATATTGTCGCCATCCGTTCCACGTTTTCCTTCTCCCTCTCCTCCGGTGTCTGCTTCGGGACGCCTGTGCCCGACATCTCTGGATGGTTGAACCGTTTGCTGGATACTGATGGGACTTGTTGACGTTTGTCCTCTGGAGGTCATATTGCTTAAGAAACTTTATAGTCCACACTCTCGTCGAATGGCAAGGTCGCTGGGATCTATGTTCCGACTAAAAGCGTGCGGGAAATCCGTGTTAAGCATTACAGTCTGGAATATTTCCTTGTGCGGACAAGTATCCGAAGTTTGTATGAAAGTCATTCGCCCTTCCGACAAGTAATTAGCACGGTGTATGGCTCGTCGCTGTCACCGTTGATAGTACCGGACTAACGGGACTCGTACAATGGACAGGGCACGTATCCGTGAAAGGTGAAGGCAAGTTGTTTCCGCGTCCTTTGAGTCGGTCTACTTTGATTACGTAGAGTTATAAGTATAAAAGTACTTAAACGCTTACTATGTACTATTAAGGCAGTTAGCCATACTAATTACAGTACTTATTATTTTAAGTCCTCACATAACAGTGTAAAAATCATCATTCCTACAAACACATCTCTTTTAATAAAGCAGAAAACCCAAGGAAGCGATGATGAGACACACAAAACCTGGTGAGTTAAAAAACGAAAAGGGACATGAGGTTGGCCGAAAGCGGATAGTGAGCATGAACCAAAGGCGGCGCGTAATCTGACCCGCAGTGAACTTATTCAGGAATAGTCCACGAAGTTGTGGAATAGATCAATGTCGCGGCAAAGCATATATTGTGCGATGCAGGACATCCCCCTGAGGCCTTGAGATAGCTATTAGAGACCAAGGTCTGTATGTGTTATGCGTCATCGATTGCTGGATGCAATAAGACACGGCGTGAAATGCTGCAAAGAAGACAGGTCACCCGGCCGAGGTCGTAATGGTTAATATAGCCACTCGGAACGTTGGATAATAGGATTGCAATGCATTCGTTCTTCGAGTTTGTGCCAACAAGCCGGCGGCAGAACCAGAGGCGAAACCGATAGACTACGAGTCAAGGGCCGCCGCGCCGCCCTGAATAAACTGCCACCGACGTCTGTAGAGTAGTAACGGGGCCGAAAAGTCTTGAATTAAGTTGGGATGACAATGTGAGTGGGCGCCAGTATACGACAAGGTCAGGCCTGTGCCAGAGAACTCCGAGTAAAGGACACTGATCGACGAGTCACGAATCGCCGCTCGACCATCGTCCCTTCAGAGTGGAAGGATTGCCCAGGTGCAATAAGTCTTGTGGAAATTGTTGCTGTTCAAAGGCCTAGGGACTGGAATTGACACTAAATATTAGGCCACCGGAAAAAGGGGAAGGGGCAATGTAACCCTGTCCGTGTCCGATCGAGTTTTCACGAGATGGGCGTTGTCCAGAGTACGGAGCAAATGCCTTGGTACACGTGCCGTGACATCCAGGTCGACTGATCGTTCGTCCGAACCAAAGTTACCCGCTTCGCCTCGGTCTCACTCATGCAACATATATAGTCACCATCAGCAAGAATGAGGTGAGGTCGAAGGGGGAAATGGCTACTGGGCTGCGATGCAGCATACGATCGGTGGAAGAGACGATGGACGGGAATAGCAGCGCGCGTGAAAAGTGTGATGAGAGGATGTGGAGGGGATACTGAAAAGTTGCTAATCTCCGTGTTGACTGCCTGCTTCGCGTGCCCATTTAAATCGAGTGCTACTTGGGACGTCTTCGGCTACGATGGTTCGCTCGCGAACTGGCCCTTCTTTATCACTGTCTTCGTCAACACCCTCCACGCAAGCTCCAGTCACTCTCGTCAACAACTCTTCTGCCACAGCTCTCTGAGCACGCCTCCCATCGAGACAGTGCGTTGAAGGAGCTTGCGGTTGGGGTCGCGGGGTAGGAGGACGTTGCCGAAAGGTGGTTGAACGCTAATAAGAAGGATTGAGCGGCAGTTCCCGAAGTGTAACGAAAAGCTAGATACTTGTTCACTATGGCATAGCAAATGTTGGTTGCACCACCAAATTCACTGCTACCGTCTTCTGAGGTTTGCGGTTTGGGACAAGGCCAAATTTTCTGAACCAGCTTTGCCTGAACCGGAACCGGAGCTTTTTGCAGAACTTCGGAGCCTAATCCAAGGCCTACAATGTAGTGGGTGCGGCCGGACAAAAGTACTGAAATGATATAAGTTGCCAATCACAACAATCCACCTGCCAGTGGTTCCGCCGCAGCGAAATTGTGTCAACCCACTAAATCAAAATAACACTAATCAACATTGTTGTGGCACAGTATAATGAAGCTTTACTTTTATGCCCTGAGGAGGTCTCGGGTGCTGCGCAATGCAGGTCCTTTGGGGCGTTATCGGAGAGCTACTGCATGGTAAAAAGCAGACGTGTGTGTAGCCCTGCGCGGTCCGAACTATAGTAGTAATAGTAAATTTGAGTCTCCGCAACTTGAATACTATAGTAGTAAGCAAAAACACAAGTCATTGTAGTAATGGCTTGCATCCCGTCTACCCCCATCTAATAGCGACCACTATGTATTCTTCACCTCTCCCATCAAATATTCGCCGCATTGTGGACGACGACTAAGATAAAAACGAATCTTATACCAAGTCGCTCGTCCGCGCACGGAAGTTTTGACAACTTCTTGCTCAAAACGGATTCCTGCAATCGGAATTACCATGGCGGGATAAGTCAGGTAGTGCGGATGATAAAGGTCGTCAACAATTCGAACACACGGCGACGAGCCTCATCAGTGATCTCCAGACTATCGGCTCCTTCTAGGCTCCAGCTATGTCGTCCAACATCGTGGATAGGCAGGAGAAGATGGCGGGGAGGGACATCGAACGCATCGCTTGGATCTCTCAAAAGATAAGAGAGGCGATTCGTAATGCATTGCCCGCACCACCTGAACAGTTCTTTCATGTGATGGTTCCAGGAAAGGTCGTTAATTTTGCTGTAAGTTCTCCTGCGCCTTAGACTTGCCTTGAGATATTGAAATCTTACCGATAGTTGAGCTAGGACTTTGTGGAGGGGTTTGATGAGGATGGCAACCAGACGACGATAACTTTGCCTACTGTCACAGAACTTAATCAAGCCATCTTATGCGACGATATGCCCGCCCTTGCACCTGTCCAGCTTGGCCCTACAGGCAGGTCTGTCTCCCGCAGTTATGGAGCGACACTCAGCAAGCTCGTCCCAAGTGGTAAATATCTTTCACCGTTTCTTACTCTCGCATATATTTACTCATCAAAATACGCTTAACAGCTACGACAGTCGGTGTCGAAATTGCAGATGCCGATAACCTCTCTGACGCAGAGAAGAGGTACCGGAGGGCTATGGACTGGCTCCTCGCCGAAGACGACAGGAATCCCGGAAAATCACACCTGGACTCTTACATTATAAAGCAAAAGTTGTATACCGAGGCTGAAGAGCGAAAGATCAAGAAATTTGATGATGCGTACAACAGGATTATGAATGATCCTTTCTTGAAGACGTTCGTTGAACGACGTGTTGCATATGAAAAATGGGTCAACGAGAACGGGCGATCGTTGCGCATTGCTGTCGAGGGCGCCTACAAAGACTGGGTCATCCATGGCAGAAAGGAGGCTGTTGAGTACTGGTTTGCCGTGGTAGACAATGACTCGGCGATGGCCCGAGTCGAACAGAGCAAGGTACTTCCTCCATCTTGTTACATTCGGTAAAGCGTCTGATTTACTTCCAGGAAGCCATGAGGAATAGCGTCGTGATGAACACTGACGGGTCACTTGTCTATCCGAAAGTCAGACTAACTCCAAGTAACTGGTGAGATATAGGTCCGTCTTCAGGCCAACATATTGATCAAATTTACGCGGATAGGGCTTGGATCGCGCGCCGGAAGATGTTATTTGGGATAGACGGAACAAGGACCGTCTCTCAGGTAACGTGGGAGATCTCGAACCTAGAGAAGAAGAACAGGATGATAGAGGTTCTGCAAAAAGTAATTCATGCATCTTCGTGTTAAACCTTTTACTAATATTTCTTACAGAACCCGCCACGGCTAACAGGATATGACGGCGGACCTCCCTCAGACCCAGGCTTGACAAAGGCAAACGAAGCACTAAGTCAGGCTTTGACTACCTACATCACAAAATACACAGAACGCGACAACATCATCAGGAGAAGGTATGTCCCTCAGTATATTGAAATAATGCGGGTTAAGACGTACCCTTATTCCTTTCCTTAGTGGTGGGAAAGAACAGATAGAGGAAGCATCAAAAGAAGCAGCCAATGCCAAACAGACTCTCGATGAGGCGTTTACAGCGTATGACAAGAATTCCCTTGAGCGCGTCAGTGCGATGAGTCTCAAAGTTCTGCATGATTTTTTCGGAAAGCCGCTTGACCAACTGAACAACGAGCTCAAAGAGAACAACGATAAAATTAGAAGGCTAGAAACCGAAAGACAGCTGCTACTTAACGAGAGCATTGGCGACCCCTCTAATACAATCCTCAACGACATGTTTTCTCCCGGGATGCCGAAGGCAAAGGACGGCGGTAAACCTGCAAGAGGATCTCGGGGAATCAGTACTGCTTCCAATATAGAGGACTACTTCACTGCCATCACAGTCGAAGTCTCATCAACATTCGAGAGCTCAAAAACTTCGCAACACACGGTTGACACAGCATCAAGGACTAGCTTTCGGTGGGGGATATTCGGTTTGGGTTCAGCCGAGCGCAGCAACTCGTTTCATAGCTCGACCTCTGATGCAGAGAGCCAAATGGCGAACTCAGACGTCAGAGTTTCCTTCGAATGCATGCGCGTTGACATTAATAGATCCTGGCTTCGTCCGGAATTGTTCTATGACGAGGAACTACGTGCGGCACCGGGGTCACAGTAAGCAACAATTTCAGCTTCGTATGGAAAGCTGCTGATTCGTGTATAGCATTTCTCCCGGCCAGATGAGGCTTGCGGCACTCATGGATCCAGACAATAATGTAGAAATCGGTTCCAAAATCGAGCCAAAAGAACGGGAGGAAGAACTGCAGCGGTATAGCTTATTCCCACTGTACCCCACTGGTCTGCTTCTTCAGTTTCATCTCCATCCGCAACGCTCTAATGTAACGATGTGCTCCAGCGTTCTTGTTGGCCTGTAATGTAGTCCTTGAGATCTCGGGCGACACATCGGCAATCCAAAGTCATTTTGACACGACAACTACAAAAAGTGCCTCATCCTTTTCGTTCGGTCCGTTCAGTGTCTCTAAAAGTAAAACCGAAACCAAGGAGAATACATCAGCGAGTTGCGAGACAACCTCCACTGGGTGCAGGTGCGTACATGAATATCTAAGCGTGAGGATCATACAAGCTTATCCTTTCGTATTCTGGTAGAATAACAATCAGGTCGCCACAAATCATCGGATGGATCTCGGAGTTGGTACCAGCTCTACCTCGCAAAGATGAAGAGAATACTCCATTAAGTTCAAGAACTGACCCCACCCCTTTGACGTAAAAAAGCTTGAGGTGAAGCACAGACTCATGTGTTCGAGGACGGATCGCGACCCGACGAGCGCGCACATGTTTATAATTCTAGCATCTATTCACGAGCTGGTGCCATTCTATACCTCAAGGGGTGTTGAGAGTATGAGCACTGACCATATCGAGTGTTTACTAGTATGCTTACCAGTTGTTTATCAAATGTTTTTCCTGTTTCCTAATTGGTTTTCGGAGTCCATGTTGTATGTATATTCTTTTGTACAGTATGTAACTTGAAGTACACTCGCTTGGATGGCTTTAAGCACACCTCAATTGAGGACTAGTCAACATGCTTTCTTTCTGTCACTGCATCTCACTATGCCAATAGTGGCTATGTCGAAATATCCCGGTCTCAGTGGATGTCCACCGGGGCTGTTAATAGTCCTTGTGGGCCCATCTCAATCCCGTTCATAATGCTGTAACGTAAAGTTCCCATTTCCTCGAGTTTCGTGAAAGATAAACAAGTACTTGAATGGATTAGATAATGTTGACGAACTCCTACCCGGTTCGTCTCATATACTGTTCTTTCTCACCTTGGGCTACAGGCATCCGCTTCTGAAAGTACTCGAGTCCTCCAAGGCGGCTCAGAAGGATAAAATTCGCGTGTACTGTACTGCGGGGCTGCAGAGGCTGCCTTTCTCTGGCTATTCTTGCAGACTATTTGCTTGGGTTGTACCAAAAACTACGTCTCGATGATCACCCACGTCTATGACGGTGCAATTCTTTCGAGAGATGTCCAATAATGTACTACTCGCTACGTATGCTTGAAGATTTTCGCCCTTCTCAGAAACCCCTCTTTCACAGTTCTTAGTCTAATCTCAGTTGTCGGATGCGCAATCTTGCTAACCAAGTCGAGTTCGTACTCTTCGTTGAAGGTTGGGATGGGTATATCGTCGTCGCATTTTCCATTGCGTCTCCAGTTTGGAGTTTTTACGATGAAGGTCTGTTAGTCCTCCGTCTATTCAAAGCTTCATCGACGTGTTTTTTTGTTTCTGTAGACTAGATATCAAGATGTAGGTAGTGATCGACATCATAATGTTGAAGAAAGTTACTGAACATAGTAAAGCCCACAAATCCATTGCCAGAGGGCGCTTTTTTGGCACGGATGCTGGAGTGCACTCCCGGGCTCCCCTAACCACTGGCATAGGAATCCAAGCAACGGTTCGGAGGTCATTTAGGTAACTGTATGATGATGTTCAAAGAGTTGAGTGATAGCGGTTTATGATCATATACTTATCGGTAAATGATATATTCAGACAGACTGCGGAATTGAGAGAAAAAACAGAGCTGGTGTATAGATAGTTAACTGACGTGTATCTTTACAGCTATGTATCATGTACTGAGAGATAGAGCAAAGATAGTATGCTACCCATGGGCGGCCAAGCTACGGTAGCCTGAGAATCGGAGTTTGAACTTAAACCGTGCGAACTTGAATAGATACTTAGAGGGGAGTTGAGCTCTCCGCTTGCTTCCAGATTGTCACTGTCTGTTCGTCGCCTCGCATGCGTTGTTCCCTCACACCAGCCTGTGAGCCTGTACCTCTTTGCGACTCGTCTTGAGGACGCTCTAGCTGCCGTCTAAAAGTGCACCAACTTCAATCGGAATTACTTGTGTTAAGAATGCTGAACACCTCGAGCCCGCTCGGAAGTACCCCTGTGCGCGGAATATGTAGCAATCAAAGTGCTCTCGTGCGCACCCTCATACGGAATCAGATATGTCCTTCTGAGAGCTGTGAGCTATAAAGATAGCCAAATGACCCAGTTTTTGGAGGACAAGCGACAGACTCAGGTCATCAGCAAGCAACTACCGTCTCTTTCACTCAGTCATGGCAAGTCAGGATGCGTTGGAGAAGGGAAGCGTCGGTCGCATAGCGATTATCTCCCAACGCATTAGGGAGGCTATCCGTGCCGCATTGCCAGCACCGCCGGAACAGTTCTTCCATGTGATGGTTCCAGGAAAGGTCGTTAATTTTGCTGTAAGTTTCTCTACATTGTATATTCGTTTGCGGCATTGAAGCTTTGCCGTCGTAGGACTATACAGACGGGTTCGACGAGAATGGCCAACCCACGTCTATACTTAGCTCGAACAAGACAGAACTCAATCAGGCCATCTTGTGCGATGATATGCCCGCTCTCGCACCTGTCCAACTTGGACCTACCGGGAAGTCTGTTTCTCGCAGCTATGCAGCGACGCTCAGCAAGCTCGTCCCAGCCGGTAAGCGCACGAACTCTCTCATCTACGTTCACCAACTCACTAATCCACATTTGACAGGGACGACGGTTGGCGTCGAAGTGGCAGATCCAAACAAACTTACCGACTCAGAGAAGAGGTATCAGAGGGCCATGGAATGGCTTCTCGCTGAAGATACAAGGAATCCGGGGAAGACTCACTTGGACTCATATATCGAAAAGCAGAGATTGTATGCCGAGGCGGAAAAGATCAAGATCAGGGAATTCGATAACGCATACAAGGACATTACTAAAGATCCTCTGCTGAAGACAAATTCTGAGAAGCGTGCGTCATATGACAAATGGGTTCACGAGAACGCACGTACGCTGCGCAATAGCGTAGAAGCTGCCTACAAAGATTGGGTCATCCATGGCAGGAAGGAGGCTGTCGAATACTGGTTCGCAGTGGTGGATAATGAATCGGCGATGGCTCGAGTCGAACAAAGCAAGGTATTTCCTTCTTCTTATGTGACATTCGGAATGCGTCTGACCCACTTCTAGGAAGCCATGAGGAACTCAATTGTGACGGACGTAGACGGATCAGTTACGTATCCGAAGGTTTCACTGTCCCCCAGTAACTGGTGAGATTCATCTACATCCCTGAAAGTATGTGCCAATTAAACCACCGAGGATAGGGCATGGATTTGCCAAGAGAAGATTAACGCTAAGACAGATGAAACGAGGACTGCCGCACAGGTCACGTGGGAGATATTGCGCCTTGAGAAGCAACAAAGGATGCTTGAAGTTTTGATGAAGGTAAGATATGCTAGATCAGCGACAAACTTCGCCGCTCATGCGGTTTCCAGGAACCGCCAAAACTGCAAGGGCCTGACGGCAGTGCACCCGCAGCTCCGAACGCTGAAGGGAGCGAATCAGACGAGAAACTTAGAAAGGCGTCGAAGGAATACATCGATAAAACCACAGCTCTCGACAATATCAGAAGGAAGCCGAAGACGTAAGTCAATTAATGTATCAAGTGCTAGACGCCATCTGATTTTCATTTGTTCCCTAGTGACAAACTTTCGGTTGAAATAGAGAAGGCAAGAAAGGAGGCAGCCGATGCCAAAGCAGCTCTCGATATGGCATATGGAGAGTATGATAAAGATAACATCGCACGCCTCAGTGCTATGAACCTTGTAGCCTTGGATGAGCTTTACAATAAGTCGAAAGATCAACTGAGCAAGTTACACGATGCGAACAAGAAAAAGATCGCTGACCTCACTGAGGAGAGGAAGGTCTTACTTGACGCGAAGAAGGCCGACACCACCGGGGCCCTCAGCAAATTCTTGCCTGGCAGTGCGCCGCAACTGGCTGTGGCTTCGGCAGGGCAAGAGGACTATTTCATTCCGATTACAGTGGACGTCTCGGCTCAATCCGATGTCTCCACCACTGAACAACATTCGCTATCAGTGGCTGCTACGGCAGGCCTTTCGCTGGGGCTATTCAGTGCTGGAGCCTCTGGTACGGTTGATAGCTCATCGACCAACGCAGTGAGCCAGATGGTGAACTCAGATGTTAAGGTTTCATTCGAAGTCATGCGCGTTGACATCACCAGGTCCTGGCTACGTCCTGAACTGTTTTACGATGAAGATCTCCGCGCGGCACCGGGGGCACTGTACGCATCCATTTTTTCAAAAATTCAAATATAGGCCTCTAACATATGGCGACTTAGCATCTCTCCTGGCCATGTGAAGCTGGCGGCACTCATGGATCCCAACGCTTACCCTGACGTTTTCTCCGGCATTAGTGCAGAAGACCGGGAGAAGGAATTGCAACGTTATAGCACATTCCCAATCTACCCAACCGGTGCGCCTCTTCAGCTTGATTTTCTTCTTCACGGTTCGACCTGCTCATGTGATCAAATAGCTTTCTTGCTGGCATGTAACGTGGTCTTGGAGATTTCTGGAGAGACATCGGCGATTCAGAGTCACTTCGACTCGACATCAACGACAGCCAAAGGCTCTGCAGGATATGGCCCGTTCCAGGTTGGTAGTGCGTCCTCTTCGTCGAATGCCGAGCACTCCGGTTCAGCTTGTGAGACTACTGCCAGTGGATGCAGGTACGTATAGGGTTTAAATTTGATGACAGCTGAAGCTACATTCTCTGTTCTCGGACAGAATTACGATCAAGTCTCCGCAAATCATCGGATGGATCTCGGAAATGGTACCAGCATTGCCTCGCAATGGTGCAGCGGCTCCTCCTGCAAGCACGGGAGATACAGCCGAAGCAGTGACTTTCAGTGTCACTCCATCGGAAGGCGAATCTTCCTCTGAGGGAGCAGCTGCACCCGTGCCCGCCGCGGCGCCCGTACCCCCCAAGGCATCCTCGACCGCCACTGGTAAACGGTAAACAACGCTAGGGGAGGCCAGCGTAGCATGACTGTTCGAGGCCTGAATACGCACTGCGGGTCAGAGTGTCTGATTGTGAGCGATAGTTATATTTGAACGATTGATACTTGTTAAGAAGAATGTGCGAGCAATATTTTTTATTCTTTATCCTCTTACTCCTTATTTTCTCGAGACAACTTGACAGATTGGTAGGTCATCTTTGGCATTTGGCTAGTTCCAATCATGTTGGCTCTGTACTCAGCTTGTTGAATCCTGTACAGTATGCCGCAGCCTCAGTCCAGGATCTGAGGCGAGCACGGACAATATTTATCTATAACCCACACATTCATTGACATAGCGAGCCGCTACATTATATACAAGGCATTAGGATATATAGGCAATATACAGTTCTTCTGCTACGGAATGAATGATAATCTGCAATTCGATGAGTGGCCGACCTGCCTGAGATGCCGGCTCGGCCTGTGCAGCGCCCGCCGGCCCTAAACAATCCTGTTTGGACCGTGCTACTGGCCCACTCGACGATGAATGCCACTGCTCACTTATCCTCTTCACCACCGTCTTCCCCCTCCCCCGGTTTTAACGCGTCTTAGGGGGAGCACCTCCGCTTTGAAGCTTATCGTGCTGATTAAACCTCAATGGGCATTTAGATAGAAAGCTGGGAGTGTATGTATAACAATTCGACCAGTCAGTTTCTCCTCATGTTTCATATTCTTCCCCTTAACGTTCTTTTAGAACACCAAACTCATGATGCCACGAAATGCGACCGGGGTCACAATCAGTAGCGAAAAAAACAAGCAGGCTTCGCACATTCGCGCTTCTCCACCACTGAGCTCGGTCTCGCGAGTATTCGACATACCGGAACTTCTCAGCATGGTGTTCTTATTTTGCATAACGAAAGACGATGACCCTTCCGAATCCGAATTCGTATCCGAATGGGATCTCAGCTCCATGGAACGTCATCAATACCCGAATTTTTCGGGTAAGGAGGCACCGTTGCTACTAACTCATATTTGTCGACAATGGCGCCAGACAGCTTTAAACAGTCCTAGACTATGGGCATGTATGCAAATACGTCTCACCGACGAAGTTTGGCGTGAGTCATGGCTGAAAGGCCAAATCTCTGCGCTACGATTATGGATGAAACGATCTCGACCCGTTCCAATTTCCGTAATACTGACCGTCGGGTCCAAAACGTCCAATGCGGAGGAGAAAGTAGATCTCGTATTCAGAGATTTCGAATCTCTTGGTGCGACCGCGTTTATTATGTTCGATCTTCGTGATCTCGTCAAAGAACTAGTAAAACATGCGCATCGTTGGGAGAAAGTCAGCGTATTTCTTCCTAGACTGGCAACATCAGCTTTCCTCAAACTCCGAGGCAAAGATTGTCGCCTTCTGAAGGCCCTCGAACTCAGGGAAGCCGGCGGCGGTGCAATCTGGCGCTTGCATGAAATTGACCTGTCTATCCGATCTGCGCCTAAGCTAGAGGAATTGTTGTTAGAATCTCGTAATTTCAAAGACTACGTCGTCGTACCTGACGGGATTTCAGCGGAACTGCGAGTTTTACAACTCTCGTGTACATTGCTGCGGTTCACACAACGTGCGGAGGGATGTCGAGTCAGGGTGCTTGTGCTTGACGAGGTTATTCTTACCGAATCTTCCTTCGCAAGATTTCCATCTGCCTTCCCTCTTCTCGAGGAGCTCACGATTGTGGTCCCGTTTGAAGACACTACCATCCATAACGATATCAATCGAGTAGACTTTGTCCTGCTGGACAGACTTACTACGCTAAGGCTGACTCTGTCAACGGAAGATTATTTCCCGCTATACCAGATTACGGCGCCCATGCTGAAGCATTTAACGGTCAAAGATGACGTTGGCTTCGACGACGACGGCGAACCTACACATCCAAGTCGAGACTTCGAAGATGAGATTCTTAACCTGCTAAGAAGATCAAGGGGCTCAGTGGCGTCTTTTCATTATCTGAGCGATACGCAGATAAGCGACAAGATTACGATGATGCTGAACGAAATGCCCGACCTTGTGAAGCTTCACATTGGAGACATGACGCTTCCATCCGTAGCTTTGCAAGCTCTTATGAGTCCGCTGGTCTGCCCGCGTCTTACGATGATACAAAATGACAGCGATTTGGATCCTGGTGGCGGCTTGACTTCTCACTGCGGTTACAAAGTCATACTGCAGCTGATAAATGCGCGTTGCCGGAAGCGCGGGTATGGACCTGGTTACACGGAGGTAGAAGATGAGGGCGAAAGGGCGTATATCACTGAGCTCGCTTTTCCTTTGCACGAGTATTGTGAGCCGAAATTTCGCGAGAACAAAATTTTCCGGGAAGCCGAAGTAGTTTGGAGGAATACGAGGGAAACTTCTGACCTAGATACTGAAGATGTAATTTCAGAATAGTGGGTCCAGATTAGTGGGTCCCATATTCTGTTATTGATGACCCCTCTAATTGACAGGGGACTGACTCCAATTCTCCATGTATCTCACAGGTTTTCGCCCGACAGTCGTGCATGAGCCTGCAGTAGCATCTACGAGCATGATCTATTATAGCCTGAGACTCAAAAGCCAGCCCTGAGTCTCTCGGGTGGTTAGTAGATATAATGATTGCCTTCCTATAGTCTCGAGTTGGTTTAAAATGCTCTTCGTCGTGCTATCCGGGACATGCTGGATACAACATTTTGGACAAGAAGGTTTACAAGGAAAGTACTTTACATATCTGTAACATAATTTATTACAAAGAGGAGAAGAGTTAATTTTGCAAGTACATACAACTACTCCATACACAAATCCTCAGCCAGGACCCAGTCAAAGTCCGAAGGTGCCCGTACATCAAACTCCGCGTCAAGCTTCACTTCCTCCCCAGCTCCAATATCAGCCACCCATTCATATTTTCCCTCTTTCCGGGCCTCATTATCAATCCAGCGTGCCTTTACTTTCGAGTTTCCCTTCTCTTTCTCTCCGCCACATATATCGACGTTGACCACCTCTCCTGCCTCTGCTTCACCCAGGCCCTCGGGCTGTTTTAAGATGATCTTTGTGTTGATCGAGGATGAATCTGCGATTGGCACGGCGTCGCGGACGACAAGGCCGGTGATGGGAAAGGTATGTTTATTCTGGATCGCCGTGCGTAGTTTGTAAGTCGCCACCGATGTCTCCGCTGCGAATTGCGAGCTAGCCTTCTTCACCGTGCGTGGCAGACGTGTATACTTGATTCGGATGGAAGGATCAGGCCCAAACGTACATTTGAAAGATTCGTTGGGATTGACGTCCTATTCGTAGCAAAAGATAGTTAGTTGATACCAATATGATTACATGAAATTACAAGAGGACATACCGGGATGGTCACTTTAGATACCGGGCTATTGTCCAAGTAGACATTCACACTGCCTGGCAAGAGCCTGTACTCACTCGTATTCACGATTTCGCCCTATATTGAATAAACATGCCGAACATCAAGGAATGTCGAGAAAGAAACTTGAAAGACTTTATTCTTACCTGCAGGAAAGCATTCGGTGATGACCTTGGGACAGACACATAATTCACCTTCGCGTCGAACTCCAGGATTGCAATCGCGACTTTGTGCAAGGTCTGCCCGCTGGGTATCGTGCAATTGCCTTCAACGCGAAAGGCGCTGGAGACAGCGCTCTCCGCGACTACGGCTTTAGTCTCTGTCCACCCTTCGCTGACGTCTGCTGCCGTGTTTGATTTGGGGTCAGGGCTGGGATCAGACGTCGGCATTCCGACGTTCGTCCATTTCTCACTCAGGCCGCCTGCGACCACTTGTTGCTGTTGGGCAGCAACACTTTCTGAGGCTCCTGGCACAGTCGCCACAGGCCCGTAAGCATCAGTCGCACCAGACGGCGTCGATGCAGACCCAAATGCCCCGAATGCCCCACCGAAAACCGACGGAATCCCAGGCAAATTAACACCAGACGATGGCGCTGCAGGTGTCTGGTGCGACGAGAATAAACCCCCAGACTGGTTCGCATTTCCAAAAAGGACCGTGTGGCCATTAGGGGTAGACTCAGATCCGGGTTGTCCAAACAATGGACGTTGTTGTTGGGGATACACTGGAGGCGGAGGTTGACTACCAAATCGATCCCCAAACGCTATGTTCGGGCCCCACGGCTGGTGTTGAGAAGCATTCAAATTTCTGCCTCTGTCAAAGAGGGATCCTGGTAATCCAGCTGTTCTCACAGGCGTTAGAGGGCGGAATCCAGCATGAGTGCTCGGGAACGGCTGACCTCTGTTTTCAGACTTATGAGTTCGTTGATGACGTACGCTGGCAGAAGATTTGATCGACAGGGAGTGTAAAGGTGGGATAGCCTGCCATTGGCCAGGTGTCGCCGAGCTGACAGAGATAGAGGTGTTCCGCCAGTCCTCACCCGTACTCTGCTGAATGGCGGCACGATAGTGCAGCGAGACGGATGATGAAGGGTGCCCACTCTCGGTGGTTGCGTGAAGGTCGTATGTAGCGGACCACAAAGCGTTGGTAACCACTAGATAGAAAAATAAATGTATTTCAGAAAACAAATCCGGAGTTGGAAAGGAAGACATACTGTAAGTCAGTGTGATCTCAACACTGCCTTGCTTCTTAGCCATGATCACTGCCGTCACGCTCCCTGTCAATTGCGAACGACTTTTCTCGTTTTCCCATTTCTTTCTCTCGTCTTCTATCGTCCTGTCCAGCTCATCGATCTTTGCGTCCAATTCTTCCGTCTCCTCCAATGCCTCACTCCCTCTTTTGAGCATACCATCGAGGAACGCGTCCACCATTTCCATTCCGCCGTGGTCCTTCTCCACGCCGAGCCTATGGCCATATCGGACGAGTATGTCCGCAGCGTGCCCCTGCAGGTTCCTCTGGCCTTGCAGGACCGCCCGTTTGCGCTCGAGCGCAGCAATTGCGGGAGATGTGACAGGAGGTCCGAATAATCGCTTACTAGGGTCGAATACTAGCTGCGGGGCAGGGGGGACTGTGCAAACAACGTCGAAGAGCATTGCGTCTCCGAGCCCGGTTATACGTGTACTGTCGGTGCTGATACAAGAAGGGAGGGAGGTGATGTGGATTTCATTTTGGCCTTCCTGTTGATGTCGAAGACATAGAATGCATCAATAAAACGCAGATGATATGTCACTATGTAGTATGCTACGCACCTCGAGCTCGACTGTAAACGTCCGTACGACTTCTGCCTTGCGAGAGCTGAATGCAGTCACAGCCTTGATAGGATGCTCCGACGCGTGTAGCTCGATAGTAGGCGTTGCCTGTATATCCGCGGCAGTAGTTGTCATTATTTTTATGAAGCAGTTGCAGGAGTGAATTTAGGTCAGACGAGGGGGAATGAGTTTGTTAAGTATTCGCGCTTACACAGCTTCAGTGTATGACTCTGCTGTGTCCGGAGACAGCGGTCGGCGCACTCTAACCGCGGTCAATATTCAAGTTATATTAAGAATTGTACTCAAAAAGTCGCAAGATTGCTTGTTGTTTCAAGGACACCGTGCGTGTGCCTGCCAAACATGAGAGGATTCGGATGTTCATCGTATTTTAATCGTACTGGAAAGTAGTGCAAAGTCAAGCTGCAGCAGATGAAGAGTGAAAGAAAGATCACTTGCACATTTTTCATTTCAACAGATGTCACGCTATATTACATATTACTATATCTGTCACACTGTCAGGTACATATACTAGAAGTCACGCAGACTTACTTTATTAATATATATATATATTAATCTAGAAACGGCGTAAAAATAGGACAATTTTTCACGCTGCAGAAATATAGGAAAATCCGTTGACTTTCATTTTCGAGCATACAAAGTCATACTTCCGACAAGACTTATGTAGTTTAAAATGGCTATATTCGTGGAGTCTAAGTCGACTCTGTTGAATGTCTGGTATGATATGAGAAGTAGAATTTAACTTACGCTTTGCAAACCAGCTCTAATCTTGGGATATAAGGTAGTTCATAAAAGCACAAGTTGCTACTGACTGGGCGCATTATATGCTAGATCACTATCTTGCCGGGTTGCCTGAACGAAGGGCTTCAAGTTCTTGTGAAGTCTATGTCCTCTTGTGATTGCGTTGATAATTATCATTCCATGCGAATAGGCAATGATATTAGACATATCCAATATTTCCAGGAGACTATGATGTCAGCTGGAATGTATCGTGTTCAATTTTTTCATCGATCGTCAAGAGATAAAAGTATCGTGGATGAAAGAGAAAGAACAAGGCTCACTGGGAGAGATTTGGAGCCACGTGCCCATTATGTGACAAATAGAGGACAACAACGCGAAAGTCGCCATGCCGGACTTGTTTGAGAACTACAGGCTGTGTGGTGGTGAAGCTGCAATCTAAGAGGCAGCCTCCTCTCTGGCCACCACGTCCATGTCGCCGTCAAAGCTCTGAACCACCTAGTCCACTCTCTTTTCTTTCTTATATCTGCTCTGATTTTGCTGTCGTATTGCTATCCTGTTATTTGCTCTGCTATCTGCTTTCATTTAGATCATTTTGCTCTCGATTGTCTCGCTTAACGCCTCATTAACACACAAACGATATTACGAACATGCCCACGCACAAGGAATTCACCGCCTGGATTACCGTTGACGGTAGGCAGCTCCCGGAATTTAAAGTGACCGCTGAGGAGAATGGGCGGAAGGTTGCCTGTTATATCCCGAGCCAGCCCGGCCAGGTGCGTCGTATATCTTCCTGTAAACTTAGCGCAGTCATTAAATATGCACCAGAGATTCTCCGTGCACTGGAAAGACAGTGGCAGCAATACGTTTACAGCTGGCTACATCCAGTGTGATGGGTTTATCGCGCCGGGGAGGTTTCTCAGTGGTCACGGAGAACAAATGCGCAGTGGTGTCAGGTCTGGACCTGAGACCGAGCGTCCCTTCGCGTTCGCAACTATTCCGAAGACAAGTGTGTATTGATGCGTCCTTCATATACGTTCAGCCTGTTGATGTTTCCCTTCAGCGAGCCGGAATGTGTCAAACTCGCCCGATCCAAAGCAAGTCGGCACCATCGTGTTGAAAATCATGCAGGCACAACGCGGGCCCCCTCGGCCAGCTGATGGGCTACGTATCGTACCCGGTGGCCTGTCAAGCGAGTGGATCCCCACCACGGGGGGCCACTGCGCGACGTTCGCCCGCGAGGAGGTCAAAGCGCCCTTGCAGTCTGACTTCACATGGTCGACGAAGCCGATAGACCCAGACGACGCACACTCGTATGTTAAGTTCATCTTCTACTACCGTTCGATGGACTGGCTTGTCGAGCACCAAATTGCGGACCCGAAGAGCGCGTCCGTGCATCTGGGGAACAAGATCCAGTTCACGGTCACGCCCCAACAATACCCTGTGCTTCCTGCGCATGGGTCTTTGCCCGGTGCTCCGATATACACTCCAATGGCTGCTGTCATGCCTGCGCCGATCGATATGAAGGCGGCGCAGGTGAACACTCTGAATCCTGAGAAGAAGGGAAAGGACCGGGCGCCGTCGGGGTCGAAGCCTAAGCGGGAGAAGAAACCACCGAAGGTTGAAGAGCCTGAGCTCGACGACAAGCCATTCATTGACCCAAGGCTGACAACCGATGTCGTAAGTCTTGGATTCTTGGACATGTCTCTCTTAATAAACTGATGAATTTTACCCTCACCAGCACGAACTCAAGAAAAGGCTGCTTCCCCACCTCGTCGACCCCAGCATCCCACCTCCTGACTACTGGTTTGAAAAATCTGACAATCAGAAACGGAAGGAGGCGCGCGCGAAGAGGCTGGCTGAGAAAGAGGCTCGAGAAGCTGAACGTTTGGAGCAAGAGAAGAAAGAGGTGCTAGAGCGCAGGAAGGCGTCCGCGAACCATCAGTCACCGCTCCCTATTCCTACCCACCTTCAGCAAGCGCAGCCGCAGCACGGCCAGGCTCCACAGATGGTCCAGTACTACATCCCCATCTCGACGAAACAGGCCACCACACCCCCGCGCGCTGCACAGAGTTCGTATTCTCCTCAGGGATTGGGCTATGGCCGCCCGCCGCTCTCTAGCCGCTCCGCCACACCCTCGCGCATCTCGTCTGCGGGCGGGGCTTCTACACGCATCGTCTCCAGCTCGTCTATCGCATCCTTTGCATCCTTGTCCACCGTTTACAGTGCGCACAGCGAGGACTACGGGTCCGACACCGAGGACCCGAGCCCCAGCCGGTTGAAGCGCACGAAGACGATGCCCGCTGCTTCCAGTGCAGGGCCGGGACCATCGTCGAGGATGGATTATGGGATGCCGAGGAGTTTCTCCACTGCGTCCAATAGCTCGATGTTCTCCGTTCCTGGTTCTTCACAGGAAAGCTGGGACTCGTGGTGTTCTGAGGACAGATTGGACGACAATTAAGGCTGTGATTAATGCGCCCGGATCCGGATTCTTCTTGAATTCTAACTCAATCTTAATTACTGATCTTACTCGTCCTTGGATTATTCCTCCCATATCTTCTTTCTCAAATTTAATAATCCCTTCCAGTTGATTAACCTCCGTCTCCGTGCTACCTACCATCCACCTACCATTTTTTCCCTCCTAGTCTTTCTGCTATCGATTATCTTGTTGATCAAGGTTTCACTCTGCTATCGCTTTGTTTTGCTCTGTCCTATCGTTTTGCTATCGCATTGCTGTTTTCTGTGTTCCTCGCCCTCGGGATACCTGTACTCTCTCTCATCTAACCTGCTGTCGTCATTGCTTTGTAACTATTCGCTAGTCAGGAAATTGAAATATAACACATGTTTATCGGAAAGTAAGAATATCTAAGACGCTATGGCGCGGAACTGGCAATGGCAGCTTGCAGCAATATAGGAACACTAACTATCGATATAAGGGGCGCGAACCACACCCCAAGGATAGACCAATCCCATAAAGTGGAACTCGATACAGCGTTGGTGTATAGAATCAAAGCACATTCGACAAGGAGGAACGATTTCACGTTTTTCATCACGTAGCCATCCGAGACTGAAGCAGAGAAAAAGGTGAGCGGGAGTCCGAGGACGATGCACAGAAGCGCCGCGAGCCAGAAGTTAAGCAGCGACGTAACTGAGATGAGTGTGGATGCGACGAAGAGGTTGAGTGCTTTGAGAACAGTGGATATCGGCGCCGAAGTGGTGGAGGACGTATGGACAGAGAGACTTTGGGGCCCGAGGAAGCGACACGAGGTTTGGAGGAGGGTTTTGGCTACAACGAGATTGCGGACATGCCTGAGGATGCTGAGCGCGATGGCGGCAGCGGAGGAGGTTTCGAACTTGAGCCACCGGTCAATGGGGACCCATCCTCTGTGGTGTACAAAGAATAGCGCCGCTCCCGCGACGTCCGTCGCGAGCATCACTAATAGCGCGTCTAGGACAGGCCTCGAGCGTCTCTCCCATCCCTCCTTGACCTCTGCGCTCGGTTGATTGCCTTTCTCGGCATTGTTCGTTTTCGAGGCGTCAGGTTCGGGCTCGACTATATTCACCTTCGTCCATCCCGCTGACGTCCACTCCCGAAGCCCGGTGAACATAAGCGCGACGCTGATCATGATGACGCTGGGGAGGTAGTGTCCGATCTTGAGGAACGTTCCCGGCGAGGAGAGGATGTAGAAGAAGAAAGAGGCGTGCAGGCGTTCGAGAAGGTTGTTCATGGTTCGGAGTGTCGATTCCACCACTCTATTCACACATTATGAACACGGGAGAATTGGAGATTTGACTCGTTGGATCTCACCTTCCCAGCGAGTAGAAGCCGTGCGGGCCTTCCGCAGGAACAGCAAATATCGTGAATGCATCGATGCGATACCTGAAGAAATATTGTTAGCAGTGCCGTACAAACTGGTACAACCACAAGCACACACTTATGATATAAGGCATGCACGCCGCTCCCTTTACCAGATGCCTGATAGTACATGTTTCGCGCGATGTTCCTCGCCCGCACAGAGAACTCTAATAACTCCGGGTTTGTCTTCATAAAGGAGGGAACCCAGGACGGTGGGTATGACCTATCATTGGTGTCCCTAGGATCGATGTGATCATACAATATAACCGGTATATTGCCTGTGTGTGTTGCTATGATGCGGAAGGAGTTGTACAAATCCTGATTTGGGAGGCGACCATTCAACCCCTCTGAACTCACGGTCAGTACCTTGAAAGTAACATTGGAGATAGAATGCGAACCATGGAAAGCACCAAGGTGAGAGAAGGAGTGACCGGGGTAGTCAATACTTAGAGCATTCCAAATCACACCGGATGATAAGCTCAAAAACCCGGTCTGGAGATCTAAAAGAAAAAACCTTCGTAAGAAACACTGATGAAGTGGCATTGAATTACTGTATAACGAACTTGAAGGTATATCGTGATGGTATGCAGATAACCAGGCATGTGTTCCTGTTAGTTGCCCATCGCCAATGACAAATATAATGTCTTTGGCCCAATGTGAATAACCTACAACCAACAGAATGCTGAGATCCTCCGTCAGAGAAAGATATCAAGGACGTACGCTTCAGGAACCCAGCAAGTGACAAGACAGTCGCAACACCACGAAGATTGTACTGCTCTTTTCCTGTTCTACTCAACCAAGAGGCACTGATGACCATAGCCTCTGTTCCCGAAGTTCGAGGAGCAGAGAATACTGCGTAAGAGTTAACTCCTGAGATGATCTGCCGAAATTGGTTGAAGCCTTCCAGTCAGATATGTTTGTAGTAGGGCGTACCTCAGAGTTCGTTGTGAAATTAAACGCCTGAGTCGCAGCATGCAATCCGAGCCTCACAAACTCGAGCTTCAAGTATTCTGCACGCCTTTCCATAACATCAATCAGTCCTGGTAATGAAACAATAGGATGACAACTCACTCTTCGCTGCTTGCATTTCTGTCTCTAAGGTCCTCTAGCTTCTCTAAATATCTGTCCGCTCGATGTACATCCGCCCAGTTGTAGTACGTGTTGACCTAGCAAGTCATAAGCGATGGTCGCTCCCGTTCTCTAGCTTATTGATGATAGTAACCTGGCTCGGTTGCAGTGCATTCTCGTCGATGTATGTTGTTCGTCCCAGACGAGGTGAAGGTAGTATGAGAAGCCATGTATAGCCCACTATAAGCAGAGTAGCTCTGAATGAAATGTTAGAGGCAGAGTGCACAAAGAAAACCAGACTCACATAAAGTAAGGCAACGTGCGGCCTATGAAAGAAAACATGGCTTTCCGACGTCGTATCCGGGCATTCTTCATATTAGAGAATTTGCCTCTAATCTTGGCTTTGATGGCAGCCAGGCCAGCCATCGTGAACGTTGCGGATAGAAATAAATGTCGAATAAATTACCAACAAACGTAGCAGCCGGCGTGCGAATAGTACTAAAAATTCGGACTTCGCGACTCGAGAATGAGCCTCGTCTCCTTCGCTCGCGTCGCTCACCAGTGGGCGTAAGCTCTTCTTTAATCTCAACTACACCATGTCCTCGCGGATAACTCCTTTCAGAGAGAAACGAAAAAGACGTGCCGCGTCGCCCTCAACAAAGGGTCTCATAGCGGGAGAAAAGCTGAACCGCAACCGCTTGCTCGTTGAGAGTGACATTAGATGGAACTGGATTGGCACGAACGTGAAACACGCGTCGGACATCACCAAATCATATCAGCTACGGGCAGCGGGACTTGTACCATCGAAATCACGTCCAATTTGCTCTAACCAGTACTCAAGAAAGCCGAGAGTTGTCGAGACACGCGAAACGAAGGGGCGAGCTGCTGGAGAGGACCCGGACGATGTGATTGTCATCTCGGACGAGGATGATGGATCTACTTGTGAGAAGAAACGCTGCAGAGACAACCCATTTTGTCTGAACTATCTAGGACAAAATAGTTGGGAGGATGAGGGTGCGTCCGAGTGCATATAATTTGAGCTGAAGTACCTCAACGCCTCACCGAAATCTCAGAATCCGCAGAAAAGGCATACTTAAAAGCGAACATCAAAGACACAGACCCTCGGATGTGTTCAAGGAGACCTACCTTGCCTGTTGGCCTAAGAGTATGTCGGTCAACTTCTCTTTCATTCCCCTCTGACTTGAGTCGTGGTTGGATTGAAGAATCTCGGTGCCACCTGTTATGCAAATGCTTTCTTACAAGTGGGATATTAATTCACTCTCATACATAATTACTCTAATAAGACGCCTAGGTTTGGTTCCAAGACCTCGCTTTTCGTTCTGGTGTCTACAAGTGCCAACCATCATCCAACAATATCATCCAATTCAAGGATTCACCAATTTTCCAATTGCAAGTTACGTTCGCAGCGTTGCAGATGGGAGATCAATCTGTCTTCAATCCTTCAAAGCTCGTTGAAAGCCTTCGCTTGCGGACATCAGAGCAACAAGATGCCCAAGAGTACGTATAATGGCATGGTGTGGTGTAGTTTTGTTGGAACGAGGCTCACTCTTGCTACAGATTCTCGAAATTATTCATGTCACATCTTGATGACGAATTCAAGAAACAGTCGCATCCAGAACTTAAATCTCTATTACCAAGCCAGGTATGCCATTTTTCTCAGTCGGTAACACATAATTTGAGTAATAGGGCGATTTAGTTCGAAGGAAAGATGATACACGCGACCGTCTGTGACAAATGCAAGACTCGATCTCAACGAGAGTCTCCATTCCTAGAATTAGAAATTAACTTACAGGTTTGAAAAGGGCATATAGACCGGCTTTGCTTATATCACTGACTATCGTCATAGAAAGATTCGTCGTTGGAAGACAGGATTGCGTCTATCCTTGCCCCAGAGAGACTGACGGATGATAATAGGCATGTATCGATGTGCGCCAATCACCTCTGATTCTAACTTAATCATTAGATATCTGTGCTCCATTTGCGACTCACTCCAGGACGCTACACGATACACCGAGATTAGCAGTCTTCCCCCGGTGCTGCACATCTCCCTTTTACGCTTTGTGTATGACTTGGCGACGTACGAGCGCAGAAAGTCTAAGCTTCCCCTCAAAATCCCACCGTATCTCAATATGAAACCTTTTCTTCAAACTTCGGACCCTAATCAAATGGAAGTATCTAATGAGGATGAGGACGTCTATGAGCTACGCGGAGTGCTGCTACACAGAGGACAAAGTGCGTACCATGGGCATTACGAAGCTCAAGTTTATAGTCAGATGTGCGTATGATCAACTCTTTGGTTTTTGTCTGACGATATAACACAATCCAAAGGACGAAGAGATGGTATCAATTTAATGACGAGGTGGTAACTCCATTGCCATCATTCACTATGCCGGAAACTGGAGATGATGGAGACGATGATGGGTAAATGCATTCGCGATACATGTCGTCTGTAGGGATGGCTCACAGTCAGTGTCTAGTAACAGCCGTCCTGCGAAACGTCAAAAACGAGCTACAAAAACCCGTAGGGTTGAGGACAGCGAAGATGACGACGTCCATCAGTGAGTCCCAATCGCAAACTAGATGCGAAAGTAATTTCACCAATTGTATCTTGCAGAAAAAGTTCGCCGATAAAACCGATCCCTATGAGGTAGGTTTTATACAAGATTCTTCTTTATTACTCGCTCATAAGTCCTGTAAGGTACCTATCATCCAAGGATGCTTATATGTTGATTTATGCTCGCAAAAAAACGAATAATTCAATAGAGGAAAGCATGCTAGTTCCTCCCGTAGAAGCACTCAGCATTGTGCGATCGATGAACGAAAAGCACGATTTAGCTTGTGAGGAATATAGTTTACGGTACGTGTGGATAACACTTCAAATCTCTATGACTAAGAAAGTCACATACACAGGCGGCAAACTCTGAAGGAGGAGTTTGCGAAGAAACGTGCCATTGTAATGGATATTTATCAATCGTGGAACATCAGTTCTCCTTCTGAAGTGCGTCCTCCTAATAACGACTACCAATCGTTTCTTGATTATTCACCGTCCCTTGTGCTGTCATAGCCTTCTTCAGTTGTTAGTCGAAGTGCACTAGAGGGGTGGGTTTCTCGCTGGCTCTCGAGCCCGGATGCACCAGCAGTAGAGGTGAAGGTTGGTGCAGCCGGGGACTGCCGGACGACCTCGACTGCACAGGAGCCAAACATTCGGACGGACTCGATTGTGCAAAAGCTGGAGGAGGACAAATCGGAGTTAGCGGACGAGGAGTTTCCCGAACATCTCTTCAGCTCAAAGCGTTCATCGACATCAACTGCAGGTGCAGGTACCGCGGCAACTTCGGGTATCATTGATAATTCAGTGCTTCTCTGTCCCCATGGCCGACTGAACCCACTTTCTGACAAGGAGATGAAGCTGATATCAATTGTGCGCGTTTTCCCTTCTTGTAGCTGTCAAAAAGAGTTTGGACTGACCATGCTGGGTTTGCTTGAATCAATAGAGTGCGAAGGAGAAAATAGAACAGAATGGCTTTACGTTTAAGCCTCATATTACCGTGGACGACATCTGTACCGATTGCGTGAAGGCAGAATTCCTCGGTGAGTTAAAGGCCCAGACTTCAGTACCCGGTTTCCTCATTTGGCCACAGAGAAGCATTATCAGATGTTGCATCCCCAGCTCGTGGCCGAGTTCAACGAGATATGCAATGTCGACACCGAGTTCGAAGGATGCTGGATTTCCAAGCCATGGTTGAAAGGTGGGTAATCCGCCGTGTGTTCTTCCGAAGTGGTTTAGATTCACTGCGTGCTGATGTTAATTCAATGGTTTCGAAGATTGGCAACTTAATAGACCAAAGATGCACAAAGCTTCCTGCGAGGATCCGCCTCCGGATGGGCCTGATTTCTACCAAAACGTTAAGTGCGAACACGGCTTCTTAACGCTCAATCTGAGTGGTCGACGAAGAATCTCGTATGAGGTACGGGAGCTTTTGCGATCAGTTGATGTATTTATTCCAACGATTTGGTAGGCAACACGGTTACTACAACGTTCGTTTCCGGCCTGGGACCCACCACCATGGGATGCGGAACTCTGTTCAGCCTGTGAAGCCATGGTTCACATATCCAAAGAGAGCAAACTCGAGCAACGGAAGAAAGCAGAGACTGAGAAGGTTAGTGACTTCATAACTTGTTTCCTCTGCCTCTTAACTTTTTGGTGTTATAGGCTTTGTTACCCCGCTTGCAAGAAGCTAATGTCTTTGGTCGATATGCAATGATCAAAGACACACCCTGTGCTATTATTCCATCAGAGTTCGTTCGTGAATGGCGATCGTGGATCCAAAGACCGGGAGACGCGCAGCGCCCGACTAGTGTCGACAACTCACACCTTATGTGCGAACATGGTGACCTAAACATTAACCTGACGGATGGTGATGACTTCAACGAAGACTTAGCCGTTGTGTCGGTTGAGGAATGGGAAACAATATCCTCCTTGTAGGCATGCACTAGTCCCCAGACCCTGACCTCTACTAAATTACTATTTCAAGGTATACCACTGGGCCGCTAGTTACAGTTAACACTGTAACAGACTGCTCCAATGGTACTGGAAAGGAGGTCATAATGACTGATAAGCCATGTTGTCATGATTGTCGAAGTAAAGAGTAAGAGTCATATGAGACTTCACATGTTTTCTTGCTAAAGCTGTATATAGGAAACTGAATTTCACGTCGACGTCCTTAACAGTAATCTTCTTGAAGAACAACGAGGAGATTCCCCGCGCCCTTCCCTCAACATCTTCACAATCAAGCTGCAACAAGAGCTCATCTCAACCGAACGGGAACGGCGAGGTGCAAACACGCGGGGATATGGTGTTGCCGTATTTCGGGCGAGTAAACGGCACACGGCAGTCAAGAAGACTGAAAGACAGCAAGCTCTCTCAGAGACGCATTATCAGCGTTCTCAAGACTACCACCGTGAAGGACATGAAGGTCAACGTACGTGGGATTGCGAAGCAGACGAAATATCTAATCTCACGACGCAATGTCTTATCTACAGCTCCAGAAGGTATCCAATATTCCTACAGTCTCACAACGGCTATTTTACCGCGGTAAGGAACTTGAGGACAGCTCGGAGACAGTAGAGAAGCTGCAGATTATGGAACGCGATATCCTTTACTTAAAGGAAGTCGAGGAAGACGCCATCGTTCTAGACTCAGATGGTGACGAGATTTCAAAACCTGCGAGGAAGCGTGACGAGGGAAATGCTTTCAGGGGCACGCTTCTGAGTGGTTCATTTCCAATTCGATCGTCAACTACCCCCGAAGACGGTGAAAGTCAGAGGAACAGTGATTCGACTCCTGCAGTGAAGACCTGTTTGACCTGCACCTACGATAACGAGCTCGACAGCGCGGAGTGTTTAATGTGCGCTCACCCTCTGTCTCTAGATTAATGACCGAAACACGTCTTTAGACATACAATATTCATCCGTGGCATTTGAGATTGAATCTAATGTTATTGAACAAATCATTGATATCACAGCAGCCGTTAAGTAGAAATGTAGGATTGTTGTAATCATATAAGCTTCTTGAACACCATCAACGAAAAAGACATGAGGGAAAATGCACCTATACAATTGTGTACAAGACTTTTGGGAACACGAAACCAGTGAGAAAGGAAGAAAAACATGAATAATAACATAATTGGGAGGGACCAGACGATGGGCAGATTGCAAGTGATGATAATAAAACACATTGTTCAGCAGCTAAGTTCGCACGGAGATCAGATCAGAATCGGAGAACCCAAGAATGAGAGTCGCTTTCTATTCCAGAACAAAAAAAAGCGGGGTCGGAGACCAGAGAAACGGAGAAAAACAGATAGAGTGAAGTGGTCAGAAATTCGCGGTCATGCTTGAGATGGGTGTGGAGAATTGCGACATGGAATTCGGAGGATATTGCGAGCTCATTGTGCCCGTTGAATGCGGTCGGACACCATCGAAAGACGCACTCGACCCAGGCTGCATCGGTACGGGTGGACAAGGCACGGTCTGTTGTTGAAGAAGCGACTTCGCCGTCATCATGACATCCACTTCACTCGATAACGGGCCCGTGAGTTCCACGGCCTGTGCTACCGCAGACTGCGTAGCGACTGACACTTCGTTGACCGTGACTGTGGTAGGCGAGACTTCAGGGGGTGGGATCATCCCCCTAGCCATGTGCGCCGCAGTGCTCATCGCGGTGAGCTCGGCGACGACGTGGCGCGCAGCCTGCATGACGACTTGAGATCCGGCTGCTGCGAGCGCGTGCGAAGACGGAGAGACAGACTGAGGAGGTACGTTCGCCTCTTGATCTAGAGCCTGGGCAGTGACCGTTAAAACATGCTGCTGCTTGGCGAGAGCCTGAAGCTCTGAATCGGGAGATACATGGTGCGTGGCACCGACAACTACGGCCTGCGCTTCCTGCGCTACTCGCTGGGCGGCAGTCTCAAAGACTTGGACCATCTGCACTTCCTGAGCAGTAGCTACCGCAGGGGGCATCATGGGTCTATGCGTACCTTGTCAGTGAAAAAAAAGACATTAGAAAAGTATGCGACAAACCTCGTAAGGACTCCCGCGACACCGGGAACGACAGAATCACTGTGTACCCGCCGCGGATTATACATGTCATTTCCAAGAGAGGGTCGGGCAGTATTGAATGATAGGTCATTGCCAGAAGGTACAGCAGAAACATTGACGTGGAACGTGGTCGTAAGCGTTTCTTCACCCTGGTCCTGTTCAAACTATTGTAAACGATCAATCAGCTACAGCTTTCACATGATACATGAATGAATGGCACGAACAGTAACATGGGCCTCGACCGTGACATCGCAGCTTTGAGCGTCAGGAGACGGGACCCCTGAAAGTGTCGCACCGTCCCAGGCTAACCATGATGGGAGGTTCGGTGAGCTGTACGAGACCTTCAGATTGGGCCTCGAAGCTTGAGGATCCCATATGCGCGGTGTCCACGACCAACGGAGTCCAATATAAGCGACAGTGGGAGGCGACCCAGCCAGCTTTCGATGGAAGGGTCGGTAATCCCAAGCACCGTCCTGTCTCTTCTTCGCGTCAATGTTCCAAATGTGATTCCCCTTTGACTTAGCCTTCTTCCCGTCTTCGTTGAACCGTGAGATGTACGGTTGTGTCCATAGGTAGTTACGAACTTTCTTCATCGCGAGCTTTTCCTCGGGATATCCCTGCCGAGCAAGCTAAATAAGGTTTCCTGATCAGTACAAAAAATCAAAATTCAAATAGCACTACAATACATTACCTCTTCCAGAAATCCGTTTGTAAAGGCTTGGATACGGAATTTAAAAGGTCGGAAATCTGGAGACTCATCTAAGCGCTGCATTTTCTTTGCCATGAGCGTCTGATGGATGAGTTCCCCCTTTGAGTCCTTCGCATCAACTGGATAAATAAATTAGCCTTTCTCCCGCCCTTGACAGTAGTCATGGAAGGAAAACAGACGTACGGTTCGAACAGATCTTATTGAGGAACTCGAAGAATATTCTGTCCACGTCCTCTCGAAATTCTTGCGGAATCTCGTTACCAGGATGTGCACCGCCTTCCCCATTTCCGTTCTGACGCGCCCGGGTAGGCGGCCGCTCCCGTTCCCTGCTGCTTTCGCGACTGTTTCCCGCGTAGTCACCGGCGGGAGGGGGCGATGATTTCAACATCCCTTGTCCGCGGGCATTCGACTTCGAATCTGTCATATAGTCCGACTCATCGTCTTCTTGCGATGATGAGCTCGGAGAGCGTTGACGCTGCGCCGTCGGCATTGACACCCGTGAATGAGCACGAGCACGACCCACTGAGCCTTGACTGGGGACAAACTCTGGCGGGTGGCTGACAACAGATTGATCGATGTTCGCGCCATATACGAGTGGGTTGTGCAGAGGAGTCGTGAGTGAGTTTGAGCGTGAGGCCCGATTCATAGCCTCTATCACTGCAGACGAAGACATGTTCGACCCAGACGCGGAAGGCATCGTCACGTATGCTGGTGTCCCGAACGGCATGCCTGACTGGCCTGGAGCATGACCTGACAGATCTTGGGGGTGTACGGTACCCATTCCACCCACTACATTCGGATTCATTGAGGGAACGTCGGGCCATGGTGGTTGCATCGCTTGCGACGGACTCGGCATTGCGCTTCCCATCCCACCATTCGCGACCATATCTGCCTGTACAGCAGCCGCTATGTCCAGCGGTAAAGGTGCGTAACCAGACCCTGCTTGTACTAGGCTTGCGTGAGTAATGGACGTCGGCGCGGGACCGGCAGCCCACCCAGAATGTGACTGCGCCGCCGCACGTGAGGATGAGCTCGGGCTCCCTGAGCGGGAGGGAGGTGCCGAGGGCGACGAATGCGAGAGAACGCCTACATTGACGAGTGGTAGACTTCCCATTGGGGGGGCACCCATCGATAAAGTATTAGTTGCAGGCACAATCATAGACGCGTTACTAGTCAGAGGAGCTGTTGGCGAAGGGATATGTGCCGGAGGCAGCATTTGACCAGGCAACATGGAGGGCAAAGGAAGGCTACCAACAGGATGCAGGGGAGGCGAAGCTGGTTGCGTAAGCGGGGGAAGGCCCGTACCGTCTTTAGACTCCAGCCTGATCGCCTTATTGATGCGATTGCCCGCCATAGACGATGCACACCGCTTTCGCGAACTGTCAGAATCAGGGCTATGTTGTAGAGAAGACGTTGAGGCGAGTAAGTCGATACTTGAGGAAGTGCCCGTCAGTTCGAAAGACGAAGGGGGGGCTGAGGGAATGGGAGCAAGGGCAACTGACGAGAAGTCAGGTATAAGGCCTGGATGTTGTGCATGTTCGATCCCAGACAACGAGGCAGAGGGTGTGTGTCTAGAGCCACTTGCTTGAGGTGCATTGCCATTGGTTCCTAATGATACCTGCCCGTTGATGATTTCCCCTTTTGGCGACGAAGAAATCCCAGTCACCGCAAGTAACTGAGATACAAGGGCTATTTGCCTCTTCATGTCATCGATTTTTGCATGAGCTTCCGCACCTTGCCCCAGGGAGCAAGCTGCGCGAGCTGAGGATGCAGTTTTTATAATACTACAAAATCAACATCAGATAACCCGCAACATGATGAATCAATAATCTAATGATTGATCGCAAGACCCAAGAAAGCAGAGGCATCTCGAGAGGCAGTAATATGCTTACCGAGTTAGAAATTCGTCTACAACCATCATATGTGGTGCATTGACAGGATCTGGAGAGGGGACGTTGTTGAGAAAGTCGGGTGAGAGGGAAGGGAAGCCCATAGAAGATTCATTTGACTGCAGAGGGGGCGAGGTTCGTGTGACACCGTTGCTTTGGAGGGCATTTGGGGAGATAAGCGACCCAGATCGACTTCGCGCTAGAAGCGAAGCACTCGTATCGTCCAATGCGGAGGCTAGCGATGACGTTGAGATGTTTGCGTAGGGGCCCGGTGCAGGTGAAGCAGCGTTTGAAGATGCCGTTTGTTGGCTCGCAGGAGAATCCTCTCGAACGGGCAAAATCCCCTGCATGTCCTCCGATAAACCCATCGACGCAAGCGACTGCTGCTGATGTTGCTGAGCCACGGGATAGTCGGAAAGGAAAACATTTGAGGCTCCCGCCGCGGACATGCCTTTGAGCACGTCAATCTGCATCTGCATCTGCGTCACGGGTAGGCCAGTCGTTTCAGTAACAGGTTCCGCGCTGGGCGAAGGGTCGAATGCACTCACGACGTTTCCTAGACCCTGACCCGGGACCGTTGAGGTCGCAGCGGACATGATCCCTTCGAAGGGCGAGAGGTCAGACCCAATGTCCTCTGACTTGGGATTGAACGTAGACAAGGGATCGTTGGAGAGCTGAAGCAGGTCAGACTCATGTTGCGCTGGCGAAGGCGACATGTTCTTGGATGCGAGAGGGCCGTGCCGGGTACGCTGCCGTATATAAGCAAGGAGGGCGGTGGTCCGCGCCAGTGAATATTTCGGGTTATTTTGTGGTGGTTAATCGGTGGTCGACAAAGACGGGGTGTTCCCGTTCACGAGATGCGGTCAAGACCACTCCGGAGCAAGTGCACGTCCTGCAGTCTACGACCACTGAGCTTCTGGCGTGTCTAAAGCGAGAAGCAACCTCTTTGTCTGCTGAAAGTATACGGGCCACAAGACAAAGAGCTGATAGGGACAATGGTGCCTATTTGAGAGTACCGGGCGTACCGCGTCGACAACCCAGTATGCTAAGGTTCAACCGAGCACCCCTCGACACCGTCCAGACCCAGAGTTTATATGAAGCTTCTGCGTGCACGAGGAGTGAAGCCTGCGGACGAGAGCCGGACGAGCGCACGCGTCTTGGAAGCAAAATGCTGCGTAAATGGGCGATAAATACTATTTAAAGTTTCGAGATCGCCGCTGATTGAATGCGGAGGGCCCTTCGGTCGATGATAAGAGCCAGCGCGACAACGAGAAGAACAAAAGCAAAGGAGCTTTGTACGGCGAAGGCGGTGAGCTTGACGTCGTGGACGGCGACGAAGAGGGATATGAGATGAGATGGTAGCCTGTAGTCTTGCTGAGTGGCACGGGCTAAGCAGAGGCTCGTTCTGGCCTTAAGGCGGTGGCAAGGCATGCTCTTTATTACGTAACTTACCGAGATATTCCCACTTTTCCTTTTTGAATATTATCACCGAATTCTATCATTTTTTGTACATCTTTCGCAAATCGCCGAGCGCCTCCGCAATGTCGGTGTCAGCCGGCTCGGCCCGTTAACCGTGGTTGATCTTGCCACTTTTGGACGAATGAGGTCATTTAGAGCGCCCAGCGGCCGCAGCCGGTTTACCGCCGGAAACTCGATCGGAAGACATAACGTAAACATGCAAAAAGGCAAACAAAAAAGAATTTAATTTAATTTTTGGATGGATTGCACCATCCGAGGCAGAGCAGTCGTGCTGCGGTGCGTATTGCACGCCCTTCGTTATCTGGAGACGTCGATAGTGACTTGCTTCAAACTTGCTTTATTCAACTGCCCGTTCATTGTTATTCTTCAATGCACACGACGCTTGCGACAATTTGTAATGTGGCTAAAGACACCGCGTGAACGTATCTCGGGTCGATTGTGCTCAGTAGGCATACGTCCAGGCATAACCAGTCACAAGCAGTCAATTGATACCGTGATGATGTCGCATTTCCCTGTGCTTTTTCGGTAGAAAAATATCTGCGAAAGTGACTGAGAAAAGATTCTAGAAAGTCGACCGCGGTGCTGATTGAGTGCAACTTGAATTTAAGGCATTACAACTGAACCGGCATTTGCCTTGCTTTCACGCAGATAACGGTTAGCGTTCTGTTGCAGTACTAGCGCGTACGGAATAGACATATGTATAGTACCGCAGCTGAATATGGTTTAAAGCCTTACACGATGCTGCTAAGCATGTCAGCATGTCGCCAACTCACGATCGTGGCAAATGGTCTTTCTGACTTCTGAAAACATATGATCACACGGTCGACGATTGTCCTGGTTTGGCTATCCTTTCGTTTCGACCACCATCTTCATAGCATTCAGGAGGCGCTGCGCAATCTTCATGGCGCACCGGATCTTTTATACTGCTCAGCCTCGCGGAATCGAGAAGTCCGCACTATATATGAATGTAGTCCTATTTAACAATAACCTTCAGAGTCGACATGCGCTTCTTATCTCAAGGATGAAATGGGACAAGATACGCTACGTGCTCGACTTATTCTCGGAATTGCGACATTTATATTCAATGATCCTTTTTCCATTCAGTTCGAACTAAAGTTTAGCGCTGGCTTAGT
This sequence comes from Trichaptum abietinum, assembly GCA_910574555.1. Taxonomy (NCBI): domain Eukaryota; kingdom Fungi; phylum Basidiomycota; class Agaricomycetes; order Hymenochaetales; family Trichaptaceae; genus Trichaptum; species Trichaptum abietinum. Next base: position 3,713,332 of record CAJTBE010000001.1, read on the forward strand.
TTCTCGAAAGCTTTATCAGTCGACGACCTTCAAGCTTCAGAATTCTAGCGGCTATCCGCTGTTGAAGATTGCGGGTCCGTCTCTCGCACTCGGCGCTTACCGCAATGACCGTGACATATAGGTACCCATAGGCACCGAACGAGCTATCATATTGAGCAAGATACCAGGCGAGATTAGGCAACACAAAGCTCTTTCCCCCGACCTGCCGAGTGTGATAGAATACGAGGACCCACAACCACACATGTCACCTGCCGATGCTGGAGTGTTCGTGATAACATACTTTGGCTCTCGTGCCGCCGGGTTGCGCCTCTTTCGGAAGCGCAGCCATCATCTGGACATCATCAGCGCTTTTCGGGATAGCGGGTGTGGAGTGCCGACAGCCGAGGGACTGGCCAGCGAGTATTCCAAGTCTGTGGTACCTTTTTCTTGTGCTCATGACTCATGACATCCATATTTGTCCTGGATATCTTGCTTTTACGGAGTTCGGAAGCTGCTGAAAGTGCCTACTGTACGTCAACCGAGAACTCGTGAACAAGCTTATCTTGGTTTTAGAGATCGATGCTTATGTTCTGCGTCAGTTCTTCTTTCTTTCTGAATCATCTACTAAAAAACACATTTTTAAACGCGTTCCAACCTTACAGAGCCGGACTCTAGAAGATCTACTGTGAAGCTCTTGGCAGCCATCATACATGATCTACGCCTCTAAGCGAGGTTGGACTTCAGAACATCCCTTCTTAGACTTTAGAAATTGATATACCGTCGTTTGGCACTCAAGCTACGAGCTCTTGTCTTGTCTTTGTTTTCCTTTCTCCGAGATGGAAAATGATCGCAGGTCCCCATCGGCCCATCTCCCGGCTTTCCGCTGATGCATGACCGTTCGAGATGGCACGCGACCCGGGTATTGCAGGGCCGACTCGCAAATGCAGCTGTTTTGTCGGTTTTTATTGGAATTGTATGAGGTTTTTCTTTAGCCCAGAAACTACAGTTGTATACTGAAGTTACGTGACTTTCGTCCAGGCATCCCGCACTGTGAACTTTCAAACGGCCTTACCGGAGCTTCGTGTGAACACAACGAAGGCACTGAACCACATACAGTGTCTGGCACAGTACACCCGTGTTCACAACCAAAGAACTCTCGGACACGGAAGACACGGGAAGATGCCTTCTCCCGCTGGCTTACCTGTGCTAAATGAAGATGCTTCGTTTCTCCATCATGATTTCTTAGCGCATGAGCTGCTCTCAGGCACGCGGAGAACAATAACGCCACAAAGCTAACGACACAAATGTGCACTATTCCCAGTACGCATATGCATGTTTCCTCCATTCTCTTCTACTCACATCTTAGAGCTTCGAATCAGGGCCCATGGATCAACTTCTCTGACATGGAAGTCTGGCTCGTGCGCACGAGCAAGCGCGGACTCGGATTCGGAGGACATAGGATCACAGAACCAGTCTAGAAGCACAGTGGACCCGGTTCCGTCGTCAACACCAAAACATATCTCTGAAACACAAAGGCAGCGGCAAGATCTGGTCATATATGGTTCATAAAACATGCTGATCAGCACAGCCACCATTAGCGCTAAAGCGCTGCAACTTCAAGTTCGCTGCAATGTACAGAGCTGTGAAACTGTGAGCAGTTTTCCGCGGACTTTTTTATACGCGCTGGCTGACTCACACCCACCTAAATCATGACTTGTTTCGCACAGATCCCATGATACATCAGGCAAGCCTGAGTGCGCAGCACCCACAATAACTTCTTGCACGCATGTACATTCATGCCAGAGGCTTATCACTGCCTTCCCCGGAAAGTTTTGCCTTTCAGCCTTCCAGGTTGCATCAAGCGTTGCCGTAAGTCCTGTTGGTATTGGCATGCACTACACCTTTGTGTGAACAAGACTAATTGATGGCGCATGTGAACAGGACGTCGATACTCAATATACCTGGCACATCCACCGAGGCAAAAATGTATTCGTCCTTCCCGTGAATGTACAACCGTGATGGATCCTTCAGGTCCTATCGCCCAGCAATCAACCTCCCGAGCCGAGCATTTCTACGTCCCTGACCGGAATACAGAGTCACAAGAAAGTCAATAAGGACGCTATAAATATGTTTGTGAGTTATCCACGATCGGTTAATCAGTGATCGGTAGCATCAATCGCACATTCATCCTCCCTGCACGATTCGCTACACATGCTACAATATATTCTGCTAACCGGGCCATCTGCAGGAGATCAGCGTCGGTGCATTCGGTGGCAGCATCCGATTGGATGCTTACAGTTTCTTCGTAGCCTATTACTCGCAACAAAAAAAGCTGATGATATTCTAATATTCCATAATAGTGCAACTATTGTCTCGCCATACGCTTTCACGAAAGTACGCTCAAAGGCCTTCAAGACTATCCCCGGATGACTTTCTGCCCTGAGCATTTTCTCCTTATCCGCGTTTTCAGATAATTCATTTAGGTTGCATCGTTTCAGGCTCTCCCTTTTCCTCGGAACTCTAAAACAGCCAACTATTTTCTATCTGTTGTTAAAATTAAATTCCCTCCCTCATCAACAGCACTTTTGGTCCGATCTCTGGATATCTTTTGTCGACTCCTGGCGCCAATCTTCACAACTCGAGTCAACCCTGGTGGCGCTTCTCGAACAACATCATGGTTCTTCTACTGCTTACGCATGCACTGCACCCACGGACAAAACGTCCATATATCGGTATGTGCTATCTCCGGAATGATTTATCTTCTTGGAGAGCTAAATAAGCTTTACGATGCCCTAGTAGGCCCAGCCTGAGCGTGTACTCCAAACATGCCTAGAAGGCGTGTATGTATTCAAGTTCCTCGGGCCTCACGGTCATCAACTTGAAGGAGTGATCGATGCCTTTCTTGGTTCCTCGCTTCAGGCTTCTCTTCTTATGACTACGCCATATATCCCTCCTTGGCTTCAGTTCCTCGCAGATAGTCCATTGCTCGCTTATATCCTATCCAGCTCGAGTGCCACCTATCAACAAGATACTCTTCATTGCATCTGGCGCACCGATAATCCTTCTTGCATCCGATAACTTAAATCGTCCATATCAAAAATCCCGAGTCAGAGGACGGATCACGATACGTAACACATTCCGCTGCCAAGCTGACGTGCTTGAGCACACATATCCCGAAATCAACAAGATCGCGCATCCTCGGGTCTGCATCGCATTTCACACGCAAGTAGAGGTCGATGGTCCTCGGTTTCATCTATTTTTTGATCTTCTCTGCTAAGGCCACTCTATGAAAGCGATTCGAGTTGTCTCACCCGATGCATCAACTTCGACGGAGCGCCGAGTGTTTATTAACGTTCGTGGGCGTCGTTCCCGTACTTTATCTTCTCCTCGTAGGGAGTCATCCCATCCTGTGCTGACCCGATTCATATTCCCATGCTCTCCGCGAGATTCTTGTCTTCTGCGTGTGATGCACACCTTCGTCAACCGCATTTTTCTGTCGATCTATGTATGGGTCTATAACCTGACGGGAAAATGCGTCTGGACGAACTCGGATTTGGATCACTACGGATGTCCTGATGCCCCGCCGCATCTGCTTCGTGCTTTTCTCGGCTGTGCACTAACACGAGTTTTCTCTGTTTCCTGTGTGGGGTATTAACGACGATTCACTATCATGGCAATATTTTTTTCGCCTGGCATGCGGGGTATCGTACATGTATACTCAGAACTCCAGCCAATACTAGGACGCGGACTCAGTTGTTCCCCGGCTTGTTCCTCTTGTTCCGATTGCTCTATCTCCGCCCATCGATAGACCCGCTCTCTGTTCGCCAGCACCAGCAGAACGCAGACATAGTTTGATATATATCCACCAATCAAACGTGTATCCTAGCTGTTCATATATCACCCAAGCCCCGCACGCCCTGTACAGAAGCAACAGCAGCGAAGTCCGGCGAGCTTCGAAGCCGTTAATACCGGTCTCTCCTTATCGTCACGGTGTCCCAGCCTGCAAAGCAGATTCTCAAGTAGCCAGGTAGGTGCGGGTCGGAAGCGCGGAACGTATAACCACATTGGTGTAAAGGAGTTACGGAAGACAAGAGCCTGATACCAGTTCATGTATAGCTATGTGCATCAAGGCCATGGCCATGTAGCTTCGGCGTTTGAAAGGTCGAAATCCAGGAATCAAGCTCCTACATAGTAGCTATAACGTTCGGTACCGCAGTTTTGACAGAAAACACGAACAAAACATCTTTGACTCTGTCTGCCTCGATGCAAACATGCATTTGTGCCGACTGAACTATAAACAGATAAAATCAGCAGTGCAATATTAATGCTATGAAACATGGATTCAGATATACACGTACACCCACAAACTAGATAGAAAGATAAGATTTAGAGTGAGTGACTCGAGATACTATTCCAAAGTAGTCCCGATTACATCCTCCTGCCTGAGTGACACAGCAAAGAGGCCGTCAACTTATGCAGGTCAGTAGAAATGTACATTAATGCAGTATTTAGAGTATTGGAGGGCCCTACCTAGCCTGCTTCCCTCAGACTGATTGCTGGTTCAAAATCAAGGGGCTAGGCCTTCCCCTAGACTTAATTCTATCGCACGGAACCGGGTCAACCAATGGAGTCTTCGGACTTCGCAGCGCAGGACACTGCAGGTCCCGGGAGGGCAGGACGACGCCATCAAATTCATTGGCGACCATGAAACGCCATCAATCGACAATGAAGCCACCTATCTTGAGAATAAGCAGAAAAAGCAGGTAAGCAGACATAAAGGTGGCATAAGATGCATCATGCATCATTGTTGTGTCTCCGGAAATCTCACCCATCTCCAGAGTCTGCGTATCATGCGTTGCTGTCCAAGAATAGTGATCAAAAACGTAATAAAGCTCGTTTTATCGGGCACACTCACCATCACTGCCATAGGCACGGTCGTTAGTTAGCTTGACAAGATCTAGTACGGATATAGTCGATATGCCTCGGTTCGGTGAGGCCTGCTTGTAGCACCTTGAACAGATCGCACGTAAGCTATCTGTGGACCGACAGCACTTTTATTTGGCGAGCATGGTACGGAAATGTAAGCCACCTCGAATGCCTCCTGCGGATGTCAGGATTCAGTGAGCACGAGTTGATCTCGGAGGATGTGCACTTGGTCCCATGAGCGGGCTGACTATATTTGCGCAATTGTCAGTGAATCTTGGTCGATAACTAAACCGTCTAGAATAGTCCGATATCACGTTATGCCAGATGAAAACGTAAAACAGCCATCGCTAGTAAGTCAGGTGAGAATGACGAATATATGGATCTTGAGAGAAATTTCGGATGCTCAATACTTCACAGTATTAGATTGTAGCCGAAGAATTGAGGCGATTCCTCCTGATGAGTCTGTCTTGTATCTATCAGTTGATCTCCGTTCACTGTGGCAGCATATCAAGTTCTGTCGTTATCCATCTAGGATGCAGTAATGCAGAGTATTGCCAAGACTTGCCATTCTCCATCGGGGTATAATACCATTTTCCCTCATAGCATGAGTCCGATCAATCGTAATTTGCGGATCCTGGGCTGGTGAGTCTAGTGTATTGGGAAGGTAGCCATTTACTGTGTATAAGGCCGAAAAAACCGGTAACAACATCGGCAATGTTAAAGAAGGTCGTCCGGAGCGGATCCTGCCTATAGTTCCTAAAGAAAGCAATGAGAGCGCTTCAGCTCGAAATGCAAAGAATACCACCTACGGCCGAGCAAGTTTGAGTCCATAGTATAGTAGGCCCGGGCAACCATTTGAGCGCCTAAATCTTATGCACATGAACCAAAGAAAACCTGGGCAAGAGACAAACTTCGTCGGCCGACTTGAGCCAGCTACACGTAAGCTGTCGATTTGATCCCAATTAAAGATGTGCTGATCAGAAGGAGAAGAAAATGCACGAACTTTCGTGAGAGAGGGAAACTTTCCGAGATGCTGAGAACCCGAGTAGCTTGCACCTGCAGTCACGACGTGGAGAGAAAGTGCGCGTCGTTCCCTGTTAAGGTAGCACTTTACTCATGGGGAGGGGAACAGGATTGGTCGGTGAACTGATAGCGCTAAGCCTGTATACAATCCATCAACACACAGTTGACCAGTGTAAGGGACTTCGAAATTGAACCAGATCCTCGTGACACCAGCCTCATGACTTGAGTTAAATTGAAGACAGCCAGTACAGGTGCGCCGCAACCTCCCAAACACAAAGTTTCGCCGCTCCTCCGGTCCACGATTTTGACGCTTCGTACAGTCAGCTCCGGAATGCTTTAGCTGACTTTTCACTAAAGCGAATATCAAATGGGCACATGCCATCCCTTCCGTTCGGAAATCAAGAAGGCGTATCAGTCCTCTTCGGAGAAGAATTAGGCTATTTAGACTTGTGATCGCGCGGCTTTATGTAAAGTAGGCTTTCCATACGGGTCTTAAAGCTTCATAGGCATCCAGCTGATTGTAATGACGATGTCGATATGACGGGAAACTGATGGTCCATTGTGTTGTTCACCTGACCGCCGACGAACGGAGAGACGCGAGGACCATTGTTGCAGTGGTCGCAGATTGATCAAAGTGCTGTAATGTCGCTGAGAAAACTTCGCAAGGAAGGTCCGAAAGGGACACATGCATACACAGATGTAAGCTAGTTAAGGGGCTGATTAACTAATGCACCAATCTCCTAGAAGGAATTGGCTTACCGTAGATTCAAGTTACGGAGGCCAAAGTTTCATTGTTCTTCTTTGGATCACGAGTTGCCATCGAGCGCTTCAAAAATCCAAACACAAAAACCTTCTGCAACAGAGTCACATCCGAAGAACACTGATTGATCGATAAATACTGTCAAAAGACCCATAAGGTATCACTAAGTCAGCTTTCACAATCCAAGGATAGCAATTAGAAGATGTACCGGGATGAGATGACGCATGTTTCGAATGCTGATTTCAAGACTTCTTTTGTCTTCGCACTGATGAGGTGAGCTCCTATCGCGTGCCATTCAAGTTATCACAGGAAAGCGACTGAGGGTGCAACGGATTCTTCCGTTGATCATGTCCATCAACTGTGAAACGTTGTTCCAAAGAAAGAAATAGAGAGGCTTGCAAGTAGTAGTCACCTGCTCGTCTGGCCGATACTTTTGTACCTCCTCCGAAAGGCGTTTGAACAGAGATCATTAAGCTTTAAGCGCTAGAATGAAGGAAAGACTCTAGATTGGGCGACTGCAGCTCAGTGCCAATGGGATGTCAGCTGGTAAGATAGGGGTGAAGGTTTTGAACGAGAATCGATGTGCTATGACGCAAGATCCAGGCACTCACCACAATTATGCATATTGGTAAAGTTTGGCGGACTAGACTCTGTCTCCGCCGATCATTGCGTTCAAGGCGTTTGTCCAGTAGGGTAGCTCCCGACGCTTCAGTATGCACGCAAATAGCCGATGGATTCAAGTATCGTGTATACAGTATCAAGGAAGCCAGTTCGCAGGGGACCTTTTGCACCCGAGTAGCCAATCCAGTCAACCAAAGCTCGCATGCAGCGGGTGACTCTGAAGTGTAGTCCGTTCATAGAACTCACCCAGGATACCGTCTTCCCCCTCCTTCCGTTTTACGTCCCGCGAAGATAAGAAGTTTGGAGCACAAACTTTCAGAAGCAAGTGTGACGTTCTTCTCTTAAACTCTTGCGCATGACCCACGAGTACACGTGCAAATTGATGCAGAGTTTTGTATTGCGATAAAAGAAGGCCTGAAGTTCAATTTCATAAAATTTCCGTCGAGAGCAATCGGAATTGGGTGGAGTAGAATGAGTAGAATGGCTTCTCACCGGTAAACTTGTCCATCTGGCAGTCACTGGACATATCTAGGTGAACATTTTATCTAGAGTTTTCTTGCTTGTCTTCACATGGCCTTCAGGATTGGATAGCCTATATAAGACCAAGAACCATGATAAATATTAATCTTACAATGGGCAAATCCCTTAGGCACGGAATGCCGCTGAGTGTGCAATGACATTAGTAAACTACAACAAGAGCTATTTTTGCGAATGGAAGCTTGCTCACTTGGATGCCGCGGCGCTGAACCATCTGGGCTGGACTGAGATGCTCAAAACATGTCTGAGTTCTGGGCATACAAGGTTGAATTGACCTGATTGGAGGATTAGAGCCCTCTATATTCGTAGAGTAGGTTCAAGTCATCATGAAAAAGTCAAAAGTCCCATTTGTCTTATTCAAAAGTTTGCATCAGATCATTGGCTGCAAAGCCGAGATATACGGCACAGTAAGTTAGGGTTGGCTGAGTCTGTCAAGTTCCGCTCGACCTGAAAAACAACCTTCAAGCGCTGGCGTGATTAAGGTGACAGCAGAAACGAAAGATGGTCGTGGTCGGAGGTCAAGAGAGGAACATGGAGACTTACCAAAAGCAGACCATGTTGCCTGAACAACTAAATTAAGACATGGCCCGTGCGCGAATACTGGCCGTATATAAGGGAGATGAGATAATTTCTCAAACCTTACCACTCTGGCCTTTTGGCTTAGATCAAGTGTAGTATCTGTTCTTAATAGTTTAACCACTATTATGAGGGCACCGCCCTCATTCTTGGTTATCTAATTTTTGCCGCCCTTGATCCTCTGAGCTCTGCTTGCAACTCGGAAGACGCGATGACCTTGCTACTGTACTGCCGGCTTGTGTCGTCGGGGGATCTTCCTCTCTTCTCTTCGCTGTTGCACCTACTTCTTGTTATTGAACGAAAGATGGTCTGCAGCGAAAGGATCTGAGCTTCTCGTGTTATTTTACAATAAATAATGAATTTTCTTTTCATTTATGTTGCAATGATGATCAGTGTTAGTCTCAGTGTGTTTGATACTATTCTACGTGATCAATTGTAATATTTACTTGCATTCATTTCAATTAGAGGGCATCATTTTGCTCTCAAGTCTTTGGTACTTTTCTAATGTGGAGTAAGATAAGGCCAGTCCACAAGTTTTATAACAATAGTTTTAAATGTAGTTCGCTACATAATTTACATGAACATAGTTCAATCGAACGAAAACAATACAGTTCTTAACTCCGGCTACGAGAGGACTCTACAGTTTCGGTGGGTCCAGTGTAGACAAGGACTTCATATTCAGTGAAAATATGTTCCTTGGTACCAAACGGGATTGACGCTGAGTAAATTAGACTGAATAAGAGACCTTCTTCCAGGAGTGCGTGATTAGACTTCAGCTCACCGGCAGAGCCCTCACGGACCTTTCCGCAAAGGATACCAACTTTGGAGACGGCAGCTCGTGCGATGTAGAATAGGCTCAAGTCATAACCATTATTCTCAAACCCAGCTCTGGCAAGTCAACTCATTGTCAGTGTTTGATACCGAAAGAGTACTCCAGATGCATACTTGACCGGTATACCGTCATTTACTAGAACATTAGACTTGTTGAAGGGACCGGTTTGCGCGACCCACTTGAAGTTTCTTTCGTCGCCAGTCGCAATTTGGAAATCGCGGAACTAGAAAGCAAGAAATCGGTCACCTTTGGAAAATGACAGCAATACAGATTTTCTGGAGACAACTGACTTTGGCCTCCCTGCCAGAAGAGCCTGTATAACCGGAGTCGACGCGTCGGCTACCGCTGTTGACTACATATTTTCCTGGATCTAAATAAAAAGCCACGGATAGATGGATGAGCTGAAGATGAACAAAACAGACTCAGAGTTATCACATACGCGCGCCACCGTTGAGCTTCATACGAGCGACGAATATAGTTGCGCCGTATTCATTCCCGCCTTCAATCTTGCCTTCAACGGAAGTGCCCCTCTTATAATTGACCTGGAGAAACAACCCACTGTAAGTCTGAGACGCATTGAGGGCGGAAATGTGAGCGTACCCATTTGATATACTCGCTTGCCATGCTAAATTGTTGCACAACTAGGTAGGATAAAAAGAAGAGGGCTGAAATGAACCACGCAGCCTTCTATAAGAATACGAGAGGTATGGCATGCAAGGACCTTACTTTGCAACTATATAGTACGGCACTTGACTTGAGGCAAGAACTTACAGTGACACGCAAGTAAATCGGATGCATAACTTTAAACGGATAATGGAGACGCCTCATCTTAGAGTTATCTGCCCGAGTTCCTGCACGAGCGTAAGTATGAGTCAAGTATTTGAGATACCTATGTAAGTACCTTGAGATCTCAGTTCTGCGATAGATCAGATGCTGGATTTGGATCCAAAGTCAAAATTGAAACGGATGCTCGACTTAAATTGGCTTTTTGGCTGAAGAGCGGGGAGGAGCAGAGATAGTCTGTGAGAGAAAGTGGCGGGTGACATGAGGAATGGAATCAAACCGGAACAAGTCGTGATATCCACTGTCGAACGACACAACTAGAGCAACTCCACGCATTATTCTCTGTTTGAGTCTTCTCTTCCTCCCCCGCCTGCACCGATAAGGCCGGCGTCAGAACATGAGTAGTACGCCATCCGTTGTCAGCCCTGGGGTCAATGAATGGCTTGTCGTCGAGCTCAGGCTTTTCACCCTTCGGTGGTTTCTTCTCCCGCTTAGGCTTCGACCCCGACGGCGCGCGGTCCTTTCATTCAGCGTGTCCACCTGCGCTGCCTTCATATCGATCGGCAACCTCCTCGCGGGCGAACGTCACGCAGTGGCCCCCCGTGGTGGAAGACTCGCTTGAGAACCCACTAGGCACGATACGCAGCCCGTCAGCTATATAGTCGAGGGAGTCCTCGTTGTGCCTGCATCATTTTCAGAACGATGGCGCCGACATGCTTTGGATCGGGCGAGTGAAGAGAAATAGTAACAGGGTGAACGTACACATATGAAGGGCGCAAACTCGCCTTCAACATTGCTGAGAACATGAAAGCCCGGGGACGCTCGGTCTCAGGTCCTAACCTGACACCACGCATTTGTTCTCCGTGACCACTGAGGGTCCTTTCAGGTGCAAAGACATGTAGCCAGCTGTGAAAATATCGCTGCTATCTTCACAGTGCACGGGAACCTCTGGTACAAAGTCAGTGGTTGTGTTAAATTTACAGGTCGATATGCGACGCACCTAGCCGGGTCGGAAATGAGACCGCTCCTTCCGGCTCTCTGGTAGAGGATGAGACTCACTTATAGAGCTTGACGTTCGATTCAAAGTTAAAATCCAGGTCCAGGGACATCTGCCTTAACTTGTAGCTCGATATCTACCTTCCCGGAGCAACGCACAGGTCGGACTTCTTATTCTCCCTACTTAACACCATTAGCACGAAGCAATTCATTAGAGCATAGAGTCAGCACCCAGTACTCACACCACCTTGTATCTCAAGCTTGAATTGGCGTACGAGGCGTATGTTGGCAAGGGTCCCGTTCATGTAAGTACTAGGAAACTGAATCATTTGTGCATCATCTGGACAGGGAGACCATAACCGTTGTTCAAGAAATGATATGGCTCGCCAGTGTTAACAGGCCTGGCTCACCTTAGGTTCTCTCCGTATCATCCACGCCATATTATTATCGGGGAGACAATCAAGGACGACCCCCGACATACATAGTAGGTCAATAGAGAGGCCTTTAAATGTTACTGAAACGTATACATTTCATGCGATCTACTAGCATAGCATGAGCTATAATTTAGCTTCTTATTACTATACATATATATGAAGGGACTCACATCCATTTTCGCGTTTCAGTGTGAGTCTGGCAGGAACTTGAAGAGAAAGAGACAGAGACCTGCATGGCCGCCAACTTGAAAGTCGTTGATTAGTCAGCAGAAATTAGCAGGAGAGACACATCCCTTCAACGACGAGCACTCCATCTATACGCCTGATTTCCCTTCCATCTTTCTGTTTTTCATATAAGCTCTTTTGCTGCATGAAAATTTCGTAGCTGCTCGATACAATATTGCAGGGCCGTAATCGAAATACTAGTCTTTAGGATTCTTAACACTGGCTTTTCGACAAATCTTCTAAGGTAAATATATTTTTGAACTTTGCAACTCTCTCATCAATCCCTCTGATCATCTTTTATCTTCTCTCAAGCATCGCTCAGCGACGAGTCAAGGAATATCAACGCGTACTGGGTCCAATTCTGTATCTGAAACGTAACACGCTCAGCCAGCATGTACACCGAAGACGACCTCATCGTGGTCGACGACGAGCCTGCTCAAGAGGCGACACAGGCTCCCTCACAGAATATAGTGGGCACGACCTGGTTCTACGAAGAGCCTAAGACGATTGCACAGACCGTCATGCGGCAGACTCGCAGCAAACGCGCGACAGAGGACACCCCGTTCGTACCACGAAGCGAACGGTCGACCCGCTCGTCGTTGGCGGGCCCGAAGTCGCAGCCGAAATTGAAGCTCAAGCTGAGCGAGAAGGCTGGCATGGTCACGGGGACCTCGTTTCTGGGCAACTATGACCGCGAGTTGGATTCCGAGGATGAGGATTTGACGTTTGAGGAGCAGTTCATTCTGCGCATGCCGCCTGGGGAGGACTGTGAGAGGTTACGCAAAATGGTTGCCGCTAGGGAAGCAGATCCTGACGTATGGTTCAAGTTTAAAGGTGCGTTTTGGCGGTATAATTATATATATATATATCTCATAGTTTCTTTGGTTAGATTCACGACGGGCAGTATTCCACATCGGAAACGCATTATATTCTGCAAAGCTAGTTGATTTGCCAAGTATAATCGAGGCTCAGAAGACGCTCGATAACAAGCAGATGTTCAAGGTGGCTGATATTTGCCAGGTGATATACATACCTTGTTCCTTGTCTCACTGTTGTTAATTGAAATGCCACACACCCTATAGATGCTCGTTGTTGAAAGTAAGGTAGATTCTGAAGATGCCATCAGTAATCAGAAGAACTTCAACATCGACGAGTTCATCTGGCCTCACGGTCTTACTCCCCCATTACATCACGTCAGGAAACGCCGATTCCGAAAGAGGGTGAACAAACGGGTGAGTAGATTGGGAAAGTTCAACTACATTGATATTGACCTCAGAGTAGACAATTGAAACCGTAGAAGAAGAAGTCGAGCGTCTTTTAGAAGCCGACGCCTTAGCAGATCAAGTGCAGTACGGTGAGTGAATCCAGTCCATAAAGTTTTCCATCTGATCCCAATGCATAACGTAAGAAATACTTGAAAATGTCAACCCTGACCTTTCTGACTCCGAATTCATCGAACGGGAAGCGACACTCGATGCACAGACACCCCACCCAGGGTCGGACGTCGGGGACGCACCTACGCCAGCTGGAGGTGCAGGAGAAAACGGCGAGGGTGAAGAGGGTGAAGGAGAGGATGGCGAAGGCGACTTTGATGCGGAGCTTGCGGCAGAGCTAAACGCGGAGCTTAATGCAGCACTAGTAGAAGACCTCGACGAGGAAGACGCAGACGACGAGGATGAAGATGGAAGTGATGAAGACGATGATGAAGAGGATGATGACGACGAAGTAGTCCAATCGAAACGTTTGTTGAACGAGGAAATTCGAGATCTTGAGGCTGCAGTTCGTCGGAAGGAGAATGAGATTGCAGGCTCGGCAAACCCGTTGATCAGAGTAAGCTATTTTTCGGATATTTACTCTCCTTACTGACGTGATTCGTGATCAGCGCCGTTTCGAGGACGCCTTGAAGAAACTGCAACTTGACCTAGAGATGAAACGTGCACAGCGAGATGACCTATCTGAGCAACAGCGGATACGAAAGGAGGGAATGGCTTCTCAGCGAGGGGAGTCAGAGCCGAATGAGGATGGTGACGATGTAATCGAAGAATGATCACAGAATTTTATGCATCATTCCCGATCAAACAAATTTTCTCATTAAATTATTGTAATCTTGTATTCGTTCCTATCGTTACTTGCCATTATCGATGTATCCATAGATAACTTCGCTACTTCGCCCATCGCGCGTATATCTGAATATGCAAATTGCCTTTTATTGGAACCATATCTAAGGAAATCAGGATCGACGATCAACAATACAAAGTGATGGTATATTATAAAATTCCACAACAAATGAGTGACAAACAAATTATATAAAGTAATTATGAATATAACTTATGATCAGAGCTTCGCGGTCGGGTGCTGGCACAGGTAGTGCAACGTCGCGCAGCGCACCTCTTCAGCCCATTCTCGGACCAAGTCTTGATGGTACACATTTTCGTCGAAATAGCAAAAGAATCCCAAGCGACCCCGTGTCGTGGTCGCACCCATGTAAAGCTCCCCTGGTCGACACCGGAGATGAGTCATTTCTTCCAAGATACGAATTACCGGTGGGCATTTCTACGTACAGAATCATGTTAGCTTGTTAATTGCATTCAGGAGAAAATTGCATACTCTGGCACTACCGTTCGGCTCAATCGGATACTCGAAGGGGAGGAGCCGATCTCTCTAATGGCAGTTTAAGTACAGGAGTAACAGGATATAGCAGAAGGTGTATGCGATTACTTACGTTACCGAGAGTAGAACCATCATTTGCGAAGATACACTCCGAGTCGTTGAAAACATTCACGCCATCGGAGTCAGATCGCTCTAGCACCTTGCCATCCTTTTCCTTCTCTCGCCAAGCAAGAGCGGCCTCTCGAGCTCTGCTTATCCTGTTCGACGCAATTATCTCGTGAAGCTCGTGCATGAGAGGGTGCCGGGTAAGGGCAGTGGCCTGTTTCTTGATTGTATGACTTCTCTGAAGGAAGCGATCGCGCGAAAGGAGCGAGTTGAACGGGGGCATTTCGGCAGCCCACTCGTCCGCGGACAATGAGCTAACAGGCATGCGGGGAAGAACGTAGTGCGAGAAACTGATCGCCAAGCAAATTTCGCTCGCGCCACCTTGGTTCTTGTACCAGTTTTGGTTCAGGTAAGGCCTAAGGTTCATCGGACCCGTAAAGTGCATCGGTTGAGCTACTCGGTGCTCCCATTCTTCGTCGAATATCCTCGGACTGGCACCCGACTTGTAATGAAGGCGATGGAGAATCCGGGAGTGTGCAAGTTGGCAGAGCACAGGTAGCGCGTTACCAAATGTGATGTTATTCCTCCGACAGGTTTCAACGATCGACGACGAGTCCACCTCAGAAATTCCAACACGTAGAACCATTGAGTGTGCAGGCGTTGTCGTCTTCCCAACAGGTTCGCGTAACGGTAAAGTGTGTCCACCCTGGTTCAACCATAGTCAATGATCAAATAGTAGAGAAACTCAGAAATGTAAAGTGTAAAGTACCTTCAGTTTCGTCTTGCGAATGCCAAGAATCACGCCAGCAATCGCTTTACGCCATCTTCTCCGTGGAACGCTCAGTGATCGGCTCGGAGACAACTCTTCTAAGGGTACCAAGGACCTCAGCCGTTCGCCAAGGG
The DNA here is from genome assembly GCA_910574555.1 of Trichaptum abietinum. NCBI lineage: Eukaryota > Fungi > Basidiomycota > Agaricomycetes > Hymenochaetales > Trichaptaceae > Trichaptum > Trichaptum abietinum. Next base: position 3,728,642 of record CAJTBE010000001.1, read on the forward strand.
GTGGAAATCTACTGTGCGAAGGAGTGGATAGGGAGAGTTCTTGTAACAGCTCCTTTGTGACTGTCGCTCCAGCCATGCCGTCCATAATGAAATGGGCCGCCACTGGCATGAATTGACACAAACGGGGGTTGTTCCTGTCCCGAAGTACCCAGAGTTGAGATAGGAGAGTTTCGGATAAGAGTGGTGGGCCGTTCAGAAGCCGGTAAATTGCCGCGTCTTCCTCCTCCGCCGAGCTGTATTCTACGAAATTGACTTCGTTAGGATGAACAACGTGAAGGCGAGCCTGGTCCAAAACGAGATCAATGGCGCCAGAGCCGGGTAGTTCTTCAACGCGTGATCCAAGAATTGGATAGCTTTGCTTGAGTCGAAGCCATGCTCGCCGTATGTTTTCATCAGAGAGGTTGCTCTCGTGTCCTTCAGCGATTTCGAACTTCAGCTGCTGCAGCGCGGTTGCCACCCCACCGGTGTTCATGTCCCAATAAAATCCCACTTCCGTTGGTCCGAGGGGACGTCTGTAGATATTGGAAGAATTGGATGAAGAATCCAGCTTCCAAGGCGATGCAGATGATGACATAGCTGGTTGTTTTGGTGAAGAGCAGACGAAGCTCCCGAGCAGAAAGTTGACAAGGCAGCGAAAAAGTGGGAGATATGGTGAACATCGGTTCTGTCCGTCTGAAGTCTATATAACGTAGACATGGGATAAATCTCGATCAAAGCTCACCACGCTTCAGCCCTGTCTAGCCTTCGTATCCGTATCCCCACGGCGCACTTCCACCAAATATTTCGTACGTAACGTCTTGTGAGTATGTGATGCGTACGCACTTATAATGCATACAGAAACGGATTCGATAGTGTAGCGAGGTGAAAAAAAGATATTGCACATCAGGAGACATGTCGGATAGTCGGAGACAGCCAATCGGGAGAAAGAATGGATATCTGTCGCAAGCAATTATCAGTGTTTAATCAACCCTGGGCTGGATAAAATTTCAGCAATTTATCGTGTATGGCTGCCATTGAGTTCAAAGAGAAAGGGGTCGATAGTCCATCAGAGCTTTAGCTTACCTTCAAAATCCGGCTGCCGAGAAGGACTTTCTCAGCATGCCAGCGTGCCCGCGTTGATTACACCGCTCATGCGCCGCAAATGAGCACACCGTTCGTCTGCCTGAGAAAGCGAAGAAGCCCGAGAGAGGTACCGACCCCGTTACGAAGCCGTCGACGTTGTGGCGCAGTACAATGTGCATATCATCTTTTCTATAATCTTGGGATTATCTGGTATCCTTACAAGCATAGCGTCCGAAGCGTGCCTGAGGCTAGTAGCGAAGATGCAAAAGCTTGAAGGAGAAGCGCTTTTCACAACGCTGCATTCCAGTGATAGAGAATGCTGAGCGTGCTCGAGTAGTTTTCTCATCAAGGGTTACAGATGGCAACGAAGAAAGAGATGAGAGTCTGCGGAAGAAGTGAAAGTTGGCCCTGCATCTGCCAGTGTTAGAAAATTGAATAGGAGTTTGTTTGGCTACGACATTCGGAACAAATAAGCGCCTCTCCCAGGCTATGCATCAAACTGAATCCTTCTTCATTTATGTAAAGATTAAACGCAAGATCGGAAAGACCTGAAGTCGTTATTAGGTTCAAAGGGTAGTTTGATGGCATTGAACATCTACTTATTCAAGTTTTCGCAAGCATTCGACTTTTAGTACGAAGTTTGTTCGCTCTTTATCATTTCCTCATACTTCTCGCCCCGTGAAACAAATCTGCATCTGAAAGCTTTCGGCTGGCTGCAATTTGAAAGCATCTCAGACTCTGGTACAAAACTTAAAAGGTGCAGGATTAATCTTTACCTCCCAGTTCCCGACGTAAATGCTGCCTCCGGAACAAATTCAGAACCGTTGCCGTCAAGTGGTCGCTTGATATTAAACGCAGCCAGAATACTAGCCATTGCCAGCCAAAGACTAGCCTCTGCAAAGTATCGTCCTGGGCATACTCTACAACAGATTTAGTAAAGCACAATTAAGTTTAAATTTCAAAAATAAGAAGTACTGACCGTCGACCAAATCCAAAAACGACATTTAGAGGGTTATAGTCATCTTTATCAAGACCTTCAATTAAGTTTATGGCTAATTCTCGGGAGAAGCGATCCGGGTTAAATTGTTCCGGATTTGAGTAATATCGTTCATCTCGCATCATTTGCCTATCACAGTCTATTTAAAACAAGCAAAGGAAAGAAAGGGTATAAAGCGTACCAGATGTTTGCAACAATTGTGGCCCCTTTTGGGATATGCATACTTTGATATACATCATCTTCCATGACGCGATGCGGAATACCTATAATCTAGTAAAATCGACGAAGAAAACACTTGAAGGATTGGGCAACCCAACTTACCGAGGGGCACTGGTGGATTCCACCTAATCCGTAGTCTCACACAGGATAATATTCATAAGACTTGCTATGCTACCCACCGAAGGCACTCCTTGAGTATACAATCAACAATTGGTAGAGATTCCCTATCCTCTAGCGATGGCATGCGATCTCGTCCGATAACACGTTCAATCTCGTCTTGTGCTCGTATCATAATCTCTGGGTGGCGGACCATAGCAAGAACAAATGTGAGAAGCGTTGTCAAGCTCTGATGTGTCGCATACTGTTATTGATCAAAGCTGAAATATTCATCAATAATACTCACAGTTTCGAACCCGGCTAATTCAAAAGTAAACGGTCAGTAAAGCATACAGAACGGAGATTTTCACATACCGGAGTATATGATTGCGCAAACGTCTTTGATGTCTCTCTCGTGTTCCGGATCGTTTACGCCAGCTTGGTCATACTCGTCGAGGAGATACGACATGAATGATGGTATAGCCGTGCCCAACATCTGGAAAAAAAGTCAATGTAATAGTTAAAGGCAAAGCGAGATACAAAACAGTACTTTATTGCGTTTAACAAATGTGTACGGCATTTCGGAAAGGATTCGCACAAGCTCTTTCGTATTCCGTGCAAGTCGAGAAAGTCCAGCCCCGGGAAACCATACCGGAATGTGTCGCACTACTCAGAATTGTACATATGAGATGTATGTTCAGGTTCCAGAATGCAATTCATAAAACTTTCAACTTACGAAAAGGTACAAAATCCGGTGGAGTAGATCCAGGCGCACCAGGCGCGGTTGTCAACAAAGCAGCTCTCTCGACAAGGCTCACGTACTCATCGTTGTCCGTGACGACCTGGTATCCGAAGGTAACCATTGTCAAAGTGCCTGCGATTGCCCTGCAGAAATTGCTCATGAACAAAACTGTCTAAATAATTACGACTTTACAAACCTTTTGATGTGACTATCAAAAGCTTCCGGTGATTTGAGAAGATTCTGGAGTAAGACGTAGATCTCCGTACGTTGAAGCGATCGAAAGCGAGCGACAGCTTGCGAGTTAAAGTGCTGCTGCATCATTTTGCGGTGTTTGCGAAATTTGTCACCGTACGGAAGGAATGGCAAAACTCTGTCCCAACCCATCCTATGACAGAGATAAACAGATTAAAATATGTGAGAAGTTCAGTACATACATTTCACGAAAGAGCACATATCGGGGTCGATCCGAGTACACCGAGCCACGTTTATCCATGAGTTCTCTGGCGACAGCTAAGTCGTTGATGATGATCATCGGCTTGCCAAGAACGTGGACGTAAATCGTACCACCTACGTGAGACAGATTATGAACGCGGAGGAACACATTTATCATTAAACACTTACCCCATTGCTTCCCCCAATCAGAGAAAGTCTTCCATGGGTATAGACGAGGCATAGAGCGAATATGTCCTAAAATTGGGTCCGCTGGAGGACCAGGTGGAAGAGGCAACTGTCTCAGGCTGCCAGTGTATTTGTGCCTGACACAAGCCCCGAAAGCTATAGTTGCGCATGTGAGAACAAGAAAAATAAGTATGCTCATCAGCTCCATAGCGGCTGCCTGAACGAAGGACTTGGCTGCTCTATTTAAGAGGTCCAGTATTCGGTTGCAGAGATGCACATAAGGCCGAAAGCCGTGTACCATGTCATTTGCCTTGTGTCATAACTTGAATCGGATTGCTGTGGATGAATCTCCCACTCTTCCAGTTTCAACCAATGCCATTCAATATGAATGGAACTTCTAGGGCCACCATATGGGTGCACAGTTTGGTATCAGAGTCGTTCGTCGTCTATGTGCATGGCCGCCCGGTGCAGAGAGCAGGTTAGTGCATTTCTGCAGTAAGAACTAACCAATAAGGTTGAAGGAGGAGGCGTATAGGTCAATGTTACGCATCGAATGAAGAGTGATGATTGACCTATCCAGTGGAGCGCCTCTTTCTGATTTATTCGCACTTGCTTAATGTCTATAAGCGCTGCATTTACGAGATGAACTCTATGCAGAGTCACGAAGAAAGATGTCTCCATCGAGCCCGTCTGAGGAGTCAGGACTACGGCAGCCGTGACATCGGACTCCAAACAATCCATAACCCCTCAACTTCGCAAGAAAACCATTGGCCTTGGCCTATGTATAACTTGAAGATTAGCCGCAACGGAAGGTAGAATGAACGGGGACTGCCAGCTTGATTTGAGGCCTTTCCTGAAGGGAAATTCGAAGGAGCGTTGGGCGCCGTGACAGACTGTATTGTGATCGAGATTAAGTGGAGCTATGCACTGCATTGGTTAGAAAGCCAGTGATCTTACACTTTTCAAAAGCTCGTCCTAACTGATGTGGGTCAAAGAGAACGGGGGATCGTGACTAAAGTAGATTGATGCTCGTAGATACTACCACAGGCTCTTGAACAAGAGTCCGGCAAACACCTACGAGAAATATGGAGATCTGGAGTCAGTCCCGATGCTGTTAAGGGGGTCACAGATAATAGGAGGAGACCCACTATTCTAAGAACGCCTCTCCATAATCACACCAGTAGACCAGAGGTCTCCCTTGTGTTTCTCCAAACTACTTCTGCTTCCCGGAAGATCTCGTTCTCGAGAAATGTCCGCTCAAAATGATCGTGCAAAGGAAAAGCTAGCTCAGTGATATACTTACGCCCTTTCGCCCTCATCTTCTACCTCCGTGTAAACAGGTCCATGCCCGCGCTTCCGGCAACGCGCCTTTATCAGCTGCAGTATGTCTTTGTGGCCGCAGTGTGAAGTCAAGCCGCCACCCGGATGCAAATCGCTGTCATTTTGTATCATCGTAGGACGCGGGCAGACCAGTGGACTTTTAAGAGCTTCCAAAGCTGCGGCCGGAAGCGTCATGTTTTCGAAGTGAAGCTTTACGAGATCGGACATTTCGTTCAGCATCATCGTAATCTTGTCACTTATCTGTGCATCATTCAGAGCATCACTCAGATAGTGAAAGGACTTTATTGACGCCTTGGATCTTCTGAGGAGACACAGAATCTCGTCGTCAAAGTCTCGACTCGGATGCCTAGGTTCTCCGTTGTCGACGTCATCTTCAACAGCTAGAAGCTTCGGTCTGGGTGCCGTAATCAGGTAAAGCGGGAAATGATCTTCCGTTGACAGGATCACTCTGAGCATAGATAGTTCGTCCAGCACGACAAATTCTACTCGATTGATATCGTTATGGATCGTACTGTCTTCAAACGGCACCTCGACTGTGAGCTCCTCGAGAAGAGGGAAGACAGAAGGAAATCGTGTGAAGGAGGCTTCGGAAAGAATGACGGCCTTAAGCACAAGCACCCTGATTCGACACCCCTCCACGCGATCCGTAAAGTGCAGTATTGTATACGAGAGTTCCAAAGCTCGTAGTCCCGGTAAGATTCCGTCAGGTACGACAACGTAGAGTTCCGAAATCTGACCTTCTAAGTACAATTCCACTAGATTAGGGGTAGATCGGATAGACGGGTCCATTCCATGCCATCTCTCCACACCTGAACCGGCTTGGCAGATTTTAAGGGACTTCAGGAGCGGATAAGGTTGGTCTAAATGGATGACGAAAGGAGTAACAGCGAGTACAGGAAGAAAATAGGCAATGTTCTCCCAGCGATGCGAATTTTCCAAGAGCTCCTTCACAATTGTAGAAGCCTGGACGGTGAAGTGCAGTCAGTTTCACGGATATCGGATCGGTTCGAGATCGCTTCATCCAAAATCTTAGCGCTGAGAGTTGGCCTTCCAGCCACGATACACGCCAGACACTGTCGTTGACATGGTGGGATCACTCGCGCTTGGTCGGCAAAGGAAGTCCGTATTGTACTATCAGTTGCGGTCGTATTTTAATTCATCTCTTCACAATCGTAGATCTCATACCAATCGTCCTCCTCGTAAGTATTCTTCCAGTCCACCTCTGCTTCCTGGAATGTCTTGCTCTTGAGAAGCTCTAAGTCGGTTTCGTTGTATACAGGCAAGGCAATTTCCTTGACATATACACGGTCGCGCCCTCCGTCTTTTACGGTTTCATCGTTTGATCCATCGCTGCGCTTGCGACAGCGCTTCTCGATCAACTCCATGACATCTTCCAGACTCGGAGGCCAAAGGTTCCCGCGAATATTAGACCGACTTTCATTGTGTATCGACACGAGACACGGGCATACCATCGGGTCCTTGAGGACTTGTAAAACCGCAGGTAGGAAGTAATCGCCTTCGACTTTAAGCGCGGTCAGCCTGGGCATTTCCTTCAACATCGGTCCATAAACATCGCCAGTCTGCACTCTGCTTGAATACGAGAAAGACTCGACGGGAGCCTTCGAGCGCGTAAGGAAATGAAGGATATCATCCTCGAAGCTCTGATTCTGCAGTCCCCAATTTCCCTCGAAAAGATCTTTCACGGCTATATATTTCAATGAAGGCGCCGTAATCCACCGCATCGGAAACGAGTTCGGGAGGCGAGAAGTCAGCTTCAGCTTGATGAGCCTATCAAACACGATTGGTTCTTCTATAATAACGCTATCGCGGTCCGCCGGGTGTTCAGAAGAGGTCATGACAGTGAGCTCCTCAAGCAGAGGGAACGCGGAAGGAAATCTAGCCAGATCAGCTGCGGAGAGTGTGGTATCTTTGAGCACAATCTCCTTGAGTTGGCGACCATCCATGCACGGAGTGAAACGTATTCCCATAGAGGTAAGTTCCAATGAACGTAATCTTGGAGGTATTCCGTCTGGCACGACAACGTAGTCGTCCACAATGCGGCCAGCTAGCGCTAAGGCTCTCAAGTCTGGGGCCAAGCGAAGAGAAAGGTCCCTTCCGGTCCCTCTGTCTAAAGATCGGTAAGTTGGGATGATCTCGAAGGTTTTCAGACAGGGATAGCTTTCGTCTAAGCTGTAGTAAAATGGCAGTAAGAAAACGTTTGTGAGATATACGACGATGGTTTTCCAGCGATGCGAGTGATTGAAGAGTTCTTCGACGAAACTAAGAACAAAAGGTGAGTCGTATCTTGCGTCATCGCTATTGGGACGGTCCCACATCTCGTAATCGATTGGGCTGCCAATTGTGAAGCATATGGAAACTGGAAGCTCTCGGGATAATTTCATCCAATATTTCAGAGCATAGAGTTTGTTCATCGGAAATTGTGAATCCATGCCGATTCCATTAGAGAGATCGAGATGCAGGCAAGCCCACAACTGAGGAATCTCGAGGGCCGTCCTACGCCAACTTCGGCAAACATGAGTAAGGAGCAAAGGTGCCTCTTTTGCAGAAAGGCGTGGGTACCAACGGCTCGGACCTTCAATAAGCCTCAGAGAGCACGGCCATTCCTCAGAGAGATAGGATTGATTTCCATCTTCCGCTATGCAATGCAGGAATATGGCACTGAGTAGCTCTGTTATGACGAGCGCTCGTAGCGTAGATGACAAGGATGTAGCGTCTCGAGCGGGGAGAATTGGTACGGTAGTATCAGGACAGGCTGTGGGCTTGTCTGCATCCATTTAATGAAAGTAGATATCTACGTGCCAATCAATTAGATTCATATCTACTCGGAGTTGTTACGCACACACCAAATTTTCCACTGTCTGACCTATCCCTTTCTTAACTTCATTCAAAGTCAATTTGGCAATCGACTAGAATAGTATAGCTTAAGTCAAAATGAACTGCAATGCACAGGGAATGGACGTAAAGCAAAGTATAAGTGGTATGCGATGAAGTGCTGTGCCAGTTCACTGACGACGCCACTTTACTAGTACATAATAGTACTAAATACTACTGTCCCACGGTTTACAAATGGAGGTTTCAATTTAAGTTCCATGTTTCCTACTGTCTAGACTCTACACGAGTTGCTATCTGCTTTGACGTTATGTATAAAGTAACAAGGATGCTTGAGCGGCACGAGTATTAAATATGAATACTATTATTGTACCCTGTTACATTCTGTATTGCTAACACAGTGATCTACGACCTTTTTTTAATCGAAGTCCGGGCATGTATCACCGCAAATATGAGTGTTTGTCCAGCGCACCTCCGCTTCTTTGAATTCCCGGGAAGCGCGAAGCAAGATTTCGTGAGCCTCGTGCACAGGAAAGGCGAGTTCGCTGATAAATGAACTACCGCATATTTTTCCTGTTCTGCCTAGCTCAATGTCCCTACGGCACAGACAACGCGCTTCTATCAACTTCGAGAAGTCCTCTGCATTCGGTCGATGGTACGAGATAAGCCGATCGTATTTGGGTAATGGGCATTCGTTGTATATCGATCGTAGGCATGGACACACTGCTGGGTTTCTGAGGGCCTTTAAAGTCGCAGAGGAAAGCATAAAGCCTTCATATCTGAGCTCAACCAAGTCAGGCATCGCAATCAGCATTTTGTAGATGTTTTTGTTCTTTGCCGCAGATCTGTAAGAGAACGACTCTATGGGGGCCTTGGAGTGCCGAAGAAAGCGAACAATCTCAAGTTCGTAAGTGAGAAGCCCAAGCTCTACATCAGCTCGAGATCGAGTTACGTTTTCCCTTCCTTCGATAGTCAGATGCCGCAAAGCAGGTGCCCTCATCCAGGGCAATGGAAAACACTCGTCGACGAAGGGCGTGCGTAGCCTGAGGCTGGAGAGTTTATCCAGCACGACCGTGCTGGGGGCAAGAATGACCGCGCCCTGCTCTGCACCGGAGAAAACGCAATTCACAAGCGTGAGCTCCTCGAGGAGCGGGAAAACGGAAGGAAACCTGGCAAAGTCGGTTTCGTTGATAGGAATCTGGAGCAACACAAGCTCCCTGAGTCGATGTCCATCCACTTTGTGAGTAAATTGCATTCTCATGCAGGTGAGTTCCACAGCTCGTACTGTAGGAGGTAGTCCATCGGGAACGAGCACGTAATCGGCGGAGGTATTGCCAGATAATGCCCATCCCTTCAGCCTAGGAGTTGCATGGATGGAAAGGTCCCGCCTGGCCACCAGCCCCCTCCCGTCCTTAGCATTGGATTTGACAAGCTCAAAATATTTCAGACGAGGGAAGTTTCGATGAAGTTTATCGTAGAACGGCAGTAGGTCAACCCTTGGAAGAGAGAGGAAAACGTTTTCCCAACGTTGTGAGTGTTTCAACAGTTCTTGAGCAAATTCAGCGGCAACGGGTTCTTCTTGGGGAAGCGTACGGGACTCGGACTCGCGATCGTACCATATTCGGCTGCCGTACTCGACCCTCCAGCCGACCGTGAAGTACACGGAAATAGGACAGTTCCGAGACCTCTTCAGCCAGAACTTTAAGGCGGACAGCCGGCGCTCAACAACTAGGGAGATTTTGTGGGGAGAAGGACACCACGGCTTCGTAGATATGTATTCTGGGAGATGAATCTGCAGACACGCCCACAGCTGGGGAGTTTCGAGGGCTGTCCTGCGCCAGCTTCGACAAATATGAGCAAGGAGCAACGGCGCGTCCTTTTCCGAGATGAGAGGGTACTTGCGCCTCGAACGCTTGCTGAGGTTGAGCGACCAAGGACGTGGGTCGGTGTACTTGGGTTCCTCCCCGTCTTCGGCTATGCAGAATAAGAAAATCGTGCGGAGTAGTTCGGAGATTATGAGTGCTCGCGAAACCGGAGACGATGGCGGGTATATGCTAGGGTTTGTGAGCAAACCCGCAAGCTCGACCGAGGTCGCATTTTGCGACATTTGGTTGACCTAAGGACAGGTAAGTAAAACAAGAGGGCACAACACCAGACGACACACCAATATAATCTTGTTGTACCCTCCCTCCTGGCCTCACACTTCAGTAGTGTTCGGGGCTAGTGCGCTCCGAGTCGTGGTCTCTAAGCGAAGAACGCCCTCGACGCGCTGAAGCCTGAAGAACCTGACATCGGCCCTGAGCTTAGTACTACCCTTAACATCAAGTTAGGGCCGGTGATGTCGCGACGAAAGCTGCGCACATCTTTTAGCTACGTAGATCGCAGCCGACTGTAATAGCAGAGAAGAAGAATCATGTGTTGGCAAGCTCCACATTTCCATTATTTTCCTTTGGATTGCAATAACTGAAAGATAAGCTGGTTTCCTTTCGCCTCACATTCAACGCAGTCCCCCCACTTGGTAATATCTCATTCTTTACAGGAAGATGCGTTCGTGTACTTAATTGACAATCAGTTCGCTTCTTTGCCTGTACCAGACGCACCAATGCTCAGACCCGTGGATACGGATTCCTTGACTCCCTTTCTCTCAGTGAATCTCGTCCTGAGTAAGAACTCGTTTGGTAGGTCCAACTGACGAAGACCAAAATACCCGGGAGGTCGGGTCGTCAAAGCGCAACGAGAACGCACCACCTCCTCCAACACAGCAGCTAGGGTTTCCGCATCTGTGCGAGCCAAGACGGGTGTATCTAGGATCATCTGTCCGAGTTCAGGACAAAGCGCTGGATGCCCTGCGATATGGGGTGAGATATCGAGCGCCCTCGCCACTTGTTTCGACACACGGCAGCGTAGATTCTTAAGATTCGGGAGCAAACGAAGGCAGGCCGTAATCGCTCGAGCAGGGAACGAGCAGTTGGATAAGTATAGTGATTCCAGGGGTGGTGAAGAAACTTCCAAGAAGCGGACGAGTCCTGGCCAGTCTTCACGGAAGTCGCAATCGACTGAGTCTCCGTAGTCTATGTCTAATCGATATAGATTCGGCATGCGAAGACCGTCAATGAGGTCATGGATGCTATCTGAGAATCTTCCTCCGGCGCGAATATCGAAAAGACGGATGGACGGGAGCGTTCTGATTGGCTGAGAATGTATTGGATGAGCTGGGAATGACCACAGAACATCGGTGTATACTTCATAGCGTAGCTCCGCAAGAGAAGGGCACTTCTCCAAGAACTGTGCGAGAGACTCTGGATGTCGATATGCACTGAGATCCAGCTTTGTAAGAGATGGGAATTTCTCGACAGCATCCAAGGTCGACGGCCAACGTCCTTTGATTTCTAGTGTTTTCAACAGGGACAAGACGGTGCGAAGCGCAATGGAATGTGAAAGAAGTGTGTTTGAACGATATCCTGACATGTATAAATTCAGCGACAGAGAGTGCAGCTTACTCTCGCACGTCTCCACAAATGAAAGTGCTTCGTCGCAGAGATGTTCAGGGAGTACGAAAGCGATACTTTCAATGCGGTCCGAGCATTGAGAGAATTCGGCCAGGACGACATAGAGGAGTTCCACAGCTGTGACCGAATTACGCGCCCACTCGACCTTCACTGAGATACTGGCGTCGCCGCTTCTCGAAAGCCAGCATTTGATTGCGGGTATCAGTATTTGGAAAGTCTTATCATCGTCTGCGAGTTGGACGTGAAGTCTGGACCATAAGCGAGGACAAGAAAGCGCGGTAGCCCTCCATGACTGACAGACTTGGCTAACATTCAGCGAATCACTAATTCCTTGCACCTTTGAGTAGTCGTCTTGTGCGACGCATAGAAGGAATATCTCCACTAAGACATCCGAGATCAATTCCTGCGCCTTTGACGGCGTTGCTGAGAAATGTCTGAACTGTCGGGCTAAGGTTTGTAGCATTTTCAGAGGTTGATAAGGGAAACTGTGTATTTATTGAGGTTTTTTTACTACATAGTATAAAGCTACTTACCTGACGAGTTTTTGAAGAACTCGAAAGACCTGTTGTAAACTCGTGTTCGGAAGTATTGAGATGGTGATGGTCGTTAGACAAAGAACCCAAAGGTTCCATAAGCGTCCAGTCGTGCCGTCTTGAATGGTTTAAACTCCGACTGAACTCAATTCGGCATTACAATTAAATTAAGCGGGGGCCGCCTCTACATAGTATGCCGCAACAACTTGAAAAGAACTAAAATTTATTCTACACCTCTAAACTATTCCACTAGCTCTCCTCTCTCAACGAAATAAATACTGAAGGAAAAGATGGTGGACTTCACATCCATAGCTTAGTAGAAACGCGAGTCTGGTCACGGAAGCTGACATCAAGGCCTTCTCGTTGAAAGTTTCTGATGCCACTATACAGCTGTCCCGTTTCCCAATCCTCTACATAAATACCCGGAAAGGTTAACTTTCGTAGCATCCTTGCATTGCGAGCTGTTGCACTGCACGCGGTAGATTCTAAGTTCCCACTCTTGGTCGAATTCCAACGGGAGCTAATCATGTCCTCTGTTGCTTTCCACAGTGCTTGCATAGCTTCATCGCATGACTCGGACGAGCCCTTGATTTCAAGCGTGAGCTCCTCGAGCAGAGGGCAAGAGCCAACATCACCGGATTCCGAAAGCGTAAGCTCCTGTATTATTGTGCGTTGGCATCGGATTCGCAATTTCCTAAGCCCTGGAAGAAGTTTGAGAATCCGGGTAATAGGCCCTTCCTTCAAATCGTCGACATCGGCAGTAGTAAGGGAAAGCTCCTCGAGGGGTGGGTGCGAGGCCAAAAGAAACGTTTCGAGTTCGGACTCTTGAGACGTGCGCCAATCCATTACAAGACGTGTTAGATTTGGTAGTTGAAGAAATCTGAAGACGTCACGAATCATTGCATGAACGTTCGGGTCCTCTACACGCATTTCCAGAGATCGGATAGTCGGTAAAACCGTTTGTTCAACGTAATTCGTTTGAGGAGAAAGTGCCCTGGAGGGTGTGCCGTCGAGGTCAATGTATAGGGACTCCAGTGCTGGACAGAACTCGATGATGCGGATCACTTTTTGAATGGTAAAAAGACCGTTGAGAGCCAAATACTTGAGATCTGGGCACAACACCAAACTGTTTAAATCAAGCACAAATTGATGTGCGCCCGTGAGTTCTAGAGATGCAAGACGAGAGGCGATATCCCAGAATTGTCTACCCAAATCTAGATAAGGATTAAACGGACGGTCGTAAACTTTAAAGACCTGGACGGATAGATGTTCGAGAGCGGGGAGCTCTTTGATGACATACTCCATTGCACGGTCAGCGATCGTTATCGGTATCCTGAGAGTTACACTTTTTATCCGCTCGTATTGGCTCGAGATTTCGTAAAAGATTGCTTTAATGTACGACCAATAACCCAAGCAATATTCGAGGATAGTTCCCCCGGGTTGGAGATATTTTCCCACACAATCAATCTTCAAGCGAAAATCGATGCCTCGACTCCTCCGGAGAAATGTTCGTAGTGATAATAGTGCGCGATCGCTCGTCCCGTCAATGCACCTGAAGTCTATACTCAAGCTTGCCCATAGTCGAAGTGTCGAGAACGAAACGCATCGCCAGTGCCGACAAACGTGACTGACGTTCAACGGCGCTTCCTTTCGACATATTCGATTTAGACCATCCTCTGGCAGACATTCCAGGAATATGTTCGATAGAAGCTCCACGACGAAATTTTGAGCAACTGAAGTGGAGGCCATAAGTGTTGTAGTTTTTCGACAGAGGTAATAGTAGAAAGACAGAGGAATTTGGAGTGAAGCGACCACAAATTCACACATTTATGTACACCGACCCGTGACCACAAGGAGTAAACAAATAGTAGAACCACCTGGAACGCCACCACTGGCATCCGCTGGCGACTTCGAAACCGCAGCACATTTGACCAATGAGATGAGCTGCGAGTCACAGTTCTGCTTCAAAAGTTCTTGCGTTGTTGGTAAGAACAGCCAGGCATTACTTCCTTTGCTAGTAGATCCGGCTAGCAGTCGACTGTGGACGAAGGCAAAGTGGCCAGTAGCTCCTTAATCCCGTCTTGTTTGTCCGCCGCTAACAATATATCCAAACTTGCCTTGTTTAAGCTCTCGGCCTAGCAACTACCGGAGCTCTAATGGAAAGTTGAGATCAAGACTGTCTGACATGGTTCATCTTCCTACTACTTATACTGTTATACAATGTTCATAACATATCCTGCCTCTTTAGCTGGGTCACGATCTACAAAATAGGCCCTTGCTACCGATTTGTGAAAGGCATACCAAAAGTGTATTCATTCTCATCCTCAAGAACACCACCATAGCTAAGACATCCCTTTCTCATCTTCTTAGTCCTAATTCTATTCTCCTTGATCCTGATAGCATGGGGAATCGGGATACCAGTGAGATGGGATTTTAGTGTAACATACACCTCTGTTAATTGTGGAATGCTATCAACAGTAGGAAGTTAACAATTTGTTGGCAAGGTGACCGAGTGGTTAAGGTGTGTGACTCAAGCGAAAGCTTATCCTTGTATTGTTACGGATTTCTCATGGACATTAGTCCGCAAGGGTTCGAATCCCTTCCTTGTCATTTTGTTCCTGTTTCTTCCTTTTTTATGGGGATTTTGCGTTGAAATGATGGAGCGTAAAGGACATTTATTTGAAGCTGGAAAAGTTAACCAGTGTCTATTTTGAAGAATCGGTTGCAATCGAAATGCTCTGCATCTGGCAAAAAAAAACACTACTGAATAACTTTGACGCGCCAGAATTGTCTGAGTATACGGCAACGATGTTAGAATGAAGGAGCGGGCCATTGAGAAGTGGCGTGCGTTACTACCCTTTAGTAGTTCCGATTAATTTGCTGTACTTTCTCTTCTCAAAGTGCACAAGCATGATCAACAGTTGTCCTTCTTGCGAGTCTGCTCGAGAATTGATTCTGAGGTATAGACTACCGGAGTTTCCAAATGCGTGATATGCAAATGGCAATTACAGAATCAAAGACAAATTGAATGAGAACAATATCGGAAAGCAGCATCATGGCATAAATAGTAACTTGACTTAACCTCCACATAAACTAATATCATATGCTATGTGTTACTGCATGCAGATTAAGATGAAAAGTGTGGCGGCCGATGCATTGTAAATACAGAGAACTCTGCCAGCCTGGACTTCTGACATTGATCGTGAATAGAGACAATAAATGGTCATATCAAGTTCGTCAATCAACAACTAGATCTTCCTCCTCCTGCACACTCGGGAACTGGTTCAGGAAATCTTCCATATCCTTCGCGACGACAGAGTGCATTTTGCTCGTTGGATGAATAAAGTCCGCCCAGATTCCACCACGCGGCATCTTTAGGTCTCTCACCCTGAAGCCATATTTCACTGGGTCTTGATAAACCTTGTCGAAGATGTCCCAGGAGGAGTACATGAGCAGGGTGATGTCCGGATGCTTCTTACTGAACTGTTCTGCGCCTTTGTGGAGGGTTTCGTTCCAATCGAAATAGGTTTGGATTATCTTTGGGTCTGATTGGTACTGAGCAGGAACTTCAAAATTCATTTAGAGCTTGTTCTTTCAGTTTGTAGATTAAACAGGAACTTACCACACGGGCATTGAAAAATGGGCGGTACGTCGATAAGCATAAAATTACGTGCACCGGTCTCATACAGGACGTCTTGCAGTTCAAATAGCTTCTGGATCTCAGATGCGTGATTGATCATACCGCTGTAGAAAGAGAATTTGCTTAGAGGCTCTGAGAATATGAGAAATACGAAGACCTCAGCTTACGCGCAATCATTGATACCAATCCAGGTTACTACGAAAGTACATTTCGGTAAGTCCGACGATATGATATGTAGGTGCAATAACTGTACTCACTGAAGAGAGACTCATCGGCTGTCCACGGTGCCCAGTCAGGTTTCTGGGCCACGTGCGGAAGGAACCAGAGGTCGATCTGCGACTTGACGCCGGACAAGGTGTGGCCGCCAACAGCATAGTCGTACACGAGAAGCGGCTTCTTTCCGCGTAGGCGACTTGTCACGAGGTGGCCAACCCAGTTCGGGTTCGTGCTGTCGCCCATTTCCTCCTCCCCGCCCTCGGCCCAAGTGTATCCAGGGAATGGAACACCAAGGGGCTCCTTTTCATTCGGGGCGGGCCACCCTGTATCATATCCGATTGCACTGTAAGAATCTCCACTGTATGGACGACATCAACTAAAATCACATCATAAGGTTGCTCGTAAACTTACAAGATGAACAGCTTTTTGACGCCAGAGAATCCAGGCCAGTGAGCCCCAGTAACGGATGCAAATCGAGCAGCTGCCATGATGAGTATGATAAGATCAATTATGATACCACCAAATCATGAAGGTATATATGGACAAAATGATATATATCCCAAGTCTCCAGGCGGGGAACGGCTTTAGGAATTGTTGAAGAATCCCGTTTCAAGGGCGTTTGAGGAAGGGTGCAGGCGGCTGCAGGTTACATACATAAAGGCAAGTCGGCTGACGCTCCTGCTATCGATGTGAGTAGAGTAAGAAAACAAGGCTCAGCTTTGCAATGCCAATTAGGAGGCGACTGATATTATCGCCCAAATTGGGTAATAAATTTATGACAAATCTGGTTCAAGTTCAACCAAGCCTCAGCTGGCCGATTCTCATGTCTTCCACCGACGCTCACCTTCTTCCATCGAAAGCTCTTATTTAAAAGCACCGCTGGTATAGGTTTTTAAATGTCTATAAACTCTGAAATGAACTATTTCCTATGCTGGTAGAACCATCGGCTGCCAGTGGTGGCCAAAATGACTCGGAAGGACTAACAGTCGACTTAAAGGCAGCAGCTCCTTTCATCCCTGTCTTCTATTCCATATGATAGATGCATCTCTACAACCTAATCCAAGACTCTCATTGGCGAAGCATCACAGCTGGGAAAAAACTATCCTTGTACCGTGATCACCGGCCTTTCCTAGCACAAGTCTCCAACTTTGTCGGCTTTTCTGAAAAGGCATCAATGCGTTTCTGCGCGACCATCATCATGATCTCGTAACACGATTTGGGTTTACTGAGGTCCGCAACACCTTATATCAAGGCCTGTCCTCCATGACGGATGTGATCACTTCGCTCAAGGCTTCCTCCTTTTGGTATTTTCTCCTTCTGTCAGAAACCATACTAGCTGTGTTTGCTCAAATATGGCTGCAGCAGAAAATTCTCAGCTTCATGATCTTGTTTCTCTCATCAAGTCTTCGGTTGATGACATAATAAGCGAGTATAAAACATCTGGAACTTCGATACCGCTTCTTGACTCCGCAGTGGATGGGCCATTCGATGCACCGGAAACAGCCAGTGAGAAGCTGTTGCGTACTATACGTATCGTAGAGGCGGCTTGCGCTCAGCTTTGTGCAGCAATCTCCAGTCCAGCGCTTTCTCTCCTGAACGTGAGTTTTCAGCTGTTTTCCACAACGAATTTGATCTGATACGAAACGACGTTTAAGAAAGCACTCGCGGTGAGTCTGTCTATTCCGAAGCTATTAACAAGTCTTCTAATGAAGATCATAGTTTGAAGAATGCGCTTGCATCCAAGTCGTTTGCGAAGCTCGAGTAGCGGATTATCTGGATGGTAAACCAGGCGGCGTTTCAGTCATAGAATTGGGCAAGCTAACTGGAATTAACTCCGATAAACTGGCGCGGGTATTGAGACTCCTGGCCACAAAGCACGTATTCAGAGAAGGTGAAACATCTTACCTCACGCTCTCCATCTCCCCTTACTCATCGCACTTATTTGTTCAGTTCGGCCGAACGTGTTCGCCAATAACAGGCTAAGCCACCAGTTGCTATCAAGTAAATCGAGTAGTGACTACTACCGACTGGCGTATGTGCATAACAAATTTATAGTCTTTATATTCGCTCACAATCGTCGTTCAGAACCCGCATATGCTTCAAGCCAGCGCCTCTCATGTTCGAGACTCTCTCGGATCACAGCCCAACCGCTCCAAAGGATTGCTTCAGACGGTTGTATGGAAAAACCATGTTTGAGCACCTCGGAAGTGTAAGCGATTCGGATTGCTTATTTATAGATGACGATCTGAATTACACACAGGAGCAAGGCTTGGAAGACGCGCAGATATTTGCCAAGGGTATGATTGGCGGAGGCGATCTCACCGGAGGAACCGGTTCTCTCATTAAAGGTTAATAAAATGATCGTCCTCTCTTCATTGCTTCTGACGAGCTTTGCGTCCAGCGTATCCTTGGGACTCCTTACCGAGGGATGCTGGTCCGATTCATCTTTGCGACGTTGGCGGAGGAAACGGGCACGTTTCCTTGGAGCTCATGCGAGCATTTCCCTCTATCCCTTTCCAGGTCACGGTCCAAGACATGCCCAACATGGTGGACCAAGGCAAGGTGGTCAGTGATTCTTCGATTCCGCATTGCACGCACTCCGCTTACGATCTTGCCTTCAATGAAGCTTTGGGCTCAGCAACTACCGGATGCCGTGCTCAATGGGAGAGTCGAGCTCAAGACTCTCGATTTCTTCGAGCAGTCACCTGTGTCAGGATGCAATTTCTATTATGTGCGTAATGGCTCATCTTCGAACCTGAAGAAACACTCACGGTCTTTCTCGCCTCTGTAGCTGCGGCATTGCTTGTGAGGACGACATCCTCTCGCTACTGAGGCTCTCGCTAACGATTCGTGAAAGACATAACTGGTCCGACCAAAAGTGTATTGTCATTCTTAAGAATATTGCAGCAGCTATGACGTCCTCCTCTCGACTCCTTATCCGTACGTTCTACTCCCCTCGATGTCAGCTCTGTGATTACTAAAGCGGACTTCCACCAGACGATTTAATTGTGACATATGCCCTTCCGGCCGAGTCCGACTACGCACCGCCCGGAATCGACATAGTGCCTGCCCCACTGCTGAAAAACTTCGGTGCCGGAGCTGTCCGAGCGTATAACACTGATATAAATATGCTCTGCATGCTCGGCGACGCGAAGGAGCGAACCGTTGAACAGTTTTCTGAGCTAGCGTGCGTTGATTCCTTCGTGTACTTCCTCAGTTTTTTTACCCATACTTTTTGTGATCGAAGTGCTCAAGCAGGTCTGACGTTTGTCCGCGCCTATGATGCGTGTTCAACCCTAGAGTCCATTATGGAGTTCAGACTGCAGTAGGATTCGAAGGAGCGATACACAAGAAATGAGAACAACAAAAGCAGTGCTGGAAGGAAGACAACTTGAAGAACACTGTACATTCAAGATGCAGAGATCGACTATCATCAAATGACGTAGATGGAAGAATATAGCGATTAACTTGAGAAACGACAAAGAATGTCTTTTATACGATTTATAAATGATTCATGCAAACGCTATTTATCGAAAGTGACGAACGTGTTTCGAAAAACCATCTCTTCATACCCTGGACCCACTTCGTATGTTTCCAACATTATCATGAAAACCGACAATTAGACCTTCGTCCAGGCAATCTTTAATGCGTCTGTAAAATGGATGCTTTTTCCAATGCTCTTCCTTGATAGCCGGAAAGTTTATTTTCCGCAAGTTCTTTGGAGCTGCGACGCTATGCGTGGATGTCGATGTCCTAGATTTTGCAGCCGCAGAAAGACAACTTATCGGCACCTCCCATCGGGAACGTATCATATCCTCGGTATCGATCCATGTTTGAACGGATTCTGCGAATGTCATCTCCTTGATGTCGAGCGTGACTTCTTCCAGCAAAGGACAAGTCTTGCCTCGGATTCCTACATCAAACCAAATGAGCGCCTGCATGACTGCTTGATGGAGCTGGATCCGCAACTTCTTGAGTTTCGGCAGCGATTTGAGGATTCGGATGAGTGACTCTTCGTCGTATGAAGGTTCATCGTTGACCAAGTAGAGTTCCTCGAGGGGAGGGTGGGATGCAGCAAGAAGGGTTGCGAAATCCGACATCATAAAGTCGGACAGTGGCACAATAAGACGTCGGAGGTTTGGAAATCGTGCAAGTTTGAAAAATTCGCAAAGCATTGAAGTGTCCGTCCTGACGTCGGCCTGCACTTCTAAAACTTGGATGGACGGATAATGCCTTTGTTTGGGGGCGTCCATGGCCAAACCGTCACTGCCTATCAACACGAATGCCGAATCTTCAGCTGGGCTGAAGTAAAGCGACTCAAGTGCGGGACAGGAGTCAAGGATATGAAGTAGTGCAGTATAAGTGAAGGCATTGAAAGCCAAGTGTTTCAGAGTCGATATCTCGATATCGTCTAGGACATACATAAAATTCGACGGGCCGTTGAATTCTAAAGAGACAAGACGAGATGCGGCCATCCAGAACCTCTTATCTAGGCCTAACCATGCGTACGATTGGTCGTTGAGAAATTGAAAGGATAGATGATCCAGCACGGGGAGCGTATTGATCGTAAACTCCAATACATCCTTGGAGTGCGCTTGTGGCACTACCAGAGCGAGGCTTTAATCCGTTCGTTTTCGTCTGTAAGCTCGTGAAGTAGCACTTCGATAGGGGCCAGCTGTCGGAAGTGCTGTGGGCGTCGGCATTGTCTTTCCTGCAATTAATCTTGAGGTGAAAATCGGCGCTTCCGCTCCTCTGGAGAAACGCCTGGAGTGTTGGAAGTGCGTACTTGCTTGTGATTTCATCAGTTGCGCAGCGCACGCTTAAGCCTGTCCACAGTCGATGTGTCGAGCACGAAACAAATCGCCAGTGTCGACAAACATGACTAACGTTCAACGGTGCCTCCTTTTGTTGCATTCGAGCTAAGCCATCTTCTGGTAGACATTCCAGGAATATGTCCGACAGAAGCTCTACGATGAGATCTTGAGCAACTGAAGCTACGGTCATAAGAGTATGGTTTTGTCAATATTGAGATAGTGGTATAAAGTCGAGCAGAAAGGTTCTTTTCAAGTCAGAAGTGAGGCGACTTGAAACTATTCACTGAGTGAGGCAAGCTGCCGGGGTGTCCGGTCCGTACATCCGAAATTGCTTCCTCCTTACCTGTGTGGTTATTGAGTATACCCTCGAACTAGTTTTCTATCTACACATGCTTTCAAACAATTATATATTCCATAAACTCGGAATTGACTCGGAGCTGTGATATTCCATGTACGACGCCGACTGATACTGGCTACCGAGGTGGCCTCAAAGCGCGCACATAAAACTCATATGCAAACAAGGCTCCTGCTTCTATCGCCAAATGACATAGATGGAAGAGTATAGTGATTAACTTGAGAAGCAACAAAGAGCGTTATTTTCTACGAATGATAACTGATTAATGCAAACAATGTCAATCGAAGGAGAAAACGTGTTCAGAAAACCGTCCCTGGACCCACTTTACGTTAAGTTCCCAACATCATCATGAAAACCGACAATGAGACCTTGACGCTGGCAGTCTTTGATGCATCTATACAGCTGATGCCTTTTCCAATGCTCTTCCTTGATAGCGGGTAGGTTTATTTTCCGTAAGTTCCTTGGAGTTGCGATGCTATGCGTGGATATCGATGTCCTAGCCGCAGAGAGCCCACACTTCGTCACCTTCCATCGGGAGCGTATCATATCCTCCGCAGCGGTCCATGTTTGAACGGATTCTTCGAACGACATCTCCCTGATGTCGAGTGTGACTTCTTCCAGCAAAGGACAAATGTCCTTGCCTCCTACATCAAACAAAATAAGCGCCATCATGACTGCCTGATGAAGTCGAACTCGCAGCTTCCTAAGTTTCGGTAACGATTTGAGGATTCGGACGAGTGACCCTTCGTCGTATGAAGGTTCATCGTTGACCAAGTAGAGTTCCTCGAGCGGAGGAGGGGAAGCAACCAAAAAGGTTTCGATATCCGGCTCTATATAGTCGGATGTTGACACGATAAGCCGTCGGAGGTTTGGAAGTCGTACTAGTCTGAAGAATTCGCGAACTAGAAAAGTGTCATTCGTTTCGTCGGTCACCAATTCTAAAACTTGGATGGACGGATATTGAGTTTGTTTGAGGACGTCGACGCCCCCAGCGTTTGACATAAACGACGAATATACAATGGGGGTGAAGTAAAGTGACTCAAGTGTGGGACAGGAGTTGAGGATACGAAGTAGTGCATGATAACTGAAAGAATTGAAAGCCAGGTGTTTCAGAGTCGATATCTCGATCTCGTCCGGGTTATAGAGAAAATTCGACGGGCTGTCGAATTCTAAAGAGACAAGACGAGATGCGGCCTTCCAGAATGCCTTCTCTAGAATCGGACGATGGTATACATTGCCCGCGAAAAATTGCAAGGATAGATGATCCAGAGCAGGCAGTGCGTTGTACGAAAACTTCAATGCAGTCTCAGAGAGTGACTGTGGCAATGTGAGAGTAAGTTTTTTTATCCGGTTGCTTTGACTTGCAAGCTCGTTAAATAGCACTTCGATAGGAGGCCAGCTAGTGGAAGCGTTTGGGGCTGAAAACCTCGGATCAATACCGTCTTCCGCACAGTCAATCTTGAAGTGAAAATCTGCGCTCCCGCTCCTCTGGAGAAACGCCTGGAGTGTTGGAAGTGCGTGCTCGAGCGTGGATTCATCAGTTGCGCAGCGCAAGCTTAAGCTTGTCCAAAGTCGAAGTGTCGAGAACGAAACGTATCGCCAGTGTCGACAAACATGACTGACGTTCAACGGCGCCTCCCTTTGTTGCATTCGAGTTAAGCCACCTTCTGGTAGACATTCAAGGAATATATCCGATAGAAGTTCTACGACGAGATCTTGAGCAACTGAAGTAAAGGCCATAGGAGTATAGTTTTGTCGATGTTGAGATTGTGGTATAAAGTCAAGCAAAAGCTTTTTTTCTCAAGGTTCAAGGGAGAGCTTGTTGAAGTGGGTCGACAAACAATATCACACATACGCCCGATCCGGAGCTTAAATAATAAATTCCTTATGTAACGTAAACAACACCTAGTCTCGTAACCAAACCGCTACTAGTTTGGATGACCTGTCGAACATAATTGCGAACGCTGTGCCAGCACAGCAGAGCCCGCTACTTATAGGATCATCCGAGAAACATGCACTTTGGACTTGACCATATCACCAAACTGGAAAACAAAGTCAAGTAATTGAACAAGTTTTATACATCACAGGTGACAGACTTAGAATGATACATGACATATTGTGTAGTTCTAGACTGGCATGCATTCTTGCGTGAACCCGATATCTCTACTTGCGGCAAGGGAAAATATTGAAGCACGAGAAATAAATGCAAAAGTGTGTCATTCTGGACTTGCTTCACGGTCATTGTATGGTAGTGCTGTACCGCGAGCAACGGTGCAGTTGTATTGATAATAGGGTCCAAAAAGAAAGAACACGCAATATCAGTGACTGCGACAAAAGGATAGCAGGCCGGAGAGAGAGAAGACTCACACAGGAGTCGCTATATCTGCACCTGGTAGCTGTACTTGCTCTTGCGCGTCGCGAACTCGAGGATCACAGTAGCCTTGTGCAGGAAAAGTCACGTCTCCTGCGCAGCCTTCCAGTTACCGGAGCGGATGTTCGCGAAGTAGTCTTGGGTGCCCCGTTCCTTGTTAACTGTACACGGTCACGAGGTGCAGGTTAATGAGTTCGGGAAACACTTACGCAAAGATGAGCGAGCGAGCCAGAGTTCTCCGGGAGACGTCTAAGCTTGTTCAGACTAAAGTCAATGACCTCCAAAGACAGCATGGTTGTAAGCTAAGATAGTTACATTAAGCCACTGTGTTTCAAACATGTTTGAAAGGCACAAAAACTTGCCACATCTGGGAAACCCGTAAACTAAGAGCATACAATGAAGCAGCAAAATCCTCACCGGAGAGGGAAGAACGTCTGGAATGCAAGCCTAGTTCAGTAGCGACCCAAACCAGGCTACCAGCCAAACGTCAAAGTGGGCGCGAACCGCCGCACGAGAAGCCCTCGAGGGACGGGCAGCGAGGACGAGATGCAGCGTACAACAATTTGTCGGTCATGGTGACTTGTAGTACGCGTGTGTTCACGAGTGAACAGCGTGTTGTACGCCTCTGGCGAAGCCAACGTGGCAGTGGCGGGCGAGGACGTGAGCGAGCAAGATTGTTTGCTCCAATCGTCACTGGCGGGAAGCAGGAGCGACGGCGCTCTGAAGGCAATACATGCTCGCGGGAGACATGGCTAGCGAGTTGCTGGCGCCGTAGTTGGTTTTCAGATCACCTGTCGGCGGCGGGTGGCGGGTACGGCGAGGAAGAGCAGTAGCGTACAACAATTTGTCGGTAGTGGTACGCACTAGTTAAAAACAGCGTGTTGTACGCCTCACTGCGAGACCCACGTAGCCAAGGCGAGCGCGCCGGCTTGTTTGCTCCAATCGTCCGCGGCAAGGAGGTGGGCGTGCTGGAAAGCAGCGGCGCAGACGCTCTGAGGGCAATACATATACATGGCCGAATGACGACATGGCGAAGCTGAGCATGCTGTCGGCGCCGTTCGTGGCTGCAAATTGTTTGCTCCAATCGTCCGCGAAAACTAGGCTCGAGTCAGCGAACTTCAACCTGGAGACGAAGGCGAAGCTGCAAGCTAAGCGACAGCGAGTCAGCGAACTTCAATCGGCGGACGAAGGCGGGGGCCACAGAATGGGTGAAGGCATGTATTCTGGATGATGAATGGAGCAAAAATTATAATAAGAACATTCCGACGAACCTGAGAATGCGACGCTCATCCAACAAGTCGTCTCCCTTCGTCATCGCTGCTTGCGAATAGTCCACCATCCTCTTCCCCACCATCGCTTCCCTCATCACCACCGCCCAGAGCGACTACAGCAGGTAATGCCATATCTACGTCCGAAGGCGTCTTGTAGAACCCGTATGGCTGAGATACATCCGGCATTCGTAGAGCCGCTGTAACACCGTTTACAAACTCTTCTTCGAATTCCTCCTCCTCGACTTCTTCAATTTCGTCGTATTGCTTCACGGTGGGGGCTGTGTATTGTGTACGAAGTCGAAGTTGATCTGAGTGAGAACATGAGGAGAGGAGGGTAGGCGGACACCGAAGATTTCTGGTACAGGAGGCAATGGAATGGCATTTGTTGAGCTGCTAAAGAGACAATGTACTTCAAACAACACCCAAGCTATAGTCAGCTGCAAAGGCTCGAATAAGCAAGATGATGAACACACTTATTTCGTAGCACAACCACCAAGCTCCCAGCCAACGAGCTTGAATCGCAAGGACTACATCTTCTACCTCTATCTTCCCCGTTCGGCCTGCATGCTCGGCATATACGAGAGCATCACGAGTTAAAGAGGTTGCTTGCCACGGCGAGGTAGCGTTTCTCTGCATCGCATTGTCTTGCACGACACACGCGTCCGCAATCTAACACAGTCGAAAATAGTCGCAATCAGAGGCCATGTATAGATTGATGGGTAACCCGACAACCAAACCTTCTTCCAAGCACCCGCATATGCGCTCATCGCCTTCGCGAACTTGTCATCATGTCCCCCGTATACATTTTATGTTGCTGAGGGGCATTGGAAACGGGCGCTGGCGCAGGCAGGTTGGTTCCTTTGAGATTCAGCGCGTTCTGCATACCTGGTTGTTGTTGAGGGAAGGGTGGTTAGCTGTTTATACTGGCATCAAATAGAATTGAGCTAACATACTGACCGCAAGCTCATTGTTTGAAGGCAAGATGAAGTCTTGCTCGACTCCGTTGTGGATCAGGTATTATTGTGGGGGAGAGAAGAAAGAGAGGATGCATCGACGACGGGCTCACCGGTATCATTCGGGTCCTTTCGGAGGCCGGAGTTCCGGACTCAGTTGAGACCGGTAATTTATTTTTTCCGAAGACCGGCCCAGACCTTAGATCACGTGATAAATAAGGTTTTGGTTTTGAAAGTGGACAAGTAGTCCGCTATTAAGACCCGCTAGGGTAGCGGGAACAAGAAGGTAGGGGCTGCGGTTACACTCACAGCAGAGCCCGCTACCCGGTGTTGAAGTGTTGTTGTGGGTGTAAAAAAGTATATTTTTTTGTACATACAATAGAGACCAAAAAGCGGTCGGCGCAATGCCCACAAGGTGGAAGAGCATCATGTACACGTGCACCTTCACCTCGTCGCTGTCGTCGCTCAGTCCTGCAATGACGCGGAAGAGGAACCAATGCAGATCTAGTCGGGAGAGACAGGTGTTGAGAAGGTTGTACATCATCTTGTACGCGGTCTTACATGCGTGTAACTCCTCGTCGACCTTGTGCGTCCAGGGACCCATTTGAACAGTCTTGATGAGCTCGGGCTTCCCAACCGTCTCTTTGTAGAGTCGCGGCAGAAGCACGGTCAGGTGATCCCAGATAAGTTACGGTTTATTGCGAACAGCAGAGTTTAGGGCGGATATGGATGGCTGCAACAACGGTTGCACAAGCAGCAGGATCTGCATTGCAAATACGGGCCTAAGAGCAGCTTAGTTAGTAGAAATCAACATTGGAGAAGATTAGTACCAACGTGTAATTGGGGAAGGTATCTCAAAGGATTGGTGGTGGTGAGTTTCCCCAGGCATGCAGCATAAACCTAGAATTAATAACAAGTAAAACTCTCACTCTAAAAGCCTTCGAGAATTCAGCAATTATACCCGCCGCCAAACTTGTGTGGCTCCCGACAGCCGTCCCAATGCACTTCGCCACATTCCCGTATTTTGCCTCGCTTTTATACGTCTTTTGCAGCGGAACAGTGAGATTCGGGATCACATGCGTAGCAATCTGCGAATCCGCTTCAACGAGCGCGGCGAAGAACACGAGGAGCGCGTCCATGCTCACGCAGGTTAATAGCGGCGAGTGTGCGATAGAGTAGATAACCGAGAGGTATTCTGGCTCGATGGCTGTGTACATTAGCGGTGGCGAGAGTTGCATAAGGCAGGCAAGGATGGAGAGTGCACTAGCAAGCAAGGATGTGTCTTGAGTTGAGATAAGAAGTTCTGGGACACCGGACTTGTACCTACAGATGCATCTTAGCCATTGATTGAGATATGAGAGACTAAGGGATACTCACTTGTGAAGGAGAGTGTCTAGGCACTCGAAAGCCTCACCTTTGCCTGATTTTCCACTTTTCCTCAGGACACCTAGAACCCATTCAACACTTCCATCCACCCATTCATCACCGACGTCCCCCTCTGTCGCAACACGAGTTACGACCTTGACTGCACCGTCCATACGGCCAGTCGTACGGCGTAATGCATCCCATTCCCTTCCGCTTTTTGTCCGAAAACTTCTGCTGCACATACCCACAGGTCACCCATGCACAATTCTGCACGCACGCAAAATTCTGCATCCGTGTCTGCGCTTCTGAGACGGTGTATCAACTCATCATAGATTTTGTTGACCTACTCACTCCCAACCTTGATCGGCCAAAGTGCGTTGAGAAATGCGGAGAAGACGTAGAACGGCTCGGCCGTGATGCGCTGGTGACGCTTGCATGCTGGGTATCCTTTGCATAGGTAATCATCTCGTCCGCGACTGCCGCATCCGCCGTTCCCAGCATAACTAAGCCCATTCCAATGCCGGCAGCTTCACCAGCCACGGCGGAGTCCATCATAGGACTACTCGCTCTTGCCACCCATGCCGGCAACACCAAGACCAAGGGCCGCACCATGCTCAACAACTTCGTTGTTAGCATTTGTGGCAGTCTTAAGCTTATCGCGAAGGTATTCATTGACATCACGCCCGGAACCGCAACCAGCATTGACAAGGCCGAGTGCGTACAGGGAACCACCTTCAGAATACTGAGAGCCCCGTATACCGGGGTCTTGGGCACTACCGTCGGTGGGTAAATATGGCCCCAAGACGTTCATCCCCTCTTCGAAGTGGCCTATGTGGATGACACCCAACGCAGCAGTAGTAGAGAATTTAGCCCAGTTCGATGCCTTTGCTAGCCACTCAAGGTTTTCTCTTAAAAAGATGTCGGAGGTGGTGCCAGCATGCATGAATACATTCTGTAGTGATAACGCTGTATGGTATACAGACGAACGCGACTCGACTACATCCTATCACTCGTGGTAAGCTAGGTATACTTAAATCATATAGTTCTCAACTGACTTTTGTGTTCTTCAGGTGTTGACTTCATTATAATGTTTCAGGAATTGAAGATACAACTTCACGGACTCCTGTCCGGTCAAAATTTGACGAAGTTTATCGTACGTCGCTTTGGTTTCCTAGCAGAAAATTAGTCTAACTCGGGCAAGCATTTTGACTTGCATTAGATACTAAGTTCTTCACCTTCAGGTAGTTGCGTTCTGATAGCTTCGAGGAAATCCTGGCCACCACCTTCCACCAAGTCGAACGCGAGTTCGTATGCAAGCAGCGTCTCCTTCGGCACGAGGGCAGTAAGCAAGGGAATCGTGAGGGTAGCATCGCTTAGCGTCACGAGGAGACGCGTCACTGTGTGCACATGCGGCGCCTTGGGTTCAAGGGGAGGGAAGAGTGGAAGGAGAAAGTTGAGGACTTGGTTCCGGTAAGAAAGGGAGAAGTTCGTCTCGAGAACGGCGTCCATTGCGTAGCTCAGCAATGACACATCCTCGTTAAGCTTGAAAATATGAAGAATGAGGTCTAAGCGGTGAGATTTTAGAGCAATGCCAATGGCCTGTATAACTTCGAATGAGGAATATTTTTCAGAAAGTTTAGACAGAATGGACTGACCTGTTTGTGCTCGCCATCCTCAATACACCTTCTGAGAATGCTGTCGATGATCCCTTGTAGCCTCTTATCCATCTTCTTCTCTGCGCCGGGCGTCTCGTCTGACCGAAGCTTGACGTACCGGTCAATGGCCTTTGCTAAACAAAGGGTTGGTAACTGTTAATGCTAAAATTTTAGCACCAGAACTCACAGACAACAGTTTCAAAGTTTTCTTCTGAGCCATTGGCGCGACTTTCAGCTTCAAAAGCAGCACCGAGTGCGAAAGAGAGAGCATCATCATAGTCGCCGAGACAGTAATAGACTTCGCGAGCTAGCAAAGCCGCGGAGTAGCGGGCCTCCTTAGAAAGGCTGTCGCTCTCGTATAGTGACTCACTATTCAAAAGCGGGGGTAAGGTTTGCGAGAGAGCCGCTGAAGGTCGAGGGTGCGTGGGTGGAGGCAGGTAGTGTGAAGGATAACACTGCTTGAATTTGAGCTTGTGCTTGGAGAACTTAATTCAAGGGAATATGAGTTCGTACCTCTGCCAGCAAGAACCGACTTGCAGATACCGCCCGCAAGATCCACGCTTGTGATCACCTCGTTACCAAAATGAGCTGCACGTTCCTGTGCTAGGTCAATCAGCGAAATAGCTTCTTTTGCATCTTCAATCCACCCAGGGAGTCGACAAAGCATGCGTGCACCTTGAACTAAAGCCTGTATAGGTCGCTCTCGAGTCATGTATGTCTTCACCTTCCTCATTCATAATGCCAGTCTCCATCGCCTTCTTTACGACTTGCACGTTGAGGCAAAGGACACGCCTTGCTAAATCATTGTCGCTAGAGACATGTCAGGTGAATTGAACGTCAAGCAAGTGAGTCACGTTATTGTTGCTCATTTTAGAACCTTCGAGAACACCTGCCTTAATAGGAAGGAATTCCCTTTTTAAGCGCGGCACGTGACATTTTGACTTTTGGCAGAGAATCTGGACAAACACGTCGTCTTAGGATACCCGCTAGGGGGTAGCGGGAACAAGCAGGTAGGGGCTGCAGTTGCACTCACAGCAGAGCCCGCTACCCGGTGTTGAAAGTGTTGTTGTGAGTGTAAAACAGAGTATATTTGTGTACATACAATACAGATCAAATATAGTGATATTACTGCAACTACTATCACCTTCTCAGTAAGCCTTAACCTCTCTTCTATTCACCCTCGGATCCAGCGTTGCGCCTAAGCCACCAAGGACCTTGCACCTGATGCGCGTGGCAAAGTTCTTCCGTCCGAGCTCATCAATGTTCGAGGGGGTCCCGCACGGCTGGCTCGTTGCCCTGTTAGCCTGTTTGTTACCTGCTAGGAAGGTCTTCGCCGGTGCAACGGGAAGCTGAGCGTATGCGACGCTGCAGACTGTGCAACCGGCCAACTGAGCCCGAGACCCTCGTAAAGATGTTTCGAACCCGCCTCCCTCGGCGACAACGGGGGGACACCCGACGGTGGCCTTGAGGGTTCCGACTTGGCGCTCGCACTTGACGCATCATCATCCTCACCATTCTCGCCATTGTCAACAAGAACAGTTGACTGGGCATGCTCGTCGATTAAGCGGCTCCGGACAATGCTGGGTCCTCGTCAGGCCAGGCGGGGGTGACATGCGCTCACCCGGCGGTGGGGTGATCCTGACATTCAACAAAGCTGAGCGGGTGTTCGTGGTCATGAACGTATAACTCCCCGCTCCACGATGCCAGTTGAGAGACACGTCGCCCTTACTGACAGGTATTACAGAGGTGCTTTATAACACTCACCGATCCGGCTGTTCCCAGAGCAGTACCACCAGAAATGACAGTAATACTGGCGTAGTTTGGTGTAATTGGCATATTGGCAGGTGCAGTACTACCTGTCTTTGCTGGGGTAATGTGCACATCCTCTTCCTTAAGGTGAGCGCCCATGCGGAAGGTCGTGGGTTGGTGTTGAGTCTGCCTCCGAATTTCCTACCCAAAGATGTGGTCATCGGGACTTGTGGCTCTTCATAAATTAGCTTGCTATTCAGATGAAGCTGTGCCTTTGATTGTTCAGCTTGAGAAGCACGACAAGCCATAAAGGAAGTAGCTATGGGTCCAGCGGTTTGCGGCTCCGTCGCAAATGAGGCATGGCGACTGGCGGTCTGCGTCGTCTGATGACGTGCAAGCTCTGGCTGATATTGCTGTGCTTGCTGAATAGCCTGAAGTATCATGATCTTGGCAGCAGTCATGGGCATCTCCTGGCGCTGCAACAAGGTGAACAGTCAAGGAAGGTTAAAGGACAGATTTATAATGGACAGAGAAGAACGAAGGAGAGGAAAGTGTCCTTAGTTACCGTCCTCAATGACAAAATCCCAGTTCCATGTCGGTGTAGGAGACGGCCTACACTCGGCACCACCAGATACTTTGCGCCATACATCACTTGAAGGCTGGACTAGGTGTAAGCCGTGTATCTATGGACTATCGGGCAGAGCCTTGACCACAATAGGACACGTGAATAAATGGGAGTTCTATAATGGAAAAGGCGACGTACGGGCTTGTAGGTTCGTTTTCCTCCTCTGATAATACCACTCAAAGATATCCAACCAACATTGTTCCACAGCCTCAGGGCCCTCAACGAGTTCAGTCAAATACTACTGTCCCGCATCTCCTCGGCATACAATCGAGCCTCGACATCATCTGCAATGTCCAGCGCAACCTCTAATACCCCTCGAGCTTTCTTCCATTCGCCGAGTTTTGCTTCCAACAGTGCGAGCAGATGCCAGTGACGTACGTCCATGTGCTCGTCTTCAACAGCTTTGCGACAGTATTCGATGGCCTGTTCGAGGTTCTGCTCAGGAATGGGGTGCAGGAGTGTTAGCGAAATTAGAATGTGTGTAATTCAAAGGAATATGAGTTCGTACCTCTGCCAGCAAGAACCGACTTGCAGATACCGCCCGCAAGATCCACGCATGCGATCACCTCGTTACCAAGATGAGCCGCACGTTCCCGTGCTAGGTCAATCAGCGAAATAGCTTATTTTGATCTTCAATCCCTCCAGGGAGTCGACAAAGCATACGTTTCTTCACCTTCCTCATTCATAATGCCAGTCTCCCTCGCGTTCTTTACGACTTGCACGTAAAGGCGAAGGACACGCCTTGCTAGATCATTGTTGGAAAACCCGAGGTGAATTGAATGTCAAGCGAGTGATCAAGAAGCTTCGAGAACACCTTCCTTAATAGGAAGGTTTAACTTATAAGGCAATTTCACGTGACGTTTTGACTTTTGGCGGGGATTTCAGACAGTTACTATCGCTTAGGATACCCGCTAGGGGGTAGCGGGAATTATCGTCTTCATAGTCCGCTACGTATATGTTTGACTGGAAGTCCGTCTTTGATGTACTAGTAGACGCTTGTCATCTTTTGAGACTTGCAAGTTTCATAGGAAAAGAGGTCGATGATGCCCGAGTATTGTTCATCGGAAGAATAATTCATGATCTCGTAGGACACCGGTTGTTTCTTCATCGAAACATTTTATACAATGCAAGCTGACAAACAAATGAAGTGAATGAAATTGAATAAGAACAAAGATGATGCCAATCGCCAATCTCCTCTATTAAAGAGTTACCTGCTCGTTAGTATGTATATACCTTACGAACCGCTTTCATCTCTTCATTGCTTGCAACTGTCAAAGGGGCTTCGGGAAAGAGGGAAGCCCCGGAAGTGACGAGGGAAACTCTGGAAACGCAGGTGGAACCACCGGTAATGGCGGTGGAATCTCTGGCAATGCTGGGGAAGCCTCTGGCTGCGGCGACGAAAGTGGAAGCTCTGGTAACGACGGAGGAAGCTCTGGCAACGCAGGTAGAACCACCGGTAATGCTGGGGGAAGTTCTGGCAATGCAGGAGGGAACTCCGGCTGCGGTGACGGAGGTGGAAGCTCATCCGGTAATGGCGAGGGAAGCCACGGCATCGACGAAGGAAGCTGTGGGAATGATGGGGGAGTACTAATGCATAGTACGAGCACCTCATATTCAGTGACTTCAACTATTTCGCCATTATGATCGAGATATGCTGAGTAATTCAAACTAGATAAGTGACCTTCCGGGAATGCAATTAAACGATTACTCACGAAGATGGTTTCTTTCGCCGCCACCTTCTCTAACCCAGCCGTAAGCGAAATCCGTGTCTTTCCCCTCATGAGAGAGGCGTGCTCGTGCACTAAATAACGGCAATTCTTCTACATAATCCAAACTCCGCGATGTGTGTCCAACTCTAGTTACCAGATTCTTCATCAGTGCTTCTCATGGAAAGGAAGTCAGAACACATACTCGACGGGTATGCAACCACTCTCCAAGATACTAGACCTGTTGAAACGACCAGATTGCGCGACCCATTTAAAGTTTCTTTCATCACCAGTTGCTATTTGAAATTTCCTATCCTAAAATATAATGAATCAGTCACATCTCGAATACCATAAATCCTCTGCAAAGAAGACTTACTCCAACTGTGTGCTTAAGTGTATCGTGTGCATGACACCTATCATCTTGGACATCGAAATATCCTGGAACTTAAACAAAAAGTAGGTAGATGAGTAGGTCGAAGATAAACACAAGGGAGTTAGTCACATACAGATGGTACTATAATCCTTCGTACGAGCGATATAGATGGTCGAGTCATCTGAGATCCCGTATGGTATCATGCCTTCAACAGGACTGCGACTGCCCTTCTCATAATCGACCTGGAGAAGTAGCGTACTATAAGTCTGAGACAGTGGGCATGTGGACGAAAACGTACCCATTTGATATACTCGCTCGCGATGAGACGTGTACAATAATTAGTCAAATGTAAAGGAAAGGGCTTCGGGTGAGAGGAAGAAGGCCCAGTATATACGAGCACTTCATATTCACTGGGAGCATGGACTTCGCTATCGTACGAGATTACCGCTGAGTAACATTGACCTCAATCAGAGTCGTCCTCCTAAGAGTAAAAATGGTTGTGTACTCACCAGCAGCACCTTCAGAGACCCAGCCGCAAATGATATCAATGTTCCCGCTGCGGGAGGCGGGTGCTCGTGCAACATAGAGCGGATTCATGTCAAATCCATCATTGACCGGTTCGAATCCAGCGCTGATTGGAAAACTCTTCATCAGTGCTTCACATGGAAAGAAGAGGTCAAAAACGTACTCGACCGGTACACCGCCGCTTGCCAGCACATTGAACTTATTGAAGGGACCAGATTGCGCTACCCACTTAAACTGCCGTTCATCACCAGTAGCAACTTCAAAGCCAAGGGTTTCCTGGCAGCGATTTGTCAGAAAGACAGTAGCGAAAGCGTCTTGAGGAGAAGACTAACGTGTATACGGGTTCTCTTGACATCGACGAACTAGCCTGAGAGTTGGTGGCCGACTTGAATGGCAATTGCCTTGCCCGGACCTGCGAAAATGAGTAGATAGCCCAGAGTTATTGCAATGCACATACTGATGCTATCAAGAGTAATGCGACGACGAGCGATGAAGGTGGTGCCACCTTGTTCGTACCCGCCTGGAATCATCCTGTCTTTATTGAGATCGACATCTCGTACAGAAATCTATAAGATGTAAGCGTTACAGTTTGAGTCAGTACAGATGAATACACACCCATTTGATATATTCCGACATGCTGGAATTGTGAGTGCGGCAACTGTAAAGGACTCGGAGGACCGAGGGCGAGCATGAGGCCTTATATCCAGGTGCTATCCTTTAGATGCGTCCCTTCTTAGCTCAGCTCATCCGAAAGCTCATCTCACCTGCTGCCGAGTCGCCCGGGTGTTGATACAAGATTTATAAATCTTCCCCAAAAGATAGGTGATATCCGCGAATTCATTGAGACCCGCCAGTGAGAGATATGAGCGGCTGGAAGGCACATTTGAGCTATCCAAATTCGAGATTAAGTAGAATTGTCGACACGATCTCAAGAGTCAAAACTGATGGCAGCCTACAAACTTCATCTTGGAGACCCTGCATCGAAAGTTCAGCTTTGAAAAGGACTTCCGCACTCCATTGACAGAACAAATCCGAGCCAGACCATCTCATTTGATACATTCTAGGAATATGCCCAAAGGAGTCTCTTCGATTAGATCTGAATAGCGATAGCTTTGAAACCTGTGTTTATGAGGTGGTGGTAGAAGTTGAAGAGACTTGACGCGGCGATTGTAGTGTGAATTGGCAGGCCGCAGAGCCGAGTTCGAGTTGACCTCGACCTTCACGACCTTCACGACATATCATGCCTTCCACAACTCATATGATTGAAAACACTGGAAGCACTGCTCGAGACTTCTGCATGCTCGAACGCAACATCTTATCTCACCTCAAGCTCGCTCTGTTGCTCTCGCTCTTATCGTCAGCTATTCTCCTTCATGCGCGTTTACCATCGCCTTCTGACGAGGAACCTTCGTCGGGATCGAAGGCGGGACTGCCAATGGCCACGCTAGAGATGGTGGCTGCCTTGGCTGTGATTGCTGCAGGTGTTTGGGAGTATTGGTGTGGCGAACGGGATCTGAGGAGCATGAGAGCATTCTTGGTGGCGGACAAGTGAGTTTGTGATATTCTCTCATACATAGCTATGCTAATGATAAACCCATCCTAGGCCGCACAAGGCCATTCTGACCTTCGTCTCCGGCATTGTCCTAACAACGTGTATCATCTTACTTGTGGACGAGAGTGATCTGTAGCGTTAATCACCGAACGCTTTCTTGGCCTTGCTGGAAAGCTCTATAGGTATGAGTCTCAAGCTTAGCGTGAATATCCAACTTATTTGTGATCAGAACATGGACGATCAATCGACTATTGGCTTCCCCTCCATGCGACTATATCGTTATAGACGACCGGAAGGGTACGGTACGCAGTACACCGTAACCTAGCGTTGTCGACAGCTGCCAGTCATCCAGCAGGTTACGGAACCACCTTTTCCCCAGAGGATGTATTTATGGTCACTCGCGCAAGACTAGCGTTACCTGGCATGAAGCTCGGCTTGAGAATTGTGCTGTTGACGAAAGCATGAGTACACCAGGACACACTGAGATTGTAAAAATGGCTACATTTGTAAAAGTTACAATACTAGTAATGTATTTATACATAGTGTTCTAGAAAGACAGAATAAAAGTAAGATGTTCAGGCTCATTAATGTCCTCCCGCACTCTCATGATCTACGGTTGACCGAGTTGATCGCCTGGAATGTCGAGAGGCATTCGATCTACTCAGTCGCGCACCACTCTGCCCAGCTAGCGCGCCTCCCGCAAATCCACCGTTCTCATTTGTAACAGGACTCTGCGGACCACCTGTGATACTTCCACTGACTGCACCTCCAATGCTCGCATCAATGCTCCCCTGACGACTCGTTCTGGTCGCGCTAGCACGGCGTACACTTTGGTAAGATGGTGGAATCTCCACGACCGGTTCGTTAAATGGATTGGGACTCGCTTCCTCAGGCTCGGGCGAGAAGTCCTCACTATCGCGCGACATACGGATCGGCATCGTTTCCGTTGAGACGGGAGGAGGCAACGGTGTACGACGCGAGAGCGCGCGACCGCTCGCGGAGCGAGAAGGTGGGCGCCCGTGTGGCCCAGTGCTCGATTTTCGTTCGATCAAGGACGATGAGGGACGGGTATAAGTCGAAGGTGGTGCAGTCGGAGCACCGTGAACGCCAACAAGCGCTGCACCGAACGAGTCGCCACTATACGGCGTATCTCCAAGTAAATGGCTTACGCTTCGAGAGCTCGACGCACGCGCGACCATGCCCGGACGCGACGGTTCATCTGGGTAATTCTGGTAGACTGGGTGTTCCGGCGGGAGGACAAAGGGTTCTGTTTGATACATGCTTGGTAAAGTATCGACAGAGGAGCCCGCGCCGCCTCGTATGTGCGCACCGCGCGTAAGGGCATATACCCACGGATAACGTGGACGCATGCCTCCCCTTGGGACGCCAGGCTCGAGGTTATGATACGCACTTGCTGCGGTACGCTTTCGATGACGATAGTAGAATAGACCACCAGCAATAACAGCTGCAGCTCCGAGCAAACCGAAGACGAGTCCAAGAATAAGACCGAGATCAGAATGCCGCTTTTCGCTTTGGGCGTCAGGACTAGAGCAACATAGTTAGAGAAGTGTTTCGAGGAATTTAAACTTGTCATAAACTTACTCAGGAGGGCCAGTGACGGTTCCACCCCCACTTCCGGGGAAATTCGTTGAGCCGGAGCCAGAGCCAGGCTGATTACCACCAGAACCACCTGTGGGATTTGACCCGCCTGCGCCAGT
Source organism: Trichaptum abietinum (assembly GCA_910574555.1). Taxonomy (NCBI): domain Eukaryota; kingdom Fungi; phylum Basidiomycota; class Agaricomycetes; order Hymenochaetales; family Trichaptaceae; genus Trichaptum; species Trichaptum abietinum. Next base: position 3,765,497 of record CAJTBE010000001.1, read on the forward strand.
TCCAGATGGGTTGTTGCCGCCATTCGTCCCCGTTGCACCAGAGGCCGTGTCAGAGGGGTTGCTAGCGCCTGTACCTGTTCCGCCGCTGCCGCCTGCCAGTGTAGAGCTCGCACCCGCACCGCCGGTTGCACCAGAGCCAGTTCCTGTAGGCGCCGCCGTTCCCGCTGAACCAGCACTACCGCCTCCGCCACCTCCTCCGCCATTTCCTTGCGTGGAAGACACCCCTCCTGCAGCCGTCTCGCCCGTCGAGCTGGGTGTGTTATCATCAATGCATCCATCATCGCCAGAGTCGCTGATCTCGAGCACATCTGAGCTACCGCCGGATCCTAGTCCGTCCTTATCACCTGCAACGAACATGATATCCGTGCCCTGTCGGACATCTGCAGTCCAGTCGACGGAGTCAGCGCCATCTGTAATGTTGGCGATGAGGAAGGATTGCCCGCCGGGTATAAGAGCAAGGATGTCAACGGGATCTTGCGCTATGGATTGCCAAGAGATATCAATGGACTCGCATTGACCGATATCCGATGGTAGGAAGAGAAAGAACTTCGGAGTGGTAGGCTGAGTATTGAGACAGGTTGAGTCAGAGGAATCAGCAACTGTTATCACTTTCGATGTTCCTAGTTCTTAATAGTTAGAAAATGAGACTTTAAATAAATAGATAAATAATTCACCCCCTGCCCCAACTTCGGTTGCATCGTTCAATACTGCAACAAACGACGATCCAGCAGGAAAGTCCAAGACAAACGAGACCGAATTGCCTGACAGTATATTTCTTTGAATTATGGTGCGTGTTTCAGGGTTGAGATGGCCAGTGGGCACGAGAAGCAGCGTGTACGGTGGTTGACCGCCATTCCATTGCACCGTCATCTGAGAACATTGTGTAGGTGTAGTCGTGAAGTAGAAAGAGAAAGCATTAGCAGCTGACAAGCCTGACAGTAAACCAAGAAGATTCGTTATTGTTGTCCAGCTCAAACGTCGTAACAAGTTCATTAGCAAAAGTATCTAAGGGAGGAGTGCTGCGACAGCGAGGGAGCACGCCATGGGATATATCTCTTGCAGTAAGTGGGACCATCGTCATTAGAAGAGGCAGCAAAATATAGCGTGGATTAGCCATGGGCATCGTGTCCAACAGTGGGGTCGAGCCTCTCCACACCGTGACAGTGACGAGCCAGTGTGACACGTCAACGCCCATCAAACGCGTGACAGTACTGTGACTCATTCCCTGACACGCGTTGTTTGGCTGTGGTTTGTGGTGTAAACTGAGCAAAGCCTGTTTGCTAATTTCAGCCCGCTGCTTCTCTTCTCGCCTTCACTTTCATTTGTACCTCGACGTGCTGTACTTTTCATCTCCTTACACACTAAACTAAACAAAGAAAACATACTATAGCCCTCTGGTGCATTTACTGAAGGAGCATCTGCATAAACGACAAGATCCGAGTCTGCGAGCCTTTTGTGTCGTCGAATTTACGAATAACGGAAAGGTCTGACCGGCTCGCTTGGAGGAGTCATTCGAGATTGGCGAGAAAGCCTTGCTTGTTTGGATCTCAATATCTTACGAGTGACTCAGTATATTCGTATACACAGTCGCAAACCAATGCGCCATCAGGTCACAAGAGAACATTAGACATCCGGCCACATTATTTAGACAGAGGGAGGACAACATATCCATGGAGGATTCGATCTACAATGGCCAAAGCCAGTCTTTGTTCTCGCACGTAGCGTACGCTTGTCTCAACTCTCTTTCTACTCTACAAGAAGCTAATCACAATCCATGCACTGCCATCCCACGTTGCCCAAAGTAGCGATACTGTCGAGTCACAATCGACACAGCTCCTTGACTTCGTCCTGGGGCGAACGACCGCGGCGGCACCGACGAGGGCGTGGAACGACACGTCCGCAAAGGGCACACCGAGCAGTTCTGGCTCCGCTCACGGGAACAAAACGGACGCAGGCGCGAAAGATGCTTCCGTAGGATCAGGATCCACCGACGCGTCGCTGGCTTCGAGCGTGCACTACCACCTACACGGCCTCGCGGAGACACAGACGCAGAGCCAATTCCCTGAAGCCATAGAGCTCTCACACGACGGTGAAGCAGAGGAAGGGGGATCCGAGTCGCAGAAGGAGAACACTCCGACACACGTTCTTAACGTCCCAAAGACCCCTACCCCGCCGACTATTCCTCTAGGATCATCAGGGAACGGGGAAAATAAGAAGGGAACCGAAGCGAAGATAGGTGTCACTGCTTTTTGTGTTAAAGACGACAAAGACAAAGCTCCGTCACCCTTGCCATTGACGCCTTCACGACCATTATCGACGCGGGTACCACCACAAGCCCCGCAAACAAAGGTGGTCAGCTTCCTTTCGCCTTTGAACAGGCCTTCACCAAAGCCTGACAGAGTACAAAAACCGACTGTCAGCACGCCCGCACCAATGCGCTTCCGGCGGCGAGCCCGCCAACAACGTTCTCCTTCCCCTGCATCGCAGGACTCGTTTGCAGGACCCAATCCTTTGGAAGACCCAGACCTTTTTGTCGCTACATCCAGACAATTCGAGATACCCATCGACCAGATCGGTTTACCAGACTCGCAAGAGGAGGAAGCGGTGCAGGAGGAGGTGCAGGAGGCGGAGGAACAAGTACAGGACACCCATTCGCACGTCGAAGAATCACCGCTTAAGGACGAAGAGAGCAAGAGGCACATGAGGCCACCTGGCCGATCAGTATCGCAGATGACACCCTACTCCCTTTCCTCGGCTTCTTCCAACCGATTCGACCGTATCCTGGTTGCGAATTCGGACTCTAGTGGTCCTTCGCAGGATTCGAACGAAGGAAACATCAGCATGCAGATGAGCCAGCAACCTACGCAAGCTCTCGAAGACTCGATCACGACCAGCATGATCGCGCAAGTCGATGAGGATGAAGTACAGGATGGCGATGAGACGCAGATTATTGATGATACCACTCAACCCAGTGAGCTTATTCCGTCGAGCGATGTCCGACCTGCAAGCAACATTCAGCGCACGTCTACCGCAGGAACAGTAGGTTCCACTTTTGCACCATCAACTGCAACATCCGTGGCATCGGGACCTCGTTCATTGCTTTCCTCGATTGCTCCAGAAAAGCGGCATCGCTATGCGCACATCGAACCTCCCCGCGAGTACACCACCGGTAGTGGTAGCCCATTTGTTCCTCCGAGTCTTCAGGGCGGCAATCGCAATGCTCAAACTATTGCTGGCACATTAGGGACTGGGTTAGAATCGACGAGGAGATCGACCGTTAGTGGTGCAAGCAACGCCGCGACCGCCGGTACCTCCGTCGCCAGTGTCGCGCGTGTTCCTGCCTCAGCAGCGAATTTGTCTTCGGCAAACAATGCCCAGGTCCAGGGACTAAATCGACCCGCCATAACCGTGGGTGTCAAAAGGCCAAGGCGATCAGATTACGACGAAGATGTGGTTCCGGACTCAGAGGCCCAAGTTGAGGAGCAGCTTTCTTCTCAGGGGGACAAACGACCGGCGTCTACCGAAGCCAATAAGAAGAGAAAGTTGGATGTGATCCCTGAATCAGAGCCAGATGTTTCAACTTCATTACCTCCCAAAACGACCTCGAAAGCCATTGATAATGACGATGAACTGACAGAGGAGGAGAGTGAGGAGGAAGAGCCTTTGGCTAAGCAGCGCAGTCCAGTGAAGAAAGTTCAAGTAAGTTGATTTATCTGTTGTGACATTTTCGAGGTTTGACGGCGATCAAACTTTCTAGCCTCCGCATCCAGCTCAAGTAAAGGGGAAGCAAAAAGAACTCGCACCTCCCCCTGCTGCAGGACGTTCTCGAGTGGCAGCTGCGCCTGCGGGTACAATCAAACAAGAGAAAAAACTCTTTTCAGCTCCTCCACCTGCGGTCCCGTTGGGCATCACGAAGGCTAAAAGAGCTGCGGCGCAGCAGTTCGAAGTCATTCCATCGTCAGAACCGCAGACTGATGAGATTCCTGCGCGCAGGAAGCCTGGTCGACCGAGGAAGGCGGATGCGGGCAAGGGTAATGGCAAAGCCCCTGCTTCTGCGCCACCCGCGCCTCAGCAGCAGCGGACTGCGTCCCCAGCTGCAAGGAGAATGCGAGGTGGAGCAAGGGCATCCACGTACGAACCCCCATCTCCTGCCATCCCTCTTGCCAACCACGCTCGCACTGAGGAAGAAAGAACTGAGATCGCTGACGACGAGCACATGGACATAGACGACGGGCAAACTATGGATGGATACGAGAACGAGGAGGACTACGACGAAGTGAAGTCTGAGACCGCTGTGGCTGCGCCTGCTCCGCCTCCTGCACCTATGCCCAGCCCCGAGCTCGTTCATGATGAGCCTCCCCGCAAGAGAGCTCGTGGAGCTGCAGCAGCGACAGCAGCACCGCCTGTTCCAACGGCTTCGGGCAAAAAGAAGACGACTAAAAAAGCAGCAGGAAGTAATCGCCGGACCACCAGAAATATGGCTGCCACTGCAACTACGAACAAGGCTGGCCCCTCAGCAACTAAGCGTGCTGCGAAGAACGCAATCGCCACTGGAAAGGGCACAAGAGTCCTCGCCTTGTGGAAGTCAGACGCGAGCTGGTACATTGGGACGGTGCATTCTGTGGTTGGGGATCGGTATAAGGTTAAATTCGATGATGGTACCGACGACGAACTTATTATCTCCCACATGCGAAGGGCCTCCGATATTAGAGTGGGCGACATCCTGAACCCAGTGGGGTACAACGCAACGGCGCGTGTGACTAACATCGACACCTGGGACTCCAGGAGCTCGTTGCAGGCTATCCTTTTGGAAGGTGAAGACGAGGGTACTGAGATCGACATCCGGGCAGCAGATGTGAAGATCGCCCACCGCACCGTATCAGGTCACTGGAACGACCGTAAACTCGACCAAGATGAAATTATTCCCACTGTAGGGCGCAAGTCGCTGAAGGAGTCACCGTCACCTTCGAAGATGTCAATGATCAGTGGCATGTCAGGGGCTGTTGCGAAGAACAAAATGTTTTCGCGGTGTGGATTCGTCATTACCCTTGGACCTCACAACAACAACTATGAGCAGGACCGAGCTCGGATCGTAAAGACTATCAACGATTATGGTGGAACCGTCATTAGCGACTGGGGAGACATCTTGGCCTTCCAAGGGAAGCACACGAAGGGGGACAAACGCTGGACCATTCAGGCGAGCGACATCAAGCTAAACCAGCCAAAGGGTGTCGATCGCGTCTTCCTGATTTCGGACCAGTTCACGCAGAAGCCAAAGTACCTTATCGCACTTGCACTCGGCGTGCCGTGCGTATCGGAGGAGTGGCTCGAAGCGGTTGCAGATGGGGCCGAGATGGAGAGTTCCTGGGCTTCATACCTTCTCCCTGCTGGCTTCTCCGACAGCATCGAAGCGCGGATCTCGCAGCTAGTCGACTTGGACTGGGGTAGCTCCCCTCTGCACCTGCAGGACATCATGACCAATCCGGTGTCGATCAAAGTCTTGTCAGATGCAAACGTACTTTGCTTAGGACCAGACTTGTTGCCTCCAAAGAAGGTATGTCTTTGTAGCCCTTCTTTTCATTCATGAGTTCGAGCGACGCTAATCGAACGTCCTTTGTCTTCGTAGCCCCCTACCGATGCATCCAGAGGTGCGCCTTTTGCTGTCCCGCGCATTATCGCTTGCATGGGCGCCAAGCGTGTCGAGGCGGTCGCGAGTGCCGAGCACGCGTCGGAGAGAGACCTGTCGAAGTACGACTTCATCGTCGTCAAGGACTCCCCGCCGAGCCATCTCGTCGGAGATCCGGAGGTGGTCTGCGTTAATGTCGCTTGGATCAAAGACTGTTTATTCACCGGAAGGCAGCTACCAAAGCCTGTCTTCACTTGAATGGACTTCCGTCTCCTCTTTTTAAGAAAATTCTCCTTCCCTCTTGTCTCGCCTTTCCCTCTATCTATCTTACTTTTTCCTTCCCACCTCACTCACATTTCTCTGCTTTCTTCTCCACGTTTTTGATTTTCTTCCATCGTCATGCCGCTATCCTTCACATATTTGAGACTAAAGGTCTTGCTTCTTTGTGATTCTGACGCACAGCTCTTGAAAAAGCTGTGAGTCAGATGGACTTCGCTAAGCACCCCAACCGCTTCTTGTTATTACATATGTTATTTTATTGTAGATATCGTACCTATGCTGTCGTCTTGTTTTCCAGCGTCGCATTGATTTCATAATTTTGCTCTCTTGTATCTAGCATCGCCCTCCACAATTGTTTCAAAAAATGTACCATGTAGAGTAGCATTACAGTAAGGACATCAATATAACAAAATGTATAATTACATGGAAAGCATTAATAGCGTCTCCTTCCTGGAGACCTCGATCGGTCGCGTTCTCGTCTGCGATCACTGTAATGAAAATCGTCATGATGAGCAAAGTAATGAAACATTGGTGAACTTACTCATGCCTCGAAGAATGCCTGTCGCGATCGTACCCTCTATCCCTATCCCGGTAGTCATCCTTCGATGCCCTGAAATCACGGTCTACTGGGCGCGTGCTACCAGATCCAGGAGGAGGCGCAGACGAGGGGGCACTTGCCTTGCGCTTTTCGCGCTCCTCCTTGAACTTCTGCAGCATGTTTCGCAGCTCGTGATAGCCCAAGTGCATCTTTCCGCCGAAATGGTCTGCAAGTCGTCTGTCGGAGTCGAGCACGGAGAGGTACGCGCCGCAGACGTCGCAGACGCGCAGTTTTTGGTGTCCTGAGGCTCCAGAGGTGTCGGTGAGCTGTTGCAGTTCCCGTTCCTTGTCTGCCTTCTCGCTCTTCAAAGCTTCGATAGCCGCCATCTCACGCATCGATTCGTCGACCTTCCCTTGCTCCCCTGTGAACGCGACGTGTGAACATCAATATGAGCGTAGTGCAGTTCTCTCAGACTCACCAAGCTGCTCAATTTTCTCTGTTCCACCTTGTATGGCCAGCTCAATTTCACCAATTTCCCTCATCTTTTCAATTATCAGCATAAGCCCTTCGTTTACACAAAAAAGGCAGCATACCAAGTTCGTCGTCTTTGCGTTTTCCTCCGGCGTCTTTTCCAGTCTCCTGTGCGCGCTACGAATTCGACGGTCGCACTCATCAACGAAGGCAAAGATATTCGCTTCGTATTCTTGCTGGAAACGAGCAAACACAGGGTCGTTGGGATTCTGTTCGCGGGCTTGTTGGAAGTCAGTCTTCAGACGCTCCATGTGCGATTTTGGGCAGGCTCCGAGGTCTATTTTCTGTAATACAACTGTGAGCAGCATTTCGAGATCGTTTAACTTATGAGCATACCGTGTTGGTGAAAAGGATATGCGGGCATGTTCCACATAAAAAGTTTCGGCACACTTTCTCGTTGGTCCAGTGGAGGTTTGCATCTGCAACACCCATTGCTTCTGGACCCATCATTTGCTAGATACTTGAAGTTAATGACACTGCAATTACAGAGCGGTGGTTCACATACCTCAAGCAGCTTGCGCTGCATTTCAGCTAAGCGACCCATTTTTGAAGGAGGTGGTAGTGGTAGGTGTTCAAGTTAGACTTAGACTTAGGATTGTCGGTCGGGTAAGTAATAGTAAGGTAAGCAGGAATCAAAAGACCAATGGGAAAGCACTTCCAAATATGGATGCACCGCCACTACGCCCACTTATCCGTTCCGCCACCCGAAACGCGCCTCGACGCGACTTTTCCGTGCCCCTCCACTATAAATACAGTGGCCGGTATCCTCTTTGCCCTCTCCTCTTTTCCTCCTCCGTGCGGCACTTGTTGAACTAGAAAGTATGGTTCTTCAGCACGTCAGCGTGCAGCAAGCTTATGCTATCCTCGATATCGACGAGGTAAGTACATCGCAACTTACTCAGGAGCTATCCACTGAAATCTCTTTACAGGACGCCGGCGTGGATGAACTTAAATCGGCGTACAAGAAGGTACGCTCAACGCGTAGAGCAACTCATACTCTTACTGATATGCTTCTCGAAAGGCGGCATTGAATACCCATCCAGACAGAAACCCGGACGACCCAAATGCGACAGCTAGATTTCAGGAAGTGGGCGCAGCATACGATACACTTCTAAAGCACTTGGAGTGTCCCACTCCAGACTCATCCGATAGCGGAGGGTACTATGATGATGCTAATTCAGAAGACTTTGAGTACTTTTGGTGAGCACTAACGTTCTCTATTTTGCCTACTGCTCCTAATCTCTTTCAATTTGCTATCGCTCGTCTTTCAGTATAATACTCGAAAACGTACTAAGAGGTCAACAATACAGTATGTATTGGTATACTGCAAAATATGAATCACGTTCGCTTATTATTATATGTTCACTAGTGTTCCACACTCCCCCCTCGCATCGGCGACATCGTCACCAAGGCCTTGAGTCTGAAGAGGAGCTCCAGGAACGTCTTCGAAGGCAAAGGGAAGAACGAAGATTGGCTGCTGAGCGTGACGTTCGTGAAAGAGAGGCACGTAAAGAACGTATTCGGGAGCAGCAAGAACGAGGTATATACGTTTTATTCATCTTCTTTCCTGAAATCATATCATTTACCCTGTGTTTGTGCAGATAGACTCAAGGCCGAGCAGAAACGCAAGGAGCAAGCGGTTCAAAAGAAGGCTAAGGATGAGGAGACCAGGCGCAGCAAGGAGAGAGTTGTACGCGACCAGAAGGAACGGGCTCAGCGGCTTCGATCTGCAGTTTTTTCTGCGTCACGGAAGGGTGAAGCTGAGAAAGTGAAAAAGGGAATTTGGGAGGACAATGTCGATGCTGCTGGCGGTGAGGTGAAGAGTGGAAATGAAGAGTTTCTAAACCCGGAAGATCTACCACAGGACCCGCAAGAGACTTTGCTGCATATTGCAGCCAGCAAGGGAAACAAGGAACTTGTTGAGTGGTTAATTAATCATAGTAAGCCATGGTGTTTGTTGCATTTAGAATTCTACGCTAAGTTATCCTGCTTGTGTAGATGCCGAGCCGGACGAGAAAAATTCAAAGGGATTGACGGCTTTCCATATTGCCCTCAAAGAGGGCTACACTCAAGTCGTCAACTACTTCATATCCTCCCTGCCTTCCTCTCAAGACGAATATGAGCCCATTTACGCTCACCCACCGTCAACAAACAACCTACGTCTCGCAATGGAGACAGCGGATCCCGAGCTCGTATGGACAGTTCTTGAACACAAGCTCGCGAAGTCGAGACAAATCTCGGACGGATGGAGCTGGTTCTGCTCCGCGGATGGTGAAGAGACGCTGAGGAGGAAGATGCGGAAGCGCTGTGTTGGCAATGCGGAGGTGGAGGGGAAAATGGAGGAAATCCGGAATTTGCTCACGTCGTATGGCAAGTTCACTCCTCCACCTACGCCGAAGATTGGGCTAGAGAAGATCAACATCCCAAATGACTGTAACAATAAGCGTAACAACGAAAAGCCCGCGGTTGACTCTCCTGTAGTATCATCGCCACCATCATCAGCACCCATCCTCCAGAATCCGACTCCAAGTGCTTCTCCCGTGCCATCCAATCACTCGTCGTCCTCACACCATAATTATTCAGGCTCACCGTCACCGTCACCTTCTCTTACGCATAACAACGACAGCGACCAGCGTGCGTTCTTCCGCGGTCGTGGTCGCGGAAGAGGAAGGGCTCGTGGCAGAGGGAGAGGCGGCTCTGCCCAACCGAGACCAGCCCCTGTCTATTGATAATCGAATCTCGTTCTTAAGCTCCAGACGTCTTTGAGTGAAGTGAGTTCGCATCATTCACATCAATTCACTTGTTTTCGCCGACGTCGAGCGCGTTTTGTCATGACCATTTGTTCGCCGACTTCTCAAATTTTCAATTTCCTTTAGCAGTATGAAGTCCAGACTCCCAGCCAATTCTCTGTCCCTTTGCACACTCACACTATTTCCCGTATATTCTTTTTGACCTGTATGAGTCGCATTTTTCTTATGACCGATTATCCAGCAAACTCAGGCTACGCGTACGATATATGTCCTCTTTCTATCTCAGCTTACTTCCCGGCTCCTTAGCTTTAGTCATATGTAAGAGCAATTGTATATAATGTGATACTTTTAACTACGAAGGCGAAGAACTGTAAGTCATGGTCGTTGCAAAGAATCTATTGGTGGAATGAGATCATGACTTATTTTCCCGATGAACGTGAGTCGAACATAATTGCCTTCTTTCATTAAAAAGTCACAAAGCATGACTAGTATTTACATCACATCAAAGACAAGCTTCCAGTCTAATATATGCGTAGTAACATGGATTGCAATACTCGACAGGTCATCCGATAGCAACATGAATACTCACCCGGAGGCGTGCAGTGTCTAAGAGAAAGTCATCCAGTCCAGAGAAAGCCCAAAGACTTATACTGGAACAATCAGTCAAGTTGTTGTCGGATGAGGAAGATGAAGAGTTCTTCCACTTGGTATGATCTTCCCGAGGATAAGGTTCTAATTCCGATACTCGACCGCTGAATGTCTGGTGAACTGCGTACCGTCGTTTAAAACGGTATAGTCGCATGGACGAAAGTCAATGATAGATAGATCTGCCATGTCTTAAAATGCAAATAAGTTAGATATACACGCTAAGATGAAGACTCATACCTGAAGAGCTTTTTAGCGCGTTCGGTGATTAATGCTACAGGCCGCTTTCGTCCGCAAGTAAGATGATACATGTTGTTAAGACAATGACGGAGACGAAGGTCAGAATGGCCTTGTGCGGCCTACGATGGGTTTATCATTAGGACAGCTATGTATGAGAGAATAACACAAACTCACTTGTCCGCAACCAAGAATGCTCTCATGCTCCTCAGATCCCGTTCGCCACACCAATACTCCCAAACACCTGCAGCAATCACAGCCAAGGCAGCCACCATCTCTAACGTGGCCATCGGTAGTCCTGCCTTCGATCCCGACGAAGGTTGCTCGCCAGAGTCGGCGTCAGAAGGCGATGGTAAACGCGCATGAAGGAGAATAGCTGACGATAAGAGCGAGAGTAACAGAGCGAGCTTGAGGTGAGATAAGATGTTGCGTTCGAGCATGCAGAAGTCTCGAGCAGTGCTTCCAGTGTTTTCTATCATATGAGTTGTGGAAGGCATGATATGTCGTGAAGGTCGTGAAGGTCGAGGTTCTGCGGCCTCCAGAAAGAACCTCAATTGCCGCGTCAAGTCTCCTCAACTTCTCCTTTCTACCGCCACCTCTTAAACACAAGTTCCAAATCCATCCCCATGCAAATGCAATCGAGGAAGTTCTGTCGAGCATATCCAAGAAATGGTCTGGCTCTGATATGCACTGTTGATGGAAAGCGGAAGCCCTTCTCAAAGCTGAGCTTCCGACAATGGGTAGCCAAAACGAAGTATGTAGGCTACCAGAAGATTTGACTCTTGAGGTCGTGCTAATGATTCAAGTTGATTCCGAACCGCAGCTAGCTCAATGATGTTTGTACCTCCTGACTGGCGACCTGTCCAAGTCAGCATAGGTCACCTATCTATTGCGGATGATTTCTACATCTTCTATCAACAAACGGGCGACTCGACGGTAGGCGAGGTGAGCCTTCTGAAGAGCTGTCTGGTCTACTCAATCGTCTCTGCCCATCCGGAGACATGAGTGTCGGTCGCATCTTAAGGATGTCGGCCGTATATAAGGCCTCATGTTTGCCTTCGGTCCTCTCTTACAGTTCAATTCCAGCATGTCGGAATTTATCAAATGGGTTTGTATTCATCTGTATAGATTGACCGGCTCAGATTGTCATGCTAACATCTTTTAGTTTAGTAAATATCAAGTCAAGAACCATGAAGACACGATAATTTCAGGCGGGAGCGAGCGAGGTAGCACCACCTTCATCAGTCGTGGTGAAGTTGATGGTTCCATCAGTATGTAAATTGCAATGATTCTGGGCTATCTACTCACTTTCTCAGTTCCGGGAAAGGTAGCTGGCTTTCAACTTGGCCGCCATTCTACAGGCTATTTCGTCGACAGCAAGAGAGCCCGTGAGCAAGTTAGTCTTCTTAGGACGCTTTCGTTGTCGGGCCTCTCTTACTAACTATTTGTTTACAAGGAAAAAAGTTATTTTCATATTGCCACTGGCAATGAACGGGAGTTTAAGTGGGTTGCGCAAGCCGGTCCTTTCAACAAGTACAGTATTCTGGCAAGCGGCGGTATACCGGTGGAGTATGATTTCGACCTTCCTTCCATGTGAAGTACTAATGAAAAGTGTGTTAATTAGCGGCGGATGCGAACCTATCAATGGTGGATATGACTTGGAACCGCTCTATGTTGCACGAGCACCCGTTTCCGTTGGAAAAGACATTGATATCATCTGTGGCTGGGTCTCTGAAGGCGTTGCTGGTGAGTTGACAAGCAATCGCACTCTTAGGAAAACGACATTGATCGCGTCCAATGCTACTCAGCGGTAGGCTCGTACGATAAGACACTTCATGTTTCCAGTGAATATGAAGTACTCGTATATACTGGGCCTTCTGACTCTACCCCGGAGCCCCTTCCGTTACATTTAACTAATTATTATACACGACTCATCGTGAACGAATATATCAAATGGGTACGCTTCCATCCTCGTGCACACTGTCTCAGATTCATAATACTATGTATACTCTCCAGGTCGATTATGAGAAAGGCAGCGGCAAAATCGTTCAAGGCATGATCCCTCGCGGTATCAAAGGTGCCTCAACCGAATATATAGCTCGTATAATCCCGTTAGGCCATAGCAATGCTGTTTGTAAGTAAATGACTCTCTTGTCTTTTTCGTTCACCGACTCATGGACGTATTCTTTGTACTAGTTCCAGGGTGTTATGAATCTCGACGGGACTTAGGCCATGTAAACAGGCCGTTCGATAGCGATCACGAACGAGAGATAGTAAGACATCTTTGCAGCCAATTTACGGTATCTGAAAAGTGACTGATTTCTTCTACTCTAGCATGACAAATTTCAAATTGCGATTGGCGATGAAAGAAACTTTAAGTGGGTCGCGCAATCCGGGCGCTTCAACAGGTCTAGTATCTTGCGAAGTGGCTGCATACCGGTCGAGTATGTGTTCAAATTTTCTTCTCGTGTGTAGCAACTGATGAGGAATCTGGTGACCAGAATTGGACACGTAATACGTACATCCATAAACCCAACATTTGCTGCACGAGCGCGTCTCGCCCATGAGGAGAAATCCACGGATTTTGCTTACGGCTGGGTTGAAGATGATACTTATCATGGGAATAATTCTGGTGAGTTGACGGTTAATCGCACTCCTGGAAGGTCGCTTATCCAATGATTTACGCAGCGTCACGGTGGCTCGATCATAATGGCAAAATTGTTGAAGTCACTGAATATGAAGTTTTCGCTCTATGCATTAGTACTCCCCCGACATTCCCGCAGCTTCCGTCGTCGATGATCATGCCGTGGCTTCCATTGCTTGAGCCTCTACCAGCATCTCCGCGGCCTGAGCTTTCCCCTGCGTTGCCAGAGCTCCCCCCGGCATTACCACAGCTACCCTAGTCGTTTCCAGAGCTTCTCCCGTTATTGCCGGGGCTTCCCTCTTTCCCGAAGCCTCCCTTTGACAGCCACAAGCATTGAAGGGCTGAAAGCGGTTGGACAGGCATCTACTGGCGAGCAGGCACTTCTTCATTAGTGGAGACTGGTGCCATCTATGTATTTTCATTCATTTCCTTTGTCAGCTCGCATTGTATACATATACAACGTGATCTATCTACATGCTTTTCGATGAAGAAACAACCGGTGCCTACCTGTGAAATCAAGGAGATCATGAGTTATTTTTTTGGTGAACAAAACTCGGGCGTCGACATAGTCACTTCCAGTCAAACATCGGGCTTCCAGTCAAACATATACGTAGCGGGAAGGACTACAATGTTCGACAGGTCATCCGACAGCGACGGGGAGGCACGAAGTTTGCCAAGGAGGCGTACTTGCGAGGAAGCCACCATATACTGAGAAATCCCAACACCTATCCAGCTTGTTGTTGGGCGACAGGACATGTTGAACTCTTCGATTTTCCCGAGGACAGGGTTCCCTAATTCCAACACTCGGGTGTTGACTGTCTGACCGCCGTCGAAAACGCTTGGTTACGGTGTACTGCGTACCGTACCTTCTGGTCGTCTATAACGGTGTAGTCGCAAGCACGGAAGTCAATGATAGATAATTCTACCATGTCCTAACCAACGAATAAATTGGAAATTCATGCTAAGCTGAAGACACATACCTGTAGAAATTTTGAGCAGCGGCAAGAAAGCGCAGAGTCGGTGATTAATGCTATAGATCACTTCCATCCATAAGTAAGATGGTACATGCCATTAAGCCAATCCCGGAGACGAAGGTCAGAATGGTCTTGTGGGGTTTATAGACTCGAGCCAGTCGAATTTTTCGGGTGGTTGGTAGTCTACATGTAGCGGTTGGTTACGAGTCTATGGGGTCAAATATGGGGCTATCATCATGATAGCTACAATGAAATCTCATAAACTCACAAGTTGACCGCCACCAGAATGCACTCTTGTTCCTCACTGGATTCCATTCACCAACCCGGTATTCCCAAACACCTGCCGCAATTACAGGGCCTATACCTCTAACGCAGTCATTGGTAGTCTCCCTTCATGCAGAGGCTCTGAGTAGCACTGTCTGTGTTTTCTATCAGATGAGTTATCGAAGAGATCATGTGTCGCGAAGGTTGAGGTCATTTCATTTCAAGAGCTGACAAGCCGCGCGTCGCCAAGTGTCTTCGACTCCTCCTTTCTTTAACCATCTCATAAACACAAGTTCTGAAGCGAACTGCTATGGCTTTCGCTTATGCCTTAGCCTCGCCAGATGCTTGTTTGAGATGCTTCAATGAATTTGCGGATGCGTGTCCAAGTTAGTATATATCACCTTTTCCATTGCGGAAGTCTAAATCTTGTATCAGTGACACACGGGCGACTCAACAGCAAGTGAGATGGGCTTTCGGATGAGCTGAGCTGGGAAGGGTCGCAACTTAAGGACAATACCTATATAAAAGGCCTCATGGTCGCTCTCGGTCCTCCAATAACTTGACTTTCAGTTGTCGTGCGGCACTTGTAGAACATCACCATGTCGGAATATATTAAATGGGTACGTATTCGCTTGTACTAACTCTCCTGTTCAGAATGTCGCGCCAACATCTTGATGTTTTCTCAGGTAGAGGTGGGTACATCGCCTGTCGAGGCCATGAAAAACAAGATCCCAGGCGGGTCTGAGAGAGGTAGCACCACCTTTATCAGTCGTTCGCCCCATAATAGCTCCGTCTGTATGTATCGACATTGCAGTATCTCTGGAGCATCTACTCATTTCGCATTTCTCAGATCCCGGAAACTACATTGAAGGCGTCGGGAGGCACCCGAAGTCTGCCTTCTTCGCCTATCGAGGTGGGACGGAATGGGTCAGTCTTCTTGTCAAGACACTTTGGCTGTCGTTACTCTCTTACTAACCAGTCGTTGCTTAGAAACAACATTATTTTGACATTGCCACTGGTGATGAACGGGAGTTTAAATGGGTTGCGCAATCAGGTCCTTTCAACAAGTTCAATATTCTGGCAAACGGCGGTATACCGGTGGAGTATGTCCTCGACCTTCCTTCCATGTGAAGTATTGATGAAGAGTGTGTTAATCAGCGGCGGATTCGAACCTATCAACGGTGAATATGACTTGGAACCGCTCTATGTTGCACGAGCACCAGTTCCCGTTGGGAAAGACATAAATATTGTTTGCGGCTGGGTCTCTGACGGTGCTGTTGGTGAGTTGGCGACCAATTGTACTCTTAGGAGACGACACTGATTGAGCTCAATGCTACTCAGCGGTAATCTCGTATGATAACGAAGTTCATGATCGCAATGAATATGAAGTGCTCGTATATATTGGGCCTTCTCTCTCTGCCCCGGAGCCCTTTCCTTTAAATTTGCCTAATTATATTGCTCGTCTCCTTGTGAGCGAGTATATCAAATGGGTGCGCTTTCATCCTCGTGCTGTTGTGCCACTGTTTCATATTCATATTACTATACTCACCAGGTCGATTATGAGAAGCACAGCGCCAAACCGGTTGAAGGCATGATCACATGCGGTATCAAAGGTGTCTCAACGGAATATATAGCTCGTATACTTCCGTCCTACAGCCATTCTGTTTGTATGTATTTGAATCCCTTGTCTTTTTCTTGCACCTACTCATCTACCCAATTTTCTGTACTAGATCCAGGATATTACGAATCCCGGCAGAACTTGGGTCATTTAAACACACAGATAGAACACGAACGAGAGATAGTAAGACCTCTCCGCAGACGACTGAAAAGTGACTAATTCCTTGTACTCTGTCTCTAGCCTGACAAATTTCAAATTGCGATTGGTGATGAAAGAAACTTTAAATGGGTCCCGCAAACCGGTCGCTTCAACAGGTCTAGTATCTTGCAAAGCGGTTGCATACCGGTCGAGTATGTGTTAAATCTTCCTTTCTATGTGAAGCAACTGATGAGGAATTTGGTAACCAGAATTGGACACATACTCCGTAGTGCAACCGTACACATGACATTTAGTGCACGAGCTCG
The DNA here is from genome assembly GCA_910574555.1 of Trichaptum abietinum. Taxonomy (NCBI): domain Eukaryota; kingdom Fungi; phylum Basidiomycota; class Agaricomycetes; order Hymenochaetales; family Trichaptaceae; genus Trichaptum; species Trichaptum abietinum. The sequence goes on from CAJTBE010000001.1 coordinate 3,782,067, forward strand.
CCTCGCCCATGAGAATAAATTCACGGATTTCGCCTACGGCTGGGTTGAAGAACATGAAAGAGCAGATGAGTCTGGTGAGTTGACGTTCAATCGCACTCCTGGATGGTCGCTTATCTAGTTTGATTTACGCAGTGTGGCTCGATCGTAATGGCAAAATGGTTGAAGTCACTGAATATGAAGTTCTCGCTCTATGCATCACTACTCCCCCGACATTCCCGCAGCTTCCGTCGTCGATGCCGTGGCTTCCCTCACCATTGCTGGAGCCTCCACCAGCATCTCCGCAGCCTGAGCTTTCCCCTGCGTCGCCAGAGCTTCCCCCGCCATCGCCCGATCTTCCCCCATCAGTGCCAGAACCTCCCCCAACATTGCCAGAACTTTCCCCATCACTGCCAGAGTTTCCCCCAACATTGCCAGAGCCTCCCTCGCCATTACCGGAGCTTCGCCCACCATTTCCAGAGCTCCCCCCACCGTTTCCAGAGCTCCCCCCAACACTGCCAGAGCTTCCCCCGGCATTGCCACAGCTGCCCTCGTCGTATCCAGATCTTCTCCCGTTATTGCCGGAGCTTCCCTCTTTCCCGAAGTCTCCCTTTGACAGCCACAAGCATTGAAGGGCTGAAAGTGGTTGGCTAGGCATCTACTGGCGAGCAGGCAACTCTTTATTAGAGGAGATTGACGTCATGTTTGACATTATTTATTTTAATTCATTATCTGTGTTTGTCAGCTCGCCAATGTGATTTATCTTTGTGCTTTTCGATGGAGAAACAACCGGTGTCCACCGTTGAAATAAAGGAGATCATGAGTTAGTCTTTCGATGAACATGAGTCCAATCATTCGTAGCATTTTTACATTCTTTCGGCGACCAAATCTCACCCGTTTTGTTCTGTATTAGCGCACGTCTCAAGAGTCCAACTCGAAACGTTTCTTTTGGCATCGCACCCACCCCTCGAGGAGCTTTCCTTTACTACTACCGATGACGACGAATTCAAGGAAGGGCCTATCGCCCGGATTCTCAAACTTCTTCGAGGGCTTAGGAAATTGTGAATCCGACACCAGCGCACAATAATACAGGAGCTTACGCTTTCGGACTCAGGTGATGTTAGCTCTTGTCCTTTTCTCGAGGAGCTCACGCTTGAAATCAAGGGCACGTCCAGGTTATGCGATAAAGCTATACAAGCACTGTGGACTCCAAGCAACAGAGGACATGATTAGCTCCCGTTGGAATTCGACCAAGAATGGGAACTCAGAATCTACCACTTACAGCGTAACAGCTCGCGATGCGAGGACTCTACGAAAAATAACCTTGCCAGGTATCTATGTGAAGGATTGGGAGTCGGGACAGCTGTATAGTGGCATTAGAAACTTTCAACGAGAAGGCCTTGATGTCAACTTCCGTGACGAGACTCGAGTCTCTACTCATCTCTGGATGTAAAGTGCATCACCTTTTCCTTCAGCATTCATTTCATTGAGAGAAGAGAGCTAGTGGAATAGTTTGGAGGTGTAGCATAAACTGTAGTTCCTTTCAAGTTGTTGCGGCATACCGTACTATGCCATAGAGGCGGCCCCCGCTTAATTTAATTGTAATGCCGAATTAGATTGAGTCGGAGTTTGAACCGTTCAAGACGGCACCAGTGGGCGCCTATGGCACCTTTGGGTTCTTTGTCTAACGACCATCACCATCTCAATACTTCCGAACACGAGTTTACAACAGGTCTTTCGAGTTCTTCAAACACTCGTCAGGTAAGTAGCTTTATACTATGTAGTAAAAAAAGTCTCAATAAATACATAGTTTCCCTTATCAACCTCTGAATATGCTACAAACCTTAGCCCGACAGTTCAGATATTTCTCAGCAACGCCGTCAAAGGCGCAGGAATTGATCTCGGATGTCTTAGTGGAGATATTCCTTCTATGCGTCGCACAAGACGGCTACTCAAAGGTGCAAGGAATTAGTGATTCGCTGAATGTTAGCCAAGTCTGTCAGTCATGGAGGGCTGCCGCGCTTTCTTGTCCTCGCTTATGGTCCAGACTTCACGTCCAACTCGCAGACGATAATATGACTTTCCAAATACTGATACCCGCAATCAAATGCTGGCTTTCGAGAAGCGGCGACGCCAGTATCTCAGTGAAGATCGAGTGGGCGCGCAATTCGGTCACAGCTGTGGAACTCCTCTATGTCGTCCTGGCCGAATTCGCTCAATGCTCGGAGCGCATTGAAAGTATCGCTTTCGTACTCCCTGAACATCTCTGCGACGAAGCACTTTCATTTGTGGAGACGTGCGAGAGCAAGCTGCACTCTCTGTCGCTGAATTTATACATGTCAGGATATCGTTCAAACACACTTCTTTCACATTCCATTGCGCTTCGCGCCGTCTTGTCCCTGTTGAAAACACTAGAAATCAAAGGACGTTGGCCGTCGACCTTGGATGCTGTCGAGAAATTCCCATCTCTTACAAAGCTGGATCTCAGTGCATATCGACATCCAGAGTCTCTCGCACAGTTCTTGGAGAAGTGCCCTTCTCTTGCGGAGCTACGCTATGAAGTATACACCGATGTTCTGTGGTCATTCCCAGCTCATCCAATACATTCTCATCCGATCAGAACGCTCCCGTCCATCCGTCTTCTCGATATTCGCACCGGAGGAAGATTCTCAGATAGCATCCATGACCTCATTGACGGTCTTCGCATGCCGAATCTATATCGATTGGACATAGACTACGGAGACTCAGTCGATTGCGACTTCCGTGAAGACTGGCCAGGACTCGTCCGCTTCTTGGAAGTTTCTTCACCACCCCTGGAATCACTATACTTATCCAACTGCTCGTTCCCTGCTCGAGCGATTACGGCCTGCCTTCGTTTGCTCCCGAATCTTAAGAATCTACGCTGCCGTGTGTCGAAACAAGTGGCGAGGGCGCTCGATATCTCACCCCATATCGCAGGGCATCCAGCGCTTTGTCCTGAACTCGAACGGATGATCCTAGATACACCCGTCTTGGCTCGCGCAGATGCGGAAACCCTAGCTGCTGTGTTGGAGGAGGTGGTGCGTTCTCGTTGTGCTTTGACGATCCGACCTCCCGGGTATTTTGGTCTTCGTCAGTTGGACCTACCAAACGAGTTCTTACTCAGGACGAGATTCACTGAGAGAAAGGGAGTCAAGGAATCCGTATCCACGGGTCTGAGCATTGGTGCGTCTGGTACAGGCAAAGAAGCGATCTGATTGTCAATTAAGTACACGAACGCATCTTCCTGCAAAGAATGAGATATTACCAATTGGGGGGGGGGGGGGGGGGGCTGCGTTGAATGTGAGGCGAAAGGAAACCAGCTTATCTTTCAGTTATTGCAATCGAAAGGAAAATAATGGAAATGTGGAGCTTGCCAACACATGATTCTTCTTCTCTGCTATTACAGTCGGCTGCGATCTACGTAGCTAAAAGATGTGCGCAGCTTTCGTCGCGACATCACCGGCCCTAACTTGATGTTAAGGGTAGTACTAAGCTCAGGGCCGATGTCAGGTTCTTCAGGCTTCAGCGCGTCGAGGGCGTTCTTCGCTTAGAGACCACGACTCGGAGCGCACTAGCCCCGAACACTACTGAAGTGTGAGGCCAGGAGGGAGGGTACAACGCGATTATATTGGTGTGTCGTCTGGTGTTGTGCCCTCTTGTTTTACTTACCTGTCCTTAGGTCAACCAAATGTCGCAATATGCGACCTCGGTCGAGCTTGCGGGTTTGCTCACAAACCCTAGCATATACCCGCCATCGTCTCCGGTTTCGCGAGCACTCATAATCTCCGAACTACTCCGCACGATTTTCTTATTCTGCATAGCCGAAGACGGGGAGGAACCCAAGTACACCGACCCACGTCCTTGGTCGCTCAACCTCAGCAAGCGTTCGAGGCGCAAGTACCCTCTCATCTCGGAAAAGGACGCGCCGTTGCTCCTTGCTCATATTTGTCGAAGCTGGCGCAGGACAGCCCTCGAAACTCCCCAGCTGTGGGCGTGTCTGCAGATTCATCTCCCAGAATACATATCTACGAAGCCGTGGTGTCCTTCTCCCCACAAAATCTCCCTAGTTGTTGAGCGCCGGCTGTCCGCCTTAAAGTTCTGGCTGAAGAGGTCTCGGAACTGTCCTATTTCCGTGTACTTCACGGTCGGCTGGAGGGTCGAGTACGGCAGCCGAATATGGTACGATCGCGAGTCCGAGTCCCGTACGCTTCCCCAAGAAGAACCCGTTGCCGCTGAATTTGCTCAAGAACTGTTGAAACACTCACAACGTTGGGAAAACGTTTTCCTCTCTCTTCCAAGGGTTGACCTACTGCCGTTCTACGATAAACTTCATCGAAACTTCCCTCGTCTGAAATATTTTGAGCTTGACAAATCCAATGCTAAGGACGGGAGGGGGCTGGTGGCCAGGCGGGACCTTTCCATCCATGCAACTCCTAGGCTGAAGGGATGGGCATTATCTGGCAATACCTCCGCCGATTACGTGCTCGTTCCCGATGGACTACCTCCTACAGTACGAGCTGTGGAACTCACCTGCATGGCGATGCGATTTACTCATAATGCGAACGGACATCGGCTCAGGGAGCTTGTGTTGTTCCAGATTCCTATCAAAGAAGCCGACTTTGCGAGGTTTCCTTCCGTTTTCCCGCTCCTCGAGCAGCTCACGCTTATAAATTGCGTTTGCTCTCTTGCAGAGCAGGGTGCGGTCATTCTTGCCCCCAGCACGGTCGTGCTGGATAAACTCTCTAGCCTTAGGCTACGCACGCCCTTCGTCGACGAGTGTTTTCCATTGCCCTGGATGAGGGCACCTGCTTTGCGGCATCTGACTATCGAAGGAAGGGGGAAAGTAATTCGAGGAGTTGATGTAGAGCTTGGGCTTCTCACTTACGAATATGAAATTTCTCTCTTTCTCTTGCAATCCGGATCCCTCGTAGAGACCTTTGAATATTCAAGATCTACGCAGAAGAGCAATACGATCACCTCGATGCTAAATGCCATGCCTCGCTTGGCCATGTTTACATATAAAGGCGTCGCTCTTCCCTCTGCGACTATAGAGGACCTCAGTAACCCAGCGTACTGTCCACGCCTGAGGTCGATATATAACGAAGGCCATTTACCCAAAGGCGATGGATTTGCTTCGCTATATCGCCCCAGTGTCGATGACTTCTCGAAGCTGATAGAAAGGCGCTGTCTCAGCCGCAGGGATGTTGAGTTGGTAGGTGGAAGAGATAGAGAAAGATACGTCGGATCCCATATTAGGGAAATTGCCTTTCCTCTACACGAAGCTCAAGAGACATTGCTTCGCGCTACCCCAGCATTCAAAGAATCGGAGGTGCGCTGGTCAAACACTCATAGATGCGGTCGTAAATGTCCGGGCTTTGAAAAAAAGAAAAAGTCGTAGGCCACTGTGTTCGTAATACTCAATGTAGTAGGGAACGGTCCAATAGTGTTTTTCTTTACCACTTGCGCCACTCATGCACTCAGCACGTTTGCTCCTTGGCCTGACAAATTTGACCTACCGTCACAGTAAATAGCGCCCTACTCATTGACTATACTATTCTGTAATTAAAATGGGCTCTGGAGCTGGAAATTTAAGCTTCGAACGCCGATCAGCGTGCATCAGGGAAACTACTTTTTTTTTTTTTTTTCTGACGCGTCCTGACGCTGCCTTAAATGGACTGAAGCGTTGCCATGCCTGTCTGAAATCTGCTGATGTGTTGCTATGCCTGTCTGAAATCAACTGATGGCCTGAACACACTGAAATAAGCAGATTTTCAGGACACACTCAGTACGTCAGTACATCAGGAGGTCAGTCAAGCATAAGTAAAGACTAAGTACAAGCATGTACAATTCAAATGTCAAAGTAAGTACAAATCAGTACACCAGTAATTCAGTACGCCAGTATTGTAGGTCGTGCGCTGCTTTCCTCTCGCCATCGCTGATAAGGATGTTCATGCTTTTCGTTGTTGGCTGAGCGACTCAAGCACATTCGCCTTGTGCGCTTCGAGAATTGTCCGACTTCCGCCCAAGTGGCATCTTCTTCCTGGCGCCTGAAACAATTGTCAAACATAAATTCCAGAGTTCTTACTACGGGTTTTCGGAGGACTCGGACATACTATTTCAATCTGTTCCGAAAGCAATTTCTCTCTTGCCCGATTGCGCACGCTCTGCTCATTTTCCCTCAAGGTCCATGTACTTGAATTACCCTCCACCTTGAATGGTCCGCCGTAGCCGCTCGTGTCAATTCTCGTCACCGCAACCTGTCGATCTAGCTCTGCTTCTACATCCTTGAGAAGCAGATTGCCTCCGGTGGGAAGTGGGGGTAGATCTCGGTCTGGCAGTTGTTTGTTCGATAGGGAATTCTGGTCTGACGCGTGCAGAACGATCGGCATATATCGCAAGTGTTCATACTCCTGGTTTGTTCCTTCTGGACCATCCGAAACGTGTTTGAGTAAGGCTTTATACTGTAGCTCAAATGTACTTTAACAGGATGACTTACGGCCATCAGCGAATCAACAAGTATCGCGCCGATATGTGGGCAACACTCCTTATCTGCAACTTCGCTCACGTCGCTCACGTCGTAAGGCTTCAGAATAAGCTCTGTGATACGCATCACTACGCCTGTTCGGTCGTCCAGCGTATTGGCAAGCCGGATTTTCTGCTTCGCGAATGACTGCATCATCGAAAGTACGTTCTCGGTGGACGACTGGCTGATTTAGGAGGTGGTCGTGAACTTCCCTTGCCCAGCTCGCTCTCAACTCACATCGTGTTATTCATCAGCGACACAAGACACTTCGATACTGATTGATCAAGGACAGTACCACCGTAGTCCTAGATTTAGGTCAGTAACACCACTACAGGCCGGAACAAATGACTATTCGAAAAGAGCTCACTCGAGTGGTTGATCCATCCCCTCGCACGAACGTACCACAGATCAAGTTTACTGTACCTTTGTAATACCGATACCGTATCCGTGAGACAGAACTCTAACTTCACCATCGAGTCCTTGATGCCAACCAGACGGCACGACAGCGCAACGTGTCCCTTCCGCACGACCTTGCTCGAGGTGAACTTGATAGCGTTGCCGACAAAGTTCGTAATAACCTGGCGCAGACGCAGCGAGTCACCGATGAGCTGATCAGGAATGTCTGGGTAAACGTCATATGTGAGGTCAAGGTTGTTTTGCGATGGTCGTACAACGAGAGTCTTGAGGTTACCGAAAACCGTGTGTCTCAGTGAATACCAAACTTGCTCTATCGTCATCCTGCCTGCTTCGAATGTAGTAATTAATCGAAATATTAGCAACTGAATTTGGAAGCATCGGCGGCGGATTTGCTTACTCTTCGAGATATCCAAAATATCGTCATTAATCAATAGCAGACTCCGAGCCAAACTATGCACCAGCAGAAGACTCTCGCGCTGACTCTTATTCAAATCGCTATCCAGCGTAAACTCATTCATACCAATGATACCGTTCATAGGGGTCGAATCTCATGAGACGTGTTCACCAAGAACTCCAACTTGGAGCGATTGGCAAGTTCGGCAGCTTCACGAGCGGCGGTGTTCTTCTAAATCGACTCGCGCAAGTAGTGCAGAATTTAATTGATTTGATGAGCTCAAAGGATTCCATCTCGCCTGAGCCTTCGACGGTGATGAAACACGTGAAGTCGCCGTTCATGGCTGCAGTACTGATCTGCGCGAAACCACGCATTTCGGTCGTCAAGTTTCCGGCCATGGTGTTAACAGCCATTCTATTCGGAGTGCGTTCAGTAAAAACCACACTACACAATTCAGCGGAATGCTAGTGAAATAAACATACGTGTTTTTTTGCTGTGACATGAACATTCTCGATTTCAGCTTGAACACCGAGTTTTTCCGTTCTGACTTCCCGCGCGACTTTGGTCACCCCCGCAGTGAAGAGAGCCAGCTGGTCAACCATGACGTTGATGGCCAAGACCAGAATATTGCCCTGAACGGACACGCCCACGATCTTCTGCGTCAAGTCGCCACGAGCGACGGTCGTAGTCGCGACAGCAATGGTATGCACTTGAAAGTTCAACTGCGTCAAAGAAAAAGTGAGACAATTCTCTCCAAGACAAAAGCGCAGCATAGGTTGACCGCCCATTTGCTGTACTAGTAGTCGCAGTCTCGAGCTCCATCGCCCCGCGAAGTTGTCCAGATCAATAATTGTCTAACACATTTAGCTTCGGTTAGATCTGTGTTGATATGATATGTTTGAAGAGCAAAGTATCCGAAATAGACGCATGTGGTTTCGCTGATGAATAAACCAGTATAAGCCTAGTAATATAATAGCAAGAAGAGAAGTCCGTACTTATAGTTCCAGAGGCTTCAAAGGTTGCGCTATTTCTCTTCCCTAGCATGCCCTCATAGATGTTCGCCACCGTAGTCCGATGCTTGTGAACTAGATGTAGCGCCTAGGTTCACGCTACCTTCCGGCGACTTGCTAGAGATTGGCCGGGAGATGCTGGCAGCTGTTTCATGGAAGGATGTTCGCCTCGCTTCATCGCGTTTTTCTCTATCGGAGGTGTATCGCATTCAACTAGAGGTATGAAGGTGTCTCGCGAGACGGTATGAGGTGGTGTTCCGAGGCCGAGGTCGGGGCCGGGGCCGTCAGCCTGCAATTGACGGACGCGAGATTTACTACGTTGCAATGGCGGTTTCGGCGCAGGAAACTGGTATGTGAAGCGAGGGGCATCCAAGGACACATGCGCAAGGCTGGCGCGGGATCGGTCGCGTAGTTCATCCACCTCCGAGTTCATCTGCCGCACTCCCTCATCAATAGCGTCCTCTGCCACCTCTTCCATCGTCAGCGGACGGCCCTTGCCCTTCCTTTCCTATAAGGCGGTGTCGACTCTAGTTGAAGACGAAGGATTGTTACTAATTCTTGATGAAGATTACAACAGTTGGTGATGCAACATGTATCGGCCTATCCTCAGCGGGTGTCGTTCGAAAGGTAGAAGTTGCTCGCTTCAGCGTGCACGTCAGAGCTCCTTTCACTATAACATGGCCGCCCGCCTTCTCCTCTCCAGGTACTGAAGACAAATGTGAGTGATAATATGAAACAAGAAGCACGTTCTCAGACATACACTATTGTTTTTTGGTTCATTCGGAAATGTTGAAGTCTAGGCGAATTCAATACAAGCTTGAGGGTAGGATAAAACATAACTTGTTCAGGCCAATAAGTGGTCTTAGGGAATGGGTGGGGGATGGCGGAGAATGCTCATAACAAGACTGGAGAACGTACACTGTGTTGTTGAGGGGACGCAGTGGTAAAAAGTTCAAGTTCAAGCCTGAGTGCAGTCTGAGTCACGGTTGCCAGTGAACTCTTCAAGTTCCAATTTTAGATTTAAAGCTTGTTCACCACTGGAAGCATCATCATGGCAAGCAATCCGAACAGCAGACAGACACCATTGGCGACATCTTCCAAACCACTTTGATACCTCAGACTATGGTGATCATTCGAAAAGAAGCAATTCAATAATAAATTCAAATCATGAATCTCCTGGCAACTTTGAAAGACAAGTGCATGCGCACAACAATTTACTCGATAACTCAAGCACATTTGGTCAAACCTGCTACTGGTGGGCCTCAGCCTACTAGATCAAGCCTTGAGTCGTTCTCGAAGTTCTTGATGTCATCCGGTAAGGGTGAGTGGCTTTGGCTCAGGGCCAAAGCTACAGCAAACGTGCTGTGAACGTCGATAGCAGCATCTAGTATTCCAGTACAGCAGATCATGTAAGTGAGAACTTGAAGATGGTTGATCTTGAGCAACAAAATGATAACTTACACTGTATTTGTGCCGCTGATAGCTCGTTAGCTGCCCAGTCACTCATCGTGACCTCACTGCTCTTCTTGACGTTCAGCCTCAATACTTCTCCCACTATTTTTTCGAGCTTGACAGTCGGAGTCGGATGCTGGAACCAGAGACGAGGGTTTAAGAGCAGTTGGGACCAGGTCGGTTTTTTGGGCCAGACTTCCGGGTAGACAACGCGCGCCCAATCTGTCAGATCGACACAGGAGCGCACAGAGGTGCGAAACTTGCGCTTTATACGCACTGCGTCACCTGCCATTTCTTCTGTTAGGCCACCTCGCAGGAGAAAAGATAAGTTATTCATACCGTTAATTCCAGCTGATACTTTCATGACTGTACCATCCCCAAGGAGTTGCGCCAACGTAAGAGGAAGGTCAGTAAGAGTATGCGTCCTGACCAGATAAACCTGGTTTTGAACTGCAAGTTGGATGAGGTCTACGCGATGATTGGACCCTTTTCCGCCACTTGCCCACTCGATGTCGATCGAGATAAATCTCCTAGCTGGTACCTGTGGCAAAGATTCATATATTGCAGTCATTGCATTGTCCACATCCAAGCCCGTGCGACACTGTATCGGAACTATCTCATGGAGCCTATATTCATCTAATTCGGAGAGAGGTGTGGGTGGTACCCCGAGTAAATCAAGAAACGTTTGCAGTTTTTTGTGTATCTAGCAACAAGTCAGTGGACAGATCTTGATATGAATGAAACAAGTACCTTCGTTTGAGCCCTTGCTGTCCACCGTTGAACGCGCTGAAAGCGGAGGACGGTGCGGAGGTGCAGGCGTGCGTAATCAAGGGAGAGGAGGATGAGAAGGATAGTACGAAGATTTGAGAACATGATTCACGGTGGAATGGCTTGATGATGATCTTGGGGACGATACCCACTCCCACTTCACACTTATACAAAGTAGTTGAAGTTAGTTTTCTGATTTCCCATTCTTCTGGAAAGAGAGAGGGAGCTATTAGTGCTTTGTACTATGACTCGGATAAACCGCAAGTTGAACTGATAGGAGATAACAAATGATTTCTTCCGAATGACTTGATTATAAGGCTTCTTTTCATTTTAAGCACAAACGAACAAGAAAATGAGTCATGTTAACTCCGAAGAAGTCGGGAGGATACAACCCACTGCACAAGAAGCTGCTCCATCAGCTCTAGAAGGATTTCGAAGAAAGCCACGAGTAACTCACCATACAACCAGTCATCCCTGTACACAACCCGAAACCTGAACTAGAACCGTGCCAAAACTTGAATGGGAAATGAGCCAACTTGAATGCATCCCAACCCGCTTCGGAAGGAGTAATTTGCATGAAGGCGCGTTTCTCGTCCTCGGGGCTGAGGGAATCGCGCTGTCGGCCGACGATCAACTCATACTGCACATTGAAACCGAGCGTTCTCCGTTTAGGCGGCAATAATGGCGGGGCAGAGGTGTTTGGCAAGGAATGGGGACACGACACGTTGGATGATGTCGAAAATGCAGTTATAATTTTTCCCTTCGCTGCATTTGCAAATTGAGTTGTGTGTCGCTTTGTCGACGTCTGGTGGACTTTGTGCATGCAAGCGGAATATTAGGACGCATCAAACTGCCCGGTGATACATAGCCCCGCATATACGAATCCGACCGCGCAACTTCGCAACCTTTTCTCTCCTCACTGTGGTAGGTGGTGAGAGAGCGTCGCTGTCCAGCATCCTTCCGATGTTTTTGGGCTCTTTACGCCGCTCAGGCCAGGCGAACTTAGGCTTAGATGTCGATTGAGCAGGGATCCCTGAAGTGAGTGTAGACGGTAGGGATAGAGACTCGTCCCGACTGACTGCTCAGTGCGAGTCCTGTGGCCGCTTATTGTTGAGCTTGAGATGGCGAGGAGAAAAGAGGAACGATGAAACGAGAAGAAGCTGACGCGGCCATCGTTCCTTCAGGTGACCAGAAAGTCGGAGTCGTACTGAAAAGTTGTCACTGACGAGTCGGGGATGAATGAATGTGAAGAAAATCATACCCATTTGCAGATTCCATACGCGAACGGATGTGTCCAATCCCCCACCCCCCAGAAAATAGACAATATAATTTTCGGCGTAAATCTTTTGCAGATGTTCTCGGAGAACGTATAGACATTCCCTGTGCCAATGCTCCAAAGCTGAAGAAGCCTGTGAGTATTATTATTCAAAAACTAAAATGACAACTACTACTCGAGAAGTACAGTTGTGGCTTTCGCTCACTGATTACCGCACGTGGCACATCCTCTCCTGTGAGCGCCGGTTCAGTAACTTGCCTCTTTGCACATTCCAAACGTCGGTGATGCGTCTCGCGATTCAAAACCTGGGAGGAACGGACCTCGGATGCAAGTGCAGCAACCAGTTTTAACGTCCTGCACTCTGAGCTGGTCATCAGCCACCACTGATGATGAGCTCTCTGGCGTAGCCCTATCCCTTTGAGAAGGTTCACTCATGATATATGGTGACGGATGTAATCACTCTACCATCACCAATTGCTGAAGGAATTCGTGTTGTCAACTGTGGAGGTGGACGTGTGCGCATGCGCTCCAGTATGCTCGCCATTGCTTTAGTCGGTAAGGGGATACGCGTCGGGATAAATCTGCGAGAGAAACCTGGGTCAAGACTTGGGGCAACCACCTGCTGTGGGCGCAGTAAATTGCGTAGACGGTAGTGGTTTCGTGTCCTCTGCAAAAGCGGTCGAACTCCTACCCCCTGGGTTTCCATACGAGCCGAGCGTGCCGCACGAGCCGAAACACGTCGACCCACAGGGAGCTTACAAAGTATCGTGCAGACGTACGTGAGCTGCGCAAGGCGTTGAAACCGATAGAACAATTGAGCGTGCCGAGACAGGCAGAGCGAGTGAGTTGGCAGATGCGTGGCGGAAGAAAAAGGAGAGTATACACAGCAAACTCAACAGTGAAACGAAAGGCCTACTACCTCTTGTAGTAGTAACCTCAGTTCTAGTTGGTGGCATTCACGAGTCGGGGCGTAGAGCAGTAGTAACTTGAAGCCTGAGCCTGTGAGACTCCGAGTCCGAGTCGGAGGCTCAGCTTCAACTTGAAGTTCTTGAATTGATGACGACTCGACTCCAACTCCGACTCCGAGTCCGACCGTGACTCAGGCTCCGACTCCGACTCAGCCTGAGCCTCACTTGAACTTCAAGTTGAACTTTGAACTTGAATTTGAACTTGAAGTACCGCCGTCACGCCGGCCGGACAGCCTGAGTACCACTCACTGCTGGGCCAGCCTTCAAGCTCACTCAGATCCGGTGTCCGGCCTTGAACTCAGGCTCGGACTCGGACTCGGACTCGGACTCGGACTCGGACTCGGACTCGGACTCGGACTTGGACTTGGCACCGTGACTACTACTAGAAGTATAGTACACTGAACACAACTTATTTGAAATTACTGCGCTACTCCGACTACTGATAGTAGTAGTACTACAGTTTTTTAATGAATTGTACTATGTTGAAAGAGAATTAGCATCAGTGCAGCCTGAGGCTAGGGACTCGGATCATGATTATGATAAACATACTCTTGTTGATGTTTATGACTCGGGGCTTGAACTTCAACTTGAAGTTGAAGTCTAACTTAGGTACGATTTATCGATCACTACCAGAGTAGCAGTAACAACCCAAGGTTAGTAACAATTCAACTTCAAGTCGATTTTAATCACCTTTGTCGAGAAGCTCATCATCCGCGTCGGAGTTGGCATGATGGTCCTCTCGGAGTCGGAGTCTACGCCTCTCAAGCTCGCCGTTGGGGCGAAATGCGATGAATGTTAAGAACCACACAATATAGAGCATTGCAACTCCAACTTGAAGTTGGATGTGTATCATTCTACTAGTAGTAGTGAAAGCTGTTGTGGATAGTAGTAGTAATGGTAGGCTGAAGATTTTCGGCAACTTCAAGTTGAAGCGACATCATGATTCTTTCCTCATTTTATATGTAGCTTTTTGAACCCTTCATTCTGGATCGTTCGAAAGATCACTCACCACTAATACTACTAGTACTACGGAGCGCCCTAACTTGAACTCCGAGATGAAGGACAATATATCCTCTTCAGTAATCCTACCAATAGGAACTTGAACCCGAGTCACATTCAAGTTGATCTTGAAGTTGACTTCTTGATTTCATTTTCCAAGGAACCACACCAATGATGATTGTGATGACTTGAAGTCTGTGATACTAGTACTAGTGTTGGGTTTCCGAAGAAGCCGGTGAAGGGCAAAAGGTGGTTAGGTCAATGAAAAGTGGACGCTTGATGCGAAGCACTCAACAAAGATAAGGGAAAGTAAAGAGAGCGAGTGGATCGCCCGCAGGGAATGAGTTACGAGTGGTAAAGGGGGAAAACAAGGAAAGTAGGGCGTGTTTGGGTACACAGATCACTTCGACGAAGGGTAGCAAAGGGTTTTCGAAGATACAAACACTCCAACGAATGGATCGAACCTCTCGAGCGAGGTTCGAAGTAGATACGAGGCTTCGAGGTGGCTTCGAACCTGAGTCGAATGCTTAACCAAGCGTTACGACGGGTCGCGAAGGCGCAGAGAGAGAGATCGAAGACAGGTTCGAAAGATGTGTAGAGTAGAGAATAGATGTATTGAGACGTATAGAGGACAAGCAGTGACTGATTCGAACCGCTCAGAAGAGCTTGAGGGCCTGAATCGCTATGTACTCGACTACGTAGCTGGTCTCTTCTTCCCTTCGAAGCCAGTGCACCTTTTATACACTACTGGCCTTCATCCCCTTTGCCCGCCTCGCGACCATTGAATATATTCACGTCGCAGGGTCCAGCTGGTTCTGATGAAGAAAAGAAAGAAAATATGAAATAAAATAAACCGCCTGACAGACAGCCCGGTGTTGCACGTGTGTCCGACCCTCCGCACGGACCATCCAATATACCTCGTATCCCCCGTACTATCCCGCCTCACTAATCGTTCGAAAGCCTTCGCTCGCGCCCTCCAGAGGCCATCCCCTCTCTTCGAAGCACTTCGAAGCGCCGGCCGTTGCCCCTAGCTATCGATAGACACCCCGAAGTCGATATTCCTGTCCTTTCGGTATCTTCCGGTGCTCGATCGACGCGTCGGACCTATTGTGGGTCCACCTACTGATGCAGCGAAGTCGCGAAGCGCAGTGTTCCATATTTGGACGGTTACCTGATTGGTCGATCCTTCCTTCGAATCTGCTTCCTTCGAATGCCCCTCGATTGGGTCGCTTCGCCGGACCGCGACAGATCTTCTCTGGGGTCCTTCCGAGATACGAACTCGTATCGAACCACTTTTCCGGCCGGAGTCGGGCTCGGTGCCTTTCCGCGCGAGACATTCGGAATCAGATGCCCCTCATCGATCGATTGTTGTTCCTCTTGCTTCGATCAGCTTCGACCACCCCACGTGTCCTTCTATTCGAGTGGGAATTGGCCTTACTCTCAGCCTCTATAGTCGGTTCGAACCGTTATTGTTGACTCGGCAACTCGCGCGTGTAAGTTAGCTTCCGCAACGTCGATCCCTGTATAGCTAGTGCATATGGTACGCTTGTTGGCCGTTCTAAGGTGTATGCGGTCCGATATCTTGCTTCGATGGACTAGCTACCGCTTCGAAGTGACGTATAGACTTGATTCGAGTCACAATTGATGATATTTCCGTCCATAAGGGGACTATCTCCCCTACATCTCCCCGGGACTTTGAAATAGTGACCTCCTGGTCACTCCGCGCTGGCAACTGACTGGAGAAGACTTAACTAAGCACCCAAAGAGATAATGCCACCGTCTCGAGATATAAGAGTGCTCCGTCCCTTGCGACTCGATCTTCTTGACCTCTGACCTACACAGTCGCTCGGAAGTCTTTTAACTCGCTTTTACCCCCGTCTCGTATCTTTACTTGCAACCATGTCTCCCTCGACACAGAAAGTCACCCTGATCACGCGCTCTGGAGAGAGGGTCGAATTCCCCGTGCTGTCCAAGGCGGCTTGGGCTCGGGCGAAGGAGACCGTGCGTGCGATTGACGAGCTGCTCGCGGGCTTGAAGCGTCACCCAAGCAGATTGTGGGATACTGTCTTGATACGAAAGACGCTCAGGGACTGGGCGATAGCTTGCGCTTATCTGGCTGAAGGACATGGGATCGACGTGAACACGGACCCGCAACTTAAACAATGGCAAGAGTCTACACCAGGTGAACTTAACCGGCTCTTGTTCATGGTCGAAGGAGAGCGTTGGACTGCAACGACGAAGAATTGGAAGGTCCCAGCAAGTACGGATTCGATGGCGAGGGAGTTGATTGCCATGGGCCAGTTTTCTGACGTATGTTGTGAATGCTAAGTCTGTCTTGATACGAGCTAAAATTTTTCCCCCCCTCCCCGTTTTGTTTCGTATTGCGCTTGACAGGGTCCATTCGAAGACATTTCCCCGGTACGGTTCGAAGGTGATACGAAGGTATTGAGTGCCCTGCCCGGCTTCCGTCCAGAACAGGAGCCAGAGTCGCCCGCCAGTCCCCCTCGGAAGAAGGCGCGGTTCGACTCTGCGTCGTTTGTGCAGGGCTCGTCAAGTGCCAACCCAGTGGTCGTCGAGACGGGCGATGGTGACGATAGCGATGACGATGATTCTAGTGATTCGAAGGAGAGCGAAGAGAGTGAATCAGGTTCGAATTCGGACGACGATGATGATGATGATGGTGATGACCCGGCAGTTGCTCGCCAGCCTACGATTAGTAGGTTCAATTTGCGTGCCAAGCCGTCGGTGATACCGACTGCTGAGGTGACGGCGAATGCGAGTACGCGCGCGACGGGGTCGAGTGTTCGAGGCGGCAAACAGCCCGTCAAATCCGCGAAGGTGAAAGTGGAGAAGGGGAAAGGGAAGCCAGCCGCCTCCCAGACGAAAACGGCGAAAGGAAAGGGGAAAACAATTGCCCCTGATCAGACCCCCGAGTGGGCGAAGCCCGTATGTTTCTGTCGTTATTTCAGTTCGATGCCATTACTTATTCTTGCTGTTTGTGTTCTGTAGGTACTTGCCCCCGAGGTCCACGACTTCGAAGTGGTTGCGACGGGCCAGATCAAACATGGCACATTGAAGGTGATATGCGACGCACTGGTCGAAGCGTTCGACCAGTATTCCAATCATCCTCCTTCGATGAGCACGAATCCGCCTCCTTTCTTCCGCAGTCGGGGTGCCTCTGACGGGTACGACATTGCTGTGAGTACTGCATATATGGTGTTCATTTGTCTCCCCCTTTTTAATTGGTACGAATCAGCGAATGTGCGAGCATGCTACCTCGTGCGAGCGGTGTGTCTCCCTCGGCCATCGATGCTACGTGTGGCCTTGGCCTCGGCCGCCGCCTGGCAGTCAGCGTCTACCGAAGTGCCTGCAGTGTGCTCGGTCGAAGCAGAGCTGTTCGAACGCCCCCACAGTCGGTCGGTGGTTGAACATCCCGGCGGGGCTCGACGCAGATAATGAGCCAGGTACTCCCGCGTCGTATTCCGCAGTTGATCCTTATATTAACTGGTCTTTCCAAGCTGTGGGCGATCGCTTCCCCGCAGCCTCTCCCTCCGGCGACTCACGTATCGTCGACTCTATGCTTCGACCGCATGTCGAAGCTAGCCCTCATTCCCGTGGGTCTACTGCCGACCCCTCTTCGCATACTCTTCCTTCTCCTCTTCGCCCGAGTCCTTCGATGTCTCGTCAACCTAGTCTCGCCCCTCCTGGATCACCGAGTCCTGTTCGAGGTGGTCCCGTTTCTTCGTCCCAGTTTCAACTAGCTCCAGCCACAACTTGGCCTACCCGCGATAGTGTGGGGCCTCCAGATAATTTCTCCTTCTCTCGGTCGGTCTCGAGGTCTCGACCTCCGGTGACCCCACCTCGTCCTGTCGTGTCGGCTACGCCTCGAGACCCAGTGTCTCCTCCTCTTCGGGCACGATTCCGGTTGATTACAAACGACGAGCAGGCCCTCTCCGCGCAGCGGGTGCTGATGGATATCCGGTATCGAAGGGCGGCTCAATTGGAGATGGAGCGTACGGCGACTGACAGGACTGCTGCCATGCTCACGGCCTTGCGACCTATCTGGTTGGCATGCCGGAGTCAGATCGAGCAGCTGCACCTCACTGTCGACAACGTCCGTGCGAGTATGGAAGACGACGAGTTCTTGGTGTCCCTGCTACGCGAGTACGACTCCGGAAATCCGAATTCGAGAGCCGTAGACCGTACTACGCTGACGGGTGGTGACGATCGCGAAGCAGTGAGGGAGCTGTCGAATGCGGTCGGTCGACTCTCTCCCCTGCTTGCGGATTCCGTTGGTAGTCTCGAAGCTACTCGTCGTTCGATTTCGTCTAGCTCGTTTGCGTCGAGGGGAATTGGCGGGTCGTCGAGTCGAGGGAGGGGCGAAGCGGGATCTCCTGCGCGCCGAGGATCGAAGTCGTGAGGTGCGGGTCTTTGTATTTTAAGAGCCTCGCATGTATCTATGTATTTTTATTAGTATTTAATGATATCGTTCTTCGAGTTCCTTGTGCGTATGAATGGTGCCCTAGATCAGAACAAACGGTTTCGAAGTGAGGTAACGAAGGCGAGAATAAAAAATCGGGGGGTTCGAAACACGATTGACACTGTTTCGAACGCATATGAATGCATACAGCTGCCTGGTTCGATCGTTGTGTTTTAAACGGAAATATACATTGAGACAGAAAAGGTACGTGAGTGAGTAGTGAAACAGATATTTTTAAGGATTTTAGTGTGCTGTGGTGATTCTCTGGATGGTATATGCGATCAGCACTAACAGAAAAGAGAGGTGATATGTTTTTGTGAAGTGTTTGGATCGTTATGAAGTTTTGTGTGGGTTTTTCGGATATTAAGGTGGTGTGAAACAGAGTAAGAATCGAAACGCGTTAGAAGGAAATGGGTGAGTGAGAAATATTGGGAAATGAATTAATTAATTGTAGGGAAATGAAAAGGAAAGAATGGTATCATTGGGTATAGTCCGTTTTCATGGTGTAACGGTTTTAGTTTTCCTCCTCTGAGCTATCTTCTTCAGGGGGTGTTTCGTCCCTGGCTAGCTCGTCCAGTTCCGCTTCATCTAGACCTGTGAGTTCGGATAGAGAGACCGCTATTTCTTTTCGAGCGTAGTACGGAATGACTCTGAACGCAGCGTAGCGTGTTTTCGAAACGGATCCATCGAGTTCTGCCAGGATATATGCGCCTCCTTTCGTCCGTCGAACCACTACGAAGGGTCCTAGATACTTCGGCTTTGATTTCCGGTTTAGTTCTAGGTTAATCTTCGTGTTTCGTGCTAGAACTAAATGGCCGGGTTCGAAGTCGTAGCTCTTGATGCTATGCTTGTAAAGATTTTCGAAGGCTCTTGCCGAATCGAATCTGGATTTTAGGACGAGCTCTTTAGCTCGTTCTAGGTCCCCCGGTCGCTTTAAAAGCTGAATAGCTCGGATTTCGAGGAGTTGAGCTGTTGTGAGAGGGTCGCCGAAGGGTTCCGTCATGTAAGTAGCTTCGACGAGGTCGAACGGGTGTAGAGGTTCGACTCCGTGAGCCAAATAGTATGGGGAGTGTCCGGTGGTTCGAGAGACCGTAATACGCTCGGCCCAGAAGACTGCGTTGACCACTTCGGCCCAGTTCGATTCCCCCCGGCTCGACATCTTCATTAAAGCTTCTCGAACGTCTCTATGGCGTCGCTCGACTATGCCATTGGCTTGCGAGTTGTATGGCGAAATGCGAATGTGATTAATGCCATAACGCTCGGTGAGGATGCCAGCCGCCGCGACGTAGGCCGAGCCATTGTCCGTGACTAGATCTTCGATGGCACCCCATCGACACAGTATATCTTCATAAATAAAATCTGCAATGGCTTGAGCTGATTCTGATCGAAGTGCGCGCCATTCAGGCCACCCAGAGAGAGAATCCCTAGCTTGTACGAGATACCGTTTCCCCTTCGATTTGGGGAGCAACATAGTGTCGATATAGACTTTTCGAAAGAGCGGAGCCGGAGTTGCGACAGTCGGAGCGATTCGAAGCTGTTGAAACGATCGAACTTGACATTCATGACATGTTTTAATGTACCATTTAATATCGAGTTCAAGGGAAGGCCACCAGAATCGATCCAGAGTCCGCATCCTGACAGAATAGACCCCTTTATGTCCTAGGTCATCATGAATCTGTTTAACTAGACTCATACGTTTCGAAGGGATAGGAACCAGCTGGTGTCGACCGTCTGGCCGTTTTCGCCATAGTCGCTCCCCCTTGACAAAAAAAATGCTCGCGTATTTGACGAATGCCTTGAAATCCGCTTCTGACTGTCCTTCTGGTTGAGTCGGGTGGTTCAGAAAGGCTTGTACTAGTTCGAGACGCTTGTTTCTGGTGACAGTGGTGTCCGAGACTGGGAATTCGATAGGCTCCTCGAAGGGGGGTGTCTCTGACTCCGTTCGAAGTGATTCTTGCGTATGCAGCGCGCTTTCCGCAAGGGCGAGGCATGGGTTGTCACGAAGCATGAAAGAATACGAGCGATCGAGCCATTCTTCCTGGTCTGAGTCCGAGTCTTGCTCGTCTTCTGAGGCGTGAGGACGGCGAGATAATCCATCCGGTCCTTGGTGTCTCGAAGCCGGGACATGCACCAGTTCGAAGTCGAATAGTAGGCAGCCCGCTATCCAGCGGTTGATTGTTGCGTTAGGCTGTAAGTCCGGGTTATTGATCATTCCCTTAATATACTTCGCGTCGACCTCGACAATTAACTTCTGAACGTTGATAATATAATGTCGAGTGGCTCGAAGCGCGCAGTATAGTCCAAATAATTCGACCTTCGGCTGGGAGTAGTTGCTCTGAGTCGCATTCCATGTAGCCGATCCGAAACGGTTCGGATATCGTCGATTATCCGCACCTAGTTGGTAGAGGATGTAACCGTATCCTTTGTTCGAAGAGTCGACTGCCAGGATGACTGGCCGTCCAGACGCATAGTCAATGGGTCGAAGAGCTGGGCTAGATACGACTGCCGCCTTGAGCTGATCCATCGCGCTTTTACAGTCTTCGTCGAAGTAGAATTCCGCATTTTTGCGAGTGAGGTTGACCAGTGGTCTAGCGATAAAAGCGAAGTCCTTAATGAAGGTTCGAAGCACTCCTACCGTGCCTAGGAAGCCGCGAACTTCATGTACATTAGCGCATATAGGCCAGTCAACTACTCGCTGAACCTTCGACTCGTCAGGGACACGCCCTTCGTACGTGAGTTTGTGCCCTACAAATAACCCGGCAGGTTGTGCGATTGATAGTTTCTTTCCCGAGACCGTTGCTCCATACGCTTCGAAGCGTTGTAAGACCCGGTTTAAATCCTGTAAGTGCTCCCAGACGAATCGTCGAATCCGCGGGTTGGCCACTGTGGTTTCGAAGGTGCCATCAGGTTGTTCATATCGCGAGTTCGGCCCACTGACTAGGACATCGTCCGCGTACGGGCTAGCAATGTTAGGCATTTCGTCTTGAAGAATAAACACCACATCGTTATGCATGATCTGGAACGAATTAGTGTATCCCATGGGGATAGCTGTGAGCCGGAATGTCCCCAGGGGTGTCTGGAAGGTCGTAAGGTCTCTCGAACGCGAGTCGAGCTTCCGCTGATCAAAAGCAACGAATAAATCGAGTGTCGTGTAACAAGCACGTCCGGCTGCCTTCTCAGACATCTGATCCATGAAGGGGGGAACCGCTGGGTCCCTGACTGAGACGCCATTGAGAGGCTGTAAATCATGAACGAGCCGAAGGGATTTGCCATCCTTCTTGACCACACAGAACCATCGCGAACGGTAGGACGAGTTCGACGGCTCATAGATACCCGAGTCGACCTTGCTTTTAATGATTCGAACCACTTCGTCGTATATCCCATTGGGAATGGGGATATTCTTGAAGACCCAGGGCGTGTGTTCGATGGTCGGTATCAGGACAGTCCTGCCAGCTACTTGATTGAATGATATACAGTGTTTGCTGAATGTATCAGACATACTCATTGAATGAAGCTGCAGCAATCACTGTATGATATAGAGCAGCTGATTGAATGAGATACTGCTTTACTGCAAAACATTTATTGTTTCAAGTGCAGCAAATGCTGGCTGAAGCAATGTATGGTAAACCAGCCTTGCTGTACTCTGATGAAGGGTTTCATACCTAGGTAATACTAGGGCCTTTAATCTGTATTGGGAATATACTACTGGATAATAGATAATGCAATTGTATACCCACCGCTTTTTTGAGCTATTTATAGTGTCCAGGCACTGCTGATTGACAGCATGCTGTAATATATCAGAATTTCATAATTTCTGCCCGTTTTGGCATATGAGGCACATCAGGGTCTAGGACCCTGAGGTCCGGCAGGTTCCAGGTCACCTGGAGCTGTTACCGCTTCAGGAGGCCGTGGGAATAAATTCAAATTAGCCTTTGCAGGCCCTACAGGCATCCAAAAATAGCGCGAAAATAGCCAATAAATCAGAAAATATTCTGGGGCACTGCCGCTTCGCTATAGCGTGGGAATTACGCATTGGGACGATCCAAAATGGGTACAGGGGTGCTCTGGGCCACCCTGGGCCCTTCCTAAAGCGGTAAAATCATCATAAAATAGATAATTATATTAGCACTCGAGTGCATATATGCAGGCTTCCCCTTGGCTTACCGGCTGCATATAAAATACAATAAAATCAGATTATATTAGTAGAAGCATATTGAACATGTTCCAGATAGCTATATATGGTAATTCTAGCCAGGAACATACCAGAAACATCAAAACACATTCCGGTTGACATGCTAATACTATCGGACTCATTTCACCACATTGGGATACCCCCGGGACGCAAATCTTGAAGGGATTCCATTGCTACATAGTACTAGAGTCCAAGCAGTCATTAACCATGGCAGGGGAGTCATTTTACGTAGCACTGTTGATTATTCTTTTATTTAAATGTCATTTTCATTACTGCACTTCTACTGCACGTAATGGCGCGTTTAGATAGTAAATTATATCTAATAAACGAGGGGAGTAAGAGTATGCAGCCAGAAATGTCACACGGTCACTACTGAGCTCAGTAACACACTTTTATGTTTCCGTGTGCATGCGAACATTGCACAGCCTCCACAGGCACCCCAGTATGTGCCACATGTGTAATAATAGCTTTGATCAACTGTATATATGTCTCACGTATATCTCACGAAGTTTTACGTCAATCGGAGCTTGCGTTGAATTGATATTGAGCCTACAATATTGAGAAAGAATGGTCATTTTTAATTTTACGGGAGGCTTATGGGTCAGGCACATGATGCAAAACAACTATCATAAGTATCCTAAACATATTACAAATGCATGTTTGAGATGTACTTGGAATGTGCAAGTCATATGCAACATTGTAGGGTGGATTGCTACTTGTAATATCAGTATACATATGACATGTCCAAAACACATATAACCTATACATTCCATCTGTACCCCAAACATGCATTTGTAATATGTTTAGGATACTTATGATAGTTGTTTTGCATCATGTGCCTGACCCATAAGCCTCCCGTAAAATTAAAAATGACCATTCTTTCTCAATATTGTAGGCTCAATATCAATTCAACGCAAGCTCCGATTGACGTAAAACTTCGTGAGATATACGTGAGACATATATACAGTTGATCAAAGCTATTATTACACATGTGGCACATACTGGGGTGCCTGTGGAGGCTGTGCAATGTTCGCATGCACACGGAAACATAAAAGTGTGTTACTGAGCTCAGTAGTGACCGTGTGACATTTCTGGCTGCATACTCTTACTCCCCTCGTTTATTAGATATAATTTGACTATCTAAACGCGCCATTACGTGCAGTAGAAGTGCAGTAATGAAAATGACATTTAAATAAAAGAATAATCAACAGTGCTACGTAAAATGACTCCCCTGCCATGGTTAATGACTGCTTGGACTCTAGTACTATGTAGCAATGGAATCCCTTCAAGATTTGCGTCCCGGGGGTATCCCAATGTGGTGAAATGAGTCCGATAGTATTAGCATGTCAACCGGAATGTGTTTTGATGTTTCTGGTATGTTCCTGGCTAGAATTACCATATATAGCTATCTGGAACATGTTCAATATGCTTCTACTAATATAATCTGATTTTATTGTATTTTATATGCAGCCGGTAAGCCAAGGGGAAGCCTGCATATATGCACTCGAGTGCTAATATAATTATCTATTTTATGATGATTTTACCGCTTTAGGAAGGGCCCAGGGTGGCCCAGAGCACCCCTGTACCCATTTTGGATCGTCCCAATGCGTAATTCCCACGCTATAGCGAAGCGGCAGTGCCCCAGAATATTTTCTGATTTATTGGCTATTTTCGCGCTATTTTTGGATGCCTGTAGGGCCTGCAAAGGCTAATTTGAATTTATTCCCACGGCCTCCTGAAGCGGTAACAGCTCCAGGTGACCTGGAACCTGCCGGACCTCAGGGTCCTAGACCCTGATGTGCCTCATATGCCAAAACGGGCAGAAATTATAAATTCTGATATATTACAGCATGCTGTCAATCAGCAGTGCCTGGACACTATAAATAGCTCAAAAAAGCGGTGGGTATACAATTGCATTATCTATTATCCAGTAGTATATTCCCAATACAGATTAAAGGCCCTAGTATTACCTAGGTATGAAACCCTTCATCAGAGTACAGCAAGGCTGGTTTACCATACATTGCTTCAGCCAGCATTTGCTGCACTTGAAACAATAAATGTTTTGCAGTAAAGCAGTATCTCATTCAATCAGACAGCTGGTAGCAGTGATCAGGACTGGGGGAAAGTATTCCTCCTTGAACGATCCTTTTTCCGATTCGTCGAACGCGAAGGCCTTAGGGTGATTCGTGATTAGCCAAAGGACGAGTCGCTTCTCTTCCGCCCATAGGAATTTTCCCGGGTCGATATCTATCGCGTCGCGCCTTTCTTGAGTAAAATGTTCTGTGGGTTCGAACTCGGGCGGGTGAGTGGGTAACTCTGGTAGTCCAGCCAACGGGTCCGGATGCGGGTGTCTGACGATTCGAAACTCCTCTGGTAGCGTGGCTGGTACTGGTCGAACCTTGTTAGCGACCTTTTTGTACGCATATACTCTGCTATTTGGGTTTTCCGGTGTCGTAGGCCTTGGTTCGAAGCTGGCCTCGAGTACCGTGTCCTTTTCGAAGCCGCTTCGATGCTCGTCCCAGCTGAGTTCGAAGACATGAGTCGGGTGATAGAACGAAGGGACTAGCTCTGGGTTGACAATGTCCACCGCCGGAAGGTATGGGGTTTCTTCTGCGAGTGGTCGCCGCTTCCGTAGGAGTGTAGCCTGCGGCAGGCCCGGTTTGTTGTTTAGAATGTGCTGTCCCTCGGGGTACGAATTGTGACCTAGCATCCAGCACGACTGTACGAAGGGTATTGCCTTACGCCTGTCTTGTAACAAGCGAAACACTTCAGCCGTATGGGTGACTTCCTCCCCTACCAGGTATGCTGTAGTGGTGGGGTCGTTCCTTGCAATCCGCTCCCAAAGAACTAGCTTTCGAAGCTCTTCGACCCGGTCCCTGCGACCGTGCTCTGGTAACCTCTTCCATGACAAGGCTGTTCGAATCCATAGGTCTGCGGCTGTGATCTTCCTCCCCCACTCGTCTCTGGTGTGGGGGGTAGCATCGGCTTCGTCGAGTGTCTGGGCAGGTACCCTGTGGTTCGAAGTGAGCTGGAACTCCCCCACCTTGCCTAGCGAACCGTCACGGTGACTGTTGTCCCTAGTTAGGACCTTCGAAGGGTCTTCCTTTGCGCAAAGGGGCAACCATTCCAGGAAGGCTTGGTCACTGCCGCCAACCCGCAAGTTCGTCCTCTCGGTTCTTCATTTACATGCGAGTACGACTTCGAGGGAGCCCGTCTCGAATCCGATTCTCCTCCCGTTCCTGTTCGCGCTTTTCGAACCCTTGCTTCGTCGAGCTCGCCTTCGTCATCCGCATCCCCTGTTTCGTCCTCTTCGTCGCCGTTTCCTTCGCTTCTGGGTTCGAATTCGTTATCATCCGTATCCCCTGTTTCGCCCTCTTCGTCGCCGTTTCCTTCGCTTCTGGGTTCGAATTCGTTATCATCCGTATCCCCTGTTTCGCCCTCTTCGTCGCCGGTCCCTTCACTGCTGGGTTCGCATTCGTTCTCATCATCCGTATCCCTTGTTTCGTCCTCTTCGTCGCCGGTTCCTTCACTTCTGGGCCCTGTCGAAGCATCGCAATCACCCATCCTGAACTTAGCTGCTCCTCCTTCCGTTCCCCCATTGCCTTTCCTGAACTTGTCCTTTCCTTCGTTTGAGTCCTCTTCGGATTCTGAGTCTGAGACAGGCAGAAGTTCTGGTATTGGTTCTTCGGTGTCGGAGCCCGCCCCTCCACTGCTGCGATGGAAGGGTGGCCCCACGAAGCCTGAGCCAAGATCTTTCCCGGGTTCGCCCTTTCTCAGGAAACCGCGTTCGAAGTGGTTCGACCGTCGTGGCTGGCGACTCTTGCGTTCGTTAATGAATTTCAGGGGTGCTTCGAACACTCCCTCGTCGTCTTGGACAAGTTCGTCCCGAGGCTTCGATGCCTCTCTACGTTTGCTGCTGTTGGGGTTCACGGACCCCCTCGCTTCCTTATGGTGGTTCTCGTACGCGTTATCGATGTCGAAGCCCGGTTCTCTTTTGAAATCGTCAGCTTCGCGGTAGCTTGGTGAGTCGTCCTGAGGCTTCGATACCTCTCCACAATCGTGGCCCAAGTCATATTCGATGTATGTCATTGATTCGCATTCGTTCGAACCGCTTCGTACAGGGGGGAACTCCCTGAACTCTCGTAATCCTTCTTTGGTAGGCAGGACAATAGGGTGAGTGTTATCGTCCTCATATTCGTCTCGTTCGGGGTATGCCACCTCGAATGGTGCAGGGATCGCTTCTGGAAAGCCCCCCACTTCCTCTTCACAGTCATAATCACCTGCTGTCTCGCGCTCGTAATCGTAGTTCATGGGTACTCGCCTAATATCGGCTCCTCGAATCTCATCCGAATCCTTGCTTCTTAAAAACCCGTTACTTTGAACATGTTTTCGTCGTCGTCTAACACACCGGTGGGTATGGTGTACTGGCTCCCCTTTCTAGGATCTGTGATCGTAATCGACTGGGAGCCGTCTTCCATGTCCTTCGTAACGCATCGCGTGTGCGCGAAGAAGGGCCTTCCCAAAAGGATGTCGAACGAACCGTCTGTGGTGACCTGTATTGGAACATTCAGTTTTACCGGACCTACCTGCAGTACGACTTCAGGGATAACACCCATCGTAAAGTGTTCTTTGCCATCCGCTGTCACCATTGCCAATGCCATGTCTGATCGGAAAGGCCTTCCCAGTGCGAACGCGACCCTGTAAGGTATCGCAATAAACGAGGAACCCGAATCCAGTACCGCCTGCAGTGGTCCTAGTCGATCTAAGTGGACTCGAATCGTCCGCAGTCCGTAGCGGTCCATCGCAGCAGACTGGCCATCCTCAGATACCCCGAACGTAGGCATGTCTGGGGGAAGTCGAAGTTCGAAGTGGTGTTGCATATACACCTGCGTCGCTCGCGAGATATGGGTATCCTGTCGAGGAACCCGCTTGTTCGAACACTTATCCTTCAGCTGTCTGCGCACATCTGGGCATGCTGCTAAGAGGTCGGCCACCGAGACTGTGATATGTTCGTTCAGCAGTTTAGCCAGAATTCCCTCTGCCGCGTGGCCATTTTCGAGTTCGATGGGGGTCTGAAAGCGAAAGTTCTTATCCCCTCCCAGTTTCGAACCGTCTTTAGGTGCGTCGAAGCTGTCGTTCTTCTTGTCCATGGGCTGTGCTGTGGATGTATGCGCCGTAGTTGCCGTGGGACTTCCAGTATTCCCGCTTTGGGTGGGTTTCGACTTCGATGGCTTTGCTGCGGGAATAGCCGGATCGACGTTCGCCGGTGGCTTCTCAGTGGGTTTCGTGCGCATTGTAGGGACTTCTACCCCCGCGAAGCGTACTTTCTTGCCGGATCGAAGTTCGGCTAGGTAATCTTCAGCTCTCTGAAGTTCCTCGTCTGCTTTCCTTCGGTCCTCGACATGTCGAAGCAGCATCGACTCTGCTTCTGCGATTGCATATGCCCCTTCTTCATCATTAGATTGGCCTTCGGTGACCTCTTCGATGTATGCCGCGGGTCGAAGCGTCTTCAACTTGTCCGATGATTTACTGGCCTGCATGAAGCTTTTTGCGCGAAGCATCAGGACCGGTGCTGCACTGGTAGAACTCATGTGAGGGGGGACGTCGCGATTCAGTGTCCCTCGAGCTTGAGCCCGAACTCTGTCCTTTAGTGACATCGACGGCGGTCCCGGAACTTCCGATCCATCGGCCATCACTACTCGATTCGTGTCTGGGTTCTGACGTACCAGGTTGTCACGCATGTCTTGGGCGAGCGAAGGGCAGTTTCGCCTGAAGTGACCCGCTTCGCGACAATATATGCACGTCACCTGTTGTCCGGTCGTCGTTCGATTGCCTTGGTCTCCTTGATAGTTGTTCGGGGGTGGACCACGAGCTATCATGGCACGCATCGAAGCCATAGATTCCTTTAGTTCTCGAACCGTAGTCTCCAAGTCGTCTTCTGCCTTGACTCTTGGTGCGGGTGTGCTTCGATCGGGCCGTCCTAGGTTCGAGGCTGGCCTGACACCCTGCGAGGTGCCCGTGAGGAGAAATATCGCGCTGGTTCGAACTTCTGCGATGTCGTATGGGCCTCCCATGTGTACATTGGGCAGTATGATCATGAGCCGTCGAATGAGGTCTTCTCGAAGCTGGCCTTTGAATCCTGAGAAGTATATCCTAGTCCCTTCTTCTTCTGATATCTTCTTTTTGCGTTCGAGGAATCGGATGACCTGGGTGATGTCGCGATGATACTGAAGGAACTCTTCGGTGCTGGTAAACTCCGAGGTGCGTTCGACGATATTCTCTGCGTCTCGAAGCGAGTACCGGTTCTTGGCATCAGCAATGTAGTTCCCTATCACCTCTTTTTCGAATGCTGCCCATTGTCCTACAACGTCATAAGACTTCAGTTCGACCCAGAGCGCCCTTGCTTTCTGATCAATGTAACGGATAACTTGTTTGTACTTCTCAGCGTCCGTTAATTCGCGAGTCATACAGGCTTCGTTAAAGTCGAAGAAGAACAGTTCTATGTCGCCGGGGTTTTCTGTTTTGAAGGAAGGAGCATCCTTTGAGTTTCTTGCTGGCATCGGCGGGGGCGCCATGTTCGAAGCGGTCTGTAATAACGAAAGTGAAGAAGAAGGTTGATTAGCAGTCGCTGTTTCAGGTATTACAGGTTGTCTGTCACTACTAGATGCAGCCGAATCAAATGTTAATTGAATAAAAGGAACTTCGAAAGAAGAAGATGAAGGATCAATTCGAGGTTCGACAGGCCGCGTTTCAGAGGGAGAGTCCTGGAATTTCCTCTTCGCCGACCGGTTCGATTCTTCGTTTATTGGTGGCAGGCGCTTCGACGATGTCAGGATCGATAGTGTCGATCTCGATGACTGGTGCCCGGCGCTTTCGAACGACCCGCTGCTGCTCGATCTGCTGCCTGTAGTTGAGGCAGGTAATTCTTGAGTGCTGACGGCGAGGGGTGTAGACGAAGGGGATACCGTTCCTGATACGTTCGAGGAGTTCTGCGCTTTTGAACGAGTCTGGGATACCTCTGTGTTCTGCGAGCGCTGCTTCGAGGAAGGCGCGGTCGAGCCTAGTGAGCGGGTAACTTTCGAGACCGTTACCGAAGACTGCGACTGGCGTGAATGAGAGGTGGCGTGCGCTGATGGTTTCGGCGGCTTCGAAGATGAGGGTTGCGTAGTTGAGGCCTTTGAGACGTTCGAACTGGAGGAAGGTAGGGGAGTTCTGATTGACGAAGGTGAAGTTTTGCGTTTCGATTGCTGCCTGCTCTCGGACGACGTTTCGGAGGATGATTCGGA
Source organism: Trichaptum abietinum (assembly GCA_910574555.1). Lineage (NCBI taxonomy): Eukaryota > Fungi > Basidiomycota > Agaricomycetes > Hymenochaetales > Trichaptaceae > Trichaptum > Trichaptum abietinum. Next base: position 3,811,829 of record CAJTBE010000001.1, read on the forward strand.
CGTATCGTTCGTCAATATCTGGCGGGTTAACGTCTGGCTCCTCTGTCGAGCGGATCGCGGCAAGAGATTCCTCCGCGTCGTCTGGTCCTGTGAAGGTGATATGGAGGACGGCGTTGGATTTCACACGAAGGTCGGTGAACTCGTTCGAACTGAACCTCCAGAGGTGAGGTCCGCCGCGGTTCTTCGAAGCGACTCCGAAGGTGGCAACTGTCCCGGGGTATAGGTGAAAGACGGCCCCTTCGACGATACCGGGTTCGAGTAGGAGTGGTGATTCGTTGCGCGAGACTTCGGTGAGGAATGGGAAGGTGTCGTCCGCCTTTCGACACAGTTCCTCGGTAGCAGCCTCTACGGGGTCTGCTTCGCTGCCTGGTGGCGATGTCGAACCTCTTGAAAGGTTTCTGAAATAAAGTCTGTCCAGCTTGGCTAGCTTTTCTACTGTATAAATTCGAAAGGTTTTTAAAGGGTAGTCGTCGAAGCGAACAAAAGACGACTACGGCTCAAAATGCTACGCAAATGAATCGAAGAAGTAATCAGAATGTAAAACACTTAACACCGTAACGTTTCCCCTCGCGGTGGGCTCCAGATGAAGGGCAAAAGGTGGTTAGGTCAATGAAAAGTGGACGCTTGATGCGAAGCACTCAACAAAGATAAGGGAAAGTAAAGAGAGCGAGTGGATCGCCCGCAGGGAATGAGTTACGAGTGGTAAAGGGGGAAAACAAGGAAAGTAGGGCGTGTTTGGGTACACAGATCACTTCGACGAAGGGTAGCAAAGGGTTTTCGAAGATACAAACACTCCAACGAATGGATCGAACCTCTCGAGCGAGGTTCGAAGTAGATACGAGGCTTCGAGGTGGCTTCGAACCTGAGTCGAATGCTTAACCAAGCGTTACGACGGGTCGCGAAGGCGCAGAGAGAGAGATCGAAGACAGTTCGAAAGATGTGTAGAGTAGAGAATAGATGTATTGAGACGTATAGAGGACAAGCAGTGACTGATTCGAACCGCTCAGAAGAGCTTGAGGGCCTGAATCGCTATGTACTCGACTACGTAGCTGGTCTCTTCTTCCCTTCGAAGCCAGTGCACCTTTTATACACTACTGGCCTTCATCCCCTTTGCCCGCCTCGCGACCATTGAATATATTCACGTCGCGGGGTCCAGCTGGTTCTGATGAAGAAAAGAAAGAAAATATGAAATAAAATAAACCGCCTGACAGACAGCCCGGTGTTGCACGCGTGTCCGACCCTCCGCACGGACCATCCAATATACCTCGTATCCCCCGTACTATCCCGCCTCACTAATCGTTCGAAAGCCTTCGCTCGCGCCCTCCAGAGGCCATCCCCTCTCTTCGAACACTTCGAAGCGCCGGCCGTTGCCCCTAGCTATCGATAGACACCCCGAAGTCGATATTCCTGTCCTTTCGGTATCTTCCGGTGCTCGATCGACGCGTCGGACCTATTGTGGGTCCACCTACTGATGCAGCGAAGTCGCGAAGCGCAGTGTTCCATATTTGGACAGGTTACCTGATTGGTCGATCCTTCCTTCGAATCTGCTTCCTTCGAATGCCCCTCGATTGGGTCGCTTCGCCGGACCGCGACATATCTTCTGTGGGGTCCTTCCGAGGTACGAACTCGTATCGAACCACTTTTCCGGCCGGAGTCGGGCTCGGTGCCTTTCCGCGCGAGACATTCGGAATCAGATGCCCCTCATCGATCGATTGTTGTTCCTCTTGCTTCGATCAGCTTCGACCACCCCACGTGTCCCTCTATTCGAGTGGGAATTGGCCTTACTCAGCCTCTATAGTCGGTTCGAACCGTTATTGTTGACTCGGCAACTCGCGCGTGTAAGTTAGCTTCCGCAACGTCGATCCCTGTATAGCTAGTGCATATGGTACGCTTGTTGGCCGTTCTAAGGTGTATGCGGTCCGATATCTTGCTTCGATGGACTAGCTACCGCTTCGAAGTGACGTATAGACTTGATTCGAGTCACAATTGATGATATTTCCGTCCATAAGGGGACTATCTCCCCTACACCGGAAAGGTAGGACTTGAACTTGAACTTGAATTCACAAAATTATCCGAGTCGGCCTGCCACTCAGGCTACTACTAGTAGTGGCAGCCTGAGTGAGAACTTGAAGGTCTTATCATGAATGTCCATCAAAGGATCCGCTCATATGCTTTTACCTCTTCCATTGGTAGTAGTGCGGAAGCCGGAGGGAAGCTTCTCAAGTTCAAGTTCAAGTTGTCTCTGGAATGCGCAGTACTAATAGCTGCGCAGTGCTCCTCAGGCTGCCAGTGGCAGTGAATCGCACTCACCAGTGGCAAATGAAGGAACTTGACTGCACAGCCTACTAGTAGTAGTACAAGTAGTACTGCACATACTACTACTAGTAGTACTACTAGTAGTATAGTAGTCACGGTAGTAGTATTCACTGTCTTGTACAATCTTCTGCAATTTCAATCTCAGGGCCGGGTTATACTACTAGTAGTAGTACTGTGCTACATCATGCATAGTACTACTAGTAGTACGGCCGAGATTTTGCAAGTGGGGTCTTTCTGAGTGCCATCACATTTCGGTCATAGGCCGATCGGATAGCTTTGTCTAATTCTTATAAAATAAATAAAAATCATACAAATGTAGACAAGATCTTAGAGAAGTGCTACAACTTGAAGGCATTTTGTGTCTACTAAGGAAGCCGTGCTTGAATTGAAGCTCACAAAATGCTGAAATTTTTGCAAAGGTTGTCCCACTATAGTACTACTACACAATGACAGACGAGATCCCGTTCCGAGTCCACCTCAGCCTGAAGCTCCAGCTCGTCGCACCTCTAACTTCGCTCAAAGTATGGGCAAGCAATCAATATCATTTCTCTTTCATCAAGTCATACAACAACAACTGTGCTAATACACAGAGTACACGCAAAACGCCATCAAAGACAGAGCAGAAGACAATATACTACTAAAATGCATGCATGCGATATTGTAAAAAGGCATCGCCACTCCTACGCTTCTGCCAGTGCCAGTGGTCTAGATTCCTCCACCATGCCAAAGGTCACCTTCACATCTGCATTCGATAGTAGTGAAGGTATGGATTTCAGATCCTTCACAACCTGCCAAAAGGCTATTGCATAAGTAAAACTATCGCCTTCGGAGGTGTTCGGGTTAGTAACTTCCGCCCGTATAATTCCTCCCGTGTGTGAGACGATACCAATTGCTCGTTTGTGCTCGTCAATAATTAAGCTGCCTGAATCCCCAGATACTGCAAATGGGCCGCCCGTGTGGAGCGTCCCGGACTGATCCGTCCTCCGTAGCGGAGGAATTTGCAGTGCAAGTACTCTAGTACCCTTATCCGGTCCAGTAAAAAAGGCAGCGACGTTGTTGGCACGTCCTAGTGTATGGCCACTTGCCCAGCCGTACTTGTACACTTTATAAGAGCGAGGTCGTATACTATCGGTAAATAGCCAGCGCCCGTTTTCCAGCTCCTGTTCGGTCATACTGTAGGGGAAGATGTCTTTCATTGGTGCGTATGTCTTGATGGGCACAAATCCATAATTTTCAACCGTCCAGCCGAGCCATGCGCGAATGGAAGTAGCATCTGCCGAAGTCTTCTGTACGTCAATAGACGGTGCAGCCCTTTCTATGTTCACGACGTTATGAAAACCGTCGTAGTCGAGATCATCTGGCAACAATTTCGGATCCACCTTGACCAAACACCAGTCCCTCAAGTAGGGTTCTAGGGTTTGAAGCAAGTTGCCCTTCACTATGCCCGGAGAGTAAAACACTTCTCCGATACGATTGTCGATCCAGTCCCTAGGGCCACCGCGAAACATTCGTTCATAAGACCCAATCTCGCTTTTAGCCATATCCAAATCTGCCGTATCTGCATTCCTATCATCCTTCACCCTCTCCCACCCAGCTCTAATCACCCCGAAGAGCAAGTCCAGTGTTTGCTGTGTGAACAGGTTGATAGGGTAGATGATACCCTTATCCTTCTCCTTCGGATCCGGATAATTGTAGATAGAGGTGTCTAGTATTCCGTGAGCTAAAGAAGGGTAAACGTGACCATGGCGGCAACAGAGGATGTACGCCACGAGATCGCCCTTCTCTGTCTTTCCGAGAGCGTAGAGTGTCCCTGTTGACCATATATTTCTGGAGTGTTCGTCCTTGGAGCTTATACAATTCCCCGGAGCAATGGAGAAAGAAGACATCAAACTGTTGTATAATGATGTCGAGGAACGAACAAAGGGTTGATGGATTGAAAATCTGAATGTAGGGACAATATCCATGGCGTCTACATGCTCTTCAACAACCTGAGTAGGCTCTTCAGTGAAGACGGTTGGCTTCAGGTTGAAGACTGGGTCTGAGGAGCCGTCCGTGGAGGTTGGCTGCAGGTTGGAGACTGGGTCTGAGGAGCCGTCCGTGGAGGTGCCAATATCCGGGGAGCCGTCTGTGGATGAGCCAATGTCGCCTGCGTCCGATGAGCCAACCGGGGAGCCGTCCGAGGAGGTGCCAATATCCGGGGAGCCGTCTGTGGATGAGCCAATGTCGCCTGCGTCCGATGGGCCAACCGGGGAGCCGTCCGTGGAGGTGAGAGTGGCGGGAAAGACATATCGCTCCCTCATCTCGACTTGAACGTCGTTAATGTCATATGTCACCAAAATATCCTTAGCGCGTTTCGAGATGCGGCACGCCTCTTCAGGTTTAAGCGAATCATTCTCGATTCCGACAAGAACGACAACGGGGATCACTCCTTTATCGTCTTCGTAGCCAACGCGGTTGGCTTCCAAACTGGTCCAACGCACGTTCTCCTCGTCAAGTACGTCAAGAATCTTTGGGCCCAAGATCTTCTCCCAGATAGGGACGATTTTGTGGTCGCCAACTATGTCTACGGATTTCTGCTGGTTTCGCTCTTTCCAATCGGGTCCGGTGCGCCCGACCAGGCGAGGCTTGCCCGGGAGGCCAAGGTAGTAGTTGTCTTGTTCTTCTGGTGACATGGTTGTCCTTCGTTCACGATCGGTGCTCTGAGACTTGTCAGGAAGGCCAATTCCCGTCTTCCGATCGGTGTTCCCTTCGATTGATGGCTTCTTTCCGTGAACAGTACGTGATGGATGGGTGCTGTGAGGCTTGTCACGATGGGTGCTGCGAGGCTTGCCAGTAGTAGAGTCGGTGGGTGGTGGCTTGCCAGTAGTAGGGTCGGTGGGTGATGGCTTGTTAAGATCGGCGCGCTGAGTATTGTTAGGGACAGCTCCGCCGATAGAGTTCGCAAAAATCTTCAATTTATCGTACTGGTTCGCCGACAACAGCGTTGTCGATGGCGGAGGCATTGGCCCCGTCCATGCCGGCACAGGCATCGGATAAATAGCAACTTCGCTAGCGAAGACAGGAGTCCAACTGGGAACATGTGAATTGTCACTGTTGTTCTCCGATCCTGAGTTACGCGAGCCGGGGCTTGCATGCTCTTCCGAGATCGAGCCAGGCGAGCTGGTGTCTGATCCGGTACTGGCAGAGACCGGCGATGAAGAGTCTGTTATTGTGGTGGTGAGCAACAATCAGTATTGCCACTGGCATTGTCAGTGAAAAAGAACGCAGGACTCACTTCCACCGCCGGCGCGAGCTTCAAGTTTACTAGGATCACTAAGTTTCGAATGCATTGTTGTGGCCATAGTAGGGATACTATTTTGCTGAATAATGCAAGTTCAGGAAGTTCAAATTGTGGTCGAGACGATTTAGGCAGTAGTCAAGACGAAATACACAAGAGGGTTCTGAGTGGGTGCCGCGAGGGGGCATTTCTGGTCTTATACCACTGCTCTAGTTTCCAGTCACACGCCACCGGCGCTGCCAGTGCCAGCCTGAGGTCAGGCTGAGTCACGCCGGTGGAGCTTCAAGTTGCCGGGGCCAGACTCTATCAAAATCCAACGAAGTTCCGTAGTTTCAACTTGAACACTATATTGGGTGGTTATAATTTAAAACCTAGTACTAGAAAAAAGTAAAAGCAAAATATAGTACTAGTAAACTCATAGGAAGAGGTAGAGGTACTAGTACTAGGTACTATGGGTACTACTAGTAGTAGTAGTTACAGCTTGAATACTACGCACATCTGGTTAGTAGTACAGTCTGGCTCAAGACCCGATATCCCTACGTTTCCCTGCCATATGCCAAATCCAGATGGGCAAATTCAGCGCATCCAAATATCGATTTCAATTGCTCTTCCCCTGTCCGAGCCCTCGCGCGTGAGATAAACTCCGCAACTTTCAACCGCCCATTATTTGACGGAAGAGGTAAATCTGGTCCCAACAAATCACCGCTGACCTCGTAAACACTCGCGACCACTTCCTGAAACGCGTCCGTATACTTTGCTTTCTCGGTTTCTGAAAGGGGTCTCCCATTGGAACCTTCGGCGTCCGAAGCGAACAGACTTGACAGCCTTGTAGCGGATTCGTAAATCTTCTCGACACTCCTCTCTCTCTCATGCGCGATTGCATTCAGTGCTTCACCCATGACAGATTTCCCGGTTACGACGTGCTTAAATATTTCATCGTTGGTGACTACCGCGAGCCATCTTTTCACTGTCGTATATCCGTGAATTAGAACACTCTGCGTTTTTTCCGCCTTCTCTAGAGCCCGAGAAAAAAATTTCGTCGTTTGCGGTTCGGTGGGGATCACTTGATTGTCGGAGTTGCGGGTACGTTTCTTTTGAGGCTCATCCTCATCGTTCGGGGAATCCAAAGAGTCAAGCTTGCGACGTTCACCCGCGTGGCTAGAGGAATGGGTATCAGGTCCTTGTTCCACATTTCGTGGGTTTGCCGAAGCAATACTTTGATTCAATCGTGTACGGTGCCTTTCATATGCAACCATACGTCTATGTCGGAAGGATAATACAGTGGGTTCCAAATCGTTCGCCAGGTCGCTGGACGTAAGCAGACCGCTGCCTTCGAAAATAGCAATTGCGTTTTGAAGTTCATCATCAACAGTCTTGCTGTTCTCCCGCCGTGTCGTTACGTCGTCTTTCACCAATTTCAGTAAACTGTCCAAGCCAATTGCCCCTACAGAGGGCCACCGAGTATACCCATCTGGGTAGATATCCACATTGCTGGTAAGATCAATGCGTGCTTGTTGCGCAGCTGTCTGATAATTGTGTGATCCTCCCAATCCCCTTTCGTTCCTTCTCGACGGCATCGGGCAGTTTGTCGCGAAACGCGTGAATCATCTCCTCCAGAAGTTCGATATGGTTCCTATAGGCAACATAGTGGGCTAGGAACAAGGGAATGAAGAAATAGAATATCCCAAGCTTGTAAACGTCGAACTCGAGTCTGTCTCCAGTATAATACAGATGCGTCTGCACCTGTTGCCTTGGCAGAGGTGATGCTTTTCGACTAGGCGTCTTTCCGTCCCCTGGGTATAAAGCTTCTCCCATCGGAGACCTCTTTTGATACAGTTGGGAGTATCCTTCTGTACCTCGAGGTGTACCATGATACTTCAGGAAGATCTCCTTCATTTCTTTATTGAAACTTGACCATTCTAGCTTCCGCTGGCCTCGAAATTGATGGCATTTTTCCCTCTCAGTCTTCGAAAAACGGAGAAGGAAAAATGAGCCGTGAACTACGTAGCGTTGAAGGTCCTCCAGGAAAGACCGTAAAGTCACCGCATCCTTCGCCGCTTGATTCTAAAGAAAGGCAGTCAGATGTAGAACATCAATGTTGATGAGTATGACTGTTACGAACCCCAACGACACTTTCACATAATAGATCGACTGTTTCGAAGAGTTCTTCGACGAGCTCTTCCGTTTATTGAAAGACTGTTTAAGGCTCGTAATTTCTTCAAACTTCGCAAGGTACGCCTTCTTCATTTCCATCATCTCGCTTTTCAGAGCTGCCACCGCTGCACGAAGATCGACGTCTTCCGACTGCACAATTGATGCATCCTGCCCCTCCTCTTGCTCGACTTGCCTTCCGTCCTAGCACGATCCGATACGCTTTCATAGTGGTTATTCTGTATTGCCTCGACGTGGTCATTTGTTTCAGAAGATAAAGACCTGAGTGTTTCCTTTTGCCGACATATGTTTTTCGTCAGAGTTTCCCTGGCGATAAAGGCTTATCGTTTGCGTTAATCGATAATCATTTCTACTTATCAATTGAAAATAATGCACACCTGAAGGACTCGAATTTGTCTCGTTGATCTCAGCTTTAACCTCCCAGATAGGTTCCTTCCTTGGGCCCTCCGCATTATTTAGATTGAATTCCACTGGGTCGCGCGACAAGTTCCGCGCTCCTGACACCTTACCCCTCGGGCTGTTCAAGGAACTCGTTGACTGATCTCGCACTCTCGCGACGTTGTCGGATCGCTGACTTGAAGGAGCTGAGTGGGATGACGACAAGCCCTTGTAACTTGAGAAAGTTCGTGGCATTTCCTCGTGCGATAGTGGGTGCAGATGACGATTGTCACGCTGATCCAACGACTTCAAGTTGGGGAGGAAGCTTGAGCGCTTGTTGACTGAACCTTGGCTACCACTGCCAGTGTTGCGAACAGTTTGGCCAAGCCCAAGACTACTATCACGTAGTACACTAGTAGTAGTATAGTGACGACTCTGGCATTCCATGTTCAAGTTGTCGATTGAAACCTCGCGCGACCTGCGTCTCAGACTGCGAGTGCTTTCCGAGTCGGCCCGAGTGGATCTACCACGGAAGTGTGTAGTGTCCTGTGTGTGGTATGAGCGACTTGGGTGGTCTGGGTTTTTTTCTTCAAGTTCTGAATCCAAATCATGCCAGTCTTCCACTGGCACTGGCAAGCGATGGTACCCGTCTACTTGAGAGCTGGCTGGGGAGTGAACACGGTGAGCGCCGGCCTGCCAGTGCCAGTGAGCGTTAATGCCTACTAAGTCGGCAGCCGACTCAGGTTTGACACGGCGCCGGCGGGTGTCAACAGTGCCAGTACTGGTAGTAGTACTACTAGTACCGTGACTCAGGCTGTGTGTCCACAACTCGAACATTGGCAGCCAGTGGGACTCCGAGTTCCAGACATTCCAGGCAACAGAGTTGCAGATTTAGTAGACTGCTGAACGTGAAGCGAGTACTACTAGTAGTAGTAGTAATCACGATAGTAGTTGCCCTGAGTAGTAGTATTAGAAGAAGCGAACAACAACTTGAACCGTTTGAACTCAAAGTTGAGATTGTGACAACTTGCCAGTCTGAGTGGACAGAATTGGAGGCTTGAGACTGGATAATTCAGCTGCCAGTGGCTAGTAGTAGTACGGTACCCTGCCAGTGAGTACTAATAGTAGGTAGTAGTCGCCAAACATCACTGACATGCCAGTGGCATTCAAGTTCAATTTGAAACTCGGATCATCATCATGATGTCGGCTCCAAGTCCGAGTCCTCCGAGTCGGAGTCACTGGCAGTAGTACTACCGTACTCAGGCTACGTGGCAGCCTGAGGTGGCGTGAGTTATCACTTGAACTTGAAGTTCCACTCCGAGTCCGACTCAGGCTCCGAGTCGCCGGAGTCGGAGTCGTCGGACTTTCAACTTCAAGAACTTGAAGTTGCAGGATCCTCACTTCGTAGGTTTCAATCTACTTTGTAGTATGTGCTAAATGAAGAGTTTATCTTTATCATTGACAGTGTCTTCTTTCATACAATGTTTCGTGCATGTGCATGTCAGCAAATCGGTTAACATAAAATCTATCATAAAAGTCCAGGGATTCCTCAGGTGTCAATGACTTCGGAGGACATTCATCACCCTTCTGAACCCCAAGGAGGTGAGCTAAACGGAAGATGTCCCCTATATCTATCACAGATAACTTCGGAGCCTTGCAGTCACGGTCATAGTGACGTCTGCCACTGGCATTCACTCCAGGACAACATTCGACACGCTGCCAGGTGGTACTAGAAGTCTCTGACTCATAATCCGGCTCGACAATCCACATACTTGTTTTCGGGTCAGGCGAGTCGCCAACACGTTTGAAACACTGTATGAGAGCGCATTCCTGACGTTCCGCTTTGGCTGTGAAGGAGAAAAGAAGTATAACCCTAGCAACTCTCATTCCTGCGAACCCCTGTTTGCGTGAACTAACTCGGACAAGTACTGCATCTCGTCGAGGTTTTCCGCGCCAAGACGGATTGGACCTGATCACCTCCCTCATTGCTTGTTCTATAGGGATCGATTCACCACGGTAGGCAAAGAAAGCGGTGGCTGAATGGAAAATTGAAAAGTCATTGCTCATGTCTAATTCAAACTGCGCATGTCCTGGTTCAGTTCTGCCAGAATAAGCCCTTGAGTTGTAGGTGTGCTTTTCGTACTTGTTAAGTAAGTATACTTTGATGAGCTGTCGGAGCTGTCGGAACTCAGGATAGCCTTTCATCGCTGCAAGAGCGTTGAGCTGTTTAGGGTACACCTTACTGGACTCTGCAAGGATAACATCAAAGAAGTCAGTTGAGCAGCACCAAAAGCACGGGTTACTACTAGTAATAAGTAATACTCACGTTGCTTCGAAGCCATTAATATCAAGCTCAAAGGGTCATTTCTGCCGCCCACGCGGATCTGGCGTTCAGCATGTCGTATGCCATGAACCGCACCACACTGCGGCCCATCCACTAAGCTTTCGGAATTGTCCAGGTCTGCAATTTCATTGAGTTCATGATTGCCCACAATGTCATCGAAGAAGTCCTCTGTATCATCAGCTGCGCCTGTCAATAGTACGCCACGGAGGTGCCTATGCTCTCCCCGAGTACTAGTAGAAATCTTCTCAGCGTCATCCGTGTCCGACTCTGAGATATTCTTGCGCAGAACATCACGCAAAGCTCTCCACGAAGCCTCCGCCAACGAATCGTCCAGCATTCCACGCCTTTCAAAGTCTGCCCTCGATGCAATAAGTTTACTTAGTCGTTGGTTTGCTGTGATCATTTGACCCAAAGGATCATTTCTGTTTGAGCGTCGCCATGTTTCCTTGACCGCGTAAATGTGTTTATTCTCTGTGATCGATGAACACAGCCCGCTCGGTGCGGCGAAGAGAGGGATCATTGTAGGATAGTGGACCATGGCATGCTGTCGTGGCAGTGAGAAGTTATCCCGGATGCCCTTGGCTATGAATATTTGCCGAAATTGATGAAAGTGGTCCAGAGAGGCTTTGATCTGATCAAGAGTTGAGGCTGTAATCGTGTACCGACGTACAAGGTAACAAAAGTCCAGAAATGCACTCATTGTGGTGATTATATCATCGTGCACAATGCCCACAATAGCCGGAAGATACACCTAAGCGGTTTGCATCAAATATCAGCAATCCACCGCCTCGAATTAGGTAGAAAGGCCACATACTTTCATCAGTGCCTTAGAATCATTGCCTGTCCATTGCTTGAAGCCTCGGCCTTCGGGGAATCTGCGAAGTCCAGGAAAAGGAGCAGCGACTCTAATCCTGTAGAGGGTTAGCAATGGTATTTACATTATACGACTTGTGAGAGAATAGCACCTTTTATCCACAATATCCAGCTCTGTCGTGGTCAAGGTCTGGCAAATCCACTCGACAAGATGATCCTTGAACACGCCTTTGATGATTTGGTGTAGTAGGTCCGGAGATATGAGATCGCATATATCCGCTCGCGGAAAGTCATTGGTGAAAGGCTACGGGACAACCTGATTGTAAAATATGCATCCAGGGGAGACTTTGAAGCACATACCACGATTTCCTGATGGAATCCATACTCTTTTCGAATTGTTGCTCTACTTAGACGTTGTCATCCACCTGTTCTATCAATCGTTCGTGCAGCTCTTTTGTTCGAGGGTTTGTAACAAATTCCGGATTATCTAGGTTCTTGTGAGGTGCTGTACATCTATATCATATAGCCACAGTAAGCCATTCTCACGGACTTGTATGCGTTGCCTGAGGACAGTACTTACTTGCAGCACCATCCAGTGCATATTGCGCATAGACTCACCTGTTCCGGATAATCGGCTATATACGAGCCGAGTCCGAGAACCGACCTACGCAAGTGACCATCAGGGCACCGGAGAATGGTCTGTTCATTGTTTATGGACATGGCGGTCTTCAATGAACTCAAGATTCTCGATATAGATGAATGAAAAATTTGATGTCTAAAGCGACGGAAGTCATCTGACTTTTCGTACTGCCGCTCAGCTGCAAAAAAAACGTCAAAACACAATTGAATGGCTCAGTTTTTGACACACACTCTTTGGTATTGCTAAAAATGCTACGAGCTGGACTGTATTCAACTTTTGGGACCGCCGGGCCTTGTTTGATACATTTCCTATTGAGAGATATAACGGATAATATTCGTTGTTGCCAGTTCCAACGGAAACTGTTGTCTTGTCGCTCCCCAAGATCACCGGAACGAACATGGACCCATGGACTGCTTCATCTTCGGCTGAGATTTTGTTCTAAGTCAAGGATAATCAGTACGCTTCCTCCAACTTTGAATGCTGCATTATTCATGACTTACAGCCTGTTCCCAAGCGAAATTTCCGGACATGTAATTTCTGAACACTCGTTCTTTGTCATTGATGTCATCAGATTCCTCCTTTGGCTGATATTCACGAAATGGGACATAGTCAAATTCGCCTTCTGAAGCCGTATTATCCACCAGATTTCGGATCACTTCCAAGGGATCCCGAAACCATACATCATAGTCTTTCCTCTTCCATGACTCGGTGTTCTCGTCTGTCGCTTTTTGGCCATTGTCGTCTGTGTAGAAGTTACTAAAGGATTTCCAAGGCACGTCACCAACTCTCGTAGCGTCAATGACATTGTACAACTTTTGTGCGTCTCCATCGAGTAGCGTACTAGTAGGATCCAGATCTGAGTCATCGTCGGGTTCAGTTACGTCCAACTCAGAATATCCGCCAGATTTTGCGTTCTTCACAGACTGAATTCGCTGGTAAGCCTTCATGATTCCGAGAAGCTTTGTTATATTACCAGCAGACATTTGCTCATCGCGATAAAGAAAGTCTGCTAGCTCAAAATCTGCTCGGCACGAATAGGGAGACCAGTCATTTGGTGCAGGTTCATTTCGCGGAACAGGTGGTTCTTCGTTTTTTAAGTTGTTTCCTTCCGCATCACACGGGGTGGCTGCTCGATGTTTTTCATCAGAGTGCTATCAAACCGAGGACAATATACTTGGTGCGCACCATTCATATATCTGTGATACACCTTTAGGTTACCATCACTCTCCTCATGATCTCCAATGTCGAAGTCCAAGTCTTCAGAGGATGCACTACGGCCACTGTCACTTCCGGTGCCAGAATGGGACAGAGAATCAGGTCTGTCTAGGTCTTGAAGCAACTCGTCTCGGCCTATACTGAGCATCGAGATATCCTGTGTAAGCATGGAAATATCGTAATCGTAGGAGTCAGAGCCGCTCTCAAAATGACCCTCTGTTGGAAGTTCGGACGACCTCGGTAGAGGTTGAGGAGTTGGAGCTCGTGTGGGTCGAATAGGTGAAGAATCATAGTCGTGACCACAGGCAGTAGATCTTGCCACGGATGACATCGGATGAGCTGAATATTCATGTCTTGCTCTTCCAGATTGACTCTTGAACGTCCTACTACAGCTGGGCAAGGTACATCGAATAGTTGGTGGAAAATGAAAGGGGTCGTGCTTTTTCCGTGTCGCTGGCATCAATGTAGCCTTCAGTAGTATATGTCGATGATTGGGACTCACAGCTGAGTGCCAGTGCCAGTGCCGTAAGGCTGCCAGTGAACCTGAGTGCCACTGCCACTGGCAGTGCGTGAGTCACACACTCAGGCTGGCAGTGGCAGCCTGGCCAGTGGCAGCCTGAGTGAGTGGGCGTAAATTTTCAACTTGTCTAAGATAGACGCCCTCGCCTCCCTGATCTTGAACTTGCACCTTCGATCCATCTTATTATCACCCAAGTCTCAAAACACTGCACAAAATGTCAACTCGAAGACAGACGAGGGCCAAGAACAGTAACCAGCACCCCGGAGCAGTAGTTGACCAACTCAGAACAAGACGAACAAAGGAGGAGATATTGCGGGAGAAGGAAGAAAAAGACAAAAGGAAAGTACAGCAGGCAGCGAGGCGGGATGAGGCATTGAAGGAGAAGGAGGAGAAGGAAAAACAGAAGGAAGAACGGGCAGCTTTCCGCAGAGCTGCGGCCCAGCAAGTTGCGGTCGCGAAAGAGAGGAAAAAACTCGCTGCGGAGCAGAAACGGGCAGCAAAAGAACAAGAGGCAGCTGACAAGGTACGCAAGAAGGTGACCGCAGCAGAAAACCAAGAAGCAGCGATGCTAGAGACCGTAGAGCTTGAAAACAATTTGTCGAAGGCTCTTGAGACACGCACCCAGATGGGCTCAACAGTGCCTAAACTCGCTGGAAAACGTGGACGTAGGAAGCCAAAGGGCGAAGCTAGTAGTAAGTCTTCAACTTCAGATCAGTAATTACATAGCTTTGAACTGGCGTAAGCAGGCTCGAAGAACGGTGTTAAAGACGTGTCGGGTTGTGAAGTTGAATACGACGAAGACTTAGACATTGGTGAGTTATATTGCCTATACATTTTCAGATGTTTTCAAAGCTTGGAGGTTGACTACTTTGACTCACAATATGAAGCGGCAAGTACGGATGCGTCAAACAGAAAGCCTGCAAAAAAGGCTAGGAAAGAAGATCCCAAAGGTGAACTTCCATTTCGCACCCGTGTGCAGACCGCAAAGACGTCGAGATCTGCCGCCACTCCAAGCAACACTTTCTTTCACGCACCTGCCGGACAGAACGAGAGCCTTTCTGGTGAAGAAACGGATATAATAGACTCGCCCGCTACGTCAAAGCGGGACGACAAGACAAAGCGACTTGCCAGGGCGCTTCGCAACACAGATGAATCCACTTTCATTGGTGAAGAGGATGGAGGACTTGAGGTGGCAGGGATAGACTCGAGAGGGATCAATTTGTGAGTTTAAATCTGAAATCTTGCAATGCGTACGGGATCAATTTCTGGTATGCACGATGTAATGGTAAGTGTGAAGCTTGATTTAGACTCAGCTAAAGCTCATAGTATGATCCAACTAGATTACTAATGTTCATGCAGTGCTGAGGAAGCGGATCATGGAGAACGGGATCAAATTTCCTTCTACCTACAACATTGACACTCTCGTCTTTGTTACCATATTATGAGCTTCGCTGACGCCAAGCTACACTATAGACACAGCATCTCATTGCAAGACAATGAAAACTTAAGTCCTTGGGAGGATGAAGGGGAAACAATAACCCTCGCAAGCTATCATGGTGTAAAGAATAGCTCAATCAGCGTGCAACAGACAGCACATTTTGTCGATTCGGACACAAATATTGTGAGTTGACGGAACATTAGAATGGCAGATGCAGTCTGAATACCTTGCTTGTAGGGCGAAAGCGATCCGAGGAGGCTGACAAGGCCGGCTCAAGCTAGTGTGAGTGCGACTTATTACTGTTCGATTCACGTCAGTTACCCCATGACCGTTTGATCATATCCCTTCGTTATTATTTTTCTGCCAACTGTCGTGTAATGAACAGGATGGAGGTAGCAGCAACTTGAACTCAAAGAAAAGGAAGTTGCTGCGCGACACTCTCTCCGGGTCGCAGGTTTCAACGGTAAGCGACGTCATATCATTCCTACCTTTTCCAATCTACTAACCAATCCCTTTCCGTACTTGAGGATAAGAACAACGAAACAAAACCAGGTGGACAGGTGAGTGCCAGACAGTGAAGCACAGTGATCTTCATGCTACATCCTTCCTTCATTGTTTGCTGAATTGATCTTTGGACAGGGTGCAACCAAGAGAACTGCCAACTCGCAGCTCAGCGCACCGGTAAGTCCTATCTTACTCCAATTTCTCTCGTTTCCCCCTGATTTATGGTTGTAAGGTGCAATCACTAGCCTTGGAACCCCGTATACAGGTATGTGTGAGCGTCGATGCACCGTAGGCTCACCTCCGCTGTAGCAACTATTCGTTCCCTTCCTCACATCGGGTCGATCGCTAATTTGTGCCTATGAATAGGACATCATAGTCACAAAAAACAGAAAGAGAAAGTCGCCACCGGACACCGACTCCCAGGTTGATGTGGTAATTCTTCCACCTTCACGTGTTATGGATTCCTTCATGTTTATGTTTACTTTACACCATCTCAATAGGCTAGCAAGAGTGTCAAGGTCAAGAAGTCATTGTTCACTGGCATGGACACACAGGTCGGTGCCACAGTAAGTGCCAATTCTTTGGTAACCGGCATTTTAAGTTCGTTTCTGACCAGGCGGAAAGGACTTGAGTAAGAAGAGGAAACCCTCTGACATTCCTTATCGGCCTGAGGCCGACACGATGGTAATTGCTTCCTTTCGAGCTGCTCACTTGCCATGGATAACAGCTTTCTGACGTATTGCAGTCTGAGATTGGATCCGCTACCTCTCATCGCAAGAGGCAGTCGCTGGTGGCTGATAATGAAGCAAGTGTGGGTCGATTGATACACTCTAAATGTGAGCATTCACTCACTATTCTTATTAGACTGGTGGTCGAAAGATGCCGTTAGCACCTCTAACACAGTCGCTTGCAATGACGAGAGTATCCTGCACTCCCGGACCCGAAGTATTAGTGATTGGGGCTTATCCTGGTCATCGCAAAGTCTCTCGGACTACTAGCTCAGTGTGTCGAATCAAATTCATTACTATGACATATTTTTGCTGATTCACTTATATGCAGACATCAGTGGGGCTGGAGGACAAGGGTCGAAATGAAGGAAAGGAAGGATCTCGCGTGCCAGGCAGAAAAAGGGCGACGAACCAGTGTCTCCCTCCCGGTACTCAGGCCGGTTGGATTCATATTTTTTTACCTTCACTTTTCCGCGCAGTAGGAAAGTCCCTCACGCCATGGCAAAACCCGGACAATGAGCTCATCAGCACACTGTGGGGGAAAGTGTTTGATTCTGTGGAACTAAGTTACGAAACACAGTTCGCCGACATCTGTTCTCTAGTTGAGTCATTCTTAGTTATCTTCAAGTTACCTTTACCAGATTGAGATGCAATCCTTGTATTTCAGGCGGCCCAGAGATGCTCTGATAGCTGGCGCAAGAAACTGTTTGAGAAAGCTGAGCATTCAGTTGCGAGTTTTATCAGCGGCGAACAATCAAAGTCAATGCAAAACGAAGCAATTGTGAAGACGTTGCAGACGCTAGTTGATAAGAAGAAAGCCGAACCGTTTCTATGGGAAAGCTGGTATAGTATGGAAAGGGTAAGTAAAATAGTACTTGTGGCATTTTGTGTCCATGCATTGACCCTGAATGTACAGAAGCAAGGTCTGTTCTGCTCTGACCTCGTGGTCTCAGTGTTGTCCGTACACATCGTCTTAGCCATGGGTCGGCATAAAGTACTGGACAAAAACTCCATAGGAAAGCCTATCGGTGCCCTCGCCCTTGCGGCAACAGCGGTATTTTTTTTCAGAACTTATAGTGGCTTTATTCGCTGATCTCCTCATGGATAGGTCAAGGTCGCCATTGATAAACAGGTGGCTCGGTTGCAAAATATCAAAGAAGAGCTTGGCGGCGCTGAGTGGTATTTCACTAGCGCTCTGTGGCAGCCTCATACGGACGACTATGTTAAATTGCTGTCGAATCCCTCTTTCTTCACTGAATCAAACTGGGAAAAGGTTCGATCCCACCTCCTAGCTTACGATGCCAGTAACGATATCGATGCTGGAAAGAACACCGAACTTTTTGGATCGGGTATCACTGGCAGGGACTTTTCCTTATATTTTGATGTTGCAGGTCCGGGTTCGACCTGCGAGAAAGCGTATGACGAAGGCGCTGGTAATTGGGAAGACGGGAGCGATGATAAGGGCGACGAGCGTGAAGGAGCTGAGCATAGAAGCGATGTTGAAGGTGATGCAGAGGACGAGGATGCCGATGCTAAAGGAGATGAGACCTGAGTGAGAGCGGGTACGAGGGCGCTGACAAGATTGAGGGTGAGGGTGAGGACGAGGGCGCGGACGAGGACGAGGACAAGGGCTCGGACGAGGACGAGGACAAGGGCGCGGACGAGGACGAGGACAAGGGCGCGGACGAGGACGAGGACAAGGGCGCGGACGAGGGCGAGGGCGCGGACGAGGACGAGGACGAGGACGAGGGCGCGGACAAGGACGAGGGCGAGGAGAAGGATCCAGGCGGAGATGGCGATAATGAGGAGGACGACGCTTCAAAATGGGATTCGGCCACGGAATGCGTCGACTTCTAAGAGCAAATCGTTCACTGGTGAGCCTCTCGTTTCGTTTCTGTCCGTGCGCTCAATAACTTATTACCATCGACTCGCAGAGCAACCTTCGTTTCTACTGGCACGCTAAAGAACATGCAGAATTGAAGGCACGGTAGCGAAATGGGCCTGCCACTGCCCGTGGCAGTGGTTCAGAATCGTGTCGTGGCGGGTTCCACGATAGTGACTGCTATGCTTAGTCTTGTGTAAATGACTGATGTACTTGAACACTGAGGCACTGATAGCTACTTACCGTTGTCTTATATTATTTCTGATGCAATGAAATACTTGGATCATTCTTATGCACTTGAACTCTTGAGCGCTGCAATTTGTCTTACAACACTTGTCTCCTGCTGTAATTAAAGGATGAAGCACTGAAGCACTGGAGCACTGGGGTGCAGATTGCCTGAAACACTTAGAGCACTGTTTCAGGCAACTCGTCCTTATTTCAGGCAACTCGTCCTTATTTCAGGCAACTCGTCCTGAATAATGGGAGGACATGCATGAATAAGGCAAGCTTGCCTTATTCAGACTTCAAGTCACTCAGGACGTTTAAGTAACGCTTAAGTCACTTTCAGCAGAAAGTAGTTTCCCTGATGTGGGAAGTTGTGTATTACAGACGCTGGAGACGGTTCAAACAGTGACTAGGACACACTTCATCAGGTACCACATATACTTTGCTCTACAACCATCTACTGTGCCTTGCAGCTTACTTCGGCCAAGCTATACTATCGGGTTGACTCTCATATTGTTTCTGGACGAAGTTGAGAAAAGGGATAGGTTAGGCAAGCCGCAAAGTGGAATAATTGGTTTGGGCGTAGCAACTCTGAGTCGGTATGAATCTAATTGATCGCACAGATGACCATGACCATGACCTTCACAATGTCTTCATTCCTGTCTATCCAGCATCTTACTATAATCGTTCAGCAAGCAGTCTTTAAGCACTGACTATCGCGACAAAGGCCTAGTTAAAGGAACACTTCATCTTGAAAATGATGTTGCAACCGCTACGTCGACATTTCAGACGGTTTTCAACATCGCCTTCAAAAGCGCAAGCAGATATCTTATGGAGACCCTTTTTCAAAGGATGTATACGCTCGAATATCAGCATTTAGAGGACCGAAAGTGACATTGACCAATCGTGACTTCTACTAGCGGAACTTGGAGGTACACGCTACCGGTCCACTTTCTTGCTTGCCTACTACCTTCCATCATCATCTCTGTTTCTTGTCCATCCTGCAGAAATAACAGTTGAGCACCTCACTTCTCGTATTGCAGAAATAACTCACCGAAAGCCTGCCAGCAATAATGCAAGCTACTGCCCGACAATGTTCAACCTCGTCTCCCCAAGCGCAGACTTTGATAACGGACATCCTGATGGAGATATTCCTCCATTGTCTTCCACAACGTGAATACTTGGAGATGCGGACAAATATGGCACCATTGAATGTTAGCCAAGTCTGTCGGTCATGGAGGGCGGCTGCACTGTCTTTACCCCGTCTATGGTCCAGGATTCATATCAAGCTTATTCACCACGGACAATTCTCGTATACTGTAAACCGAGCTATCAGGTGCTGGTTGGGGAGGAGTGGAAGGGCAAAACTTTCAGTGAAGGTTGATTGGACACCAGGTACGGTCAGGACGCCGAAACTCTTGGATGTCGTCCTTGAAGAGCTCGCATATTGTTCCGACCGCATAGAAAGGGTCTCCTTCGTACTTCCAGAGTGCTTCTATTGCGAAGCCCTTGCTCTCGTAGGAAAACTTCGGGCGAATCTGCATTCCCTTTCGATGAATCTGTACTTAGGTCACCGCTTTGCGTCCAGTCGTTCGTACGCAACAAACATACCCGCTCTATCCGCCGTTCTGTCTCACCTGCAGCACTTGGAGATAAATGGGAGATGGCCTTCAACATTCCGTGCTATCGACCAGTTTTCTTCTCTCACGAGGCTCGATCTCAATGCTTACATAGCGTATCCAGACACATTCGGGAAGATCCTGGAGAGGTGCCCTTCGCTCGAGGAGTTGCGGTGCGCAGTATACGTCGATTCCCTGTGGTCACGTTTCCATTTTACAGAGCCACCTTACCCACAAGAAACTATCACACTTCCATCTGTCCGTTTTCTCGAAGTTCGTGCCGACGGAGGATATTCACATCACGTCTATCAATTTTTGATAGGGTTCAAAATGCCGAACCTGCGAGAATTGGTCGTCAAGTATGTAAATCCAATCGAAACCTATCCCAGCGACGACTGGACAGCTCTCGTCGATTTACTAGAGATCTCACAGCCGCCTTTGGAGTCACTGTCTCTCATTAGCTGTCCGTTTTCCGAGACGGCAATGACTGCTTGCCTTCAATTACTACCCGAATTAAGGACCCTGCGCTGTTGCGCGTCGATGGAAGTGGCGAAGATCCTCGGTATAACATCGGGGCAACCTGCGCTTTGTCCTCAACTCGAACGGTTGGTCTTGGAGACACCCGCCTTGGGCAGCATCGATGCGGAAAGCCTGGCGACCGTTCTGGAAGATGTGGTTCGTTCCCGAATACTTTCGCTGGTCCGACCTTCCGGGAGCGCTGGCCTATTTAACGTGGATCTACCGAGCGAATTCCTACACAAGACAAGATTCGCTGAGAGGGTCGAGGACTGCATAACCCTGGGGCTGAGAGTCGGAGTCTCCGACAATTGAGAGAAGACAGGCTGATTGGACGATGCTGAGTTGTCCTTTCCAGGCTCAGTCAGCGCATTGAAGATAACTGTTTCCGGTAGCCTCGGGTTTTAGCGATGAATTACAACATGAAAACGTTCCGAGGAGCAGAAAGACGAAAGCTATTCCTACCAACTTTGAAATTTAGAAAACGAAACTACACTAATTGCAGCAGTAACTGGCCGGCCCTTGATACTTTTATTTCCCTTCCCACGAGCGCACTTCAAATTCATTCGTTGCTCGACCGTGACGGTCGGCCGCACATACAGAACTTCTCGTACTACACCACAGCTCATCACGTTCAACGATAAAGTCTTTGCTATAGCATAGATCTAAAACTCAAGCTACCGTTTAGCGAAGCTAATAATTTGGTGCGTGCTGGCATATTCTCTTCAACCTACAGTACTGAATTTAACACTCAGATATTTGCAATCAACATGGATGCAGTCAAGCTTCCAGCCAATTTTGATGCTATCGAACCATCTTTCCCCGCTCATAAGGCTCAATCCGCGTCTTCCATGCGACGAGTGCTCGCCATAACAGAACTACTCAGCGTTATTTTCCTGCATTGCACAACAGATGATGGAAATCGATCCCAGTCTACTGATGTATGGCCGTGGTCGCTGAGACTCAGCGAAGGCCCGAGTCGTTGGTACCCACGTCTCTCGGGAAAGGAAGCACCATTGCTCCTCTCTCACATCTGCCGAAGTTGGCGAAGAACGGCCCTCGATACTCCTCAGTTGTGGGCATGCCTGCATCTCGACCTCTCCGATGATATCGGCGCGGATTCATTGTTGCCAAGAAATCAATTGGCGGCTCTGAAATATTGGTTGAAGCAATCCCGAGACCTTCCGATTTCCGTGTGTTTTACGATTGGCTGGAGAAATAGTTACGGGACCAATGACCGGGATGATTTGTATTCCGATGGCACGAGATATGAATCTCCTTTTATCCTTGAATACGTTGAAGAGCTCTTTAAACACACGCATCGCTGGGAAAGCATCCTCATTTACCTTCCAGAGTTTGGTCTATTGCCGTTCCACCGCAGCTTAGAACGAAACTTCCCCTGCTTGAAAACTATCGAGCTCGTCCCAACCTTTCTTTCGGATATAAACAGCGATGATGCAAAGGACCTGTCTTTCCGCTCTGCCCCTGAGCTGAGAGCCTTGGCATTGGCTGGCTACACTATGGACGACTACGTGGTTGTGCCTGGTGGAATACCTCCAAGGTTGCAATCGTTGGAACTCAACTCTGTGGATATGCGTTTCAGTCCATGCATGGATGGTCGTCAACTCAGGGAGCTTGTGCTCAAAGACACGACAGTATCCACAGCTGAGCTTTCTAGATTTCCTTTCACATTCCCACTCCTTGAAGAGCTCACTATCATCAACTCTTTTGGTCGTATGGCAACCCGCAACAATAGTGACGAACCGATCGTGCTCGATAGGCTGGTCAGGCTCAGACTGAGCTCGCATTCGGAGGACTCATTCCCACTGCGCTGTATTACGACGCCTGTACTGAAGTATATGGCAGTGAAAGAGCTTTTTCAGTCTTGGCGGGAGCAGAACCAAAGTTTTGAGGATGATATTCTTCATTTTCTTAGGCGCTCGAAGGCTCCCGTTGAGTCTTTCTCATATTCAAGCATAACGCAGACGGGGAATGCCCTCGGCCCGATGTTGAGGGAGATGCCCAGTTTGGCCACGTTGAAAGTCGAAGGCGCTTTCCTTCCACCGGAGACTACAGAAGATCTTAAAGACCCAATGGTCTGCCCACGACTCGTGTCGATATACAACGAGGCCCCATATAGTGATGACGCAGACCTCCCGCTTCCGAGCTTGAAAAACGTTACACAATTGATTGAAGGGCGTTGTCGCAAGATCGGCAGCACGTCTAACGGAGATGAAGCAGAAAACAGAGGAAGCGTCCGAGTATATGTCAAGGAAATCTCCCTGCCTGTGTACAGTGATACCGAAGTGGGGCTTCGCCAGAGCAAGACATTCCAGGAAGCAGACGTGGACTGGAAGAACACGTACGATTACGACGATCAATATGAAGTCTCTGATTACGGTGAGTCGTTCTTAAGCAAGGAAGGTTTGATGTCTGATTCTTGTTGAGTAGAATAAATATCGCAATTTACGCATTCATGCGTATCCTTGAAAACTACGTATTGAACTTAGTTTTTCAGCAATGACACAAAGTCTTCAACTACGGTATCATTAATTTCAAATGAGTCAGTGATACTTACTTCAATCCTTCGAGCACTTCACTGGTACTATATGATGCTTGACGTCCAGCCAGGAGCCTTGTTTGCATATGAGTTTCTCAAGAGATGGTCTGGCTCGGATATACTCTGTCGATGGAATCCAGAGGTCCTTTCAAATTTAAACTTCAGAGAAAGAGTATCCAAGATAAAGTTTGTAGGCTGCCATAGGTTTTGACTCTTGAGATCGTGTTAACGATTCAAGATGATGCCGAATCCCGGCTGCTGAAAGGTGACTTCTTGCTGCTTGCATCTCTCGCTGGCGAGTCTCAATGAATTCGCGTATGCGCGTCAAAGTCAGTATATATCACCTTTTCCATTGCGGAAGATTTCTGAATATTGTATCAACGCCTGGGCGACTCAACAGCAAGTGATATGAACCTTCGGATGAGCTGAGCTGAGAGGGATCGCATCTTATGGACAACACCTTTATATAAGGCCTCAAGCACGCCCTCAACCCTCCCTTACAGTTGTCGCACTCACAATTCCAGCATGTCGGAATTTATCAAATGGGTGTGTATTCATCTATACGACCGGATTCAAACTGTCACGCTGACATCTTATAGATTCCTGTACGAGATGTCGAGCTCAATAAAGACAGGATGATTACAGGCGGGTACGAACGAGGTTGCACCACCTTCATCGCTCGTCGTCGCATTACTCTTGATAGCATCAGTATGTTCATTGCAATAACTCGGGTCCATCTACTCATTTTCGCAGGTCCGGGAAAGGCCATTGCCATCGAAGATGGCCACGAGCTCTCAGGCTATTTCGTCGATATCAAGAGAGCCAGTGTACACGTTAGTCTTTTCCTCAAGACGCTTTCGCTGCTGTCTTACGGATAACCTGCTGTCAGGAAAGCCTCAGCTTTGAAATTGCTACTGGTGATGAACGGGAGTTTAAGTGGGTGGCGCAATCTGGTCCCTTCAACAAGTTTAATGTGCTGGCAAGCGGCGGTGTACCGGTCGAGTATGTTTTTGACCTCTTCTTTCCATGTGAAGCACTGATGAAGAGTTTGCCAATCAGCGCTGGATTCGAACCGGTTAATGATGGTTTTGACATGAACCCGCTCTATGTTGCACGAGCACCCGCCTTCCGCAGCGGGAACATTGACATCATTTGCGGCTGGGTCTCTGAAGGTGCTGCTGGTGAGTTCACAACCATTTTTACTCTTAGGAGGACGACTCTGATAGACTTCAATGTTGCTCAGCGGTAATCTCGTACGATAGCGAAATTCATGCTCCCAGTGAATACGAAGTGCTCGTATATACTGGGCCTTCTTTCTCTTCCCCGAAGCCCTTTCCTTTACTTTTGAATAATTATTGTACACGTCTCATAGCGAGCGAGTATATCAAATGGGTGTGTTTTTGTCCACATGCACACTATCTCAGACTTATAGTACGCTGCTACTCCAGGTCGACTATGAAAAGGGCAGTGGCAGTCCCGTTGAAGGCATGATACCATACGGGATCTCAGATGACTCAGTTACCGGTATCGCTCGTATGAAGCATTATAATACCATCTGTATGTGACTAACTCCCTTGTGTTTATCTTCGGACTACTCATCTACCTACTTCTTGTTTTAAGTTCCAGGATATTACGATGTCCGAAATGATAGGTTTCATGCACATGATACATTTAAACGCACAGTCGGAGTAAGTCCTCTCTGCAGAGGATATATGGTATCCGAGAAGTGATTGATTCCTTGTATTCAAGGATAGGAAATTTCAAATAGCAACTGGTGATGAAAGAAACTTTAAATGGGTCGCGCAATCTGGTCGTTTCAACAGGTCTAGTATCTTGGAGAGTGGTTGCATACCCGTCGAGTATGTGTTCTGACTTCCTTTCCATGAGAAGCACTGATGAAGAATCTGGTAACTAGAGTTGGACACACATCGCGGAGTTTGGATTATGTAGAAGAATTGCCGTTATTTAGTGCACGAGCACGCCTCTCTCATGAGGGGAAAGACACGGATTTCGCTTACGGTTGGGTTAGAGAAGGTGGGAGCGATAGAAACCATCTTCGTGAGTAATTGTTTAATCGCACTCCTAGAAAGTCACTTATCTATCTCGAATTACTCAGCATATCTCAATCATAATGGCGAAATAGTTGAAGTCACTGAATATGAGGTGCTCGTACTATGCATTAGTACTCTCCCATCATTCCCACTTCGTCGATGCCGTGGCTTCCGTCGCCATTACCGAAGGAGCTTCGACCTCCGTCGCCGCAGACTGAGCTCCCACCTGCGTTGCCAGAGATTCCACCGCCGTTACGGGCGGTTCCACCTGCGTTTTCAGAGTCCCCCCCCCCCCCCCCCAGCACTTCCACAGCTTCCCTCGTCATTGCCGGGGTTTCCTCGAAACGTCCCGTTGACAGTCGCAAGCAATGAAGAGATGAAAGCGGTTCGCCAGGCATTTACTGAGGATCAAGCAACTCTTTATTAGAGGAGATTGGCGTCATCTTTGTTTTTATTCAATTTCATTCACTTCCTTTGTTTGTCAGCTTGCATTGTATAACATGTTTCAATGAAGAAACAACCGGTGTCCACCGTTGAAATCAAGAACATGGACTCTTATTCTTCCGATGAAGAAAGTAGCCGTTTAGCTCGCCCGGTTGTTTGATTCAAAAAGGGTTGTTATTTACGTTTTTGGAATATATTAAGTACATACAATACTTCAAGTTAATATAAGCTCCGGATCGGTACTTACTTACTTAAGTTACTGATGGACCTCGTCTTCTCCATTGAAAACAAACCTTTGTGCTTGACTTTATACCACAATCTCACTATCGAAAAAATACGCTATTATGGCCTTTACTTCAACCGCGCAAGTTCTCGTCGTAGAGCTTCTATCGGACATATTCCTCAAATGCCTGCCAGAGGGTGGCTTAGCTCGAATGCAGCAAAGGGAGGCGCCGTTGAACGTCAGCCACGTTTGTCGACACTGGCGATACGTTTCATTCTCGACACTTCGACTTTGGACAGGCCTAAGTTTGCGCTGCGCAAATGATGAATCCACACTCGAGCACGCACTTCCAATTCTCCAGGCGTTTCTCCAGAGGAGTAGGAACGCAGATTTTCACTTCAAGATTGACTGTGTGGATAACGTTTATAATCCCAGGTATCCAACCCAAATTCCCGCTAGTTGGCCTCCTATCGAAGTGCTATTCCAGGAGCTTTCAAGTCAAAGCAATCGGATAAAAAGCCTTACTCTTTCGGTGCCACAGTCACACTCTCAGGATGCGTTGAAGTTTACGATCGACACCCTACCTGCGCTGGATCATCTATCCTTAAAAATTTTCTCAGGCAACAAATACCATTGTCTGAGTCTAGATAAGACGTTCTGGAGGGCCGCATCTCGTCTTGTCTTCTTGGAATTCAACAGCGTGGCGGAATTACTGTATAACCCAAACGAGATTGAGATATCAACTTTGAAACACTTGGCTTTCAATTCCTTCAGCTATCATGCACTATTTCATATCCTTAACTCCTGTCCCACACTTGAGTCGCTTTATTATAGCTCAGCCGGGTACTCGATATTCATGTCAAGCGTTGAGGACATCGACGACCCTAAACAAAGGCAATATCCGTCCATCCAAGTTTTCGAAGTGCTGGCCAATGAACCGGAGGACTCTTTAATACAAGAATTTCTCAAACTTGTACAATTCCCAAACCTCCGACGCCTCATCGTGCCAATATCCGACTTTATAGAGCCGGATATCGAAACCTTTTTGGTTGACTCCCATCCTCCGCTCGAGGAACTCTACTTGGTCAACGATGAACCTTCATACGACGAAGGGTCACTCGTCCGAATCCTCAAATCGCTACCGAAACTTAGGAAGCTGCGAGTCCGACTCCATCAGGCAGTCATGAGGGCGCTCATTTCCTTCGATGTAAGAGGCAAGGATGCCTGTCCTCTGCTGGAAGAAGTCACTCTCGACATCAGGGAGATGTCGTTCGAAGAATCCGTTCAAACATGGACCGCTACGGAGGATATGATACGTTCCCGATGGAAGGTGCCGAAGTGTGGGCTCTCTGCGGCTAGGACATCGATATCCACGCATAGCATCGCAGCCCCAAGGAACTTACGGAGAATAAACTTACCGGCCATCAAGGAGGAGCATTGGAAAAGACATCAGCTATACAGATGCATCAAAGACTGCCAGCGTCAAGGTCTCATTATCGGGTTTCATGATAATGTTGGAAACGTGTGAAGTGGGTCCAGAGACGTACGAAGAGACGGATTTTCGTAACACGTTTATCACCTTCGATGAACATTGTTTATTTTTATCATTCCGAATGAAAAAAAATGAAAAAGAAGAAAAAGAAAAAACTCTCTTTGTCGTTTCTCAAGTTAATCAATATACTCTTCCACCTACGTCATTTGATGATTGTCGATCTCTGTATCTTTAATGTACAATGTTCTTCAAGTTGTCCTCCTTCCAGCACTGCTTTTGTTGTTCCCATTTCTTGTGTATCGCTCCTTCGAATCCTACTGCAGTCTGAACTCCAGAATCGACTCTAGGGTCGAACACGCATCATAGGCGCGGACAAACGTCAGACCTGCTTGAGCACTTCGATCGCAAAAAGTATGGGTAAAAAAACTGAGGAAGTACACGAAGGAATCAACGCACGCTAGCTCAGAAAACTGTTCAACGGTTCGCTCCTTCGCGTCGCCGAGCATGCAGAGCATATTTATATCAGTGTTATACGCTCGGACAGCTCCGGCGCCGAAGTTCTTCAGCAATGGGGCAGGCGCTATGTCGATTCCGGGCGGTGCGTAGTCGGACTTGGCCGGAAGGGCATATGTCACAATTAAATCGTCTGGAAGTCCGCTTCAGATGTCACACAGCCGACATCGTGGGGAGTAGAACGTACGGATAAGGAGGCGGGAGGAGGACGCCATAGCTGCTGCAATATTCTTGAGAATGATAATACACTTTTGATCGGACCAGTTATGCCTTTCACGAATCGTTAGCAAGAGCCATGATAGCGAACAGACGCTGTCCTCACAAACAATGCCGCAGCTACAGAGGCGAGATATACCATGAGTTTTTATTCAGGCGAGAAGATAAGCCATAACGCACATAATAGAAATTACAGCCTGACACAGGTGACTGCTCGAAGAAATCAAGGGTCTTGAGCTCGACTCTCCCATTGAGCACGGCATCCGGTAGTTGCTGGGCCCAAAGCTTCATTGAAGGTAAGATCGTAAGTGGAGTGCGAACGAATTCGAATCGAAGAATCACTGACCACCTTGCCTTGGTCCACCATGTTGGGCATGTCTTGGACCGTGACCTGGAAAGGGATAGAGGGGAATGCTCGCATGAGCTCCAAGGAAACGTGCCCGTTCCCTCCGCCGACGTCACAAAAATGAATCGGACCAGCATCCTTCAGTAAGGAATCCCAAGGATACGCTAGACGTAAGGCTCGTCAGAAGCAATGAAGAGAAGACGATCATTTTATCAACCTTTAATGAGAGAACCGGTTCCGCCGGTGAGATCGCCTCCGCCAACCATACCCTTGGCAAAGATCTGCGCGTCTTCCCAGCCTTGCTCCTGTGGGTAGTTCAGATCGTCATCTATACATGAGCAGTCCGAATCGCTTACACTTCCGAGGTGCTCAAACATGGTTTTTCCATACAACCGTCTGAAGCAATCCTTTGGAGCGTTTGCGCTGTGATCCGAGAGAGTCTCGAACATGAGAGGCGCTGGCTTGAAGCATATGCGGGTTCTGAACGACGATTGTGAGCGAAAATATAGGTTATAAGTTAATTATGTACACACGCCAGTCGGTAGTAGTCACTACTCGATTTACTTGAGAGCAACTGGTGGCTTAGCCTGTTATTGGTGAACACGTTCGGCCGAACTGAACAAATAAGTGCGATGAGTAAGGGGAGATGGAGAGCGTGAGATAAGATATTCCACCTTCTCTGAATACGTGCTTTGTGGCCAGGAGTCTCAATACTCGCGCCAATTTATCGGAGTTAATTCCAGTCAGCTTGCCCAATTCTATGACTGACACGCCGTCTGGTTTACCATCCAGATAATCCGCTACTCGAGCTTCGCAAACGACTTGGATGCAAGCGCATTCTTCAAACTATGATCTTCATTAGAAGACTTGTTAATAGCTTCGGAATAGACAGACTCACCGCGAGTGATTTCTTAAACGTCGTTTCGTATCAGATCAAATTCGTTGTGGAAAACAGCTGAAAACTCACGTTAAGGAGAGAAAGAGCTGGACTGGAGATTGTTGCACAAAGCTGAGCGCAAGCCGCCTCTACGATACGTATACTACGCAACAGCTTCTCACTGGCTGTTTCCGGTGCATCGAATGGCCCATCCACTGCGGAGTCAAGAAGCGATATCGAAGTTCCAGATGTCTTATACTCGCTTATTATATCATCAACCGAAGACTTGATGAGAGAAACAAGATCATGAAGCTGAGAATTTTCTGCTGCAGCCATATTTGAGCAAACACAGCTAGTATGGTTTCTGACAGAAGGAGAAAATACCAAAAGGAGGAAGCCTTGAGCGAAGTGATCACATCCGTCATGGAGGACAGGCCTTGATATAAGGTGTTACGGACCTCAGTAAACCCAAATCGTGTTACGAGATCATGATGATGGTCGCGCAGAAACGCATTGATGCCTTTTCAGAAAAGCCGACAAAGTTGGAGACTTGTGTTAGGAAAGGCCGGTGATCACGGTACAAGGATAGTTTTTTCCCAGCTGTGATGCTTCGCCAATGAGAGTCTTGGATTAGGTTGTAGAGATGCATCTATCATATGGAATAGAAGACAGGGATGAAAGGAGCTGCTGCCTTTAAGTCGACTGTTAGTCCTTCCGAGTCATTTTGGCCACCACTAGCAGCCGATGGTTCTACCAGCATAGGAAATAGTTCATTTCAGAGTTTATAGACATTTAAAAACCTATACCAGCGGTGCTTTTAAATAAGAGCTTTCGATGGAAGAAGGTGAGCGTCGGTGGAAGACATGAGAATCGGCCAGCTGAGGCTTGGTTGAACTTGAACCAGATTTGTCAGAAATTTATTACCCAATTTGGGCGATAATATCAGTCGCCTCCTAATTGGCATTGCAAAGCTGAGCCTTGTTTTCTTACTCTACTCACATCGATAGCAGGAGCGTCAGCCGACTTGCCTTTATGTATGTAACCTGCAGCCGCCTGCACCCTTCCTCAAACGCCCTTGAAACGGGATTCTTCAACAATTCCTAAAGCCGTTCCCCGCCTGGAGACTTGGGATATATATCATTTTGTCCATATATACCTTTATGATTTGGTGGTATCATAATTGATCTTATCATACTCATCATGGCAGCTGCTCGATTTGCATCCGTTACTGGGGCTCACTGGCCTGGATTCTCTGGCGTCAAAAAGCTGTTCATCTTGTAAGTTTACGAGCAACCTTATGATGTGATTTTAGTTGATGTCGTCCATACAGTGGAGATTCTTACAGTGCAATCGGATATGATACAGGGTGGCCCGCCCCGAATGAAAAGGAGCCCCTTGGTGTTCCATTCCCTGGATACACTTGGGCCGAGGGCGGGGAGGAGGAAATGGGCGACAGCACGAACCCGAACTGGGTTGGCCACCTCGTGACAAGTCGCCTACGCGGAAAGAAGCCGCTTCTCGTGTACGACTATGCTGTTGGCGGCCACACCTTGTCCGGCGTCAAGTCGCAGATCGACCTCTGGTTCCTTCCACATGTGGCCCAGAAACCTGACTGGGCACCGTGGACAGCCGATGAGTCTCTCTTCAGTGAGTACAGTTATTGCACCTACGTATCATATTGTCTGACTTATCGAAATGTGCCTTTGTAGTAACCTGGATTGGCATCAATGATTGCGCGTAAGCTGAGGTCATCTCGTTTCTTGAATGCTTAGAGCCTCTGAAAATAGTCTCTTTCTACAGCGGTATGATCAATCACGCATCTGAGATCCAGAAGCTATTTGAGCTGCAAGACGTTCTGTATGAGACCGGTGCACGTAATTTCATGCTTATCGACGTACCGCCCATCTTCCAATGCCCATGTGGTAAGTTCCTGTTTACATCTACAAACTGAAAGACTAAGCTCTAATTGTATTCTAAAGTTCCTGCCCAGTACCAATCAGACCCAAAGATAATTAAGACCTATTCCGATTGGAACGAAACCCTCCACAAGGGCGCAGAACAATTCAGTAAGAAGCATCCGGACATCACCTTGCTCATGTACTCCTCCTGGGACATATTCGACAAGGTTTACCAAGACCCGGTGAAATACGGCTTCAGGGTGAGAGACCTGAAGATGCCGCGTGGTGGAATCTGGGCGGACTTCATTCATCCAACAAGCAAGATGCACTCTGTTGTCGCAAAGGATATGGAAGAGTTCCTGAACCAGTTCCGGAGCGTGCAGGAGGAGGAAGAACCAGTTGTTAATTGACGAACTTGATGTGACCATTTATATCTCTATACGCGATTAATGACAGAAGTCCCTGGCAGAGTTCTCTGTGTTTACAATGCATCGGCCGCCACACTTTGTTTCTTAATCTACATGCAGTAATACATATCATATAATTATGGTTTAAACATGACTATAAATGGTAAAAACTCGAATGTTGAGTAACCGGCCCTAAATCTAACATAATTAGTAAGTAACATCTTAATGCTAGTTCCTCCGAGTGAGTCAGGTCTTGAACTTGAATACGAACGCATACCTCGATCTCCACGAAACCTTGAGGGAGACAACTCTAAGCGCTTGGAAACATAAATCTTGACTTACTCTGAGCTCATCGTACTGCAGTTCCACAAGGCGTCATCGTAGGCCTTTTCAAAGAAAATGGCGGAATCTGAACTGAAGGAATGCACTGGTGCGGTACGTCGAAGGGTTGATGCTCTCAAAAGCCCGAGCTTTAACATATCTAACCCGTGAAATATAACTCCAAAACGCATTGTAGACATCCGGCGATATTCAAAGTCTAACCGAGGCCGTCAAGGTGCTCGGGCTAGATGTTTGTGCTCCCAGTCCGAGCGAAGCGCCCAAGACTGTGACCGCCATGTCAACCGTTCTCAACATGTACGAGCTGCTCGTCGAGATATTTATGTCGTGTCTCGTGACAAAAGGACTGCACTCGGTCGCCCCTAGGTACAGGATGCTTAATACCAGTGAAGAACGTTGGTACCCCCGTCATTTTAAACGAGAGGCTCCTTTACTCCTCACGTATATCTGCAAGTTCTGGCGCAGCGTAGCTCTATCCACTCCACGGATATGGGCCTACCTTCAACTGGAAATCCCTGAGCCATTATTGCGAACTCAGCGGGGTCTCGAAGGGCAACAAACTGCGCTACAGTTTTGGCTGGCCCATTCTCGCTCTGTCCCGATTTCTATACGCCTTTGCTACAATCCTCAGGAGATGGCGGGAATCAACGACTTATCGGCTCGTATTCCACCACAATACAAGGCCCATCTTGTTCGCTTGATCAGAACGCTTTTCGAACATACGCATCGATGGCAGAACATCGAAATTTGTCTCCCGGAATCCGAGAGAACAGTTTACGACAAGATCTTTCAGGAATCCGCTCAGGTTCCTCACCTAATCTCGCTGAGGTACAACAACTCCAATGTGCTGAACGGAACCACTACAAGCTCAGCAATAGTTGATGGAATGGGAAAACTGATACACTCCGCCCCCGATCTCGAGCAGCTGGCGCTGTCTGGTAGTGGTACCATACGTGATGTGTTCGCACCGGCCGCATTTCCTTCGAGTTTACAAACCTTGGAGCTTTCCCTGACTACCATGCACATCACGAATTGTATGCATGGATCTCATCTGAGGAAGCTGGTTCTCAGTGATGTCAACCTTACAACGGCGGTGATTTCCATGTTTCCGACTGCTTTCCCCTTCTTGGAGGAACTTGTCCTTGTCTATAGTCGAAAGGCGGTCCGCGAACATGGCAGTAACACCCACGAGAACATTGACTCCGTCGCTCTAAATCACCTCACTTGTCTCACGTTGCAGATCACTAGTACTCTCAAGAGGGTTCACACCCCTGTGAAATTTATATCAGCACCATCTTTGAAATCTCTGACTGTGTCCAGCATTCAGCCTCCAGAAGACTTCGTTGAACACATTGTTCAATTCCTACGTCGCTCCAAAGCCCGCGTGGAACATTTTCAATGCGAAGAGACACCGTCTGCGGTTAGAGGTTATGCCCGGACGGCACGTGGTAGCGAAGAAAATGGTACGCTCTTGATGTTGAGGGAGATGTCATATCTATCGGTGTTGAAGATTTTTGGAGTCAAGCTAGAGCCCGTGATGGAATATCTTCTAGACCCATGCCATTTACCGCGCCTCATGCAGTTATACAGCGAAGACTGCAACTCAGACGATGTGCACGTTGCCGATTTGCGAACCATTGTGAAGGTTGTCATTGCCCGATGCAAAATCAAGCGTGCACCGCATGATCATAATATGTCATGGCTGCAACATGCCACTTGGTTCCGTACCTCGGATCCCTCTGTTCGCACGCAGTATAATGTTGATTCTGCTATGGTAAACATTCTTTGTCTTGACTCCGATTCAATCATGAGGAATGGGGACGGGGAAGATTGCGATTTGTATCTTGCGTTACCCATGCATCGTGGGTATGAGGGGATTGTTTGCTGGGGGCTACGTGCTTTGGAGATAAATCATTCGTTCAAGTTCAGGCTGAGGCTCGAGAATACACATGATAGGTGTTCAAGTGTCTCGTGCGCTTATAACTCGTTTACCCGCCGGGTGGAAACCCGTTGAGGGAAACGCTCAGAGCAAACAAGACAGAAGTTTAGACAAGGGTGTATAGTGCGATAGTAACTAGTACAAGAGTAAAAGACTACTGGTCGTAATACTAATGGTACTTGAATATATGCTACATGCGTGGGAACATTATATAATGACTATGATATGTAAGCACCAAGCTTACACCGGGCCTTATTACTAGGTACATAGTACTACTTGCGGTTGTTCCAACTGCCCACCCTAAACACATCCACCTCCATCAATCCAAACTCGCGTCCAACGGCCCCTCTTTTCTTTCCATCTTTTAACAACTTCAAGGCCGCCTAACCACATGTTCGCGCGCCGCGCTCCCCAAGGGTAGTCATGGCACGTCCGTTCATCATGTGCGGCCTGAGAGCAGGTGGGCATCACCGTTCGCCCGGCGGCTCTTTGGCTGGCCCATGTCCGTTTTGTCCTGCGGGATGTGGATGGGTCGGTCACCTAGCCTTCGGACATCTTTCGTTCGTTCTTTCTTTCGCTCTTCACTTCTTTCTTCAAGCTTTATCCTTGACGTGATTTTTCCTTGTGTTGGCTATGGACGTTCGTGTGGTTTTCGGACGCTGATGGTCGTAGGTGCTCAGTGCCGTGTTAGTTGGTGGTTGTGAGGGAAGGTGGTACGGGCATGTTTGTCGAGTCGATTGAGTTTATGCCAGTGGTAGTCTACCTCTTCTTTGTATACAAACACCCTTTTGTCGACATTGGAAACACCAATAAAATATACTTTGATGTCCATGTTGTTTGTGCTTGCCCGTCGCAATACGGAATACCATTGTACATTCTCAGGAACGTCAATCCTGTCGATCATAACGCCAATCTGTCTGCATCGCAGGAGATCAGATAAATTGCGCAGTCGCGCATCTGTCCCTTCGAAACTAGATCCGTTGAATACGGCGGGGACCAGTAATAATAGTGAGGGGTTCATTACAATCGTAGTAGTCTTTCAACAACAATAAGTAAGAAGTACTAAGAGAAATGAGAGAAAAAAACCGTTCGTCCCATTTTTGAAACCAATTCGTGAAGAGAAAAATATATGATAAGATGCGTCGGAGATATCCTCGTTCATCACGAGTGATTGATAAAAACCATAGATACGACATGCCCTTCTTTCCAATGGCCAAAAGTCCGCACCACTCCATATCCAAGTTGCCTCACAGCCCCCTCCTGATCGGCTAACACACAACAAGCAAACACACAGCACGGTCCAAAAGCAACCCCCATTACACCTCCGCGACACCCCGGTACATCCCCTGGTTATTCGACGAGAACGTGCTCGCCGGCGGACCCTGTGGCATCTGGGGTGTGTTGTACTGTCCCTGGTTATAGAGCGTCGGGCCGCTATATTGGGTATCTAAAGTCTGCGGTGCAGGGGAGGTGGGGAACGTGGACGGGTCATTCGGGTCCTGGGGATAGGAAAAAATGTGTGTTAGAAACTTTGAGCAAAGAAAGAGAGGGAAAGGTGGTATGGAAGTAGATGAGGGGAGAAAAGACGTACATAGAGCTTTTGCTGCTGGTTCATGAATCCACCAGGAGGTGGGCTCATCGGCGTAGGCGCGTAAGGTACGGCCTGGTACTGCGGGTCCAACTTCTCCTGCAACACTGGGCTGCCACTGCCATTTGTAGCGCCCGTCCTGCGATTCTTCGAGCGCTTAATACAAAGGAACGCAATCAAAGCAACCAGAGCGAGGCCGACAACACCACCCACAACGCCGCCCGCGATCGCACCAGCATTGCTCGACGACTTCTTCGACGCGGGCGCAGCAGAAGACGTCGCGTGACCGCCGCTTGAGGTGGATGTTCCCGACAGCGATGTTTGCGTGCTCTGGACGTGCGTCGCGGTCGACTCAGGGAGGTTGGATTCGCCGAGCGCCACTTGTGGGTCGAAAGTGCCTGTCACCGTAACGTTGTCAAAGGCCCATCCAGGAACTGCTGTGCCTGCTGGGATGTCTTGAGGGAAGATATCGACGTAGACGGACGTGCAGGCTGCGCTCCAGCTAGCCCAGGAGATGATAGTCGCGTTTTGGCATGCGCTACATCCCCCCATCATAGAGTACATGACAGTGCTGCACTGACACTGGTTCGCGATAGCCGCCGTCGGTCCAATATAGTGCTGGTCTGGTAAGAGCGCGCTAACATCATATTCTGGGGTTATAAACGCATGATCAGCACTCTTTCAATGATTCATCGACTTTCAGACAAGTAGGCTACTCACGACCACCATTGCATGCTCCTCCAAGATATGCAGCGACGAGACAAGGGCTGTGGCCATCGGAATTGTAGAGCTGGGAAAAATTGCCGCACATAAGTACCGCGCAAACTTTGCAAACGAAGGGTAAAATCAACTCACTTTAGCAAAGGATGCTAGGCAAGTCGCGTTGCTCGTTATCTGCGCGTTCGCTGAACGCAGGGCAGCGAGGACAAGGGCTGCGAGCGGGAGATGTCTTTGTGCGTTCAGCATCGTCGAAGGATGGGCGGACGGAGCTGGTGATGGTGGTGAGGAAGAAAGGAAGGCCCAGGGTTCGGGGAGGGGCGGACGACACTTGACATATCAATTTATTTGAGTGAAGGTGAGCGCTTGCACGCGCCCAGTGGCTGTGTCACCTGCACTGCCGCTTTTGGGCAAGGCACGTCTTTTAAGCCAATCAGGCCATGGTCGGCTATTCTCCAGCGCCCTGTCCTCATTTCTCGACAACACAAAGCCGCTTTTCCAGACCGTCTGCTGCATTGTTTTCTGTGAGGCCATGGCGAGACTTTACTAGGAGCGTCACCAAGGAAAGCTTAGACCCAAATCGATAATGTTCCTATTTTGATAGGGATGTCGAGGCGGTCCGCCAACGAGACCAAAAATACTCCGAAGTAGTTGTAGGCTGTGCTCTCATCTGATATTCTTGAGGAGGGGCCGCACACTATGTGCATGTATAGGAAAGATGAACCTTGTACACTCACGCACAGCCCCAGTTCGTGTGATTCAATTTGCCAGTGGCTCACATGCGCAAGTAGTCCGTTAGCGCTGGAAGCTTTATAAGCTCGGAAAAAGTGATTGAGATCCTTCGGAACCCGGAATACACACATTATGAATGAATATTCGCCAATATGCATACGACGGAGCTCGGAAACTCACCCAGAAGGAAGCACTTGGCGAGAGTTTCGAGAGCATGCGATCTGTTAGCACTGTTGCGGCTTTCGGCAGGTTAGACACGGATGTTGTCGCGAAGGCAAAGAGCTCACAGAAATAAACTATAACCGTCCAGTAGCCGCTAACAAGTATTTTGATGGTTGACAGGTCCCAAGTTTCCAGGAGTCATCCATATCACTAGAGTTAGAGACCAAAAGTCCAGTTGTGCTCCTTGAAGTCCATGTATGCGCTCAAAAGCGGGTATGCCACCCGTTGGTCGACAACTCAACAACACGGAGTCCCAGCTCTTCGACAAATAAGTGTTGTACGCAACAGAGAAGCGCATTCTTA
The DNA here is from genome assembly GCA_910574555.1 of Trichaptum abietinum. Lineage (NCBI taxonomy): Eukaryota > Fungi > Basidiomycota > Agaricomycetes > Hymenochaetales > Trichaptaceae > Trichaptum > Trichaptum abietinum. Next base: position 3,849,283 of record CAJTBE010000001.1, read on the forward strand.
TCTCCTGTCGCAAAGTTTTGCGTAGATGGTGGTGGTTGAAGCAGAAGAGAAAGCAGAATTTAGTCGCGTCGTCGCGTCCCAAGTTTGGTCGGCCGGGATTCCGTACGCGTCAGTCACGTGCCAGTGCAACAGAAATCGTAAAATGCTATTATTTATATCGCACTCTTTTCGCTGAGCAAGTCGAGCAAAATTCGGCCTGATAATTTACTCTCAAGCAGGCACTTGAGTAAATCCGAGAGTCTAATACCTTCGAATCTGGAGAGCAACAATAGATTTGAAGAGAGTAAGAAATAGACAGCAAGAGTGACCATCCTTACATGTCGATCTTGGTATACAAAAAGTGTAAGTTCAGACAAGGAGTTATAACAATACGGTTGTCATGAAAAGGTACCTCTGCGACAATTAGTCCTTTACCGATTATCAGATATCCTTCCCTCTCGGATTTGTATTAGTAAACTTGACATATGCGTTGCAGAATAGCGGGTCTGTGATCAGTTTTTTATAATGCATCTTTCGCATCGGAAACGCGAGCCACCTCAGCCAAGCTCTACCTTCATCACCTGAGGATGACTGCCCTGAATCTCCAACGTTTTCAACCTCTTTCCTCCGCTTGCGACACCGCCTATCGATCAACCTCAGGATTTGTTGAACGCCAGGTGCGTCTCGATCCGGTAAGAAGATTCCATCGCTATGTATGGCCGTAAGATCCGGGCAAACCGATGGGTCTTCGAGCATACGCATGATGGCGGAGGAGAAAGCCGGATAGCTGATGTTAAGCTGCTGCAAGCTCGGCAGTGCTTCCAACATGGAAGGGATATTCGCGCATTCTGAGCGATTGGTCGTGTATTGGAAGACCCGTATAGGAGCCTTGCAACGAACGATGAAGCCCAGGACAGCTCTTTCGAGTACGTCGAATGATCCAAAGTAATGAATTTTCCCTTCTTCAACAGCAAGGAACTCCAAATTGGGCGCTGAGATACGGTTTAACGGGAAAGACGATTTTGAGCCCGTCCTCACTGTGAGATCGGTCAGATTGTTCAGCACCGTTATCTCTCCGCCAATGTTGTCCGAGTTGTGGTTCGAGGAGCGGTTTATAGTTATTTTGAATGACTGTAGCTGCGGGAAAACAGTCGGAAACCAGGAGATGCTGATGTCTGAGAGCTCGACACGGTCCAGAACGAGCTTTCTGATTTGACAACCGGGAGCATGCTGAGCGATGTGCAATTTTATACCCGATAGGCCTAGCACACGTAAGCTCGGGGGCATTCCGGAAGGTAAAGTCACGAAATCGTGCTCTTGCGGGCTAGTCAGGGTTACGCCTTGCAATAAGGGAGCAGAACTGATGCTCAGGTCCTTGTCATCCACATGTTCCTCCGTCACTTCGCGCAGAGGCAGGACGAGATGGAGTGTTTTTAAAAGGGGGTAGCTGTGGGTTGCGAAATCGTGCCATTGCGGTAGTCCAACCTCTGCGAGGGCGATACAAACGTTCTCCCAACGGTACTTATGCTGATAAAGTGCGTTCATTATCTTCCGAGCAACTTCATATTCTTCTCTTGAATACGACCGGCTGGGAAGAGTGGGTTTCATTTTAGCGACGTCCAGCTCGACGAGCGAGCATTGTATAGAGAACGGGAGAGAACGGGACCGTTCCAGCCAGAACAAAAGTGCGTCTAATCGTTGATTGAGAAATCGCATCCTTTTGGTAACGTCTCCATCGAGTAGAAGAAGCAGGCTCGTCCATAACCGGGGAGTTTCGAGAGCCAGACTTCGCCAACGTTGACAGACATGAGTAAGGAGCAGAGGTGCGTCTTTTCCGGAAGGCTGGGGATATTGAGAATCGTCTGGAAGACACGCCAGGAATATCATGGAAAGCAGCTCGTCGACACTGACGACTTGCGAGTACGCTGCCTGGCTCCGGCCAACAAGTATAGAGCCAGGGTTTGAAGCTCCATTTTCATCCATTTCGAAGTTTTCTGACTTTTGTCTCTGATGTCCATGATAGCAATTGCAAGTAGTTAGCGCATGAAGATGTTAAGCATTGCCTTCGAACCTTACTTCCTAATGTCCTTCCGATAGTTACTTTAGGAATCAGCAGCTAGAAAAAAGCTTCAACATCACAATTTTCAGATAGTTATTTTGTTTCGGAAGTTACCTTCGTGACTTTATCTACACGAGCGATATCATTTCGATGATGAGGCCAACATGACGGTGGTCAGAGTGAAAAAAGAAAAAGAATGCTCTGCGTTATCTTTCTTCAATCATTTTCCCACGGTATGAGAGGAAGATATTCGCATTTATCAACAATTTCTTCACGTTTGTTTCTACACTCGTCGAAGGTCATTCTTCCTCAACTGCCACTGTCAGTCTATGCGTCGTTTGGTGTCGTCAAGCCTTCTGGGCCTACTTCAATGGCAGTGATAAACGACCGTGACGTCAAGCGGCTTATATCCGCATTTTGGTTGTTCGTTCTGCACACAAAAACGCCAGAGCGCTGTATACGCCTTCAGGAAAAGGTCTTGGGAAAGATACTTAAGCAGGCACTTGAGTAAATCCGAGAGTCTACTGCCCAACAATGAATCTGAAGAGAGTTAGAAATGGATGGTAAGAGTGACCATCCTTACATGACGATCTTGGTATACAAAATGTGTAAATTTAGATAAGTAGTTATAACAATACGGTTGTCATGAGAAAGTGCCTCCGCGACAATTAGTCCTTTACCGCCCATCAGATATCCTTCTCACTCGTATTTGTATTTATGAACTTCACATATGCGTTGCAGAATAGCGGGTCTGCGATTAGTTCATCAAAATGCATCTTTCGCACCGGAAACGCGAGCCACCTCAGCCAAGCTCTACCTTCATCACCTGAGGATGACTGCCCTGAATCTCCAACATTTTCAACCTCTTTCCTCCGCTTGCGACACCGCCTATCGATCAACCTCAGGATTTGTTGAACGCCAGGTACGTCTAGCTGTGTTGGTGACCCATTTGACGCGATTCCGACTGAGAAATCTCCATCGCTACGTATGGCCATAAGATTCGGGCAAACCGATGGGTCTTCGAGCATACGCATGCCGGCGGAGGATAGAACCGGATAACTGACGTTAAGTTGCCGCAAATTCGGCAGTTTTTCCAACATGGCAGGGATATTCTTGCATGCTTTGCGATGGGTCGTGTAATAGAAGACCTTTATAGGAGCCTCACAACGATCGAGGAAGCGCAGGACAGCTGTGTCGAACACGTCGGATTCTTCAAAGTATTGGAGAGCTTCTTCCTCAACAGCAAGCAGCTCTAAATGGGGCGCTGAGATACGGTTTAATGGGAAAGACATTTCTGAGCCCGTCCGTACTTTGAGTGCGATCAGATTGTTCAGCACAGCTATATTTCCGCCAATGTTGTCCGAATTGATACCTCTGTGTGCCGTGAAGCGGCCTGTTGTGATTGTTAAAGACTGTAGTTGTGGCAAAACAGTCGGAAACCGGGAGATAGCAATGTCTGAAAGTTCGACATGGTCCAGGATGAGCTTTCTGATTTGACAACCGGGAGCATGCTGGGCGATGCGCAATTTTATACCCGCTAGGCAAAGCGAACGTAGGCTCGGAGGCATTCCGTGAGGTAAGGTCACAAAATCGTCTTCTTGCGGACTAGACAGGGCTACGGCCTGCAATGAGGGAGCAGAACTGATGCACAGGTCCTTGCCATTCCCAAGTTCTCCCGACACGTCATGCAGGGGTAGGACGAGTTCGAGTGCTTTTAAAAGGGGATAGCTGTGGTCGGTGATGTCGTGGAACTGTGGTATTCCAGCCTCTGAGAGGTCGACACTGACGTTCTCCCAACGGCATTTATGCTGATGAAGTGCGTTCATGATCTTCCGAGCAACATCATATTCTTCTCCTAAATACGACCGGCTGCGAAGAAAAGGGTCCATTTCTACGACGTCCAGCCCGACGAGCGAGCATCGTATAGAGAACGGGAGAGAACGGGACCGTTCCAGCCAGAACAAAAGTGCATCTAATCGTAGATTCAGAAATCGCATACTTTTGGTAACTTCTCCATCGAATAGAAGAAGCAGGCTCGTCCATAACCGGGGAGTTTCGAGAGCCAGACTACGCCAACTTCGACAGACATGAGTAAGTAGCAGAGGTGCGTTTTTTTCGGAAGGCTGGGGATATTGAATATCAGAGCTGACGTCGAGTGTCCACTCATCTATCCAATTCTCTTCTTCGCCGTCTGGGAGACATGACAGGAATATCATGGTAAGCAGCTCGGCGATACCGAAGACTTGTGAGATCGCTGTCCGACCAACAAGTATAGGACCCGGGTTTGAAGCTCCATTTTGATTCATTTCAAGATTTACTGACATTTGTTTTTCCCGTTTATAACAATAATTGCAAGCTATTAGCGCGTGAAGTTGAGTTCATAAAGCATACATGGCATACGTTGGACATTGCCTTCAACCTTCCCTCCTAATGTCCTTCCAATAACAATGCACCGACAACTCCAGGAATCAGCAGCTAGAAAAAAGCTTTAACATCACATTTATCGGATAATTACGTTGTTTCAGAAGGTACCTTCCTAATTTTTTCTACACGAGTGATATCGTTATTTTGATGATGAGGATAACATGATGGTGGTCGGAGTGGCGAAAGAACAAAAATGCTCTGCTTGCTAAATATCTTTCTTCTCTTCAATCATTTTCCCGCGATAGTATGAGGGGAAGATATTCGCATTTATCAACATTTTCTTCACGTTTGTTTCTACACTCGTCGACAATGCCGAAGGTCACTCTCCCTCAACTGCCTGTCTCTGCGTTGTTTGGTGTCGTCAAGCCTTCTGGGCCTACTTCGATGGCAGTGATCAACGACGTCAAGCGGCTCATATCCGCATCTCGGTTGTTCGTCGACGACAAATCTGCACACGAAAACGCCAGAGCGCTGTATACGCCTTCAGGAAAAGGTCTTGGGAAAGATAAGGGGAAGAGGAGGCGTGCAAATAAGACAGGACTGGGATTTGAAGCAAAGGTTGGCCAGGGAGGGACGCTAGACCCATTGGCGGATGGTGTGTTAGGTGAGTTTCTGGTTGACTTTGCAGCTAAGATGCAGTGTGTTGATCGCGCAGGTCAGTTGTTGCTGTCAATAAAGCGACAAAGAAACTTTCGGAGTTCTTAGATTGTGTAAAGGTATGGTTTTTGTAGTTTCTTAATACATTGAAAAGTCTTAAGCATCTCTTACGCAACAGGAATACCGTACGACGTGTCTGCTTGGTTGTGAAACTGATACGTACGATAGCGAAGGTGCCCAAGTTCGCGCAGCTCCATGGAGGCACATTACACGAGAAAAAGTGGAGGAGGCTCTTCATCAATTCAAAGGAGAGATTTTCCAAACACCGCCCGTGTACGCTTTGCTTTCAACGTTTTGTCTGACCTGCATTATTCTGACATTTTGACCGTGCCTGCAGATTCTCCGCACTCAAAATGGACGGGAAACCTCTGTACGAATATGCTCGTGCTGGCCTACCTCTTCCTCGTCCCATCGAACGGCGCCGAGTCACAGTACACGAGTTGGAACTACTCGACTGGATACCCAGCACAGATCCGCGGCATAAGTGGCGATTCCCAGAAAAGAAGTTCACAGAGGAGGAACGGAGGAAGTTGGAGAAGGCGTTGAAGGGAGTTGAGATGAAGGAGGACGAAATGTTGAAGGACGAACCTGAAGCACCGGTTCTGGATGGTGTAGAAGGTGAGGACAGTGCAAACATTCCACCTGCGTTCGTGCTCCGGATGCGCGTCTCTGGGGGAACGTACGTCCGGAGTATCGTTCACGACCTCGGGCATGCTCTTGGATCGGCTGCACACGTCGTTACCCTCTCTCGATCCCGCCAAGGGCGTTTCTGCCTTGAGCTACCGCATCCTTCTCCCGCGGACTCCTCACCTCCTCCCGCCGAATCTCTCGTCCCTTCCACCTCGGAAATGCAGGTCGAAAATATGCTCAATTCCTCAGAAACTCTATCCACGATAGCAGCATCCGACGGAGAGGAGTCCGAACCCGAGGGAGCTCCGCCGAAGAAGAAAAAGAAGGTGCGGACTCCGGCTGGGCCTATTTCCGTGGAAGTTCGAGAGGACAAAAGTCCAGAGAACCCGTATGCGTCTCTAGAGCAGAAAGAGGTGCGAATGTGCGTCCCCTGGGAAACTTTCACTCGAGCTCTTGAGGATGGCGGAAAGGAGCAGCCCGATGCCGATGGCTGGCGCGAATGGGAGCGCGAAGTCATTCTGCGAATGGAGGTTGTCGAACAGAAAGGCTCGTAGTATAGTGGTTTGCGGCCGGCCGTGGTACTGCTATAGGGTCCGGATCTACTTCTGATTTATTACAGAGGTGTATACGTTACAGTGAGTTAGCTCAACAATTACGTCTATTCGACAGATTATCAGTTGAACGCTTTTTAGAAAATGTAAGGGTTCATCATAATGTACATATATTGGAAATCAGAGATTCAGTCTATCAACAAATCTACCTGCAAGTCATCAATCGTAAACGTAGTGGTGTGCTCAAAATGGCAAGTCAATGCATGTTATCATTCGATGATATCGGCATGCGCCCCTTATGCACGAAGGACAAGTTCCTGCACATCAATTAAAATAACCCAGATTGCATATAGATGAATCACACATGATCCTACATTAATCAATACGGTCGAGAACCATACTCTCTAACACCCTCGTAGTACTTCACGTAATTTGCTCTAGGAGCCGCTCGACCACACCAGTATTCGACATTGCATTCGTGCGTGTTGACGAATTCCACGTCGGCCATACAAAATATCTCGTCCTTGCGTAATTGTTCTTCGTCTTGCTCGTGTAGGGGGAGCTCAAGCCGCTTGACCCAAACCCGCTCCCTTATACTCGCATCCTCGCTGGCTTGCTCAAAGCCGCTGTCAACAGGGCCTCGCTTGCGGCATCGTGCACGGATAAGGTCCACGATGTTCATGTAGCTAGGCTCATCTTTACCATCACACATCCTGTGCCAACTGTCCCTTACGATGATTTCCCCAAAGCTGTGCACTACGGAGAGGTGCGGGCAGACTGCTGGGTCCTGGAGCATAACTAGATCAGAGCGGCACAACTTTGGGTTCTCGACGCTGAGCTCTCGTAAGTCCGGCATTGCTCGTAGTATGTTGCCAAGGTTCATATTCGTTGCCTCATCTCCTCCTGTCGAGTAACTGAACCTCTTCAGAGGAGTATTTGACCGTCGCAGGAACTCGATAATCGTGCCGCCACGATTTTCCAGCGCGTTGAATTCCGAGCTAGTTTTTATGATAATGACCTTGAGTTCCTCCAGCACCGGCGCTGTCATCAGGTTGAGAGGGAAACTGCTCCCTTTGCATTGCAAGCTGAGGCTGATCAAATTATCTAGAAAGCAATATTCTGGTTCATCGTCAACCCAATCGTCCTCCTCTGGGGGATCGTCGTGAGCCCTCGTCGTAGGGATCACAAACGATACGACCAACTTCTCAAGCAGTGGGAAAGCCGCTGAAAATCGAATCACAGCTTTATCGGAAATCTTCACGTCGTTGAGTACCAATTCTTTGATCAACGTCCCGCGAGGATGACGGTTGACACACATCGTCATGTTCGCATAACTGAGAGACCGTAAATTGGGGGGTAGGTCGGAAGGTAGAACGCCAGATATCGCAAGGCTTTGAAGATTGGGCGCTGAGTGGTGAAAGATGTCCCTTTTCAGTAATGGATGTCCGCTAAGCGCGTGTCTGAATTCGAAAGTCTTCAAGCGGGGAAATTCGTAATTCGTAGTGTTGTTAAATGGCGACATGGCAGTCTCTGGGAGATCAATGCTGATATTCTCCCAGCGCTTCGTGTGCTCGAGAAGTGTGTTCACCATTGCCGTAAGGAATAAGGAGTCCATTTCAATGGTTTCTGAGTCCTCGTTGCTTTGGCCAAAACTTTTGCTACGGCTGATGCGCACGGAGAGCGGGAGCGAGCGGGACTGTTTCAACCAGAATTGCAATGCATCCAACCTCCGTCTTAGCCAAAGTTCATCGCGCCAGAAGGGTCCGTCCAAGTGAAGATGAACGCATGCCCACAGTTCCGGCGTTCCAAGAGCCACACTGCGCCAGTACCTATCAACATGAGCGAGTGATAAAGGTGCTTCCGAGTCTTCTTCTGACAATGAGGGATATTGGAGCTGAGAGTTAAAGTTGTGTGACCAGTCTTCGAAGTCATGCTCCACGTTTCTAGGAGCGTCCGTGAGGCAGAATGTGAATATTAAGCTCAGCAGTTCGGATACGTTGAAAACGCGAGAGGCTGCTGAGTACGAGTTCATCTTCTTTCTAGAATTGTCTTCTGATACGAGAGTCTATAAGGACACCGATTAGCAAGTTAATTCACAATTCAGAAAGCGCGAACCTTACTGTGTGAGTCTATATTATGCCTTAAGCTTTCCAAGTTAAACGGTGGTGAATCGCTTATTGTAGTTTACAACACAAATATAAGAGGCGGGGAGAGGTTTAGTGTGGGTTACAGGCAGACTGAAATGTAAAGCTTTTAAGAGAGACAAGCAACTTGTGGTCTCGCGAGTGGTTGTGGTACAGTACAAAGAAAAGTCACGAGGGCCACTGTGAAACAATATGTACAGGATGTGGTTCGTCCACTTCCCAACCATGCAGCTCATTCACTTCGTAAGTCACCTTCAGGGAAAAAGGACGCTGGGCTGTCCTCTTAGAGACTCTTTAAGTGCAGGAAAGGTGTAGGTGTTTAGGTCGATGGTGACGGTAGAAGTTTAAGTCTGTTCGACGAGTTCAAAAAGCATATTTTGGCTCGGGAAGTGTGAGAAACATGAAACGCCGACTGACCAAAACTACCAAATCCGGCCGTGTGTACACTCCGATCTGCTTCACTTATTGTCCCCTTCGGGGTGACATACGAAAAAATTGGAACGATACAGAGAAGATTAGCATGGCCCCTGCACAAGGATGACACGCTTTTCAGAGTGGAATGCACTTCGGTGCACAATATTTATTGTTCCATTTTACTTTGGTAGTAAAAGTAGGTGAATATTTTATCATAAACAGATTTGATCCTTTTCCCGTTATAAATGTGATTATAATATTTTTTTTGCTCTTCGCACCGCGACACGTGGCACGCGTCGCGACGCGTCCTGTTACTCAAGTTCGCGGTGAGAAAACTGCGTTCCTCCTCCTATCATCATTACTAACGGACAATGGACAGCCCTAGCGTAGGACTATTCTCATTTGCATTCATATAGTCCTACCAGACCGTTGGTTTGTTCGCATTCGCAGCAGAATGCCGACCAACAGCACGTATGACTGAGCCGTGCTCGAAGAACGAAGTTGGAACAAGAGCGATGTGAACGTTGAAGAGGACAAGCATCCCAAGATAAAGCAGGAAGGGAGGGGAAAGTATCAGGTTTGTGTACAGAATACAATGTCTGTATATATGTAAGTGTAATAATTTCTTGAATTTCGTCATCTTCCCTCGGATGGTCTGTCTCTAAGCACCTACACCATCTAGGCAAATAGCAAAACCTCCACGCGAACCGAACACCAAGAGATCAAAGAAACGAGTGGCGACAAGGAGTGTCAAAGACATACGCAGATATTCATATATGGCGCAAGGTGCGAGGTCTGCTGAAGTTATGGATGGCAAGACAAGAATAATAACATTACTCGTTCACTCATGAGACTTCGCTTCAATTTCATAGGGACTTCGCCTTGCCGGTTGCTTCCCGTTCGACTGCTACGAGAGCGACAGTATCCGGATGCTCCCACAACCGCTCGCCGTCCTCCGGGTTCGTAGGCGGTAAAGGTCGACGTGGAGCACCACCGTATCCGTACAGTTTCTGCAGGAGATACTTCGTCCCTGCGATACCGGCCTTGGCGATCGTAAAGTCTGCACGGGCAATGGTACCCTGGAGCTGCTGTGCCGCCGCAAGGGCCTCTACATTCGCCGCGGTGAACTCAGGCGAAGGGCTCGAAGACGCGAACGTTGTTGTGGAAGGGACAGCCTGGCGGGTCAAATCGAAGAGGCGGCTGATTGCTGCAGGCGCGACGTTTGCGAGGCCAGTAATCGCACCGTGACCCCCAGCGAAGGCGGACGGCGTAAGGAAGTCAATGAAACCGCCGAGCACGAGGAACGGGAAGCGGGCGTCCTTGCGGGGGAACTTCGTGGTGAAGTCTGGCGTGGACACAGACGCGCAGATGCGCGTGAGCTTGCCGACATTCCCGCAGGTAAGCTTCACGCCGCACAAGTTCGGGCACGACTCCGCGAGGTCGATGATGAGATCCGAGTCGAGATCGATCCCGCCGGATGCACCAGGGTCTGTGTGATTTTAGCGTGCTTATTCTACATCAGAAGGAGAGTAGAAGGGGTGGAGGGAGGATGGAGGGACGCACAGTTGTAAATGATGACCGGTAAGGGGCTCTTCTCCGCCACCTCAGTCCAGAATGCCTTCAACGCTGACCGACTGTTTGCCAACACGCCTGCATAGTATCCACTTGCGATAACGATCGCAGCGTCCGCCCCTGCCTCTGCCGCCTGTTTGCACAAGAATACCGTCTCGCGTGTGCTGCCTGCGCCCGTTCCAGCGATTAATGGCACATCGGTCAATCCGGCCTCATCGAGAGCAGCTCGTGCAGCCTTGATGAGTATAACTCGCTCGTCATGCGAGATGTGATGCGCCTCGCCCATCGATCCAGCGAGGAGAGGCCCAACGCCTGCGGATGCCACCCGAACGACGTGTGCTTTGAATGCATCGAGGTCTATCTTCCCGATAAATTGTCTTATCTCTCCCGACTGACGTTAAGAAACTCACCAAGATCCTCTGTCTCTGGCTGGAAGAACGTCGGGATGGGGGCGAAGACACCTGGCTTCAAGCTTCGTTCATGGTGAACTCCGTTGGTGGTAACTCCGTTGGTTGCACCGTTGACTGTCATCGTGTCCTAAGGCTCTTTCGTCGTCGCTATCGATGGTGTAGATCGCTGTCGGTGCTTGGCGGGGATAGGACAGACAGAGCACCGGCCACGGGACCTCGAGGGGGCGGCATGGAGGTGAGCTTTTTATTGAGACGGCTGCTGGGTGGGGTGGACAACCAGAGAACCCATTAGCCTCCGGTCCGACCGACCCGGTCTCTCCGTATCCGTCCGGCCCGTCTTCTTCGGGCATCCTCTCCGTGCTTGCTTTGTCAGCACCTATGCCCCGCCTCACTTGCTTGGAATTAGCTGGACCTGCCCCGCATGATCTACAATAGGCTGCCAACCGACTCGTGCCTATGAGCAATTCGCTCGGCGCACGGAGGTTTATACCGTTCCGCAACCGCCAATTATTTTACCCCTGCCTTCGGAAGCGTAAATTAACGGTCGCCAATCGCATTGAAGACACGTATAAATTCCATCACTTCGATAACCCGTAGCTCATCCTGGCTGCCTGATCACAAGTCTCTGACCACGTCTACCTGGGTCGTCACTGCCGGACTTAATGTTATTCCGGGTCCACTTCACGGGCTGCCTGACACACCTGAAGAGCCGTTCTTCGACTTCACTCTTCGAATTCGAACTTGGCAACACGAAGCTGCGAAGTCTACGAAGTTGATCATGCACGCTTGCATCAACCATACACCCATTTACTACTATCAACTGCCCACTCTATCTCGGTAGCATCTCCGCGTTCTTGCGCATGCGTCATGATATGCTATTTTTGCAAAACTGCGTCTCTCAATGGTATATTCACTTGCTGCATACACCTTATCTTTGCAAGCTCAATGGAAGTATATCCGCCCGTCATGCAAACTGCAACGTGATGCGCTCTGCTATATTTCGCTGGATATAAACGCTCAATTTAGTCTATGGACAAATGACCGTTGCTTGATAACGTGAACTGAACTGGGCGCACCTGCCTGTATGGAGGCTACCGCAAATAGACACTGCGGTGCCGCTAGAGAAGTCCGTCCTCCGGCCCTAACCTTGGTCATCACATACACTTCCGTCTCTCCGGATGCTACGTTTGAATGAATCAATGATAAGGCTGACGTCTCGAAGACCGCGAAGAGGTTCTCTTCTCCCTTATCAGCAGGTTACGTTGCCTGACTCCCAGCAATGCTGACTGCAACTTCTCTTGCTCATATTCAGATCCACCGCGGAGACAAAGCAGCGCGATATTAGTCTGGTCTTATCTCGAGACCCAGACTTAGAGCGTGCCTCGAGGCGGCCCGAGTCTCTGCGGCCTTTATATCCGTTTCTATCCATTCTATGATCCCGATCGTGTCTTAACGGATACGTAATGCGATCGCTCGCCTTGGCAGACCCACCTCACCGAGCGCAGAAACGTATTCGCTCGTTCAAAGGTTCGATAACGCTGGGAATCTCAGATTTACCGCCGGAGAAGGAGAAGACGAGTGTCTTCTGTATACAAAGATTCAGATGCCACAGACCTTTGTTCACGGGATCGAAACGGGAAGAGCATTTCTAACTCGTGACCTTCACCGACTGCGTTGATGGCGTCTTTTCACTTTTCTGTTCTTCTTAACGATAAACATGTTTGGGACAATCACGAACCTAAAGGACATAGACTCTAGTCTTGCGCAGATTCTTGTGACTACTACTGTATCTCATGATCTAAAGAGTGACTCAGCCACCCTTCTGCATACTCTCCCGCTCATCAGGCGGAAAATATCGACCGGTAATCAATGCCTCGTTGCTCTGCACTATCAGCATCTTCCACCCTTTCTTTCGTCCGTCTTGACTTCCGAGCAGCTTGACGAGACAGGCGTTACCGTCAGTGCGCAGTCTATCAGCGATATATTCGAAGCATGGCTAATTGACCAGGTACTGCGACTTCTACAATGCTAGCTGTAAGCAAACTGAGAATCCCACTCTCGCTAGCTCAGGCTCGCGGTCCCGCCCTTAACCGATCAGAACCACAACTTGTTGTATTTAACTCTGGTGTGAACTCCCGCCGTATCTCTATTAACATTGGTGCCGTATTGATCTCGTCTACTGCCACGTCTGGCAGTATCTAATAGGTCACATTTAATTATAAACGGTGACTAGGACAGCACATTACATCAACATCGACTTGAAGGTAACCCCATCTCGGTCAAAGCTCGTGGAAACAAGAACCTTGGCCCTCTGAGGATTGGTCAGTCGATTATAAACATCTCATGCAGCTAGGGGGAAAGGCTTTACTTAGATTTCTTTCCCACAGATTTGGTTCTGTTTCATGGCGGTACATACCTGGCGGAGGATGTACGTCGGGAGAAGTGTGCAAAGAGCGTCGGGCTAAACCAATGAACATTCTGAACGGTCTATGTAGTCGAAGAAATGGAGATACTATATTCACACCGTCGGCGAATCATCAGGAAGAGACCTTCGGCATCAGTCCAATATAATACGTCCCGAAAGCTCCCATAATCTCCAGCCCATCCGACCGACGGACGTGCAAGGATGGACTCAGCGTTCAAATGCCAGCAATCGGCCAATAGACCTCCGACTTCGTCCGGTATCAGACTCCCCTTGACCGTATTGGTTTAAGAGCCAACGGTTTAATAATGCGGAGAGAGTTCGAAGGAATCATGGCATTCGGATCGCGGGGGTACTATACCAGTGCGAAGCGTTTAAACTCATCGGACATGCGAGGGTAGCTAGCAGTCGGGGCTTCAGGGTGGGCAATGAGTGTCTCGTGAACTACCTACTGTCGCTCGAGTCAGAGGACGTTGTATGAAAGCAGAGAAACGAGTCTGTAACTCTACTCAGCGGTTGGCAGACAGATATCTCGCGATCCAAAGGACATTCGGCTCTAAGTATGCGGCTTACAGTGTTTCTGAGCTCAACAATAATTATGTCGCATCTGATTCTCAAGAAAGTGAGTCCAATATACGAAAGAATTGACATCTATGGATCATCCATTGACTCTCGTGTTTGTGTACGTAGAGGTCGGAGTCTATTAGGCTATGGTTTGATCACCAAACACGGATCATCAACTAAGTACTAGTACCGGCAGGGGCACCGTGGGATCAACCACCTGGCATCAACGCCCCGCAAAGTTCAATTTTCTGCTCGAACGCCCATCATGCTGCACGGTCATCAAAGCACGAAAGGTCCTCTTGCGAGCACTTCTACGCAGATCGATGTTTGTCTGTCCATCGAAGTGAGAATTATCGTTATGTGACGAAAGAATTACACGTAACTAAGACATCACCTTTACAGTTACTGGGACTTCCAATGCTCCGCTTGATCATACTAGCCGGTGCTACTTCTTTCGTTGTTTGAGAAAAGGATATCAAGGACCACGAAAGATATCCCTAGGTCAACTCCTTCGTCAATCAGATGGCTTAGAAGCAGAGGCCGATTAAAACGATAGCCTACCCCGACTTTCTATAGATACTAAGGACCTGCGCGGAAACAGAGAGATCGGTAAGCACTTTAGTAGCCACCCAGGACTTGCGTTAACACCTCTGGCGGGGGAGAAGACTATTGAAATTCTTGGCGCTTTGACGAGGGGTGGAAAATTTCGCTGATGTCAAACATACTGTAGACCTCAGCTTCGAACCATACCTGCAGTCCTTGCATGCCGCTATCGGAGCAGTGATCAGACTCTCTCATATCTATCTTCTGCCTTCCATAATTTGATGGTTTCGGTATCCTACGTTTTCGATTAGTAAGTCGTCTTACTATCCGTTCTTCTCTGAGCGCTTGATCATTCTCCAAATATCAAGCTTCTGTGATCACATCTCAATCGAATCCTGATGTCTGATTAATCCCTTGTGAGTGATTAATGGCGTTGTCTTTACACTCATTAAGGCTCCTTCTGTTTCCCCATTTATGGCATTGTGTACACAAGGTAAATCATGATTGCGACGAAAAAATCATTGTCGAGCTTCTGTTGAAACTCTACGTGATCAATGGCTGTGGCATTGGAGATGTGGAGTTGGACTTCCCGGGGTGGGCTGGATTCTCGGTGATGCTCTTAGATCATCTTCGAGTATACTCTCTCATACTCTTTAAGCTTGCGAAAGTCTGGAGGTTGCTTGCTTGCATATTCTGATTTGAAACGTCTATTTTTGCTCTCAGAATCTTCTGCACTTGATCATTCCGCCCTCCCAACTGGCCTGCGTTCATAGTTCTGCGATTGTCGCATAGTCCGAACTCACCACCCTCGCGTAACGCGCCTGCCTACTGAAAGCCACCATAGCGATGAAGGCTCAGTCGTCGGAGATGGTCGCATCGGAGTATTGTTCGTATCCGTATCCAGAACAGCCACTGCCCGAGATCTTGCCCAGACCTCGGCGAAGCGCTTGTTTTTAAATGTGCGTCAATCCCGCCTTTGATCTTCACGGAAACTACCTTATAAGTGAGTAAGGTAGAGTTTGGCCTTCTCCGCGACTCCTGAAGTCCCCAAGGCGAGCCTCTGCCTGCGCCAAATCGTCTGTGTTTCCCTGTACTGTATTATCCCTCTTATTCTCAAACCTTATCTCTTGGTTCGTGCACTGTGCTGGCATGGAGTCGCCTCATATTATCATCGATATAGCCCAAAGCGCCAGACTTGTCCGCGTATGTCCGCCCTTCTTTATTCTTCAGGTAGACCTGACTCCTTGCTAGTATGCAATCAGTTTGTCAACTACGCTGTAAGACTCCTGGTTTATATACTAACAGACAATTTCAGTGGTCGCTTTCACCTTCCAGGTAGCTTATTAATAGACTATTTTCGTTTGCTCATTCTGACTATTTGCATTCTCTTATGGCAGACATTCGACTACGTCGTGATGTTTAAGGATGAGGTAGGTATCACTGTTCAATCCCTCCATCTTCTGCATGAGTTGAATAGTTTACAGGTGGAATATGTCTGGCTTCACAAGGCGCCATTGTATCGTCAGATGCCATACATCCTAAATCGATACCTCCCCTTCTTCACCGTGGGGCTTTCAATATACTGTGAATATCCCCAAACTTCTTTCTCTAATAAACTACTAACATTTTGTTGTTAGTCATGTTCTTTGGAAGGCTCGATGTAAGACTAATTCTGCTTCAAAGTCTACTACCCCTATAACTATCAGACAGACTTGCAAATTCTCGCACTTCCTTATCGCAGGGCTTGCTTTGGCTGGAGCTATCATTGCAGAATGTGAGCACCATACCTGCCAGTCGCACCTGTAGTCCATGATAGCTGAACATCAAAATTTAGGTACCTTGTTTCTTCGCGCATATGCAGTCTATAAAGGAAAGGGCCCGATCGCTGCCATATTGTTAACCTTCGCTCTGGTGAATAATCTATCCGTTATATCTATTTATTTCACACTTGATGTTAACTACAAAGTTTTAACAGTCTTCCATAGCAGGCACATCATATGTAACGGTTACTTACATAAATGCCAGCTCAAGTAAGACCTTCGTATTTCTGCCTGATGCTAATATTAACATGACCATTTCAGCGCTTGTTTCAAGTTTGACTTCCAACTCAACGGGCTGCCTGTATATGTATCGACTCAGGACCCAGTGGATCAGTCTTGTCCTTCTCATCTCCTGTGAAACACGTACGTTGACCCTTCATTCTCCGATGTGTGTTTACATTAAGCCTGTGCCTGTCGTGTCAGTTGTGACGCTGCTTTTGCTCATCAGGGCCAGGGGTTGTAAGTGCAGTACTTTCCGTCTCTTAACAACGATCTAACAATTGCTTACAGTCTTATCTCCTCAGTTCACTTTGATGCACCATATGTGTAAGGATGGTAAGTGCGTTGCGTTGGTGCGACATAACTGTCAGACCTGATGCTCTTTCTCCGCGTATTATAGCTATCCTCTGCTTTGTTACGGTCATTGGTAAGATCGAGAGAATACCTTCGCTCTGGCATGTCTGATCATAATATAGCTATCAGCGTCGTCAATCTGGTTGCTCAATTCTTTGCGTCTGTGAGTCTTCTTCTTATAGCTGGGCGCCCGATTCTGTTGAAACCGAATCAAGCAATAATACTAAATCAAGCCACCCTTCTCACGCAGGACCTTCTATGTGATGCTTTACTGATGTACGTGTCCTAGTATCTAACTTCAGCAGTTGCCAGGCTTATCGAAGGGTTCCATAGCCCTCAGAGCGTCTTGCAACAAATCCTATGCACCCACTTACTCCTTCGCATACGCGAGGCACACGAGCTGTCGCTAAAAGTCAGCAGCCAGCCTTCTTTGACCCGGTTAGAAAGCGCTTGATATTTTCCCACTCTAATGCACAATGTGCTGTCCACTCGTTGTACCTGCCTCACTGAGAGCTGTGCTCCTTACTACCTTAAAATTGTATTATTACTAGCACGCGTCCGTTCTCTCTTACTTTGTCACACACTATATGCTGTAGTATCGTAACCATCGAGGATAAATGACAATGGCCCTATCCCGGGACATACTTGACTTGGTATTGCACAAGTGTTACGATATCCAACCCGGAGAATACGAGACACTTTCCTGCAGTCGACATACATGGTAGAAATAGAGTATTAAGGTTTATAATACAGCCCAAATTTGGAAGTAAAGATGAGATTACGTAAAATGATCGACCGTGGCAGGGCCAGTCTGACGGTCTCGGTTGTTCTTCTTTGGTTGTGGTTGTCTTTCTTCATCTGTGTCCGAGACATGAACAGCGTCCTTACTCCTGGTTCCTCACGCGATGAAATCAATATCTCTTCCTCAAACTACGACCAGTATATCTGGGATACCACCTGGGCGGCAAGCTTGAGTGTCAATATCAAGTCTTGTTTCAACAAGGTCTGTCAACTTGCCAAGTTACGAACGACCGGTACCTGGTGAGCTCATATTTTGCACTGGTTAGACCAAAGGGCATCTCAACAGCTCACACTAGACTACCTTCAGATGTCGGCTTTCCATAGTGTCCTTGCTGTACGGGTAAGTGCAACGAATACTTCATCATCATCTTCATCTTTATGGTTGCTGAATTTCGCCCAAGTATACGACAGGTGAGCTGGAATAGCGAGTATCTCTCTCTCCCGTGCCTTGCTGAAAATTCCATGATACGTCAGCTGCGACATTTACGGTCTCTGTGCGTAAACAATTACTTTCGTTGACAGTCTTGCAACTTATCTGATTGTTTGCTTCGGACACTTCGTTTCGTTATTAGCTGTATGACTTCATATCCACGCTGGAAGATGAAATCGAGTTCATATGGCCTTCAAGATTATCAGCAAGCAAGGTCATTTATTGCCTCAATCGTTACGTGCCAATCATCACCGCAACGGTATACGCTATAGGTATGCCATTTCTCCCCTTGTCCTTTCGATTCTGCAGCGAAACGCTAATATTATCGCAGTTATTCTGTTTACTCGCGATAAAGACGTAATCATTTCGCTACTCAACTTGCTGTTCACGAGTCTTATTGGCTTCTTGTTAGGCCTGCTACAGTGGCCAAGTTGCGTTTAGTGGTGAGCTTGACTATTTTCTCTCAGTATTTAACGTAATGGTTCGATCCTTGTTTCAGCTTTGGCGGTATTCGGATACGTAGCAGCGGAAGGTGAGATGCTCATTATCTACATGTTCGTACCAGTCTAACTAAACATGCATTTAGCTGCATTGGGTTTAAGAACATACGCAGTATGGCAACAGCAGAAGTTCGTTATCGCTTTATTCGCGGTTTGTATCCTGGTACGTTCTTGAGTCGTTGCTCCCTGAATTGTCTTTAGTACTGATGTTATGGGTTATATAGACTACTATAGGCGCTGCGAGCTTCACACTCGATAAGATTTTATCTGCTTCTATTCGTATGAGATTCGCAATCATTGCCACTTTGCTTTATCACTTACGATCAATCCGACTCTTTGCAGCAATTGACCCAGAGTTGGTTCCGAATGGCGGATGTCTCTTCGAGTTAAAGCACTCCCGGATGGTGTGGATCAACCTTATGGTCGTCATTGTAATTGAATTCAGTGAGTAACCCTTTCTGCACGATGAGCCAGCATATGCTTACACCGATTGTCTTCATTAGTCGCCCTAACGATGCTCTTAATCAAAGGCTTCTACTTTTGTGTGCCTCTCGGTTCCTCGAGTCATTAGTACTACTAACTGTTATTGATAGATCGATACACGGAATCAAGTCTCATGCGAATGATTTGTCGGGATGGTATGTCTCAGGCCATTCCGTTCACAATGAATTTATTCTCATGTCATTGACAACTCTAGGAGCCTTATTTTCCTCTTGCATTCTTAGTACGCTATCGCAATATAACAGAACTTTCAAGCTATTAATACCTTCAACCGTAGCATCGTCCGTGGTTAATATCATCTTGGCAAGATTGCTCCCGCAGGTAAGTTATTAGTCAATAGATTGGTAAACTGTTTGCTTAATCCCCACTTCATTTTAGTTCGCAGGCGACATTCTAGTTGTGTCCGTCGTTTTTGCTATCTTCTCGACTCCGGAATAACTCAACATATATTTTAGACCTCAAAGCGTTCTTTCAAACCTCCTCTGCTGCCGACTCCTCTTGCGCATTCGTCATTATGCTTCTGACATGAAGGATGTTGACTACGAAGTTACGCCAAGCCTCAATATATGCGCCATACCGATGCAAACCTCCGGGCTGGACCCGTTGCTCAGCGCAACTGGTGTAGAAGTAACGTGCACTCGGCCAGTCTCGACATGAAGCCTTGCGACCACTGTCAGGAAACTCGTTGGGGAGGCGTTAGGTCGCTTCCGGTGTAATTTGTATTTGTAAATTTTTTTTCGTATACAATTGTTCTCTAGCATGTTGGCTGTACCAATAGTACCAAGCTTTCCGCATGCATGTAATTTTGTTGTCAATGCAACGCATGTCGTTCACGAGGCAGGACACAAGACAAATTCTGAGACGCCGACGGTGAGCGACCCGACTGCTATATTTAGTCGTGTGCGGGCAAGTGAAGGACATCCAAGTATAGCGTGCACACCTTTACAAGCTCAGCCTTGCCTTATCTCCTCTTCGTCGGCGAGCACGTCGTCTTCAACATCGAGAACGTTCTCGGGATGGCGTCGGGGACGCTAAGTGACCTGTTAGGATGGACGTCTATCGCGTGCTGGCTGTTTGCTCAGTTTCCGTAAGTACTCAATCTACACGCATGCCGGCGCTTTTATCGTCTTCTTGCGATCAAATGGCGCGAGATGGCTACATTGTCGACAAAGATTTGTGCTGAAACGCTTTGCTGTGTAGGCAGGTGCTCGAGAACGCAAAGAGACGGTCGTGTGAGGGGCTTGCGCTGCCGTTCTTGCTTAATTGGCTGCTGGGTATGTTCCGCATCGACTATCTGCAGCCTACTTTGTCTAACACGTTCGTAGGGGATATCACCAATCTGATAGGATGTCTGTTGACCCACCAGTTACCTTTTCAAGTGAGCAATATGTGTAATCTTATGAGCGTGCTTTGGTTGACGATCTCACGATTTCATAGACAATCCTTGCGGCGTACTTCGTCTCTGTCGATTTTACGCTATTTAGTCAATACTTTTATTACAAGTCGCAAGCACCCAAGACACCTTCTCCAAAGTTGCTGGAATCGACGACACCGACGCTGCGGTATGGACACGGGCGGAGGACTTCGACGGATCATGAGCACTTTCGAGAGCTTTCGAATGCGGCTGCTAACGTGGCGTTCGCAGCAGCGATTGCAGCAGAGGAGGAGGAGCGTCACTCTCACGAGGTTCACGGGAGGCCGGCGATGGGCACGAGCATGACCCGAAGCGAGGCAGCTGAGGCGGTCGATGCAGTTGACGAGGCTACTCTGTCAGCATTGGCAGACAGCTTTCACTCAGAATCAGGACGGAAGCATGTGTCATGGAGCCAGGAGCGGTATGGGCCAGGGAGAGGAGGAAGCACGAGCCGGACAAGAACACGAGCACCTTTATCGCCACTGACCGCTGTGCGCTCGTCGTTCATCAGCCCGAGTCCGACGGTGGAGACGGGCAATGACTTCCCATCTCACTTCGCTGGCGCAGCGGGAGAGTTTGACTCAAGTATTCGTGGGCGGCCGCGCGAGCGGCAGGTTGTTGACTCGCCGATGGGCGATGAGGATCTGGAAGCCCAGCAGGAGAGCGCGCTGACTCGAACATTGTCCCAGGACACGATTAAAGATAGGCGGAATTCGCGAGCGAGCTCGAAGGCGGTCGGGCTCGTGTTTCTCAGCGCTTGGGCTCTGTTCGGCGTAGGAACTCTTGCCAACTCTAAACGATATCCTGCAATTCACCTCCTGAAAAGCTCGTCTGAATCACGAGGACTGGTCCTCTCCGAATTATATGCGCCATCAGCAACCGCAGCGCCTGCTAATACTCCCTCCTCGTATATCCCCTCTGCTAGTTACGATTTCATCATAGACTCGGCTTCGGAACCGTCTTCCTTTCCCTCCCCCGTTCAATCAGACTATCACCAACAATCCGAAGAATCCGATCCACCGTCATCAGAGCGCATTCTTGGTAGAATTTCTGCTTGGGCTTGTACCACTCTTTACCTCACTTCTCGGCTTCCTCAGATATGGAAGAATGTAAGTAGCTTACTGCCTTCACATGCCCATCGTATTTGAAGTTGATCCTGAAAATCTTTAGTTTGTTCGCAGATCTGTAGAAGGACTATCGATCTATCTTTTCATCTTCGCTTTCTTGGGAAATACTTTCTACGTTCTTTCCATTCTCACCTCTCCCATGATGTCCCTTCCTGCACCTGAAGCAACGGCTTTCTTGAAAGAGAGCATTCCGTAAGTAAAATTCTCTTTGCACTCGACGTCTCGTTCTGACGTGCAAGCGCATGGTAGCTACCTCCTGGGATCAGGCGGTACATTGCTTTTCGACGTGACTATTGTTATCCAGTCCGTGATTTATCGACCTAATCCCAATTTTGGACATCGTCGCACAAGGACACACTCTACGTCGCACTCACGATCGCGGACGAACTCGCACGCAGTACTTCCCGGTTCACATCAGACCACAGTGGGCAGGCATACAAGCTCTGTGTCCCGCCGAGGTCGCTCCTTGTCCACCACTCGCATATCTAGCGTTTATGCGCGAAGCCGAAGCGCGTCTCTACTTACCTCCGAACAGGCCCCGTTACTATCGCATAACAAGAATACAGAGACGCACGACGTCGAGAGAGGATACACACAAAGTCGCCGACGCAAGGATACGAGCGAAACGGAGAACGTCCAAGGGGCCTGTGAATAATGTATGAACTGCTTTGCCATGCTAATTGTTAGCTCTTGTAGAAGGCATTAATTATTTGAAACTCGTCCATATCCTACCCGCAATGTACTTTTATAATGCAATCAAGTGTAGCGCTCTGCAAAAACCTTGACCACCAGAATCATTTGAATGAAAATAGACATTGCTGTGTGGCAGTTTCAAAAACAATTATCCAAGTGAATGACAACGTATTTCTCGAACATCAAAGTAAAATGGAACAATAAATAGAACATCAAAGTAAAATGGAACAATAAATATTGTGCACCGAAGTGCATTCCACTCTGAAAAGCGTGTCATCCTTGTGCAGGGGCCATGCTAATCTTCTCTGTATCGTTCCAATTTTTTCGTATGTCACCCCGAAGGGGACAATAAGTGAAGCAGATCGGAGTGTGCACACGGCCGGATTTGGTAGTTTTGGTCAGTCGGCGGGTTTCTCACACTGTAAATCTTGTAAATCGCAGCCTGTGCGAAATTGTGTACTTGAACAGACTTAGACTTATACCATCACCATCGACCTTCACCTTCTTAAATGTCTGAGATTCTTCTCGTAGTCGACTGTGTCAAAAGGATCACGAGTACTGCTTCTCTGATAAACAGAAGTTCGGCCTTTCAAGGTGTCAGGATAATCGACTATGCCACCTCTTCGTTGATTGTGAGAGGTGGCCATACATATTTCACCTTTGCCCACCCCAGCAAGTCACCGTATAAAAATGAAAGCCCTATCCCCAGCTACTCTTTCCACTGCGAAGAGTCAGCGAATAGGCATTTCTCACCCAAGCCTCCCACTGCTGGCCAGAGCCCACCGACCTACTTAAGTTAAACGACAAGAATACACATTTTCTTAGTTGATAGAATAGGTAAGCATTCGTCTTATTAGGTTCAGTGCAAAACTAAAATGCGAACTGCAACGGTCAACTACATATGTACGTTAGCGCTGGAACAGGTCACCTTACACGACACCGAGAAATCGAGACTTCCCTATCATGGCTTCTACTCGTGTTCTCAATACTCCAGAACTGCTTTGCCATATATTCGAGGGCTGTCTTCCAGATCTCGACTTTCTCCGGAATAAACCCCTCGATGCTCCACTAGTTCTGACACAAGTCAGCGCGCGTTGGCGTGAGGTGGCTGTATCCAACAGCCGACTATGGACGAGATTTCATCTGAAATGCGATAAACGTACCTTTGAGGAGAACGGCGGTGACAACTTTCCTGCACTTAGAGAGTGGCTAAGACGGTCAGGTCAACGACCCTTCTTTCTGAAGATAACCTACGAAGACCCGGAGTATGTGCTGCGGCGTTGGGATTTCGTCGTGCCGTTGACCGGAAGTCTCAACAGGCTACTCTTCGAGCATAGGAACCGATGGGAAGTTCTGGATATCGATATGCCCTCTACCTCTTCTGTATTCTTCCATGATGCTCCAGAATCACCAGGCTTCCCTCAGCTTAAGGAGCTTACCCTACACGACGACTTATGCGTCGGCGGAACGCCGTTTCGCATCGTAGATGTACCGAGGCTGGAAGTCTTGCGCTTAACAGGCGAAGAGCCAGAAACGAATGATTTTTTCTTAGACGTTTACATGCCGCCTAGTATACGACATCTGTCACTACGCTTAATGTCACTTCTTCTAGGTATCCCACGTCCTACATACATCACGAAAATCGAGTTTCATGACGCGGTTATCTCACTGGGCGATTTTGCGAATTTTCCAAAGTTCTTCCCTCTCCTCGAGGAGCTTTTAGTTTCGTTTTGCACTCATACACCTAGTCACGCGATGCCCGAATCGTTTATCGTCTTTCAGAACTTGAATTCCCTCGAATCAGACACGCTGCACGGTTTCCCAATAGTGTATATGACGTCGCCGAATCTGAAGTGCCTCTCTATCATTGGCTCGCACTTTGAACCGGACATGTTGACGTTCCCTGACGTCCTTTCCTTCCTCAAGCGGTCCACACCGCCTCTTCAGGTTTTTCGCAACAATGGGATGACGATGGCCCACGAAGACTTTGTTGCGTTCCTGGATATGGTGCCGAGCTTGAACGAGCTCGAGATCGTCAACACGCGCATCTCTGCCACATCGCTGATGGCTCTTGCTCTCCCTATTAACACGGAGTCGACCGAGGCCATGAGATTCCGTTGCCCGGCTCTTTGGTCGCTAGAACTCGACTGCGTGACTGAGGCAGAACCAGCAGACACCGAACCGTCATCGGCCGTCCCGGACCCCAAACTCGTTAATTCGTTGCTCATGACTCGATGCGTGGCAAACCCTTCTTCCAACCATCTGGTTAACAGGTTGGAGTACTTAGGTCTACCGCTCGGCATGGACGAGTTAGAGCATCTGAAGAGAGATTTCCCGTGCTTGCACCCGGGAACGAAACTGTACAGCACCCTCACATTCATTTAGAAGGGAGTGGTTTTTGGAGACAGTCCGACAGACGATGGAGAATTTTAATCACAAGTATTTAATCTATTCGAGGGGATATAATACTCTTACTATGTGTTTGCTTCTTCTTGCAATAAAGATTCTTTTTCAGATACAAGAAAAGATACTTAAACGCGGTTTTCCTGTGAATGGCAGTTTTCACACGCTCTCAACTTCAAGTTGCGGAATGTCACCAAAATTTGTTGAACTCAGGCTTTCACCATCATCATCTTACGCTTCTGGAAATCTCTAATATGCATGAAACATCGATCTTCCAAAACCACATACTCCTGATCTTTATCGTAAAATCAAATCAAGGCCTCTGAGAAAACGGTCTTCTCGGAGCGGCCTTTCGAGCTCGCTACACTGCCGACGAGTACATCTCCTTGAGCATGCGGCCAGAATCTGCCATACTTGACAACGAAGAGCATCAGCATGTACCGCCATAGGCCTAGGTAAAGCTGCATGCAGTGTAGGCATGTCACTAATCTCAACCGTGAAAAAGGGAGAGAGTTGCTTGAGAACTCCCTCATTCAGGGCGTCCACTTGTTCTTCTACACGTCGACACTCTATCTCTTCGACATGGAAAGTGAGTAGCATCTATTTAAATTAATATTTCAAGCCATAGCTCTAATTCCGTATGCCAGTGCCACAGTCAGACGGTACAACTGATCGTTCGATGTTTTGATGTCTGATACTCACTGATATAATTGAGCAGCACCCATGAACAACAACACACAGGGAGATTCGGAAGTTCTAAAGCAGCTTCTCGCAGTTCTAACTAAACTGGTCAACGAATCTCAACGCAAGGAGGGTGCTACCGACTCAACGACGAAAGGCGAGCGTCAGCAAGCACGGACGAAGCCTCCGCCCGGTGATTCATCAGTACAAATTACACTCGCTAAATACATTACTAACAGATCCCGGCATGACAGATAGCTTCTCGACATTCAGTTTGGATTCCGGTAGAGATGTGTCGATGTCGAGTGAGTTTTGTTTTTTATTCTATATCCATGAAATTCCTCCAACTTTGACTTTACAGCGGCATATGACAGTAATGACTCTGAATCTGTCGCACACGAGATATACTACGAGCAACGAGTTGCTAGGATGGAGGATTTCCGGAAGTCAGTCACCTGGTCTCCTTTTGATTTGATAGTGACATAGGTTCTTCTAGAAAATACGAATTGCTCGTGGCCGAGGTACGAAGATGATCATTTACAAATTAGCAACAGAATAACAACTTTATTTTACATAGCTGCACCTTGTATCTAACTCTTTCCACACTGTAGGAGGAAGCAGATCCGTGGTCGGAGCGTGCCGTTTGGTCCAGGACGAACTAGAAAGCCTCGAACATCTGGTCGGAGAACTACACTGGAGGGATTCAACAGCAAAAGACTCGTATGTTTTGGGCAGGGTTGAAAGGGTTTGTCCTTTATTGTTTAGAATATCAGATCTAGAACAGATCTAACCCATTTCCCTCATAGGTAGACCTAGTTTTAAGAGAGATTCAGTACAGGTTGCTAGTGACATCATCGAAAGCGCTCCCGGACGCTATGAAGAAGTTTCATCGATTCCACGGGGAACGTCTCGTCGAACTCTTTGGCTTCGCTAGCACAATGGAGGTAAGTGCGCAAATTACTCAACTGAGCCGGCGTGACTTAACTTTGATACCTTGGTAGTGGGCAGGAAAAGAAATCGAAGGCAAGGGAGTTTTCTATGCGTGAAGGTCCATTTTGAATAAACGTTTCGAAATCCTCTATCTAGAGGCATTCAAAAGGCTTAAAAGCGAGGAGGACATTTGCAAAAAGTTCTTCGATGACGTTTTGCCCGATATAACGCGCAGCATGAGTGAGGCGATTCGAGTGCTTCGAATTATTCCGGAGAAAGGTACGAGCTTCATATATCGTATTAGACTTTGACTAACCGGGAAGCCTGGATGTAGTATTGCCTCCAATCCGAGGCGCAGAGGAGAATGCGATGATGAAGTACCTCAATATGACGACTGCCGCAACCTTTTTCTCAGCTATAACAGCGACCACACTTCAATTCTCCTTCGGCCAAACAGCAAACAAACTCGATAATGCGGTCAACTTATTCTGGTTTCTGTCTCTTGTCTTCAGTGTCTCTTCGGCCATCAACAGCCTGTTAGGCATGACATGGCGAAAGTCTGCTATGTAAGTGACGCCTATTCACTCTTCGTAACAGACCTCATCTCCTTTCATTCTTCCCAGCGCCGAACCCGCATATCAACTGCCGCGATGGGCTGCCACTTGGCTTGCGACAGGACCCATGGTCTTTCTTATCATCGCTGCATTCTGCTTTATCACAGGGCTCTCCCTCTTTACGTTCTCTTCCGGTCAGGTATTGTTGTTCATTATTCAAACTGCGTTTATTTTGGTCTCACTGATTCGACATAAACCCTTTCTCCAGGCCTTATCAGTGGCGGGCACCTGTACAGCTTTCATAGTCGTACATGTTCTGGGGCTACTTTTCCTTACTGTCTGGTTCCTTGTAATTCTCAAACAAGACAATCTCCGAACATACGAATACATCAACAACGGAAAACGATTTCGATGGACTACAATGCACGTCAAAAACTACAAAAAGGCATTGGATCGTTTCCACAAGAACAACGCAGCGGGAAACATCGATTTGACGCATCTTGATGGACCGCCAAGCAACGTCCTACCAGACCTCGAGCCCGGTATTACGGAAGGTCACGTTGATCACATCGAACTTGACGAGAAGCAGACCGCACCCATAGACAAGGGGAAGGCACCTGAGAAGCTTTCTGACCCAGACACCGAACCTTCTGCAAGAAAGGACCAGATTCCAGACTGGGCACTAAATCTAACTGCAATGGAATCAGACACTCACGTTCGACAGAACATCGTTAGGACGGCGGAGCGGTTAAAGAGGGCGCCGGAGAGCAGCCGTTTCCCGAAGACCACTGTCTTGAACGATACGGAGTCCTTCTCATCGGAAGACTACAAATATGCCTTGCGATACCACATGAGCTCTGAACATCCTCGCAGAGATGAATCATTTCCTTACGTTACAACGAGGTCGAACGCTGCGTGTCCGAGGCCTCCTTCGAACGCGTCAAGATATTTGACTATTGTCTGTTCTCGCTGCCCCGTCCCTCCAAAGGTGCCACTCCCGCACCGGGGCCAACCGAAACCGACCATGCCCAGTGCACAAGTGCTCCTAGGTATAAAAGAACAGACGCCCGAAGAATGTAAGTTTCATTATTGAAGTACGAGAGCTAAACTGATACATTTTCATGCAAAACACCATCCACCTTACACAGTCGACTTCGACAAGGAGTTCCAATCGTTTCTTACCCAGCGTCTAGCGGAGAGAATTGCACAACACATGATTGAGCAGCATATTCAAGACAATATTGAAGGACAAGGAGCAGAAGATACAAATGGTGAAGGGCCGAGTAGCGGAGGGCCAGGCAGCGAACCCGAGTTCAACGCTTCTGCATGTAAGCACCAGCTCTTACAGGGACTCAAAGTCAATGAGATAACCTTTGTCTGCTCAGATATAGGAGACATTTTTAGGTCATTCTATCTCCATCTTGTGCAGAAAGGGCTCGTGACGGTACCCTCGAATGAGTCTATTAGCGACTTCCTGCAGAATGAGTGCTTTAACGTCCCGGACGGGATTTTCGATCATATTTGCCAGTGGGAGTCAGATGACGGATCAAATAGTTCAATGTCAAGCCCGTAAATTTACAATTGTTTCTCGACGACAAGAGACCGTCTAAATCTTCCTTTCAAATTTCATTAGGATATATACTTCGTATACAAGTAGAGAAGGAACCTATCAAACTTGTATGTAGCACCTCCGACAATCTAAGCCTCAATTCCTTTATGGGATTCGAGTAAGCTCGAAAGAAATAGAAAATAGAAAACGACAATTCTTTTGGGAGATCCAATCCGATAGCTTTGCACCCTCCAGAAACGCGTCACGGTACCTAGAGTACACCCGCAGTTGGATGCCTGCTCGAACTACGTCATGCATCATTGGCGCTGCGGTTCTTACGCCAACTCCTTCAACCCGACTCCTTTCAACACCTTCTCCATTTTCCCTGTTCTTCTGCCGTGAGCATCGTGTTGGGGAATTGTTACCTCTGTCATGTGTCTATGCTAGGGAGACAGTCGAACAGTTTCAATTCACGGAAAAGCTGTAGACATCGCCATGGAATTAGAATAGCGTAAAACGATAATAATAAAAAATGAAACGTACGTTAGCTGCCCGTTTAAGCATCTTTCCTTGTAATCGATGAAGATCTATTCCACTTTTGCACTTGTAATGCCCCTCCCTGGTGCTGCGCAAACTTGAGCGCTTTTTCGATTGGGAGGGGTACGTACGACGACGAAGGTACTGTATTCCTGCTGTGTAAAGATGCGTAAACCTTCTCTTCAAGGTGAAAAAAATCCGTAGGGCACACAATTTCAGATGCTCTGGGAGAGCTGCAGAGCTTCAAGACCTATAGCAGCAAGCAATCTCTAGATTAATACACTATATCCTGTCAGCATAAATCAACCATGCTGCAACGTACTCACCTGGCAAACTATTTGCCTATTAATCCACCGTCCTTCCCGTGTAAATCTTTGCTTCAGATCCCAGACCTGCCTTAGTTATGCTCCTCCTCTTCCCTTCCTTCCCTTTGTCTCTGCCGAGTCCTTACCATGAAAGCTTGCGCATCCTGCAGAGCTTTCGAACAAAGATTTTTGGGAGATCCGTGAGACGGAGACGACATTCGGTACCAGATAGATCCATAGAGACGTTACCTCCAGCGAGTCAAGCCCGATGGATACTACGCAAAGGTATAAGGAGACTGAGGACGAATGGTTACGTCGTTGTCAATGTTTGCGATGGTTGGTGGCACGGTGCGAAGAAAAAGTCCATAAAATACGAATATATTCGGTATCGCGGGAAAACGCCGGGAGATATTCGCCCACTAGTATGTTGTTGCCAGTGGACATCCGTGCTGGGATCAACGGCACATTTCATTTCTTTAGACAATCATGGAAGCCCGTATATACTCTGGCCATTGGATATTGCTACCGACGCCTTAACTTTAGATGCTGCTGGGAAGTTACTTATCACAGACTCGGACGCGGAAAGGAAGGCGAAGTGAGAGGTAAGTTTACAAGCTTTCCGCCTTACTTCACTGGCAATATAAGATGTCTAATGATTCGCAAAGGCTTTTGGTTGCAGAAAACATAATGGGAGAATGCTCCTAAAGAGACCTAGGCTCAGTCACGAAACCGGGTGCTATCCTTGTCGCTCGGACAGCATCTTCGTGGTGGCGAGCTGCTTAGTATGAGCTCAACTTAAAAGCAAACATGGGTCTATCTTCGGGCTGGTCTGAAACTTATATAAATGTATGAATAATTATCCACGTTCCGAACCATTGACAGTCTGAGACATCCGATATCTTATTTCACCGGGACAGACTATTCAACGGCCACCGACAGGCTTACTCTGTTACATCTCTCATCTTCGAAGAATGAGCAAATCAAGAATCATGAAGACATCGGTTGGGTACGTCGTGTATTTTTGTTTTTAATTCCTTCAAGGATACTTACGTATATCAAGGCCCAATCCACATTCTCCGAAGACGCCCCATGGTCTTTCCCTTCGGACCCATGCCTGCAATTCGGCTATGGGTAGTCAAGCGCTTGGGACTTCCGCTACATCGCGCGCTCTCAATATCGACGAGCTTCTCTCAATGGTGTTTACTCATTGCTTGAAGGAGGACGGAGAAGAGCCAGAGAACTCTGGAAATTGGAGACTCGACATCGGCGGACATCGCCAGTATCCTCGTCCGTCAGGAAGAGAGGCGCCCCTTCTACTCGCACATGTCTGTCGCCACTGGCGGAATGTGGCACTCAACACTCCAAAACTCTGGGCTCAGCTTAGTCTTGAAATTTCTCAGAACCTGTTGTCCAACACACAGCACATGGAAAACCGATTATGTGCTCTACAATCGTGGTTGGCCAATTCACGTTCTGTTCCGATTTCCGTACGCCTTTGCCTAGATACTCAAACCTATCACAAAACGGAACTGGCGGATATCCCGATAGCGTCCAAGATCTTACTCAAGAAGATGGCTGAAACCCTCTTTGAACATGCGCATCGCTGGGAGAACATCGAGATAACTTTCCCACTCTCTTCTATCATGGCATTTTACGACAACATCAATCAAAACTATCCTCATCTGAACTCATTGAAGCTCGAAACCTGCAGCTTACCACAGATAGAGGAAACAAATAGAAGGGGTAATGTGTTTGTACCTCTCACATTTCCTTTGAGTTTGCGCTCATTGGCGCTGAGCTACATGGAGATGCAAATCACGCAGAGCATGCATGGATCTCATCTCAGGAAGCTTGTCCTGAAAGATGTCTTACTTTCCAGAGACGCACTTGTCATGTTTCCGACTGCATTCCCGCTGCTAGAGAAGTTCTCGTTCATCCTCAATTGGGGCGCAGTCGAAGACGTTTCTGTCGAAGAAATAGGGGATGGCCTCATCAATAGGGGCTTTGCCGTGCTCGATCACCTCACGAGCTTAAGTCTATCTGTTTTTATGAATGACCGGGTCCACCTTCTTACAAATTCCATAACAACTCCAGCGTTGACTCATCTGGCCGTTTCTGATAAGACAGAGCGGTCGAGTCTTGATACGGATATCATCCAGCTACTTCGCCGATCCCGAGCCCCCGTGAAGTATTTTTTCTACGGACGCGAGCAGTCAAGTGGCCACGACGATGGCGGCTACTCAACCTACTTATTTTCGGACGACAGCGATGAGGACGAAGGATACGAAGGCGACGATAATATTCTTTTAATGTTGAAAGAAATGCCGATTCTCTCCGAGCTCGAGGTTATAGGGCCAGCCCTCTCCCGTGTCATCTATCGTCTAACGGATCCAACCTATCTACCACGCCTCACGAAGATATATAACGATGGTGCTCTGGCAATTGCGAACATATCAGACGGGTCACCCCTCGCGTTGCCGGGCCCTGGTGTCAGTCACATTTTGTCCATCATTCGACAACGCTGCCGTAAGCGCCATTCACTCAGTAACTCAGGTCGCATTTGGCTGGAGAAACTCTCGTTGCCCGTGCATAAGGGGCATGAACGGCTTATCCGCGAAGACAAAGTCTTTCTCCGAGCAGAGCTGGAGTTTGAGAGTACGCACGAATGCCCGGAATCGTCAAATGGAGGGGAAGATTTTGACGATTATCTTTAGGTGCCTTTCGAAGTAGTGCAGGTATGTTTATTCTCATCAGTTCCTGTGTCGAAATGATTGCTTATGAAATTTTAGTCGCCGTCCAATGTATCGATGCGTCTTCGATACGGAATGCATACTCCTTGCTGGTGAACGCTCTGGAGTTCAGAGTTTAACGTTCAGCTCTGGCCCAATAGAACTCATCGCGGTATCCTCCAATGCGTACACGCAATCCCAAGGAAAGTATGATTGGCGCGACGAAGAGTTTCTACTACCTTGCGTCATTTTTCAAAGTATTCCTACATTTATCCTTAATTTGTTTTTTTCTTGTAACATCTAGATATTGTAATGGTTCTCAGTGCTGGGCGGTAAGTCCAGTTTCACCCATAAAGCTAAGGAGTGTGGTAAGGGCAGTCTTGTCTTCCATCCAAGTTTTCGCGTGCCGGCGGCGGGCCGGCCCTATTATGTGGTGCTAAAAACAACGTTCCTTTCACTTAAATTCATCAATTCGGCTAGCTTGTTGACGTGGCAAGGAAAGGAGGTTTGTTCGCATCAATCTCTCTCTGTGATCTCTATCTCCTTATCGAAGTGTCGTAGGGGATCCATGGAGATTGAAGGTAAGATGATCATTTTTTAATGCGTTGAAATGTGCTGATGCTTGCACTTGAAACGAATTAGATCTTCTCTTTCAAGAAATGTCACGAAATGACTCTCAAGTCCTGGCTTGCATCAATGATGGCGACGGACATACGAAAGCTGTCGTATGCCCTCCTGTCCCTCAATCATCTCTTTCGTGTCTTTAAAATTGCTGATCTGCTCGGCATAATCTTTCTGTTCTGCCTCGCAGAAGAAGGCGAAAAGTCGGATCACTTGGACGACTGGGCGGTAAGCACTGGCTATCAGCGTCACTGCCCGAGCCCTTCAGGAACAGAGGCACCTTTGCTGCTTACTACGCATGTATGTCAACATTGGCGCTCAGTTGATCTCGGGACTCCTCGGCTTTGGGCTCGTATCCAACTGACATTCACCGAAAGTGTTCGCAAAAATGACCATCTTTCGGAAAGGAGATTATTAGGGGCACTACTATTCTGGTTGAATTATTAACGCTCCGTCCCCATCTCTGTATCGTTGTCCTGTGTTAACTCCTTCGTCGACTTTCGGGTGATAGGACGTCGCCCGATCCCAGCTACGGCCAAGATAGTCCTCGACATGTTGGATGTACAGTACTCGTTCAATACAAGCGTCGATGGGAGCATACGTAAACGGATTTATATGTCACCATTTGTGGTTGCAATATTCTATAACCAATTAGATGTTGATTAACCCCGTTCGCGATCCCTTGAGCTAATTGCAAGTCGTCGCGATGTGTTACTTCAATTAAGGGATATACACATCCGATTCGCTCCCAACGTGGAAAACCTAGTCCTACCCGGTGTATGTGAACGACAGTTGGTGTTTGTACCTTCCGGACTTCCATCGAGTCTACGAACTCTAGAGCCCAAGTACCTGACGGTTCGCTTAACCCCTCGAGCGGGCGGTACTCGGATCAGAGAATTTGTACTTAACAAAGTGCCCCATATCGGACGTTGACTTCTCCCACTTCCCGACCGCATTCCCAATGCTCGAGAGTCTGACCAATCGTAGCGATTTACTCAGATTGCTACATGCAATTCAGCATTTGATGCGAAGTTGGATTAACTTTGCACGCCGTTTGGTGGGCTGAGCTTTTTCTTCCTTTAGCCTTTTCGTCTTTGAAATCTTGGAACACATGTTCTTTTAGATATATCATAATTATATAAATGATTTTGTATTATACAGTAATTAGTAGAATTGTTAGAAAATATGGAAACGCACTCCGTCATCTTTGATTATTAACA
Organism: Trichaptum abietinum; assembly: GCA_910574555.1. Classification (NCBI taxonomy): domain Eukaryota; kingdom Fungi; phylum Basidiomycota; class Agaricomycetes; order Hymenochaetales; family Trichaptaceae; genus Trichaptum; species Trichaptum abietinum. The sequence goes on from CAJTBE010000001.1 coordinate 3,883,040, forward strand.
AAATTCATAACATAACTATGGAGTATCAAGACTGACAATTGAAACGAAAGCGAATCGGTACTATTCAATTTGGGCGGCGGACTACCAAACTTTGATATTCGTGGGAAAATGCAACCACTGGCAACGCTGTGGCCGCGCCGTTGCAGCATTGCGGTGAGTGGTTCGAAACCAGCCCCCACCACTGCCAGTCGAAAAGGCTTTCCTTTGTACTACGACCACCACTTATCTGCCTTGAGACCCTTGCTGACAGCCTATGACCTTAACTGATCTACGCCCTATCTCTTAACTTGCTTTGCAAACTACACCAGACGATTTGCCATTTATTAGCTTGGAAAGTTAACGGCAAAGTACAGACTCCTCACATAGTAAAGCTCGCGCTTTCGTTATTAAGAATCGCCCTGCTAATTGGATTCTATACAGACTTTTAGACTGTTAGAAAAGAAGATGATTTCACACTCAGTAGTCCCTTGCGTCTTCAACGTATCCGAGCTGCTTAGTCTAATATTCACATTCTGTCTCCCCGACTCTCCTAGGGAAGTGGAGCGTAACCCCGAAGACTGGTCGCTCGACGTTAACTCTCAGCTCCAATATCCCTCCATCTCAGAAGAAAAGGCTCCTTTATCACTCGCACATGTCAATACGTACTGGCGCAGTGAGGCTTTCGCAACTCCGGAACTTTGGGCATGTGTTCATCTTCACATGGACAGACCCTACTATGTCGAAGACGTTTGGCTTAAACGGAGGTTGAACGCACTGCAGTTCTGGTTGAAACAGTCCCGCTCGCTCCCGTTCTCTGTACGCATCAGCCGCAGTAAGCGTTTCGGCCAACGCAGCGGCCCCTCAGAAACTGCTGAAATGGATTCCATATTCCTTACGGCAATGGTAGACACACTTCTCAAGCACACGAATCGCTGGGAGAATATCAGCATTGATCTCCCAGAATCTTCCCTATCGCCATTCTACCACCCTTCAAACTACAAATTTCCCTGCTTGGAGACGTTTGAACTCAAGCACGAGCTCAGTGATCATCCTTTGCGGAAAAGAGACATCTTTCACCGCTCGGCCCCAAACCTGAGGAGCCTGGCGATCTCTGGCGTTCTACCTTCCGAACTACCCTCCAGCTTACGGTCTCTCAGCTATTCAAATATGACGATGTGTGTCAACAGTCATCCTCGCGGGACGTTGGTCAAAGAATTGGTACTCAGCAACGTGAAGATCTCCGATAAAGCTGTTATTCGATTTTCGGCTGCTTTTCCGTTGCTTGAAAAGTTGGTCGTATCATTCGTGATCCGTACGAGAAGGGTTCACGGTGTTCCTCCTCAGGAGGACGATTTGGTTGATGATGAACCAAAAAACTGCTTTCTGGATAACTTGATTAGCCTCAGCGTTCAGTGCAAGGGGAGCTATTTCCCTCTCACCCTGATGTCAGCGCCGGTGCTGGAGGAGCTCAAGGTTGTTACCATAAAAACTAGCTCGGAGTTCAACAGTCGGGACAATCGCGGCGGCACGATTATCGAGTTCCTGAAAAGGTCAAATACTTCTTTGCAGAAGTTCAGCTACTCGACAGGAGGAGACGAGGCGACAAACGCGCACCTTGGCGACATACTACGAGCAATGCCGGACTTACGAGAGCTCAGCGTCAAGAATCCCAAGTTATGCCACTCTGATCTAGTCATGCTCCAGGATCCAGCAGTCTGCCCGCGCCTCTCCGTAGTGCATAGCTTCGGGGAAATCATCGTTAGGGACAACTGGCACGCGATATGTGATGATAAAGATGAGCCTAACGTCATGGATATCATAGACGTCATCCGTACACGATGCCGCAAGCGAGGGCCTGTTGACTGCGGCTTTGAGCAGGTCAAGGAGGTGGCGAGTACAAGGGATCGGGTGTGGGTGAAACGGCTTGAATTGCCCTTGCACAAAGAGGACGAGGAGATGCTTCGCAAGAACAGTACATTTCGTATGGCCGACGTGGAATTCTTCAACACGCATAAGTGCACTGGCGGATATTGGTGTGGTCGAGAATGCATTGCAGCTGTGGAGCGCGGCCGTATGAGCATGTACGAGGGCCGCTTTGATTATTAATGTACACAAGATCATGTGTATTGAGGATCAGGGTACGCATGAATCATGCGATACATATTCAACCTAGATGTTCATGTAAAGGAATGAAAACAATGTAGTAGTTCGGGTGATGATTGTATGTACTATGAAGAGAAAAATGACAATTGTTTAGCAAGTTGTATGGAGTACTCAGCTAAAAGAATGGAAAATCAAGTGTTTGATACAATAACGGATGTCCTTACGGAATGTTATCTTTCTACTAGTAAGAAAGAAAAGGGATATGCTCTCACTGCCAGTGGCTGGCTTCAAGTTCAAGTCAGTCGGCGGGGGCCTCGGCCTCTTCCGATCCGTGGGAGGGTTTGGGTAGGAGACTGACTACCACGATGCATCATCGCACTTTAACTCAACTCTAGAACATAACTTAGCTTATGGAAACTCTTGTATTTAAGATCAGATTAGCAGAATGAAGCTCTGGCATCGTCCAAGATGTGAGCGACATTCACATGCCGTAGGACTCAGGAGTCGTCGGCCAGTCATTTTGAGACACTCTTTGTCCAATGTTGGCCAAGACACTGATATCAAGGCTGCGTGCTCACCTTGAACGCGATGTTCGGGCACGTTTGGCGTATAGGGGACACACGGATGTCATGGATTGGCGGGAAAAGGTTGAGGAAAAGCGGAGTTAATGCTCTAGACCCATGCATGTCTCGCATATGTGGGTGCAATCATCTTGTATAAAATAATCAATGCATTGGTTGACCTCGAAGCTCAGATTCAATCAGACACAACTATATCTCGGCGAATCACGCTGGGGACTGGAGATTCTGTGGGCATAACAGAGGTGCGCTTAGCTGCTGAACACGTCTTTAACGAAAGTCTCAGCAGCTCCTTTGCTTCACAGCGTTCCAGATGTTTCCAAACCGGCAGCCTCAGATTGGCTTCTACGACCAAGTCGTACTGGGCTCTGATAGTCAACCACCTCAGACTTCCGCTGTATCGCGAGTTTTCAGTATCAACGAGCTGCTCATAGCGGTTTTCATCTCTTGTTTGGAGGACGGAGGCGATCTTGACGACAACTTGGGGAAGTGGACGACACTCACCTCAGACTCACGTTGCCGGTACCCTCGTCCTTCGGAAAACGAGGTGCCTCTTCTTTTTGCACATGTCTGTCGACACTGGCGCAATGTAGCCCTCGACATTCCAAGACTTTGGGCTCGGCTTCATCTCGAGTTATCCGCGCGCTTGTGCCAAGACATCCCTCGCATGGAAGGCCAGTTGTGTGCTCTCCAATTCTGGCTGACCCACTCCCGTTCTATCCCGATTTCCACTCGACTTCGCATAAGCTGGATAAAACCAAATCAGCTGTATTTGACCATAATCCCGCCGGAGTCTAGGCTTATCCTCACCAAGATCGTGGAAACGCTATTCAAACACACCCATCGCTGGGAGAACATCGAGATATTTCTCTTGGAGTTTGGGCTTATGCCTTTCTACCAAAACATCAGCCAACAATATCCCCGCCTCTTGTCTTTGAAGCTCGACAATCGCGTCTATCCGATGAAAGAGGCTCTTGACGGAAAGGACTTATTGGACTCATTCTTATACTCTGCTCCCAAAGTGAAGGAGCTTGTGTTACCTGGGCGGGGCGTTGGATACTTCGACTCTGATATGTTCGCACCTTTTGTATTCCCTTCTAGCCTACAATCTTTAGAGCTGAGCGACACGACGATGCATATCACGCGGAGCGTGTGTGGTTCCCATCTCAGGGAACTCATACTGAAGAATGTCCTGGTTTCAAACCTCGCGAAGTTTCCCATAGCATTTCCTCTCCTCGAGACGCTCATAGTAGTCTATGACCGAGAACTACACGCAACATGGGACGTGATTTACGAACGCGAGGATGACGAAGAAGAGGATGACGAAGACGAGGACGATAATCCTGGATTGCGTTACGCTGTGCTGGATCACCTCACTACTCTCAAGGTATCTGTTCATTGTGGGCAAGAGCGTGGGGTTCCTCAATTCTTATTCGGTATAACGGCTCCCGCATTGAAACATCTAGCTTTTTCCGAGCATACGACATCGCGGAACCCGGAGTATGATATCTTCCAACTTCTTCACCGTTCCCAAGCCCCCGTCGAATACTTTTCATACAAAGGCAGCGACAACACCAACTCAGTCCTAAGCGAAGACGCAATTCGTTTAATCCTTGAAGAAATGCCAGGGCTGATAGAACTTGATATTCACCAGCCAGCTTTCTCCAATGCGCTGAGCTTCCTCGGAGATCCTGCTCATCTACCACAACTCACGAATATTCACAGTGAAGGAGAACTGCCAGTCATTGAGGACGTAACAGACGAATCGCTTCATGCATTGCCGCGCCTTCGCGTTCGGGACATTCTACATCTCATTGATAGGCGATGCCGCAAACGCCATGAACCCGATAATGGTGAACGCGTCTGGTTGAAGAAGCTTGCCTTGCCCGTTTATGAAGAGCAAGAAAGGCTGATACGCGAGAACGAAATTTTTCGCCAGGCCGAGGTGGAGTTCGAGAACACTTACGAGCGGCAGGACGAATTGATTGGAGGGGAAGATATTTGCCCATATTAATAAGGTACTTTGGTGGTACAGTCCGAGGCGGAAACGTGCTGCACTAATACGAGTGTAGCGTCGACGCGACTGAGGGAGTCGAGAACAAATTCCAGCCAATATGGTTCTTTCCCTGCCATCCATCACTGACGCTTCATTTTTCCAAGAATCTCACTCTTCTTCTATTTCACTCCCTTCATCATTTCTCCATCTTCCCCCGTTCTTCATTCATAACCTCCGTCTCGTGCTACAACGAGATCTTCCTTCATTTTGAGCACGACGTGCCTGTAAATGTAGCCTAAGAGTTAGAGGTACTCAAAGAGACGAGTAAATGAATCCAAACGTACACACACATGGATCAGTGTAAACGCAGGTCGCTGTTACTGAGCAAACTTGTTCGCCTTTTAGGTTGTGATATCGGTACGTACGTACAGCGGCGAAGGTTCTCCTCATGCAAAGATACGTAAAACTTCCTTTCAAGAGGGTAGAAAGATGAGAAAATACGCGCTCTCAAAAGTTCTAAGAGAACTAGAACTTTTCTTAATCTATAGTAGCAAGATTCTGTGGATCAAGACAACGAACACCAAGATACAGCACAACGCACTCACCTGGTACAGCGTCTGGCAGAGAGTCCATCGTTCCTTCCTGGTCAATGTCTGCTTGAGATCCCAGCTCTATCACAATGAAGCTCCTGACTTAGCCATCATTATTTCCAGTCATTTGGCTCCAATCTTGCAGAGTTGACGTTTCGACGACGATTGATGGGTGAGCCTCTCGACGCAGTCGACGCTCATGAGCTATGATCAGCTCCGTTAAGGCGAAACTATGCAGAGTTCTTCACTGAATACCAGAATACATAGACTCATAGGACGAGTAATCAACGGTGCTGCCGACGTATGTATGAGATGGCTCTTGTTGGCACGAAGTAAATGTCGATAAATACAAGCGTACATATTTCTGTTGTTGCGGGAAACCGTGGGGAAGCCACATCCTTCTCCTTCAACCACCACCTTCGAGTTCGCCTTCACCCGTGCCAGTTCCATTGCGTTTCTCTAGTCAAACACAAGGGCACGTCTGACGTCGGATATTTTGGCAACCGATTAAAAATTCTGACACTGGAAGCATCTGGGAAGTTACTTAGCACGGAAGCGGGGAAGGGAGGTTCGAAGACCACACAAAACCTTGAGCGTACGTTACGAGTTACATGTCTACTATTCCTGCAAACCAATAATTCACAATTGGTCTCGTATGTAGGATACATAATGGCGGGATGTCCTGAAACAAGTCAGGGCGTAGCCACGAAACCAGGTGCTATGTTTGCCACACGAACAGCATCTTCGCAGGTCCTCGGAATTGGCGAGCTACTTACCATGATATTCATGTCTTGTCTCCCGGACGACAAAGAAAGCGACTACCGTACAACTGACGTGTGGACTCTCCGCAATAACTCACATTTCAAGTTTCCACGGCGTTCCGAGAGAGAGGCACCTCTGCAGCTTATCCATGTCTGTCGACATTGGCGGAGCTGGGCTCTCAAAACCCCTAAGCTATGGGCGCGCATCTACCTTTCGTTTGATGTAGAGGTCCTCCGAAGTGTGCATGATCTCACCATAAGATTGAACATCCTTTTGTTTTGGTTGAAACATACCCAATCTATTCCAATCTCTATCTACTGCTACGACGACAATTACCTACGAGAACGGAAATTTATGTCCTCGCCGAACACGGAGGCAACAAATAAGATCCTTCAAGAGATCGTAGATGCAATCTACGAACAATCGCATCGTTGGGAAACCGTCCAAATTGATCTTACGGTATTTGGTGTAGATCCATTCTATGGATTCATGGATCGCGACTACCCTCATCTAAAATCGCTTGAACTCATCCAGTACTATTCCGACTGGCCGGACGCTCGCAGCAAGCCGAATACTGTTGTAGCACTTCGTTCTGCTCCTAAGTTGCGAAAGTTTCTTCTGACGGGCCTGGACACACACCATTTTGTAACCGCACCTTCCGGACTGCCCTCGAGTCTGCGATATCTAGGACTTTCGCACACGACGCTGCGCACTACCGAGTGTGTACGCGGAAGCCAGGTCACAGAACTTTTCTTCGACAATGTTTATCTTTCGAATGCCGACCTTACACGATTTCCAACCGCCTTCCCGTTCCTAGATTCTTTTACATACGAAGGTTCGCAGCGCACCACTTATATTTTTAATTGGGCAGAGGATGCCGGCGGAATCAATTCGAAGCCAGTCGTGCTAGATAAATTGACGAAGTTGAAAGTGAGGACGCGCCGAGGGAGATGTTTTCCTCTCGATCGTCTCTCGACTCCTGCGTTGCTGCATCTTACTGCATGCCAAGTCTCATACGAGCACTCTCCCAAAGATTTTGACGAAGCAGTTTTGCAACTCATCAAACGGAGCGCGGCTCCCATAATCTACTTCTCCCATTCAGCCGGGTATGAAACGTGCAAGAAGATGACGGCCATTCTGAAGGCATTGCCCGACCTACAGTTCCTCGAAGTCAAGTTTCCAGCCCTATCTACCGCCGCCTTACGCTTATTAGAGGATCCTTCCGTCTGCCCAAATCTTGTATCCATACGCAGTGAAGGCAGATTCAAATTTGTAGATCGTATGTGTCCTACCATTCGCTTAGACATGCCCAAGGTCCGGCATATCCTGCAATTTATGGACAAACGATGTTGCAAGCGGAGTGGCAATAGTGCTGGATCGGGGACAGGGCTACTGAATTCAGCAGATGAACGCAGAACTTGGATAAAGCAGCTTGCCCTACCTGTGCGGAGGAGGTCGTATCATATGCTACGCGAGGATCAACGATTCATCATGGCAGATGTGCATTTTGAAAACACGGATACCCTTCGCTGTTACGATTATGATGATGAATATTCGAGTGGCACCGAAGGCTCTGATTAATCAGATATAGATTCTGAATTCCTCTTGATTTTGAACGTTTAGTTTTGACAAAGCTGTTATTGCTACTAAATAAATTGCTTCTAACTAATATTATATCCCCATAGCTTCACTTCGTGCGATGGAATGCCATCTAATGCCAGGCCCGCCGACGCCATTCAATGCCAGCCAGTAAAGTAGAAATTACGTAATTCAAAAAATTTCAAGCAGGACAGTGGCCGAAGAGTGTTCGGGTTATCTATGAACTTGGATGGTCAAGTACATGAACTACACTTCTTGACGTATGTATGTCGTGGACAACAGCTTACAGCTCAACTTGAGAGCTATATAACAGCATATTACAGGAATTTGTAAGTGAGAAACTTCCAATGGCTCCTTCTCCCCCGCCTCACTGATAGTACTGTCACTGTGTTTAGCAACGGCTTGCACTACTCGCCGTATCGCATCATCTGAGAGAGAATTTAAAAAAATATTATCTTTGCTAGAAGCCACTTGGGTATGTCGCAATGTTGCCAATTGAAATTCTCTGAAGCTCAACCGCCCTTATTTTAATGGTTCGATTTCATTGCCCCCCGGATGTCTCAACCTCGTTCTCTTTCAAGCCCCCAGATGTTCCGACCCACTGCAGCTTCGCGAGTTCTTAGTATTGACGAGCTGCTTGGAACTGTGTTTACATTTTGCTTGAAGGACGATGGACGAGACGTAGATAACTCAAGAGAGTGGACCCTCAGGTTCGACGGAAGCAGTGAATACTCCCGCCCTTTGGAAAAGGAGGCACCTCTTTCACTCGCACACGTTAGTCGACACTGGCGTAGTGTAGCCCTCGGTACCCCGAAGCTCTGGAATCGACTTCACCTTGACTTCTCGGAGCCAATGTGCACGGACGTATCGCGCATGGAAGGCCAATTATCAGCGCTCCAGTTCTGGTTGTCCCATTCTCGCTCTTGTCCGATTTCCGTTCGCCTTCGCCTATCCTGGATGTGGGGGCGAGACACTCCGTGGGCTTACGATATGCAAGTGCAAAAAATCCCGAAGGAGTCCAAGGTCTTGCTTACGAGGATGGTTGAAACGCTTTTCGAACACGCGCATCGCTGGGAAAACATCGAGATACTTCTCCCAGAATTTGCAACAATGTCGTTTTACGACAACGTCGATCGGGATTATCCTTGCCTCATTTCCTTGAAACTCGAAAATCGCTGCCGACCAATCGAAGAGGCTTTCGTCGAAAGGGATATATTCCTGTATTCCGCACCAAACGTGAAACAGCTTGCTCTACCTGGTCGAAATGTTGTACGCGACGTCTTTGCACCTACCGTATTTTTGCCGAGCATACAATCTTTGGAGCTGAACTATATGACAATGCAGATCACTCAGAGTATGCACGGGTCTCGTCTCAGGGAACTAGCACTGAGAGACGTCTTTCTTCCACGCAACGTTCTTGCGATGTTTCCGACTGCATTCCCACTTTTACAGAAGTTTATGCTCGTATACTACAGGAACGTATGCAAGGACGTAAATGTTGAAGAACAAGCTAATGCCAATGATGGTTGGAACTTCGTATTGCTGGACCACCTTACCACTTTCCGAATACTCATACATGAAGATCAATACATTTCCAGTCCGTTGAGCCTCATAACAGCTCCCATGCTTACGCATCTAGCGTTCATCCAGCGCACCTCATGGGTGAACTATGACAAGGAAATCATTAAATTCCTTCGCCGCTCCCAAGCCCCTGTGGAATATTTCTGCTACTCGCGAGAAGGATCATCTGGCTACGACGATGGGGGGTACATTTCAAACGATGGCAGTGATGATGACAACTCGGTTGTGGGTGATCAGCTGGGCGACGACAGCATCCTCTTAATGGTGAAAGAAATGCCAGTTTTAGAGGAGCTCGAGGTCTACGAGCCAGCACTTTCTACCGTCATGTACTTCCTCAGGGACCCTACCCACCTACCGCGCCTCAAAAAAATCAGCAACGAGGGCGATCTAGCTGTTGCGAATATATCAGACGGATCGCCTCAGGCGCTGCCAGGCCCTACCGTAAAGGACATTTTGCGTATCATTCTTCGGCGGTGTCGTAAACGCAGCACACCCGATAACGGCAAACGTATATGGCTGGAGAAGTTAGCCTTACCCGTACACGAGGAGCATGAAAAGTTAATCCGCGAGAACAAAATCTTTCGCCAAGCGGTAGTTGATTTTCAAAGTACACATGAGTGTCAGTATGGGTCAAACGGAGGGGAGATGTATGACTTCTATCTCTAAGTATGGAGGCAATGTAGGCTTGTTCCGTCTCTCATTAGCCTTTATGCGGATATAATAACTCACATTCGGAAATAGTTTATGCCCTTGGTCTTGGATAAAGGCGCATGTTTCTGGCCGGCGATCACTCAACCTCGTACACACATTTAATTACGCGACACATGACACGCCCCGAACAAGAATGCCGAGAACCTGTAACAGATGGATACTGGCGACAGGGAAATAAAACGCTTTTACTGTCCCTGCACCGATTTTGAAGTCAGGTTCAATATCTTTTCTCATGTCTAACTTAAATTCAGTCATATCTTACGACTTTATAAGCATACTAATCACTTTTTGTGTGTCTTGACGAAATGTTCTTCTAGGATAATCTGGATAAATACTCATCAATTCGATTTGAAAAATCTGATGGAACTCTAACTTAAATAACTTAGAGCTCCTACGGTAACACCGAAGTTATTGACGTTGTTTCTGCTTACCGCAGGTTGGAAGAGCAAACCTTGTCATTTTGAGTGTTAGTGGTGTGGAAATCTCGTGGGAAAATATAAAGTTTATTTTGTGACTCCGATCCTTTGTGTACCGCAACCACACGCCGCCTCAGTGGCCCGGGCTTCCAACCACAATTCCTTGCACTATAAAGCCACCTCTCTCAGAACTCAGCTTATGACAACATACACCTCCATCAAATTTTGAGCATCTCTTTTTCTCTTTTTCTCTTACACGCAATCAGAAGCGATTCGCATCCAATACGTTCAATAGTGAAAGGCAGAGTAAGCGCTCACCCAGTAGTAATCTACATCCAGAACTGTCTGGCTAATCAGAACATTCAGTATATTCTCTCAAACCCTCAAACACGTCTGATGACTGGATGACTTCACAGTCAGCAGTGTCGCGTGTTTTCAACGTATCCGAGTTGCTTAGCTTGATATTCACGTTCTGCCTCCCCGACTCTCCTGGAGAAGTGGAGCGTGACCCCGAAGACTGGTCTCTCGACGTTAACTCTCAGCTCCAATATCCCTCCATTTCAGAAGAGAAAGCACCTTTATCACTCGCACATGTCAGTAGGCACTGGCGCAGTGAGGCTTTTGCAACCCCAAAGCTGTGGGCTTGCGTTCATCTTCACATGGACAGACCCTACTACACCGAAGACGTTTGGCTTAAACGGAGGTTGAACGCATTGCAGTTTTGGTTGAAACAGTCTCGCTCGCTCCCACTCTCTGTACGCATCAGCCGCAGTGAACGTTTCGGCCAACGCGGAATGGATTCCATATTCCTTACGGCAATGGTGAACGCACTTTTCAAGCACACGAAGCGCTGGGAGAATATCAGCATTGATCTCCCAGAAACGGCTATATCGCCGTTCTACCACCCTTCGAACTACGAATTTCCCTGCTTGAAGACGTTTGAATTCAAGCACGAAATTAGTGATCATCCAATGCGGAAACGGGACATTTTTCACCGCTCGGCGCCAAAGCTAAGGAGCCTGGCAATATCTGGCGTTCTACCTTCTGAACTACCCTCCAGTTTACGGTCTCTCAGTCATGCGAACATAACGATGTGTGTCAACCGTCATCCTCGCGGGACGCTGATCAGAGAACTGGTGCTCAGCAATGTGAAGATCTCCGATAAAGCTATTGTTCGATTTTCATCTGCTTTCCCGCTGCTTGAGAAGTTCGCCGTATTGTTCGTAATCCCGACGACGAGGATTGGCGAGGATCCTCCGCAGGAGAATGATCGTGATGAAAATGAGCCGGAGCATTGCTTTCTGGATAACTTGACGAGCCTCAGCATACAGAACAAAGGGAGTTATTTCCCTCTCAACCTAGTGTCAGCGCCGGTGCTGGAGGAGCTCAAGATCGCTACCAGAAATAAGAGTTCGGGTTCTAGCAGAATGGATGATCGAGGCGACACGATTATCGAGTTCCTGCAACGATCACAGACACATTTGCAGAAGTTCAGCTACTCGACCGGAGGCGACGAGGCGACGAACAAGGATCTTGAAAGCATACTACGGGCAATGCCAGACTTACAGGAGCTCAGTGTCGAATACCCCAAGCTATGCCGTTCTGATCTAGTTTTGCTCCAGGATCCATCTGTCTGCCCGCGTCTTTCTGTCATCCACAGCTTCGGGGAGATCATCGTAAGGGATAGGTGGCACAGGATATGGGATCAGAAAGATGAGCCTGGCTACTGGAATATCGTGGACCTTATCCGTGCACGATGCCGCAAGCGAGGACCTGCCGACTGCGGCTTTGAACAAGAAAAAATGGATGCAAGCACAATACGGGATCGGGTGTGGGTGAAACGCCTCGAATTACCCCTTCACAACGAGGACGAAGAACTGCTCCGCAAGAACGAGGTATTTCATATGGCCGATGTGGAGTTTATCAACACGCATAAGTGCACTGACAGTTATTGGTGTGGCCGATCATGTCCTGAAGCAGAGGTCCGCGGCATGAAGTTGTACGAGGGTAAAAGAGATTATTGATTGATGATCAATGTAAAATATTGTACAATATATCTAGGAGCAGTGTAGTTTTTATCAGTTTACAGGTGCTCGAGTTCCCAGCGCCATACAATGCTGCTTCGAATCTAAATATTTTGAAGTCACAATTCGGAAAAAAATTCAAACAGTAGTGCAAAAAATAAATATTGTGCACCGAAGTGCATTCCACTCTGAAAAGCGTGTCATCCTTGTGCAGGGGCCATGCTAATCTTCTCTGTATCGTTCCAATTTTTTCGTATGTCACCCCGAAGGGGACAATAATGGAAGCAGATCGGAGTGTACACTCGGCCAGATTGGGTAGTTTTGGTCAGTCGGCGGGTTTTTACACTTCACAAACAACGCGTGCGTCTTCAACTCATTCTCTAACCATTACCATTAGTACCAGAGTCTATCGTCGAGCGTCACTCTGAAAAAATTCATGCCAACCCATGAACCAACAGAGCGGACCCTCATTTAATGAAGGCTATTTAATATCGTGGGTCATCCTACTCCTTGCACCGGTAAAGATGCAGTCGGTGGTGGCTGGGGCAGGCTCTGGCTTTGTTCATTGCGTGGGCGACCTTTGTGTTTGAGCCTCCAGCCCTTCTATATAAGATCCAACATCTGGTAAGCTGTCATCTACCTTAATATCCACCGTCCCTCTCCTGCTAACTTCTTCGTCAACTTCAGTTAAAAAAAGCCCCTGCGACAGCCTGTAGGACAGGCACGTTTTCGTTCTACTTTCAATCTATCCCCCCAACGCTAATCTAGCTCCGCATAAAATAGAAACCCAACGTCTTCACCTGACGTCCGAGTGACTGCTATGACGGCGTCCGAGATTGTCCTCAACTCCCCGGAGCTGTTGGGCGAAATATTCTTAAAGTGTATGCCAGACACAGAAGACGACGACGAACTTCCTGCGTACTCACCCCTTGAAGCGCCAATGATCTTGACACACGTCAACAAGGCTTGGCGGGCGGTGGCTCTGGACTACCATCGTCTATGGTCACGACTTTGCCTGTATTTCAAGACAAGCACATTTACACTTGATGCCGGCTTAAAACTCACTTGTGCTATTCTTTCCGAGTGGTTGAGAAGGTCGTCCCCACTGCCATTCTCGTTAAAGGTCACATTCGAATCAGATGCTGCCCCTCAGTGTTGCCCATTATGCATGACCAGGGACACCACTTTCAATGACATCCTTGTCAAGCACAGTCATCGATGGGAAGAATTGGACATGAATCTCAACTCCAGTTTCTGTCAGCTTTTTCATCACAAGTTGGCGACTCTAGTGTTTCCTGAACTAAAACGACTTCTCACAAGCGATAACTCGCATGCAAGCAACCGCCCATTTCGCATTAAAGATGCGCCAAAACTAGAAACTCTTTACCTTATCGGCGAGGATGCGTCAGCAAACCACTTTCTCGTTGACAACGGCTTACCACCGAGTCTACGATCTCTTACTCTTGAGGAAACCATGTTTGTTTTGGATGGTCTTCACTCAACCAACATCACGAGGCTGGAGTTTCACAACACCATGATTTCCTTGGACAACTTCGCGAAATTCCCATACTTCTTTCCGCTCCTAGAAGAACTGACAGTCTCGTACGAAGAAGCCGAGATCGAACCTGAGGAGCTGCCTAACGCCGTAGTTTTAGGAAACCTGCGTTTTCTGGAGACGACCACTGGCTATGAATTTCCCATCAAGTACTTGACCGCGCCGAAATTGATTCACTTGCAACTTAAGAAAGCGCATCCATATCCGAACGGTCGAATGACATTCGGTATCGTCCTTTCCTTCCTGAAACGATCCTGTCCTCACCTAGGCCGCTTTTACAACGATGGCCTAATGATGACGAACGACGAGTTTGTTGCATTCTTGGACATGGTGCCGGACCTCCAGGTGCTTGAGGTGACCCATACGCCCATTTCCATCAGCATGCTGCATGCTCTCGCTATGCCAGTGGAACTATACGGATCTGTCCGCCGCCTCCGCTGCCCGAAGCTGGTTGTGTTCCAATGCAATCGCGTGATGGCCACGGACAGGTCATCTGACATGCTGAAGACTTCTAGAATGGCGATGATAGGCCATCTCTTGAATAATCGTTGTTTAGCGAACAACGGAACGTTTAGGCGCCTTGGTTATCCGCTTAAACAAAGCAACTTGGAGATGATAATGCGTCACTATCATCCACTTTGTCCCGGTTTAACTGTGTACAGCACCCTGGACACGTCAATAACACGTATTGTGTGACGTTGGTAAGAGCAGGTTCTACTTTTCGACTTCTTCCTTTCTGACCGTTGTCAATGACAGTGATTCTCGTTGCCGTTCTTTGTCCAACTACAATCGCAAATAACGGATGAGGTGTCCAGGATTGCTTTCTCAGGCTGTCCGTACAAGAGTTTCTTCTAGTTTCTTCCTATCACAAATATGTGATCAGAGTTTTCCGGACGCTCAAACTTTATAGAAGTCTGAATGTTGATTTTCAAACGCAACGAACGAAGAAAGTGATAAAGACTCATTCAAATTCATTTTTATTGTCCCTTATGCGTCATATGTAACTCCTTTCTCAAAAAGCTCGAGCTTGAACACTATGCAGTTTGTGATACTCTCCGCCTTTCTCCATCAGCTCATCGTGGGTCCCCTGCTCCACAAGAAAACCATCCTTCATGCACCTTTTATCCACAGTCAGCAGACCATACGAACCTCAAGCTCAGCCAAGGACTCACAGAATCAAGTCGGCGTGCTTCGTGACATGTCCGAAACGATGGGTGATGAACACAACTGTTGTTTCTCCACGATACTTTCGAAGTCTCGCGAACAAGTCGTGTTCGCCTTCGGGATCAAGAGCAGAACTCGGCTCATCGGCTGCTATGAACCGAACCTTTCCTCCCTTTAGACGCAAGAATGCCCTCGATCTGGAAAGGAGATTGAATATCTTAACTGCAGACTCAGATACAAAGGCGAGGACGTACGCTGCTAAGCGCTGACTTTCACCGCCTGACAAATTCGTCCAGACCTCTTCCTTGATCTTCAACTCCTCGCCTATCGAGAGGTCTGTGGTTTCTCTAACTCCGACTGGCTTCAAATTCGTTTCCACCCCATCCGGAAGCTTCTGTACAAATCCGTACGCTCCGCCGTCTCGCAACGCACTCTCGACCTCCTCGTCTGAGACATCCTGGTCTGGTAAACCCAAGGCGACATTTTCACGAAGACTGAGAGGGTACATGGCGTGATTCTGGCGGAGTATAGCCATGGATCGACGAACATCAGCGAGATTACATTCTTTGATCGGAATATTATCGATGAGCACTTCTCCACTTTCCGGGTCGTATAATCGGTTGATCATATTAGTAATCGTCGATTTTCCACTACCATTCACGCCCACGATGGCTACAAGATGGCCAGGTTTGATGACAAAGGACACATTATCGAGAGCCTTCTTCTCAGTGCCCGGGTAGACGAACGACACATTTCTGTCCGAGAGTTCAGTTTGACGTAGCAATCAATCGTATGTGAGAGCTTGCCTAAATTCGACTTGCATACCCTTCTGCGGAGTGTCTGATGGAAGGGCGGGTTCGACTGTGGTGACGAGTTTCTCGGTAGGCGTCATGACTACCGTCCCTTCTGCTGTTTCTGCAACAGGGAAGAGCTCCGGGTAGTGCATACTAATTGCCTCAAGGCGACTAGCTGTGATCTTCAGCTCTTGTGTGAGCATGTACACTGTGAATGCAATATTTTGAGATGTTTGTTGGAGAATCATGTACGAGTTCAGTGTCAGTGATCCAGGTCGAAATACGGCCTTAAGGACAAAGTAGTCCTAGCAGTGATGGGTTCAGTTATAAAGACTGGACCATAATAAGACCTAGATACTTACAGTGGAGAAAGAGCTAATAATATCGGTGATTGTGCTTTTGAGGAAAGACTTATAACCAAACCATTGTTCTGAAACATGGCTTGTATGCTCGTCTCCAACTTCTTCACGACAGCGGTTGAATTCTATCAAACGGACGTTTGATATTTCTTCAGATAACTCCAGCGTAAAGGAGACTCACCATTTATAACGTATTTCCCCACGCCATCACTTTGCAAATCTGTCCGATACATGGTATTGAAAGTCATTTGTTGCAGAGCGACCAATCGTTTATAGGCTTCGTTCCTGCAGTATATCAAATACTCTTTGCACGGTTGTAAGACGAACTTGTCGAACTAAAAACTTAATTAAGCTCACCTTTATTGAAGTAATCAGGGACCATGAATATAACGTAGGGCTTCGCAAGAGTGATTGCGATGTAGACTGGGTCGAAATTATACTGCTTCACGAGGGCGAAGCCAAAGTACATCTGAGAGAAACACGATGTGATGGACGTTAAAGTTACAGACAATGATTCAAACGTAAACCATGCATCGGGAGCTGAGCCAGAAAAGAAAGGTTGCGGACCCATTGGCCCAGATGCGAGACTCGTATCTAAGGCAAATCAGTTGTGTACGCCAGGACGACGACTGGCAACACACCAGTATTATCTAGAGTGTTATCGTCTAAGCCCGCCAGCTCTAAAGAATAGGTTAATACTTATTTGTGGGTGGAACACCTGTTACAAGTTTACTTACCTTGATATATAGCCTTTTGTATAAAGTGAAACCGCACTCTATCTTTAAATATTTGAA
This sequence comes from Trichaptum abietinum, assembly GCA_910574555.1. Lineage (NCBI taxonomy): Eukaryota > Fungi > Basidiomycota > Agaricomycetes > Hymenochaetales > Trichaptaceae > Trichaptum > Trichaptum abietinum. Next base: position 3,900,045 of record CAJTBE010000001.1, read on the forward strand.
GGTCATGGAACCTGGCGATAGGTAATCTAATGAGTCAGTGACAATTCACCTCAATCCATATGCACTTACGTTAGTTTATTGCTTAGTTCCCGCACAATGATCAAAGCTGACCGAGCCAAGAGTGCGTAAAGGATGTCCTTCCTGCTGGATTCTCCGTGACCTTGAAGGAAGTTAAGCGTCTGTGTCGAAAGTGTGAGATGGCGGAGACTAAGATGCCGAGCAGGCAGGAACACGGACCGCATTCGTAAGACGCCCAGAGATATACAACGATAAGCCTCCTTCTAAGCTCGTCCATCCCTTATGAAGTACATATATAATGAGCTGCCGGGGAGCTATGCGGTAGATGTCCTTGATGAATGTCCAAGTAGGAAGAAGGTGACCTAGAAGTTCCTTCGCGTTCTCCAGTGTTGGAAGTTTCGGAAGAAGCGAGCGCGGCTCCTTCCGAATCGCTATCGTCCAGACGCCGCAGTCTATAATGTCCAGCCCTGCGACGGATCGGTTTTTAAGAAATGCTAGGCGTCGTATAAGAGGCTTTAAATGCTCCATAGTCAGCAAGGCTGGTTCAAATAACAATTTTTTCCTTGTTATACTTTAGAAGAGGCAAATCAGTTGTTAACAGTAGGCTTCGATGGGTGACTCGGACATGAGGGAGAGTATGCTCACACAAGAATTTATATACGAATCCACAGTAGACGCTCGAAGCTACAACCGCCCAAGATTGACGCTATAGTTGCTGTGATTCGATCTAGCCCTGATGGCTAAAATTGGCATCCAATACTATTAGCACAACAGAGCCTCGAGACTAGATGACTAGGGGCAATGGTGCACAGCTTGTGATGGCACTCTGGCGGTACACTGGCTAATCGTAAGGATGCTTTATATGCACCGGCAAACGCGGAGCTGAGCAAACTTGAAGGAATAAACGCTCAAAGGCGTAGACGATTGACAATCTAGCACCAGTCAATCGATTATAAACTTGATACATCAAAAAGTTTCAAATCACCGATGGTAAACAACTTTTAGGGACGTCTCGTTGCGCATGGTAAATAACGCGAGCAGCATTAGGTCGAGTTATTGGCGAACGTCGCCCCAACCGAGACTGCTTCTGAGATAGTAACAGAAGGATAGAAGTAGAAACACTTCATAGAATCTGAAGATCCGATCACTGGCAGGCGATCAAGGGTTATCTCTGTTCTAGTATGGAGGGCATCAGTCGGACAAATAGCCAAGTTACCGAGGACTGCCTAACTCACTGGCACCTGCATCCGTAATAAATATCTCAAGATGCACAAGCAACCAGATACAGTAGATTTGATAACAATATGTACTTGAGTACACGTACGAAAGACTTCTGATCTTACTTACATTTCCCTGTTTCGACGCCTCAACAATCAATACTCCCCAAACGACGTATGTCCCGTCTCCGACGCATGAGCCCGAGCCTCCTTCTCACCCTTCAGACCCACCTTGCAGATCTCACACTTCAAATCGAACGTTGCTGTATTCGTATACGCGCGCTTCGCCCGCAATTTCCCGGCCAGCTCACCCGCCGCGCGCAGAATTGGGTCGGACTTCGCGTCGTCACTAACGATAGGGAAGACCGTCGTGTGGAAGTCCGCAGGTGCGTCAATCATGGGTGCCAGCGAGGCAACGTCGTAGTGGATCCCGGAATAGACCAGGACGCAACGAGTTGAGGCGGGTGGAGCGGGAGCTGATGGTTGGAATTTGTCAATCCTACCGGTCTCGACGTCGATTGAGGCGATCTCCGCGCCGTAGTGTGTGGCGAGGATGGCCAGTTCGATAGCGCCTCCCCATGAGGACGGAGTAAGGATTGTCGAAATATAGTCGTCCCGAGGTCGACTGTCAGAAAGGTGAGAATTTGGTTCGGTTAAGAAGTGCAAGGAAACGCACCCAAGGATAGCTTCATCCCACGTGATTGGATCTTTGCGGATGGCATCTGCGACGACTAGAGATACCGTCAGTCGAAGATATAAAGAAAGAGAGAGATGGTTTCCCACTTTTCCGAATCTGCTGGGCTTTGCCTATGTCTTGTTCGAAGACCAAGGCAATGGAATTGAACAAGCATGAGTTATCATCCGGAACAATCTAAGCCAGAATTAGCGTGACTCTCATTATATGATAAACTGGTGTACATACCCTGTGAACGAGCACTCCTCCCTCAGTCGGAACATGATCCGGACCACCGACACTCACGACTGCCCCTTTCCTAGGCGATGTAGGTGAGGTCGTAGCACGCGCAGGCTGCGGCGTAGGCGAGGTTCGTTGTGCGCTTGCCGACGATGATGCAGCCGTCTGGGTGAGTATGATCTGGTCCCCATTCGTAAGACCCAAGCTCGACACCGGTAGCTCAGGTATAAGTGTAAGCTGGTGTGGTGGATATCCAGATTTCACTTTTCAAATCATAGTCGACATGTGAGATAAAGATTCTCTTGAGGATTCAGTCGAGCCGAGCGACAGTCGTGAAGCTGAGAGAGACGCACAGTCCTGCTGTGAGGGCAAGACGTTGGTCTGCTCTCTTATTTTCTGTTGCAAATCCTGAACAGTCGCAGTATCGAGGTCAATATCAATTGCTGCGACGCCTTTCGGGTGTCTCAAACGTAGCTTTGCCATCGTTGTAAATGTCGAGCTGAACGATGAGGAGGACCACAACCGTGGTGAGCAGTCGGAACAGAGTTGTTTTCATGGCACGCTTGCGTCATTGTGAGCACTGCTGTTGTTTACATTGAAAGCGATTACCAAACACTGCTACGGCGTTACAACTCACTGGCATCTAGTATGATATCACCCACATAAAAAGCCTTCTGGCCCGGCTCGTCATTGAATACAAAATATTGAAGGTCCTTTTCAAACTGTGAGATATTAATACACGTATTGACCCAAATAGCGTTGACTGGGCTCTAATGTTAGGTCGTCAGACCTGAGAAGTCTCCCTGCAATATTCGATTCTGCAAGTCCTGCAGAATTTCCTCCTGGCTCTTAGGCGCTGGGATTACTTTTTCGACCTTCTAAATCAATTTACGAGTCAACTTTCTACATATGTACTTAACAAGAGAAAAATTTAGCTCACGTCTTGTGAAAACGCATCAGCCTGGATGTTATACAATCTGCAATACTCTCCGCCCATTGTGATAAGCTCGTTATGGCTTCCTTGCTCGACAAGCTCGCCATCTTTCAAGCATCTAATCCCAGAGTTAGGCGTCGAATGGAGAGTATTCTGACCTATAAGCACTCACAAAATTAGATCGGCATGCTTTGTTACATGCCCGAACCGATGGGTGATGAAGACGACAGTCATGCCTTCACGCCTCTGCCTCAGTCGGGTGAATAACTCGTGTTCTCCTTCTGGATCCAGGGCTGATGTTGGTTCATCTGCTGCGAAGAAACGGATCTTGCCGCCTCGTAGCCTCATAAATGTACGGGACCTAGTAGTATCGGACCGGATCAGTCGCATCCTCATCCGCAGACCTGACCGCATCACTTACGCAGCTAAACGTTGCCCTTCGCCTCCAGAAACATCTGTGGTCATCTCTTTGTCGAAGACATCCTTCAACTCTGGGACATCGCTCGCCTTCAGGTTGCCTTCTATCATCTTCACCGGGCTAAGAACAGTGTCGAGCTTCCCAGGAAGCTTTTGCACAAAGTTATACGCCCCTCCGTCCTCAAGAGCTGCGTTGAGGTCGGCCTCGGTTGGAATGCTATCTGGTGATCCGAGAGCAATATTTTCGCGCAGGCTCAGCGGATAGAGGGGATGGTTCTGGCGAAGAATGGCCATGCACCTGCGAACGTCGCCGACTTTGTACGATGGAAGGGGGCAGCCGTCGACGAGCACTTCGCCTTTTGTAGGGTCGTACAGCCGGTTGAAGAGGTTCGTGATCGTCGACTTTCCGCTTCCGTTGACGCCGACAATAGCGACAAGTTGGCCAGGCTTGATGGTGAATGAGACGTTGCTTATGGCGTTCTTGGAGGTGCCAGGGTATGCGAACGACACATTCCTACGAACGCAGCAGAAACCTGCGTTAGGCGAAACGAACCGAGCGTAAATTAGTTAACATACCGAAATTCGATATCCATCCCAAGATTGGACGAAATGCATGAACCAGATGGATAATCCACTTCACCGTCTTTTAACTTGGGTTCTGGAGTAGTGTCTTTGTAGGCATTCTTGATATTCCTCAACACGTTAAAAGTGTTAGGAATTTCGCGAGTCATAAAGTATAAAGTCCAAGAAATTTGCTGAGAGGCTTGCTGCAGGACAGTGAAAGTACTGAGGCTCAAGCTGCCTGGGACAACTATAGCTTTGAACGCGAAGTAAAGCTGTGTGATTTGTTACGTCGAATTCTAAGCAAAGTAAGAATGATTGCGAATCTTACCGTTGGCAGTTTGCTGACAACGCTCAAGCCAATGGTTTGAGATATTGATGATTGATTCCGCATCTGGAGAAGGGCATTATCCGTACTTTTATCCCCAATTTCTTTACGACATTGGTTGTATTCTACTCGATAATGAGATGAGGTTTGGGAAAAATGGTAAAGATGAGCGTACCCTTTTCAATGTATCCTCCAAGACCATCGCTCTGGATATCGGTCCAGAAGTTTTTGTTGAAGGCCAAGTCATTGAGAGCGGTAAGCCGCCTATAGGCTGTATTGGTACAGTATGCGACGTATTCTGTATCATCCCTATCTCAGCATGCTACTTCGCACGTATGGAGAATATACTCACCGAGAGAAAATATTCTTCCAGGTTTTGCGATTTGAATCAAGGGCTCGGAAATGCATATCAAGAGAAACCAGGGATCAAACGGATAGTTCCTGACAAGGCTGATGCCGAAATATACTTGCGAAATCCCGCTAGCGATGGTCTTTATTACATTCGTCAGGTCTTTGAGCGAAGCGTAAGCATCAAAGCTTTCCGTTTGACCACCGAATGAAAATCTGAAGAGACTACGGATAGGTATATCTACGGCGAAGAGATTAGACGGGAACATGTGGTCGAATTAGACTCTAGCTCACTCTTTGAATCGGCGCTTTTATCAAGGCTGTTAAGAACTACAAACAAAAACGAGTTTAGTACTGTCTGTCGGTAAACGGTGTAAGCATTAATAGACCTGAGTGCATAGCCTTGGCTTTGAAGTGAAATGAGATTCTATCGCGAAGAATTTGGTCTTCCCTGCTCCTAATACCATAATCAGAAACGTAAATATGAGAAATTCTAGATCCAAACATACAATATCTTTCGCATTAATCCCTTCGCTATTGCAAGAACCAAGTGTAGAGACACGGCGCGATAGACGATGGCGCCTGAGCGATCCGATCCTTGCAGACGTGATACGATCTGGTAGATGAGAGATATATCAGCAAAAGAGCTAGAGAATGTAGAAAGGAGAGTGCGAACTGCATTCATGAGGTACCCAGACGCATAAAGCGAAAGACCACTATCCAAACTCGACCAAGCCAAGTCCACGATATGCATGACCAGTTGTTTTGGCGCTATGTGATATACTTCCGTCAAGAATGTCATGAGAGGAGGAGCTAAGTCGGAGAAGCCTTTGATGTCATCTTTTGATGGAAGCCCAGGGAGTAAAGGCTTTGTCGTCTCTCTATAGGTAACGTCCCAAACTCCGAGCTGAACAGTGACGAGGCGAACTACAGATCGCCCACTCAAGTAGCTGAGATATTTCTCCAGTGAGCTGTTCATGGCTCAAGGACGTGGTTCTTTCATGAGAGCACTGTGGTGGTGCTTTTATAGAGAACTGGGTCGGAGTCACGCAGGCTCTGACTGCGGAACCGAAAGGCTGGTCATTGATATGCAAATTCGGCTATCAGGTGTCTTTGATTGTCTGTTCCTTCAACGTTGACTGTGTAAACGTGGTGCAATGCACTGCAGTGGCAGCCTGAGCGCGCATACGTGTAGTAAAATCTGATGTATTTGTGATCACGATACTCACTCTTGTAGCTTCGATCTTGATGCTTACCGTTAAATTGAACCTATACTTGATGTTATATGTATATTCTAGTTGCCGCAGTACAGGGAGCCCGTTCGCTGAAGTTTTGGAAGTCCTGCTGCGCTCGCTGCTTGTGTTTGTCAGAAAGTCGAATAGAAGCTGTCGACACTCTAAAGAGATGAAAGATCATAGTAATGATTCTAGAGTGGCTCGAGAAAACATAATCAACGTGTTTAGGGCTGGCTGTTTTGGCTTCTCTATCTGCTCAATTTGACGTAGAATAGGCGCCGAGCTGTCCTACCTCTCCTCCTTCTCTACTACCACTCAGCCATCTCAGATGAATCGAATCGTGGCTTATATTGTCGTTTACCTACCCTCATCTCGAACATCGCAATGTCGCGACCCACTCACTGGCAGACTTAGTCAACAAGTACGCTACGCTACTCACTGAGGACATACACCCTGCCGGGGAAAAGACCAATACTAAAGGAATATACCTGTCTCGTTTACAAGTCACTGGAACTAGCTACATACATCGCTGCATGGAAACGGAAAAACGTTAGTTGCAAGTACTCGACATTGTCAAGCACGTCGAGAGACTATCTGGCGAAGGCTTCCAAGTTTGCCGGTTGACTGAGAGGACGCTTTGCGCTGAATACAGCTGTTCTTCTTATACAACTGTATAACAAAATTCAAGATTCTGTAAGGCATGCTGCTTTGAGTGTATTGTATACGATGTATATGTGTATGCATGTATAATCACTTCTCCGAAATTTCTGCTCTGCTGTCATGATCTGTACATTTGTGCATCAGATTGTTTGTTCTCTGGAATAACGTATCGCATATTCCATTTAGATACGCCTATCCGAGCACTCACGGGAAGCACTAGATACATACAAGTACATAATGGGGATCAGAATTAGAATGGAAGCCAAATGAGAGAGACATTCTTGTGTTTGAACAATACGGCGCAGTCTTTCCGACGCTCACTATTGACCTTGGATCGTAGACCGTATCTCCACCGTGAACTCCATCTTCATCCGCAGCTCCTCGCATACGCTGTCGGGAATCGGTAGAGCAATGTCTTCCCATGCGGATTTACATCTCTCATCCACAGATGACAGATCCGAGTCGTCCTCCGATCCAACCGATGGAGATTCGAGTTTGAAATACTGGCGAGAGAAGACGAGTTGGGTGAGGAAGGGAAATGTGAACCTGTGCATGGTGATCGCAGCAGGGGCGACGAATAGACTCTTGAGAAGGGGACAGAGTTTACACTCGTCATACAGTATACGTTGGCCCACTTCGCGCATGCGACCCGGATAGTTCACTGATAGCTCGAACAGAAAGGTATCTGAGAGCGGGTCGGGCAAGCATAAAAACAGACAGACTAAGTCGGGCATATGGCGTAGAATTTCGAGAAGCTCCACCTCGTTTATGGAGTATGCGCTGAGATGGAAAGTAGTGAGAGCGCAGTGATTGCGTTGAACAAAATCGATTATTCTCCGGGAGGAGAGCAGCCACGTCGAGGAATCAGCTGGAACAAACTCCAGCCAGTCCCCGATTATCTGGATGCGTCTAAGTCGGGGTACCACTAAGTAGTCGAGGAACGACCAGCGACGTATTTGCAGGGATAGAACCTCGAGCGAAGAAAGCCAGATGAACCGAGCCTCTACAGGACGCTCAATGAACTTGTCGTACATAAGTTCCGCCTGCATGCTGAGATCCGGGTAACCGATGACCAGCCTCTCGAGTTTCGGAAATGCGATGTGGAAGGAGACGAGCAAAATGGGGTCGAACTGGACGTTCCTGCAAACAAGGGTGTGGACGTTGCAAGGAACATAGTAGACGCTCTCGCTGCCTGGGCCTTCCTCCGGTTGAAGTCGCGGTGCGCTGAGATAAAAATCGCGTAGATGTAATTCACCAACACTCGGCGAAATTCGGTCAAGGAAGAGAGTCTGTCCACCCTGTGCTTCAACTTTCTTCAAGTTCGTACATTGATAAAGCAAGAGAGGAACCGCTTCTGTAACATATTGACTCGTACTCCTTCCCAAGTCGAGCTTGAGTTCCTGTAACATATGAGAGTAGATTTCGATGTCGCGGGCCAGCCCGCGTAGCACTCCCACAGGTAATACGAACTGAGCCTTGCTCCATCGGCCTTGGTGTTCCCGTAACATGAAGTATAGCTCCGAAAGAGGTTGATATTGTTGACCAGATGTTTCGCCTTGCTTAACGAACGCGAAGACCAGGGGGTCGTTCCCCGAATACTTTAGCCATAGCGAAAGCATGTTTCTGTGTTTGATGAACTGCTCATCCGTAAATGTAGGTTCGACGTCAAGGCGGAATTGAGACCACAGCTGCGGCGTATCGAGGACTATTTCCTTCCACTGTCTGCAGACCTGCATGAGGATAAATGGCACGTCCCCAATATGCTTCTCTGTCGGTAGCCAGCTGGGCATGCAGTGAACAAATATCCGTTTGAGAACATCGGGATGACCACTGAGCTCAGACCAGGGATCGAGAGCCATCTGCTGCGCTTCGTTTGCACCATCTCCTAAGGGGCCTGTTGTAACATTCATTGAGTTCCGAGTCTGGTCAATTGATATTGCGCTTGTTTGTATGCGGAAGGGCCCTGTGTAGCTCAAGTTCAGCGAAAAGAATAGTTGGAACACTCGTTTCTCTCACCTGCACGCAGGTGTTGAGCGTAAGGCGAGGATGATTTAGAGACAACCGGCGCACACGATTCCCCCAGCTTTATAGTAGGAGGCGCGCTGTGTCGCTTAATACCGTCGACAAAGGCACAAGTGCACAAAGGATCGGATGAGGTAGGTACGAGCAGCAGCGCCTCAGAGGCTTTACGAGCCACAGGAAAAGGTGGACCAGGCTTTTGTTTTTTCATAGCTCGTACCAGTGTCTTCTTTCTGTTCGTACCATACTTCATAGAAAGTCGACATCTTCAATGCACCTTACAATTCGGAGATGATAGGTTTTCGTTGAGCGAGGGCAGTAGGAGAAGCCGCTGTCGAAGCAGTGAAAAGTAGCACGGGAGTCCTAATTAGGAACACGCATTTTTACTGGTTCAAGTTGCCTCTTATCTGTTTTTTACCATTATGAAACGTTCTCAACCATCTTCTGAGCATGCCTCCTCTCGACGCAAACCAAACGAAAAGAAAACGAGATTCATCGCTCCCGAAGATGACCCGGCTAGCTTTGCGGAAGACGTCGACGCACAACTCGAAGAAAACAAGAAGGTGACGAGAAAAGGCGGGGTCAAGAATGAAGGCTACGACTCGGACTCAAGCGATGACGGCGAAGGCGTCGTCCTAAGTAGAAGAAAGAATGCTGGGAAGGATGGAGGTGATGACGACGACGACATGTTCGCGATGGGCGACAAGGAGGACCCGAAAGCGGAGGAAAGCTCAGCGAAGAAGAAGAAGGAGGAGTACCTGCGGCTCGGCGACATCGAAGGCCAGGAGTTCAACGAAGGGGAGGGCTCTGGTGGTGAGGGCGAAGAAGACGAACTGGCGGATACCGACGAGAGCGAGCCGGAAGACGAGGACGATGCGGAGCGGCGCAAGAAGGCAGGCATGGGCTTCGAGCTGTCCAAGTTCAACATGCGCGACGAGATGGAGGAGGGCAAATTCACGGCCGACGGCTCGTTCGTACGGACATTCGACCCGCACGCTGCGCATGACCGCTGGCTAGAGGGTACCGACGAGCGCGAAATGAAGAAGGCAAGGCGGGCGAAGCGCGCGCTTGAGCGCAAGGAGCGGGATCGCTTGCGGCGAGAACAGAAGGAGGAGGAGAGCCTGAAGCATGGCGGCAAGAGCGACATAGAAAAGGAGATGCTAACCCTGATGAAGCGGGGCGAAACTGTGCTGGAGGCACTGGCGAGGCTGGGAGACAAAGTCAAGAAGGCAAAGGACAAGGAGAAGATGTAAGTTCGACGCAAGTTTATCTATACATCACTTATAGATGCGGTACAGGCTACGAAAGACTCAGCAAAAGCACCATCGTGCAGAGAGTCTCGCAATGGAGCTTGATTCCAACGCCCTTCGCGCAAAACCCGTCCAGGTACCTCAGAAGCAGCAGATCGAACGGCTCACTGCACTCTCCTCGCAGCTTATGGGCCTCGGCGACATCGACATCTACAACAAAACATACGAGCACATCCTCCGTTCGGTGCGGTCAGCAGGAAATGTCGAGCCAGATTGGCTCCCGCCACCTACGCAATATGAATACAAGTGGGCCCAAGTGGAGGGCGAGGAGCAAGTGTACGGGCCGTATGGCATGAACGAGCTGAAGGAATGGTATGATGCAGCTTACTTTGGCATTTCAGGCGAGAAGGTCAAGGTTCGCACCGTCGGCGGTGAGTGGGGAGATTGGGATGAGGTCGTGGATTAACAATGAGAATGGGGTGTGGATTAATGTATCGTATATTTCCTATGTAACACTACTTTAAACAGGTGTATGATTGACTATAGTACAGTTTGCAGCTTGAATGTATCGATAGCAGTTGGATATCTAAAAAGAGAGCCAATAAAAAGGTTGGGAATAGGAGCTTCTAGTGACTGATGTATTGGAAAACGAAAGACACTTCAGGTAGACCGACCTCCGCACGAAGCAGGTCATCATGGTTGTTCTTCAACTCCGGATTCGTATAGTGATTCCACCTAAGTCTTTCATGAGTTTCATCCGGGAGACCAGGACGAAAGAGGACATACGTGCTCGCATCTCCATAAAGCAGTGCCTTACTCTTCGCCACCTGGCGCCCATCTTTGCACCGTTTGCACTTGAACGTCTCATGCGTCTCACACAGCGTGTCCTCCCTGAACTGGAACAGCTGCCGAAGCATGTCGCCAGAGAAGTGACGCTCGGTGTCCTCTCTCTCGTCAACAACGGCAGAGGACAAGGCTTGCTTGGACGCCTGCCGCTGGAACATTTTCTCTTCGATGGTACCCGCGGAGATGAACCTGTACACGAAGCCTGGTAACAGAGGTTAAGTTTACTCGAACGGGCTTTAAACGGCACTCACATTCTTTCTTCTGCCCGTCTCGCCAAACACGAGCGAGCGCTTGTTGGTCAGCGGCAGGATTCCAATCTGCGGTAGGTGAGCAGCGATCCTCTCATTCTTCTGCGCACACCAAACTCACCAGGGTCAAACAAAATCAGCCTGTTCGCACCGATCAAGTTGATGCCACAGCCGCCTGCCTTGCTGCTCAGCAAGAAAATAAACTCTCCGCGCGTGGGGTCATTAAACTGATCGACGAGCTTCTGCCTCTTGGGGACAGACATGGTGCCGTCAAGGCGGAAGTAGCCATACCTAAATAACAATAAACATTATGCAGGAAATATGGAGAAGAGGCTTACGCTTTCGACCTGCAGAGTTTCTCGAACAAGTCCAGAGTCTGCGTGTAGTTGCTAATGAGGACAATCTTGTCAGTTGTCTCTGTCCTTATGCGGTGAAGGAACCTATTCAAGAAAGTAAGAAGTCAGTATAAAACGTTATATTCGGTAACTCACCGTTCGAGCACTAGAAACTTTCCACTCCAATCACATCTTACCCCCTGGTTCCTGCCCCCTTTATTACCCAGACTCCCCGCCCCACAGAAGCCCTCCGGGATCAGTTTTTCTGAGCCATGTAGATCTTTCGGTAGGTCAAGGAGCTCCGGGTGGTTGCATAGCTTCTTGAGGATACCGATGGCCGTGAGTGGCTGCGAGTCCGTGCCACGCAGAAGCGCTTTGATCTCCGGCGAGGTGATGAAGAGGCGGTAAAGGGAGAGTTGGAAGTCGGAGAGCCCGCAGAAAACGACTTGTTCGTATTTGACGGGCACTATTGGAGGAACGAGATAAATACAGTGGTGGTTGGTGAGAATGGGGAACTCACAATATTTAGACAGAAGGTCGTTCGTCCTGCGTATGATGAACGGCATGACAAGCGACGCGAGTTCCTTGAGCTTCTTCTCGCAGCCAGCCTTCACATCGTCACTAGCGTCCGCATCGCGACCCCTGATGATAGCGTTTTCAAAGTTCTTGCGGAAGTCGCCCTTCGGGCCAAGGTAGTTAGGGTTGGCAAAGTTAAGGAGAGAGAAGTATTCTGAAAGGTCGTTCTGACGATCATAAATGGTATACTAAGTGAGTGGTTGAAGAAATGAAGCAATTGGGTTAGGCTGACCTGGATAGGAGTTCCAGAGAGAATCACTCGGCGCTTAACCTTCAGTGCATTGAGTGATTGAAAGGTGAGCGAGTCTAGTGGACGCTTAGCATGTCACCCCTGTATTATAAACTGAGGTTGAGATCATACCAGAGTTCTTGAGGCGATGCCCCTCATCACAGAGCAGCAAGCCAATGTGGCAGTTCACTAGGTATTCTTGAAGAGTTCGAAGAGTTTCGTACGAAACGATCATTACTACATATCATCTTGAGTTCCTATCAATCACATGAGTAGATGGACACTGACCTGGTTGGGTCACATTTCGGCCACTCGCAGACACCCATCTCGCCACTCTTTCTAGAAGGTCGGCCTTCCCCCCTTTTCCGTCAACCGCAAGGGCACCGGGCGCATCGGCACCTAGCCACTTAACTGTTCGGGTTCAGTTGTCAGGAGACATAGAACAATCAGGGATTTTAAAATTGGAGTTACCAAGTTCATTCGCCCAATTTTTCACGAGACTACTCGGGCAAGCGATGATACACTTTTCTATCGTCGGCTTGCCTGCGCGGGGGGATTGCTTGAGGAGAGTCCACATAAGAGCGATACACTGCAGAGTCTTCCCTAGACCCATTTCATCCGCCATGATACACCTTCATACCATTTCAGTTACAGAGATGGACTACAAGGAGATGGTACTCACCCATGCTGGTTCTCTACCGTCATCCCCGTTGTGCATCGATACAAAAACTGTGGCAGTCATCAGCTAAAATCTAAGGTACAGGGGCTAAATCACGAACCTTAACACCCTCAATTTGATGTGGTCGCAGCACCTTTGTGAGCTTTGGACACAGTACGACTGCAACCTTCTGCGTCTTTTGCACTTTCTTCAGGTCTTCACCGAGCATTTTACGGAGAGATTTGTGAGGGTTAACCATTCCTTTCGTCTTCTCCTCTGCCTCTTTCCTCTCTAACTCCTTCGCCTCTTCCTTCTCCCTCTCTCGCTTCTCCTCCTCTGTCTCTCTGTCATCGATAGTCGGGTCGTAGAGAACAATTGCATGATCTTCCATCGGATCGTGGAGCGGTCGAGGCAAGAGAGTAACTTGAGGTCGGATACCTAGGGATATACCAGACAGCACAGTTGGTACTATTTCGCCCTTCTGATTCTTCATCACAGGTATCGCAAACTTCTTCACAGAGACACTCTCGAATGGTTTGACGTCATATTTCGGGAATCTCTTGAGGTCGTGGGCGATTGGGTCGAGTTCATCATATGTTCCATCCTTGTCTTTCTTCCGCTTCTTCTTTGCATTCTCATCCTCTGAATCGTCCGAGTCTCCTTGCGCACCCTTGTAGCTCACTCGTTTACGCTTTCGCGTGGGTTGCTCTCTTGTCGAGGCTGCCTTGATGGTTGGTGGCTTGAATGGTTTATTAACGCGGTAGCTCTCTTGCAGTCGGTCTATGACACGCCCGTCGGAGGTTACTGGTTGTCGTTTCAACATCTACGCATAGGAGGAGCAAAAGAACGACAAAGTAAACTGAAGTTCTGGGACGAGATGGCGGTCAAGAGGAAAGCCGAGTCAGCGCGACGCGTCAGCAATGATAAACAGCGCGTCTCCGCGTACTCAGGCTGTCTCATCAGGGAAACTACTTTCTGCTGAAAGTGACTTAAGCGTTACTTAAACGTCCTGAGTGACTTGAAGTCTGAATAAGGCAAGCTTGCCTTATTCATGCATGTCCTCCCATTATTCAGGACGAGTTGCCTGAAATAAGGACGAGTTGCCTGAAATAAGGACGAGTTGCCTGAAATAAGGACGAGTTGCCTGAAACAGTGCTCTAAGTGTTTCAGGCAATCTGCACCCCAGTGCTCCAGTGCTTCAGTGCTTCATCCTTTAATTACAGCAGGAGACAAGTGTTGTAAGACAAATTGCAGCGCTCAAGAGTTCAAGTGCATAAGAATGATCCAAGTATTTCATTGCATCAGAAATAATATAAGACAACGGTAAGTAGCTATCAGTGCCTCAGTGTTCAAGTACATCAGTCATTTACACAAGACTAAGCATAGCAGACACTATCGTGGAACCCGCCACGACACGATTCTGAACCACTGCCACGGGCAGTGGCAGGCCCATTTCGCTACCGTGCCTTCAATTCTGCATGTTCTTTAGCGTGCCAGTAGAAACGAAGGTTGCTCTGCGAGTCGATGGTAATAAGTTATTGAGCGCACGGACAGAAACGAAACGAGAGGCTCACCAGTGAACGATTTGCTCTTAGAAGTCGACGCATTCCGTGGCCGAATCCCATTTTGAAGCGTCGTCCTCCTCATTATCGCCATCTCCGCCTGGATCCTTCTCCTCGCCCTCGTCCTTGTCCGCGCCCTCGTCCTCGTCCTCGTCCTCGTCCGCGCCCTCGCCCTCGTCCGCGCCCTTGTCCTCGTCCTCGTCCGAGCCCTTGTCCTTGTCCTCGTCCGCGCCCTTGTCCTCGTCCTCGTCCGCGCCCTTGTCCTCGTCCTCGTCCGAGCCCTTGTCCTCGTCCTCGTCCGCGCCCTCGTCCTCACCCTCACCCTCAATCTTGTCAGCGCCCTCGTACCCGCTCTCACTCAGGTCGTCATCTCCTTTAGCATCGGCATCCTCGTCCTCTGCATCACCTTCAACATCGCTTCTATGCTCAGCTCCTTCACGCTCGTCGCCCTTATCATCGCTCCCGTCTTCCCAATTACCAGCGCCTTCGTCATACGCTTTCTCGCAGGTCGAACCCGGACCTGCAACATCAAAATATAAGGAAAAGTCCCTGCCAGTGATACCCGATCCAAAAAGTTCGGTGTTCTTTCCAGCATCGATATCGTTACTGGCATCGTAAGCTAGGAGGTGGGATCGAACCTTTTCCCAGTTTGATTCAGTGAAGAAAGAGGGATTCGACAGCAATTTAACATAGTCGTCCGTATGAGGCTGCCACAGAGCGCTAGTGAAATACCACTCAGCGCCGCCAAGCTCTTCTTTGATATTTTGCAACCGAGCCACCTGTTTATCAATGGCGACCTTGACCTATCCATGAGGAGATCAGCGAATAAAGCCACTATAAGTTCTGAAAAAAAATACCGCTGTTGCCGCAAGGGCGAGGGCACCGATAGGCTTTCCTATGGAGTTTTTGTCCAGTACTTTATGCCGACCCATGGCTAAGACGATGTGTACGGACAACACTGAGACCACGAGGTCAGAGCAGAACAGTCCTTGCTTCTGTACATTCAGGGTCAATGCATGGACACAAAATGCCACAAGTACTATTTTACTTACCCTTTCCATACTATACCAGCTTTCCCATAGAAACGGTTCGGCTTTCTTCTTATCAACTAGCGTCTGCAACGTCTTCACAATTGCTTCGTTTTGCATTGACTTTGATTGTTCGCCGCTGATAAAACTCGCAACTGAATGCTCAGCTTTCTCAAACAGTTTCTTGCGCCAGCTATCAGAGCATCTCTGGGCCGCCTGAAATACAAGGATTGCATCTCAATCTGGTAAAGGTAACTTGAAGATAACTAAGAATGACTCAACTAGAGAACAGATGTCGGCGAACTGTGTTTCGTAACTTAGTTCCACAGAATCAAACACTTTCCCCCACAGTGTGCTGATGAGCTCATTGTCCGGGTTTTGCCATGGCGTGAGGGACTTTCCTACTGCGCGGAAAAGTGAAGGTAAAAAAATATGAATCCAACCGGCCTGAGTACCGGGAGGGAGACACTGGTTCGTCGCCCTTTTTCTGCCTGGCACGCGAGATCCTTCCTTTCCTTCATTTCGACCCTTGTCCTCCAGCCCCACTGATGTCTGCATATAAGTGAATCAGCAAAAATATGTCATAGTAATGAATTTGATTCGACACACTGAGCTAGTAGTCCGAGAGACTTTGCGATGACCAGGATAAGCCCCAATCACTAATACTTCGGGTCCGGGAGTGCAGGATACTCTCGTCATTGCAAGCGACTGTGTTAGAGGTGCTAACGGCATCTTTCGACCACCAGTCTAATAAGAATAGTGAGTGAATGCTCACATTTAGAGTGTATCAATCGACCCACACTTGCTTCATTATCAGCCACCAGCGACTGCCTCTTGCGATGAGAGGTAGCGGATCCAATCTCAGACTGCAATACGTCAGAAAGCTGTTATCCATGGCAAGTGAGCAGCTCGAAAGGAAGCAATTACCATCGTGTCGGCCTCAGGCCGATAAGGAATGTCAGAGGGTTTCCTCTTCTTACTCAAGTCCTTTCCGCCTGGTCAGAAACGAACTTAAAATGCCGGTTACCAAAGAATTGGCACTTACTGTGGCACCGACCTGTGTGTCCATGCCAGTGAACAATGACTTCTTGACCTTGACACTCTTGCTAGCCTATTGAGATGGTGTAAAGTAAACATAAACATGAAGGAATCCATAACACGTGAAGGTGGAAGAATTACCACATCAACCTGGGAGTCGGTGTCCGGTGGCGACTTTCTCTTTCTGTTTTTTGTGACTATAATGTCCTATTCATAGGCACAAATTAGCGATCGACCCGATGTGAGGAAGGGAACGAATAGTTGCTACAGCGGAGGTGAGCCTACGGTGCATCGACGCTCACACATACCTGTATACGGGGTTCCAAGGCTAGTGATTGCACCTTACAACCATAAATCAGGGGGAAACGAGAGAAATTGGAGTAAGATAGGACTTACCGGTGCGCTGAGCTGCGAGTTGGCAGTTCTCTTGGTTGCACCCTGTCCAAAGATCAATTCAGCAAACAATGAAGGAAGGATGTAGCATGAAGATCACTGTGCTTCACTGTCTGGCACTCACCTGTCCACCTGGTTTTGTTTCGTTGTTCTTATCCTCAAGTACGGAAAGGGATTGGTTAGTAGATTGGAAAAGGTAGGAATGATATGACGTCGCTTACCGTTGAAACCTGCGACCCGGAGAGAGTGTCGCGCAGCAACTTCCTTTTCTTTGAGTTCAAGTTGCTGCTACCTCCATCCTGTTCATTACACGACAGTTGGCAGAAAAATAATAACGAAGGGATATGATCAAACGGTCATGGGGTAACTGACGTGAATCGAACAGTAATAAGTCGCACTCACACTAGCTTGAGCCGGCCTTGTCAGCCTCCTCGGATCGCTTTCGCTCTACAAGCAAGGTATTCAGACTGCATCTGCCATTCTAATGTTCCGTCAACTCACAATATTTGTGTCCGAATCGACAAAATGTGCTGTCTGTTGCACGCTGATTGAGCTATTCTTTACACCATGATAGCTTGCGAGGGTTATTGTTTCCCCTTCATCCTCCCAAGGACTTAAGTTTTCATTGTCTTGCAATGAGATGCTGTGTCTAGTGTAGCTTGGCGTCAGCGAAGCTCATAATATGGTAACAAAGACGAGAGTGTCAATGTTGTACGTAGAAGGAAATTTTGATCCCGTTCTCCATGATCCGCTTCCTCAGCATGAACATTAGTAATCTAGTTGGATCATACTATGAGCTTTAGCTGAGTCTAAATCAAGCTTCACACTTACCATTACATCGTGCATACCAGAAATTGATCCCGTACGCATTGCAAGATTTCAGATTTAAACTCACAAATTGATCCCTCTCGAGTCTATCCCTGCCACCTCAAGTCCTCCATCCTCTTCACCAATGAAAGTGGATTCATCTGTGTTGCGAAGCGCCCTGGCAAGTCGCTTTGTCTTGTCGTCCCGCTTTGACGTAGCGGGCGAGTCTATTATATCCGTTTCTTCACCAGAAAGGCTCTCGTTCTGTCCGGCAGGTGCGTGAAAGAAAGTGTTGCTTGGAGTGGCGGCAGATCTCGACGTCTTTGCGGTCTGCACACGGGTGCGAAATGGAAGTTCACCTTTGGGATCTTCTTTCCTAGCCTTTTTTGCAGGCTTTCTGTTTGACGCATCCGTACTTGCCGCTTCATATTGTGAGTCAAAGTAGTCAACCTCCAAGCTTTGAAAACATCTGAAAATGTATAGGCAATATAACTCACCAATGTCTAAGTCTTCGTCGTATTCAACTTCACAACCCGACACGTCTTTAACACCGTTCTTCGAGCCTGCTTACGCCAGTTCAAAGCTATGTAATTACTGATCTGAAGTTGAAGACTTACTACTAGCTTCGCCCTTTGGCTTCCTACGTCCACGTTTTCCAGCGAGTTTAGGCACTGTTGAGCCCATCTGGGTGCGTGTCTCAAGAGCCTTCGACAAATTGTTTTCAAGCTCTACGGTCTCTAGCATCGCTGCTTCTTGGTTTTCTGCTGCGGTCACCTTCTTGCGTACCTTGTCAGCTGCCTCTTGTTCTTTTGCTGCCCGTTTCTGCTCCGCAGCGAGTTTTTTCCTCTCTTTCGCGACCGCGACTTGCTGGGCCGCAGCTCTGCGGAAAGCTGCCCGTTCTTCCTTCTGTTTTTCCTTCTCCTCCTTCTCCTTCAATGCCTCATCCCGCCTCGCTGCCTGCTGTACTTTCCTTTTGTCTTTTTCTTCCTTCTCCCGCAATATCTCCTCCTTTGTTCGTCTTGTTCTGAGTTGGTCAACTACTGCTCCGGGGTGCTGGTTACTGTTCTTGGCCCTCGTCTGTCTTCGAGTTGACATTTTGTGCAGTGTTTTGAGATTTGGGTGATAATAAGATGGATCGAAGGTGCAAGTTCAAGATCAGGGAGGCGAGGGCGTCTATCTTAGACAAGTTGAAAATTTACGCCCACTCACTCAGGCTGCCACTGGCCAGGCTGCCACTGCCAGCCTGAGTGTGTGACTCACGCACTGCCAGTGGCAGTGGCACTCAGGTTCACTGCCAGTGGCAGCCTTACGGCACTGGCACTGTGGCACTCAGCTGTGAGTCCCAATCATCGACATATACTACTGAAGGCTACATTGATGCCAGCGACACGGAAAAAGCACGACCCCTTTCATTTTCCACCAACTATTCGATGTACCTTGCCCAGCTGTAGTAGGACGTTCAAGAGTCAATCTGGAAGAGCAAGACATGAATATTCAGCTCATCCGATGTCATCCGTGGCAAGATCTACTGCCTGTGGTCACGACTATGATTCTTCACCTATTCGACCCACACGAGCTCCAACTCCTCAACCTCTACCGAGGTCGTCCGAACTTCCAACAGAGGGTCATTTTGAGAGCGGCTCTGACTCCTACGATTACGATATTTCCATGCTTACACAGGATATCTCGATGCTCAGTATAGGCCGAGACGAGTTGCTTCAAGACCTAGACAGACCTGATTCTCTGTCCCATTCTGGCACCGACCGGAAGTGACAGTGGCCGTAGTGCATCCTCTGAAGACTTGGACTTCGACATTGGAGATCATGAGGAGAGTGATGGTAACCTAAAGGTGTATCACAGATATATGAATGGTGCGCACCAAGTATATTGTCCTCGGTTTGATAGCACTCTGATGAAAAACATCGAGCAGCCACCCCGTGTGATGCGGAAGGAAACAACTTAAAAAACGAAGAACCACCTGTTCCGCGAAATGAACCTGCACCAAATGACTGGTCTCCCTATTCGTGCCGAGCAGATTTTGAGCTAGCAGACTTTCTTTATCGCGATGAGCAAATGTCTGCTGGTAATATAACAAAGCTTCTCGGAATCATGAAGGCTTACCAGCGAATTCAGTCTGTGAAGAACGCAAAATCTGGCGGATATTCTGAGTTGGACGTAACTGAACCCGACGATGACTCAGATCTGGATCCTACTAGTACGCTACTCGATGGAGACGCACAAAAGTTGTACAATGTCATTGACGCTACGAGAGTTGGTGACGTGCCTTGGAAATCCTTTAGTAACTTCTACACGGACGACAATGGCCAAAAAGCGACAGACGAGAACACCGAGTCATGGAAGAGGAAAGAATATGATGTATGGTTTCGGGATCCCTTGGAAGTGATCCGAAATTTGGTGGATAATACGGCTTTAGAAGGCGAATTTGACTATGTCCCATTTCGTGAATATCAGCCAAAGGAGGAATCTGATGACATCAATGACAAAGAACGAGTGTTCAGAAATTACATGTCCAGAAATTTCGCTTGGGAACAGGCTGTAAGTCATGAATAATGCAGCATTCAAAGTTGGAGGAAGCGTACTGATTATCCTTGACTTAGAACAAAATCTCAGCCGAAGATGAAGCAGTCCATGGGTCCATGTTCGTTCCGGTGATCTTGGGGAGCGACAAGACAACAGTTTCCGTTGGAACTGGCAACAACGAATATTATCCGTTATATCTCTCAATAGGAAATGTATCAAACAAGGCCCGGCGGTCCCAAAAGTTGAATACAGTCCAGCTCGTAGCATTTTTAGCAATACCAAAGAGTGTGTGTCAAAAACTGAGCCATTCAATTGTGTTTTGACGCTTTTTTTGCAGCTGAGCGGCAGTACGAAAAGTCAGATGACTTCCGTCGCTTTAGACATCAAATTTTTCATTCATCTATATCGAGAATCTTGAGTTCATTGAAGACCGCCATGTCCATAAACAATGAACAGACCATTCTCCGGTGCCCTGATGGTCACTTGCGTAGGTCGGTTCTCGGACTCGGCTCGTATATAGCCGATTATCCGGAACAGGTGAGTCTATGCGCAATATGCACTGGATGGTGCTGCAAGTAAGTACTGTCCTCAGGCAACGCATACAAGTCCGTGAGAATGGCTTACTGTGGCTATATGATATAGATGTACAGCACCTCACAAGAACCTAGATAATCCGGAATTTGTTACAAACCCTCGAACAAAAGAGCTGCACGAACGATTGATAGAACAGGTGGATGACAACGTCATAAGTAGAGCAACAATTCGAAAAAGAGTATGGATTCCATCAGGAAATCGTGGTATGTGCTTCAAAGTCTCCCCTGGATGCATATTTTACAATCAGGTTGTCCCGTAGCCTTTCACCAATGACTTTCCGCGAGCGGATATATGCGATCTCATATCTCCGGACCTACTACACCAAATCATCAAAGGCGTGTTCAAGGATCATCTTGTCGAGTGGATTTGCCAGACCTTGACCACGACAGAGCTGGATATTGTGGATAAAAGGTGCTATTCTCTCACAAGTCGTATAATGTAAATACCATTGCTAACCCTCTACAGGATTAGAGTCGCTGCTCCTTTTCCTGGACTTCGCAGATTCCCCGAAGGCCGAGGCTTCAAGCAATGGACAGGCAATGATTCTAAGGCACTGATGAAAGTATGTGGCCTTTCTACCTAATTCGAGGCGGTGGATTGCTGATATTTGATGCAAACCGCTTAGGTGTATCTTCCGGCTATTGTGGGCATTGTGCACGATGATATAATCACCACAATGAGTGCATTTCTGGACTTTTGTTACCTTGTACGTCGGTACACGATTACAGCCTCAACTCTTGATCAGATCAAAGCCTCTCTGGACCACTTTCATCAATTTTGGCAAATATTCATAGCCAAGGGCATCCGGGATAACTTCTCACTGCCACGACAGCATGCCATGGTCCACTATCCTACAATGATCCCTCTCTTCGCCGCACCGAGCGGGCTGTGTTCATCAATCACAGAGAATAAACACATTTACGCGGTCAAGGAAACATGGCGACGCTCAAACAGAAATGATCCTTTGGGTCAAATGATCACAGCAAACCAACGACTAAGTAAACTTATTGCATCGAGGGCAGACTTTGAAAGGCGTGGAATGCTGGACGATTCGTTGGCGGAGGCTTCGTGGAGAGCTTTGCGTGATGTTCTGCGCAAGAATATCTCAGAGTCGGACACGGATGACGCTGAGAAGATTTCTACTAGTACTCGGGGAGAGCATAGGCACCTCCGTGGCGTACTATTGACAGGCGCAGCTGATGATACAGAGGACTTCTTCGATGACATTGTGGGCAATCATGAACTCAATGAAATTGCAGACCTGGACAATTCCGAAAGCTTAGTGGATGGGCCGCAGTGTGGTGCGGTTCATGGCATACGACATGCTGAACGCCAGATCCGCGTGGGCGGCAGAAATGACCCTTTGAGCTTGATATTAATGGCTTCGAAGCAACGTGAGTATTACTTATTACTAGTAGTAACCCGTGCTTTTGGTGCTGCTCAACTGACTTCTTTGATGTTATCCTTGCAGAGTCCAGTAAGGTGTACCCTAAACAGCTCAACGCTCTTGCAGCGATGAAAGGCTATCCTGAGTTCCGACAGCTCCGACAGCTCATCAAAGTATACTTACTTAACAAGTACGAAAAGCACACCTACAACTCAAGGGCTTATTCTGGCAGAACTGAACCAGGACATGCGCAGTTTGAATTAGACATGAGCAATGACTTTTCAATTTTCCATTCAGCCACCGCTTTCTTTGCCTACCGTGGTGAATCGATCCCTATAGAACAAGCAATGAGGGAGGTGATCAGGTCCAATCCGTCTTGGCGCGGAAAACCTCGACGAGATGCAGTACTTGTCCGAGTTAGTTCACGCAAACAGGGGTTCGCAGGAATGAGAGTTGCTAGGGTTATACTTCTTTTCTCCTTCACAGCCAAAGCGGAACGTCAGGAATGCGCTCTCATACAGTGTTTCAAACGTGTTGGCGACTCGCCTGACCCGAAAACAAGTATGTGGATTGTCGAGCCGGATTATGAGTCAGAGACTTCTAGTACCACCTGGCAGCGTGTCGAATGTTGTCCTGGAGTGAATGCCAGTGGCAGACGTCACTATGACCGTGACTGCAAGGCTCCGAAGTTATCTGTGATAGATATAGGGGACATCTTCCGTTTAGCTCACCTCCTTGGGGTTCAGAAGGGTGATGAATGTCCTCCGAAGTCATTGACACCTGAGGAATCCCTGGACTTTTATGATAGATTTTATGTTAACCGATTTGCTGACATGCACATGCACGAAACATTGTATGAAAGAAGACACTGTCAATGATAAAGATAAACTCTTCATTTAGCACATACTACAAAGTAGATTGAAACCTACGAAGTGAGGATCCTGCAACTTCAAGTTCTTGAAGTTGAAAGTCCGACGACTCCGACTCCGGCGACTCGGAGCCTGAGTCGGACTCGGAGTGGAACTTCAAGTTCAAGTGATAACTCACGCCACCTCAGGCTGCCACGTAGCCTGAGTACGGTAGTACTACTGCCAGTGACTCCGACTCGGAGGACTCGGACTTGGAGCCGACATCATGATGATGATCCGAGTTTCAAATTGAACTTGAATGCCACTGGCATGTCAGTGATGTTTGGCGACTACTACCTACTATTAGTACTCACTGGCAGGGTACCGTACTACTACTAGCCACTGGCAGCTGAATTATCCAGTCTCAAGCCTCCAATTCTGTCCACTCAGACTGGCAAGTTGTCACAATCTCAACTTTGAGTTCAAACGGTTGTTGTTCGCTTCTTCTAATACTACTACTCAGGGCAACTACTATCGTGATTACTACTACTAGTAGTACTCGCTTCACGTTCAGCAGTCTACTAAATCTGCAACTCTGTTGCCTGGAATGTCTGGAACTCGGAGTCCCACTGGCTGCCAATGTTCGAGTTGTGGACACAGCCTGAGTCACGGTACTAGTAGTACTACTACCAGTACTGGCACTGTTGACACCCGCCGGCGCCGTGTCAAACCTGAGTCGGCTGCCGACTTAGGCATTAACGCTCACTGGCACTGGCAGGCCGGCGCTCACCGTGTTCACTCCCCAGCCAGCTCTCAAGTAGACGGGTACCATCGCTTGCCAGTGCCAGTGGAAGACTGGCATGATTTGGATTCAGAACTTGAAGAAAAAAACCCAGACCACCCAAGTCGCTCATACCACACACAGGACACTACACACTTCCGTGGTAGATCCACTCGGGCCGACTCGGAAAGCACTCGCAGTCTGAGACGCAGGTCGCGCGAGGTTTCAATCGACAACTTGAACATGGAATGCCAGAGTCGTCACTATACTACTACTAGTGTACTACATGATAGTAGTATTGGGCTTGGCCAAACTGTTCGCAACACTGGCAGTGGTAGCCAAGGTTCAGTCAACAAGCGCTCAAGCTTCCTCCCCAACTTGAAGTCGTTGGATCAGCGTGACAATCGTCATCTGCACCCACTATCGCACGAGGAAATGCCACGAACTTTCTCAAGTTACAAGGGCTTGTCGTCATCCCACTCAGCTCCTTCAAGTCAGCGATCCGACAACGTCGCGAGAGTGCGAGATCAGTCAACGAGTTCCTTGAACAGCCCGAGGGGTAAGGTGTCAGGAGCGCGGAACTTGTCGCGCGACCCAGTGGAATTCAATCTAAATAATGCGGAGGGCCCAAGGAAGGAACCTATCTGGGAGGTTAAAGCTGAGATCAACGAGACAAATTCGAGTCCTTCAGGTGTGCATTATTTTCAATTGATAAGTAGAAATGATTATCGATTAACGCAAACGATAAGCCTTTATCGCCAGGGAAACTCTGACGAAAAACATATGTCGGCAAAAGGAAACACTCAGGTCTTTATCTTCTGAAACAAATGACCACGTCGAGGCAATACAGAATAACCACTATGAAAGCGTATCGGATCGTGCTAGGACGGAAGAGAAAGTCGAGCAAGAGGAGGGGCAGGATGCATCAATTGTGCAGTCGGAAGACGTCGATCTTCGTGCAGCGGTGGCAGCTCTGAAAAGCGAGATGATGGAAATGAAGAAGGCGTACCTTGCGAAGTTTGAAGAAATTACGAGCCTTAAACAGTCTTTCAATAAACAGGAAGAGCTCGTCGAACAACTCTTCGAAACAGTCGATCTATTATGTGAAAGTGTCGTTGGGGTTCGTAACAGTCATACTCATCAACATTGATGTTCTACATCTGACTGCCTTTCTTTAGAATCAAGCGGCGAAGGATGCGGTGACTTTACGGTCTTTCCTGGAGGACCTTCAACGCTACGTAGTTCACGGCTCATTTTTCCTTCTCCGTTTCTCGAAGACTGAGAGGGAAAAATGCCATCAATTTCGAGGCCAGCGGAAGCTAGAATGGTCAAGTTTCAATAAAGAAATGAAGGAGATCTTCCTGAAGTATCATGGTACACCTCGAGGTATAGAAGGATACTCCCAACTGTATCAAAAGAGGTCTCCGTTGGGAGAAGCTTTATACCCAGGGGACGGAAAGACGCCTAGTCGAAAAGCATCACCTCTGCCAAGGCAACAGGTGCAGACGCATCTGTATTATACTGGAGACAGACTCGAGTTCGACGTTTACAAGCTTGGGATATTCTATTTCTTCATTCCCTTGTTCCTAGCCCACTATGTTGCCTATAGGAACCATATCGAACTTCTGGAGGAGATGATTCACGCGTTTCGCGACAAACTGCCCGATGCCGTCGAGAAGGAACGAAGGGGATTGGGAGGATCACACAATTATCAGACAGCTGCGCAACAAGCACGCATTGATCTTACCAGCAATGTGGATATCTACCCAGATGGGTATACTCGGTGGCCCTCTGTAGGGGCAATTGGCTTGGACAGTTTACTGAAATTGGTGAAAGACGACGTAACGGCACGGCGGGAGAACAGCAAGACTGTTGATGATGAACTTCAAAACGCAATTGCTATTTTCGAAGGCAGCGGTCTGCTTACGTCCAGCGACCTGGCGAACGATTTGGAACCCACTGTATTACCCTTCCGACATAGACGTATGGTTGCATATGAAAGGCACCGTACACGATTGAATCAAAGTATTGCTTCGGCAAACCCACGAAATGTAGAACAAGGACCTGATACCCATTCCTCTAGCCACGCGGGTGAACGTCGCAAGCTTGACTCTTTGGATTCCCCGAACGATGAGGATGAGCCTCAAAAGAAACGTACCCGCAACTCCGACAATCAAGTGATCCCCACCGAACCGCAAACGACGAAATTTTTTTCTCGGGCTCTAGAGAAGGCGGAAAAAAACGCAGAGTGTTCTAATTCACGGATATACGACAGTGAAAAGATGGCTCGCGGTAGTCACCAACGATGAAATATTTAAGCACGTCGTAACCGGGAAATCTGTCATGGGTGAAGCACTGAATGCAATCGCGCATGAGAGAGAGAGGAGTGTCGAGAAGATTTACGAATCCGCTACAAGGCTGTCAAGTCTGTTCGCTTCGGACGCCGAAGGTTCCAATGGGAGACCCCTTTCAGAAACCGAGAAAGCAAAGTATACGGACGCGTTTCAGGAAGTGGTCGCGAGTGTTTACGAGGTCAGCGGTGATTTGTTGGGACCAGATTTACCTCTTCCGTCAAATAATGGGCGGTTGAAAGTTGCGGAGTTCATCTCACGCGCGAGGGCTCGGACAGGGGAAGAGCAGTTGAAACCGATATTTGGATGCGCTGAATTTGCCCATCTGGATTTGGCATAGCAGGGAAACGTAGGGATATCGGGTCTTGAGCCAGACTGTACTACTATTCAGATGTGCGTATTCTAGCTGTATCTACTACTAGTACCCATAGTACCTACTAGGAGTACTAGTACCTCTACCTCTTCCTATAATTTAACTATAGTACTACATTTTGCTTCTACTTTGTTCTAGTACTAGGTTTTAAATTATAACCACCCCAATATCAGTGTTGAAACTACGGAACTTCGTTGGACTAGTTGATAGTAGAGTCTGGCCCCGGCAAGCTCCACTCAGCCTCAGGCTGAGGCTGGCACTGGCAGTGGCAGTGCCAACTTCAAGTTGAAGCTGACTCAGTGACTCGGAGTGCAGTGACTCGCCGGAGCACTCAGGAGCCTGAGGCCGGCAGTGCCAGCGCCGGTGGCGTGTGACTGGAAACTAGAGCAATGGTATAAGAGACAGAAATGCCCCCTTGGGGCGCTCACTCAGAACCCTCTTGCATATTTCGTCTTGACTACTGCCTAAATCGTCTCGACCACAACTATGATGTCAATGAGTTCTTACCAACAGGCTCCCAGTGGACGTGAGTCCTGCGTTCTTTTTCACTGACAATGCCAGTGGCAATACTGATTGTTGCTCACCACCACTATAACAGAATCTTCACCGTTGGGCACCAGATCAGACACCAGCTCACCTGGCTCAATCTCGGGATCGGAGTCCAATAATGACCCCAGTGACCATCCGTTTGTACACAATATGTCTCCTGCCAGCGCCAGAACGCAGACCGTCAACAAAACGCGCACCGGCAGCAAAACGCAGACCGTCAAGACCGGTTCTGATGTGGGCAGAATAGTGATAGTGATCGAAGGGCCTTCTGTTGGCAGCACCACCGCGCCACATCAGGAACCGCCATCAAACAAAAGCCGGCAGACGGGAGCTGTCCCTCCTAACAACTCGGAAATTGGTCGGAAGCCAGGAGGTGTAACTAGCGAGTCTCAGAAGACTGTTCAGAAGTCGGGAGGTGTCCTTCCTGGCGAGTCTCAGAGCACCGTTCTTGAACGAAGGACAAGCTTGTCACCAGAAGAACAAGAGAACTACTACACTGGCTTTGCTGGCAAGCCTCGCCTGGTTGGGCGCACCGGTCCCGACTGGAAACAGCGAAATGCGCGGAAATTCGCATTCACAGTTGGAGCTCACCCCATCGTCCCTCTCTGGGAGAAGATCTTGGGCCCGAAGATTCTTGACGTACTTGACAAGGAGAAAGTGCGTTGGAACAGTTTGGAAGTCAACCGCGTTGGCTATGAAGACGATAAAGAAGATCAGATCCACGTTGTCGTTCTTGTCGGGGTCGATAAAGGTTCGCTTGAACCTGAAGAGGGGTGCCGCATCTCGGCAAGCGCTAAGGGAATTTTGTTGGCATATGACATTCGCGATGTTCAGGTCGAGATGAGGGAGCGATATGTCGAGCCCGCCACCGGCTCCCCGGGCGACGTCGCCTCCAAAGCTGACAAAAATGTATCGGTTCACACTGGCAGCGGTCCTACATTGCACTCGGACAACATGAACGATGCCTCTAACGGCAACAACGTCGATGACCCTACTCAGGCTCCTACCACTACTAGTGGCGATATCTCCGCCAATACATTTGATCTGGCAACCGGCCCTACTCAGGCTCCTACCACTACTAGTGGCGATATCTCCGCCAATACGTTTGATCTGGCAACCGGCCTTGAGACACCACCAAAGCAGCCTGCGGATGACGTGCCAGAGGAGGAACGCATGGATATTTGCCCTGCGAAACGCTATTTCCGATTTTGGAACCAACTTGAAAATCGCACTCGTCTGCATCGTGATCATTCCTTGCTGAATCGATACGTGTCGTCTTTCTGCATGGCTCCGGGAAGTATGATTGCCTCCAAGGGCAAAGATCAGCGTGACGTATGGTCAACGGGGTCACTCATTGTGCTCGGAAAGTCACGGTCTGGAGGCTCTGTCAGGGCGTACATGCTCGCTTGCCGCCATGGCCACATCTATCCTGTTTTCGAACGCGCGTTTGTAGACTCCACTATGTACTCCTTCAAAGGTGACGACGAAGGACGCGATCCGGACTATCCTATTCACCTCTTCACCTGCCGCAGTTTGACATCGTACTTGGATTCGCTCGAATATGACTTGAGAGCTGCCAGGATTGCGAATCTTCAGGATGCTAGCGTCATTGACGACGTGAAAAAGGCTGACACGTTGCTCCATGATGTTTCACTTGCTTATTATAAAGACGCTCCTGCTAGTAGGACGGATACGCAGTGGATGGCCAATCGTATCGGATACATCCAGCACTCTCCGGGATTACGCTCGGGGAACATTGAGTCTGGAGAACCTTACATGAGGGATTGGAGCATGATCCTTTTGGAAAAGGAAACGTACGAGGAACGTTTTGACCTCGATGGCGCTTTTAAACCTTTTGCCAAACCAGCCGTACCTGTCAATTACGTGGACTTAGATAGGGCAAGTCCGGGGGGTCAGCCTAGGTCTGAATTATCAGTGAATGCTATCTGTCAACATCTTAACTGGGATTATTACAACGATACACACTTCGGACTTATGCCCATTTCCAGATTCGCACCACAACGAGACATCTTCCCCAGGTCGATTTCCCAGGAACAATACGCTCTGCACGGGTATTGGCCAATTAACCCCGATATAGAAGGACGAAGGTTTAAAGTGTATAAGTATGGCTGGGCAACTGGCCATACGATAGGCACAGCCAACAACGTCCCTGCCTTTCTTTCTGCAGAGGATCGCAAGAACAGACTACTTGCACTGCAAATTCCTCCCGGGCCGGGTGGGCTACCGCAGCATCCGCAGGAGGAGCCACATCCAATTCCGTCTCGTGAAGCGTTTGCGAGACGTGGGGATTCAGGCAGTTTAATTATTGACGAGCACAAACGAGCTCTCGGTATCGTCTCTCACATCGGGTCTGCTGTATCGGTGGAACGCCCTTACCGGGAATGTGATAATTTTACTTATGCAATAGCCTTCTGGCAGGTTAAGGAAGATGTTGAAAACTCTTTTTTCGATACAGTGTTGATGTTCGGCATGGAGGAGCACAGCGTTCAACCTTCTCCGGCGTCAGTGGCAGCCCAAGTCACAGCGTAGGAGAGTCTGCCAGTGGAGTGTTGTTACTCTTTTACAATATCTCATACATGTGAATTAGTATATTGTCTTCTGCTCTGTCTTTGATGGTGGTTTGCGTGCGCTTTGTGTACTTTTACAGCCGGTGTTGATGTATGACTTTATGAAAATGATAACGATCGTTTGCCCATACTACTTCTTAGTAGTACATACTAGTAGTATATCTCCCTGTAAAATGAATGTGTGCGTCATCAACTTGAAAATAACTTTTCAAAGAAATTCAGGTCGAGAACCCACATCATGATCAGGCTTCAAGTTACTACAGCACCATCATCACCATGATGCCAAAGCCTGAGTTCAAGGCCGGACACCGGACCTGAGATGCTTCAAGTTGAAGGCTGGCACAGCCTCACTGCCACTCACTGCAGGCTGCCACCTCATATTGACTCGCGAGACACCCTCATACCCCTAGTTGAATGTGAGACACCTCAGACAGTGAAAAACAAGATGACGCAAGGCGAACATCCATCCATGAGACAAGCTGCCAGCTTCTCTTGGCCAACCTCTAGCAAGTCGTCAGAAGGTAGCGTGAATCTAGTTAGGCGGCTCAAGATTCAGACCTAATCCCACCGGTAGTAACGTAAAGGAGCGCAGCAGAAGAATCAACTGTGCGCACTTCCTCCACCTGCGCAGCGGAACTACTTGAATTCGTCCCCTGCCTTCGGAGTCGGGCTCGTACCGCAGCAAACCGGTTATCCCGGTCCATCACTTGCGCCATTGGTGCCGCAGAAGACTGGTTACATTGACATGCACTGGCGATGATGTCGAGCTCATCCATGCCGGCCAATCCTTCGGTACCGATGCAAGGTAGAACACTGCAGTTCGTTGGAGGTTATCGGGGGTTTTTGTTCAGAGTGGCCTTGAGAAGAATGATCTTGCAAAAGATTGGTATGTTAATGTTCTCGCAAACCTGATCTTTCACTGAATATTTGTTTTTAGGGCCCTTGCTGATCGGGATAACAAGGGTAAACTGAATCTAGCTGAGTTTCATGTTGCTATGGGTTTCATTTATCGCAGCAAGTCTCCTTGATAATTATATATGTATACAATTGATATTAACGACCTTTTCAAGAATTGACTGTCATGGAGATTCCGGATGAACTTCCTCAAGAACTAGTGCCTCCTTCAGCTCGTGATCGTGACACATCCGTCAGCTTCCTCAAGGACATCCCGAAGCACGACAACTCGCGGCCGAGCTCTGCGGGAAGCGGTGTTGCGATTTCGCGTTCAAAGGTCCGATCTTTCAATGACGCTTCGGTGCTGAGTGTAGGTGGAAGAAAAGATGCAACAGTCTACAAGTACACCGAGAATGACGATGACGATTCATATTACAAGAGTCGCCGAAGGCTTGTTGACCGACGTGATGTGCGTGTTGGAAATGAGTCCTCTTCGCAGGATCTTGAGAGCATGAAACGCCAGCTTGAAGGAGCTGCTCAGGCTTTGGAGCGTGCTACAGACGAAAGCTCTCAGAGAACAAGGGAAGACGAGGAGCTTGAGCGTGAGATGGAAGACCTCAGATACAGAGCGAAGCGAATCCAGGAAGGCCTTAAGTACGTCAGCCGTGGACCAAGGAGCACCGAGAAGGATGAGGAGAGGCGGAAACTAGAGCGTGACTTATTGCACCTCATGCACGAGAGGATCCCGGAAGTACAGAAGAAGATGGAAGATCGGGAGCGTAGGCGCGAACGGGAGAAGAGGGAGTGGACGAAAGACCGGGATAGGCGGAATGAGCGCTTCGGGCGGTACGACGAGAGAAGCTACGACAGGGAACGTGACTATGGGCGGCATGATTGCGACAGGGACCGCGAGAGAGAGCGGAGTCGTGATAGGGATAGGGACTACGACAGAGACAGGGATTATGACAGGGATTGGCCTTATTCGCGCAATCGCGAACGCGGCCGTTCTTGGGACAGGGAGAAAGATCGTGAGCACGAACGTGAACGTGAACGCGACCGCGACCGCCCTCGCAGCCCGCCTGCCGCAGCTCGTTCTCCGCCGCCTCCACCACCAACCCTTGTGGCTTCTCCGGCACCTGCTGTACCCAAGCCCGGAGCGTTAAGCGTATATCAGGGAGCAGGCTCAACTGCAAGAACGTATGCGCGCGTTAGGTGTCATTACACCTTCGCCAAAGTCGCCCGCGGTGGATACTTCTGTGGAAACGTGACTGGCACAATATAAGGAGGCGGAAGAAAATGCGCACCGGCGAAAAGGATGCGGAAGAGCGCGAACGGCTGAGGAGGGCGATATTGGAAAGCGAGCGTGCGCTAAAGGATGGTAGATCTGTTACACCGGCACCTCCCACCCCGACAACCACCTCCTCAGCTGCACCTCCAGCACCAACACCCACTGCTAGTGCTGTGAGGCCGCCTCCGCCTCCTGCGCCGAAGAGAGCGCCAGCACCGCCGCCTCCAAAGACACGTGGGGCTGCTACACCACCGGTGTCCTCAGCCTCGTCAGTCGCGACTATTCGTGCGCCTGTCCCGCCTCCAGCGCCACCTGTTGTCACACCGGCACCTCCCCCTTCTCCTCCAGCTCCTCCAGCAGAGCCCGAAGAAGAATGAGGAACGCATGCTGAGGGAGCGTGAGGAGCGGCTGCGGAAGCAGCGTGAAGCTCGGGCAGAGCGGCTTCGCCAACTTGAGCGTGAGGAAGAAGAGGCACGTCGCCAGGATGAAGATTTTGAAAGACTTCAGGAGGAAAGGTTGGCAGCCGCAAGAAGTCCCGCTGCAAGTGCACCATCCAGTGCAGTAACCCCTACCCCTCCCGCACCCGCACCCGCATCTGCACCTCCTCCACCCGTGCCTCCAGTAGCACCCTCTTTGCCAAACCTAGTCCCGAGTTAACAAGCATCGGGCCGCAGGTGGTGAACTTCAATGAGCATGCGAGGGAAAGAAATAAGTGCGACTTTTGAAGTCACTGGAATAATAAGGATGGACAGTTATACGAAACGCACAAGGCAAATGTGCTTACTTCGCTCAGGTGATAGCAAAAGGCACGAACATCCTTATCAGCGAAGGCGAGAGGAAAACAGCACGCAATTTACAGTACTGACGTACTGACGTACTGGTGTACTGATTTGTACTTACTATGACATTTGAATTGTACATGCTTGTACTTAGTCTTTACTTATGCTTGACTGACCTCCTGATGTACTGACGTACTGAGTGTGTCCTGGAAATCTGCTTATTTCAGTGTGTTCAGGCCATCAGTTGATTTCAGACAGGCATAGCAACACATCAGCAGATTTCAGACAGGCATGGCAACGCTTCAGTCCATTTAAGGCAGCGTCAGGACGCGTCAGTCGCCGTAAGCAAAAAGTAGTTTCCCTGATGCTATGTCACATGACTGTATTCAAGTTTTGCATCCGACTCCGGGCGTAAGGTCCGTGGTGGTGGGCTGGCAGCGGAAGGTCTATTTCAGCCTCCGTAGGCAACTACGCCCTCTGGCACAGTGGCAATGATCCACATGCCTTTACCACACATCGCATAGCTGTTGTTTACTTGGGTGACTCTCAACGATGAGGACAAGCGACGCCGAGTTTTTGGACGATGATGATCAAGAGCTGTGGGATGTTGGTACGCCTCAAGCTCTTGTCTAGCTATCTCAAGCACTCAAGTTGTCTGGTACAGAGAAGATCGTGAAAGCAGTAGTAGTTCACCGAGGAAAGGGAAACAAGATTAAATGGGTAAGCCTACCGCCTCTAGAAGTCTGGTTGTCGCTCTAATAAGTCTGTGCAACACAGAAATATTTGGTTAAGGCAAGCATACGTTGTCTACCTGTCTTCGACTGCACATTCCTCATACCTTTTCTTTCTCGCCGACGTAGTGGGATGGATATGATGAGGAAGAGAATACGTGAGCTGAGATTATCATTAGCCCCACTCATTATGATTGATTGTATTTCGACATAAAGACTGGAACCTCCGGAGTCCTTTGAATCATGCCCGGAGTTGCTGCGCGACTTTTGGAAAAGGATAGACACTGGAGGTCGAAACAAAGACAAAGGGTGCCTATTTAGAGTTGGCGAAGAATTCTTTCCCGGTATGTACAGTCTTCGTTTGATTCTTGACCAGAGTGGTTGACGTGCCCGTATCCGTGTCAATACACATATCCAGACTTCCCTTTCGTAGACGTCGACGAAGAGGACGAAAGAGAGTATCAGGAGAGGAAGAGAAGGAGAGAAATGAAAGCGAAGGAACATAGTCGAAAGCGTTCTCGGCTTTCGAGTGAAGAGGAGCCGGAGTTTGTCAAACACAAACGGCAGTCGGTCAATGGACACAGGAGCAAGGTCGGGGTACTTTCTTGTCCTTTCTTGCCTTCACTTACATTTCTCTTCTAGTCTCAGTCGTTTCGCGTGGTGGACAGCTCGTCCGACTCGGATGATAGACCGCTGCAGGAGAAGGCGAAAAGAAAAGCCACGCAACGCAATACCACGGCTCGCCCTGCTAACATTCGTCGACCCTCGAAGGGCAGAACTCGAAGGGAAGCAACGTTAGAGACACACTCCGGCTTGAGGAAAAAGTCCGTGACGAGGACACGCGAACGTTCGACGGAAAGCGATCATGCTGGTTCGCTATTTAGCGGCAGCGAAGACTCAGAAGAACCTGGCCCTTCAAATATTCGCGCAGGCCCGTCGACAGACCTTCCTGCTGCACTCCGCGGGAGAATGGAGATGCAGAAGGAAGCCGAACGGTCTGGTTTGCCCCAGCATCGGCTGCGTAAACAGGTTCCGCTTGTTAAGTTCATAGAACCACACGAGCTTCTCGCTGCAGGTGGCTCGACTAACAACCAGGACCAGGACCATGATATTTCAACACAGGCGGAGGCCGCAACTGCAAGTGCTGTAACGGGTTCTAGCAGAACAGTCGAGACTCAGCAATCTTCTCCCTCCAGACGACCCCTATCTATCATGACCATTGGCAAAGGTGGTGCTATGAATGTTGTTCAGACGAAAGACGGGCACTACATTCAAAAGCGACCTCTTCCTTCAAAGCGGATGGCCACGCAGCGTGTAGAGAAATCCCCTCAACCACCTGAATCAGTGCGCGACTCTTCGACCCCCGATGTTGCTGCTACAACAGTTCAAGCAACTGTTTCGGATATCGAGTCCATGGGTATGATCGGAGGCTCTACGTTAGAGGCATCTCCCGCTGAAGAGCCACAACCTATGGACATATTTGATGACTTTGTGTATCTAAGCGACTCCCCTCCGCCTTCGCATCTCAATGATGCATCTCGACATATCCTAGACTTACCCACTCCTTTGACTATACAGGAGGTCAGCGCTCAGCCTATGTACGAGGAGGATCATTTATCTTATTCGCCGCCGCATTCAAGCGCCAACAAACTATTGTACGTCTTTGTCGCTGTTCTCCCTGTATCTCGCTAACGTCATGAAATTTTCTGAAGTTTGCAGTCGGATGAGTCTTCTCCACCCAGCGCAAGGAGCTCCAAAACCTCCAGAAGCTCGGCTAGTGAATTGTTCACTCCCAGCAAAGTAATCGGGCCACTCGCTGACAACTTTAACCCGGACTCTCCCATGGGTGGCATGTACGTGTTCCATGCGTTCGTCGCTAGTCAGACTACTAACAGTGAACCCATGGTCTCCAGAAGTCTGTCGATGGCCGATTTTTCTCAAAACATGTCTCAGCAGTTACTGTAAGCCTTCGTCTACTCACTTTAAACTGTATTTATAGTTCCAACTGTATCCATATAACGCCACCATCCTCTGTCGTTCTTCTTTTTCTTCTATTTTGCTTAACCAGATCACTTGCTAGAAATGAGAAGACCGATATTAGAATGCCTTTGAGGTTGGGTCCTTCATCTAAGTTGACCATCGCTCTTAGAGACGTGCGTCCGCCGACTGCGGAGGCGGCACACAGGCTTGCAATGCTTGTTTTGGAGAATCGGAAGCCTGCGACGGTGGTTTACTCGCAGAGCGATGGGCTGCCGGGCAAGCTATACCCGCATGGTGTGTTGAGGGCCATAAAGGCGCAAAATCTAAGCGCGAGAGTCATTCTAGAGAGCAGTTCACCAGGGCAGCAGACAAGAGATTTTGATAAGCTTCTCGCTGCTTTAGAGAAAGACAAATTGGTACGCACTGATCTCTTCTTCCCCATTCCGAAGTATTCTGACGGAAGCTGATGCGTGCTTACTATTTGGGTTTGGAAGTTTATATTCACCCTGCCGCGGAGTGATAACGCCAGCCTATTCGTGCTATGTTCTTCAAAGGACAAAGAGGCCGTAAAGACGCTCGGCATCCCAGATGATCTCGTTGGACTCGACCACGTTGCCATACTCCAGAATATCTCCATAAACGACGACATCGCGTACGTGATGTTCGCTCTGGAGGCTGAAGACCTTCAGTTGAATTGAACCCTAATCGCACAACTTAAACCCGACGACCGTTAATCCTCTCTAGTGAATTTGTATATTGACTCCTTGCTTTCCCGCACCAATCGCTTTGCTATGCATTATCTCTGTATCATACATGTCTTAACTGTTTATATCTAATTATGTAGATAGAGCATTGCTATCAATCTTGCTATGATGCTGTCGAATTCCTAAGTACAATATTCTTTATATAATTCGTACTTTTTTGTAGTATAGCCTCGAATTGAAATGGGCAGTTCGATGTCGTCATCTGTGAATGATGTGCATTCAGATTGACTTTCAGATGGATCGACGTTGATAGAGACGCCAAGCGAGTCCATTCTTGACTTCTATTACTTCAAAGTCGCGACTTCAATTCTACAGGACAAGATTGAGGAGAGTCAAATTGATTTGAATTCGGACATTTAATATGACATGTTTGTTTAGTAAATAAAATGATCTAACAGTGAGAGCATGAAAGTCTAATCCTTACATCCCCCTCCAAGAAATAAATTAGTTGATATAGTCTAGTAATGCAAACATGCCACACGATTCCCCGATCCCAGTGAAACATCCGATTGAAAGAAATGCGAGAGCGAGAGAGAGGATAAACGGATTTGAGGATTTAGATAGCCTCGAACGCCTTGCCGCCTGATGCTGCGTCGAGCTTGACGACGTTGTCGAGACCCATGACCTCGAAGAAAGCTTTCGGGTCCATTCCCTGCGCGGAGCTGAAGTCGGTGCCAGTCTTCTTCAGCGAAGCCATGGCTGCGCGGATGCCGTGTACTGCTGCAACACAGGAGACGAGAGAGAAGACTAGAGGAATTTCGATGAGCATCATAACAGAAGATGCAGAATTCAAAAGAGAGAGAGAGACTCACTGATGATCTTCGCACCCATCCTCTCAGCTTCCTGGCACGTGAAGGAAGGCGTCAAGCCACCGGAGATGACGTTGACAAGGACAGGCTTAGGCTCGAGAGCAGCGACTGTCTTGCGGAGGAGCTCTTCGGTCTTAACGCCCTCGATGAAGCACACGTCCGCGCCTGCGTCGGCCGCGAGCTTCAGGCGCGTGACCGCCTCGTCCATGCCGAGCACCTGCGCGGAGTCCGTGCGCCCGATGATGACGATGTCCGAGCCGCCGGGAATCTGGTCGCGCGCAATGACCGCCGCGCGGATGCGCGTGAGGAACTCCTCGCGGGAGACGACCTGCTTGCCCATCAAGTGTCCGCAGCGCTTCGTCTGCACCTGGTCCTCGATGTGGAGCCCTGCGACGCCGGCGCGGTGGTATTTGTAGATGGTGCGGGCGACGTTGGCTGGACCGCCGAATCTAGATGAGAAGCCTCGTTAGTCTGAGTGTCGTGTGGGATCTAGAGAGAGAAGCTCACCCGGTGTCGGCATCGGCGATAACGGGTGTGGAGGGGCTTAAGCTGCAGACCATCTCTGCGGCTTCAGCAAAGTCATTAAGAGTAGCAATGGCGAGATCTGGCTGGCCGAGACGGGACGCAGTAGTCGCCGCGCCACTACAAGAGGTCAGCGGAGAGTATGTAGAGTTGTCTGAACACATACCTTTGGTAGAGGCAGTCGAAGCCAGCTTCGAGAGCGCAGCGAGCGCTGATACCATCACAAATACCAGGAGCAACCTAAGAGATTCCAAATCAGAAAATATGCTCTAATGACCTACGCATTATGGACTTACCACAATGCCTGGGCGCGCAAGCATTTGGCGCAAGCGAGTTGCGGCGTTAGGTGAAAGCGGGCCTTCGAGGAAGTTCTTCGGGTCCAGGCGGGGATTGTAGTAAACGTTGCGGGCCTCCAAAACAGGTGACAAAGGTGTGTCCGGAGTAGAGTCGCCAGAGTTAGTGGAGTCACTGCTGTAGGTCTCGGTGATGATAGGTGCTGCGACCAGGACGGCTCCGTTGTCCTGACCATTGGAAGTAGTCTGCGTTTCCTTTCCAGAGTAGATCATGATGGATAGTAGATGATGGTCTTGAAAATGTCGTGCGGAGTGAAAAGTAATGAGCTGGAAGATTTGAGAGGAGAGAGAGAGAGGTGTATGTAGGAGACTCAGAGAAGGCCAGAGAACTGGTTTGATACAACAGCAGTCTAGCGTGCGGTGTTCTTATATCTGCAGGGACAGGCCACTATCCAGAAAATTTAAACAAATCAGTTGAGCGGAATGAGGTTCGCACAATTGTGAGAGCCGACCCTGCGGAGGGCGCAACTGCTCTTGGCGCCGCCGCCGTTTGAGCGGAAGTAACACGAGCAGTCGAAAGCTGACCGGCCATGGTCGTAAGTGCGCACATCTCTCCGAGAAAAGTTGTTAGTCCGCTGTACTTAGCCAAGCGCCATTGCCCACTCATGAGAGAAGCAAAATTGCCTATAGTCCAGAGCAAGAAACACTCTTGACTAACTGATAGAGCGCATTAGTTCTAGAAAAACGTTACAAACGCATATTTTCTTACCGAAGCGAGCGGGGCAGTGTCCACACGAAACAGGACCGGGGCTTGGCACCGATAGTTTGATACCATGACCTCTGGCTTTCACAAAGATCAACAACCGAATAAGGCCCTGCACTTTCGTTACGCAGTCTCGCTGATAGCTACAGTGGATGAATAGCACCACATGCACCCACACCGAGGTCGTCTTCATGCTTGCGATGCGGACTTAGGGTGGTTCGGGCAAATAGCGTGGCATGAGCGCTACAAATAATGTCTCCGGTGAGGTAAAAATACGACATAATATAGCCACTTCATGCACCATAATAAGCACTATGGTCGAAATTAGAATAGCATAAAATAGCGAGATGTGCGGTTTTTACATACATAGCTTTGTATTGTTCGTCGCTTCGCTTCGGCGTCGGGCTCGGTTGGTCGTCCTACCACTAGAAAAACTAGCGGATTGATAGACAGCTCAAATGGAATGCTATTCACGAGCGGTGAGTACAAGTCGTACTCCAAGAAGCCCGCCGTTTTCCTAGCACCGTAGCGGTAATGAAAGCACGACAGAGTTCATGTCCGTAAAGTAAGTCGCTAGGAGCTGGAGCGGAATTCATCACATTTGTCTCGCTTCGCAAGTCTCGCGAAAAGTTAGAGATACGACCCGAAGCGGCTGATACATACCATCAGAGACATCTCCATGGTATCTCTCACAGTGGGGGAGAGGTAAGCACATCGGTGAGTCGCAAAACACTTCGTGCAAATCAGTGGTCGCACGGCACTACTGCGCATCAAGACAAACACAAACGTTTTCGCGCCACTTTGACTTTTAACGCTATTCTTGATCAATCCTTGTCCATAGGCGATGAGAGGGCGCCATGGCGTGGGCGACGCCCGACACCGACGTTCACAGGGATGATGGTGGTTGGAGGCCAAGAGCGGAAGACTGGCTTTGTGTGAGAATCTGACATCCCCGTCCTCGGGAAAGTTACTTTCCGTCTCCTGGGATTTAGACATCGTTGTGCAGCAAATTTGCTCTTACGATTATATTGACAAATATCTCGCTATGTGTACTTTAAAGTTTGAGAACCAAGTATATATGTACGCCCTTATCATCTGAAACTGTAAAATAAGAAGACATTGCACATTCTTCCTCCCAGTGCAACCCACGGTTGTGGAAATAAATTAAAATATAAGCACGTACTTTACTTACTACCAAAGGCTTTGCTACCCTAACTCGTCCGCCAAGCTTAAGACAAAATTGGATGAGACACATATTGTCCATGGACAGTAGGACACTGGTACTCCCAGAAATACAGGCACGACTAGTACCGCAGGTAAGACCGAACCACCCGAGTAGGCTATCCAACAGCAGGCTTGACGTTCAGAAGATGCGTCTAGAACTGCTTGGCGGTCCCTCCAATAGCGGTCAGTAGACTGACACCCTCCGTCGTTGCCGAACAAAGTGCGAAGAAGAAAAACCAAGTCTGAATGAGGGACATGTCAACGCAGGTCAAACGGATCCATCGTCGTGATGCGAAAGGTGAATCTAGACTCTGTGATAAGCTGCAGAGTAGCCTTGTAGATGTCAATCACTTTCAGCAGCTCATTAGCTATACACAAGATAATGTAAGCGGGCGGCAATCATGAAAGGTAATTGCCAAGCATTCGACTCTGCTTTCTTTAAATCAGCTGTCGTGAACTGACTGAAGGAGTATGCAAGTTCTGTAAATTCAGGTCACTGAAGGACAAACTTCCGACCTTCGGAAGTTCGCAAGGTTGGCAGTCTTGCATCAAAACGTGCATGCCGAGCAAAGCGGAATCGTGCATCGGGGACTTATGATGTCCCTCTGAAACATTGCTTGTTTAAGCTTGCTATATACCTTGACGATATAGCACGCGGCCCGCCTCTGAGACCGCGCTTGCCGATCAATCTGCGAGGGACCCTATGGTATGCCTTTAGCTATGTAATTAAGTAACAAAGTCTGAGCAAACTGACCATGAGCTACCCTTCTTGACCAGTTCCGCTCTTGAATAAGCCTGTATAGTCTACTTGGCGTCTTCGTGTACTCCTTCCGCCTAGCACTTGATCACATACAATGGGCGTCTAATCTGGAGAATATCTTCAGTAGTTATGTTGAAACAATTGCCAGAGCCGGAAAGCAATTCAGAAGAAGATAATCTCAGTATTCTAGGAAAAGGCGAGAGCAAGCTTCCAGACGATGGTGCTGAAGATGGCGGTATGGAGAGAGAAGGGAAAATTCGAGTTCTCTAAGTTTTCTGAACTTCAAGTGTCAGAAGAGGTCACGTGCCCTCGCGTCACTTTCCGGAACCGTGGCCCAGACTGTGAGCGCGTCTGGTGAAGTTCTGCTTCTTACCTTACCATCATGTCTACTAAGCGCACGGAACGATTATCTGAACTTCCTGCATATTCCGTCTCTCAAGCACGTCTAAAGTCGCTTTACTCTGACTTCTCTCGCCAAAAAGTGTCAAATCCAGCATCGTACAACTCGAATATTGAGTGGTGGAGGAGGTCATTGCCTCAATTCGTTGCAAGAGGACTTCAAGATGGCTCGTCTGACACGTTGATTCTCCACGCTAGCCCTGAGATGGCGGAAAGCCTGAGATATGACGGTGTGGGGAAACCATTGGGTCTCGCAGCAATCATCGTGCGTTAATACTTCCAGCATGACGAGATGGATGGAGAACAGTAACTAACATTCTAGACCTAGGAAGAATGAGCTGCATGCAGCCCGGAATCTCATTCCTGTCGATGAGTTTATGAAGTCGACAACGTCAATCTATTACCCTGGCTCGCTAATCGGCCGTATGGCCTCATACGTAGTCGCGAAGCCCCTATGGTGGGCCCTCGAGCATCTCACGATCATCGAGCCTGAAGGGCACTTCCATTCGGAAGAGACGCTATGGAAGAGAGTCAAGGGACAGCACGTCGTGCTCAGCAACCTTGAACGGATAGCAGATGCAGTGATCGAGCGACAACGACGGAAGGGAGCCGTTTCCCCGTCTGATGTTTTGTACTCGTACGAGAGCTTCAAGAAGGAGTTTGGCGAAGTTGGATGTATGGATGGTGGATTGCCATTGTCAGAAGATGATATGAAAGTCCTCATCAAATTCCTGGACCGAGATAAGGATGTCATTGTTGCCGACAAAGATGTGAGCGGTTCTCTACAGTCGCTCCCATAATGGTGCTCATGACTATTACAGGCCATAAAGTTTATCGACCCATCCGTCGAGGTGCCATCAAAGACAGTTACTGCCGTTGACCGAGGCATCGTTGAGCTCAAGTCCGGCGTCGAGAACATGGAAGCTCAAGTCGAAGATCTGAACAGGAGGATATCTGAGTACGTTCATTCTTCCTGTTCGGATAACTAAAAAGAGTTAACCATCTCAATTGCGAGCAGGAAGACCCAAAAAGCATCCGAACAACTGCGTGCAAACAGGAAAGAAGTAGCGTTGACACACCTGAAAATGCGGAAGCAGCTCGAGGACCTTCTGCGCAAGCGCCTAGGGTCGCTCGAGATCCTGCAATCCACACTCGTGCAAGTCGAAGGGGCGGCGCAAGATGTCGAGGTATGTTAGCTCTCCTTTCTTGTTCATGCAGACGATGTTCCTAATAAACATCCGTCTTCACTAGATCATGAAACAATACGAATCCTCAACAGCAACCCTTCGTGCGCTCCTCGCACACCCATCCCTCCAACGCGGACACATCGAAGAGACGATGGAAGCAATGGCCGAAGCCACCGCCGCGCACCGCGAGATCGACGACACGATCCGGCTAGGCGGGGAGCTCGCGTCGTCCGAGGCCGGGATCGACGAGCAGGAGCTTGAGGCAGAACTGGCCGAGCTGGTGCAGGACGCGAAGAGGGAGGAGGAGGAGAAACAGGAGATGAAGGAGAGAGAGGACGCGGAAGCAAGAGGAGCGAAGCTGCCGAGTGTGCCTCAGGCGGAGCCTGAGCGGGAACGGGAGAGTTCGACGGCTCTCCGCGAGACGACGTACAAGACTACAGATGCGGATTACTCTACTCCTGAGGCAAAAGATGCGTCACACGAGCATTATACTCGGGAAGCGTTATGACGGGGCCATGCGGACATATCTCGGGCGAGCGGTTGTAGATACATTCAATGGTATCTAGCGTCATTCCACTTTATGACGGAGTGGAGGAATCACAGTTTCTTTCTCTTACACCTCTGATAGACGATGTGCTCTATGATCCATTGACGTGACTTTCACGAATTTTCATGATCAATCCTTTCCCCTCTACATTGCCGACGTATTTACATAGAATTGATCTATTCTACTAACATAATACTACTGTGTACCATATCGCGACCAGTGTAAAGTGTGCCTAAGTGAGCGGTCGTGTACAATAAACAAACCGATAAGAAAATACATGCATGAATTGCCCTAGTGCTATAGTGAATGCGGATAGCTAAACAAAATAATAGTCTTTAAATTTATGGGGTCAAGCTACCGTTCACCGCCCATGCTACTCTTACTCTTCCTTTGCGCCTCATAGAACCCATAGAGACTGTAAGTCGGACTCCTGTAGTCTGGATCCGCATTCTCCAGAGCCATTTGCGCAAGGGAAGGCAGAGGAGGAGGGGAGGGCACACGAGGAGGCCCGTTCCTCGTCTGGGTGCCCTTCTTAGTCTTATTCGACTCGCTCGAAAAGGGATCATTGAGTTTCAGCGAGGCAAAGGTAGCGACAGATGGGAAGTCCTGCAACATCAAGTCGCCCAACGCAGCATGGGTACCTGTGGGACTAGGCATCTCAGATGGAGGGCGTGTCCCACCCAGTCCGTAGGCCACAGACAGCGAGTCGTCCGGATAAAGGGACACCGGCGAAAAGCAGGATGAAGGCGGCGGGGGTGAGCTCAAGCCGAGTGCAGATGTGAGCGCTTTCGTGTCACGATCCCGCCTCTCCTGGCTCTTCGTCATGGGAATAGCGTGCAAGAAAGGCTCTTCTCTCGATGCGTGACGTGCATAACTTTGTCGTCTAGTATTCGCCGTAGATTCTTGTTCGTATCTAGGAGGTTGGACGCGATCCCGCGACGGCCCAGCTGACTTCAGTGCGGGCTTAGGCTTCCCAGTTGCGGCTGCTGGGGATGGAGCAGGACGTGGCGTTTGATAAGCGAATGTTGTCGGCGTATGCGTTTCCGTCATAGTGGGCGACCCAATCTCAATACCACCATACATTGTGTCCACGGCCGATCGGCGCTTCACGGAGTTCTTACTGTTCACCCGTCCGAGAGGTTTATCCTTGACTTTGAGAGGTTGAGTCGGCTTTGTCGCAGTAGATTTGGGGAGCGGAGGAAGAGGGCAGTCAACTGCTAGACCGATAGGTGTATTAGGAGCAGCTTGAGTGTAGACAGATGCTGGTGACAGAGGGATAGCGGTAGGCTTGAAGCTGGGATCGGCGAAGGGAGAGACCGCAGACAGGTAAGTCTTCTCATTGACCTTAGTCAGTTCGGATGCATTACCTCCGCTCAAAGGCCTCCACCCAGGTCCTTTTCCGGCGTATGAGCCATTCTTACTTGATGTGCCGAGCAGATTGCCAAAGGATTGATCAGCCCACAGTCGTCCTGAGAAGCGTTCCTTACCACCGAAAAGCGGCGATTCTTGCATTATAGGAGCTGAAGGCCTCGGTCGATCCGAATAAGTACGCCGAATACATAGATTCCTGATAACGAGAAGAGCACCCAGACCAACGCAAGTGGCACCAACCGCAATCAGAGCGAAGACAGAAATAGGGAGATGGCCAAAGGTACCAGAGGACGTAGATGTAGAAGATGAGTGAGTCGCCGCTACTGTTATTTCGGTAGCACTAGACGGAGTAACCCAGACCGTAGTCGTCTTTCGTAGAGAAGGCTCGAGATCAGTGGTGAGCTCCTGAGTAATGGACGGGTCGATGAAGACAGGCGTAGCAGTTGGAGGCAGGGTCACGGTCAAAGTAGATCCCGTCGAATGCGAGTCCCCCGCTGGTATAGGAGCGGCGAGAGCAGTTGCCTGTACATTGGTAGCATCCAGTGTATCAGTAACATGCTTAACTTTGTCTTCGTGAGTTACTCCAGATTTCTTCTTCCCGTGCTTCTTCTCCTTCTTCGTACGATTGGCTGGCGCTTTGAGCCTTACATCGGCCTTCTTGACATGCCACTCCTGCGAAGCTTTCGGTTTTTGTCGGGAGCCTTGCGGCGTGTCGTGAACGCGGAGATGTATGGGTGGCACCATGCTGCTGAGGGTTTGCTAGGAAAGGAGTGGACGGCTCTAGATAGATCCTTAATCGAATTCACAGAGCCAATGCTGCGTCCAGCGCGAGAGCAGCGGAATGAGGAGGAAATGGTAGGTGATATAGTTCAGAGATGAGAGAGCGGTAGCGATAGTGAATTGTTGTATCGATAGTTTAGGGCCGGTCGAAGCGCGTTTTAGAATTCACGCTGCCAGTGGCCACTGGCACTGCGTCACGGTTCGTCTGTCCGACAATTGTCAACTACTCTTTGCTATTCACTTCATAAGAATGCCTCCAA
Organism: Trichaptum abietinum; assembly: GCA_910574555.1. Classification (NCBI taxonomy): domain Eukaryota; kingdom Fungi; phylum Basidiomycota; class Agaricomycetes; order Hymenochaetales; family Trichaptaceae; genus Trichaptum; species Trichaptum abietinum. The sequence continues at coordinate 3,945,028 of CAJTBE010000001.1, forward strand.
GCAATTTCGCTCTTCCTCTCGAACTAGTTCAAATAATTCTCGAGTTCGCTGTCTCGCCACTTTATGGTGAAGGCGAGAAAGATCACCTAGAACGCCAGCAAACCGGCCTCGCGCTCTCGCTCGCCTCCAAGACTATTCAAGAATTGGTTGAGCCTATTTTGTACAGAAGGGTGACTCTTCGACATCTCTATCAAGTTACAAGCTTCAAAAACACCTTGGCGACAAGTCGAGCAGCATTTATCTCCAAGTACACGAAGGCGCTCTGGATCGTGTGTGAGGAACCGTCGTTGCACATAGTGGAGAAATTTCTGGAGGCATGCGGTGATTTGGACCATATTGTACTACACGGAGAGGCGGCACAGATATTCCAATTCCTTCCGCAACGCTTGCGACCGTACCGCCTGCGAGAATTGACCCTTATCGACCCCTTAGGCCGACCACAGCTAAACTATCTGCAGCTCTCACGATTGCACCTTATCAGTTCGACGACAACACACTGCAGCACAACAATGGACATAATCACTCCCTATATTATAGCCACCGCTGGTATACCAAATCTCTGCGTCGAGGTGATACAGGAAGGGTTGTTTGAACCACTCATATCTATCTTGGGTCGTTTGCTCGAAGCGTCAAAGCAGCGTCATATTTGGCTCAGGATACATAAGATCCCCAGCAGCAGTGCACTATCGGATAGTTCATATGTGGAGGTGTGGTGGCAGCTAGCCTTTGAAATCATTTCTTACATCGACAAAGACTCCCTTCGCAGTCGGATACACCTCTCCCTCGTCGACGGTGAAGATTCGGTTCGAACCACCGACCCCGGGCCTACTACCTTCATGGATATAGCATGTCGGGCAATTGATTATGATGCTTTGCATTGACAAGACATCGGTCGACATTTGGTGTGCCAACTGAAAGTTTGTGTTGAAGGATGCGGGCAATGCCATCTGCTTGTGAGCAAACTTAACTCTCTTTCGCCCCCCGTAATGCTGATACAGCGTCTTCTTGTTGTGAACTAGTTATGTATGCATTCATAATTTGCTTTCGTTCCAGTCCAGTTTATCCGTCGACTCTAAATCTCTTACATTCAATACTTTGCAGCCCTAAGCTAGTTCACTTTTCGCTAATATCAGTTTTGCCCATCAATGTATGTGCATGTCAGTGGAGCATTTGTAACAATACTATAGAAAAATGGATGCTTCAGGATCTGTATCGTTCTGTCTACCGAACCACGCAAGACGTCTTCTACTTTAGCCAAGGCTTGGGTAGTTTTGTCGAGGAGAGTGAGTCAACGCGGCGACCGTTGAGCGTAGGAACCGTCACCTACTTTCAGCGGCGACCACAAGGCAATTACTGCGCACACTGTGCACCGCAGTTGCGCAATCATGTCCGCTACTTTCTTGTATTCAACGTCTTCCGCATTTTATCCACGGCTCTTCTCAGCTCAGCTCGGGCTATGCTCATAGGACTCTAAAATTGATACGTTTCCTTCCAAGTCGACAGACACAATGGCAGAGAGTGCAAGTGCGCGTCTCAGAGCGCGTCAAGCTTCGACGACGAATGATCACCCAAATCCTTTCCAGCAGAGCGACGACATATTCAGCATACCACAAGAGCCAGTGACGGAAGAGACGATGGAGGCGTATCGAGATGAAGTTGACGAGAGGGAGGAACCGGATGTCGCTGTCGTAGTGGACAAACGACCATGGTACAGGAGACCATCAGCATGGTGGTCCGTGACTTTCGCCATTCTCCTTTTGTTTGTGAAACTTATTCATGATTGTAGGATGCTTGTTTTGATGCCAATGACTGCGATGACATTGTCGGGCGTGCAGCCTTCCGCGGTCCAGATATACACAGAACTTGTTTGCAAAGCCTTGCGTCCGGACCTCTCGACAGCGTATGATGGGACGTGTGCCTCTGATCCTAAGGTGCAGGCTGTAGTCTCGAAGCTCATGGCATGTTAGAATGCTCGATTTCTTTGCTTCTTTTCCTTGCTCTGACGTGGAATCATTGCCAGCTATTATGACTTCCTTGGGTGTCTTAACCTGCATTACCGCTGCTTCATGGGCCTCCTTATCGGATCGAATAGGTCGAAAGCCCGTTCTCGCTATTGCGAGCATTGGGGCCATGTTCAGGTAGGTGGCATCTTCGCTACTTTGGACTATGGAACCTAATTGCATACAGCTATTCCGTTCTCGTCCTCGTGCATTCTTACTCAGAGCAGTTACCTGGAGGCTTTTGGTTCTGTATCGTCGGTTCATCGATCTATGGACTTCTCGGAGGTATGTTGAGATCTCCTTTAGCTCAGAGGCTTATGCTGATGGACATCATTTAGGGTCGGCAGCCGCGACCGCGACAACTACAGCATACATCACCGATTGTACCCCACTATCCGCTCGCGCCCGGACGCTTTCACTCACTCTCGGCTTGCGGTTTATTGGGATGTCCATGGGCCCAATACTCAGTGGCTTTCTGGTCCGAATCTTCGGTACTCCTATCGCGGCCGTATATTTTGTCGTGATCGTCCATGTGGTGTACTTCGTTCTCGTACTCTTCGTCATCCCCGAATCTCTTGGAAGCGAGAAGAGGGAAGAGAATCGCCGAAACTGGGACGCAGCCCGAGCCTCCGGGCGGGCTGATAGGCTCAGTCGACCCGTTCAACAGCTCCTCTTGAATGTGTTCGCATTTTTACGGCCGCTTGACGTCGTCAAGCCAGTTGTTGTCCACTTGACGTACTCCGGGCGGAGCCACAAAGACTGGAGCTTGACGTTCATTGCTATAAGTTCGGGCATAGCGTCACTTATACTAGCGTCGTACCAGTCTCAATTCCAGTACGCCGCAGCGACGTTTGGCTGGTCGGCCGTCGAGGTTCGTTTTATCCTATAGTGTTCATTAACTTGACTCACTTTCATCACAGCTTGGCTACTGGATGAGCAGCATCGTTGCTTCTCGGGCGTTCACACTCATGGTTGTTATTCCAAGTATGTGTTCGTGGTTATCAACGCAGTACCTAGGCTAACCTGCGATCAAGTCATCATAAAATTATACCATAGATCTTCTTCAACAAATACATCCGTCAACGCAGACTCTAGTGATAACACTCCTCTACTCGTCTCCGAGGATGAAGAGCGACCACCGCCTGAGGTTCTCTCGAAGAAGCACCAGCCACACCACACACCTGCCTTTGACCTCATCATCGCGCAGCTGTCTCTCCTTTTAGAAGTTATCTGCTACGGCATCTTTCCTTTCTTCGCTTCAGCATCGCCCGATGTCTTCAAGCCCATTTTCATCATCCTTTCCGATCTCTCTGCATGCGGGGCAGGCTTCGGCCCCGCGATACAATCTCTTGCGAATGAACTATATACCAGACGCGGCGGTACAGAGTCTGGAAAGCTCTTCGGGACACTGAGCGTCATTCAAACTGTCTGGTGAGTTCTCTACGGTACATGAAGCTCGAGGATTTGCTCACGTTTTGTGTGGTAGTTCTCAAATCGTTGGACCTATGCTCTATGGGTTCACGTACAGCGCGATTGTCGGGACATACCCACAGGGCATATTCTTCGTATCCTTCGGAGCCACGTCGCTTGCCTTGACAGCTCTATTCTTCGTAGAGCTTCCCAAGGGACCCAACGGCGAGGCAGGCGGTGCACGTCTAGCCTAGAGGTTCATAATCGGAATATTCTGTAATGTGTACATCCACCAATTCTCGACCGAATAGTACGTTGCAATTATTGTGTGACTCGCTAACTTTCAGTGTGCCGTCGAATGCCGTTCAACAAACATCCAATTTCGAACAACTTCTTCAAAGTTTCTTCTTGTTCTTCGGCAAAGAATTTTCTGCTGACTGCTGTTCGCCTCCTGGCACTCTGACCTATAGTTTCCCGGGCCCACCTTCTACATTCGGGGAGAACTGCCACAACGCTACTGCTTCGGCTCCCATTTTTATCAACTGTCACATGCACAGAAAGGACAGACGACACTTATAGATGATTTGTGGCTACCATCATATGAAGAAAGGTGGATCGAAGCATTGCGTGCGATATCTTATCCCATGGCAGACAGTCTTCTATCCTCGGCGGACAGTCATTATTGCGCGGTGAATCGCGATTTAGATCATTCCTCTCGTGGGGGCTTGCCTTTCCTTCCGTTTGTTTGAATTCTGCTGTTACTGCAACTACATGCTCACCACTAGAACGTAACCCTCTGGTGTTCAGAGGCGATACAGACTGAATCTTATTTGGGTCATAAGACTTCAAGTTGGTTCTATTTCTCAGCGTTTAGACACAGCCTCAAGTATTATTCTTAGACCACTGCCTCCGTGGCATATAGTTCATATCAATGGCAGTGCATTTGCCTTGCCTGGGGTTTATATAGTCTCAGTGGTCCCCAGACTCGGAGTTAGCTAAACACCCCTCCCCCTTACACTGGCACTGAAATTTAAGGCGCGTAGTTCTTACACCTTTCATGATCGTACTGTCGCTCACACCAATTAATTAAGTAAGGGCTCCTTATCTTAAAGACGATTGTCTCGCAAGAAAGACAGCAAAACTTTGCCATGGATAGCGAATTGAAAAGTGATGAGATCGAGCTGCTCCGAAGTCTGCTCATTGCCTTGACCAAAATAGCAGATAGGGATGATAAAGAAGCCCAGAGTAAGATTCAGCTCTTCTTAGTATTGATCATAACTCTGAGCAACATCAAATTCTAGTGAACAGTTCTTTGGACACAAGTTTTTTACCTGAAGAGGGGCTAGTCTTTGCTCAACCCAACGAGAGTCAGTACTTCTCAATTCTCATTACCCGTGGTTGATCGTCTGTGCTGATGACTCTGATATTCATAGGTGATTTGGACATACTCGTAGATGGGTACTCAATTGAAAGAAAACCAAAGGCGAACGAACAAGGGAAGACTGTCGAGATGCGGGCGAAACACGAGCTATTTCTTCGGTGGGTAAGGACTACCTTAAATCTGGAACACTTACTTAGAGTCCGAAGAGTGTGCGATGAACTAAGATACGAGGTACGAGTAAATAACTACTGTGACCCGCAGATAATCTCAATGTCCCACTAGCTTGGTCTTATTATCAGCAATTTCTTTCACGTTGGAGGAACTCGATCCGTGGTTCAAGCCGCCCTCAGGACACGTACGTTGATTGAGGACATCAGAAGTAACTCTACGGAATGGATCCCCTTACAAACGTACAGTAAGCTCTTACTATCTGTCTCCTTCCGGGTTACTGGATATTGGGTTAATTAAACGACTACAGGGATGAAGGCACAGGGCACAATGATGTATAGGACATTGCGTGCTCTTGCTGAAGCTTCCTTACAACTGGGAAAATGCTTAAGTGACTTTGGGAACTATCATGGGCTTCCCCTCCAAGAATTCAGTGAATGGGAGTGGTCATTAAGGGTACAGTCTGTTCATCGGTACAATGAAATATAAAGCACTCAGTACTTGCCGCAACTTCAGGACGGATCAAGAAGTATTTGTGGGTGTTCTCTTCAAATTCTACCATTAGCTCCTATCTAATATATCAACAGCTAGGTTTCTAAAACAGAAAGACTACGAAGGCCTCAGCATTTATGTATTCCAAAGCCTTATGCCCGAACTTTCACGTTACATGGGATGCATCACTCCAAGATTGAAAGCCCTTGTACCATTGAGTTGCGTTCACCGCCTTCCCCCATTTTTTCAAATTAAGAGTCACTTACACAAATACTAGCTTTGCCGCCAATTCAGAGCGCCGAGAACAACGCGACGACTAGATATCTGAACATGACGACGATCGCGACATTCTTTTCTGGCGTCACAGCGACTATGCTTCAAATATCCTTCACACAGTCAGGCTCGTCCTTGAGCAGCTCCGTTAACTTGCTCTGGCTTTTGTCCTTAGTATTCAGTGTCTCGTCGGCCATAAATAGCTTGTTGGGGATGACTTGGCGCAAGTCTTCGATGTGCGTTATCTGTTCACATCTGGCTGCTGTATAAATATATACTAATTTCATTGAGTACAATGTTAGAGCTCCTCCGGCTTTCCGCTTGCCTCGCTGGGCTGCCGTATGGCTCGATATAGCACCCATGATCTTTCTCTTCATCTCTGCCTTCGCATTCGCGGTAGGGCTTGCTTTATTCTCGTTTGCGTCTCAGCAGGTAGGCAAAGATCTTGAAAGTTCTCGCAGAAGCGGTTGACACTAAAAAACTGTGATAGTCAATGTTCGTATCAGTGGTGATAACAACATTCATCGTCCTTCATATTATTGGTCTCTTCATCCTGTCCCTCTGGTTCCTTTCTGAACTGGAGAAGGACAGTATCGCCATTGTGAGGAGACTTCTTCGACGGTATGTGGATACATTTTCCCATTGTACAAGCTGTGGTTTATAACGGGGCCACGGAGTATAGTTCTGTATATGAGCCTATTGGTGCCCTTTACTCGGTGAACAGACAGAAGTGTTCATCTGCCGTCCAGGGTCTCGGAAAGTCCATGAGCCATTGCTTAAATTCATTGAAGGCGATTGAGCGGAGGTTCCGTTGGCGCCTACCGCAGGCAGATGTGGACTTGGAGGCAGATGCGGAGCAGGAGGCAGTTGCAGACAAGATAACCGAGGAAGAGACAGCCTCATTATCTTCAATGCAAAAGATAGAGGCACGAGGACCACAAGCATATAGAACTGCCAATGAGAGCGAAGCTCGATTACAGACCGGAAGTGCCTTGAATGACCCGGCAGGATTTACGCAGCATCGAGGCTTATGGTTTATAAATTATAAACATAAACATCAAAATCAAGTTCTGAATAGCGGGGGTCATTTCTGAATGCACTGTGAAGAATCCGAACCTTTCTGTTCCCGCAATGGACCATCAGATTTTCACCCCGTTATTCAATCGTCATCTTCTACTACATCCTCCTCCTCTTCTTCTATCCCTTCCTCGTTGATCTCTTCAAAGTTGCCTTCGACCTCTCTCGCGGGTCCGAATTTTATCCTCAACCCAACTGCCCAGGCCCATCCAAACACACCCAGAACTGACAGGCCAATCCACGCCCAGCGCATCCGGTCATACTTCAGATCCTCTTCCGATTTCTCTCTCGAACCTTCTACCCGTCCTCTACCCTTTCCATGCGGACGCCCCTTCTGCAAACGCCTGTACGGTAATATGCTGTTGAGCATTTCGCTAGGTGTTGCACGGGGAGCCTGGCGAACTCGGAGGGGAACGAGCGGATGTGCACGTGCAAAATCGAACGCAGATGCATATGCGGAGGATTCAGGACTGCTGTCTGGAGAGGATTGAGAGGCGGGGATGGAGAGCGTGAGGGCCTGTATTCGTCGAGCGTGCGATTGTAGTTTGGGGTAGGAAGTCGAAATCAGGCTTCGGAGTAGGTCGTTTGGTGTAGGAGGTACCGTGATTAGAAGGATATGAGCCGCTGTATAGACGTCCAGAGATGTAGGCCTGCATGTTCGTTTGTTAAATACGAATGAAAACAGAAAGATGAAACACGTCATACCGGTCGCCAAAGTAATATGGCTTGTCGCCCAATAAGTTCAACATGATATCAAGCGACCTCCGAGCCTTTCCTAACAATTTCTCTTTCACAAATGCCTCCTTCACCTCGGTGTTTCCCCGAACAGATGTTGGTGCTGCTGTTGCAGTCCCAGCAATCGTCCCCCGCAATTCATGATCACGCCTCTCCTGCTCAGCTTCCTCAGTGTGCGCGTTCCAAAGTCCTGCCGCTTCGAGGCGCGGTCTGTACTGACTGCGAAGACGGTCGGGGACGTAATAGCGTTGTGGTAATGATAGCAGGGAGGACAGAAACGGACGAGTGAACTCAAAGTAATTGTGTCTGAGGGTAAAGAGGTTGCATGCCTGTTATTTCTTCAGAAGTGGTCCTTTACGAAAATTATGCACGTACGACGAGGTCACCGAGGTTGGCCGAAGCGTACGCAATCCAAGCGGTCTGTTGGGCCTTTTCGACAGAACTTAGGAAAGCAGAAATGTCGGACGTTGCTTTGTTATGTTCGCTTGCTGTCTTGGCCTCTTCATCCTCGTCGTCAAGAGGTTCAGCAGGTTGATGTAACCCCGAGATATATTTTGTGATTGAGGGATATGATGCTATGAGCGATAGCCCATGGGTTAGATATGGTAGCTGTCCTACAATGATTATTTAGTGGCCATATTTCCTATGAAATTTAAGCATCTCTGCGCACCGTTCGGAGACAAATCTGGGTCTGTGCATTCCTCAACGACAAACTCGCCTGGTATTGCCAATTGCGCATAAATGATTACCGCTAAACATTCTGCATTGATTGAAGGTAGATCCCAGCCAACGGGCCAGACATGTAGCACGAGCTCGCTGTCTAACATGGTGAGCAGCAAGCACTTGACGTCGCCGAACGCGAGTAGAATAATGATGCTTGTTTGGCAACCTCTTTTAGTGTAAATAACGTCTTTAACCCCACCTCGTCAACGTTGGCGTCCTCCTCGGACCTCAGGTCGTTCATCGTCAGCAACTATGGCAAAGCTGTACCTGAGACATCCGAAGGGCATCATCACCATCTACAAATATCTCAACAGCGGACCAAGTCTTGTCCCCGCAGTGTTTGTGCGTATCGTTCTAAACTAAGATTCAAGGATGTTGCTCGGTTCGATTGAATCCAGATACTATCCAGCCATGGAAAGACTTGGAAGGCGAAAAAAGGATCTCTACCTCATCACTGGCAGTCGACGCTCAACCGTGATTGATCGGGTTCGAGGACCAGAGGCCTGCCACACCGTCACCATCACCGTCAACAGAAACTACAACATCTTTGCGGCATCCTGCTCGCGCCTTGCCCTCATCAACTTTGCACAGAAACGAGCAGAAATTAGTGGTGGAGGTCATGATCACGTTCAAACTGAAAAAAGGAGTGCTGCTTTGCAAAGTACGTGCGCTAGTTTACTCTGATTCGGACAGTACTCATACTGGGTCACAGTAAACGTGCCCGATGACAACTCCTGATTGTTCGTTTTCATTGCTCTGGTATTCGAGCATGCCTTAGCCAAAAACTGAGTAAATTCGGAAAGGTGACAAGCCATCTTCTTTCCCTTCTTTCCCTAGATTTGGTATCTGACTGTTTTGATAGTGGGATGAAGCTTTTTTTGGGTGCGTCTCTATGCAATCATTATCCTGATCAACACTTAGCTATTTGATAGTCAGTCTCGGAAGAATAATTTTCAAGCCTTCAGTTCCCTTACTCCCAATGGGAGGAAAGGGCACTGTACCCCCTGAATTGCCGTGGGAGAGCTGCCAATTTCGCCCTGGGAACATTTTACCTTTTCCCTCAGGCTCTCTTTACTCTGCCGCTTCAGTTGTAGTGACCTTCGTTCAGTACTCTTACATATGTGAACTTTCCCAATTTTTTTTTGTCTCTGCCAGCCAGCCCAAAGGGGACCGCACACCTATTACTGTTAATTAAGTTAGCTACAGTAAGTACTTGGCTTCGATAAATTTCCTGTTAAACGGATCCAGAATCTTCATCAGAGTTGTGTCCGCAGCACACCCAAGTTTAGACCGGGTTGGGTCTTGCTGAACGCGAAAAACTCCCGGTAGCGATTGTCGGATTCGCCCCACCACCATCCAGAATTTTAATTCTACCTATTTCTACGCGCATGTTTCCCCGCCACAGAGACCTCTTCCCCCAGAAGGTTCAGCACTCTGCATTTCCACGAAACCGGGCATGCAGACGCGGCTTGGGAGTATAGGGTGACCGTCGATTGGGTACGTTTCCCTGCCGACGGCCGTCTTCCGTCACGCTTTCCGCGGAGCAGAGGGTGGCATTGCTGCGACCATGACGGCCTACAGGCATGACGTGCACGGTGGCTGAAGTACCCAGGAGATAATATGGACAGGCCCCGGGGAAAGTACGAACACACCGGTGTCGAAAGTGGTGGTGAAACTCGGTGGAACAACTAACCATAGAAGGGTTCCATGCTATCGGCAGAAGTCGACAGTGGTAGAGGTAGGAGGTCAAGAGGAGGTGGGGCTTCGACGCCCATCCATCGACTCCTTTATACCCTCTGAATTTGTGGTGAACAACAGACACTTTAGGCTTGTTGTTTTGTTCTGGATGGCTGCGGTGCAGTGCATATCCAGGTCGGAGGAGGATGGATAATCGCCGGTTCTCGCCACCTATCCGTCAGCCGTCCAGCCTTAAAGCTCTTTCGAGAGGGAGGCCCGACTCACGAGAATCCGACAGTGATACCACAGACTTAAGTGTTTAACAGTTCGATGAAATACTGAGTTCATCAGCTCTTGATTAGGTTACAATAGACGTTAACCTCTATTGGCTTTCCCATTGTCCAATTCGTACACTGACTACAAATTCCTCCGAATATTCGTGAACGACGCACATAATGTCGCGGCGTGATACATCTACAGCAGCATCAATTAATAGAGAGCCATCACTGCCCAGACCCACCGATCACTCACCGTGACTTTGAGCAAACCAGATGATCACAAGGAAGAGTGAATAAACTATCCCTAATTTCCCAACAGGACCCGAATTCCATATTGGCGGAAGGCACTAATTCAGAATACTGTAGAACTAGAATATGTTGTCGTCGGGCTTGTGCAAGTAGCCGATAACTGTGTCATCATTGTATCCACGATCGACCTTGAAGCACTTGCAGCCAGTCTGCGCACGGGAGAGAATGAGTACTCCAGACCCGAGCGGAACGTACAGTAGTCAAAAGCCTGCGAAATCATGTCAGAGCTCCGCAAGCAATGGTATCAAATTTTGAAACACTCACCAACACCGAAGTTCGCGAACGAGTCCGAATTGAATATTTTCACTACACTTCCAGCCCTCAGCTTAAGCACAGTTGTCGACCAACAATATAGCGACGAGCATCATGTCTATCATTGTTAAACATGGAATGGAGCATCCAGATAGACGAGAGAGAGTATCAAACGAGAGCGAAGCTGCCGCTGAAACAAATCAAGACTTTCAGTTTCACGTTCGTGTACAAACTTTGTAAAGTTTTATTCACATCATGAGATAGAGTTGCCGCAGCAATGTTTAGGTGGTGGGTGTGCTCTAAAGACGTAGGATATACCCAAAGGCTCAACTGTAAGTTGGACAATTAAAGCAAGAGATAAGGAAGCCTCGGGCCTCTCTGAGTCGGGTTTCGGGAGTAAAGAGTAAGGAGCACAGGCGTTCAGTTGAAGTTGGTCTGAACTTTGTGCCAGCGTGAGAATCGTGCAGCTCAAAGCCTCAAACAATACCTTTTTTTTTTAATGTTTCCTTCATAATTTCACTTTCTCATCGAATGGGGAGTAAGGGATCTGCCGGCGAAGCTCGGCCCGTTATCTAGTATGGGATGGTGTTATTGAATTGGTCGCCTTGGCTCTTGCGCTGGGACGGCTTTCAGTTCGAGTTTGGGAGGATTGTCATTTTTAACCATTCGTTCCCGTCGTTCCCGCTTCAACGCATTGCGGCAGGCGCCCATGGCCGACGTACATGTGCCTCCGCACAACAGCCCTACTCTTGTCATCTGGTATGACGCGCTTAGCGACTCAATTTTGTTCGCGGCGGATGACCTGGTGTGAAATTGCCATCAAATCTATCACTTACTGTCTATATACTGGACCCTGGTAACCAAGTTGACTCCTCTTCGATTGATGACTCACTTGGGATTCTTTATTGTCATCTGAGTGCCATCGGAGCCGTCTTCGTGATAATTGGAACTGCTGAGCACTGGCCGCATTCCCCAGTGAGCGGTGGAAATAATCACGCTCCTCTAGAGAATGCGTCTTTTTCCCCCCGCAGTTCCGCGTCTACCGGGTGTATATCATCATATTTGCATTCAAAATAATCACTGTAAGTTAGGTGATCATCACAAGCTATATGTATCAATCGCTCCTTGAAATATCTGTTTATCGCACCTTGATTCTGTTGTATGTCCGGTGTTAATTAACTGTCCGGCGCCAATCAAACTTGAGGGGTGGCTGAGCGCCTATTGTGCGTGCTATATATTACTGGGTGAGCACTCAGTTCATCTTACGTAGTCCAACCTTTTCCCTCGCGATCACACGAAACACACTATTCAAATAGGCTTGCTGCAGGGTCTCTTACAAGCACTGATGGGGAAAGATGCGCCTTTCCTTCGCTATTTAGAGTATATGGCCGGTCGGACTGCAATACGTTTGTACACTGTTCAGTTCGGAGTCTGGAAGTTAGCAGTTCGGGAGAAACCGCGTTCTTTTAAACCGTCACTCCCATCATTAGAGGACGCGAAACAACTTTTGCGTCAATTCTCCCCAACTTGGACGTTCGTCAAGGATATCTACAGGATTGCTCCCCAACAATTCACAATATATGTCCTTCACAAAGGATGGATGAGCTTAGACGGAGGATTGTCGCTCTACATTTCTGGGCGACTGATGAGTGCGGTTAGTGCACAGGTCTTGATTACTTATTGTTGGATGTTAAGCTAATAAACAGTATCATGATGTATCTAGACGCTTGATCTTCTTCAAGGATGCGACAATTCAAGCAGAATGTCCATTCTTTATGCACTAATGGCTCAATCAACGCTAATCCTCGTAAGGCAGCTAGTTATCAAATTAACGTAAGTACAAGTGGTGACAAGAATTGGATAGCATTATAAGTGTTGATAAAAAGATATCAGATTCCATGATCTTCACGTCCTCAAAGATAGAGTTAAATTCCACTTTATGCAGAAAGTTTTATATCATGGTACGCGCTCTTACGAGTCTTCTTTTCAATGTATTGATTATGAAATATAGAGCTATCGGTTCTTGATCATAGACCCATAGGTAACATGGGTACGTCCAAGTAGACTTCTCATTCTACAACTATATAAATTATCTGATGGCTGTTCTAGGTTTAGGCGCTCGTCATAATGCAAGGCACCACCACTCAGCTGGAAATGCATGGGAGACATTCGAAATGCTGTCGACGACTGTCTCTTCCGTAACTCGGTGCTTATCACAAATAGGCTTTGGATTTGCTCTCGTGAAGCAGTATGAATTTGACCCCATTTATGTTGGTATAACACTTGCGAAGCCTTATTTCACCTTCCTAGCGCCTCCAACTTATTACTCCGAAGGTAAGCTCCATTAATTTGCACATAATGTATAACTACCTAACAATCTCTTGGCGTTGGAAGAATACATGATATATTGCGCAAACGAAGCGTACAAACGGTTACTTTCTTTGCAGAGAATCGCTTTCAGTCGTAGATACCGAACAGACATTCAGAGCGATGGTGTAGGGAGCTTCATCATTAAAGGTGAGCACATTATAGCAAATGAATTTCCTCCTAAGCTGACACTAGCTTCTTACCTTTTTATTAAAAAGAATTCAACCGCTGCCGCAATGAAGTCGGGGATGAACACACAGGTCATGTCGGAGAACAATGGCCCAGTCAACAGCCCATATTAAAGAGCACTTTTACTGGCATCCTTAGCACTATCTCTACCGTAAGCATCAAAGAAGAATATAATAAAGCATTCTTTCTTACTCATACAAAACTTTGCTAGGATTACTTTGTCGTCAAAGCTCTTCTAAAACCTGGATCGATGACATTGAACTCGTATACTCTACTCCAACAAACATCCAACAGTCTTGCGGGAACTATATACACGCTCACGCAAGAGCTAAGAGCCACTGCAATCCAACTTAGGGCAGTTGGGTCGTTCTACCCCGAGAACAATCCTCCTTTGATCGAAGACTCACCCGCAGAGACAACGACGTCGGACAACTTTCAATTCGCGTCTCTTTCCTCTCCAGTGAGAGTCTCCCAGTCTGGGATGCAGATTGAATTTCGGTAAGTGTCTCCACTCGCCGTGATATTATAGTGGTTCTTGACGACCCAAGCAGAAATGTCTCCTTCACCTACCCCGGTACCGGGAAGAGGGCTCTCAGTGAAGTCTCTTTCGTCATCAAGCCTGGCCAACTTGTGGCGATCGTTGGTGTGAACGGCAGTGGGAAATCCACGATAACGAACTTGATCAATCGTTTGTACGATCCTGACGATGGAGAAGTGCTGGTCGATGGTGTTCCGATCAAACAATCCAATCTCGCTGATACTCGCCGGTCTATATCCATTCTTCGGCAGAACCACTCCCTGTACCCTCTTGGTATTCGTGAAAACATCGCTTTGGGTTTGCCAGATCAGAATGTTTCTGATGAGCAGGTTGAAGACGCATTACGAGATGGCGGGGCGTACGGTTTTGTACAGAAACTTCCGAACAAATTGGATACAAACTTAAGACCGGTTATAGTGAGGGAAGGCAACTCAGGCACACTAGAGCAAGATCTGGGCTTATCTAAAGAGATACGGACTAACCTATCCGGCGGTGAACTCCAGCGTCTGGCAGCGTACGATATGATTTCAAGTTGTCTCGCTTGTCGTAGCATATACTTACCTTGTACCACCAGGTCAAGAGCTTTTCTACGCCTAAAAGGGGGGAACATACGATTTCTCGCAGCCGACGAGCCGAGTTCTGCTCTTGACCCAGAAGGCGAGCACGACTTGTTCGCGAGACTTCGAGCGCACCGTGGAGGGACAACTGTTGTGTTCGTCACCCATCGTTTCGGACATGTAACGAAGCATGCCGACCTGATTTTGTGAGTTCGTGACTGAAGCTCATGAGATAGTGCGATGGACTGACTGTGGGGCGGAAGGTGCATGAAAGATGGCTTTCTAGTCGAGCAAGGGACCCACGAGGAACTTCTGGAGAAAGGCGGAGAGTATCACAAGCTTCATAGTGTTCAAGCTCGGGCATTTTAAGAATAAGGTCTTACTTATATGTACAATAGCACTACCACGGGATGAATATCTACGAAGTAGGATGGATCTTGATCACATTTTACTCATAACCATTGCTTAACTCCAAACCTGTACGATTATGGTATCATGGTGATCTACGTCATAAAGATTCTGAATTCCTGTGATACATGAAATTTGAATATATGTAGGTGCAGCTGTTGTACGGACAGGAGAGCAGTTCTAAAATTATCAAAGGACTATATTCTACCTTGTGCAATCGTCATGCGGAATCCGGACAAAGGACGACAACGAGAGTTACTGGTATTGTGAGTCAGAAAGAAGTCTAAAAGCAAAGCCTGTTCTTACCTTCACGCAATATGGGCTATTGACGCGTCTAGGGTGCTGTACACAGTTAAGCTGAGACCAAGTGGATGATAGTGACGCATTATCATCTCCAAGCTGCTCTGTTTCAGTGGATAACTAAGAAGTCTCAACGTCCCGTCGTTTGCTAAGCAACGATTGTTTATTAGATGGCCTAACATCGCCATTCTGGACGTCTTCAGCATGTCAGATGACCTGTCCGTGGCCATCACGCGGTTGCATTGGAACACAACCAGCTTCGGACAGCGGAGGCGGAGGACGGCTCCGTACAATTCCACTGGAATTGCAAGGGCGTGCAGCATGCTGATGGAAATGGGCGTATTGGTCACCTCAAGTATCTGGAGGTCCGGCACCATATCCAAGAATGCAACAAACTCGTCGTTTCTCATCATTAGGCCATCGTTGTAAAAGTAGGTTAGGTGAGGACTGGACCGTTCCAGGAAGGAAAGGACCATAGCGAATGTCATTCGACCGTTTGCATCCGAATGCGCTTTATTGAGTCGCAAACGGCTCAATTTCGGCGCGGTCATGTACTTGATGGGAAAATCATAGCCAGTGGTCGTCACCAGAAAACGCAGGTTTCCTAGAACTACGGCGTTAGGCAGCTCCCCAGGTTCAACCTCGGCTCCTTCGTATAATACTGTCAGCTCTTCTAGGATGGGAAAGAAGTATGGGAACTTCGCGAAGTTATGCAAGGAAATCATGGTGTTGTGAAACTCCAGCCTCGTGATGTTGGTTGTGTGAAGACCATACAAGAGAAACGTAGTTTCCTCAAGCATAAGGGATCGCAGACTCGGTGGTAAGCCGTTGCCAACAAGAAAGTGGTTTGTCGACACATCCTCGCCGAAAAGGTAAAGGGTTTCTAGTTTTGGCGCTTCTTTAATGCGGAATGACCCGTTGCCTGCATGCGAGTTATCGCTTGTGAGAAGTCGTTTTAGTTCGGGAAACTCCAGAGTCGCCAACTTGCGATGAAAAAGCTGACAGAAACTGGAGTTGAGATTCATGTCCAATGCTTCCCATCGATGACTGTGCTGGACAAGGATGTCATTGAAAGTAGTGTCCCTGGTCATGCAGAATGGGCAACACTGAGGGACAGCATCCGATTCAAATGTGACCTTTAACGAGAATGGCAGTGGGGACGACCTTCTCAACCACTCGGAAAGAATAGCACAAGGGAGTTGCAAGCCGGCATCGAGTGAAAATGTGCTTGTCTTGAAATACAGGCGAAGTCGTGACCACAGACGATGGTAGACCAGAGCCACCGCGCGCCACGCTTTGTTGACGTGTGTCAAGATCATTGGCGCTTCAAGGGGTGAGTACGCAGGAAGTTCGTCGTCGTCTTCTGTGTCTGGCATACACTCTAAGAATATTTCGCCCAACAGCTCCGGGGAGTTGAGGACAATCTCGGACGCTGTCATAGCAGCCACGCGGACGTCAGACGAAGACATTGGAATTCTATTTCATGCGAAGCTAGATTAGCGTTGGGGGCATAGACTGAAAGTCGAAAGAGCGTACTGGTCACCGCTGCAGATTTTACTTTTTAACAGAAGTCTACAAAGGTAATAGAAGGCGAAGGGCGGTGTATAGTGAGGTAGATAATAGCTTACCTGAGGCTGGATTTTATAAAGAAGAGCTGCAGTGGGGGCTCAAGCCATACATTGAACAAAGCCGAAGCCACTGTGCCCAAGCCACCACCGACTACATCGTACAAGGAGTAGGGTTGTCTCAAAGCCTTTATCAGATAATGCTTTGCTGTGATGGTTCATGGGATGGTATAAACGGTGAAGCTTGACGATAGATTAGTGGTTGGGGAGTGAGTTGCCAAAAGACGCGGAATTTGCAGCTTGTGAAGTGTGAGAACCCGCCGACTGACCAAAACTACCAAATCCGGCCGGGTGTACACTCCGATCAGCTTTGACCATTGTCCCCTTCGGGGTGACATACGAAAAAATTGGAACGATACAGAGAAGATTAGCATGGCCCCTGCACAAGGATGACACGCTTTTCAGAGTGGAATGCACTTCGGTGCACAATATTTATTTATTTTTCATTTTTAATGAAAATGTTTACTAGACTGCTTTTGTTCTTTTCAGACTTGTGATATCAAAATATTCACAATTTTGACTCGAAGCAACATATACAATGATCAATAATCTATTTTACCCTCGTACAACTTCATGTTCATATTGCGGGCGTCTGCTTCCGGACACGGTCGGCCGCACCAATAACTGCTAGTGCATTTATGCGTATTGGTGAACTGTACATCGGCCAGATGAAATACCTCGTTCTCGCGGAGCAGTTCTTCGTCCTCGTTGTGCAGAGGCAATTCAAGGCGTTTCACCCACACCCGATCCCGTATTGTGCTTGCATCCTTTTTTGCTTCTTCAAAGCCGCAGTCGACAGTTCCTCGCTTGCCGCATCGTGCACGGATAAGATCCAAGATATCCCAGTAACCAGGCTCATCTTTCTTATCCCACATCCTGTGCCACCTATCTCTTACGATGATCTCCCCGAAGCTGTGTATTACAGAGAGACGCGGGCAGACAAGTGGATCCTGGAGCAAGGTTAGATCGGAGCGGCATAACTTGGGGTATTCGACACTGAGCTCCTGTAAATCTGGCATTGCCCGAAGGATGCTTTCAAGATCCTTGTTCGTCGCCTCGTCGCCTCCGGTCGAGTAGCTGAACTTCTGCAAGCGTGTCTGTGATCGTTGCAGGAATTCAATTATTGCGTTGCCTCGATCATCCATTCTGCTAGAACTCGAGCTCTTTCTTCTGGTAGCGATCTTGAGCTCCTCCAGCACCGGCGCTGACACCAGGTTGAGAGGGAAATAACTCCCTTTGCACTGTATGCTGAGGCTAATCAAGTTATCCAGAAAGCAATGTTCCGGCTCATTCTCATCACGATCCTCCTCCTGAGGAGGATCATCGTAATCTCTCGTCGTAGGGATAACGAATGATACGACCAACTTTTCAAGTAGCGGGAAGGCGGCCGAAAATCGAACAACAGCTTTATCGGAGATCTTCACATTGCTGAGTACCAATTCTTTGATCAACGTCCCGCGAGGATGACGGTTGACACACATCGTCATGTTCGCATAACTGAGAGACCGTAAGCTGGAGGGTAGCTCGGAAGGTAGAACACCAGAGATCGCCAGGCTCCTCAGGTTTGGTGCCGAGCGGTGAAAGATGTCCCTTTTCCGCGATGGATGATCACTAAGCTCGTGCTTGAGTTCAAGCGTCTCCAAGCAGGGAAATTCATAGTCCGAAGGGTGGTAGAACGGTCCTATGACAGTTTCTGGGAGATCAATGCTGACATTCTCCCAGCGCTTTGTGTGTTTGAGAAGCACGTTCACCATTGCCGAAAGGAATATGGAATCCATTTCGCGTTGGCCGAAACGCTCACTGCGGCTGATGCGTACAGAGAACGGGAGAGAGCGGGACTGCTTCAACCAAAACTGCAGTGCGTTCAACCTCCGTTTTAGCCAAACGTCTTCGGCGTAGTAGGGTCTGTCCATGTGAAGATGAACACATGCCCACAGTTCCGGAGTTGCGAAAGCCTCACTGCGCCAGTGCCTGTTGACATGTGCGAGTGATAAAGGAGCTTTCTTATCTGAAATGGAGGGATATTGGAGCTGAGAGTTGACGTCGAGCGACCAGTCTTCGGGGTTACGTTCCACTTCTCTAGGAGAGTCGGGGAGACAGAATGTGAATATCAAACTAAGCAGCTCGGATACGTTGAAAACGTGAGGCACTGCTGACTGTGAAGTCATGCCTCTTTGCCCAGTGGTCTGACGTGTCTGAGGGTTTGATAATAGAATTTACTGCAGGTTCCGGTTAGCAAAACAATTCTGGACATAGATAATCGTAAGCCTTACTGAGGGAACCTTTAATCTGCCTTTCACTTTTGAACGTATCGGCGAATCGCTTCTGCCAGTAAGTGTGTGAGAGAAAAAGAGAAAGAGCGATGTTCAATAGTCAAGGGCGACATACGTTATTAGAAGCTAAGATATAAGATCATGGCTGGCTTTATAGTGCAAGTCCTTGTGGTTGATAGCCACTGCGGCGGCGTGTGGTCCAGTGCAGTGCACAAAGGAGAGCCGCAAATTTGAAAGTACCACCGGCAGTAAAAATAAACTCAATATTTTTCCCACGAGATTTCCATACCACTAACACACAAAATGACAATGTCGTAAGATATGACTAGAATTAAGTTGAATACAAGAAAAGTATTGAATGCGACTTCGAAATTGGTGCAAGGATAGCAGACAGGCTTTGTCTCCCTGTTGCCATTATCCCACAACTCATTCCTATGGAGCTTCTACTCTGTTAGAGGCCCTCAGCGTCCCTGTATGTCCTGCATTTTTGAATAATTTATATGTGTATTCTATGCTGAGCGACCATCAGTCAGAAATATGCATCTTGAAGGATAACCAAGGTCTCGAGCTGGTTCAGAAGGTAAGCTAATATATTCACGTAAAGACTGATGAGAGATCGAACATACTGTACCTGCATCAGCTCCTAACTCAGAGATAAAAGTCATACATCTCCATCCTGACACTCATGTGTGCTCTGAAATTCAATTACTGCTTGGCGAAAGATCCCGTTCTCGCGGATTATCTTCTCATGCTCCTCGTGTACGGGTAAGGCTAGCTTCTCCAGCCATACGCGTTTGCCGTTATCGCATGTTTTGCGTTTACGACACCGCCGAAAGATAATAAGCAGAATATCCTGTACGCCAGGGCCTGACAGCGCGTGAGGCGACCCGTCTGATATATTCGCAACAGCTAGATCGCCCTCATTGCGGATTTTTTTAAGGCGCGGTAGGTGTGTAGGGTCCCTGAGGAAGTACATGACACTAGAAAGGGCCGGCTCGTAGACCTCGAGCTCCTCTAAAACTGGCATCTCTTTCACCATCAAGAGGATGTTGTCGTCGCCTTGATGATCTTCCTCATTCAAGTTGTCGTCATCACTGTCATCGTTTGAAATGTACCCCCCATCGTCATAGTAGCCACTTGATCCTTCGCGCGAGTAGCAGAAGTACTCCACGGGAGCTTGGGAGCGGCGAAGGAATTTGATGATTTCCTTGTCATAGTTCACCCATGAGGTGCGCTGCATGACGGCTAGATGCGTCAGCATAGGTGCTGTTACGAGGCTCAACGGACTGCATACGTTTAGATCCGTATGCACGAGTATTCGGAGAGTGGTAAGGTGGTCCAGCACGACGAAGTTCCAGTTATCATTCGCACCATCGTGTTCTTCAGCACCTACGTCCTTGCCTACGTTCCTATCGTAGACGAGCATAAACTTCTGTAAAAGTGGGAATGCATTCGGAAACATTGCAAGAACGTTGCGAGGAAGAAAGACGTCTTTCAAGGCAAGTTCCCTGAGACGAGACCCGTGCATACTCTGCGTGATCTGCATTGTCATATAGCTGAGCTCCAAAGATTGTATGCTCGGCAGGAATATGGTAGGTGCGAAGAGGTCGCGTACAACACTCCGACCAGGTAAAGCAAGCTCTTTCACGTTTGGCGCTGAATACAGGAATATATCCCGTCCGACGAAATCCTCTTCGTTCGGTAGGCTGCGATTTTCGAGTTTCAAAGAAATGAGGCTAGGGTATTCCCGATCGATGTTGTCGTAAAACGACATTGTTGCAAATTCTGGGAGAAGCATCTCGATGTTTTCCCAGCGATGCGCGTGTTCGAAAAGCGTTTCAACCATCCTCGTGAGCAAGACCTTGGACTCCGTCGGGATTTTTCGCAGTTGCATATCGTAAGCCCACGGAGCGTTTCGCCCCCATATCCAGCACAGGCGAAGGCGTACGGAAATCGGACAGGAGCGAGAATGGGACAACCAGAACTGGAGCGCTGATAATTGGCCTTCCATGCGCGATACGTCCGTGCACATGGGCTCCGAAAAGTCAAGGTGAAGTCGATTCCAGAGCTTCGGGGTACCGAGGGCTACACTACGCCAGTGTCGACTAACGTGTGCGAGTGAAAGAGGTGCCTCCTTTTCCGAAGGGTGGGAGTATTCCCTGCTTCCGTCGAACCTGAGGGTCCACTCTCTTGAGTTATCTGCGTCTCCTCCATCGTCCTTCAAGCCAAATGTGAGCACTGTTCCAAGCAGCTCGTCAATACTGAGAGCTCGCAAAGCTGCAGAGGGTCGGAACATCTGGAGGCTCGGTAGAGAACGAGGTTGAGACATCTCCGGGGGCAATGTAATCAAACCTTTAAAATAAGGGCAGTTGAGCTACAGAGAATTCCAATAGGCAACATTGCGACATACCCAAGCAATGTAACCTTTTTTATAGGCCTTCTTTTGCAATATTAAGATGTTTTGAAGGCTGATCCTTGGGGATGCACGTTAGATGATCTATCTGGATGTCGAAAGTCTCAGGCAGTGGATGTCTCGGAAAACGAAGACGGAGGTTCGCACGGCCCAGTAGACCTACTTGTGGACGATTAGCAAGGACAAGAGCTCGATTAAATCTCTGTGAGATGATGCGATACGGCGAACTGTTTATTATTCAAGATGATTGCACCCATATCCGAGACATACATGGGTCTAGAGTTGAATAAACTCCGCTTTTCCTGAACCTTTTCCCGTCAGTCCATGTCATTTGCGCGTCTCCTATACGCCAGACTCGTCCGACCATCGCGTTGAAGGGGGGAGCACGCAGCCTTAATACCAGCGTGCCTCGATGATGTGAGTGTCGCTCAAGGATTTTGATTGCTCACATCTCGAACGATACCAGAATTTCCATCTTCTCCATGGCTGCTAATCTGATCGTAAGGGAAATTATTTCAATAAACTTATATAGGTTTTGAAATTGAGTTGAAGCGCGATGATACATCATGGTGGTGGGTGGAGAATGAGTCCGACGCAAAACAAAAGTGAAGTGTGAGAAACTTTTGACCCGCCGACTGACTTCAACTTGAAGCCGGCCGGCCTGAGTGAGAGTTCGCCGCCTCTTCGCCAATTTATCCTCTCCTTGTCTCCGAGTCAATGAATATATATTGTTTCTTTTTACTTCAAGAACTCTGAGTATATTGACTTAAGTAATGAACACAAAATTGAACAGCTGTACACAGCTTCGAGCATTTTCTTTCCTTGGTACTGCTGTAAGTTCTTTGAATGTGCTGAATGTTTATTTTCTTCGGGAAAACTAATTTATAGGAGAGAAACCCAGAGAAAACTTTACATGTGGGTAGTAGTGAAAATACTCATACAGAATATTTGTATGTTGTAAGCGCAAGTAAAGTAGACGATGTTACGAAGGTCAAACAATGAGGGAAAAGATGTCGTTTGAACAAGAGAGAAAGATCTGGAAGAGAATTCTAAAGGTAGAAAGAAGAGCCCACTTTGTACAAATGCAAACCGGGACATTGATCAAGACAAGTCTCCTTTATATGCGTTAGCTCCGCATCGGTCAATGACAAGCCAACATTCTTCAGGTTTCCCATACGGTCCGTGAGTAGACAACATATGGTCTCCAATTCGATCGGAATCGAAAGCAAATGTTGCTCATCGTCATGCGGAGCATCCATAGACATATAGTTGCATATGAGTGTCTCTAGCTCTGGACAGAGAAGGTTCGATGATCCCGACTCGGATGCGGAGGTGAATTTCTTCAATGTGTAATCGGAAACAGGCGAGTCGATAATATGCAGCTCCCGAAGTTTTGGCACCAATTCCAGGAATGTACCAAACGCGTCGCACTCCACGTCTATTCCTCTACATTTTAGGTTCTCTAGCGGTGGATTGGATCGCGCAATGAAGGGGATGGTCCCGGGGACTTCTAGCATATCCTCCTCCTCCTCGTCGAAAAGTGACAGGCTTCTCAAATTCGGCGCTGTGATGTACCTCAAGGGGAAATCGGTTCCATTGCTATGTACAATAAGTACGTGCAGATTCTCCAATACAGCAAAGGATTCCCTGTTCCGTCTCGTTATGACGTTTTCACATATCCTGACTTCGAGCTTCGTTAGGAGAGGAAAGAAGTCTGCGAACTTTTCCAAGTCTTCCGAAACGATATTCACGTCGTCGAGTACCAGATTCGTGACACAGGTGGGATGTGGCAGAGCTAGTGACAGAGTCATGCGGCACAATTTGATTTTTTTGACGCTCGGTGACATACTGCTGTCGACAATAAGCTCTTTCAGTGAAACATCATCGCCGCGCAGTGACAGATATTCCAACTTCGGTGTATTCAGGATGCGGTAAGATGCTCCGGTTCCAAGGCGATACAATCGGCATCGATGCTCGTTTAGAACGAGTTTTTTGAGATGAGTAAACTCTACGCCCGTAGACGATTGGCCGAGGAGCATCGCAGGGGGGAAGATATTCAGATCCAGCAGTTCCCATCGACGACAATTCTGAGTGAGTAGGTCGCCGACACGAGTTTTCCACACAGTGCTCGAGCTTGGGTTCTTCGGCCCGCTAATTTTCAAGACCAATGAAAACGGGGTTGGATCTGATCTTGCTAGCCACATAGAGACCAAAGAAAGTACAGAAGAGGGGTCATCCTCGAATGTGTGGTTGAGATGAAGTCTTGACCAAAGCCGAGGGTTGGCCAAAACAACTGCTCGCCACCATCTGCAGACGTGAGATACGTTCAGCGGTGCTTCGATGAGCGAATGTTGTGGGAGTACGTATTTCGGGAAAGAGGCGAAGATTATCTCGTTGAGAAGTTCGGGGATATTTAGAACACGAGTCGCTGCCATGGTGAGAGTACCTTGACGTATAAATCGTTCTGCTGGGGGATAGGATACTGTCAGGTTCATAGATGTAATCAATAAAGGATGTCTAGAACATGCCTTTTCCAAGACTATAGATTCCCGTCCGACTGTGCTGTATGGTATGAAGTAAAGAGGCTCGGTCATTGGAAATGGGGTATTTAAATGCCCGGGGAGTAGTTGTGGTCCAGCTGAACCACTGGGCCAAACAAATAGAGTCGACCAATTACATCCATAGCTGCCGCAACCACAGTTTTAGTAAGCAAATCTGACTTACCTTCATAACTTTTTGTCGAAGTAGTTTTGTCCTTGAGTAACGTGGATGTCATCGGTCAAGTCTTTTGAGCCTGCTAGTAACGCTTTAATACACTTAGGAAGGAAGCCTAGCAGTGGTGGTCAAAGATAAAGACTGGTAGAATTCCGGCCAAGTGCACACTCTAGGGTAACTATTATGAACTCAAAGTCACCTCATGCTGACATTGAAGGTCCATTGGTCCGATCACTAGAGGTCTCCCAGGACACTAGCGTCACACAGAATGGTAAGTCGTGGCGAGCCGGAGAGAGATAATTCTACGTACATCGATTCCAGAAACCTACTACTCTGAATCCGTTCGGATTCTGGCCCTGATTCCTCTAGGCCCTCCATCGCGCACCATCTGGAGACCCTGTCCCAGTGAAGCTCATTATACCGGATTGATTCTTTCATCCTTTGCGTCCAGGGTAGCCGTCGTATTCGTATGAACTCCGCCTCATCTCCCCATAGACTGTGTCCACATACGGGACGGTACAGTGGTCCTGATTGCTTGTACTCAGCAAGTATATTGTCCCAAGTCGATACTATGTTGGCTAGTGTTTCGGAAGCCGATTCGAATGGACGATCATTCCGGTGAATTGGGTTTGTTTTTATCCATAACGAGCGGTATTCTGATGGGCCTTCACTCTCTACCTCGTCATCTAGAATGAGCGATGATGGGGACTGACCCTGCTCATGAAGTCGGAATTTCTCCTCTTCCTTTAGAATGCTCGTCAACGAAGTAACGAACGGAACCGGATGATAAGGAGGGATTTGAGTGAAATCTAAGCAGATCCTCGGAATCGCTTCCAGTTGAGCACGTAGAATTTCCCGTTTGACATACGCCTCGATAACATCTCCGTATACATGGCAAGTCGGGCTTGAAAAAAATCCCGCAGATGCATCGATGACATGCAAAGAGCGCAGTGAAAGATGACGTAGGCTTGTGTATTCGTACGATCCTTGAGGCTCGACGAGTATTAGATCGCGTATCGTTGATCGAGTCGCAGTTAGGGAAAGGACGGAGGGCCAGTGTCCCGCAAGCAGAAGATTCTCCAGTCTGCGCAACGTAGCGAAGAGATACCGGAAGTCGATACGATTGACCGATTCTCCTCCTTCAAACAGCCAAAGAGCACGGACTCGTTGGGATAGAACATTTGGGTTCTTATTCATCAACGTATAGCTGAAGGAAACGACCCGTCTTTCCGACTCCAGAGAGACCGTCTCATAGAGTAGGGGCTCGATCCATGTTGCAGCGCTTTTGTTGACGAGACATAGCTTGTATGCAACACTGAGCCGTCTGTTGTCGGCGAGCGAGCCAAAGGTGCTGTCCTCGGGTTCTATGGATGCTTCCAGGACCATACGAAGGACATCTTCTGGAAACGATTGAGTAAATGGATGCGTTGCTTGTTCATTGTCATTAACAATGCTCGACATGTCGATAGGCTCTATACGGTCTTTGCAACAGAGCACCTTAGCAGTGCGGGGTATTAGAAGTCGCACCAAAGTTTCACGATCAGTTGGAAAGGTACCTACGTAGCGTAGCGTACTACTGGATTCGCTGAGTGTCTTGCTCTGATAGCGTAATACCAGTGCTTGAGTGTGAGCGAAGAGCCTTTTCGACAAATCTTTTTGTATATTTTTCCTTTCAGATGAAGATATAAGTAGTAGGATTAGATGGAAGCAGTCCAAATCGTCGTGTGAGTATAAGCTAAAGTTTCAAGACATGTCGGTCGCACAACAGCTGTCAGTGAGGTGACTGGAGTCGTCATCGTGCATGATATTCAATCGCCGCCGCAACCGAATTTGGCTATTAATTAGTACTAAGAACAGAAGACTTTCGTAGCGTTATCTCTGGCTCCCACATACACAAGCGCACTTTTTATATGAGTATTTCTCCAAATGCTATTCCTCCATCTAACAGAAAATGCAACGTCTGCGGCAGTAGTGAATCAGGGTACGAGAAGTATCTTCTGACATGCCGTCAGTGTCAGCGGTCTTATCACCACAACAGCGCAGGTGAGCCTCGGTACTAGCTACATAGAAGTTAATCGCATACTGGAATCTAATCAAAATGTGCGATTGAGGCTGTTATAGTCCGAAAATCCTTCATGAGGAGCTCACCAACCTTGCCAAGAGATCCGCGGGGAAGCTCGAGATCGACTGGACGTGCAGATGGTGCAAGAAAGGGAAAGCCAAAATGAAATCCAAGGCAATGATGGATGCGGGCTCTTCGAAGCTGCTAGTAAGAGGCCAGGAGACAGAAGCAAAGAAGTCATCGGGAGCTGTGAGACCTGCTGTGATCAACTTACTCTCTTCGGATGAAGAAGAGAGCACAACAATTCGGTCAGCGGATAAAGGAAAACTACCGGAAGCTAGGGCGGTTACAGATTCTGGCCGTTTTCAAAGCTTGTATAGCAGAGGTACGTTTAAATTCGTTGATATCACTCCCATGGCCTTTTATTAACTATTGTAACAGTTGACAAATTGCCTGACCCGCTTCAGCCTTCTGTCGGGCATGAAGACTCTAAAGGTGTATCCCGGAACGAGAAAACTGCGGCAGCACCACCCACCATAAATGACAGCAAAGCTGATCCTCAAAACGAGGTCATAAACGAAGAGGTCGTGGTTGTAGAGCCGTATCAATCACGGAAGCAACCAGGGAGCGGCCTGGCTGAAGGAACACTCACTGCTGGCGCTCCAGATCCAATGCGGATTTACAGAAATAGAGGAAGATCGTTCCAGTCCAATACACCCGAGACTCTCTCAGCGCAACCGACAGTAGCTTCGAACTATTCGAGGTCAGCTTCACTCGTCTCTGAAGCCAACACGGAGGTGGACATTGCCATACCCTCAAGATCTATCTCCCTTTCATCGATCAGGTCTCCCAGGGACGATGTCGAAGAACAATCCGAGCCCGAGCCTGGAGTATATGTCTTTGAGCTGCCGGGAGTAAACGTTCCATTCAAGCTGCGTCTTGACGATGCTGCCAAGCGTTCTCGTCAGCATATTCACAGCCGAGAGGGCCGTCACGAAACTGAAGAGGATGAGGACGACCTGATATTCAAGTTCGGAAAATTGAAGGAAGTCTTGGACTCAACATCAGTAGCAACTTCGGACGCAAAGATAAGACAGCCTCGAAAAGTACAAGCCAAGCAGCTGAACAAATTCAATAAAGCACTTGGGCAGAGGACGTTCGCTTTCGATGCAGAGCCTTGGCTGAGGGAACAGTATGGGCGAGATTTGCAGGGAAGGCTGCTTAGAACCGCACATATCGTCCGACACAGTGAT
The DNA here is from genome assembly GCA_910574555.1 of Trichaptum abietinum. Taxonomy (NCBI): domain Eukaryota; kingdom Fungi; phylum Basidiomycota; class Agaricomycetes; order Hymenochaetales; family Trichaptaceae; genus Trichaptum; species Trichaptum abietinum. The sequence continues at coordinate 3,972,503 of CAJTBE010000001.1, forward strand.
CAAGCGATATAGATTCCTTTACGTCTTTTCCCTCGGATGCTGGAAAAATATATATACTAAATATGAAAAGGGTTGCGATGTCCTATATCTGATGTATAACATGTACAATGCATGTGGGATCCGAAGGAATCGAAAAAATAGAATGCTCGAAACAATAGTGTGTAGGTATGAATAAACACGGTGTGTAATATGGAGAACTCGAACTCTACGTTGTACCACTGGGTGCAAGAACTATGTTTTCTGCAGAACTCGGATGTAGCTGACCATTCGACGCGCGAGGAACTAATGGCGGTGCTGCCAATTGATGCACGCCACCAGAATGCAATCGCCTCGGGGGCGTAGACGCAGGGCTCGGTGTGTGCACGCGGGAGATGTACGGAGACGTGCTGTGACTATGGAAGTCGACGAGCGACGAAGAGCTGCCTTGGCGACTGAGGGTGTATATGCTCCCGTCCAAGGTCTCGTTATGGCCTGCGAGGTTCTCCTGGCTCGTGCGGGGCGTAACGAGCTTGAGCGCCGCGGCGAGGACACGGGGGCTCGCACCCAAACTGCGCCGCTTCTCGTCTGGCTCACCTAGGATAGGTGCATCAGACTCGACAGGGGATCCCGGGTAAGAGCTCTTCCGCGGGGTCATCATACCCGGCATGAGTTTCGTGAGTGCTGTTCCTGCTGCGGCGCCCGCGGAGCTGGCAACAGCGTTTGCTTTGGACTCCGGCTGATTGTACATCCACGTCGCAGCGAGCACTGTCGCGGAGCCGAGGAGGAAGGACGGGGTGATGTAGAAGTCGAAGAGGGCGACGGAGGCGAGGAAGGAGATGACGATGGAGAGGGAGGTGGCGAAGCCTTTGAGGATGTTGTCCGAGTACTTAATCACGATAGCCGTGACGAGACCACCGAAGACTTGAACTGCGACAGTGCCCCATGCCCATGCACCGAAGTTGGCAAAGAGAGCATGGAACCAAGCGCCGGTGAGGGGCGTTGCGGTTTGCGAAGCGAAGACAGGGACAAGAGCTGGGAGGAGAGAGAAGAGCGATAGTTGGACGTTGCGTACCCAAAGATCTGCCTGCGAACCCTTCAGCACCATCTCAAAGTACACGCCCGCCAGTCCCGATGTAAAGCAAGCAGCAGCGACGGCTATAAAGCCTTTGAAAGGGTACATGATGTGTCCCGAATGGCCGCTGCTGTTATTCGAGCTGCCCCCAGTAGATTGGATCTGCACTATCCCAACACCGATAGCAAGAGCAAGAAGCGCAAGCCATTTGGTCGAGTTCAGTTTCCGGCGAAGAAGGAGAACGGAGAAGGCGGCGGTGGTGAGGATTTTCATTTGATAAGTTACTTGAAATGTCGCCGCTTCCAGATTAGATGCAGCAACGAATTGCAGATTATTTTGAATGACTGCAGGCATTTGCATTAGCATTTCATCATTCAAGCATCAAGAAGCGCACGCACCGTATAGAATAGCAGGAATAGAAAGCTTCCAACAGTCAGGACTGAACACCTCTTTCCCTAACCTCCGACAACGCGAGAAGAATATACGGGGATGAAACCAAGAACCAGACTGCACATGTAAGGGCCCTCTTCGCTGTTGTGCTTGTGTACCGAATTCATCCAAACGCGAAAATGCAATTGCGAGTGAGATAGAACCTTTCAATAGTTCGTTCATAAGGACTGCGGTTGCAGCTGAATAGGATCGTGAAGGTGGCGTAGAAATTCGTGAATAATGCATGATGATTGCCAGTGACGCATTTTGGACAGCGAGAGTGATCAACCTGTCGCAGACAAATATTATCAGCAAAACGAACGTTCCTAGAGAAAATGAATACGTACGAAATATACTTCAACGGTATACCCCACAATCGAGGAGTCGTGTCCTCGACCACACTTCCTGTCGCGACACTTCCTATATTCGCTACTTCATTGAGCGTGAATTTCGGAGGTGTCGCCGTTCCATGTAATGTCATTGAGGACCCGCCAGACAAAGGAGTAGTCGAGCCGCTGGAGATGGTCTGACGACGGTGATGAAGAGGCGAAATCGGCGATGTAAAAGAGGAAGAAGTTGTAGACGCCAGTGTGAACGGTTTTAAAGGGTGCGCAGCACTTCACTACGCACACGCAGACTTCGGAACTTTATAAGTTGATCTTCCCTTGGCTGCTATTAGCCGAGGTGTGCTGCGCAGTTGCTTTGCGACCAGGTGATTGAGGGCGGGCTGTGTCGGCTCGTGTGCAATCAAAGCTGATGGGCCAATCCCTTGCTATGCTACCGCACGGCCAGCAGATTCTGTCAGGGTGAAGCACAGTGAGCGCGCTGCTTTTTTCGATGTTCACGCTGTCCGCGACGGTGGAGGTAGGAGTGCAAGACGTGGAGGGCGTTGGCCGTCGTGAGAAAGACACGTCCCGACAACAATTTTGCTCGACGCGTCTTGGACGGTGACTACCACCACAACGCCGGCTCGAAAATAAAAACGCGCCCAAACTTTTGCATCACATCTATCACGAGCAGCTTGATTCACCGCCCAATTCACCGCTTGCGTATATCTGCACTCCGTTAGCATGTCTACGCGACGTCGAACAAAGAAAACTATCGCGTCGTACTACGAGGAATCAGATTCAGATTTCGTGGAGGAAGCCAAGAGGCCGAATAAGCGCAGGAAGGTGAAGAAAAGTGTCGAAGAGGCCCCTTTCCGTGGCGATGGAGATAATGAGCTCGAAGCCGGGGTCGCTGCACCTCACCCTGCTTCTCTTCATATTATCGGCGACCCCAAGCCGGTACGCGCAGCGCTGCTCGATTGGTATGCTGGTGTGCACGAGAGGCGTGGCATGCCTTGGCGAAAGCAGTTTGATGCATCTTTGGACGCTAAAGGTCAATCGCAGAGAGCGTACGAGGTTCGTGTAGTATCCCAGTTATACTGCAGTGAGATCTTGATCATATCTCAGCTATCTTTAGGTATGGATATCAGAAATAATGCTGCAACAAACGCAGGTGGTAACCGTCATTCCATATTATAACAGGTGGATGGCAAAGTGCGTTCGATCAAGCATCTCTGATCCTCCGCAATGATTGACATAATTAATCCGATTAACTTAGGTTCCCAACAATCGAAGACCTTGTGAGCTTCTTTTACGTCCATGTCATTTATAACTCTTCTGAAGTCGAACAACAGGCAAACTCAGATATTGAAACTGTGAATGGCTTGTGGAAGGGCCTCGGGTACTATTCTCGTGCAGCTCGTCTTCTTGCAGGTGCTCAGAAGATCGTGAAAGAGTACAATGGCATATTTCCAGCCAACGCAAAAGACATGATTGCGAATATCCCGGGAATTGGTCGATATAGCGCCGGAGCTATATCGTCAATCGCGTACAACCATTGCGAGCCAGTGGTAAGTCTCATAACTTTCTCGGTGCCACAGTTACTCATCATCACCGTATATAGTTGGACGGTAACGTCAATCGCCTTCTCAGTAGAGTATTGCGACTCCACGCAAACCCGAAGTCGAAGGCTGCTTTAGATATCCTATGGGATGGTGCAACTGCAGCGGTTAGGAAGTCGGACAGACCTGGTGATATCAACCAGGCTTTAATAGAACTAGGATCGACTGTTTGCAAACCACGGGATCCTTCCTGTTCCTCGTGCCCGCTAAGCGTGTACTGCGGAGCTTATCTAGAATCGCAGGTAAGCTTGAGGGCATATTCTATTTGAAGAAGTTCTGAGGCTCACGTCATGTAGGGCCGATCGCCACCCGAGCAAGACATCGAGGAGCTCTGTACGGTCTGTGAACGCGTCTTCCCGGAGGAGGAAGCTGGTGTAACTCGGTACCCCATGAAGGTGGAACGCAAGAAGGCACGCGAGGAAACGGACGTTGTTAACGTTGTCGAATGGCTGAGTTCCGATGATGAGCGTTTCTTCATCCTCGTCAGAAGACCCGAATCAGGTAGATCTGCATTATTCGAGTTGAATACGCGAGGAAGGCCGGTGCTGATCTGAAGAGTGTAGGGCTTCTCGCTGGACTTCACGAATTTCCTTCCCGGGCGGACGTCAAGGACTCCGCCGACTCGCCTGATGATCTACGAACCATCGGTCAAGAAATTGTACGGGAGCTCCTCTCTTTGCTACCTCCTGACTACCAGCCGCCTTCATCGCCCACAAAATCGACTGCGCGAAATCATCTAGACCTCCGGATATCGAAGATGAAGCCGGCAGGCGATGTCTTGCACGTATTCTCACATATACGAAAGACGTACCGCGTGCAGTGGATACTCCTCGAAGGCGGGAAGGGCTTACCGGAACTCAACCCATCGTATGCCTCTCCGGCACACGCATCTGCTGAACGATCTGGCAAGAAACCGAAACCGAAGTCGAAGAAAAGTAAGGCTGGAGAGGCTGGGGAGGGGAAGACAGTAAGCCCGGGAATAAAACCGAGTCTGCGATGGGTGAGACACGAAGATGTCGAGACAGCTAAGTGAGTCTGTGGCAGCTTCTTCGTTCAAATCAGCCAACTAATGTCTTGTTTTTGCTTCGACGAAGTGTCGGAACGGGTGTGCTTAAAGTGTGGAAGAAGGTCACTGATCTTTGGTCGGATTAATTTTTCATGAATGTACTTCATGTTTCTTGCTGCTTTCTTGCGCTACATTATCTGAATGGATCTACATATCCTCGCTTAGATTTAGAGTAGTAGGTCTCTGGCATCGTTGTACGTAGACTTATCTCTTTTCGTCTCACGACGACTTATCCTTTTAGTGTCCTGGGAGACCTCTAGTAAACGGACCAATCATGATCATGACCTTCAATGTCCGAGTCAGCATGAGTAATATCGCAGGGTCCCGACGAGGATGTAGCGATTTAGCCACTATTTGAAGGCAACGTGAATATTGAGCGCTATGCATGAGTTTAGATATAAAGATGAACCTATTCCCTTCAGTGTTGATTTTATTATTGAAGGTTGTCGCTGAAGCGCGAAAAAAAAGCTTATTAGTATCGGACCCTCATCGTGGGAAATCTTGAAAAAGTTTCACTGTGTTTCGAACCACAACCACTCGAACGTTCAACCACGACTTCTTTTTACTCAAAATGACTATCAGTCCCTTTATACGGCCTACCTTCTAGCCTTCATCCCAAATACCGACTCCTGTCTCTGAACTATCGAAGGTGGCCACAGTCACAAACTAGTACAGTCAAAGGACACAGTAAGTGTTGCATATTCTCTGGGCCTTGTATCACTAACTGAGCGTATTTATCTCTTCGTACACGCCTAGAGACTAAGATAGAAAAAAGTGATGGATAATAGGACCTGCTATTCTTCTACTTGCCAGTCAGCAGCCTCTCGGGTTTTGAACATACCCGAACTGCTAGGCATAATATTCGCGTTCTGCCTCCCCGAAGACAGAGAAAAAGAGCCCTATTCCTCCACATGGTCCCTTGATGTCGAATCTCATCTCCAATATCCTTTCCCGTCGACAAAGGAAACGCCTTTGTCGCTCGCACATGTCAGTACACTCTGGCGAAGTGTGGCCCTGATGACTCCAAAGCTTTGGACACGCCTTCGTCTGCGTCTAGATAGTAGAGAGGATACAGTTCGGCCTCATCTTTTATTAGACGCACTACTGTTCTGGTTGGAACGGTCTCGCTCACTCCTGGTCTCCGTACGCATCATCACGCGCGACTATGATTTCGACTGGGACACCGACGAGAGTAGAGCCCTTGTAGAGATGATGGATGCAATCATCAGGAACAAGAGTCGATTGGAGAATATCAGCATCGATTTTCCGCAGCACATCGTCGAGCGGCTTTACGACGCTTTGTGCTACGATTTCCCTCACCTGAAGACAATATGCATCAAATATGGCTATGGTTATAGAAGCTCCATTAAGCGGGGAAGAATCGTACGTCTTAGCACAGCGCCTAAACTGCAATCCGTGGCCATACCTGGTGCTGTCCTCGCCGATGTTCCCCATAGCCTACGATCTATAGGCTACTCCAACATAGTTATGCGTCCCACCAACCAGACGCACGCAGAACTATTCAAAGAGATTGTGCTTGACAACGTACAGCTCTCTAATGGAGCCATCTACCGTTTTGGGTCCATTTTCCCGCAGCTCGAGAACTTGATCCTGTCATACATTTACCCTTCGTCAAGATTCGGGAAAAGCGAACCATGGGAAGACGAGTTTGACGAGAATGATCCGGAGTACTGTGAGTTGGATAACTTGATTATGCTGAGTATAAAGGGCCGAGGATGCTGTTTCCCACTGAACTTGGTGACGACGCCGAATCTGAGGGAACTGCTGGTTGTTAACGATGACGACTGCATCGACGATGAAAGGGATGAATTCGGCGATGAACGAGATGACTTGGGGGATGAACAAGACGACTTCGGTGATATAATCATTCGGTTCCTTGAACGATCAAGATGTCCTCTGGAGTTTTTTTCGTACTCGACTGGACTTGATGTTGGGCCAATCAAGGACCTCAACAACATACTAGGAGCAATGCCGGATCTTCAGGAGCTTGTGATAAAAAATGCATTCTTATGCAGGACCGACCTGCGCATTTTCCACGACACATCAGTCTGCCCGCGCCTTACCGTTATTCGCAGCTATGGGGAAATCGCAGCTGGCATGCGGAGCAGGCTCAAGGATCGATCAGAGGAACCCAACTCCCAGGACATCGTGGATCTGATCCGTGCGCGGTGTCGCAAGCGCAGTGCCGGTGATGATATATCTGAGAGTGGTCGGAGATGGGTGAAGAGACTTGAATTTCCCTTGCACGAGACGGATGAAGAAGAGCTTCGTAAAGACGACACATTCTTGACAGCAAACGTGGAGTTTATGAACACGCACAAATGCATTGCCTATTGTGTCTTAGACGATCTCTTTGCGAATAGAGGATTTACCTTACCTTTCAATACCACTGCATATGACTATTGATATCGACTGTTTTCATTTAACTGTAGCTTAGTATGCGACGTATCTACGTATGTAGTTTTTCAGCTGAAGTTAAAAAGATTGATGGGAAAACAAAGCAATAAATATTGTGCACCGAAGTGCATTCCACTCTGAAAAGCGGTGCAGGGGCCATGCTAATCTTCTCTGTATTGTTCCAGTTTTTCGTATGTCACCCCAAAGGGGACAATAAACTGTCCTGCCTGGATTAATCCAATCACTTGAGGTTCCTTTGTACAGTCGGCTAGATTTCTGAGTTTTAGTCGTCGGGCGTCTCAGAGTTTCGCACGCTGATAGTACATACGTGTCCTGCGGCCACTGGTAGCGGTAACTCCTTTAACTTTGACCACCACCACTACCAGGCTTCCTAAGTGTATCAAAGCTTTGAAAGCAGGCTCAAAAGTCTTTATTGATGACAACCACGCTACTCAACGGCAAGACTGTTTCGATTCAAATTCGAGATTATGAAGGTAAGTCAGATTTGCTTACTCAAAAAATGCGGCTCAAATGTGGATCTTATAGGTTGACTCTGTTTGTTTGGCCCGGTGGTCCAGCTTGACCACAATCATTCCCCGGGCATATAAATGCGCTGTCCTCAGTGACTGAGCCTCTTTAATTCCGACCACACAGCACAGTCGGACGTGAATTTATTGGCTAGGACAAGGCATGTTTTCGACATCCTTTATTGATTACCTCTATGAACCTGACAGTATCCTATCTCCCCAGCAGAACGATTTATACGTCAAGGTACTCTCACCATGGCAGCGACTCGTGTTCTAAATATCCCGGAGCTTCTCAACGAGATATTCTTCGCATCTTTCCCGAAATCCGTACTCCCACAATGTTCGCTCATCGAAGCACCGCTGAACGTATCTCACGTCTGCAGATGGTGGCGAGCAGTTGCTTTGACCAACCCTCGGCTTTGGTCAAGACTGCATCTCAACCACACATCCGAGGATGACCCCTCTTTTGTACTTTCTGTGATCTCCGTGTGGTTAGCAAGGTCGGACCCAGTTCCGTTTTCGTTGGTCTTAAGAAGTGGCGGGGCGACAAACCCAAAGCCAAATTCGAGCGCTGTGTGGAAAACTCGTATTGGCGAACTAGTCACTCAGAACTGTCGCCGATGGGAAATTCTGGATGTCAATACCCTTCCCCTTTTGGTGCAGATTGGCCAGCCGGATACGGGCGAAGAGTACACCCATCTCAGAAAACTCGTTCTAAATGAGCATCGATGGAGATTTAATCGCCGTGGAGCTAGAGAAACGTACCACTCTCCGAATACACCGAAGTTGGAATATCTGGCATTACGCGGCGTCTTTTTTTCATTCCAAGAGCTTATCGTCGACTGCAATATGTCGCCGAGCGTCAAAAAAATCAAACTGTGCCGCATGACTCTGTCACTAGCTCTGCCACATCCCACCTCTGTCACAAATATGGTACTCGACGACGTGCAGATTCTTTGTGAAGACTTCCAAAAGTTTGCGGACTTCTTTCCTCTCTTAAAGAGGCTTGAAGTTAGGGTATGTGAGGGAGTCATAACAGGACAGAGAAGGGAAAGACCGGAGTCCTTCGTCGTTCTGGAGAATCTGCGCGTACTTATTGTACATAACAATGGAACCGATTTCCCCATGAGGTACATCACAGCGCCGAATCTGAGAAGCCTGTCACTTTTCGACGACGACGACGACCAGGACACACTAGAAGTCCCCGGGACAATCCCGTTCATTGTACGATCCAATCCACCTCTGGAAAAGCTCAATTGTAGAGGACTAGTCGTGGAGTGCGGCGCGTTTGGTACAATCCTGAAATTGGTGCCAAAACTTCGGGAGCTGTATATTATCGACTCACTTATTTCCGATTACACGTTGAAGAAATTTACCTCCGCACCATCCGAGTCGGGATCATCGAGTCTTCTCTGCCCAGAACTAGAGACGCTCATATGCAACTTTGTGTCTATGGATGTTCCGCGTGGCGATAAACAACATTTGATTTCGATTTCGGTCGAATTGGAGACCATATGTTGTCTACTAAAAGAGCGTATGGGAAAGCTGAAGAATGTTGGCTTACAACTGACCGACGAGGAGCTAAAGCATATCCAGAAGACTTGTCTCGATCAATGTCCCGGATTGAATTTGTACAAAATGGATCTCTCTTCCTGCTCTTAGAACACTCTTCCTGCTCTTTCTCTCATGCTCATGCTCAAACAACATCTTTTCCCTCATTTTTTTCCCCTTTGTAACATCGTCTACTTTTCTTTTGTTTACATAGAAAATAGAAATGGGCTATACGAGTATTCTCAGTACTACGCACTAATCCTTATTCGAAGTATAAGAAATGTATATTGTATAAGGTCTATTTATAGCAATGCTGACGCTCTTAGTATAAGATAAAAAAAATAAATTGACGTAAACATGGAGAACGTGGTTTCTTCGGTCATTCTCTAGGTGCGGTTCTCTGCCTTCCTTGCTCTCTCGTCTTCACACAATCCAGCGACTCTATCCCAATGCACCTCATTATATCGCATCATCTCCTTTATCAGCTGTAGACCAGATAGATTGTTAGCTCCTTGATACTCTGGTAAGTCATCCAATGGACTATCCGAGTATGCCTGCCGATTGCAAGGTGTGTATTGCTCGCAATGAGCGATCGCAGATATCCAGGCTGAATGCGGCATCGAACGCCTTTCGATAGCTTGTCTATTTCGTTTCACCCATAACGAGGTGGGTTGCGCTTGTTGCTCCTGAAGTCTCTCGACGTCTGGGATGAACGCGAAGTTGGGTGAATGCGGATCGGTCTGAAGCTTTTCTCCGTAATGTTGTAACTCTGCCAGTCTGCCAAGGAGCTCTAGCGGTAGGATGCGAGGCGACGTAGTAAAGTCGAGGCAGATCCTCGGTATCGCGCTGAGCTGAATAAGGAAGGTTCTGAATGGGTAGTCCTCGTCTGCACTAGTACGGTCTCCGATGATTTTATTCGACGGGTCGATTATATGAAGTGATTGCAGGAAAAGGTTACGCAAGTAACAGTTGGTGAGAGGTGTCCGTGGCTTAACCAATATAAGGTCGCGGATTGGTGAAGGCGTCGAAATCTCGCGAAGGAGTCGAACCTTATCTCCTGGTAAGGCCAAGCTCTCCAGCCGACGTAAAGTAGAGAAGAGCAGTCCAAAGTCGATGCGATCGAGCTCTGCACTGTCGTGGAGTATCCACAGTGCTCGAACGTAGCGGGACAGAAACTCCGCGCCTTTACACTTGAGTGCGTAGCTGAACGAGATGACTTGCTTGTCTGACTCCAGCACGACTGCCTTGTAAAGTAAAGGCTCGATCCAGCTTGCCGCGCATTTGTCAACAAGACAGAGATCGTGCACAAATTTGAGGTGACCGTTGCTCGAAAGAGAGGCAAACGATCCGTCTCCAGGGTCTGCGGCAGTTTCTAGGATGATGCGCAGCGCATCCATCGGGAACTGTCTTGAGAATGGGCGATTGCCCTCTTCAGCAAGGGTAGGAGTGTCAGCTGAAGGTTTCAGCTCTTCAGAGAAGTCGGCCTAGAGGTGAGAGATATTGGGATACCGCTGAAGAATTGTGAACAGACGAGCGAAAAGAGCGACGTACTGTATTCGTTAACACCCCAGTCGCCATGATTCAAAGACCTTAGCTGTTCAGCGTGCTCTGATGGCAATCCTAAGTAGTGTAATTCAGAAGATGACCCCTTCGTCAGAAAGAGCATGGTTCACGAGTAGATGATGTATACATACCTCAGCGGTTATTGCTTTGCAGGTAGTGCTTAGTCTCGAACGTTCTCTTTCACCCATCCAGAGTAAAGAGTACTTGTACCCCGACAATTGCCGTGGGAGAGCTGGGTATGTCTCACCTTTCTCTTGTTGTATGAGGGAATCGGAGTAAGATAATCTACCGGGGAAGCTCGGCCCGTTATCGACTGAAAGGTTAAATCGCGATTAGAATGACATTGATCAATCTGCTGAAAACCTTGACGTGCCGAAATACAGAAAGATAAGCAAATGGAAGATATCGATTTCCAAAGCGAATTGTTATCCATTTTCAGAATAATATACAGCCGCATTGTTGATAACTATCGCACCGCTGATAGAGTGTCGAACCGTTCCATTCGGGCTTCTTCTCTATAAAGCCTTATGCTAAGTATGCAACAGTCAGTGATCGAAGATCTAAGTTGGAAAGTCTGCACAGACATCTAGCCGGCTCACAAAACCTTCGAATATGACTTCAATATGAGTCTGGTAGGATGTTTCAAGAGAGCGTATTTGAAGTCCTTAGATGGTATCTTCGTCCCCTCGTCGAAACCGGGATTTCTTCAGAACTTCGAGGGCGCGACCTTCACAGTTTCAAGGCGCGCCGAGTCCAGCTATCCGAAACCATTAGGCAGATCTCTGATCGACGCTCAACACAAGGTTCCAGGAAGCAATTTCGCAAGAGAAGAATTTCATTGTACTCAGAGATAGTATGTGGATAACTGGGTAGAGTCAGAAATAGATGAAGTAGAAGAGCCCGAATGAGGCCCATTTTCGCTTAACGTAAGGAGCGAGAGAACGACCATATGTATTATCTGGAAGCAGAGTGGATAATATGAGGTGGAGATCACAAATGACAACAGTGAACGAACCGGAAGTGGTGGACTCCTGCCATTGCGCATTACAGGTCGCATGTTTCCGCAAAGTCTCCCGAGGTTGAAGACAAGACGCCATATTGCACATGGTATTCAAGTTCTAATGTTGCAGAGAGTGTCATTTAGATACCATTTTTCAAGAAGAGACTGACGACGAACCTTTTATAGTGCCTGAGTTCTCATGCGTCTTTCCTCCTGAGTCCTCAAGCGCCTTTCCCTAACCTCCCCTCCTTGGACATCTCATCCCGTGCTTCAAGTTTTTCCTCCCGTTCTCGCTCCCATTTCGCCTTTTTCCAGCGCACGAGCTCGGACAGTGATTCACCAGGCGGTGGTGCACTGCGAGGGTTGGCCTCGTGTAGGTAGTATGCGAGCGCACCAGTGAAGAGGCCCAGGAGAGGGTCAAGCGACCTTTTACGATGTAGTTAGTACAAGTTGCTGTGAACAATGTAGAGCAGCTGACTTTGATAGAAGGACAGGTGTACGACTCATGGTTTTTCCATGGAAGACAGATTACGAGGAGGTGGACGTCGTCGGCGACAGTGAGCAACGATGTTGTTGTGTTCGGCAATTTCCGGTTCAAACGTCTAACCGACGTACTTCCTCCCACAAGTCAGTATTCTGAACTTCAATGCGAACAATCCGTATAGCCAAAAGCCTTATGAAGACTGCTCTTTTAATCAGTAATCAAAGCTGACTTTCATTATTGTCTCGCCCACTTCAACTCGAACATTTGCTATTTGGTTTAGTGGTCGTCGATCTAACAATCCCGTGTTCGCTAGTAGGCTACTAGTACTCTCGCAGATTATCCGTACTTCTCTGTGCTCGCAAATATTCTAGGAGATATGATAGGTACTAGCTGCCTTCGCTTGATACTCTTCAAATCTCGTGATGACATAATTTACTCGGAAAATGTGGTTAGGGCACCTCTTGTGGATCTTGTTATGGCAACACTATTTGTTTGGCCCAGTGGTTGAGCTGAACCACAACTACCCTCGGGAACTTTAAAACCCCGTCCCCAGTGACCGAGGCTGTTTACTACCTACCATACAGTTGCACACAGAAGCAAGCTCTTTTAACGGGAGTTTATTGGCTTGGGCAAGGCATGTTCTCGTTGGCCTTTACTAAATATATATAAGCCTGACACTATCCCACTATTACAGCAGCGACAAGGCACTCTCATCATGGCATCGTCTCGTGTTTTGAACATCCCCGAACTCCTCAACGAGATCTTCTTCGCCTCTTTCCTGGAATCCGGACTTCCACAATGTTCGCTTATCGAAGCACCGCTAAACGTATCTCAGGTCTGCAAGTGGTGGCGAGCAGTTGCGTTGGCCAACCCTCGACTCTGGTCAAGGCTTCATCTCAGCTACTTGCTAAAGGATGACCCCTCTTCTGTACTTTCTGTGATCTCCGTGTGGTTAGCAAGGTCGGACGCAGTTCCGTTTTCATTGGTCTTAAGAAGTGGCGGGGCGACAAACCCAAACCCAAATTCGAGCGCTGTGTGGAAAACTCGTATTAGCGAACTAGTCACTCAGAACTGTCGCCGATGGGAAATGCTGGACATGGATATAATTCCCCTCTTCATGCACACTGGCCAACCGGATACGGGCGAAGAGTTCACTCACCTCCAAAAACTCGTTCTAAACGACCATCGATTGAATCTGAGATATCTTCCAGCTAGAGCAACGTACCGCATCCGAAATACACCGAAGTTAGAGCATCTAACATTACACGGCGATTGCACTCCATATAAAGCGCTCGTGGTTAACTACAAAATGACAGCGAGCGTCAAAAAAATCGCATTGCGCTCTATGGGTCTCTTACTATCTCTGCCGCACCCCACAGTGACCAGTGTCACGGATCTGGTACTCGTCAACGTGCGTATCCTTCGTGGAGACTTCGATAGGTTCCCGGATTTCTTTCCCCTGTTGGAGAGATGCGAAGTCAGGACCCTTTACAGAGACGGAGTCAGCTGGGACATAACGGAGTCTTTTGTCGTTTTGGAGAATCTAAGCGCACTCATTGTGCGTGGCCATGAACAGGTTTTTCCCATGATGTACATCACAGCGCCGCGTCTGCGAAGTTTGTCACTTCTCGACGACTGCGAGGGGGTGAATTTCATACTGCAAAACCCCGGGACCATCTCCTTTATTGCACGATCCAATCCACCTCTGGAGGAGCTCAAATGTAAAGGAATAGAAGTGGAGTGCGACGCGTTTGGTACATTCCTGGAAATGGTGCCAAAGCTTCGGGAGTTGCATGTTATCGACGCACCTATAACCGATTATACGTTAGAGAAATTTACCTCCGCACCATCCGAGTCAGGACCATCGAGCGTTCTCTGCCCAGAACTAGAGACGCTCATATGCAACTACCTGACTATGGACGATCCGCATGACTATGAAGAACCTAATCCTTCGATTTCGATTGACTTGGAGACTATACGATGCTTACTAACACAGCGCGTAGGAAAGCTGAAGAATGTAGGCTTACCATTGACCGACGAGGGGCTAAAGCAAATCCAGGAGTTTTGTCTTGATCAATTTCCCGGGTTGAATTTGTACAAAGTGGACCCGGGCCACCGTCCACAGTCTTGGTATCTTATTGAGCCGGTACCTTATTGAGCCGTCGTGAATCTTTCTCGCTTGCTCAAACGGTATCTTTTCCCTCATTTTTCACCTTTGTAACATTCTTTATTTTACTTGTGCTTACAATATACAAATGATTTATAAGGATATCTTCACTACGACGCTCATGTAAAGTTTGTTCGGGATGTTTCTTTCCGAAATTACACTGATAAATGGCTGAAGTACATGTATGTAGATTGTTCATGAGGCATGAGGCCGATTTAGGCTTACATAGATAAAGCTGACATCTGGATGTCTGGTGATAACCCTGAACGATTTCTCTCTTTCCTATGTCTGTGCGGAATGCCTGCAGTAATCTCCGGAAAGTACTGGTGGCGCAGGAAACAATAAATTTGGACATTCACCGCAAAATCAAAGTTATATGAAGATTGCTCCATAAATCCTCTATCATTGTGTCGGTGTTAGGAATGTTGTTTATTCGAATAGTAAATTATGACATATGCTCTTTGTCAAATTACAGTACTCAATCTTCTAAAGATAAGAAATCTACATTAAATATATCTCAGCTTTATTTACAGCAAGCATTGCTGACCGTATGTACAAGCAAAAAAGCTAAAATTCGACGTAAACATGGTGAATAAAGCGGACAGGCGTACAAAGAACGCGCGGTTTCTTCCGATGTTCCTATGTAATGTGTTTTGCCCTTTTTGCTCCCTTATCCTCACACCACCCGGCGACCCTATCCCAATGCACCTCGTTATATCGCATCATCTCCTTTATCAACTGTAGACCAGGTAGCTTCGAAGCCCCGCTGTACTCTGGCAGGTCAACTAACGGGCTTTCCGAACATGTCCAACGATTGGATGATGCGGAATGATTGTGCACAGCGACCGCAAATTGAAAGGCCGGATGTGACATTGAACCCCTTTCATTGGTTTGTCTATTTCCTTTCATCCATAACGAGCGGGGTTGGGCCTCTGTCTGTTGAAATTTCTCCTCGTCGAAAATGGACGTGAAAAAAGTTGATTTCGGATCGGTCTGAAGCCGTTCTCCAGCACTTTGATACTGCGCCAGCTTGCGAAGGAACTCCTGCGGTTGGAGACGAGGCGTCGTGGTAAAGTCTAGACAGATCCTCGGTATCGCGCTGAGCTGAATCAGGAAGGTATTGAATGGGTAGTCCTCGTCTGCACTAGTTCGGTCTCTGATGATTTTATTCGACGGGTCGATGATATGAAGTGATCGCAGGGAAAGGTTACGCAAGTACCAGTTGGTGAGAGGTGTCCGTGGCTTGACGAGTATAAGGTCGCGGATTGGTGAAGGCGTCGAAATCTCGCGAAGGAGTCGAACCTTATCTCCTGGTAAGGCCAAGCTCTCCAGCCGACGTAAAGTAGAGAAGAGCAGTCCAAAGTCGATGCGATCGAGCTCTGCGCTGTCGTGGAGAATCCACAGTGCTCGAACATAGCGGGACAGAAACTCCGCGCCTTTACACTTGAGTGCGTAGCTGAATGAGATGACTTGCTTGTCTGACTCCAGCACGACTGCCTTGTAGAGTAAAGGCTCGATCCAGCTTGCCGCGCATTTGTCAACAAGACAGAGATCGTGCACAAATTTGAGGTGACCTTTGTCCAAAAGAGAGGCAAACGTTCCGTCTCCAGGGTCTGCGGAAGTCTCTAGGATGATGCGCAGCACATCCATCGGGAACTGTCTTGAGAATGGGTGAATGCCCTCTTCAGCAAAGGTCGGAGTGTCAGCTGAAGGTTTGAGCTCTTCAGAGAAGTAGTCCTAGAGGTGAGAGATATTAAAACACCGCTGAAAGGGTTTGAACATACTAGCGGGTAGAGCGACGTACTGTGTTCGACGTTCCAGACGCCATGTGGAACTCAGAGACTTAAGCTGTCCGGCGCGCTCTGATAACAATTCTATGTAGTGCAATTCAGAAGAAAATCCCTTTGTCAGAAAGAACATATCTCATGCGGAGATGAAGCATAGATACCTCAGCGAGTATTGCTTTCCAGGTGGTGGTTAATCTCGAAAGTGAAAAGTTTGATTGCATTTGAAATGAGACTGATCTTGACGTGCCGAAACAAAGATAAGCAAACAAAAGATGCCGGTTTCCAAAGCAAACTGTTATCCATCTAGCAAAACATAAAGAAAGCTGGGACAAGAGGCTTAGCTCTAGTAAAGCACATTCAAATAAAGCTTACCAGATTTTATGGTCAACCGTCCGTACAGTTGGACATGGAACTTGTCATTTGAAATTGCAAAGGAGATTTTAAGCGCGCGCATCTAAACTGCGTTTAGAGCTAGACATCCTACTATCAGCATTTTCCGTCCATAAATCATGAATTAGCCTACCTTCGCAGGTGTCTTTTATGTCACCGAACAGCATCTTTGTCCCTACCATGTAGAACATCGGATGCGGCACATTCGCTAAACTAATGTAATCAAAGGTTCGTATTCATTGCCGCAGCGGATTTCGGCCAAGAAGGCATTTGGAATAATTCTGGCCTAATTACGCTTTTAGGACTCGGAAAAGGAATAATGCCGCATAGTGACGTGAGATGATGTTCTCGAGCGCGGATTGTTGGATAGCATTAGGCACAACTTCAAGTTGAAGAAGCATTCCCTTTGCGGGGAAGAAAGTCTTTGAAAGCGCTGTCATGCTCGTGAGAAGTAATCGGCACTGAAATAATACACCAAAGATGATGATCAGACTAGTATGGATCCTAAGGCAGTATCTCTTGTACTATAAATGACATTAGTAAATTTAGCTGAACCGTGGTACACTTACTTTGAAGTTGTTACTAACGCGAAGTCTGAGAGGTGATCATATTTACGTTCAAGGACATATTTCCCGACTCTTTTCACTATCAGCTGGCTGTCGAGTAGCGTAGAGCCCTGTAGGATAGATCTGCGACTGCCGCTATGATCTAAGTCCTAGATGTTTGATTCGACGGCGGATTTCCTTATAACCTATGAAAGTCCGAAGATTAGCGGGTTCTCGTTATGGTAGAGCTTCTTCTGGGGCGTTCAGATGTGATCGGGCGCGAAAGCACGGGCGCGGGCGGCTGATGTAGTTGTTGTACAGCTAAGAAAGCGGTTGATATGGACATCCGTAAGATAGGAGCCTCCCTTGGACCTTATACAAAAGAACCGACGGTAAAGTCATTGTCTGGAGATGAATCTCACGAGCCTGTCCCCTCCGTCAAGATATGCAGTATGCAACTACGGCGATAGAAAACGTTGACGCTTCGGTGGGGCAGCTATATATTGTTCGGGTAAGACATATCTATTTGATTAGAGATAGGACATTTGTTTACCGTGTCGCCCTCTTGCAGTACACCGCCGGTTCGTCGTATACGCACATAGTCGGGTTTGTCACCTAGATTGAACACCCAATTTAGTCGCAACACTAGCTCTTCAGGTATGGTTACTGTAGTAGGTCACGATGCCTTGACGAGCGTTGCCTATAGGTGTATGATATGCTGTTGACGATGGATGAAGAGGTGAGATATTGTGTGTTGGGTGTTTGAATGCTTCTTGATTTGATAATAGATTCGGTTAATATGGTCGGAAGGGATTAGCCACCGTCAAATCTTCTATGTTTTGAACAGGTACCTCCCTCTGACGACATCCTACGTTGGTGTACATTGTAAATCAAGAGTTCATTTCTCTAAGACGAGTAATCTCAAACTGGCTTTTGACGCTTCAGACTTGGTCGTAGAGAAAGATATTAACGTTGAGTGTTGTTTGGTTTTGGATTAATATCGGGATAACTTACGTGTGATTTCTGTAGAGTTGCAAGGCTGGAATGGGAGCATTAACCGGTTAGGTCTTGTACAGTAAGAAAGATAATACGACTAACAAATGTATAGGACTCGTGATGCTTGGGGCACTACTAGCCGAAGGTGCCGACACTTCATAAGATCCATCGGTCTCGCGAGTATTAACTCAAGCTTAGCCACAATGTTTCTCAGAACAAGCGCCATATGGGGACACAAGATTCAAGTCATGGTCGGACTATCGGTCGTACTCTTCGTGCGTTATCTTGTTATAGGTTCACGACTATATCTCAAAGTAAGACTTCCTGTACAGTCTGCGGCGGGAGGATTCACGTATGCCCTGTTAAGGCACATCGCGAATGAGTCAGGTAAGCTCACCATGCGTTCGAAAATAATGAGCTTACAACTTAAAGGAATACGTAGTCAAACCGCTGCGCGTTGGCAATGGCTGCCTATATGTGCAGAGCAACAAGGGAATATCAGCTGCGTTCCCCGTGATCATAGCATGCGACGCAAGTGAGTCCTCTTGATCCTAAAAAAACAGTGATCGCGCGCTGATATCCTGATGAACGAAAGTTGCCCTGATTCTTCTTCTAGTAAAAGTTTACAAAGACTGTGAGAGAGTTCACACATTTGGATCTTAAACCTACTCACCGTCATCATCTAAATCCATCTCTCAGTCAGAGGTTCCGGTTCGGCTATCATTCGAACTTTATACAGAGACGCCCTGTTCTATTTCGGATGTATTTTCTGTACGTTGTAAACTCCCGGAACTCAAAGTAGTACGCAGAGACTCACTAGCCTTACTTTCTTTTCAGTCGTTTCGACAATTAACCTTGTATTAGAATTGAAAACTTCAGTGAGTTTACACAGTCGCCGCGCTCTAGGAGTCCACTAAAGCGGCTCGTGATCAGCAAACGCTCCGCGACGTCTTCATATTGTACGCACTTCACTTTCTGTCATCCATTAGTCTGGCTGAACAATTTTAATCACAGGCCTGAAAGTTGCATGCTGAATATCCTATGCACGCATCTCATTCTGCGAGTACGCAGAGCTCGCCGACGGCCGACAACATTTGAAAGCTTCGAGATGAGCTCAAATAGCTTGAGCTAGCAAGCGCGCGAGACTAGCTGTGATATTTTCGCAGGAACCTTTCTTTCTCTTCTTGTATTTCTGCCGTTGTGCCCAGCGTATGAATATTTTGTAGGCATCGATTAGTGTGAACGTCTTAGCGTCTACAACAAATACAGTCAAGGAGAAGTCAAGCGTGGCCTCGAGCAGAGCCATATAGATATCATAAAGTTGATACGCAAAACGAAGAAGCGTGAGAATTCGGACTTGGAAATTTGAGAGTGCAGACTTGCAGTGTGAGAAATGATTGCATAAACTATATAGTACCAGCAGCCTCCGCGCGTGCCCAATTTCGAGTTCGCCGCCAACGCTAACGACAACTTCAAGACCGCACGACCGCGATGGCCCCCTCAACAACGTGAGTCTCTATAATCTCTGCACAATTTCTTTACCATTGACTCTTTAACTCTACAGCGTCCCGAGCGCTTCTGTCAGTACTATTGGTATATTTTGTGTACGTCAAGATGGTGTTGCTGACCATGAATCTGCTGCGTTTTTGGATGGATTGGTTTTAATAGCAAATAGAAGTCCCGGAGACTCTCCTCAAGAAGCGCAAGCAAAACGAGAAGGCGCGGGAGGAGCGCATCGCTGCTGCAAATGCTGCCCGTAAGGTATGTACGGCGAAACTAGATTGCTTCCTTGACCTGCTTTCTTTTTATTTATCAATGATGCATACGATTATTTCGACGAACGGCTAGGCGCTGCCGATGCTGCCTTCAATTAACCATCTTTCGGGACTGAACTTATACATCCCTTTCTTATCTACTTCCTTTCAAAATCGAATAAATCCTGACTCGAACATTCTTTGTAGGCATCAAAAGCGAAGCGGAAGGTCATCTTCAAGCGTGCGGAGTCGTATGTGAAGGAGTATCTTGCGAAGGAGAAGGAGGAGGTCCGTCTGAAGCGTGCTGCCCGCACTGCTGGAGATTTCTATGTGGCTGCTCAGCCGAAGGTCTACTTTGTCGTTCGTATCCGGGGGTGCGCACAAATTTATTTTCTATTCATTGATTTGAGGCTGATATATTGATTGTCCAGTATCAACGAGATTGCTCCCAAGCCCCGCAAAATTTTACAGCTTCTCCGTTTACTTCAAATCAACAACGGCGTGTTCGTTAAGGTGACGAAGGCGACTCAACAGATGCTCCGTCTAGTTGAGCCTTATGTCACATATGGGTAGGCTTCCGAATTTCTTCTGGATTCTCAATGATTCTGACGAGCTTAAATAGCGAGCCGAACCTGAAGTCAGTCCGCGAGCTTATCTACAAGCGTGGATACGGAAAGGTCGATAAGCAGCGCGTACCTCTCTCTGACAACCGTGTCATTGAGAACGCCCTTGGCAAGCACGACATCCTTTGCGTTGAAGATCTCGTACACGAGATCTCTACTGCCGGCCCTAACTTCAAGCAGGCCTCCAACTTCCTCTGGCCGTTCAAGCTTTCTAACCCGACTGGTGGCTGGCGTGAGCGTAAATTCAAGCACTACGTTGAGGGTGGTGACCACGGCAACCGGGAGAAGAACATCAACAAGCTCATTCGCCAGATGAATTAAGCAGGCTGGAGTGTTGGGTGTTGCTGTATTTGTTGAGGATAGAGGAGGGACGGGTAGCGGAGTGTATTCCGGTGTAGTGAAGGTGCAGTATGGTCGGCTTATCATCAATTTTACATGCCCCGCCTGTATGCCATACTATGACTTGCATGCTTCTATAAAACGCGGGCTCTCCTATAGGGCTTTCTTTTCATTTCTGTCATACTATCTTTATTGTGCTCATCGTCTTGCAAAAACATTCAAATAATCCAGTCAACCAATTCGCGGAATGGTAAAAGAAATACATAGTGGGGCGATTGTTTGCTCGAGTTGTGATAGGTACACGGGCGGCGAATTAGCAACTATTTCAAGCGACGGCAGAGAAATCTTCTCCAATGGAAGGAGGATCAAGGGCTTGACTTTGCCTTTCTGGTCTACCGTTCCATGTCTTTACTACATTGCAGCAAAATCCTTCATTCTATCCATTCAACTGGCCAGTTCGAGATTTCGGATCAAGTATGTGTTTTACGCAACAAATTGGATTATGATTATCTTTTGATCATCCATCCTTCTATAGCTGTGCATTCCAGCTCTGGCATAGCCTCATCGACCTCCACATTCATTTGCTTAGCGGGGCACTATATCATGACATCCTTAAGCAGTTTCGGGCCTACGCGCCTCGCTCAAATAAGGGGGCAACTAGGGACCTCATGAATACGACCTGTCACTTGGCAAGGACATTCTCTTGGGCCCTTGATGGCAGGCGATGTATATACCTTTTATCTGTCTTGAACGCGTCTTTGGTGAGTATTTTTCTGCGTTCCTCTTACGCCCTCTGTGCGCACCGTCGCGTCCACGGAACGTTCACTTGTTATACATCCACACCCGTAGCTTCCAGAAGGGCATAGGTAACTTTCCTCAGACTAAACGATAATGAAGATGTTTGGACGCTGGGGCCTGTCAATGTTTCTTGGCGTCTTGAGTCTGGGTTCGCCGCTGTTCGAGCAGCTGTGGAAACGGAAGCTATCTGTACATCCAACTCGACCTTTGTGAGTTTCTAACTTCAACACCTTCATAATCGCATGGCTGATATACTTGTCCATGGACTGGGGTTCGACCTTGCAGCTCTATAACTCGCTGAATCAGAGCCCTTGTCTCGTAGCTGCGTACTTGCTGAGCGCTTGTACGGAAGGAAGTGCGTTCGGGTCCTCCTCACTCTGTTTTCTTCGCCCTCTGACCTTTCTTGGAAACACGCGCAGATTGGGACCTTCCTGCTTTATCCTCAAATAATACGGGATACCAAGCTTCCACAGGCAACGGGACGTATGTGCCATGCATCTGTACGACTGTTGTTTATAGCCTTGCTGCGGGTTGTTCGATTTGCCAGTTGGGATTATCGGTGTTCAGCACGTACGTCCACTTTATGCTCTGCCAGAATCCCAATATTCACGGACCTGGATGATATAGATGGCCGGGGTATAGTTCGGAGTGCACAACCATTTATGACCGAAGGTATGCATATCATCTTCCCTCATTTCATGGTTTCGTCCTTATTCGTTCAACCCCTTCATAATCTAGACTACCAATGGGCATCCCGGCTGGCACGGCCGTTCCCGCTTGGGCATATCAGGATGTCATCACGAAAGGAAACTTCGATATCACAGTCGTTAGCGGGACAACAGCGCCAGATTCGACGGTTGCGGTCAACGGGCCTACTTCTTCAAGCTCCGACACGTCCACTTCCATATCTTTTTCTTCTTCTTCGTCAAGTTCATTTTCGTCGGCCACCGGAGTACCAACAGCAACCCCAAGCTTGAGTAGCAAGTCAAGCAACGCAGGTGCGATCGCTGGCGGTGTAGTCGGTGGTGTCGTCGGACTTTTAGTCATAGGTCTACTCGTCTTCCTCCTCCTTCGACACCAGAAGAAGAAGAGGAGCGATACTGGCTTTAGTGCGCAAGGGCCAGTGGGTGGTTCTGGTGGTGCGAATACGTCAAGCTTAGGCGGGTATTACGGGGGAGGGAGTCCACCGATGACACAAACGCTCACACCTGGATATGGTTCCCCATCTACGCCAAACTCAGGTGCTTCCCTCCTTGGAGGTCAGAAGGTCTACGTGAGTCTTTCACAGGCCCTTCGGTTTTCTTTGTTCTGAGCGATGGCTTTCCTCAAATAGAACCCAAATGACCCTTCGACGTACCCCTCACCGGTTACCTCCCCATACGTAATGCCAGCGACTGACAATCGGGAATACCGCGGATTCCCCGAGGTTTGAATCACTCATGTCTGATGAACTCGGTCTTTCTACCCGTCTGCTCAGCTCCCATATTTTGTCTCAATCGGGCAATGGACGTATGTTTTCCTGCTTCTTCTTGGTTTCTCTACCTTTTTTTCTTCTGTGCTATCTAATGTCTTGGAATGAATGACGAAATGATATGACGCTTCCTCTTCTGCATATTCCTGAGAATCTGCAGCATGGACCTCGATTCTTACCGATACGATTCGGAGACACAATGGCTGTACAGACCCGTCAGAATATTGGACTTCATTAATCAGACAGCTAGGTTGATTGGAGAGCATAATCAGTGATTAGTAGATGTCTACGCTCTGACAACCGGCATGCAGCACAGAGCAAAGCACATGGTTGAGCGTCTGTCTGCCCCTTTAGCGCCTCTCGTACTTGTCTGGTTTCTATTTTGGGTGTTTGCATCAGTGAATGTCCCTTTTATCAAAAGGGGCATCGGAGAGAATCCTCATGGTAGTACCACCATCTCTCTTGCACTGGCCTGAACTGATTCTCCTATAGTACCTCGGCCGTTCAACCTTGCAAGTAGCTGATGAGAACCTCCGTTCCTTAGTTGCTTGATGAAACCTTGAGTATCAAATCTAGAGGGCAATGCTCTGTCAAAAAGGTTAGAACATTGCTTTAGATGCCCTTCGCGTTTATTGACATATATTGTATATAAGGTCTCCTGGCGACTATTGCTCGACAGACTGCTCGTACTACGTGTCCACTCTTCACTCGAATCGGTGACTCTGTTCTCGGACGCACTTGCTGACCTTACACCACTCCAGATTCGCGTGATCGTTGGCGCAGCTATCGGATGTAGCATCGTGCTCGGAATTATCGTGCTCGGTGCTGTACGATTCATTTCTCATCGGAGGGATGAAATACGCGTAGCAGTGAATGCGTCTGGAAAGAATTTGGAGCTCGAAGCGGGTGACTCGCTGCCTGAGATATCTGGCCAGCATGATGTCGGTGAAGCTTCCCATCAGAAAGAGATACAGTCACGACACGCAGGTCTGAATGAACTTGCGCCTGCTGCCATACGCGACGGCGCACAAATGGAGCAGCAGGCGCCGAGGTTTGCTATTCGGGTCGTCTACGTGAGTGACATTATCAGATTCAGCATTCGGTTAGTAGAGACTAAAATCTACATTCCATTACTACAGAACCCAGATGATCCTTCAACCTACCCTCCCCCGACCAACTTTCAAAAAGTGGGCCAAGGCACGATGCAAGTCATGGTTGGAAACCCATACCGCGGTTTCCCAGAGGTCTAGCTCCGCCCACGCTGGTGGAATCTATCGGAGTCGACTGCAGTCTATCTTTGGTACTACTGCGATTATTCTCATGTGCTCAGAACTTTTTATCTTACCAAAGATGCCCGACGGACGCATGACAGCCTTGATCCTATTTTCTATTTATTATCTTCATATTTTGACCGCTGTTACTATCAAAAACAGTTTTCCAACTTATCTACATCTGATTATTCTTAAATTACAATCGTCAACTCCTGATGGCCGGCGTCATCCGTGTGTCACGGTCGCGTCGTCTTCAACTTCGCTATCATTCAATTTGATCTTGACCTTCTCCTCTTAGTCACCCTAGCCTGATCTACGGCGTGCCTAGCCTTATATTGAGCCACTATCGTCTACGACTTTTGGGACCCCTTACGATAGGCTGTCCCGGGCCTTAGCTTTTGGTCCACTTACTGGTACAGTAGGTGGCACAGATTATTGAGGTACATATAGGCCGTGGAACAGCCACACTGACATGTACCATTTAGTGCATAGGTCATCGACTATCTCTGCCTCGGCCTACCCTACGCTTTTGTGCTCAAGTTCGCAGCCCGGCGCTTCCAGATATGCTTACGCTCTGGCCATACGCGTGTGACAGCGCTGAACAGCATGAGCTTAGAGAAATCAGATGGGGCCAGAGTCATCAGAGGCGTACCGCTCTGTTCTACGAAAAGGCTGACCTCAGTCGCTTCTTTTGTTTGTCAGTATTTTTCTGCTTCGTCTGGCAATCGAGACTTATCTTTAAGCTAAGGCCATACTCTACTCTATGAGACGCTTGTGTCTTCCTCAACGTGGCTGGTCTAGACATAGGCAGTCATTAATCGGCGCAATAATTAAGCGCACTTCAGTGCTCAGAGATCGATAACAATGTTGACAGAATGTATCACTTGTTGTTTTCATAATGATAAACAAAGAGACGCGAGCGCCTAATTTTCTAGATAGAGTTTGAGGTCCTTCGGCAAATTCCGAGTGGCTATGCTGGCGCTAATGTTGAATCATGATGCCGCCTTCAGCGTATGGATGCGGCAATGACCACGTTCCGTCCCATCGCGCTGCCTTCGGGCCACTCAGGCTCTAGATTCGCCACTTATTCTGTGGCCTCGTTACATCTAGATAATTGGTGTGTAGGTAGGCCTTAGTAAAGGCTATTGCGTGGGTCATTTATATCTGTGCTTCGACTGACTATACCCTAATCAGATTTACTAACAACTTCAATAGTAGACCGGGGTTAGCCCGGTAATAGAACTGGAATAGACGCACGGGCCATGTATATAAGGGCGTGCCGGAACAGCATGGAGAACAACGACTCGGATTACCCTAGGCTGCAGGCTCACGTCCGTAAAGTCTATCTTTAGCGTTCGCCTCCCCCCCTCAGCTGTAATACTCGAGGACCAAGCTTCCGCTTAGGCAAAGAATTGCAGTGCTTGAGATTCACCCTCTGCCAGGGCCATCCTTCAGACCTGCTAGCGTGCTTGGTCCGCTCTTCGATACCGCGTATCGTATAGTGGCTGACGGTGACCCAAGCGTACATATGTGGCGCACTTGTGGTTAGAGAATGCATATAAAACTTGCATTGGATCCCATACTTGTTACCCATCCCCATCTTCTCTGCTATGTTCTTGTCCAACTCAGAAATAGCTCATAGGTCCTCAGAGAATGACGACGCTGCAGGCGAATCGGTAGTGAAATACGTGTACCCTCCGCGATCCCCGAAGCTTTTGCCTCGTAAAGGCGGAGGGGGCCACGGTGGTGGCCACGCTAGCGGCGAAGGCGGACACTCGGGCTCAGCAGAAGGAAGCCCAGCATCTGAGCACGGTGCACCGTCTGCTTTCACGAGCTCTAGAAGTGTCACTGGATTTCCTATCTTCAAGTTTGGAAAGACAACGACGACCGCGACGGCGTACTCGAATGGAGGCGGAAAGCCCTTTGTTCTGGCCTCGAATACACTATTCAGTGGGCGTCAAGCTGGAGGAGGTACTAGGGTGCGTAGATCGGTTGGCTTGGATCGTTTACCCATATCCGAATACTGATATTTCCTGATTTCCTGATGCACGAAGGGTGCTGTATTTGGAACGTCTCGGTTTGGTAGTGGATACCCTTATGGCGGATCTGGCTCTTTTGTGAACTCCAGGCCTTTGCCGTTCATCTTCTTCCCCGTTCCTTCCGCACATCATTACTACGGCGGCGATGAGGTATGTAAAGTCTTTCTCCTGGCACAAATACATCTCTGACACTTCGATTTCTCCAGTATTTGAATGCAAACGAAACAGAAAGGCCGGGGGGAAATCTTGTCGTGGCCATTGTCCAGCCGTCCTGGAATACAAGCGTGACTTATCGCCTTCTTGGGGATAACAACTCAGTCACCGCCGTCTTTGACGCATTAGTGGCAAACTGCTCCGTCGTCAACTCGACTTCGGCCTTCGCGGCGTACTCGCCGTCCCCGGACACTTGGCCGCTCCCAGAACAGGTCATACAGTACTACCGCGCGTCGACGTTCGCGCTATCTTTGGACGGGTACAATAATACGGCAGCGCTGCCAGCGAACATGCCTGCGGACAATAACACGGCGCCGTGGCCGCTCTCGCAGGACTCGCCGCTCCCGGCTGGTCTGAACGACACGTTCTTGGTCTGCGTTAACACCACGATCGGCGCTAGTGTCCCGTTGATGGACGTCGGGAACCCGGGATTCACCGCCCGCCAGGTTGCGGAGTACGTCGGCTTCGCCCTCCTGGGCTTTGTTGGACTCCTGGTATGCATGTGCTGCTGCTCGGGGTGCTGTTCGGATCGCAAGCCTAGAAAAATCACAAAGTATTAAAACGGCCGGAGATGTTGCTGCGATTTGAATAAGTAACCCGGGGGAACACGATTTGAGGGTTCCCAGGTTCCGATATCATACGCTTTTCGTTGATGAAAATGGCTTTCCATTCCTCATCATGTATACCCAGAGCTAATATTCTTTAATACCCCATCATCTTATGCAGTAACATCTTCTTCACTGTGGTCTACACATATGCCTTATGCTTCACGAGCTTGGAATGATATATGATGCTCTTTGTTATCTGTATTATACTATGCTTTACAATCATCTTGTGTTGATTTCCTTTGTATAATAGTGCTCCATGATTACGACTTCGATTAGCTTGATCTAAACATACTATTTTGTTGAGCGATCGAGCCTACGCAGCGATTAGATTTGAGTTGAGTATTCCTTTTCCAGCCGGGAGTTTCTGTAGACTATTCTCGGCCATTGAACTAATCGGCGTCAAGGAGGTGGTATGGGATTAACGTAGGAACACGAAATCCGCTTCGAAGATGGCACCGGCACCGTAGACACTTGACAACGATCTCGTCGCACATATCATCTGTCTTGAGACACAGCTACGGACCTTGACAGATGTGCGCCAAGCCAGCGGGTACTTTGATGCTGACTAGCCAATAGTGCGCCTCTAAGTCGGAAGTGCATTTACCATGGACACGTTAGATTAACGGGCTTAGCAGCGGCGTGATTGGGCAAAGATCATCATGATCTTGTTTGAGTATCATCCAGTCCATAGGCCAGGTACAGATTCCCGAGACCTTGGGAAGAGCTCCGGGGACACGTCATCCCGTCGAACGTTTGCTGGATATTATAAAGATTCGGATGAGAAAAGGACTCAGAATTGAGAATTCAAGACACGGTCACGCACACTGAAGTTATGTTTCAAGCAGACATAGTCTCATGAAGCATAGCAATAGTTGTAAGCTACTCTCGCGTGAACATCGGAATCATCGCGGGTCTTGATAGGGCGAGCGCTGAAGCTATGGATGCGGAAACATTCTGGCGAACGTGCGAATGGGCATCTCACGATGGCCTATGGATCAATGAGAAGCTTGTCGTTAGATAATTAGACAGTAAGGATAGACGCTAATTGGTGTCACAAGCTCCCAACGCCGTGAGCTGCAGCCGCGAATTGGCCACTCAATATTGCACAAGCAGAGGAGGTGAGGGAGGAGGTGAAGATGCGCGTGGGAACCGCTATCTTTTCTCAGACATGCCTAGCGATGGCCGAGCGATGGCCGACCGGACCCGGCGCATAAAGATAGACCCCAACGGGACACGGTCATCGTCGCCTGTCTCTAGACCTCAACACCCTTGCCCTCCTACTCCCATCATCTTACCCATCCTCCTCCTCCTCAACCACAATGTCTGGCGCAGAGAATGACTTCCCCATCGACCTGAAGAAGTACAAGAAGTGAGTAGCATAAGCCGTTCGACGAGCGCGAAGCGTCTGTCTGATATCGTCTGACAACAGGGTCAAGCTCGACCCGTCGAACGCAACGCTCACCGACGAGCAGCGTGCGGACTTGCAGGCGAACATCCATCTTCTGCGTGATGCTATTGTTCTCTTCACCGCGACGGGTGCTGCGCGGGGCGTGAGTGGCCACACTGGTAAGCAACAGGCGGAACGTGCATATAGGCCGGTGTTGATCAGCTATCGATCTAGGTGGTGCCTACGATACCGTCCCCGAGGTCGTCATCCTCTTATCGCTGTTCGAATTCAGCGAGAAATTCCACCCTGTCGTCTTCGATGAAGCCGGTAAGTGGCTGTATTTTGTTTATTGGTCGAAGGGAGCTTGGTTACGCCACTGCGACGTGTTGCATAACCAGCTGTTCGGGAGAGGAAAGGACGTCTGCCTTCTTGTATCCTCGGAACAGATGCACTTATTTCACGAGAAATCATCAAAGCCACTTGCGCATCAAAGGTCGACGAGTGTCAGCGACGGATGTTTGGCTTTTTGATGCATTTATTCAGCAATAAGTAACATTTCGGGGCCAGACGGCCCGGGCCTCCCGACTTCTGACAACTCCTTTCTTACTTTGTTCTTCGAAAGACAAAATGCTAATCATTCATTTCAGGACACCGTGTTGCGACACAATATATTCTCGCCGCCCTCGAAGGCTCTCTCCCTGCAGAGCATCTCCTCCACTACCGTGCAGCCAACTCCAAGCTGCCGGGTCACCCCGAATTGGGACTCACGCCGGGTGTGAAGTTCTCTTCGGGTCGTCTTGGGCACATGTGGGCCATGGTCAACGGTGTTGCGCTCGCAAACAAGGACAAGACCGTGTTCATGCTCGGCTCTGATGGCTCTCAGCAAGAAGGCAATGACGCCGAAGCCGCGCGTCTTGCTGTTGCACAGAACTTGAACGTCAAGCTTCTCCTGGACGATAACGACGTGACTATCGCAGGCCACCCATCCGAATACCTCAAGGGTTACGACCTCGCGAAGACGCTCGGAGGTCACGGCCTAAAGGTTACCACTGTCCATGGAGAGGACATCGATTCGCTCTGGAGCGGGTTTGTTGAAATCCTCAACTTCAACGGCCCCGCGGCTGTCGTTGTCAAGCGCAAGATGGCGCCTGGGATCAAGTCGATCGAAGGTTCGACGCACGGTCACGATGTCATTCCCGTGAAGGCCGCCATTGCGTACCTAGAAGGCCGCGGTTACGGAAGTGCGATCACCGACATTTTGCTTAACATCAAGCCGACGTCTGTGCCTTTAATATACCTGGGCTCCACCCGCGAGAACGCAGCCAACCGTGTCGAATTTGGTGAGGCCGTCGTGCGCGTGCTTGATGGCTATTCGAAGGAGGAGAACGCGAAGCGCGTGATGGTCATTGATTCCGATCTGGAGGGCTCTACAGGTCTCAAGGTCATTCACCAGAAGCACCCAGAGGTCTTCGTCCCCTCCGGCATCATGGAACGTGGTAACTTCTCGGCGGCGTCTGGGTTCGGCTTCGAAAAGGGCAAGTTTGGTGTCTTCTCGACGTTCTCGGCCTTCTTGGAGATGCTTGTCTCTGAGATCACCATGGCGCGCCTAAACGACTGCAACGTGCTTTCTCACTTCTCTCATTCCGGAGGTAAGTGCACTATTGCTCTTGTTATGCGCGATACTCATTTGCACTATCTTAACACTAGTTGACGAGATGGCCGACAACACTTGCCATTTCGGTATCAACAACTTCTTCGCCGACAACTCGCTTTCAGATCTCAAATCATGGCTGTATTTCCCTGCCGATGCCTTACAGATGGACAAGGTCATCAAACGCGTGTTTTTCGAGCCCGGCCTGAGGTTCGTGTTCTCAACGCGTGCGAAGGTGCCTTATATCCTCAAGGAAGACGGTGTGACCAAGTATTTCGGCGACGGCTACGAATTCGTGCCCGGAAAGGATGATGTTATCATCGAGGGTACGGCGGGATACGTTGTCTCGTTCGGTGAGATGCTCTATCGCTCGTATGACGCTGTCCTCCGATGCAGAGACCGTGGTATCAATGTTGGCCTCATTAACAAGGCCACGCTCAATCTGGTTGATGAGGAGACGATCCGCAAGATCGGAACCACCTCATTTGTCCTCGTCGTTGAGTCTCTCAACCAGAAGACTGGCGTACGTGTTAAATTTTCCTAATTGGTGTGAGATCTCGCTGACGCATCTTTCTCTGACTCGCAGCTGGGCTCGAAGTTCGGTACTTGGCTCCTTGAGCGCCAGCTCACCCCGAAATACGGCTACCTGGGAAGCATCAAGGAAGGTTGCGGTGGACTCCAGGAGCAAATCCCTCACCAGGGACTCGATCCGCAGTGTATGTCTCATTCTCTCTTCTTCTTAGCTCCACGGACCCGATATTGATATTTTTCTTTTGCAGCGATCATCGCTAAGATCACCGAGCTCTCTCAATAAATGTGTACCCTATTCATCTCCTCTCCCGGCGCTCGTTCTGCTGTGATTTTTTTTGTTTTTACCGACGGCCCGGGATCATCCCCGAATCGATCAGATCAGTTAGAGTGGAGATTGGAAAGGGTAGAAAAGCAATCGATTGTTCACTAGGTAGATATACAAAAGAAATGAATATATGTATTTTTTCTCTCTGTTTTTACTCTCCCATGCTTGGTTCGGTGGTCTTTGAATAAGAAGACATCCATTAGCTGTGGTGGTGGATTTGTTGGAATTATTGCGAACGAAGAAGGAGAAGGAAGCACGTGGATGTCGGCTGTTTCCGGAGAAATAGATCGGCTTTGGAGTTTTTTTCTTCACTTTCTTTTCTTTTCTTCAGACGCTCATCTCGTTAACCGCCTACCGTCTGCCTTACTCAATCTTCAGGCCTGTATCCACTCTAATGAATCGCAGACACATCAGTGTGACGGATGCTGCGATGCATCGGCCTTCGTCGTTTTTTTTTCTTTCCATTACGTGAAATTCTAGATGGAAAAGCAGCGACCGTAATTTGAACCAGCATCGTGTTTGTGTCTGTGTCATAGCCCCACCGGCCGACAAGACCCGAACTCCCAGAATGTTTTTCGTTCGATCTGTGGATACAAAGAAAATGGACTTATTGGTATTGGTACCGAGCGGAAGAGGGGCATCGATTGATTGTACGCCGGTGAAGTCAGATCTACTACTAAACGTCAAATATGGAAGCCTCTCATTTCTCGTCATCACGCAGACGTTCTTCTGAAAGAAGCAGAGTTGTGGTTGGATGTTCATTGAGGACGGCGAGTGTAAGGATAAGATGATATCATTCTTCTACAAAGATAGAGCTCAAGTGGTGGTGACTTTACAGTCGTCGATATAGGCTCGGATCAAGTCAGATAAAGGGGCAAATTTTCAAGAAAGATACATACACGTGGGCCGCTGGATGTCATCGATAAAATACAGGGCATCTTACCTTTCAAGATGGGGCTGTGAGTGACTATCTATAACTTCGCAATAGACCTTCAACGACTTAGTGAGTTCTCTGCCAACAATTTTGCTGGTCATCTTTACCTAACTATTTGAGTGCGATCCCCTTCGTACGTAGTAATGTCGAAAACCATTGCAAACGCTGTGTGCCAGTGCATCTGTCGCACGAATGTAAATAAGGGCCAAGCCGTATCTGATATTGGTGTGGGACTTCGATCAATCCCCTCCTTCGGGCAGCCATCGTCTGTTCACTAAATATGGACAGTACATGCGTCTAACGACATTGCGAGTATTGTAATCGGATGAAAGGGAGGGCTGGAAAAAAACACTTCTGTTCATTTTGACCAAATGTGAGTGCAGTTCAAGTCGATCGATCCTATGACAGTACAGTACTTCTAAAATTTTGAACTCCTTCTTTCAGCTTTGCCTTTCTGCCCCTTGATCCCCCTGACCGCTGCCTCGCCTGACTCACTTCGTTCTGGCACGGGAGTAGTTGAGCAACGCACTTCATTCACTGAAAACATGAATCGAACTTATTTTATATTTGGTCCATGTGACCTCAGCGGGGGAGCACCTCAGCTCATCAACCGAACCAACTGAATGTGCCTCACAGAAGAAGGTATAAATAACGTATCTTAGTTCACTACATTACTTGACTGCTCGGTTCCTAGGACATGCTCGCTCCGTCATCTGGCCTGTAGAATGGCGGTGGTCGAGAGGCTGCTCAATCCGCCGCGAAGTTCATCGGTCTTAACAAGCCCAGAATGCACCGGAAGCTTTTTAGTATCACCTCTTAATAAGGTGCGCCTACTGCATGGGCGATTGGTATTGACGCCATTGAGTGTCTTCTCGTACGTGTGCCACATCCCGTTCGCAGTATGTCCGTCGATTAATGAAGCCTGTGTTGCTTATGCGGGCCCAACGCATTAGCGAGAAGCACTGGAATGGTCACCTGCTCAAAGCCCTAGAAGTTCGCTGATATCTTTGTTCAACTACAGGTATACAATTGCACAGTTGTAGTACGCCAACGGACAATGGATCCTTTGCGAACCTTCATCTACGTGTACTACTCAATCTTTACTCCAACTCAGGAACCGGGACTTCTTCCTCTGCCTTATCGGCGACATCGAGAGCCACCAGGAGCCGAGAAACCATGTTGTAGCTCGCAATCGTAGCTGTCGCTTCGAACATCTGCTGATCGTCCTCAAGATGGCTGCGGAGCCGATTAAAGGCCTCCTGAGGCACCTTCACGAAGCGGGTCATGTAATCTGTGTAGACAAGCGCTGCCGCTTGCGCCGGAGACAGGTGCTCATTGTTTTGGATCTCGGGTTCTTCGGACGGCTCCGCGGAGATGCGAGTTAGATCACGCACGACGCGAAGTTGACCAGTAGTCATCCCTGCTTCGCGCGCAAGTGGCT
This sequence comes from Trichaptum abietinum, assembly GCA_910574555.1. Lineage (NCBI taxonomy): Eukaryota > Fungi > Basidiomycota > Agaricomycetes > Hymenochaetales > Trichaptaceae > Trichaptum > Trichaptum abietinum. The sequence continues at coordinate 4,005,810 of CAJTBE010000001.1, forward strand.
CGTGCTGGATCCTACGCGTTATCGACTTCGTCAGCTTGTACTTTGAGATTGGCTATTCTCGACTTACCATTCATAGGCTGCACCATTTAACGCTGCGACGCGAAGTATCTACCGGTGCATGGACAGCCTCCATCAGTGACCACCTTCTCGCGATAGGCCTAAGGCGACGAAATTACCATTAGCTCTCTGATATCTGCTGGTAGGCTGTTTGCAGTCCTGATTGATTTGAGCAACTGGTTGTAGCCAGCCGCAATATCCGGTGCGTTGAGCCTGCAGGAACCCATGCTCGTTTAATGACTGAACTTTCATCACAGCAAAATAAAGCTTATATTACAGTACTCCATCCAGGACAGTCAATTCCTTGTTTGGCCTCCGTAGACGAATTCCATCCGCGATGGCCGATTCACCGGGCGCTGGTAGCACATACGGAATCCGAGGCATCCTGGGTGATGTGGAGAGAGGGGTCGAGAGGAAAGGGGCAAAGGGAGCGAGAACTGTAATTGTAGATGAGGTGGGAGAAAGAACTACTAACTTGAACGTGGGAGCACTTCGAATGGTATAATAGGAAGCTCGGATGTATACTCGTCAATTGCCGATCCCCTTACTTCGATTCATTTACTATTGCGAAAGTCTAAGCACTATCTAGGTTCGCTCGCCCAATTAAGACGGGTACAACATCTGACATCTAGAAGACGCCTCGTGCTAACTCAAATAGCTCTAAGTCCCTGCAATTCATTCTCGCCGCGACAAACAATCTCAGAATTTTCAATGCAACTTGAATGCAAAAAGAAGTTCCGACCGTCAATACGGTCGCGTGAGCATAATAAGAATATGAAGAACACCAATCAGAACAGACGAAGAGAGAGGGGAGAAGTCCGTCAGACTTCCGCATAGCTTCCGAGGCCGCGCTACCATTGCTATCCTGCCTCACAGGCCCGGCATTGCTTCCAATGCAATGTCGGCGATGAACAAAGCGCAACCATTGACCGTCGGAGCAGAACCAACGTAACGAGTTGCCTTTGAACCGCAGACATTGGCACCAGAAGAAGTGGGGAGTCTAGAGAAGAATAGCATAGGCTCGAAGGAAAGGAAGAAGGAGAAGAGCTGTTGGGATGCATTTTGGCAGGCTTTCGTGCCCGTCTATATAGGCTCGCAGGCGTAAGCTATACGGAGCGCGGTCGCGGTCTCTTACTGTTAGAATTGTGACAGGCAGAGTGGAGATCAGATCTATACGTTCTTTCTAGTTGATAGGTACGGCAATGCCCTGTGCAATTAGCTGGACGGCAGGTGACAGCCTTTCGGAGCCATTACGATAGGCTGCCCAAACAGATTGGATCTGTAGCTCGATTCCAAAGAGAAAACAAGGAACAAACTAGTAAGCTTTTAGTCAAGGGTCGGTCCTTTCAGTAAGATTCGGTTAGCGCAGACTCAATGCCAATGAACCAAACTGGGCAGAATGCTAGCAGCGGAAAACGTCGCTTACAGGCCCGACATTACATGTACAAGTTTGTCTGCTTCAAGGAGATCGGTCACTATTCATAGGAGATTCTGTCCCCCCGGATATTTAAGCCCCGACTTTGAGCTAAGAGAAGACTCATGCTCGGAACGAGTCTCTACACTTAATTTGGTAGCGGGCACCTTGTGAGCCATCCATCGATCTGAAGAAGAAAGTTCCATTGCCCCTGGAAAAACAAATGACGCTTGAATCGCAAATAAATGTCTGACAAATCCGATACAGAATGGAGAGATCTATCTACCGAAAATCGAGAAAGGCACCAACTACCACAAACAATTCAGAAATTAATATTCCGTAGGCTATGAGCAGTTTATGCACACGCTTGCAAAAGACACATGGTGATCAATGGTCAACTGAGAAGCTGGACTCCACCGTAGGCTGTGCGAGTAGCGTAGAGAGCTCGTGCTTCTTTGAGACGAATAAATGTAAGTCATCAGCTCTGATAAGATCTGAGATAATCAATTATCGGTACTGAAGTTCCTGGATGGGCCGGCGATTTTTAAAATAAAACTAAACTGAGCTTCGGGATGCCTTCGATTAATTAGTGAATTTCAAATGTACACGTGGCTGGTTTGCTAGAGTATTTGTTTGGGAATGTGAACCTGAGCCCAAGCTTCCGCTGAAGATCGGCCCAAAAAAAACAGCATTCGTCTACTCATGCGACTTTCGATTACGAAAATTACTTGGTCGAGCAGAAGGGGCTAGTCGTGGAGAGTCGAGACAGGACGTACAAAGCTTCCTTTTACTGTCAATTGACCCCTAATCAGAGTAGACTACCCGAACATTGAGAAGACTCTGGTCTTTGAGCCTGCGGACACCGATCCAGACTTCTCAGTCTTTTTTCGGGGAATAAACCGGAGTTTCAACGACCTTGAGAAAATAACGCCATGGTTAGCAGAGACTTATCTTTGGTCGAGAAGACCTTTTCGGATAAACTTATAGTTATGAACAATAAGCTTTGATCCTCCATGTCTTGGAGACGGTCTTCGGCGGGTGACTTCGCAAGTGAGTGCAGGATCCGGTGAGACGCTTGGAACCCAAGGCAGACGAGCTCCACAACGAGCTTTGAATAGTCGTAAAAAGGAGGGGGATGATTAAAGCTGCTGCAAGTCATAGTTTGGCCAAGCTTGAATGAGCAAGCCGAACTTGCCTTCACAAAACTCCCTTCTTCAAATGGGCCTGAATTTCCGGTTTGCATCGGGTACACGTTATTGTTTATGGCGCTTGATAAATCTGAGCGTTTTCACGTAAGTCAAGATGTTCGAAGCAATGAACATTGAATGGTGTTCGTAAACGCACCGGAAATCTGTTCTAGTTAGACTGCTCTACGCCTAAGAGATAGGCGACGTAATTTAAAGGTAAACTGATGGCCAATGCCGCAAGGCCTACTGGGTATGTATGTGGGACTTGCACGGACCAAGTAGGCGGTTGTTCTTGAAGTATAGAAGGCAGGAGTACGAGCGCGGAAAGAGCTGCAAATATTGCGGGCACGTTTCCAAACATCCCATTAGCCGGCCTTCCTTGTTCGCAGTTAATCTCGGGAAAATCCATTAGTGGGAGTTTTGCGATGTGAACTGTTCTTCACGTACCGGGAGATACTGACTTCCCCCTCCTATTTCAAAGCTGACAGATAAGTAAGTTGAAGTCACCATTGCGTCAATAACAATCTGCACACTTATCACTACGCACATCAAGATACGCAACCTCCCTACTCCCGCTCTCGATCCGGACTGAGAACGGAAGGAGGGGACACAACGCTCGGCGATAGGTAAGACAAGAATTAAATGCACGAGGCAGCTGCGCAAGGGTTATCACGGAGTGCTGAAGGAGCGATCGCAAAAAATGTGAAGATCCTGGAAATTGGGACCCGTAGGACTGGCTCGAACGGCGCCCGTAAAGCTTCCCTCCACGTATAGTGATGCAAAAAACATCACAGTTCAATAAAGTCCCATATAGCCCAACAGAGATCAACAGGAAAACGTGTGTGATTTATCACCCTGAGAGGTGTTCTTGCGGTAAGCGACGATAACCTACCGGAGCAACAAATGAGCAACTCAGAGTCAAGGCAAGTGAAGGCAAAGACAGGTACCGATGGGACTAGTACGCAGGGCTGCCAATAACCTTAGCCTGGGGCCCGCCTCCTATTCGGAACAAGTGGGTGAGCCTTTTGGCGCAAGAGAAAATGACAGCTACGTCACAGCTTGGCCTGCGCCCAAGTATCCATCTTTCACGCTCGCTGGTAGACGGGCCTAGTACAAGAGGACGAATAAGTGATAGAAACGAGATGTAATTCATAAAAGGCAGCTTTACATTGCGATAAGGACCCATTCAAGGACCCAAAAGTCGCGAGGCAAATGAGACTGCATCCCGACTGTGGCGGATAGGTGGAAAGCTGGGGTATAGATTTGAGATAAGGTTCTGCAATATTTTGCGCTTGCGCGGACACTTGTTCCGCTGAAAGACACGTAAAACGAATCTAGCCACATCATAGCATCATGTGGGCTTCGGATGAGGGTATTAATTTCCGAGCTGATCTTTCACCTAAATGGAGACAGTATGTCTTTGATCACAGTGTGTAGAGGCTCGTCAGCGCAGCAAGGAGGATCGGAAGACGAAGAGTTACGATGGCTCACCAAAAGGAGGAGCGTATCGTGCTGTTCAAACACCGACCTTGGATTAGCCTGAAGAGGCGAATACGGCGTATTCGAGTTAATGTCGCTCCTATCTACAAGGATCGTACAATTGTGCGTGATTTGAAGTGGTTAGTTTAGGGGCTTCCATCGCGCAGTGAATTGCGGTGAGGGATATGTTACCACCTTACAGGAATGGCAAAGACTAGGCGTCTATGATGCTATGTTCGATTGTGCGGCTGCTGAGCCTACATTAACAAGTTTGGGACCAAATGGGAAGCCAAGAGGATTCCAGAGCATCTCGCACGGGCTCGCCCGTTGTTCGTGGAACTCTCTAGATCCGCTGAAGTTCCGGGCTTGCGCATGTCCTGCAGGGCGAGGCTTAGTGTGGGTCTGTGATTCACTGAGCCTGAAGCTTTTTCACAAGACTTTGTTGAAAAGCCGCACAGGCTAAGACTCATCCTTTCAGATACTTGAGTCTCGCAATGGGTAGCAGCCCCCTAAATTTTTGAGAACTGACGAACCTAGAAATGTTGGATCATAAATTATGCGTTCTCTGGGAAAGGCAAAGACTTCCGGCGCCCGAAGGCTAAGCAGTAGAGTTCGACGGGCTATAGAAATTTTCAGAACGTTATTATGTCTCGTTTTTATTAGCTCGGCTCGATTGGGGATGAGGTAGATCAATCACCTCGTATATGTTCTTTCTCATCGTAGAGGAAGAAGTAGATTCGTGTGTATAAATTCCTGCCAAAATAAAAACGGGTAGTGTCGAGGCTAAAGAGAGAGATTAATAGAGCTTGCAATGTTAGTGATATGAAAACGAAGCATAGATGTCAACTCACTTTGATAGAGCCCGTTATCCCATGACCATAGATTCTGACCATCGTACTACTTGAAATAATCGTATCTCCAACTTCTTGATAAACAAAGTCACATTTTGAGGCACGGTACTTCAAAGTTGTCGTTCACGAGCATCATTCATCAAGCGCTCTTAGCAGAATCTTGAAGCTAATCAGTGAAAGGCCAAAGTCATTACACTCGATCTTTCAAATAGCCCGCTATTAGCGCAGATGGACTATAGTTTCAGCGCTCAGTCATGGGGTGTGAACTCATGCCCGAAAAATAAGAAAAAAAAACCTAGCAAGAACCACACGGTACGCCTGTACAGCTCTCAATGAGGATATCGTCTTTCTTAGCGAAGCTGTCGATTTCTCGAGTCAAAGTTTGTAGCAAGAAGTTCATAATGACTTAGAAGTGTAGCCTACTTGCGTCGCCGCAGGTGAAGGGGGTTCGGTGGACACTGGCTCGAGCCTAAGTTGAAGTCAAGCCGCATTAAAAGGTAATACGTAAGCATTGGTGGTCACGTGATCATGTGCCTCTGGCTCGCCATGACACGGTGAGGGCAGCTTATGTCTTGAACGACCTACACGTTTCACAAGCAAAGTGCTCTAGAGTGCATTGGAAGCTAGTGCTACTTAGAAGAGCAGAAGATCAGCTCTTACTCTCTGGCTGGATGTCAAACCGTACTATGGTGGACAGCGACGATGTGGGCGAGGCGGCATACCAGCCTGCTTCGAAGCTCCTGGTGAGTATCAGGCTCAGTTATCATTAACCAAATGCTCATTCGCCGTACTAGCGAGAGGTCGTACTGGACTTCCTCCTACATAGCTCGTACGTCGACACTGCTCGGGCATTCGCCAAAGAAAGCGTGGTTACAACAAGGCTAGAGAGTGGGGATGCGGCGGACATCCATTCTCACGCGCACAAAGCAGGCATGCGACTCGATGGGGACGCTGCTACTACTGCGGACGACGAAGACACATGCATGACTATTGGCGATGATCATGACTATGATAGAGAGAAGGATATGGAGTACATCCCTAAGGCGGAACAAGAAATCGTCAGATTACGAGGAGGTGAGTGTCTGCCAGTTTGGCGAGTCTTAAGACTCCCCGATTAAGTGGCGAAAAGCTACCCGTTATAATTCCTCTTTACTCTTTTACATATTTATATGATGCCTTCGGTTATGGGATCTGAGAAAAGGCTGACGATATTCTGTTGTCGAAGATATCAGATCGAAAATTCTTGCTGGAGAAGTGGACGAAGCTACACATCTCCTGAACACGTATTTCCCCGCGGTGCTTTATCAAGACGGGGATATTATCTCACCATCTCCTTTACCATCTGCATATTCATCATCATCGACAAACGATGCTGCTTTACCGCTGCAGGCGAGGGTGAACTACACCTCGCAGACGTCCACGAACCCCGTCCACATCGCGCTCAATCTCCGCATCCAGGCTTTCGTCGAGACCGCACGTGTATATCCTTTACCCAACCCTGACAACACCAAGTTTGTCTTTGATGAGAAATACCACAAGCGCCAAGTCGAGCTGCTACATCGTGCGCAGCGGCTGTACGCGGAGGTGGAGGCGTTGCAGGACAAGGAGATCAAGATGATATATCGGAGTGAGCTGAAGGCAGTGGGCGGTTTATTAGCGTATCCCATTCCAGAGAAAAGTCCGATGAAGTACTATTTCGACCAGAGTCGGCGCGAAGCGGTCGCCGAGCAGGTCAACAGCGCTATCTTGTGTAAGTCTGGCTGCTGAACTCTGACAAAAAATGTTGCTAAATATCCCTTGCGATACAGCGCGCCTTGCCAAGCCTACCATCTCCAATTTAGAGCTCATCGCTCGACAGACGTCGACCGTTTGGTCAGTATTACACGATAATCAGCACAAGATGCCTCCCCCGGGACTCTGGCCGCCAGGGGTTGCTCTGCCATCCCCACCGTCAGTGAGGCGCGCATCCTCAACACGCGCAAGCAGCAAGCCAGAGAAGGAAGCAGATGTGCGTTTGACCTTGACTTTTATAATTTTACGCGATCACAATTTAATGGAATTTATTATCAGATTGTTCCTTTGTTCGAGCTGAAGGACTTACTTGATCAATGACCATAGCTCCTTTTCACGATTTCAGCTTATTTATATCTACTGATCCTCTGCGTCTATTCTTCATTAATTCACTGCATGTAAAATATTTCTTTATACCCAGTGCCAGACACAACGCACATTCTCGCTCTCGCTCGCTTCATCCTTTCTACCGGTCATAACTCATTTGTTCACCCTCCTCCATCGAAACCCTGTTGTGTACTTTCTACATTGGCATTATTTATGGAACTAGCTGTCGTTTCATCTTATTTACACGTTGTACTCTGATGTGTATCAACAACCAATATATCTCTATTTTTCTGATCCGCAAAGCGGTTGGACTACGAGCGCTTGTCAATTGCGATCATTCGCCAGTGCCGAAGTGCCGAATGCGGGGCCCCGCATTTTCTTTCCGAAAAAGGACTATCCGACATGAGTACCCCAGCCGCTGAATTCTACTTTGGTATACAAGAATATTCCTCAATTTCAGAGCGAAGCAAAAGAGAAAGGAGTGATAAATGATCAGAAAAGAATAATGTCATAAGTAGGAAAGTGAATCGTAAGAAGTTGAATACAAGAAGAAAACACCGAAGTGAATTGTGGGAGTATCTCGGAGTTTCCGGGTCCTAATATAAGCGCCCGCTCTATTATAATCGATTTCCGAAGCCGGCTATACAGCACCTGTAGTTACGTGCCATCTGAACGCTGTCGTGTACAGTCACTTGCCTCTCACCATCGCCAGCACGGCGTCGCCCACCACCCTGCAGCTGTCCTTCAAGGACGATTCTGCTCGTTGCTCGACAGAATGTTGTTGGCAACAACATTGAACGCCTCGAGGGCATTCTGCGGTTCAGGTGTCCGATCGTCGTTGAAGGCGACACAGTCTGGTTCGTCTTCTGTGTGATGTTATCGATGTGTTCTCCTCGTTGACTACTTGAAGCTTTCAATGACTTGCGCAGGTCATATCACTCAACATCACGCCTAAGTGAAGAAGAGAAACCAGAAGCACCGAAGATCACTGGTAAGTTGGTTTAACTCGTATATGAACTTCGCAACCTAAGCTGGATTGAGCATGGCATGAATCTGGTCACTTGATGTTTTCATTGACCATAAGCCTGGTCAATGTCAAATGAAGTGCTTGGATATCCTTGGACAATAAACTTTCCGAACATGGCCAAATGCGGGCCCAGTCCCAGTTGAAATGTCGAGAAATCTTTTCATTGTCTTTCTCATCATCATATATCATCCTTGCCGAGGCACTGCTAATTGGCTAAATATATTTGTAGGAATACCTTACTCCTCGCTAACAGTCGGTGTACCTCTGGAGTCATTCCCAAATGAAAGACGCGTGGCCATCACACCTCAGAATACTGCTCTTCTGCTCAAGAAAGGCTTCTCGCGTGTTCTCATTGAGAAACGCGCTGGTGTAGAGGCACAATTTACGGACGAAGCTTTCCAGAAGGCAGGCGCTACGCTCGTTGACCGAGGAGTTGTCTTCGGCGAAAGCGATATCTTGCTGAAAGTGCGTGCACCAAGCATCGGGAATGGTGAAGCAGATAAAGGAGAAGTGGGATTAATCAAGGAGGGTGGTATCGTCATTTCATTCTTATATCCGACACAGAACAAGGCGATTGTAGAAGCTCTGTCGGCGAGGAAGGTCACTTCCTTTGCCATGGATTTGATTCCTCGGATTTCGCGTGCTCAAGTCTTCGATGCCTTGAGGTATGCCTGAAGCTTTTATCCGCGCACTGCGAATTAATACTTCATTTAAAATAGCTCTATGGCTAACATTGCTGGTTATAAAGCTGTCTTAGAAGCATCAAACCATTTCGGTAGATTTTTGACTGGTCAAGTTACTGCAGCTGGGTAAGTAATTATAACTTTCATACTGTCCGCGTTAAGTGCTAAATCCGGTCTTCAGAAAAGTGAGTACCGCGTTCCTCACTGTCACAGGAAGAAGTATCGAACCTCAGAGAACAGATTCCGCCTTGTAAAGTTCTTGTCATCGGCGCCGGCGTCGCGGGTCTCAGTGCCATTGCCACCGCACGGCGGATGGGAGCCATTGTCCGGGGCTTTGATACCCGTCCGGCCACACGCGAGCAGATCCAGTCTCTAGGCGCCGAGTTCATCGAGGTCGATATCAATGAGGACGGGTCTGGCGCAGGCGGGTATGCGAAGGTGATGAGCAAGGAGTTTATCGAGGCTGAGATGAAGCTCTTCATGGAGCAGTGTCGAGACGTCGATATCGTCATCACCACCGCCCTAATTCCCGGCAAGCCTGCGCCCAAGTTGATCACGAGCGAGATGGTCGCGGCGATGAAACCCGGCTCTATTGTGGTTGATCTTGCGGCGGAAGCGGGAGGGAACTGCGAGGTTACGCGACCAGGGCAACTGACGACGTATCGTGGCGTGACGATCATTGGATACACGGATTTACCCTCTCGTCTCCCAACGCAGAGCTCAACACTCTACTCGAACAATATTACGAAGTTCCTGCTCTCCATTGCACCACCTAATTCGGAAAAGCAGTTCGGTATCGATCTAAACGACGAAGTCGTACGCGGTGCCATCGTCACACACCACGGCGAGATCCTCCCAGCCGCACCCCGCCCCGTTCCCGTTCAGACACCAAACCCCACGACCGCTGCTGCGACAGCGAAACCTGAGGAGATAAAAGCAATCACGCCGTGGCAGAAGGCAAGCCGCGAGGTCGCAACTGTCACGGCAGGGATGGGCACTGCTCTCATTCTCGGGAAAGCAACAGGACCGGAGTTCATGAGCAATGTCTTCACGTTCGGTCTTGCTGGTTTGATTGGCTACCGGGTAGTTTGGGGAGTGTCGCCGGCTTTGCATTCGCCTCTTATGAGCGTAACAAACGCTATCTCCGGTGAGGATAGAGTTTTGACGGAAGCAGTTTAACAAGACTAATTCTGCTTAACGCCTTTTTAACAGGAATGGTCGGTGTTGGCGGTCTATTTATTATGGGGGGCGGTTATCTTCCCGGGACATTCTCCCAAGCGGTCGGTGCATTGTCGGTACTTCTGGCCTTTGTGAACGTCTCCGGAGGTTTTGTCATCACGAAGCGCATGTTGGATATGTTTAAGAGTAAATACCTATTTTTCTACGTTTATTCCACGTGACTGACGATACAACTCCCTGAATTAACTTAGGACCAACTGATCCACCGGAATATCCCTGGCTTTATGGTGTGCCTGGTCTCCTCTTCGGCGGAGGCTATCTTGCTGCTGCGAGCACCGGCATGGCCGGACTTGTACAAGCAGGTTACCTCGTCAGCAGTATTCTATGCATTAGTATGTCTATTTCGTACGTCTTGTTCAGTACCTTATTGACCTCAAACTGTATTCCAGGCTCGCTCTCTGGTCTCGCCTCGCAGCAAACAGCAAGGCAAGGCAACATCCTCGGCATATTGGGTGTCTCCTCCGGCATCCTTGCGTCTCTTCTTGCTGTCGGATTCTCACCCGAAGTCCTCACCCAATTTGCTGGCGTCGCCGGCATTGGATCCCTCATTGGCGCGCTCCTCGGGCGACGCATCACAGCGACGGAGCTCCCGCAGATGGTGGCGGCATTGCACTCTGTCGTTGGCCTTGCTGCTGTGCTGACGAGCATTGGAAGCGTGCTCGCGGATGTTGACCATCTCACGATGCTCCATCTCGTCACAGCCTACCTTGGCGTCCTTATCGGTTAGAAGTATGTTTCCTGAAAACAATTATGGTGCTTATGATTTGCTATAGGTGGGGTGACGTTCACCGGATCCATCGTCGCCTTCCTGAAGCTTGCTGGACGTATGTCCTCCCGCCCACTAGTTCTTCCAGGCCGACATCTCGTAAATGGTTCGCTGCTTGGCGCCAACATCGCGTCTATGGGAGCTTTCATAACCATGGCTCCTGGTGCACCTACAATCGCCGCTGGTTGTCTCGCTGCAAACACGGTACTTAGCTTCCTGAAGGGCTACACGACAACCGCCGCCATCGGCGGTGCTGACATGCGTAAGTTACCTAGCTTCTAAAACCCTTTCATTGAATGATGAAACTCACACGCTCCCCGACTAGCTGTTGTCATCACTGTGTTGAATGCATATTCTGGGTTTGCACTAGTCGCGGAAGGGTTCATGCTCGACAATCCACTCTTGACGACGGTAGGCTCACTCATTGGAGTCAGTGGCTCGATTCTGTCGTACATTATGGTGAGATCTTGCTCCTTCCTCGCACACTGATTGCTTATGAATGATTTGTCTTAGTGTGTGGCAATGAATCGATCCTTGACGAACGTCCTCTTCGGAGGTATCTCGGCCCCGGCTCAGACAGACTATAAGATCGAGGGACAAATCACGAAGACATCAGTAGATGAGACAGTCGATGCTCTTGCGAATGCCGACAGCGTTATTCTGGTTAGTCCTCCAGCACCGTACCTAGTCTTTTGTCATAGAGGCTGAAAAATAATTGTCGGATAGGTTGTCGGATACGGAATGGCAGTTGCAAAGGCACAGTATGCCATTTCTGACATCGTGCGCATGCTTCGGGCGAAGGGTATCAACGTTCGCTTTGCCATCCATCCAGTCGCCGGACGCATGCCAGGCCAGTGTAATGTATTATTAGCAGAGGCATCCGTGCCATATGATAGTACGTCCATCATTCGTCAACTTCGAAGACCATAAATTAAGTTTGGCCTGTCTGATCTTCGTAGTCGTGCTCGAGATGGACGAGATCAACGAAGACTTCTCAGACACGGATGTGACTCTTGTGATCGGGGCGAATGATACCGTAAACCCCATCGCACTCGAGCCGGGCTCGCCAATTGCTGGCATGCCGGTACTCCATGCATGGAAGAGCAAACAAGTAGTTGTTATGAAGCGTGGAATGGCGAGCGGATATGGTATGCTTCCCCTTTATAATTCGCTTCAATGAACACATTACTCACCTTTTGTTCAGCGGACGTACCGAACCCGATGTTCTACATGCCAGGGACAAAGATGTTGTTCGGCGACGCGAAAGACACCTGCGAAGGTAGGCTAACTCATCATTTATAGACGGAGAAATGCTGATAGTAGGATGTCTAGCTATAAAACGCAGTCTAGAAGCGCGCGCTTGAGCTCTCCTACGCAATCTCAAATGACATTTATTTACAATTGAATGTACCATCAAACTGTACGGACGGCTGACCACACAATCTTGTAAATTTTATTTGACTGTACTTTACTAGATCTAAGCCTCTTCTGAGATAGATCCAGCTTCTTCCTGTATGCTTTGCCAGTTGGATAACAATCGAGTTGCATTTGTTTTCTAATCTTCCAGTGTTTCGGCATGTCAAGGTTTTCGGCAAATCATTGATATACTTGAGATAACGGGCCGAGCTTCTCCGGCAGATCCCTTACTCCAAGTCCACCGTACTACAAGAGAAATGTCTCAGATGGCGACATTGGCCAGCTCTCCCACGGCAATTGTCGGGGTACAAGTACGCTTTACTCTGGATGCAGTGAGAGAGAGCTTTCGAGACTAACCATTACCTGCAACGCAATAACTGCTGAGGTATGTATGCATCATCTCCTCATGAAATATGTTCTTTCTGACGAAGGGGGCATCTTCTGAATTGCACTACTTAGGATTGTTATCAGAGCACGTCGGGCAGCTAAGGTCTTCGAATCATGGCGACTGGGGAGATAACGAATGCAGTACGTCGCTCTTCTCGCTCATCTGTTCACAATTCTTATCCCAATATCTCTCACCTCTAGGCCGACTTCTCTGAAGAGCTCAAACCTTCAGCTGACACTCCTACCCTTGCTGAAGAGGGCAATCGCCCATTCTCAAGACAGTTCCCGATGGATGTGCTGCGCATCATCCTAGAAACTGCCGCAGACCCTGGAGACGGAACGTTTGCCTCTCTCTCGGACAAAGGTCGCCTCAAATTTCTGCGCGATCTCTGTCTTGTTGACAGATGCGCGGCAAGCTGGATCGAACCTTTACTCTACAAGGCGGTCGTACTGGAGTCCGACAAGCAAGTCGTCTCGTTCAGCTATGCACTCAAGTGTAAAAGCTCGGAATTTCTATCCCGCTCCGTTCGAGCACTATGGTTCCTGCACGACAGCGAAGAACTCAATCGCATCGACTTTGGGCTGCTCTTCTCTACTTTACGTAGACTGGAGAGCTTCGCTGTACCAGGAGATAAGCTTCGACACCTTCGGAAGATTTCGACCCCTTCACCAATCCGCGACCTTATACTCGTTGCGCCACAGACACCTGACGGAGACATGTTGTGTCTACGTCACCTTTCCCTGCGATCTCTGCATGCCATCAACCCGTCGGAGACGTTCCTCAGAAAAAACGAAATGGACGAAACGGACGTAAACCTGAAACCCTTCCTTATGCAGCTCAGCGCAATACCAAGAATCTGCATGGACTTTACTACGCGGCCTCGTTTTCATGTCGTAACCTTATTCTACAGTCTGGGATGGTCTTTGATTACCGGAGAAATGCTTCGAGCCGAAGAACGGCCTCCCTTCCTCACGTCCGTCGGAGACGGTGAAAATCCCCAGGAGGAACGGGCTCAACCACTCTCGTTGTGGGTGAAGCGAAGTGCAAATACCATGCTAGTTTCGGCCTGGAAATTTGCGGTCGCTTTTTACACTAAATCCGTTCCAACCAATCGTCGGGCATGTTCGGAAAGTCCGTTGGTTGATATGCCAGAGTACAGCGGGGCTTCAAATTTACCTGATCTGCAGCTGATTAAGGAGATGATACGATATAATGAGGTGCATTGGGATAGGGTTGCTAGGTCGTGTGAGGAGGAGAGAATAAGGGACGCAGGGAACATTGCGTAGGAAGGTCTGAAGAACCACGTTCTCTGTACGCCTGTTCGCTTTAATCTCCATGTTTACATCAGATTCTTAAGACCGTCATGAATACTTACTGTAAATAAAGCTCATACATCTTACATTTTAACCTTTCACATCTATGGACACTTCTTATCTTCATGAAAATGAATGCTGCAATCACGATAAAGAGACGTATGTATGGTTTGAATGATCGAACTTCAATGAAAAAAACCTTGCAACTTAACATTGTGAGGCTGGTTTATTTAATCTTCTCATCGTGCATTGGCATGACATAAACTAGTGTCTATGGTGAATGTCCAAATTTGTTGATTTTTGCGCCAACTAGTTCTTTCCAGATAATTGCGTGCATGCTGCACACACATAGGAAAAGTCAGTCATGGCTATCAGTAGGCATCCAAGCCTCGTCTATGACTGAGTCTAACTTTCCTCAAGAACGATGAACTTCGGTCCTCGTCTGTGCAGTTCCGGAAAGAAATATCGTAGTTCTCCGGCTGAGCTTTACTAGAGCGCAGTAGTGAGAATATTCGAATAGCGTGATTGTATTTTAACAGATGTAAAATAGAGATGCTACAAAGGGAAATAATGAGGGGCAAAGATTATGTTTGAGCATGTGAGAATGATTCACACCGGAATAGAATACCAAAGGTTGGAAGTCTGGTCCACTTTGTACAAATTTAATCCGGGAAATTGATCAAGACAAGTCTCCTGGATATGCTGTAGCTCCGCATCGGTCAGTGGTAAGCCAACATTCTTCAGCTTTCCCATACGTTTCGTTAGTAGACAACATATGGTCTTCAAGTCGATCGAAACCGAAATCAATTGCTGTCCATCTTCATGCGGATCGTCCTTAGCCACATAGTTGCATATGAGCGTCTCGAGCTCAGGGCAGAGAACGCTCGATGTTCCCGACTCGGATGGTGCAGGGGTAAATTTCTTTAACATGTAATCGGAAATAGGTGCGTCGATAATATGCAGCTGTCGAAGGTTTGGCACCATTTCCAAGAATGTATTAAACCCATAGCACTCCAGTTCTAATCCTTCAAATTTGAGTTCTTCTAGATGTGGATTGGATCGCGCAATGAAGGGAATAGTCCCGGGGTATACCAGAATCTCGCCCACCACGTTATTGAGGAGAAGTGATAGGCTTTTCAGTTGCGGCGCTGTGATGTACTTCATGGGGAATTCGGTTCCATTGGCATGTACAATAAGTACGTGAAGATTTTCCAGAACGACAAAGGATTCTGGTCTTTCCCGGCTCCGTCTCGTTGCGGCTAGGTCACAATGCGTGACTTCAAACCTCTCTAAGAGGGGAAATGAATCCGGGAACTTCTCGAAGTCTTCCAAAAGGATGTGAACGTAGTCGAGTACCAGATTCGTGACGCTGGTAGGGTGCGGCAGAGATAGTAGCAGATCCATATGGCACAATGTAATTTCTTTGACGCTCGGTGACATTTTGCAATCGATGATAAGCTCTTTGAGTGAAACACCATTGCCGTGTAACGTCAGATATTCCAACTTTGGTGTATTTTGAATGCGGTACGTTGGTCCAACTCCTAAGCGATCCGGGAGCCATAGATGCTCGTTTAGAACGAGTTTTCTGAGATGAGTGAACTCTTCGCCCGTATCCGGATGGCCAATCTGCATCAAAAAAGGGAAAATATTGACCTCCAGTAGTTCCCATCGACGACTGTTCTGAAGGAGTAGTTCGCCGATACGTGCTTTCCACACGGCGCACGAATTTGGGTTCGTCACCCCGCGAATTTTTAAGACCAGTGAAAACGGAACTGGATCCGATCTTGCTAGCTACGATGGGATCACAGAAAGTACAGAAGAGGGGTCACGTCTTATAACTTGGATGAGATAAAGTCTTGACCAGAGTCGAGGGTTGGCCAAAGCAACTGCTCGCCACCACTTGCAGACCTGGGATACGTTTAGCGGCGCTTGTATTAGCGAACGTAGTGGAATTCCGGATTCTGGGAAAGAGGCGAAGAATATCTCGTTGAGGAGTTCGGGGATGTTCAGAACACGAGACGTTGCCATGATGAGAGTGCCTTATCGCTGCTGCAAAAGTGGGATACTGTCAGGCTTATAGATAAT
Organism: Trichaptum abietinum; assembly: GCA_910574555.1. Taxonomy (NCBI): domain Eukaryota; kingdom Fungi; phylum Basidiomycota; class Agaricomycetes; order Hymenochaetales; family Trichaptaceae; genus Trichaptum; species Trichaptum abietinum. Next base: position 4,021,833 of record CAJTBE010000001.1, read on the forward strand.
CAATAGATGCCGTCGAGAACATGCCTTGTTCAAGCCAATAGATTCCCGTCAAAAGGGTTTCTGTGCGCAACTGTATGGTAATGGTAGGCAGTAAACAACCTCGGTCACTGGAGACGAGGCTTTTAAGTACCCGAGGGAGAGTTGTGGTTCAGTTGAACCACTGGGCCAAACAAACAGTGTCGCTATACCACATTTTTCGAGTGAGATTGTTTGGGTACACCTGTAGCCATGAGATTGTCAGTTAGTGAAAGGAAGCACCTATCATATATTTACGAGCACAGAGAAGCACAGATAACTTACGAGAGTAATGAGCTGTTAATTCGACCGCTGGCAAGTTGGATGAAACCAAGTAAGTAACAAATGTTAAAGTTGAAGTTGGGAAAACACCAATGAAAGTCAGATTTGACCACTGAGTAAATGAGCAGTTTTCATAAGATCTTTGGCTATACGGTTTGTTGAACTTCATATTGAAGTTTAGAACTATGGGAGTTGACTGTGTACTATGTCGGTTAAACAGTTGACACGGAAATTGCCGAACTTTACAACATCGTTGCTCACTGTCGCCCATGACGACCTCCTCGTATTCTGTCTTCCATGGGAAATAGATAAAGCCATGAGTCGTACACCTGTCCTTCTATCAAAGTCAGCTGCTCTACATTGTGCATAGCAACTTGTACTAACTACTACATCGTAAAAGGTCGCTTGACCCTCTCCTGGGCGTCTTCACTGGTGTGCTCGCATACTACCTACACGAGGCCAACCCTCGCAGCGCACCACCGCCTGGTGAATCACTGTCCGAGCTCGTGCGCTGGAAAAAGGCGAAATGGGATCGAGAACGGGAGGAAAAACTTGAAGCACAGGATGAGATGTCCAAGGATGGGAGGTAAGGGAAAGGCGCTTGAGGACTCAGGAGACACTCTAAAGGTTCGTTGTCAGTCTCTTTTTGAAAGATGGTATCTGAATGACAATCTCTGCATCATTAGAACTTGAATTCTATGTGCAATATGGCGTCTTGCCTTCGCCTCTGGAGACTTTGCGGAAACATGCGACCTGCAAGGCGCAATGGCAGAAGACCATCACTTCCGGTTCGTTCAATGTTGTCATTTGCCACCTCCACTTCAAATCTTCCTTTTTGATCTGAAGTATTGCATGCGGTCGTTTCCTCGTTCCTTACGTTCTGCGAAAATGGGCCTCATTCGGGTTCTTCTACTTCATTTTGTCCTGTTTCTTGTCAATTACCAACATACTATCTCTGAGTAATTCGAAATACTTCTCTTCCAAAACTCCCTCCTGAAATCTTGTGCTATACGTCGATTCAGCAATCTGAAAACAAGCTTTGGGTCTACGCTGTTGGATAATTGGATTGGATGCGGCTCGTCCCCGGAATCTGTGAAGGAGACACCCTCAGAGTTCTGAAGAAATCCTGGGACCAGAATATGCCATCTAGGAAACCCAGATACGCTCTCTTACAACATCCTAACGGGCCCATTGCACGGTTTATTCGGAGTTTTGTGAGCCGGATAGTGGTACGTGCAGACTTTCCAACCCTAGATCTTCGAACGCTAAGTGTTGCACTCTTAAACCACGACTTTGGCTCTGATATAGAGAGGAACGCGGATATCATAAACCTATTTGATGATTCTCTATCAGCGGTGCGATAGTTATTCACAATGCGGTTGCAGGCTATATCTGAAGACTGATAGATAACTGATTAGTGGCGGGGATACGCCTCGTCTTTCCTGTGATTGGCCTTCACTAAAGGAACTACCAATGATCGGACGCCCCCTGCCGGAATGGGAAATGGATGTTCGAGTGGAAATGGGCCAGTGATCCAGATCGTTCGGTTAGGGGAGATCCTACCTCTCTTCAGGTGAGCTTTAGATTCATTGTCCTCCTCAATTAACCCCATAGTTCAATCTTTGCATACATTTCAGATGGTCCATTGACAATTGCTTGGTCGCTGTCCATTTTCTGTTATCGAACGTCAATTCTTCCTTCCCCACCTCATGTTAATTCATAGAATTTTCCGCCAGTGCATCAGACGAGTTCAGTCACCTTCTCATTTCCTTACTGAAGTCACCTGATTGAAATGATTCTGTACGGGATGAATAGCGAGATGGCAGGATATTAAATGCCACGCAGTCCACAGCCTCTTCGTTGGTCTAACTTCTAAGGCCAGTACCTTTCGCTCCACCGTCTCACCAACGTCCTCTACGATGTCGAGCACTGAGAAGCCTCTTGTATTGGTAAGTGCTTTTGCAGAGTCTCACTTGATAGTTCTTTAATTCTGATGTCATGTATACGTAGATCACTGGATCGTCAGGCTTGATAGGCTCACATGTGCTACATCAGCTGCTCGAAGCTGGGTATCCCGTCAGAGCGTCAGTGTCGTTGCTCTCTCTTGATCAAGGTCGAATGCCGATATTTACTCTACTAACTTCTTCCCCATACTTAGCACCGCGCGCCCCGCCAAGGTTGACGCTGTGAAGGAAATCCACAAGGGCAAAGTGGATGTTGTCCCGATTGCCGACCTCGTCGCTGGGGACTACGCTGAGGCTTTGAAAGGTCAGTTCGAAAGTAATCACATATGGCCATCTAACAAATCCTTGCTTGCTAGGCGTTGGTGCGATCATCCATATCGCATCGCCATTGTTTGGGAGCGCCGAACCAGCGAAACTGATCGATGTAAGCCCAGCCACTTAGCCATGCATGGTATAAGGACTCACACATAACATTGTATGACAGGGCGCTGTGGAAGGTACTATGAACATCATTCGCCAAGCTACAGCAGCGGGTGTGACGAAACTTATCATTACTAGCAGCATTGGTTCTATCATGAACTTTAACACGGATAACACATTCTATAACGACATTGTGGTGACTGACCAAGATTGGAATCCAGCCACAGTCGAAGAAGCACTGTCGGGGAAATACAACGACTTTTGGATATATTGCGCCGCAAAGACCGCCGCAGAGCACGCAGTTCGAAAATTCGAGGACGAGCACCCGGAGGTGGATATCACAACAAGTAAGCAGTCGATCTTCTTACCATCGGATCCTTCTTATCCCTAAATCTGTACACAGTCCATCCGACTTATACTTATGGCCCGTTCTTGCCTGGTACAAAGATTGCGAAAGGCGATTATGGATCTCTCTCCACTGTTGATTTCTTCTGGAAGGGGGTCTTGCCGGAAGGCGGCTCGTCCATCATCCTCGACCGCGAACCACAGTTCATCGGACCCATTAACGTCGACGTCCGCGATGCGGCCCGGGCGCACGTACTTGCGCTCACCGCACCACCAACTTCGCAAGTAGGCCGGAAGCGGTTGATCGTCAGTGGTCCGAGCATGCCATGGGTCGACGCCGTGGCTCATCTGCGAAAAGCGATGCCAGAATTAGCGGACCGGTTGCCGACACTCGCGGACGGAGCAGCTGAGAAGCCACCGCTGCAGGTTATCAGTGGAGACGTTAAGAGAACCGAGGAGGTGCTTGGCCTGGGAGAGTATATAGATTGGAGGAAGACAGCGGAAGATACGGCAAGGAGCATTCTAGAAATTGAGAAGAGCTGGACCACATACTAGATGTATTTACTCTGTTTTCCTCTTTTTGTTCATTTGTGCAAATATCAATCTCTTCTCTTGACTGCGCTTAGTTCTTTGCTACGATCGGCAAATGTCTGCAAGTCATTCTCTGTAAGACATCCGGGGAAGGTTTCTACCAAGTAAACTATTGTTTAATGAAATGTTCTGAGCATAGTATTTTCGTCTTGTTTTCCTTCAATGCTTTCCAAAAACCAAATCAGAGAAGTAAACATCTCAGGCTGCAACGACTATTTTTCCTTATCATCAACAGAATAAAACAAGTGAAATCCCCACAAATTGCTAGCCCAATAAAGAATGCCAGTGTAGAGGCACGATAGCAAAACGGAGCAATAAATATTGTGCACCGAAGTGCATTCCACTCTGAAAAGCGTGTCATCCTTGTGCAGGGGCCATGCTAATCTTCTCTGTATCGTTCCAATTTTTTCGTATGTCACCCCGAAGGGGACAATAATGAGGCGGATCGGAGTGTACGCCCAGTCGCGTTTCGTAGTTTTGGTTAGTCGGCGGGTTGCTGGAGGTCTTCGGCGTGATACTGCCAATAATATTTATCATGCGCGAGTAAGCTGGGCAGATGCTTTCCCCCCCGCATCAAGAGAGATCGACTTCCAGTGCTAGTATATATTAAGTGGTTCATCCATGGACGATGCGCTCTCCGGTACTTACGGTCAAACCGCCGCGTCAAATCCCAGTCAACGACTCAAACTGCTCTTTAAATGGCTATCTGTCTACCATTGAGCCGTACGAATAAAGTCTCAGGGTATCTTTGTCCAAAGCTTTCTTATGTCCGATCGAGTTTCGGATATCATTCGATCAACTGAGAACCTTGAAATGGCCCGGGCTAGTTGATCGCAGTAGTGGTGGCTCTAGAGTGTGCGAGTCTAAGACACCTACCTCAAGTTGGGGAGCTCCATTCAGTGCACAGGCTCTCGGTCAATCTTTGCGCAGCGGGAATCGGGTTCCTTCACCCTGTCTAAAAAGACGCATAACGGGGATAGAAGTGCAACTCGTGTACCATCCGCAGCAGTACCAAGAAAACGCATACTGAAGGCTGTGCTCTACTTCCCCTCGTGTGATGTTCACTGGCTCAGTCCCCAGTCTTTTATCTTGAACAAAGGAAAAGACCATAATTCCATGAAAATAATATGTCGAGAAGATAGGATAGGCACGCAAAGCGTTCGGTAGCGGAAGGACCCTTCGTAAAGGCAGACAGATGACCAAATTGAGAGTGGAGACATGACGACAAGTCAGGAAAAAAACGGCGTCTGAACTCTAAGACCTTCCTTATTCGGTGAGGCGCGGGGCAACTTGAAGACATGATGACGTCAGAGGCTGTGCAACGTCACCGAACCAGTCTGAACTAAAATTTGTCTTTCTTGGGCTGGACACAAACGGGCATATAAGAACACGCCAGTTGGCAGCGTGGAGCTCACGTTCTCTCCGTTCCCCATCTCCCACCTCCGTTTGTAAGTTTACTCGTTGTTATTGTCGACGAGCTCGATGCTGACGACGATGAACAACCATTTCTTTGCAGACACGCTCGACGACGACCCTTTTACGCCTTACGACCTCAGACCGCCATGGCCTCTCCAGCTATCCCCGGTCTTCTCTTGTGCTTTGCCGCCGCTGTGCTCCTTGTCTTCGTTTCTGTATCTGCGCCGACATGGGAGAAAATATCTTTCCTCACCGTGCGCGAAGGTGGACGCCTCATCCACTTTGGAGTCTTTGGGTACACGGGCACGGGAAAACACGTTGGGTATACGTTCGAGCAAAGTATTCTCGGGTTTGAGTACGTTTCTCGTTCATTGGTTCGAACTTATGCAGGACTGACTACAAATCTGTATAGTACATCGCGTCTAAACACAACTTCTTTGCATCGGTTGACCGGAACGCTCATCCTGCATCCCATCGCAGCAGGTCTTTCAGGCATATCGGTTCTTTTCGGTATTTGCGGAGCCTCTTACCATCGGACTGGTACAATTCTCATGTCAATCACGTCCCTCCTCGCGTTCCTCGCTACGCTCGTCGCATGGGTGATCGACATGGTCCTCTGGGGCATCGTGCGCAACCGCATCCGTGATATTGAGGGCACGCACAGCGCTGCTCAATACGGGAATGCCAACTGGCTCACTCTGGGAGCTCTTGTTGCTCTTGCGCTCGCGTTTTGTGCCGGTATCTGCGGAAGCTTCGGACGTTACAGGAGCAGGAGGGAGCACCGCGTGTAAAACTCATATACGGAGCACTCAAGATCTTCGATTTCCATTACTTAATTTTCATCAACTCAGCGAAGCTTCGAAGCTATTTTCGGACAATTGTATTTCTGGAAAGTATCTTACTCTACCATACCATCTTCGACTTTCAATTTGTACTCTAATTGGCATTCAGCCTCATCTTCCTCATCACATCATCCATCCTCATTATTCCTTCCACTTCCCCTCTACCCTTCCTCCCCTCTACCCTTCCTAACAAATAACACTGTATATGACCCCTAAATGACATTTAATGTGCGTTTGTTATGACTGAATGGATTCTTTAATAAACTTCTCAATTCCTAAGGCACAGGCCGCGATCACGTAGCCATAAGATCGTTTAGACCTGAAGCGTGAATTGGATGGATGATTGCTAAGTTTTGGACAATCAGAAAAGAAGCCCTTGAAATCAAATTATCTGAGACACTCACTGTCCAGTCTCCGTCTGAAGGGTATCCAAAGCGCATTGGCATTCTTGGACAAAAACGCTGCATCCTTGAACTTGAGAACATTTCCGAATGACTGCGACTTTTGGAATGAGGCCAGCGAGACCGCCTATAGAGTAGATGCTCGATTGATCCTCTAACGCGTTTCTTGGTATAGCACAGATTGTATGCGATCCTGAGGTGGTCTTGATCGCTAAGCGAAATGAAGATATCAGCTCCGGGATAGACGATTGTTGCGAGAATGCCGGAGAACAATCTCTGCAAGCTTTTAAAAGAGATGAACTTCGGTAAATTGGTTTGCTACTGCAGAAGTTGCTGCTTGAACAAGACTACTAGTAGTGTCCGAGGTGTTTCCAGGAGAGGGTTCTACAGTGATAAGGCAAGCATAAGAACACTTTAGATGTGCTCAGGGGGCCTTTTGAATGGATTTGCGTACCAGCTCCTCCATTTGAAAAACCTAACTCCTCGCCGCCAAAAAACCCAGTCATCAGCGCAATATTATTTAGTAGTTTGGATATATGCGCGGAATCAAGCTTGAAAAAATGCGATGATGAAAGGCGTATGTAGATACACATACTCGAAGTGTCGCTGTTCGTCAGAAAGAAAGCAACAATTAGATTGATACGGGACACGGACCCTGTCCGTGCCCGTCACGCGTGACGCCCGGCATGGGCTTGGCCGCGCATGCGAGCATGCCGGGACCCGGGGCACCTCTCGCTCAGACAACACTCGCACGCGTGCGGGTTGTTTGTCCTTGACCAGGTCCCTCCGGCGACGCGTTCGACGCGCCGATCCCCACGCGCGCGTCGATCACGTCGATCCAGCGCAGCATCGGCGTGCACCGACGCTGCGAGAGGGCTCGGGGAGCGCGCAAAGTCGTGCATATGCGCTCCCCTTGGCCTCCTAAGGACCTCGCTTCCGACGCGAGCGCCTTACGTCCTAGGAGGACAGGTGAGTGACACACTCACCCTTAGCGCTTCTTTTTTTGCTGATTCTCCCACAGACCCTGTGTCTCGTATCTTTCTGTACGACTTAGAACGGTACGGGACACAGGGTCTTGAATACAAAACTGTATTCTATCGTGTCTCGTACCCTTTCCCTCAACTTAGGGAGGTACGGGACACCAGCGCCTTTCCAGGCGCTTGCGCCCCCCCTTTCCTTCCTTCCCCAGGCCCCGTAGGCGAGCACGGTGCTGGTGCTCTCCTTTCCCACCCCCCCCCCCCCTTTACACCGGCGAGCACGGCGCTCCCCCCCCCCCCCCCCCCCCCCCCCTTTTACACCGTGACGCCCCCCCCCCCTCCCCCCCACCATCGCCCACACCACCGCCATCCAGAAACGCTGCGCCTCACCACTGGAGCCTATCTACGATGAGGACGACAAGCCTTGCGCCTGACCTTGACCATCGCTATCATGGCTGGTCAGCAACTCATTACAAACGCGCCGAAAGCGGATCCTCGCCTCGACCGACGACTGGAGCTCGCCGTAAGGAAACGCAGATACAAAGATGAGCATGTAAGGAAGGGCAAGGTGTTGGTTTGAAGGTATGTATTTGGCCTACAGTGGTGCAGCAGCGGAAGCCTCTCCCCGTTCCTCACACTCATCCCAAGTTGCCAGATCATGTTCAATCGCCCATCAGCCCAAACCACACCCAACGTCGGCCAGCGGGACGCTCGAGCTTTCACAAGCTTTCATGCACACATGCGATCAACTGGCCTTGCAACAATATCGGCGAAGCCTGAGATCCTGGCCCGCCTACTTGATCACCTTTCTTGGAGCGACTTCCATGGCCTCTACAGCGCTTCGCGCTCCCTACGTCGAATATTTCTCGACCAAATATCAAGGATGCCGTCTTCGGTCATTTTGTGCCTGGGTACTGGCGGAGCTTGAGGGACAAGCGGGTTGGGAGGACACAATCAGGATGGACTATACAGACTTGGGTCTGCTCAGTGAGTCAACCATTGCATGTGGCACCGAGCACAGTTCTGACCAAAGTAATTTCAACCTCAAGTGCTGTCGATGGAAACACCGTTGCACCGATATCCTATGCACGCCATTTCGATGCTGTCGTCGAATACGAACGAACCATCCACATCAGCTCACTCTGAAACGACAAAACACTTGCAATCACTATCGCAAGTACACTCACGGGCCGTGCTATTATTGCAGAACATGGTGCACAGCACTACGCAGCCTGTTGCCCCAGAACTGGAGGACCCGCGCTGGAAGACATCTACCTTGTCCCCCAGCTCGAGCATGCGCGAACTGACGTTCCCCGCCCCACTGTTGTACTTCGACTCCATTCCTCGTCAGCGGATGGACGAATGAGCCAGAGCAGGTCGCCATCAGAAGATACTCGCACATCATCGCCCAGCGAAGAGGCGCGTAAACCGGGGAATTCGCCGTCACGAAGCGCCACGACGACCAAAACGAAGCTGCCGAAAGCCAAATTCGACCTCAAGCCCATCGTGCGCTCCGTCGCGCGTCCGAAGCCGGGACAGGGGAAGAGCCAGGGCCATGGGCGGAAGTGGGGCTCAGAATCGAATGCGTCTCCCGCGTACGGGACGAACTCGTTTGGCGCGATCGGAGCGGGGGGACGCGCGGCGGCTGCAAGGGGCTTCACCACGAGAAGCGCGAGTGCGGGGCCGAGCTCATGGAAACCCGCTGTCGACCCACAGCCACCGCTACGACGGGGGAGCCGCCTGTCAATCTTCGGCGGACCCGCGAGTCCCATCCCGCTTCCTGGGCTCGTCGAACCTCTCCAGCTAGAGTTCGCTGAACAGCTCGCCGACGCAAAGCTCAGGCGGTAGTGGCGGTCACAGTGCTGCGACGCCGAGCAGCTCGCGTCCGCATGACTTGGTCGCTGCGACAAGCCGTACACGCGCGCCCATCCTCAGAGTCTTCGTGCCCTGTTCTTCGCTCTCGGAAGAAGTTATTGCTGTTTGTGAGGACCAGCTCATTGACGATGGCCTCTGGGACCACCTTTCTGTTGGAGACGTCGTATGCAATTTTGGGTATGTCCCGCCGATAGAGGAAATGGAGGAGATGCAGAGTCCAGAAAAGGATCATAGACATGGCTAGTGTACAACGGCGACAGACTGCTAATTTACTTCCCAAACCAAGTACCTCCCTTCCCAGACCCTCTCTCGCCACCACCATTCCCTCTCTCGCCACCACCATTCTACTACTCGCACATCCTCCCCCCGCAGCTCAATCCGCGCTTGCGCCTATCGCTCCCGCCGTTCCGAGCGAGCTACACGCTAGCGCCGCTCACGAACACCATCTCGATCACGCCGTCGCCCTCTGTCTCGCCGAGCGCGTCGCAGCGGCTGGGGATGGGTGCGAGCGGGCTCGTGCGCGTGAAGACGTACGCATGGCTGGCGACGCTCGACGCGCATGTTGATCCGCGGCTCGTCGAGGAGGGCTGGCTGATGAACGAGGGCTGGGTAGGCGAATGGGTCCTCCAGGGCGAGGGTACACGAGAGGGCCGCGTGGCCCTCCAGGAATCGCTGATGCGGCGACCGGACAAGAGTGCCCCAAGGATGGAGGGGGAATACGAGATCGTGCTTGACAAGAGTGGAAGTGGGAGACTTTGGCTAAGGTGTGTCCCTTTCCTTCTTCTTTTATGTTTTACCAATGCCTCACAGGACAACACGAACTCTCTGCAACTTCGGACATCATAGTCGATGTACAGCAGGAGCGTCTCGAACAACAGCAACGAGCAGAGCAAGTGCCTCTCGGGCAAGAGGAACTGGCTGAAGAGGTTACTCACTTTCCTTCCCGCCATCCTCCTGCCACACAGCCGAGTTCATACAGCAACTCACATCCACTACCCAGCATACCACAGTGCTCGAACACAGCGCCACAAGCTTCGTCATCGAGAAGTCGTCTCGAGGTATCAGTCACAGAAAGCCGTGGCTGTGGGATCTTCGCGAAGATGTCTGGTAGAGTCAGAACAACTTCGACTCCCGCACTACAGCCTTCGCCCGCCACGGAAGATAACCAAAAGAGCTTGCGTAGGCACAAACGCGGTGAGAGCGCACAAGTGCAGCCCGTGGCATATCTAGCGACATCCACATCCATGGACCTTCCGCCTTCCGCGCCTTCTACTGGCAGGTCTATGTACGATCAGCAAGTACAATCAGCAAGCATCCAGACCAGTAATTACACATGAGGCGGAACGTGAAGAAAGACGGAGGAGGAAGGAAAGTGAGAAGGAGAAGGCTAAGGAGGAACGGCATAGAGAAAAGAATGAGAACCGCAAAGGAGAAGTGACGAGCAGAAGCAGCAATGCTAGAGGCTATACAAAGTGCAGACCAACAGACTGCTGCTAAGGCAGTGAAAGCAACTAAGGTTGAGCAAGACAGAGAGCGACCCTCTTCGCGACGTGGTGTGTGGCGGGCTTTGCGCGTGCACGGATGACTGCACGGTCGCTATCGCAGAGCACATACCAGCCATTCTACGTGGTGAAGCACAAGCATCTGACTGAAGGTTGATAGCTAGTTATATGTATATAAATATAAACAAGTTGCATTGTTAATTTAAGCTTAATTTAAAGAAAAAGAAGCATGTCCGAAGTCGAATGATAGACTTTAGAAGTCAGTGGCTGTGCACTTCCGTGGACTTCGACGACGGGTTCTTTCCCCTTCTGTCCATCCTCTCTCTTGTCTTTCTTCACCTCTGGCTCCTTTCTCTTGCTTCCACAGCTATTTTAAATGCCTCTATTAAGCACTCTTAAACCGAAGAAAGCATCTAAGGGTGAAAAAAGAGTAAGTAAATGTCTACAGCTGCTGTTTTATCATTCAAACTTATCTGAGACATCTGTCTTTTTGTGTATGTCAGATCAGTGATGATTTGATCAAGATAGATCTGGTGGAGGCCATGGAGCTGGAGGAGAACTCGATTGATGTAGTCAACAGCTGCTTGGAGGACTATCCTGAGATAGAGGATGACTCTCCAGAGGGAAGATATGCTGCTGAAGTGACTAGAGCACATATCACTGAGCAAACTCGAGAGGGACACATCAGGTGCGCTCTTGACCTTCTCTTTCATTATATGTCTACAGCTGATGCTTTGAGGGTACTCTCAGAATTACAAGATACTTTCTGACATATGCCAAGAAGAAGTATCCTGACTGGAGTCCGTTAGAGGTGGATAATCAGGTGCCACATATGATTACCAGTTTTATTTCATCTCGGTGTGCACCTGTTGAGGAAGGGGGTGAGGGTTTGAGGGTGTGTCTCTGTTCTTCTTCTGGTATTCTCATGTGCTAAGCCTATGGGGCTTCTAGTTTTCTACTGCAGTAGCAACTCGAGCTGCTTTGACGTACTTCTTTTCGCGTCTGCATCCTAATGAAAGCACATCTTCATGGTATATGGATACCTCAACAAATATATGGTATGTTCTTCTCTATACCTTCTTTCTCTTCACTTCTCTAAGTGCTTCTGCTTGATTAGGCATGGACTTCCTACATGTTCCAAAGCTGTCTCTGAGTTTATGATTGGACTTGAGAAGCGAAAGGCAAAGTTAGGCGAAGTTTCTCGTTCAGCACGTGCTATTCATTATGAGGATATGAGGAGGCTTTACTATATCTGCATTGAGCACCATGAGCTCAAGACAGTGCAGCGCCAGCAAGGAACTGTGTGATATGTGAGTGGCTGAATTTATCTCAAGTACATCTGCTAATTTGAATTTAATTCAGGCCGTCTATCTCTTTGCCTGGCTTCTTCTGCTGCGTATAGATGAGGTTCTCAGGCTCAAGTTTGAGAGCCTGAATATGGTCCATCCTCCTGTGCCTGGGAAATGTAAGTTACTTTTATATATTTATTTATATGCCACTTACTGTTCTTTTATAGTAACATATATTGATATCTATCTGGGGGACCGGAAGCATGCACAGACAGGGGATCCGCACTGCTATCGTGTCTATGCAAATGACAGAAGACCTGAAATTTGCCCAGTCAGAGCTCTCATCATGCTGTCTCAGGTGTATGGCCCAGACTTTGATCCAAGTGGCTCTCTCTTTCTGAATATTAATCAGAAGGGAATTGTAGAAGCTGGTCATCCACTGGTAAGTGGTTTTCCTTTAGTTTCTTCTTCTTTAGTCTAATACATCTTGTACTAGACAACAAGTGCTATATCACGCGCTTTAGCAATTGACTTTCAGAAGATAGGTGATCGTAACTGGGTGCTTTACAGTACACACTCCTTTAGACGAGGCGGCTGTCAGCATCGCTTGCGTCTAGACTGGACACTTGGAATGGTAGCAGCATGGGGAGGATGGTCCCAGCAGGAGGCCACCACTATGTATCGCTACATCTACTCACCAAGAGACAATCACGGCATGACTGAAGAATATGATAGAAATGATTGAAAGCGCTACAAATCTAAACTTAACTAGAATCTTATACATAAAGCTCAAATGTTTACAAAATCTATCATATATTTCACATATCTATCAATTGGTGTATATAATTCTATATCTGTTTAATCAATTTCCTGTAAATTTCAAACCAGTGCTTGCAGAAGCCCCATTTCTGATCCCAAATCGCTTGAGAGAAGGCATTATTCTCCAAGTAAATTGCCTTCTGCTTCTCTGCTTTAATACGCTCCTGGCAAAGTGTGCGAAAGATGAAAAACCTATTCTGATCGCCCCACTTCTGCTTCCAGAGAAAGTCAGAGAAGTGACCATAGGCAAAATACATTCCTTTTGCCTTCTCAGCCTGGATAACAGTCTCACACGCCTTTAACATCTCATTGACAAAGACATTAAAGGAGAGGAGACCATCGTCTCCAGGCTTCTTGCGCTTGAGTGTCTTGTCTGAATCAACAGTCAGATACTCAGCAAAAGCACCCCAGTTGGCTCCAAAGTCCTCCTCGTAGACCTTGGCAACTCGCTCACGGCGGGTGATAACATTCTTGATTGAGCTCCATTCAACGTTCTTCAGAGCCTCCTTGTCATGAGCAGAGCGAATGCGCTTCACCATATCCATCTGATGAATAGCCTCCTGAATGCCACTGGCTCTGTTCAATGCATCAATCTCTTTGCGAGAGATGGCCTGAAGAATCTGAAGCTCCTGGGATGGCAATGAAGACTGGCTGGCATGTTGAGGGGAGGGTGGTGGTGAATAATAGCGCTCAGTAAATGGAGCTGTATTGCGCCACTCGCTAAATGAGAAACTCGATGACGAGTTGTTCTAGAGAATTAAAGGTAAGCACCATAAGATCAGGAATAGATAGAAGACAATACATACCACTGCAGAAGCATTGAGCTCAGCCAACACTTGATTACGTTCCAGAATCAGTGAGTCTGAAAATTAAATTAGAAATGCAGTTTAATTATAAATAATAAAGTGAGAACATACCTTCAGCTGGCAAAAGCAAGAACTTCTCCTTCTTTGCTGCCTTCTCATGCCATTCCAGTCCCAGATTGAAAAGGCCCTTGTACTGCTGTACACGCATGTTGTGATCGACTTGTGCAGTTGCAGAAGTATGCGTGCTGAGTGTCGCAGTGTTGTTGAGTGCATTTGTACTCAATGGATCATCAAGTGAAATGTTGAGGAAGCTTGCAATTGCTGCTCTGAGCTGAGGGACATTCTGGTTGTGCACGATAGCCTTCCGCTGTTCTGCTTTATTGATCTCATCGGCCCAGACCTGCAATTCGCGCTTCTTTGCATGATTGATCTTGAGTGCAGTCAGTTCAGGTAGAACAGAGTGGTGGCTGCGTGAAGCATCCATGCTTAATAGCTGTTAACAGTCTTGTCAGTAATTGTATATAATGTCCGGGGCCACCGGAAATTTAATTTAATTTAATAGCAATTAAAATGAGCAAAACATGCTATCAGCACCGGCCTCAGCCCAAATAATAGCTCCAAATCTATTGTCATTGAAGGCACCCATACTCAGATAGAAAGCACAAAAAAAAACCGAGGCTTTCCGAGCCCCAGTGAATATTTTATTATTTTATTATTATTTTTCGGAGCAATATAGTGCTCTGTGCACCGGCCGGAGGCAGCCCCGGACACTCAGGGGGCACCCCGGAGCGTTCGGATACCTTCGAGCGCCCTTGTGGGGACTACCCCGGGAAATCCCGGCGATCCCGGCACTCGAACGGACTATCCGAACGTGGCAAAAGGGAGGGGAGGGAGGGAGAGGGTTACCGGGAAGAAGAAGAAAAAGAAGAAAAAAAAGGGGAAAAAAAGAGAAGGCCCGGAAGCTCACCTGCGGGGCCTCGTGATTCATTGCAGGTGCGTGAGGGCTCAAGCGAGCGAGCGCGAGCGCAGAGCAATGGCGAGCAAGCGAGCAAGCGAGGGGGAACGAGCAAGAGGGGGCCCGAGCAGAGGGGAAGGGGGCATGCTATATGCGGCAGCCCCGGTACCCTTCCGGTTGAGGCCTCGGAGCTTCAATCGGAGCTGCCACGCCAGCTCGCGCGCCTTTCCGCAATCGGAAAGCGCCCGCATACAGCGGCGAGGGAGCCCCGATACAGCAACGGGGCCGGAAGGTAAGTCTAAAACCAAAAAAAACCCGGCCGGAGGGCCTTAGAAGGAAAAAGGCCCCGGAAATGGCCACACAGGCCTGGAGCGGCGAGTTTGCGGGGTCCTCGCCGCATGCGGCCATGTGTGGCGTGCGACCGCACACGGCCGCATTCGGACGTCGTGTCTCGAGACACGGTTCCCACGCGCTCACGCGCCAGGGGGCCGTGTCCCGTACCTAAGAAGCGCGTCGCGACGTGTTGGGCGCAACACAGGCACTGCCTGACTCAGACCGTGAGAACATACATCCAAAAGAGCTACAAGTACTTCAAGTTGCTAACTGCAGGCTTGTGTTCACGTTCAGTGCTCATCATCCATCCACAACATTTTATGGCGGCTCTCGTCCTCGTTTTAACAATGAAAAAATATGACACTGTAGCAATGAGCTGAACACATGCCTTTTTATCAAAGTATGTTATCTCCGATTGCGCAGGGCATTTTTAGTAATTATCACGTTTTACAGTTCTCGTACGAGTCGTACCCTTCCTACGTAGGCATCTTCACTGGTATACTCGCATTCTGTCTGCACCAAGAAAGCTCTCGCAATGTACCACCTATGTCTGAGTCACTGTATGCATTGGAAAATGGATAAAATGTCATCAAAAGCGCGAGGAGAGGCTGTATGTTCGGGAGGCAAAGCTAGGTTAAACGTTAAGAAAGGGTAGCCAAGGGACCAGCGCACCTTCGTTGGTATACATGCCTTCATCTCTTCTAAGCAAAGGTATACTCAAATATCTACTACAGCTCACTTACCTTCGCATATGCCGAGGGGCAGGGAGGCACGACCGATGGCTTAGACTCAGAACTATGTTCGACAACATTCATCCTTATTCTATCATTACAATTTCTATAAACCTTTCATTATCTATCGGCGCAAACATCGCCTCCTCTGCTCCTATTCAATTCATCTTGCAAATCTTAAAGTAAGGCAAGTAATCATAAGCGGAGGTCAATTTTGTAACTAACTTGCTCACATGTTACGTTCACGGCTTCGATGGACTTATCACGGAAATGATAAGTGACCAAAGCATTGTTGGGTGAAGTAGCAAGGTACAGTATGAGAGGGTCCGCTTTGTGAGGGTCTCTTATACTGGAAGTCGTGGATGAACAGAGTCTTTGGTACGTGATTGTAAAAGACTATAGGAGGATTGACTTGAGTGTCAACCTGGGGCCTATGTACATGCACTTATATACTGTAGAGAACAATAGGGTGGAGCGAAAGAGGTCTCCGAAGGAAGTTACATCATAGCGGAGCGAAGTGGAGTGAGTCCATACTAAGTGGCTCTAATTAGTGGAGTATGATGTCGGAAGGTGGAGTAAATGATGTCAGTCCGTCGGAAGGAAGGACTGGATGACATCGTCCGGTCGGAGAGTGGAGTAGTACAACTACGGAGTAGTGGAGCAAGTGGAGAAGTGGAGTAATGATGAAAGGATGATGCATATGTGTACGCATATGCAAAGAATAGACGTGGGAGAATAAGTCAAGTGAAAAACAAACAAGGCATAAACAAGGGTACGCAGCTTGATGCGTAACATCACATTTCAGAGGGACTCGGTTCCAAAATGCTTCTGGAAATCCTGCTGAAACATCTTGGCCAACTGTTCGGACTTCTCAGAGTACACTCTATTGTTGTCTATCTCTATGAGTTTGCAAACGGGATGGTCGGACCCATAATGTCCGCTCAGAACCGGTTTATTATCTTTCTTCTCGTTGTTTAGCCACCGGAAGATTTGGTATGTCCAGTATGGACCGACACATATGATTGCAAATATGATGCGCTGTCCGGAAGAAAGAAGGGCTATCTGAGCTTGCGAAATAGCTTGTTTTGAAGCTTCATTAAAGTGAGCATCAGCAAGTCTTAAGTCCTCTGCTGGGCCTTTCTCGACATCCTTGCTGATTTCCACAGTGAGGGATTTGATTTCGATAACAGTGAGTATCTTCTTCGTGACCCGGATGGCACCTCTCTCAACCGATGACAGAACATGAAGGAGGACATAATCGGGGATCAACTTTTTGATGATAACTTTTCCTTTCTTTTTAGACAAGCCATATTCCATCCAATGTTGGGAGTTGACCATGATGTGCTTTGAGTCGAAGAATAGTTCATTTAGAAAAAGATTGTAGGGAAGGTACCACGGGTACTCAAGGCTTCCTGGGATGACTCCTTGTGTATTGCGAATCGCGTATGCAGCATGAACGGAATCCACGATTTTCCCGGAAATATTGGTGATCCCCATGAAGCGTTTTTATAAACAATTGCTAGAATCTGGAACAAGTCAAGTGGTGACCTTGAGTAGTTGGGTTAGTATCTTTGGATAACGAGCGGATGTGTCTTGAACAACGGTATAAATACTAAAAATTAGTGGCGTACCTTTCTAGGCTATCGAACATTTACCTAGTAGTGCCGACGATCTTAGGCTAAGTTTCCCCGTCGTATCTAAGAAGAGCGGAGGCTATCTGATACGATACTGCCTAACCACCAGAGTAATTGGAGGCTACGGCATTCATATGTGGCGTCAGTGAAAGCGTTTTGGGGCCTAACACCGGCCCGTGCGGCAATCGCAGGCTGCTTGTGGTGAGAGGCTCACTGGCAGCCCTAGCCGACGCTCGGAGCCGGTGCGCCGCTAATAGTAGCGGCAGTTTCTTGTTCGGCTGCCCTCGGCATCATGATGATGTTATTTACATACAAAGGGATGCCTTGGCGGCACGACGTCGTAAGTGTATATACGTGGCAAAGGCCTCTTGCGTATAAAAAGGGATGATAGTTTGTTCGATACTTCATTCAATCAATCGCCCACCGATCTCTTACCACTGAGCCACACTTTGTGCATCAACAAGTAAGGCTGGCCTCCTTTAGCCCGCCCATTTTCCCACTGATGCTAACATTGTGCCGTGTACTAAGATAGCATTATCATGATGCGCCAAGAAGACGATTTGGAAACGGGATGGGACTTAAATCAGCCTCGATGGGCGTACTGCCTCCAGTGCACTTCAAAACCATTACATGACCACGCTAAGAAGAACGGGTGGATTAACAGTCAATTCACGGGACTCTATGAGGCTATCGCAAGCCTTACACTCGAGAGACTTGATGAACAATCGGGGCTGAGGTTGACTGGCCTAGAGCTACGGGCATGCTATGATTGCGACACCAAAAAGGTCATCGCCGCAATCGTTCTCTGGAAAGATAGTGTCCCGGAACCAGACAATGATCGAAAGGAGGTCGGAAAGATGGTGGACTACCTGAAAGAACAGCTTGGGCTTGATCCGGAACTTGAACCGAAGTGGCGTTTGATAAATTACCAGTACGAGCTGGAGTCGGGCGGCATTGATAACTTCGTGAAGCCTGAAAGTCTGATCAAATTTACGTGATAGAACGTCGGCATACAATATTGTAAAGAGTGAAGAGTATATAGAGACTGAGAAAGAGATGGTATCAAGACATAATTCTGCTGGTGTTGTGTGTGTTTGGTTGAGATGTTGAAAGGCATGAAGAGAAACAGCGGTAAAATTTGGGCTCCGGTTAAAGTTATACATATAGTAGCGGCAGTTTCTTGTTCGGCATGATTTTACTTACATACGAAGGGATGTCTTGGCGACACGACGTTGTAGTATATGATGAGCGGAATACGTGGCAAAGGCCCCTTTCGTATAAAAAGGGATGATCGTTGACTCAACACTTGAGTCATTCAACCAACGGCCCAGCCACCGATCTTTTACCATTGAGCCACGTTTTGCGCATCGACAAGTAAGGCTGTCTTCCGTTAGCCCGCCTATTTTCCCACTGATTGGTAACGTTATGATTTGTAAGATAGCATTATGCACCAAAGAAAGGACTGGGAAACGGGATGGGACATAAATCGGCCTCGATGGGCGTACTGCCTCCAATGCACTTCAAAACCATTATTTGAGCACGCCGAAAGAAAAGGGTGGCTTAATAGCCAATCCACAGGAAGTCATACGTTTATCGCAAATTGCACACTGGATAGACTCGAGGAAGAATCGGGTCTCCAATTCAGTGGCCTAGAGCTACGGGCATGCTATGATCGCGACATCGAAAAGATTTTCTCCGCAATCGTTCTTTGGAAAGATAATGTCCCGGAGACAGACGAAGATCGAAAGGTAGTCGGAAAATTGGTTGATTACCTAAAAGAACAGGTTGGCCTTGATCCAGGTCTTGAACCAAAGTGGTGTCTGTTGAACTACCTGTACGAGCTGGAAAGAGGCGGCATTGATGAATATGGGAAGCCTGAAAGTTTGATCAAGTTTACGTGAAGAACGTCGGTCTACGATATTGTAAAGAGCGAATAGTTTGTAGTATCCGAGAAAAAGATGGTTTCATGACATAGTTCTGCTGGTATTTGGTGTGTGTGTGATTGAGATGAAAGGCGCGAAGAGAAACAACAGCAAAATTTGGGATCCGGTTACTACTGTTGGGCAACGGTAAGACTTGAGATACCGGCTTGAGATCAAGTTGCCGGTGCCCTCTCGGCACCGCTTTTTTCACTTGCATTCCCACATGAATCATGCCAGTGAAAATAAGATCCCGTTCTCTCTAGCAGAGACGCACGTCCAGCACTAGTTCTTTTGGATAGATCAGTAAACGTACGTGTTTACAATTGCTTGGTGCATCTTATACAAATATCTACAACATTCAACCAACAGATGCAGCTTCTCGAGCTGCCTGGAGATATCCTTGTCGAGATATCATCCTTTCTGCTAGTCAAACCAAAGGCGTTCGAGCTCAACAAAGTCTCAAAACCATTTGCAATGTGGGACATGCCAGATCTATCAGATTTGCATCGAGTCGCTCTCACATGCAGAATCCTTCGAGACCTCACACAGTCCTTGCGGTTTCGTTATGTCTGCTGTACTTCGTGGCAATCCATTCGAAATATCGACACATACCTTGATTTGCATCCCGAAGCACCCGGTATGGTCAGATATCTGTGGTTGAGACGTCCAGGATTTTTGGAGACACCAAATAGGCTGCTCGTCGGAAGCGTTCTGCAGCGACTGCATTCCCTGGAAGCTTTCCAGGCTGCCTTCCGCGGATACCTCGATGCGCCCACCCTCGCTACTCTCGCCACATCGACAGACCTGCGATACGTGTGGCTTGACTGTGACTTGATCCAGACAGATCCGATACCAGCCTTCGCAGAGCTCCGACTTACCTCCCTTCACCTGGGCATTTTGAAGCTTCATCATGACTCACACCGTGATGTTCTCCCTTTACATGACATACTGTTAGGCCAAACGCAGCACACGTTGAAGCACCTGGAGCTATCTTGCTTTTCGGGAGGCACGATAGGGACAGGAGATCTGATGCTATCCCAATTCCTTCCCAAGCAGCTCAGTCTCCCAGCCCTCGAACTCCTCAGCCTCACCGGAAAGATCAGAGTCGACGTCAATATCCTGGCAACTCTGTCAAGCAACATTCCGAAGCTCGAGCTACTGAACTCGGGGACGGCGATAGCGAACGCTATCGATTACTTCGGGAAAGGAACATGGACTTCCTTGAAGCGTCTTCACCTGGGACACTTCGTCTCGCTCGGCACATCGGACGACAACATAGCGCACGAGCAGATAGTATCCAAGGCATCTGAACTATGCGAGTTGCGTGTCGGGAATATGACTGTACCCGGTGCCCTTTGCGTCTTCGGACAAGACGTCTGCTCGTCTCCTCTCCGGCATCTACGCGCAATCACCCTGTACATCCAGCTAATCCCTCAGGAGACGGATATCGAAGCCCAGGATTTTCTTCGAATATGCCAAGGTATTCCGAGCGCAGAGCGTCTGACAATACTATCTGCGTCGTACGGGGCTCCTATGTATAGGAAGAACTGGACCATTGATATACCTTCTTTGGCCAGCGCGCTGGGAAGTGAGCCACTTTCCTCTCTTTTGAACTATCTTTACATCTGACGTACATTTCAACCATATTATAGAGCTGCAGCATCTTCAAGAATGCGAACTCGACCCGAGGCTTATATCTGATGACGCCGAAATGCTACCCAACGGTGATCTTGCTGATCCTGCTACGATCGCATGGCGGGAGCGACACGAGCAGCTCTATAAATCGAGCACAGCAGCGATGGCCAGGAATTGTCTGTCTCTTCGTCAAGTCATATGGGGACTTGGATTTCCGTTCGTTGTTTGGCGTGGTATCATCTCTTCCCAGATAAGTTCGGCTGAAGCAGACGAGCCTGGCGTCGAGATGTACTTGGAGCGGCGATCTCGCTCAGGTGCAAGCTGGAAGATGCGTGTGTTTGAGGCACTTGAGCAGCGTGAAATTCGTGGTTAGATATAAAGGAAAGGACTTCTCGGAATAATTTCGACGTTCCTTCGTATCCGCTTGCGAATTGTGTACTTTGATGCCTTGCTTTCACTTTTTCCACTACTTTTTATTCCGCAGAACTCTAGGTGCATATGATGAGTGACAGCATTTCTCATCTCACTGGCACAACTATGTGATAAATATGGACCATTGTTTTCTCATCGTCATGTACAGGATACACTTTATTAGATTATCATTTATTGATATAGCGATATGCTTAGTTCTTTAATTTAAAAAATGCTCAGATACGTGTAAAGCAAGAAGGAAAAAAAAACTAAGCTCACAGGTAAGAATGCTTGTGCTTGAACATTATGCAGTTTATAGTATTCGCCTCCCTTCGTGATCAGTTCGTCGTGCGTTCCTTGCTCAACGAGCTTTCCGTCTTTCATACATCTGAGCCCATCGCGTCAGTAAGTCAATTCACCCAATGGAAGCCGTTCAACTCACAAGATAAGATCAGCGAAACGAGTCAGATGACCGAAGCGATGCGTGATGAAGACAACCGTCTTTCCTCCCCGGAACGCCTTTAGCTTCGTGAAGAGCTCAAACTCTCCCTCTGGATCCAGTGCAGATGTTGGCTCGTCCGCTGCGAGGAATCGGATGTGTCCACCACTGAGACGCATGAACGTTCGAGACCTGGTATATGTCGCGAAGGTGTCAGCATTTCTCTCGCAAAGTCATCCAAAACATAGGAAGCTTACGCTGCAAGTCTCTGGCTCTCACCACCCGAGATATCAGTGGTCTTCTCCTTCCCATCCACAAGAGCCTTCAGGTCCTCGATCGTGTCACCAGGGAAGTGTGTATCCGAGACCTTGACTGGGTACAGGATCGTATCCATCCCCTTCTCCAGCTTATTGATAAAGCCAAGCGCACCGCCTTCGTTCGCCGCCTCCTCAAGCTCCTCTATGGAGGCTTCGTCGTCAATTTTGCGTTCGGGTAGACCAAGAGCGATGTTTTCACGAAGACTGAGTGGATATGGCGTGTGGTCCTGACGAAGGACAGCCATGGCCCGGCGGACGTCCGCAACACGATAATCCTGAATTGGTGTCCCATCGAGGAGAATTGTACCGCTCGAGGGGTTGTATAAACGGTTGAAGAGCTTGATGATAGATGACTTCCCGCTCCCGTTCACTCCGACGATGACGACCATTTGCCCTGGTTTGAGCTTAAAGGATACACCATCGATGGCGTTCTTCTTCTCCCCAGGATAAGCAAAAGTCACATCCCTGAAATGAATGCTTAGTATCAGAGTGGAAGACATAAAGACCCAGCTTACCTGAATTCAATCTCGGCCCCTGCGTGCTTCACTTCCACAGGAGGGTATTCGAGCTTCCCATCCGCAAATTTACAGAAAGTGCTCTCGGCAGTGTAGATGTTCTTTACCGTAGTCAAGTTGCGCGACATGCCTTGAAACTCCCAATTCAAAGTTGCGAAAGTCCATGAAATAGTTTGAGCAGTTTGCTGCAGAACAGAAAGGGAAGTAACATTCATATTCTCTATGTCAAAGAGTGTTTTGATGGCGAATATGATCTGCATTTCAATGTCTGATGTCAATACCCGAGATTGGTATAAAGGAAAAAGAAATAAACGTACGAGAGGAAAGTCTGACGAAAGCTGGGAGACTGTTTGCATGAGCACAGACGTTCGACCAGAATACTGGAAGGTCGCGGATTCTGTGCACTGATCTCCAAGGATAGCACGCTGTTTCACATATTCCTTTTCGATGTAATCGCCAACGCCGTCGCTAAGGCGGTCTGACCGATGAGTTTCACTATAAGCAAGAGAGTACAGTGCGGCCATTCGCATGTACGCAGGCTCGATACAGTATGATACGTAAGCTGTTCATATCACTCAGCAATTAAGTTTCTAACAACAATGACAAGGCTTACGTTTGTTCCATAGCCCGTAAATACCGCTATTATCCACGAGGTAATTGATCAATGGCACTACGATGCACGCAGTGAGGAAGATGGGGTCTGCAGAGTTCTTTCTGAGCAGAGATACGACCATGAATAACTGAGAGCCGATGCGCGTGACGCTAAATGCCATCATGGACAATCCAGTGAACGCGCGCCACGCGCCCTCGTCATGCTCCAATGACCAGTGATCGCCAATTTTATCTTTCACCTCCGGGTCTGTGCACAAATTCAGATTCGTCATGTGGCGAGCAGTGGCGACGTGGCTTACCATCCGCAGAAGCCAGGTCTAAGTTCAAAGAGACCCGCATGTTCTTGAGGACAAAGTGATATTTAATGCGGTCCTTAAGAATTTCTTCGTGGCGAAGCCTAAATTTGAGTTCATATCAGCTTCCGTACCAATTCTCAGGTATGAATTACGCACAGGAGTCTAGTGAGGACGCTAGAAACCAAAGAGCAAAGACATCTTGATACGATAGCCCATACAATCGTGCTCCTGCTAACATCTTTCCCTTGCACCCGATCACCGATCTAAATGGTGAGTCAGTGTACGATCGAGACAGCAACTATGAAGTGGAAAGGTAAGTACTCACGACTTCAAGCAATCGGCTGGTATAGTAAAGAGAGAACCCGCTTTCCATGCTATTCCACAGGTTTTTGATTCCGTATATTACAAGGTATTTCGGAGCAGCTTGGTATATTTCCGTAAAGAACCGGATAAGATAGGGAACATATTGAAAGTAGGCGTCGAGTGATTTGTCGATGGATTGTCTTGTTGGAAGCTGAAACGAGGAAAGGCGCTTGAAGAGGGACGATTCGGCGACGATAACGATCTCCCAAACACCGAATCGGAGCTTCTCTAGCCGAGGATCTTGTTTCTTCACCTTCTCGTCATCCTCTTGAAGTGTGAATTGTGAAAGGAAAGGGAAGAAAAAGAGCAAGAATTCTAGTATCATGCGGGGTGGGCTTTAGTGTTTGCCATATTAGAGAATTCCCGGTCTTTATAGTCGGTGACGCCACCAAATAGCTCGAGCCGCGCCATGACTCGTGCAGCTACCAGTGCGTGAGATTAGTCAACGCACAGCGTTCTTTATGTGATGAGCGCACACTAACTTGTACACAGCCATGCACTGCACAGACGCCGTCCCATTCACTATATAGACGCCCATTTAGACGCCTGATAAAAGCGCCGATCACGTCGGCCTCGCATCGCGGAGAATTCGATAATGCGAACATGACTCGAGGGTGGCATTGCCCTCCTATAAAAAGGATGATTAACTAGGGTCGCAGGGGAAAACTATGGCAATTATTGACTCACTGCCCGCGACGGCGGCAACCCGTGTGATGCTACATTCATATTGAGTCAATTGTATCCCCTTTGATCACGCCGACCTCATCTTTTCCAGAGCCTCCAGTCTCAACATGATGACTACCCTCAGACCCTGTGCTGGATCCGATACCGGTGCTCGGGCCTTCATATGCTGGGAATCCTGACAAGAATTCCTCCACGTCCCTTGCAACAACATTTTGCATCGCAGAAGTCGGATGCAAATGGTCCACCCAGATAGCACCGCACCTCTTCTTCCGGTCCTCCATCCGAAATCCATACATCTTAGGGTCATTGAGAACGTTGTCGAACGACCGCCACGAGGAGAAAAGCAGGACCGACGTTTCTGGGTGATCTTCATGGAATTGCCCAGCACGGGAGCGAAGGGCCGTATTCCAGCGCGTGTATTTGCTGATCGTGTTGAAATCGTTTGCACGACTTTCGCCAACTTGATAAGGAAAGGCGTCAATATCAAATTGCTTAAAGACGAAGGAGGCTACTTGCTAGCTGGAGATCGGTGGATTGGGGGTACGTCAATGAACATGAAGTTGCGGGCACCAGCGATGTAAAGCTCCTCCTGAGCATTAAACAAAATGTTCATACTCCTATCATGCTCGCCAGTGTAGCTGTAAGTCACGGTGAAGGCGGGTCAGACATATTTATAATAAAATGTTGAATTGAACTCACGCGCAATCATTAATCCCAACCCACGTCGCTTTAAAAAGAGTGAGTGTCAGATATGAAGAAGACAGAGAATTATTTGATACACACCGAAAAGTGAATCTGCATCAACCCAAGGCGCCCACTCCGGTCTCTGTCCCACTTTTGGCAAGAACCATTGTTCCACCTGTGAACGCACCCCCGCCACGGTGTGTCCGCCAACTGCGTAGTCGTACACCAGCATCCTATGGCCCTTATCCCTCCGAGATACGACCAGGTGTCCAACCCAGTTCGGTGTGCCCTCCCATTCGCCGTTCGCGGAGCGACAAGCCTCGGTAAATGTGTTTCCGGGGAACTTTACGCCCAGTGGGTTGTCTTCAGCGGGATGCGGTATCCGAGGATGGTACCCAATTGCGCTGTACGAGTCTCCGCTGTATGCAATGACCAGAAATGATTCGGAAATGAAACAATCACAAGAGCAAAACGTACTCACAAAACAATGAGATGTTTTATCCCATCAAACCCAGGCCAATAAGGTCCTATGGCAGGCTGAAGTGTGTCACTGACGGACATCGTTGCCAACAATGTACAGACAAGAAAACACGCGATTTGCGACACCTTGTAGGGTTCAAAGGCGATGAAGGCAAGAGGGACGGTGTTGGCTTGTGAGGTGGACGTCTAATCATGATGCCTTACATAAGCAATTCATTCTTACTGAGTCTCGAAGAATGACTGAACAGTGAGGTATTAAATACATACTTTCGGATATACAGTATATTCTGTACCTGATATATTAGACTTTGCTCAGTAGTGCCTTCAAGTTGTAGATGCTAGACTGGAGTGGCATGCGATCGTGTAGCTCAGTCCAGCTACTAAATTCAGTGTTTGCTTCGCTCTTCTCTGCCTTTAACGACATCAAACTTAACGCCCTAACCCAAGTCCTTTTATTCATCTCGGATATTGAGAATGAAAGCAATCATTCCCAAAGGGAGTTTGATGTCGGTCTATTTGATGCTAAGCAAAACAGATTAAGAGGAGAAGTGAGAGAAACACTTCTTCGGTCCGTTAATAGTAACTTCAAGTTCCGGCGGCGATTGAACTTCAGCTCAACTACAGCCAAGTCTCTTTTTTCCCCTTTCCCCCTTTCCCGACAGCATCCCTCCGTTTAGTTCATCGTCTCACTCACTCAAGATCCAGAATAATATTCTCAGTCTACTTCAGTGAGGATCTCTCTTCTTTATATAACTAGGATTATAGTTCATCTCCGTCAAAATCTAGACATCTGTCGTTATCGGAGCCTATCAACTATGCCTCCCAGCTCTTCTCAACCTCGAGAATGCTCTTTACCGTGTCCTCTGCTGTCTTCCTCCAATCGATGTACTCTCCAAAACCTAGCACCTCCTCGGTCCTCGAGACATCGCCAGTAATAATCGGCAGAGGCGGCTTCTCCTCAGCACCTTCCGCGACTGTGGGTAACCGGTCTGCAAGCTCTGGCATAACCTTACGCAGATGAATAACCACGTCAAGCCACCACATGCTTTGGCCCATGACAATAAATCGCTTGCGCCCAATCTCGGAAGCTAACGGTGAGGTGAGCGCAAGTACGTGCGCTCGGGCTGCGTCACGGACGTCGACGTTTATTGGCAAGACCGGTTGGGGAGCGCGGTCTATCGTTACGGAAGACCCGCCTTCCGGAAGTACTGCTTTATAGAAGTATTCGACGGAGGAAAGCGCCCCATAGTCTCCTTTGGCAATCTTTGTACCAGGCATCAACGGACCGTATAGGAAACATGGGTGAACTGAAGGCAAGTTGCCAATTAGCACCATGACGCTTTTCACAGGGAAGATTACTCACTAGTGGTAAGATCAATCTCAGGATGCTCGTCAACGAACTCCCGCGCGGCTCTTTCCGAAAGACCTTTACTTGCACAATACACCCAGAACGGGTCGTGTTCTCCTGACAATGCTTCCTCCTTTGTGGCCGGGTTGTAGTCTTTGTCAGTTAGCACCGCATTGGTATAGAATAAGTGGGTTTGGTTCATATCCGGAAGCGAAGCAATGCTGCTTGTTATGATAAGTCTCTTCACACCTGCCGCCACGGCCTGGCGGGTAATATTCATCGTGCCCTCCACGGCGTTCTATCGTGAAAGTATGAGTATTTCTCAAAAGGCTAGGCGCTTCGGCTGGCTCACATGAATCATTGGAGCGGGTTCCATCCTTCCGGGAAACGGTGATGCCACATGGATGATCGCACCGACACCTATTTAAAGGCATGTTAGATGCTCTTTTCGTCCAAGGTTCTTTGACGCTAACCTTTCAACGCATCAGTATAGTCTCCAGTGACAAGGTCTGCGATGGGAACAACGTCGACTTTGTCTCCGTAAGTCTCCTTGAGAGTGTCAACCTTGGCAGGGCGCGCAGTGCTAAAGCATCGGGAAGAGCCATGGTAAGTGTTAAACTACAATTGGAGGAGTGCAGTGGTACTGACGCCCGGACAGGGTACCCAGCCTCCAGCAGCTGATGCAACACATGTGAGCCTATGAAGCCCGTAGCCCCAGTAAGCTGGATATACAGATTAGTAGACCCAGTTTATGGCAGAGAAATAGAGATTGATCTCGCACGTACCAGTACAAGAGGCTTCTCTGCGTCAGACATCGTTGTAAGGCGGACGATTTACCAGAGTATTGTCCGGGGCTCCTAAAAGGAAAGGAGGCAAAGGAGGCGTTAACGACAATCTAAAGACTAGTTCAACTTATCTATTAAGTAGATTTCGGAAAAGAATCTTTCGCTCCTAGTTGATACCGTGTCTCTAGCAGAGGAGGTGAGTGGTGAACTGAACTCGATTGCAGAGGAAACAGCCTAATCTTGACTTCCCCAAGAAAGCAAGTATCCAATATGCATTGTCTTATCTGAACATAGACGGGCAATTCAGTGTTGAAGCTATCGCGTTAGAGGACGGACAGATCTAAAGATGACGCCTGTGTTAGTGTTACCTGCTAATCAGTGCGTTTACTTAGATGCCTGTGAAAAAACGGGTATTTACATAGCTTCTTCGCACTGTAGACCTTCAACCGTTCCTCGAGTCTAAGCCGCAGTCGAGCTTGGCTTCCCACTGGGTATATATACCTTTATATGATGTCAAGAGTCAAGCGAGTATTCTTGCGAGTGGACAGTGCTCGCTTTCTACATTGTAGCTCGTATTCCGATCGAGGCCAAGAGAGGCGTGAAGGGAGACGCGACCGGTAAGTTTGCTATTCCGCATCCTCGCATCCCCAATAGGGCGACCAAGATTATCCGCTGACATTCCAGCACACTCACGGAGAGCAGAATGGCGCAAAGCGATACTAATTGCGTACTTGAAGGGAAATTAACGATGTATTAAAAATATGATTTTATATTGACACACTGCAGTACCTCGCTGAAGCTCACGCCTCCCAGCTCTTTTCAATTTCCAGTATGGTTCTCGCAGTATCTTCCGCAGTCTTCCTCCAGTCAATGAACTCAATCTTCCCAAGAACTTCCTCAGTCCTAGTCATATCAGCAGTGAACACCTGTAACGGCTCCTTCTCCGCAGCACCCTCCGCAACTGTCGGTAAACGGTCCTTCAGCTCCGGCATCGCCTTGCGCAGATGAACTACAGCATCGATCCATGTCAAGCTTGGACCTGTGAGGAACAGACGCTTGCGTCCCACTACTTTACTCAAGGGCGCGGTGAGTGCGCGGACGTGCACGCGGGCTACATCTCTGACGTCCACGGTAAGCGCGACAGTGGGCTGGACAACGCGGTCGATGGTAACCGAGGAGCCTCCTTCCGGAAGGACGTTTTGCCAGAAGTGCGCAACCGTCGATAGTGACACTATATCACCCCTCGCAATCTTCGTCCCGGGAACGAATGGGCCATATACGTAGGACGGATGGACTAAATGAGGTGTGCTTCAGCGTCGACGCTTTACTTCAGATGGCTACGCATGGCTTCGAGAACTCACTCGTAGTGATATCGATTTCCGGATGCGCATCCGCAAACTTCCATAACTCTCTCTCCGCTGTGACTTTCGCGACACTATAGACCCAAAAGATCGGGTGCTCGCCGACCAACGCGTCCTCTAATGTGAGCGGATTCCAGTCTTTATCCGTTAGAACTCTGCCACTATATTGCTCTTCGGGATGGTTTGGGTCAAGAGCCGTAGCCACGCTGCTGGTGACGATAACTCGCGTGACCTTTGCAGCCAAGGCTTGGCGAACAATATTCATCGTGCCTTCTGTAGCTTCCTATTGAGGTTCGAGGAGTGGCGTAAGCGGAATATAGAGCAAACAATTCGAGATGCGTACATATGTCATCTGAGTTGGATTGGATTCCTTGAATACGGGAGCAGCAACGTGAATAACTGCGCTAACACCTAGACGAGGACATCATTCACAGATGCTCCAGGGTTAAATAGCCTTAGTCACCAACCTTTCAAAGCCTCAGAATAGTCGCTGGTGGCAAGGTCGGCAATTGGCACGACATCAGCCTTCCCTCCTACTTTTAGACTAAAAGAATCAAGCTTGGCAGGACGCGTGGTGCTGTAAATACACGCAGAGCTGAGATCAGAAACGAAAAAGGATTGACATGGGAGTTGAGGTCACCTACGCTCTGACTGCGTACCCAGACTCAACCAAGTGCTCTAAGATATGTCCGCCTAAGTAGCCCGTTGCTCCAGTTATCTAGTAGGATGGTAATTAGTGAAATTCCGCATAGACGGACATGTTCTTTAGATATTTGCGTACCAAGACAAGAGGCTTTTTGATGTTCGACATAATCGATGATCCCAGAGAGGGGCCAGAGTGAAGGTGGAAGTTCGGTCAGACATCCGCCCATGAGTTTAAATCAGCTGCGCTCTGGTATAGTTGACGCACATCTTGAAATTTATCTGCCCCGAATGCTGGTGGCGGTACCAATTTATGGGCTTTATTAGATATGCATTGCAAATTGCGAGGGCGATCGACGTCTTGAATGGAGGAGTAATACCACTTCAAGCAAAGGGGTCTTGAAATTCCGAGTCCGCTCGACTCCCGACACCGTGAACTCGAGGGATAATTATTCGGCCCGGACGGCTTGATGACACGACGGGACTCGATCTCCAATAATAGAGCTGAACATCAAGCGTTCTCCATGTGCAACTGAAAGCTCGAACGTCGTGCTGGGTACGGGCCGCTCACTCAATGCTCAAGAGTCAAGAGGCTGCAACATTGTACTCCTCGACAGGATTATGTGCAGCAAAACGGAGTCGCAAGTGATATGAATGAACACAGAGGAGGCGGTTAACCAACCCAAGTGGTGTCCGAACTACCATTCCTTATGTGCCTTTCTATTGGACAGCTTAACTGGCTATGCAAGAAGCTGTCCGAATGTGCTGTCATGCGATCAAACACATTTTAATGCGAATGAAGAGACTATTTGTATAATTAGTGAAAGCAAGACGAATTGTAGCATATCGAATATAAGTACCCGCCTTAGCAGTGCATCGGGGGCGAATAACGGATATATTCGAAACAAAGGTGAGAACTTCACAAGACTGTTGGGTTCGATGCACTCACTTAACGTCCAGCAGTTCTCGAACACGCACTCACTCGAGGAGATGCTGAAGTGCTTCGAGATATATTACGGGTATTCTCTCGACAAGGAATTAATAAGAAGAGCCAAACAAGCCGTCCAAGAACATAACTAGCAAGCGATTACGAAGGAACGAAGGTTCATCTCCGTGACATCCCTTCCTACGCACATAACCACGAATCTAAAACTCCTGAAGTGCCTCAAATACACGCATCTTCCGGCTTGCACCTGAGCGAGATCGCCGTTCCAAGTGTATTTCGACGCGAGGCTCGTCCGCTTCAACGGAGCTTAACTGGGAACATATCATACCGCGCCAAACAATGAACGGAAAACCAAGTCCCCATATGACTTGACGAAGAGACGGGCAATTCCTGGCCATACAGTGACTCAAAATACCGGACCGATGTTTTGCGTTTTCCGCTTGTTTCTTTAATAACTTTGTAAATACACAACATAATTACATGAACGTTTAACGTATGGAAAGGTCTATGTCTCTAGTTTCTGTCGATATAAATTATGTACTGTAAGTATAAAAAATGACCGAGCTATGGACAAAACACAATGACAAGTCATTGAGACAGTATTTTTAGAGGTATTCTGGAAGATAAAAGAAAAGCATTGGAAAACAAATCTAGTACTTGGTATGCTTTCCCTTGGCTTCAATCACTGCTGCCATCCGCCTAGGCATACTTTCTATCAAGTCCTGGCAAGTTTTGGCTGGAATCTTGTCCCACTCAGCCTGAATCCTATCCCACAACTCCAGAATTCCTTTTGGCGGCTGAGGATACTCCTTAAGCCTCTCCTTGATGTAATTCCAGAGATGTTCAATGGGATTAAGATCAGGGGAGTTAGCAGGCCACAATAGGACAGTGAATCCATTATCCTCAAACCATTTTTTGGCTTTTTTGGATGTGTGCTTTGGATCATTATCCTGTTGGAATATGACGTCTTCAACAGTTTTGCCATATTCATTCAAGGAATCCATCAAGTCTTCATCCAGAATTGACACATAGAGGTCTGCATCCATCCTTCCATCGATTTTGACCAGGTTCCCCTTCCCTTCCCAATGCATACAGCCCCACACCATGATACTTCCGCCACCAAATTTTAGCGTTTCCTTCACCTCTCTGTCAATCAGGCCCTCTCCCTTCTTTTTCCATGTCCATTCCCTCCCATCTGACTGTAGGCGATTGATTTTGGTCTCATCTGACCAAATGACTGTTAGAGTACAATACCGGTTCAACCCGGATTATATAATTTAATTTCCTTTTTCATATATTTCAAATTAAAATGGACTCTTAAAAGTTTTCCTTGCATGTATGCTACCTCATCGCTATTGCATAGCGCTGAGGTATGTCTCACTTTATATTCGTCTTTATTTCCTGCGCTAATTGTCATGTATTTAGTTCTATATATTATAGGTAACTAAATACATCCTCATCGCTATTGCATAGCGCTGAGTTCTATATATTATAGCTCCCGCAGGTTATGAGCCTTGCGACGCTGTCAGCGTAAAAGCAGTAGTGCATCAATCGAACATCCGTACTATCACCAAAGTCTAAATCCTAAGTACAATGACCTCACCTACCGGCTCGGAAACAGACAAGGATGCCAAGGCAGCGCAAGACGCGAGCCAAAGCAACCAGATGGACGAGATCGAGCGCCAGAAGATCGGGATCGACCTGATCAAGAAGGCGCTATACGGGGGAGGCAGTTACAAGCCGCAACCGGCTAAGAACGGTCAGCTTAAGGAAATTGGGTGGGATGTCTGGATGTCGAATGTATTGGTGGCGTGGTCGGAACACTTCGTCAGGGAGGTCGGACTAGGTTTGGACCCATGTCCTAAGATTAGCAAGCTTCCAACGGAAGAAGAAAGAGAATCACTCCTAATGTGGAACCAGATGGACCAAAAGGCCAAGACCATTATACAACAGGGTCTTTCCATGGAACACATCAAGCTAATTCAAGGGGCACGCACGTCACACGAGATGTACCGAAAGCTCGCAAGGAACTTCGCGAAGGACGCCCAGCTGTCACCGGCGATGGCCCTAAGCGAAGTATGCGTCCACAAATGGGACCCCCATTCTTCGACGTTCGATGAGAACCTTCAGTACATTCAGGGTCAGATCGAAGACTTACGACAGTACCCTGGCACGAAGGAGGAGCTAATCGACCTTATTCAGTCGGTAGCCATCCTTAATTCGCTTCCACCCGAGTGGGAAAGCATTCGAAGCGCCATATACAACACGGCCAATATCGAATTAGAGAACGTAATTCTCACCGCTCGGCGCCACGCGCAAGCGACGGGCTCTGGAAACGGCGATCAAGCCCTGGCGATCAAAGTGAAGGGTCTGGCTAAAGCAAAGGGTAAAGCCAAGAAAGGGAAGACTGTATGCGAGAACTGCAAGAAGACCGGTCACACCAAGGCTTCTTGCTGGTCTAAGGGTGGCGGCAACGAGGGCGGCGGACCGAACAAGAACAAGTTTGGTGATGGAACCTCCGGGGACACCGGGAAGGAGTCGAAAAAGGGCAAAAGTGCCTATTCAATAACGGCAGACAATGACGATGACGACTTCTCAACCAGTGATGCGTCGGCTAACGTCTGTACTCTGGGGCCGAGCCCCACCTACTCCCCTGAACTCTCGCCTCCCTCTGAGGAAAGCGAAGAGTGGTTACCATTTCCAACGATATTGCCAACCGAGCGCGCAAATGTTATCAAAGTAGTGCCAGCCACGCCCGCGGAACACTCCCAGTGGGTTTTCGACACGGGGGCTTCAGCCAGCCTAACCGGCGATCGGCAGTGTCTTCACGACTACCAGCCGATTCCGCCCATACCCGTGGGAGGCTTTGGAACTGCGATGACCGCCCAAGCGATCGGGAAGGGTCGAGTGAAGCTTCGATTCAATCCCGGGGAGGAAGAGACAACCCTGAGTCTGGGAAATGTACTCTATGTCCCCGAGGCTGCGTGCAATATTATTTCCGCAAGCCGTCTGCTGAATTCAGGCCTGTCCTTTGCTAGCACCCGAGATGGTATTAAAATTACACACAATGGTACCCTACTCGCGCGTGCGACTCGAATTAATGGTCAATTTATTCTCAAAAATGCGAAAACCACGCTTATTCGGGCGAACACCGCTGCAGTGACTGAACTGCCCTTTCAGGAATGGCACCTTCGGTTCGGGCACCTAGGCAACACTTACCTAAGGAAGCTAATCGAGAAGAAGATGGTAGAAGGACTTACTGTGGACAAAAATACACTCGGCGCGCCGGCACACTGTCAATCGTGCGCAATTGGGAAGATGGCTTGTCAACCATTCCCGAAATCCAAGTCCAGGGCTACGCGCCCACTGGAACTGGTGCACTCCGACCTAGCCGGGCCACAGAAGGTTACGTCCCGTAAGGGATACCGTTACATCTTGACGATCACGGACGACGCCACCCGATTTACGTGGGTGTACTTCCTACCCGATAAGGGTGCCGCCCCGCTTGTCTTCCAGGAGGTGATTCCCCTGTTCCAACGACAATATGGATACGAAATTAAGACCATACGTACCGATCAAGGGGGGGAGTTCCTAAACCAGAAGATGACCCAGATATGCCGTCAGTACGGAATAGTGCAGCAAACGTCAAACGCGCACACTCCGCAACAGAACGGCGTAGCCGAACGCCTGAATCGGACGCTAGCCGATAAGGTTAGGTGCATATACGCAGACCAACCGAACATACCCGCCTATCTCTGGCCCGAGGTGTTCTCACACATTAATTATTTACGGAACCTATCGCCTACCTCGGCTCTCGCCAAGAAGACGCCTTACGAAGCTCTCCACGGCTCGAAGCCGAATGTGATAGACCTTCGTCCCTTTTGGGATGAGGTAATTGTGCACATCCCAGCAATCGAAAGGGCGAGTAAACTAAGCCCACGAGGCCGCAGAGTGCGTTTCATTGGATTTCCTGAAGGAATTAAGGGCATATTGTATTATGACCCGAAATCCCGTAAGGTATCCACCTCCAGGGACTTCGTGTACCCCCGCGACCCATTTGCATCCGCTCAGGGTCCTGCCTCGATCGAGGGGGGGAGTACCCCAAAAGGGGATGAGGACGATCTCACGTACCCAGATGCAGCCGAATCAAATGCAAACAAGCCGAACAACTCAGTTTCTCCGCCGGTCACGGAATCAAATGCGCCGCCGGCTGAACAGCAGCAGCAACAGCAGCAAACCAAAAAGTCTAGGCCTCGTATCGATTACGGCCCAAAGACACGCACGTCCTCGCGTCTCATCGAACGAGCGCAGGCGCAGCAAACAGATCAACACTCGGATTCGGAACCACCCGAACTGGTTACGGAACGAAGCCAGGAGATCGGTGGTGAGAACTCCATAGCCCACTACGTATATTCGAATATAGTAGTGGACGGTCGAGACCCGCTCGATTATCAGGAGGCGACAGCCGGCCCGAATAAGGAAGCTTGGATGGAATCGATGAGAAAAGAACTCAATAACATGGAGCGACTCCATGTTTACGAGATAACCGAATTACCGTCAGGCCGTAAGGCCATCAGCTGTAAATGGGTATTCAAGACCAAACGAGGAGCCGACGGTGAACCAAAGGAGCTCAAGTCTCGATTGGTCGCCCAAGGATTCACGCAAAAATACTTGATCGACTACAATCAAGTACATGCTCCCGTGGCTCGAACGGGGTCAATTAAAATTTTGGCCGTAATTGCCGTCCATTTGGGGCTGAAGGCTCACCAATTGGATGTCAAAGCCGCATTTCTTCACGGGGAACTCAGTGAAGAAATCTATATGCGGCAACCGCCCGGTTTCGAGGACCCGAGCAAGAAGGGTCACGTACTTCGGTTGAAGAAGTCTATTTACGGCCTCAAGCAGTCTGGACGCGTATGGAACCAGCGCTTCGATAAGGAGCTGAGGGCCTTAGGCTTCTCTCGCCTCATAGGCGACCCTTGTGTCTATATTAGGCGATCCGGCTCGCAAATTTCCATGCTGGGACTTCACGTTGACGACATGGAGTTCTTTTGCTCGGATGACGCAGCTGTGCCGGAGTTCATCAAACTTCTTGGGGATCGTAATATTGAACTGGTTCACGTTGGGCCACTTACCTACATGCTAGGGGTAAAATTTACATTCGATTATCGCCTCCAGACAGTCGGAATCGACAACAACACGGCTACATAGACGTGTTACTTACCCGATTTGGAATGAACGATGCCAAGCCGGCGCCGTCCCCGTTCCCTTCGGGTGTCAAGCTCACGAAGGACGACTGTCCGCGGACAGACAAGGAGATCAGCGAAATGAAGAATTACCCATATCATGCATTAATCGGCAGCCTACTCTACTTGACAGTTTGGAGCCGGCCCGATTTGGCCTATCATGTTAACGCGCTGGCTCAGTTCTCCTCGAACCCCGGCAAGCGCCATTGGGAACTCGGGAAGCACGTACTTCGCTTCCTAAAACACTCTCGCGACTTTACCCTTATCCTCAAAACGGATCCAAAGGGACCACACCTGACCGGCTATGCTGATGCCGACTGGGGCTCTAGCGAAGGTCGCCGTTCGACAACCGGCTACGCATTCACCCTAGGCTCTGGTGCCGTTACCTGGCAATCAAAGAAGCAGCCTACCGTGGCACTTTCGTCTGCCGAGGCCGAATACATGGCACTCTCGGCTGCCACGCAGGAGGCCCTGTGGCTCCGTTCCTTACTTTCTGAATTAGGTTTCCCTCAACGGAAACAAACTACCATTTATTCTGATAATGTAGGCGCTATTTCTTTAACCGAAGACTCGGTGCTGTTACGTCTCAACTTACGGTCTCGTATAGTTGGGTTTCGCAACGTTGGTTGCTAAGACTAATAGCGGAGCTAGGGCTCAACACTTAGAGTCTTTAAGTATGGACAAAGGCCTACGATGTGGAGTAGAGATAAAGCAGATGTATAGTGTGACTAGAGACGGGGGGTTTGACAAAGGAGATCGAACTTAGGGTTCGATCATGCTAAGTAAGGGGTTTATATACTATAGCTGCGGAGCGGAGATACATCTGATGAACAATAAGCAGAGAACAATAGGTCCGTAGACAATAGGCTACTAATAATAGTGTGGGAGCGGGGGATAGGGTTAGGGCGAGGAGGTACATGTGGGGCTCCGGAAAAGGGCGATAAGAAACAAAGATGAGCGAGCAAAGACAAGAATAGAAACAGATAGGGCAAAGGGTGCGGAGTCGCGGGAGTCCGTCGGAACAAAAGGGGGCCGCTGACATAGTTAGAATTTGTAACATTACCCCGTTCTTAAATTGAAACGTAGTGGAAATCAGTTAATAGATAAGAGAAAATGGCCGTTATAGGGACAAGTTAAGTCCAATAAAGAAGGTAAGAAAAACGTGCCATATAGGCGAAGTTAACGCCAATAGGGTATCCGGTGGTGAGCAACAGGTGTTTTAGTCGCTTTGAGAGGAGTTGCGCTCCTTTATACGTCTCTGAACCCGTTGTTGGAGGACTCGGAAGGTAGCGCATTCGTCGTCATGACCTTCTTGTTGTCCGCATGAGACGCATCGATGATCGTTGCATTCCGAGGCAATGTGTCCCGGTTCTCGCTTATGACAATATGGACATGTATAAGATTCGCAGGTGGAGGCGGCCAGTTCGTATTGGTGTTCAATGGGGGTATGCGTCGAGCATTCGGTCGAAGAATCGAGTGCCATGGTTGAGAACGGGTTGTTGTCCGGTTTTGGACTGGTGACTGGTGATGGTGGTGCGGTGTGGACTTCGTATGCAGGGCTTGGTGACTTGAGCTCCATAGGATCCGATAAGCGATCGGCGAGGCCTGGGCGTTCAGGGACTTGAATGCCGACCGAATTGATGAGATCGTTTGTGAGATCCACGACTTCATCTTCTGTAGTGAGATCAATGACTGGTGGTGCAATGATTTCTGGTGGTGCATGGGTGAGGAACTGGTCCAAGGCGTAGCGACGAGCTTCTTCGAATGAAGTTTGAGCAGATCGGAGTAATCGAAGGGCTCCCTCCACAATAAAGACGTTGGTTTCCATAACTTCTTGGTTGCAAGTGGCGATGTCATAGAACTGGGTCCAGATGGTGAGTAGAGGGGTAGTATCAGAAATTGAGGCATTGAGTCGTCGGTGAATAGTTCGATCGGTGAAGAGGTTAAGGACTCTTCTTGTCTCTGCCTGGGTGAGATGATCGATGTTGATGTGTTACAAATTCTAACTATGTCAGCGGCCCCCTTTTGTTCCGACGGACTCCCGCGACTCCGCACCCTTTGCCCTATCTGTTTCTATTTTCGTCTTTGCTCAGTCATCCTTGTTTCTTATCGTCCAATCCCGGAGCCCCACATGTAACCCTTTGCCCTAACCCTCTGCCCCGCTCCCACACTATTATTAGTAGCCTATTGTCTACGGACCTATTGTTCTCTGCTTATTGTTCATCAGATGTATCTCCGCTCCGCAGCTATAGTATATAAACCCCTGTACTTAGCATGATCGAACCCTAAGTTCGATCTCCTTTGTCAAACCCCCCGTCTCTAGTCACACTATACATCTGCTTTATCTCTACTCCACATCGTAGGCCTTTGTCCATACTTAAAGACTCTAAGTGTTGAGCCCTAGCTCCGCTGTTAGTCTTAGCAACCAACGTTGCGAAACCCAACTATACGAGACCGTAAGTTGAGACGTAACAATTAGATCGAACTTTTCTACCGTCAAAGACATCTGTCTTTACGACTACAGTGTTGAGCCTTAGCTCCACGTACTACTAACAAGTTATAAACCTTATCTAGTCCAGAAGAACTACCGCTCGAGGTAATCCCTTCAGTGTAGCAAGGTGCTCATCGATTGCAAGAGGGAGGACAAGGAAAACTTCGAGAGTCGCGATCCGAAGATTAAGAAAACCGCTCCAGCTCATTGGTTGATTAAAACCCCGGACAGTAGCGTTACGAAGAACAGGAACCAACTTCTGTCATATACAACGGGACCGTAGCTGTGCACACAGGAAGAGGACTCAGTACCTGCAAAGAAGGCATAAAGCTGCTAGCCTAGTCTTTGGGACGCCTATTGGACACCGAGCACCAAATTGCAGACGTGCCGCTTGAAGCGAAGGGATACCGATCCAGAAATCGAAGGGAGACCGATCCAAAAATCGAAGAACAGACAAGCTGTTAAACACCGATAGTTATTCACCACGGCAAACCTAATCCCAAACGGAGTTCAGATTCTTGACCAGACCAACACCAATCAACGTGACAACCTAGGACGCCCCATATACGAAATCCGATACTCAGTCACCAATTGCTATCAATACGATTCATACAGTTTCACCCAATACTGCGACGATCCTGTTTGGACAATCACTGGAACTGCGAGTCTCATTGTCAACCACAGTGACACTTTCATCCTCTACCACACCAACCCAGACGCATTCTTCTACCTCGAAAACTTCGCCCCCAACAAAGTCCGCATAATCCACATCTGTGGAAGTGACCGTCGACTTCTAAGGATACACTACACCGTACCGCCATCGTGGCTGACATCCTATCCCTTCCAGCCCTTGACGATCCTATCTACTCTACCAGAGACCTCATCCGAAACCGATTCCTCGCATTTGCCGAAGAGTTCGACGACATCCTAAATCGAATCCGAACACTCTTGGACGAACGATATCGTGATTGGATTTCAGCTGTTGAATACGCACAATACACTCGAGATCAACAACAACCTTGGATATACAAATACGGACTCTTGTGGCATCACACACGCTTATTCATCCCTAGAGACACTTACCTACGTCGTTTCTTTATTGGTCACATACATTTCGATAACCACGGAGAAACATTACATCGAAGCGAAGCAGAAACCACACGTCTTGTAGCAAGACATTTCTGTTGGGCAAATCTCAGCGACGACGTCAACCAATACATCTTTCAGTGTACCTGTCAACACCATCAACCCACACCCAATAACACCGTTCATCACTACCTAGCACCGCCCATCGAAATACCTGAAGACCACGTTACTGCTCATACTCTCAACTCTTACTACGACGACTCAGACAGTTACGGATATCATTCCGGAACCGATTAGTCACCACGGGCAGATAAAGGCAAAAGCAAGTCTTCCTCGCGTCAGACTACTCAAACACCTGCTATACCATCATCATCAACTAAACCAAGTCGAACCCAAACTACGCAAACACCTGTTGTTCCCACCGCTTCTACCAGTCAAACATCCGAGCCAACGTACACCAGCGTTGTTAAAGCACCACCACCACATCGAAACCTACACTTCAACAGAGAGACACAATTCTTTTACCTCACCTTCGAAGGAGAAGTAGGGAAACGACCTTGGTCCTACGACCCATCTGTACGTAGGTGGACGCCTATTGAAGCAAAATCAGCAACAGCAGGACGAGCCTTCTTCATTGCCAATACACCTAACTGGGAAGACCTTGCCAGCCGATCTCTAGCAGGAGAATTTGATAATCTCGAACCACCCCCACCACCATTTCCTACAACCCTCACCTTCAACGAAGAAACTCAACTCTTTCACTTCCAAAATAGTGACGGAACCCTCTCAGAGACACCTTGGGTGTGGAACCCTATCAACGACGAGTGGACTACTGTACCCCTAGGTTGGGACCCAAGAGAAGCATACGAAATTTCAACACCCAACTGGAGGGAGTTAAAAGACGAATATTACCGCCGACACCCTGAACTTACCCGCCAACCAACACCACCCCCTCGTGAACCAGCACCGAGCCGTGAACCCTCACCAATTCGCGAATCATCTACTGAATCGCCTACCCCAGCCCCTCAGGATCCACCCAAAGACCTCTTTGAAGAACCGTTTAAACGACCAGTATCACAACCGTCTTCTATATCAGGAACCTCCCACTACTCTTTTGCAGAAAAAACTCCTACTCGACCAACAACCCATCCTAACCTACCTCCCATAAAACCAAAACCCTCTCTCACATACACTCGCCCTCACATCGAACCACTATCACGAAATACAATGGCTGGTACACAAACTATTACAGTCACAGACGCCTCATTCTTTCGCCCCCCGCCTGGAGAAGAAAGTATTAGTGCCTGGCATGGCTTTGGACAAGGAGGAAGAATGTGGGGACCAGCAAGAAATCGTGGACGAGATGACGGACCACCTGGAGGAAACCCACCAGGAGGAGGACCTGGAGGACCTGGAGGACCTGGAGGAAACCCACCAGGAGGAGAAGGAGGAGGACCTGGAGGACCTGGAGGACCTGGAGGACCAGTTGGAGGAGATGATGACGAACCGAATAACGTCAATCAAGCTTTTATTCCGATGAAAATCAAGCCCTTCACCGGAACTCAAAAGGATGTCGATCGATTTCTCATGCAATGCAACGTCTTCCTACGACTCAACGCACAACAATATAACACGGATTATCGATGCATCGGATTCATAATTTCCCACTGCTCAGAACCAGGATCCATACCATTCGCCACTCAATATGTCGCATCTGGTCGACTCGAAACGGATACTTTTGAAGAGTTTATTCAAGAATTTGAACGAACCTTTGTATCATCGGAACTCACTGTCCAAGCTCAACTAGAATTGGATGACCTTCGTCAAACGGGATCTATCGAAGCGTACAATCTTGCGTTTAAACCACTAATACAACGCGCTCGAATTACTGGATACATTGCCCAACGTAACCAATATTGGAAAGGACTCAATAACAACCTCCTACAAAAGTTACTGGCGTGTCATCCACAACCCACTACAATGGACGGATGGTACTATCTCGCCACCAAACTGGACACTGGCTATAAGATTGGTCGCGCAATGAATAGACACCCCAGATCGAACGAATACCAATCCACTCGACGACCTACACGCCAAGCCAACCGACAAATCCGCGCCATTACCAACGAAGCGTACATTGAAGAGGAACCCTCCGATAACTCTCTCAATGACATAGATCAGCTTGTTGACTCCGCAGTCAACCATCTATTCCTTGCGCGTTTATCAACAGAAGAATACCAGCGACACATGAAAGACAACCTCTGTTTCAATTGTCACAAACCAGGACATCGTACCGCTAAATGTCCTCAGCCACACCCCAAACGCAACAACAGATCTCGATGGCCAAACTCACGCACACCTAAAGCCAAAGTCATTCGTCAGATCACAGCTACAGATGATCAAGACGAATACTCGGAACCCGAAAATGACGATGACAACCAAGAATCGCTCTCAACCGAAGATCGCGCTGCCCAGATTCAACAACTTCTCATTGGTCTTGATGATGACACGGTCAATCAAGTCTTTGATAAAGTTGAGGAAGCAAATTTTTAAACGACGAAGAGCTTCCGCAGCCATCTCTCTCGTTGAATATTCGGCTGCTCATCAACTCTATTAACGACAATCATGCCTTACGAATTCCGATTACCTTCAGCTATAACAACAAAATCCACAAAGCGACTGCCCTTCTAGACACCGGAGCCGAAGGTCTATTCATCGACCGAAAACTCGTA
Organism: Trichaptum abietinum; assembly: GCA_910574555.1. Classification (NCBI taxonomy): domain Eukaryota; kingdom Fungi; phylum Basidiomycota; class Agaricomycetes; order Hymenochaetales; family Trichaptaceae; genus Trichaptum; species Trichaptum abietinum. The sequence continues at coordinate 4,064,025 of CAJTBE010000001.1, forward strand.
GAAAAACTCCACCTAAAAACAATCAAATTACAACATCCACTGCGACCCAAGAACGTTGATGGAACACTCAACAATGCCGGACGTATCACCTCTTATGCACCTCTTCAAGTCAAACTTGGAAATCAACAATATGCTATGCGATTCTATATTACCACTCTCGGAAAAGAAGAATTCATTCTTGGCCTACCATGGTTCAAGAAATATAAGCCAAAAATCGACTGGGATACAGGATCCATACAGCTCAATCGCGTCAACATCTCGACTCAGCTTGCACAACAAGCTCGAAAAGGATTTGAAGCTGCTAAGCCACTTCTAGATCTTGTACCTCGCCAATATCACCAATTCCTTTCCCTATTCGACGAAGAAAAAGCACACCGTTTTCCACCAAAACGACCATATGACCATGCTATCGATCTCAAACCAGATTTCATTCCCAAACGGCACTCTCCATATCCACTATCTCTTCCGCAACGCGCCGCTCTGGACACCTTCATCAACGAAAACCTTAAAAATGGATATATACGACCTTCAAAGTCGCCTATGGCATCACCCCTTTTCTTTGTTGACAAGAAAGACGGAACTCTACGACCCGTACAAGATTACCGTTACCTCAACAATGGTACAATCAAAAACGCGTACCCATTACCACTTGTTCAAGACCTTTTGGACAAACTCCACGGATCGCAATACTTTATCGCTCTAGATATCCGATGGGGATACAATAACATACGGATTAAAGAAGGAGACCAATGGAAAGCTGCGTTTACCACTCAACGAGGACTTTTCGAACCAACAGTTATGTTTTTCGGCTTATGCAATTCTCCAGCAACTTTCCAACACTTTATGAACGACATTCTTGGAGAAGAAATTCTACTGAACCACCTCTTGGTTTATATGGACGACATTCTCATCCATGCCCCAACCTTACCAGAACTTATCCACCGCGCCAAACGCGCCTTCACAATCCTTCAACGAAATGACTTATACTTCAAACCCACCAAATGTTTCTTCCATACACAGAAACTCACTTATCTAGGACTCATCATTACGCCTAATCACATCCAAACGGATCCTACCAAGATCGAAGGCATCACCAAATGGCCAATACCCACCAACGTCAAAGACGTTCGCTCATTTACTGGTTTCACCAACTTTTATCGCCGATTTATTCCTCACTACGCCGAGATTACCAAGGCACTGGACAACCTCAAACGGAAAGACCAACCATTCGTTTGGACTGAGGTTGAACAGAAAGCATTTGACGCACTCAAAGCTGCATTTTCTCAACATCCGCTACTTCTCATGCCGAATCCCCACAAGCCTTTCTTCTTAGAAACCGATGCTTCCAAAGTCGCTACTGGAGCTGTCCTTCGCCAACATGACGACAACAGTGTTCTTAAACCCATTGGATACATTTCGCAATCACTCAACTCAGCCGAACGTAATTACGAAATTTACGACCGAGAACTACTTGCCATCATTCGCGCCCTTAATACTTGGAAACATTATCTCCTTGGATCACCACATCAAGTCACCTTGTGGTGTGACCATCGCAATCTAACCTATTGGAGAGAAGCCCGTCGACTTTCACCCCGTCAAGCTCGATGGCATTTGTTGTTATCACAATTCGACCTTCACATTACACATGTTCCCGGCAAACAGATGATACAATCTGACCTTCTATCACGCCGGGCGGACCATGTTAAACAGGGGGAGAATCTAAACGAAGTTTCTATAATGCTGCCGAACGACCTCTTCATTTCCGCATTACAAGACCACAATGATTCGGAAGACGAAGAAGAAAGCATTGACTACGAGTCTGACGATGACCTTCCAGACACCGATGACCTGACAAAATCCATCAAAGAATCAATGAAGAAAGACGAATATCTCACCAATACCATTTCTCAACTAAAGAAGAAACTACCACCCGCTCGAACCGCACTCAAAGACTGGTTTTTTCGATGACACTGGCATTTTATACTTCAAAAACCGCATCTATATCCCGGATAATCTCGAATTAAAACGCACAATCTTACGACTTCACCATGATATCCCAGTACGCGCTCACCCTGGTATATTCAACACTCTGGAACAAGTCCGAAGAACATACTATTGGCCCCGAATGCAGAAATTCGTATCTGATTACGTCCATGGATGCGCACTATGCCAACAAATGAAAGTCAATCACCACCCAACCGCACCACCACTAATGCCTATCGCCGCCGATAAGAACTCTTTTCCATTCTCTCACGTCAATATGGACTTCATCACCGACCTTCCAATGTCCCATGGATACGACACCCTTCTATTGGTCATTGATCACGATTGTTCCAAAGCTATTGTTCTCATCCCTTGCGAAAAGACAATAGACGCCATCGAAACAGCACAACTATACTTCGATAACGTATACCGACGATTTGGACTTCCCATCCGCATCATCTCCGATAGAGGACCTCAATTTGCTTCTAAAGCATTTCAAGAACTATGCAAAATTGTAGGAATCAAATCATCGATGTCGACCGCTTATCACCCGCAAACAGATGGACAAGCAGAACGAACCAATCAAGAGATCGAAGTCTATCTTCGAATTTATTGCACTGGAGAACCCGAAAATTGGTCTCAACATATTCCCAACATTGAATTCGCCCATAACAACCGCGCTCACACAGTCACCAAAAGAACCCCTTTCTCGCTTCTCATGGGATATGAACCAATTGCCTTACCCCTGAAACACCCAAAATCGAACGTTCCATCAGTATCACAACGACTTGCCAATCTCACGGTCTACCGGTCAGAAGCCTTAGCCGCTCATTCAGTTGCTGCTATGGTTATGAAGGAACGTACCTTCCGGAACTTCAAACCATTCAATAAAGGCGACAAAGTCTGGCTAGACTCCAAAAACCTCCGAATCCCTGGCCTATCACAGAAGTTCAAGGAGAAACGTGACGGACCATTCCGGATCAAGAAAGTCTTATCGCCACTAGTCTATGAACTAGATCTCTCACGGACTAAATGGAAAATACACCCGGTATTCCACGCTGCGCTTCTCGTGAGATACACCGAGACCGAAGCATATGGACCGCCCCACAGTAATCCCCCACCTGACCTGATCGAAGGACAAGAACAATACGAAGTCGAAGCCATCCGTGCCCACCGTGGAAACGGCACTAGACGAAGATACCTTATAAAATGGAAAGGTTACCCCACTTCTGGAAACTCATGGGAACCTGAGTCCAATCTCCGGAACGCACAGACCATCCTCAAAACCTATAAGAAGCTCCACCAACTTACCTGAATGCCTGCATCCCACAAACTCGTTCGCTTCTCTTATCCCCACTCCTCTAACATCGTCAACGACTCCACTCTCTCTGCATCATACCAACAACCCATTACTCCTGAACCCACAACCCTCGTATTACCGCCTACCTCGATTCCAACGCGCCCCGGTTACCTGGACGCTGTCCGACCCTCCTTCACAAAAACAAGAATAGAAAAACACTTTATACCCGACTGGCAGAAAGCGTACTCCAACCGTTTGCACGTTCCCACTCTCTCCACCTTCCTTATTCACATTTTCTACTTCAACCCCGATTACGCACAGCAACTAATCGACTACTTCAACACATCGGCTCGTGTCCAACCACCCCTTACTATCACTCGACCCATAACCCGCCACCGCCGCAAACATATTAGTCACTTCGAACCTCAACGTTCGGACCCTTATTGCACTTGCAGTTGCTGCCACTATAACTGTCCAACTCACTCGCTCTAGACAATGCCCCCGTCCCGCACTCAACGACCGTCACCTCGCATCAATCCCACCCTTCGAACACCTATACCAACCTTTCAACCGACAGACATCAACATCGACCATCTCACCCAGGCAGAATCAAGAAGGGTCCTTAACCTCTTCACCAATCGAACTATTCACCAACGTCTCAGTACCTCGACGTCCAATGCTACCCCTTTACTCACCATCTGGACTCAATTCTACGACATCGCCACCCGCGGTCAAGAGGTCATGGAAACCAACATCTTTATTGTGGAAGGAGCCCTTCGACTACTCCGATCCTCTCAAACTTCATTTGAAGACGCCCGTCGCTACGCCCTGGACCAATTCCTCACTCATGCACCACCCGCAATCACCGCACCACCAGTCATCGATCTCACTACAGAAGATGAAGTCGTGGATCTCACAAACGATCTCATCAATTCAGTCGGCATTCAAGTCCCTGAACGCCCAGGCCTCGCCGATCGCTTATCGGATCCTATGGAGCTCAAGTCACCAAGCCCTGCATACGAAGTCCACACCGCACCACCATCACCAGTCACCAGTCCAAAACCGGACAACAATCCCTTCTCAACCATGGCTCTCGATTCTTCGACCACTTGCTCGACGCACACCCCCGTTGAACACCAATACGATCTGGCCGCCTCCACCTGCGAATCGTATACATGTCCATATTGTCATAAGCAAGCACCTGGACACATTGCCTCAGAATGCAACGATCATCGATGCGTCTCATGCGGACAACAAGAAGGTCATGACGACGAATGCGCGACCTTCCGAGTCCTCCAACAACGTGTTCAGAGACGTATAAAGGAGCGCAACTCCTCTCAAAGCGACTAAAGCACCTGTTGCTCACCACCGGATACCCTATTGGCGTTAACTTCGCCTATATGGCACGTTTTTCTTACTTTCTTTATTGGACTTAACTTGTCCCTATAACGGCCATTGTCTCTTTATCTATTAAACTGATTTCCACTACGTTTCAATTTAAGAACGGGGTAATGTTACAAATTCTAACTATGTCAGCGGCCCCCTTTTGTTCCGACGGACTCCCGCGACTCCGCACCCTTTGCCCTATCTGTTTCTATTTTCGTCTTTGCTCAGTCATCCTTGTTTCTTATCGTCCAATCCCGGAGCCCCACATGTAACCCTTTGCCCTAACCCTCTGCCCCGCTCCCACACTATTATTAGTAGCCTATTGTCTACGGACCTATTGTTCTCTGCTTATTGTTCATCAGATGTATCTCCGCTCCGCAGCTATAGTATATAAACCCCTGTACTTAGCATGATCGAACCCTAAGTTCGATCTCCTTTGTCAAACCCCCCGTCTCTAGTCACACTATACATCTGCTTTATCTCTACTCCACATCGTAGGCCTTTGTCCATACTTAAAGACTCTAAGTGTTGAGCCCTAGCTCCGCTGTTAGTCTTAGCAACCAACGTTGCGAAACCCAACTATACGAGACCGTAAGTTGAGACGTAACATGATGTCTGTCGGTCGAAAGGTTGGTATAGGTGTTCGAAGGGTGGGATTGATGCGAGGCGAAGGTCGTTGAGTGCGGAACGGGGGCATTGTCTAAAGAGAGTGAGTCGGACAGTTATAGTGGCAGCAACTGCAAGTGCAATAAGGGTCCGAACGTTGAGGTTCAAAGTGACTAATATGTTTGCGGCGGTGGCGGGTTATGGGTCGAGTGATAGTAAGGGGTGGTTGGACACGAGCGGATGTGTTGAAGTAGTCGATTAGTTGTTGTGCGTAATCGGGGTTGAAGTAGAAACAGTGAATAAGGAAGGTGGAGAGAGTGGGAACGTGTAAACGGTTGGAGTACGCTTTCTGCCAGTCGGGTATAAAGTGTTTTTCTATTCTTGTTTTTGTGAAGGAGGGTCGGACGGCGTCCAGGTAACCGGGGCGTGTTGGAATCGAGGTAGGCGGTAGTACAAGGGTTGTGGGTTCAGGAGTAATGGGTTGTTGGTATGATGCAGAGAGAGTGGAGTCGTTGACGATGTTAGAGGAGTGGGGATAAGAGAAGCGAACAAGTTTGTGGGATGCGGGCATTCAGGCAAGTTGGTGGAGCTTCTTATAGGCTTTGAGGATGGTCTGTGCGTTTCGGAGATTGGACTCAGGTTCCCATGAGTTTCCAGAAGTGGGGTAACCTTTCCATTTTATAAGGTATCTTCGTCTAGTGCCGTTTCCACGGTGGGCACGGATGGCTTCGACTTCGTATTGTTCTTGTCCTTCGATCAGGTCAGGTGGGGGATTACTGTGGGGCGGTCCATATGCTTCGGTCTCGGTGTATCTCACGAGAAGTGCAGCGTGGAATACTGGGTGTATCTTCCATTTAGTCCGTGAGAGATCTAGTTCATAGACTAGTGGCGATAAGACTTTCTTGATCCGGAATGGTCCGTCACGTTTCTCTTTGAACTTCTGTGATAGGCCAGGGATTCGGAGGTTCTTGGAGTCTAGCCAGACTTTGTCGCCTTTATTGAATGGTTTGAAGTTCCGGAAGGTACGTTCTTTCATAACCATAGCAGCAACTGAATGAGCGGCTAAGGCTTCTGACCGATAGACCGTGAGATTGGCAAGTTGTTGTGATACTGATGGAACGTTCGATTTCGGGTGTTTCAGGGGTAAGGCAATTGGTTCATATCCCATGAGAAGCGAGAAAGGGGTTCTTTTGGTGACCGTGTGAGCGCGGTTGTTATGGGCAAATTCAATGTTGGGAATATGTCGAGACCAATTTTTGGGTTCTCCGGTGCAATAGATTCGAAGATAGACTTCGATCTCTTGATTGGTTCGTTCTGCTTGTCCATCTGTTTGCGGGTGATAAGCGGTTGACATCGATGATTTGATTCCTACGATTTTGCATAGTTCCTGAAATGCTTTGGAGGCGAATTGAGGTCCTCTATCGGAGATGATGCGGATGGGAAGTCCAAATCGTCGGTATACGTTATCGAAGTATAGTTGTGCTGTTTCGATGGCGTCTATTGTCTTTTCGCAAGGGATGAGAACAATAGCTTTGGAACAATCGTGATCAATGACCAATAGAAGGGTGTCGTATCCATGGGACATTGGAAGGTCGGTGATGAAGTCCATATTGACGTGAGAAAATGGAAAAGAGTTCTTATCGGCGGCGATAGGCATTAGTGGTGGTGCGGTCGGATGGTGATTGACTTTCATTTGTTGGCATAGTGCGCATCCATGGACGTAATCAGATACGAATTTCTGCATTCGGGGCCAATAGTATGTTCTTCGGACTTGTTCCAGAGTGTTGAATATACCAGGGTGAGCGCGTACTGGGATATCATGGTGAAGTCGTAAGATTGTGCGTTTTAATTCGAGATTATCCGGGATATAGATGCGGTTTTTGAAGTATAAAATGCCAGTGTCATCGAAAAACCAGTCTTTGAGTGCGGTTCGAGCGGGTGGTAGTTTCTTCTTTAGTTGAGAAATGGTATTGGTGAGATATTCGTCTTTCTTCATTGATTCTTTGATGGATTTTGTCAGGTCATCGGTGTCTGGAAGGTCATCGTCAGACTCGTAGTCAATGCTTTCTTCTTCGTCTTCCGAATCATTGTGGTCTTGTAATGCGGAAATGAAGAGGTCGTTCGGCAGCATTATAGAAACTTCGTTTAGATTCTCCCCCTGTTTAACATGGTCCGCCCGGCGTGATAGAAGGTCAGATTGTATCATCTGTTTGCCGGGAACATGTGTAATCTGAAGGTCGAATTGTGATAACAACAAATGCCATCGAGCTTGACGGGGTGAAAGTCGACGGGCTTCTCTCCAATAGGTTAGATTGCGATGGTCACACCACAAGGTGACTTGATGTGGTGATCCAAGGAGATAATGTTTCCAAGTATTAAGGGCGCGAATGATGGCAAGTAGTTCTCGGTCGTAAATTTTGTAATTACGTTCGGCTGAGTTGAGTGATTGCGAAATGTATCCAATGGGTTTAAGAACACTGTTGTCGTCATGTTGGCGAAGGACAGCTCCAGTAGCAACTTTGGAAGCATCGGTTTCTAAGAAGAAAGGTTTGTGGGGATTCGGCATTAGAAGTAGCGGATGTTGAGAAAAGGCAGCTTTGAGTGCGTCAAATGCCTTCTGTTCAACCTCAGTCCAAACGAACGGTTGGTCTTTCCGTTTAAGGTTGTCCAGTGCTTTGGTAATCTCGGCGTAATGAGGGATAAATCGACGATAAAAGTTGGTGAAACCAGTAAATGAGCGAACGTCTTTGACGTTGGTGGGTACTGGCCATTTGGTAATGCCTTCGATCTTGGTAGGATCCGTTTGGATGTGATTAGGCGTAATGATGAGTCCTAGATAAGTAAGTTTCTGTGTATGGAAGAAACATTTGGTGGGTTTGAAGTATAAGTCATTCCGTTGAAGGATTGTGAAGGCGCGTTTGGCGCGGTGGATAAGTTCTGGTAAGGTTGGGGCATGGATGAGAATGTCGTCCATATAAACCAAGAGATGGTTCAGTAAGATTTCTTCTCCAAGGATGTCATTCATAAAGTGTTGGAAGGTTGCTGGAGAATTGCATAAGCCGAAAAACATAACTGTTGGTTCGAAAAGTCCTCGTTGAGTGGTAAACGCAGCTTTCCATTGGTCGCCTTCTTTGATTCGTATGTTATTGTATCCCCATCGGATATCTAGAGCGATAAAGTATTGCGATCCGTGGAGTTTGTCCAAAAGGTCTTGAACAAGTGGTAGTGGGTACGCGTTTTTTATTGTACCATTGTTGAGGTAACGGTAATCTTGAACGGGTCGTAGAGTTCCGTCTTTCTTGTCAACAAAGAAAAGGGGTGATGCCATAGGGGACTTTGAAGGTCGTATATATCCATTTTTTAGGTTTTCATTGATGAAGGTGTCCAGAGCGGCGCGTTGCGGAAGAGATAGTGGATATGGAGAGTGCCGTTTGGGAATGAAATCTGGTTTGAGATCGATAGCATGGTCATATGGTCGTTTTGGTGGAAAACGGTGTGCTTTTTCTTCGTCGAATAGGGAAAGGAATTGGTGATATTGGCGAGGTACAAGATCTAGAAGTGGCTTAGCAGCTTCAAATCCTTTTCGAGCTTGTTGTGCAAGCTGAGTCGAGATGTTGACGCGATTGAGCTGTATGGATCCTGTATCCCAGTCGATTTTTGGCTTATATTTCTTGAACCATGGTAGGCCAAGAATGAATTCTTCTTTTCCGAGAGTGGTAATATAGAATTGCATAGCATATTGTTGATTTCCAAGTTTGACTTGAAGAGGTGCATAAGAGGTGATACGTCCGGCATTGTTGAGTGTTCCATCAACGTTCTTGGGTCGCAGTGGATGTTGTAATTTGATTGTTTTTAGGTGGAGTTTTTCTACGAGTTTTCGGTCGATGAATAGACCTTCGGCTCCGGTGTCTAGAAGGGCAGTCGCTTTGTGGATTTTGTTGTTATAGCTGAAGGTAATCGGAATTCGTAAGGCATGATTGTCGTTAATAGAGTTGATGAGCAGCCGAATATTCAACGAGAGAGATGGCTGCGGAAGCTCTTCGTCGTTTAAAAATTTGCTTCCTCAACTTTATCAAAGACTTGATTGACCGTGTCATCATCAAGACCAATGAGAAGTTGTTGAATCTGGGCAGCGCGATCTTCGGTTGAGAGCGATTCTTGGTTGTCATCGTCGTTTTCGGGTTCCGAGTATTCGTCTTGATCATCTGTAGCTGTGATCTGACGAATGACTTTGGCTTTAGGTGTGCGTGAGTTTGGCCATCGAGATCTGTTGTTGCGTTTGGGGTGTGGTTGAGGACATTTAGCGGTACGATGTCCTGGTTTGTGACAATTGAAACAGAGGTTGTCTTTCATGTGTCGCTGGTATTCTTCTGTTGATAAACGCGCAAGGAATAGATGGTTGACTGCGGAGTCAACAAGCTGATCTATGTCATTGAGAGAGTTATCGGGGGGTTCCTCTTCAATGTACGCTTCGTTGGTAATGGCGCGGATTTGTCGGTTGGCTTGGCGTGTAGGTCGTCGAGTGGATTGGTATTCATTCGATCTGGGGCGTCTGTCCATTGCGCGACCAATTTTATAGCCAGTGTCCAGTTTGGTGGCAAGATAGTACCATCCGTCCATTGTAGTAGGTTGTGGATGACAAGCTAGTAACTTTTGTAGGAGGTTGTTATTGAGTCCTTTCCAATATTGGTTACGTTGAGCAATATATCCAGTGATTCGAGCGCGTTGTATCAGTGGTTTAAACGCAAGATTGTACGATTCAATAGATCCCGTTTGACGAAGGTTATCCAGTTCTAGTTGAGCTTGGACAGTGAGTTCCGATGATACAAAGGTTCGTTCAAATTCTTGAATAAACTCTTCAAAAGTATCCGTTTCGAGTCGACCAGATGCGACATATTGAGTGGCGAATGGTATGGATCCTGGTTCTGAGCAGTGGGAAATTATGAATGCGATGCATCGATAATCCGTGTTATATTGTTGTGTGTTGAGTCGTAGGAAGACGTTGCATTGCATGAGAAATCGATCGACATCCTTTTGAGTTCCGGTGAAGGGCTTGATTTTCATTGGAATAAAAGCTTGATTGACGTTATTCGGTTCGTCATCATCTCCTCCAATTGGTCCTCCAGGTCCTCCAGGTCCTCCAGGTCCTCCTCCTTCTCCTCCTGGTGGGTTTCCTCCAGGTCCTCCAGGTCCTCCAGGTCCTCCTCCTCCTCCTCCTGGTGGGTTTCCTCCAGGTGGTCCGTCATCTCGTCCACGATTTCTTGCTGGTCCCCACATTCTTCCTCCTTGTCCAAAGCCATGCCAGGCACTAATACTTTCTTCTCCAGGCGGGGGGCGAAAGAATGAGGCGTCTGTGACTGTAATAGTTTGTGTACCGGCCATTGTATTTTGTGATAGTGGTTCGATGTGAGGGCGAGTGTATGTGAGAGAGGGTTTTGGTTTTATGGGAGGTAGGTTAGGATTGGTTGTTGGTCGAGTAGGAGTTTTTTCTGCAAAAGAGTAGTGGGAGGTTCCTGATATAGAAGACTGTTGTGATATTGGTCGTTTAAACGGTTCTTCAAAGAGGTCTTTGGGTGGATCCTGAGGGGCTGGGGTAGGTGATTCAGTAGATGATTTGCGAATTGGTGAGGGTTCACGGCTCGGTGCTGGTTCACGAGGGGGTGGTGTTGGTTGGCGGGTAAGTTCAGGGTGTTGGCAGTAATATTCGTCTTTTAACTCCCTCCAGTTGGGTGTTGAAATTTCGTATGCTTCTCTGGGGTCCCAACCTGGGGGTACGGTAGTCCACTCGTCGTTGATAGGGTTCCACACCCAAGGTGTCTCTGAGAGGGTTCCGTCACTATTTTGGAAGTGAAAGAGTTGAGTTTCTTCGTTGAAGGTGAGGGTTGTAGGAAATGGTGGTGGGGGTGGTTCGCGATTATCAAATTCTCCTGCTAGAGATCGGCTGGCAAGGTCTTCCCAGTTAGGTGTATTGGCAATGAAGAAGGCTCGTCCTGCTGTTGCTGATTTTGCTTCAATAGGCGTCCACCTACGTACAGATGGGTCGTAGGACCAAGGTCGTTTCCCTACTTCTCCTTCAAAGGTGAGGTAAAAGAATTGTGTCTCTCTGTTGAAGTGTAGGTTTCGATGTGGTGGTGGTGCTTTAACAACGCTGGTGTACGTTGGTTCGGATGTTTGACTGGTAGAAGCGGTGGGAACAACAGGTGTTTGCGTAGTTTGGGTTCGACTTGGTTTAGTTGATGATGATGGTATAGCAGGTGTTTGAGTAGTCTGACGCGAGGAAGACTTGTTTTTGCCTTTATCTGCCGTGGTGACTAATCGGTTCCGGAATGATATCCGTAACTGTCTGAGTCGTCGTAGTAAGAGTTGAGAGTATGAGCAGTAACGTGGTCTTCAGGTATTTCGATGGGCGGTGCTAGGTAGTGATGAACGGTGTTATTGGGTGTGGGTTGATGGTGTTGACAGGTACACTGAAAGATGTAGTGGTTGACGTCGTCGCTGAGATTTGCCCAACAGAAATGTCTTGCTACAAGACGTGTGGTTTCTGCTTCACTTCGATGTAATGTTTCTCCGTGGTTATCGAAATGTATATGACCAATAAAGAAACGACGTAGGTAAGTTTCTCTAGGGATGAATAAGCGTGTATGATGCCACAAGAGTCCGTATTTGTATATCCAAGGTTGTTGTTGATCTCGAGTGTATTGTGCGTATTCAACAGCTGAAATCCAATCACGATATCGTTCGTCCAAGAGTGTTCGGATTCGATTTAGGATGTCGTCGAACTCTTCGGCAAATGCGAGGAATCGGTTTCGGATGAGGTCTCTGGTAGAGTAGATAGGATCGTCAAGGGCTGGAAGGGATAGGATGTCAGCCACGATGGCGGTACGGTGTAGTGTATCCTTAGAAGTCGACGGTCACTTCCACAGATGTGGATTATGCGGACTTTGTTGGGGGCGAAGTTTTCGAGGTAGAAGAATGCGTCTGGGTTGGTGTGGTAGAGGATGAAAGTGTCACTGTGGTTGACAATGGGACTCGCAGTTCGAGTGATTGTCCAAACAGTATCGTCGCAGTATTGGGTGAAACTGTATGAATCGTATTGATAGCAATTGGTGACTGAGTATCGGATTTCGTATATGGGGCGTCCTAGGTTGTCACGTTGATTGGTGTTGGTCTGGTCAAGAATCTGAACTCCGTTTGGGCAGTCCTGCCAGCTACTTGATTGAATGATATACAGTGTTTGCTGAATGTATCAGACATACTCATTGAATGAAGCTGCAGCAATCACTGTATGATATAGAGCAGCTGATTGAATGAGATACTGCTTTACTGCAAAACATTTATTGTTTCAAGTGCAGCAAATGCTGGCTGAAGCAATGTATGGTAAACCAGCCTTGCTGTACTCTGATGAAGGGTTTCATACCTAGGTAATACTAGGGCTTTTAATCTGTATTGAGAATATACTACTGGATAATAGATAATGCAATTGTATACCCACCGCTTTTTTGAGCTATTTATAGTGTCCAGGCACTGCTGATTGACAGCATGCTGTAATATATCAGAATTTCATAATTTCTGCCCGTTTTGGCATATGAGGCACATCAGGGTCTAGGACCCTGAGGTCCGGCAGGTTCCAGGTCACCTGGAGCTGTTACCGCTTCAGGAGGCCGTGGGAATAAATTCAAATTAGCCTTTGCAGGCCCTACAGGCATCCAAAAATAGCGCAAAAATAGCCAATAAATCAGAAAATATTCTGGGGCACTGCCGCTTCGCTATAGCGTGGGAATTACGCATTGGGACGATCCAAAATGGGTACGGGGGTGCTCTGGGCCACCCTGGGCCCTTCCTAAAGCGGTAAAATCATCATAAAATAGATAATTATATTGGCACTCAAGTGCATATATGCAGGCTTCCCCTGGGCTTCCCGGCTGCATATAAAATACAATAAAATCAGATTATATTAGTAGAAGCATATTGAACATGTTCCAGATAGCTATATATGGTAATTCTAGCCAGGAACATACCAGAACTGTCAAAACATATCCCAGTTGACATGCTAATACTACCGGGCTCATTTGACTACATTAGGCTACTCCCGAGATGCAAAATTTGATGCCAATCTATTGGGGCATATTACTAGAGCCTCACCAGCCACTATCCACAGTGGGGGAGGCACTTTATGTAGCACAGTTGATTATTCTTTTATTTTAATGTTATTTATGTCACTGCACTTCTACTGCACGTAATGGCGCGTTTAGATAGCCAAATTATATCTAATAGACGAGGGGAGTAAGAATATGCAGCCAGAATTGTCACACGGTTACTACTGAGCTCAGTAACACACTTTTATGTTTCTGTGTGCATGCGAAAATTGCACAGCCTCCACAGGCACCCAAGTATGTGCCACATGTGTACTTATAACTTTGATCAACTGTATATATGTCTCACGTATATCTCACGAAGTTTTACGTCAATCGGAGCTTGCATTGAATTGATATTAAGCCTACAATATTGAGAAAGAGTGGTCATTTTTAATTTTACGGGAGGCTTACGGGTCAGGCACATGATGCCAAACAACCGTCTTAAGTATCCTAAACATATTACAAATGCATGTTTGGGGTACAGATGGAATGTATAGGTTATATGCAACATTGTAGGGTGGATTGCTACTTGTAATATCAGTATACGTATGACATGTCCAAAACACATATAACCTATACATTCCATCTGTACCCCAAACATGCATTTGTAATATGTTTAGGATACTTAAGACGGTTGTTTGGCATCATGTGCCTGACCCGTAAGCCTCCCGTAAAATTAAAAATGACCACTCTTTCTCAATATTGTAGGCTTAATATCAATTCAATGCAAGCTCCGATTGACGTAAAACTTCGTGAGATATACGTGAGACATATATACAGTTGATCAAAGTTATAAGTACACATGTGGCACATACTTGGGTGCCTGTGGAGGCTGTGCAATTTTCGCATGCACACAGAAACATAAAAGTGTGTTACTGAGCTCAGTAGTAACCGTGTGACAATTCTGGCTGCATATTCTTACTCCCCTCGTCTATTAGATATAATTTGGCTATCTAAACGCGCCATTACGTGCAGTAGAAGTGCAGTGACATAAATAACATTAAAATAAAAGAATAATCAACTGTGCTACATAAAGTGCCTCCCCCACTGTGGATAGTGGCTGGTGAGGCTCTAGTAATATGCCCCAATAGATTGGCATCAAAATTTGCATCTCGGGAGTAGCCTAATGTAGTCAAATGAGCCCGGTAGTATTAGCATGTCAACTGGGATATGTTTTGACAGTTCTGGTATGTTCCTGGCTAGAATTACCATATATAGCTATCTGGAACATGTTCAATATGCTTCTACTAATATAATCTGATTTTATTGTATTTTATATGCAGCCGGGAAGCCCAGGGGAAGCCTGCATATATGCACTTGAGTGCCAATATAATTATCTATTTTATGATGATTTTACCGCTTTAGGAAGGGCCCAGGGTGGCCCAGAGCACCCCCGTACCCATTTTGGATCGTCCCAATGCGTAATTCCCACGCTATAGCGAAGCGGCAGTGCCCCAGAATATTTTCTGATTTATTGGCTATTTTTGCGCTATTTTTGGATGCCTGTAGGGCCTGCAAAGGCTAATTTGAATTTATTCCCACGGCCTCCTGAAGCGGTAACAGCTCCAGGTGACCTGGAACCTGCCGGACCTCAGGGTCCTAGACCCTGATGTGCCTCATATGCCAAAACGGGCAGAAATTATGAAATTCTGATATATTACAGCATGCTGTCAATCAGCAGTGCCTGGACACTATAAATAGCTCAAAAAAGCGGTGGGTATACAATTGCATTATCTATTATCCAGTAGTATATTCTCAATACAGATTAAAGGCCCTAGTATTACCTAGGTATGAAACCCTTCATCAGAGTACAGCAAGGCTGGTTTACCATACATTGCTTCAGCCAGCATTTGCTGCACTTGAAACAATAAATGTTTTGCAGTAAAGCAGTATCTCATTCAATCAGACAGCTGGTAGCAGTGGTTTGGGATTAGGTTTGCCGTGGTGAATAACTATTGATGTTTTAACAGCTTGTCTGTTCTTCGATTTCTGGATCGGTCTCCCTTCGCTGTATCAAGCGGCACGTCTGCAAATGTTTGCTCGTTGTCCAATAGGCGTCCCAAAGACTAGGCTAGCAGCTTTATGCCTTCTTTGCAGGTACTGAGTCCTCTTCCTGTGTGCACAGCTACGGTCCCGTTGTATATGACAGAAGTTGGTTCCTGTTCTTCGTAACGCTACTGTCCGGGGTTTTAATCAACCAATGAGCTGGAGCGGTTTTCTTAATCTTCGGATCGCGACTCTCGAAGTTTTCCTTGGCCTCCCTCTTGCAATCGATGAGCACCTTGCTACACTGAAGGGATTACCTCGAGCGGTAGTTCTTCTGGACTAGATAGCTTTACAACTGGTTAGTAGTACGTGGAGCTAAGGCTCAACACTGTAGTCGTAAAGACGGATGTCTTCGACAGTAGATAAGTTCGATCTAATTGTTACGTCTCAACTTACGGTCTCGTATAGTTGGGTTTCGCAACGTTGGTTGCTAAGACTAATAGCGGAGCTAGGGCTCAACACTTAGAGTCTTTAAGTATGGACAAAGGCCTACGATGTGGAGTAGAGATAAAGCAGATGTATAGTGTGACTAGAGACGGGGGGTTTGACAAAGGAGATCGAACTTAGGGTTCGATCATGCTAAGTACAGGGGTTTATATACTATAGCTGCGGAGCGGAGATACATCTGATGAACAATAAGCAGAGAACAATAGGTCCGTAGACAATAGGCTACTAATAATAGTGTGGGAGCGGGGCAGAGGGTTAGGGCGAAGGGTTACATGTGGGGCTCCGGGATTGGACGATAAGAAACAAGGATGACTGAGCAAAGACAAGAATAGAAAACAGATAGGGCAAAGGGTGCGGAGTCGCGGGAGTCCGTCGGAACAAAAGGGGGCCGCTGACATAGTTAGAATTTGTAACAGGTGCTCCACCAGCGTGTCAAGCACATTGACATTTGCCACCATTTCATTCGTGACCATGTCACCAATGGATCAGTGAAGGCCGAGTACTTGCGTACCGAGGATCAACCGGCGGACGCGCTCACTAAAGCGCTTCCGAAGGCCTCGCACTCCCGTCTATCCTCTATGCTTGGTGTGAACCGGCCTTGAGGGGGGGTGTTAGAGTACAATACCGGTTCAACCCGGATTATATAATTTAATTTCCTTTTTCATATATTTCAAATTAAAATGGACTCTTAAAAGTTTTCCTTGCATGTATGCTACCTCATCGCTATTGCATAGCGCTGAGGTATGTCTCACTTTATATTCGTCTTTATTTCCTGCACTAATTGTCATGTATTTAGTTCTATATATTATAGGTAACTAAATACATCCTCATCGCTATTGCATAGCGCTGAGTTCTATATATTATAGCTCCCGCAATGACACGCATCCAGTCATCTATAGTCCAGTCTCAATGGGCAATTGCAAAGTCAAGACGGTCCTTGATTTGCTTAGGTGAAAGCTTTGGCTTTTTCTTCTTCACCACTGCCTTCATGCCTTCTGCCTTGAGGTAGTTTCTGACCGTCTGATCTGAGAGAGGCTTGTTGGTGATGTCTCTAAGCTTGCGAGCAACTTCAACAGCGGTATCGGCCTTTCCGGATGCAACGAGGTGAACTGCATGTCGAACATTATGATCTGTCAGAGACCGAGGGCGACCACCAGATGAAACTGGGAGGTTGGGACGGTGGATTTGGCGAATGCGACAGATTGTGGCCTTGCCAGCACCTGTTTGCTCTGCAATAGATGAGGCAGAAGCACCATGGTCAAGGAGGTAGAGGATTCTGTCGACTTTTTGCTTAGAAAGAGGCTGCATGAGGAGAATAAGCAGGATTGGGGGCAAATATTGATCATTTTTCGCCATCTAAAGTGGCTTATAATCTTGCAGTACTAGCAGTGATACCATAGCAACGTATCCGACGCTTTCCGGTAAGCGATAGAACGTCCCGGAATTTTCTTCAGCTTCCCGGAAATGCCCCTAAAAATACTGTCTCAATGAATTCCGTTTTGTTTTCTTCATAACTCCATCATTTCTTACACTTACAGCACATAATTTATATCGACAGAAACTAGAGAGGCAGACCTTTCTATACGTTAGAATTTCATGTAATTACATTGAGTATGTACAAAGTTATTCAAGAAACAAGCGAAAAGTTCAAAACATCGGTCCGGTATTTTGAGTCACTGTAGCTGCTGTGCTCGATTTATAGAGCTGCTCGTGTCGCTCCCGCCAGGCGATTGTAGCAGGATCAGCAAGATCGCCGTTGGGTAGCATTTCGGCGTCATCAGATATCAGCCTCGGGTCGAGTTCGAACTCTTGAAGACACTGTAGCTCTATAATATGGTTAAAATGTATGTCAGATGTAAAGATAGGTCAATCGACTCACTTCCCAACGCGCTGGCCAAAGAGGGGATATCAATGGTCCAGTTCTTCCTATACATAGGAGCACCGTACGACGCCGATAGTATTGTCAGACGCTCTGCGCTCGGAATACCTTGGAAGATTCGAACCAGATCCTGGGCCTCAATCTCCGTCTCCTGAGGGATTAATTGGATGTACAGGGTGACCGCGCGTAGATGCCGGAGAGGAGACGAGTAAACTTCTTGTCCGAAGACGCGAAGGGCACTGGGTACAGATATGTTCCCGATACGAAGCTCGCATAGTTCGGGTGCCTTCGCGATTATTTGCTCGTGCGCTATGTTGTCGTCCGATGTACCGAACGAGACGAAATGTCCCAGGTGAAGGCGCTTCAAGGAAGTCCACGTTCCTTTCCCAAAGTAATCGATAGCATTCGCTATCACCGTCCCCGAGTTCAGTAGCTCCAGCTTCGGCATATCGCCTGACAGAGCTGCCAGGACATTGACGTCGACTCTGATCTTTCCGGTGACGCTGAGGACTTCGAGGACTGGGAGACTGAGCTGCTTGGGAAGGAATTGGGATAGCATCAGCTCTCCTGTCCCTATCGTGCCTCCCGAAAAGCAAGATAGCTCCAGGTGCTTCAACGTGTGCTGCGTTTGGCCTAATAGTATGTCATGTAAAGGGAGAACATCACGGTTTGAGTCATGATGAAGCTTCAAAATGCCCAGATGAAGGGAGGTAAGCCGAAGCTCTGCGAAGGCTGGTATCGGATCTGTCTGAAGCAAGTCACAGTCAAGCCATACGTATCGCAGGTCCGTCGATGTGGCGAGAGTCGCGAGGGTGGGCGCATCGAGGTATCCGCGGAAGGCAGCCTGGAAAGCTTCCAGAGAATGCAGTCGCTGCAGAACGCTTCCGACGAGAAGCCTATTTTGTGTCTCCAAGAATCCTGGGCGTCTCAGCCACAGATATCTGACCATACTGGACTTTTCCGGATGCAAATCAAGATATGTGTCGATGTTTCGAATGGATTTCCACGAAGTACAGCAGACATAACGAAACCGCAAGGACTGTGTGAGGTCTCGAAGGATTCTGCATGTGAGAGCGACTCGATGCAAATCGGACAGATCTGGCATGTCCCACATTGCAAATGGTTTTGAGACTTTGTTGAGCTCGAACGCCTTTGGTTTGACTAGCAGAAAGGATGATATCTCGACAAGGATATCTCCAGGCAGCTCGAGAAACTGCATCTGTAGGTTGATTGTGGTAAATATCTGTCTCAGTTTTACCGTAGCTTGTGAAAACACGTACGTTTACTGATCTATCCATAAGAAACTAGTGCTTGATGTGCGTCTCTGTCAGAGAGAATGGGCGTTTTATGTCCCATCAACAAGTAATTTGAAGGCATCGTTCATGATTCATGTGGGAATACAAGTGAAAAAAAGCGGCGGTACCGAGAGGGCACCGGCAACTTGAACTCAAATCGGTATCTCAACTGTTCAAGTTGCCTTGAATGTGTTTAAGTAACCGGAGCCCTAATTTTGCTATTTCTCTTCGCGCCTTTCATCTCAATCACGCACACGAAACGCCAGCAGAATTATGTCTTGAAACCATCTCTTTCTCGGATACTATAGACTCTTCGCTCTTTACAACATTGTATACCGACGTTCTATCACGTAAACTTGATCAGACTTTCAGGCTTCTCGTGATCATCTATGCCACCCCCCTGCAGCTCGTACAGGTAATTTAACAAACACCACTTCGGTTCAAGATCCGGATCAAGCCCAATCTGTTCTTTCAGGCAGTCCACCATTTTTCCGACCTCCTTTCGATATTCGTCTGGCTCCGGGACACTGTCTTTCCAAAGAATGATTGCAGGGATGATCTTTTCGATGTCGCGGTCATAGCACGTCAAGAGCTCCAAGCCAGTCAACGTTAGCCCCGATTCTTTCTCCAGTCTCTCGAGTGTGTCGATCGCGATGTATGTAATACTTCCAGAGAATTTCCAACCTTTCGTTTCGGCATGTTCGGCTAACGCTATCGAGCTGCATCTGAGGCAGTAAACCCATCGAGGGCGATTTGGGTCCCAATCAGTTTCCCATTGCGTTTCCTGATCCATAATGCTGTTTTATTCGTTACGATTTTAGATCCAGAGGGTTACGTAGCTCAAGGAAATCAGGTCTTACTGTATGGTGCGCGCAAGGCGGCTCTATGTTCAGAGATCGGTGGTTGTGTGGTGGTTGAGTGAAGTAGTGAGTGAACGACCAAGTCTTTTATACACGAAGAGATGTTTGCCACATACTCATATGAAGGTAGAGAATAGTAGCATCCGTGACGTGTAGCACGGCTTGTTGAATATGCTTGACAACGTTGTGCCGTCGTCGATATAGGCCTCAAGGGCCGGGTCAGGCCGGGTCACAACACTTTTTGGACTTGGCCCTGACCCTCGGGGCCAACAAAAAATTATTTCCTCGGTGACCCGACCTGACCCCCTTCTGACCCTCGGGTTGGGTCAGGCTAAGGGGTCGGCCCTTTGACCCCTATAACAAAATATTATGTTGAAAGCTATTAATTTGAGTACTAACCACTAAGCATTTATGCCTGCCAAACTTCCGAGGTGAGCTTACTTTGTTTTTAATTCTTTGTTGAGCATTCCCGCTACCCCCTAGCGGGTATCTAAAGCGATAGTAACTGTCCAGATTCCCTGCCAAAAGTCAAAATGTCACGTGACATGGCTTAAAAAGGGAATTCCTTCCTATTAAGGCAGGTGTTCTCGAAGTTTCTAATGAGCAACAATGACTCGCAATTCACCTCGGGTTTTCCGACTGACTACAGTACATGTCTCTAGCGACAATGATTTAGCAAGGCGTGTCCTTCGCCTCTACGTGCAAGTTGTAAAGGAAGGTGAAGACACACATGACTCGAGAGCAACGGATACAGGCTTTAGTTCAAGGTGAACGTATGCTTTGTCAACTGGATTGAAGATGCTAAAGAAGCTATTTCGCTGATTGACCTATGTAGCACAGGAACGTGCGGCTCATCCTGGTAACGAGGTGATTGCAAGCGTGGACCTTGCGGGCGGTATCTGCAAGTCGGTTCTTGCTGGCAGAGGTACGAACTCATATTCCATTCAATTACATGCATTCTAAGACAGTATTTTGGTTACAGTTCCAAGCCCGACTGTGACGGATTTCCAGAATTCATTTGGAGAGTTTCTCGTGTATGGCGACTGGCCAGTGTCTGGGAAGAACTAACGATGCAGACCATCGCCGATGCGATTGTCGCTGCAGGCGGAGCACATTACAGCTTTGTCGACATCCCACCAGTGAACGACCAGGATGATGCGTTGTCCAGATAAGTCAACAAAAGACGATGATTTGGACGTCTGATGAATCAAGGTGGAGAACCTGGTGGAAATATTCGACAAGTTTACTTGTAGGTATTGCCCACGACTAGTAATAGTCCCGCACCCAACGACGAGCCAGATCATCGAGAAAGGAGACTACCTCAAGCCCAACTTCGACCGGTCAACGCTCACCATCCCGCACCTCAAAGGCATCTTAGAATACCACCAGATACCGTACCCGAGCCCGCACACCAAGGCAAAGCTCGTCGACGTGTTTAACAAAGAGATCAAAGTCAACGGTACGAAGCTACATCAAGCTCAGCTTGCGAGGCAGGCGACACTCGCAAGTGACGATGGGATCATCGATGGTGTAACTGGGATACCGATTGCGCCGCCTCCGGCCCAACCGGTACGTCGCCTTTCATATCATATCAATGCAGTGATGACTTCTTACGGTCGGCGCGTAATAGACCCCCAATCGTCGATATTCGCGTCGACTAAGTCGTGAACCTGCGCAACAGCCTCCCCCAGAATCAACTCGACCCGACCCAGTATGCAAATTCCGTCTTCAGCTTCTTCTAGTATTTAATGGCAGGCATAGCCAAAGAGGCGCCGGTCCTCTGCCCAACCTTCGCTTGGAAGATCAAACAATAAGAAATTTGTCGGTCCTCCACCAGTTTCAGAAGAAAGTGAAGATGACGAACAGCCGGAACCAGAGCCGCTCAAAAAGATCGGGAAGAAGACGGATGTACGTTATATAGAACTTCTAGCCTCTGATATCTCATATTAAAGTACATAATCTTGTACACAGTCTGAAACTACTGGGTCATCCTCAGAAGGTAGCTTGTATGTTCGGTCACATGGAGGGTCGTTTATATAACATTTGTTTAGTTTGGACCAGGGACTAATGATAGCGGATGGGAAGATAACAATGTATGTATTCCAATCTGGCGCATAGTCGTCTTCACCTTTACGACCGCCGAGACCAAAGACAACGCAAGATATCAGGATCACGAAATTCGCGTCTGTCTACGTCCGCCCCTCCAGAAATCGATAGTTCGCCGACACGTTCACCTCCGAAATCTCGTCTTTTCTCTCCTCCGCATACAAATTTTGAGCCACGCTTACCTCAATGCATAACGGAGTCATCGTCTAGGGGTTTTAAAGTTAAAGTGAGCATTGCCGATCTTTTGACGTACTATTTACCTAAGGATTGGCCTTAGACCAAACCTTTTGACGAATTCTATGACGAAGATTCAAGATTAGCAGACGTCAGTGCTGAAGTTATCGAGGAAGAGGATGAAGAGGAGCAACAAGACGATGGAATGTTCTTCGAAGATACTTAGACCGTGGAAGTTGCAGAAAGAATAGCGAAAGGTGGCAGCAACGCCGTTGTCCGGAAAGTGGATACACGACCCGCATCATCCGCTACAACGCCTCTGTGACTACGACTTCTACTCTCACTGTTCGCTGTGGCTTTATCAGGCGTCGTCGGCCAGTACAAAATGGAAGCCGCACCAATAGGCTTCTGCGACACTGGGAAAGCTACCAATGTCATCCTAGCGGATGAAATCAGCAAGAGGAAGGAGATAGAAGGCTGCCATGCACAGTGGACCGGAGAAGGCAACCCCGATCATTGCTCTCCTCTTCCGCTAATCCCTCTACCTCATCTAATTTCTTTAATCCCTTACGCGTCAACTTTAGCCAATTGTCAGGAATCGTCCCCAGGTTTACTTATTTCTTTATTATTTTATCTGATTTTCTTTTGACTTTCCGACGAGTTCCTGACATGGCCGCTGAAGTCCGCTGTGGCGGACTTGCGGCCTTTACGGACACCGAGCGGTGTTTCGAGCGGTGTTTCGAGCGGTGTATTGAACACCGACTCTTTTATTTTTCTTGCACGTAGATACTTACCTGTAGGCTTGCAGGCAGTGCGGACAAGCTCCCTGCAAGCCACCGACTTCACTTTCGATCGGTGTACCGACTCTAGGAGTCGGACACCGCCACCAGGCGGACGTCCGACCCTGTATGTGGCGGACTTTGCCTACAGTCAGCGGCCCGCGGCGGTCCTCGTCGGACTCGGACCCTGGTGGCTTGGTACTGTATAGTTTCTCATTTCCACTTGCCAAAACCGCGGATCAACCTGCGAAGCACTCACTTTTGGCCTCTTGTAAAGTGCTTCTCAGGTGATGTGTTATCTTTAGCTCTGATGTGTAGAATAGCTTAATTTACTTGTAAAGTGCTTCTCAGAGCGAGGACCACCGCACAGAGCCGTCCGATAAGTCGTCCGACGCCGATTAAGGGTCTTGAGAGCAGAAGAACCGCTCTAGGTCGTAACATTAGGCCAAAAGTTCGTTCTCGACGCCCTTGAAGCAGGACCGATACTATGACGAAGTTTGGGACTGGACACGAAGCCATGTCGTCCCAAGAACAATCCCGATCTTTACCGACGCTCCCGAGACCGCCCAAGGCGAGGCCGCCCCAATGGCCGCCCCGCCTCCGGCCCAGGACCTCTCCCCCGACATCCTGGAGGCTATTAACGCCGCCACCCGACCCCTTCAGACCACACTGCAGCAGATGGCCGACGAAAACAACACCCTACGCAATCTGGTGCGCATGCTGTCGGGCGGGCCGTCCGCGGACGGCGGTACCCATGGCGGTACACCGAAAGGACCGAAGGTGGCGATACCGCCCGAGTACTACGGGCGGACGGGCAAGGACAAGGATGCTGATGCGATGAGCTTCGAGGAGTGGTCTCAGAAGGTGCGACTTTACGTTCGTATGCGGCCCCACGAGTTTCCCGACGAGACCACCGCCTGCGTGTGGGCGGCCTCCCGACTCCGCGGTCCAGCGGAGAGTTGGGCCCGCCCCTACACCAAAGCGGTCCTGGAGAACACCGCACTACCGCCCGAGATGACCTCGATGGAGAAGTTCCTCCAGTCACTCAAGATGGCCTTCGGACGGCCTAACGAGCAGCGGTCGGCCTCGCAGGAGCTGTTGAACCTGCGCCAGGGCAAGGACACCGTGTCGGACTTCGCTATCAAGTTCCGGGCGTTGAAGTCCGAAGCGGACTTCACCGCGGACGATCGGGGATGGATGAACCTCTTCGAGAAGGGACCAACGCCGCGTTTCGGATCGATATGCGGTCCATGACGTTCAAGAACACCAAAGAGTTCGATCCCTGGGTTCAAGAACTCTGTGTGAAGGATGAAGAACTTCGCGCCCAGCGGACCGGACTGTACCGCTCGAGCTGGCGGTCACACTGGAACGATCGGACGCATTCGAATGCGTCGGCCTCTCACTCCCAGAGCCGCGCGAAAGACCCCGATGCGATGGATATCGATCGGCTGAGCACCGACGAGATGATGAAGCGCGGCCTTTGCTTCCAGTGCGGCGAGCACGGACACCGCGCGCGAGAATGCCCGCAGAAGGGCAAGCGGACTATGTCCGGACGATCCAAGGTGGCCTCCCAGACGGCCACCCCGACCGCGGCCTCAAATGCCGCGTCCGCTACCCCGGCCGCTGCACCGGCGGCCTCCACCCAGCCTTCCGCCACACTCGAGGAAGTCAAGGACGAGAGTCCGGCGGTCAACTCAGTCCGAGTACCGACCGCGGACAACATTGCGAAGGCGGTAGCGGCGGCTCTCAAGGCTCAGGGTTTTTGATTGGGTCTCGGCGAGCGGTCGATCCGCCAGAGACCCGAAACCGGTTCTCACTGCTAGAGGATGATGTGTCCGATCCCTCTGTGTACAATACTTCATTAATACACAAGAGTTTGCGTCGGTTCATACACATACCAGTGAGAATTAGCGACGGCCGAAAGATTTTGAGCATGAGAGCCCTGTTGGATTGCGGAGCGTTCTCGGTGATTGTGAACTCGAAGCTGGTTCGGAAGTTTGGGCTGCGGACTCGTCCGCTCCCAAGTCCGATCAAGGTTTACAACGCCGACGATTCACCGAATCAGAGCGGACCGATCAAGGATGAAGTCCTGATGACCTTGGAGATTGGCAGTCACAAGGAAGAAGTGGCGGCTACGGTCGCGAACATTGGGGACTACCCATTGATTATTGGAGTCGACTGGTTGCGGCAGCACAACCCCGAGATTGATTGGAGCGGTGAAACGGTCAGTTTCACTAGATGTCCGGCGGACTGCCGCCCCCCAGCGGCGGACCACACCGTCCACGTCGGACAGGATGTTCCCCGAACCGTACGGAAGTTCCGTGCGGCTCGAATCAAGAACAGTCGACAGACACGAGCGCGACCGGCCCCACACGCGCGGGTATGCGTGGCGGAAGTCGGTGATGAGGCGGACGAGGCGGACGAGACCGCGGACGAGCGTATGAAGGTTCCCCCCGGCTTTCGGTACTCGGAAAAGTACTGGGATGTGTATCACAACGCCGAACAGTTCTATGTGGCGGACGATCCGGACTTCGTGCACAAGATTGCGGCCTCGTACACCTGGTCGCAAGCAATTGCCGAAAAGACCGCGGTCAAGGAAGGGGACAAGTCCTTTGAGGAGATGGTCCCCCCCCAGTACCGCGAGTTCGCCAAGGTGTTCTCAAAGTCCGAGGCCGAGCGGCTGCCCGAGCGGAAGCCGTACGACCATGCAATCGACCTGGAACCCGGAGCGGTACCTTCGTACAGCAAGATCTATCCTATGGCACCGAAAGAGCGAGCGGCCCTCAAGGAGTTCATTGAGGAGAACCTTCGGAAAGGGTATATTCGGCCCTCGAAGTCCCCAGCGGCCGCCCCGGTGTTCTTTATCAAGAAGAAGGATGGATCTTTGCGTATGGTCGTCGATTACCGAAAATTGAACGCCATGACCGTAAAAAACCGCTATCCCCTCCCCCTCACCACCGAACTCATCGATTCTTTGAAGAAGGCGCGGGTCTTCACCAAGCTGGACCTCCGCGCGGGCTACAACAATGTCCGCATCAAAGAAGGCGACGAGTGGAAAGTGGCCTTTCGGACTCAGGAAGGCCACTTTGAGCCGACGGTGATGACCTTCGGACTTACGAACGCACCCGCTACATTCCAGCGGATGATGAATGAGATCTTCAAGGACATGCTGGATGTCATTGTGATCGTTTATCTGGACGATATCTGCATCTTCTCGGAGTCCGACGAGCTGCACGAAGAGCATGTGAAGGAGGTACTCCGCCGGCTCGAAAAATACGACCTGTTCTGCAAGCCGGAGAAGTGTGAGTTCCACAAGGACTCTATTGAGTACCTTGGCATGATCATCGGTGCTGGGACGATCACCATGGACCCGAAAAAGGTCGAAGCGGTAGCGGACTGGCCGACACCGATGAAGGTGAAGGACATTCAGGCCTTCCTCGGGTTTGCCAACTTTTACCGCCGCTTCATCAAGGACTTCTCGAAGCTGGCGGGTCCGATGACCGAACTGCTTCGCAAGGATGCGGAGTGGCGATGGGAAGCCCGCCAGCAAGAGTCCTTCGACAGACTGAAGCAGCGGTTTGCGGACGCGCCGGTCCTGGCCATGCCCGACCTCGAAAAGCCCTTCATTCTTGAGTGTGACGCGTCGGACTTTGCTACCGGAGCGGTGTTGTCGCAGGTCGGTGAAGACGGTGACATCCACCCGGTCGCCTACTACTCCAAGTCGTTGGGAGAAGCGGAGAGGAACTATGAGATCCATGACAAGGAGTTGCTAGCCATTGTCCGCGCCTTGGACGAGTGGCGGCACTACCTCGAAGGATCACCGCACCGAATCGATGTGGTGTCGGACCACAAGAACCTAGTGTTCTTTGCCGAAGCCCGAAACCTCACCCGCCGCCAGGCGCGCTGGAGCTTGTTCCTCAGCCGCTTCGACTTCCTGATCAGACACCGACCCGGACGGCTTGGGGGAAAGCCCGACGCGCCATCCCGACGAGAGGATTTGCGGCCGGACGGACCGGACAACACCGACAAGGTCTTGCTGGACACCAAGCGGTTCTATACGCTTGCCATGCGTCGGGGAATGGTCCGCTCGGACGGGGACATTGAGTTGTTGAGGAGGATTCGAGAATCGAAGAAGTGGGATGAGGAGTTGGTGGAATCGATTGAGAAGTTGAAGGATGGGGCGCCTAGGGCGCTGGTTAACGACCTCGAGGAGTGGAACACCGAAGACGGACTTCTGCTGTACCGCGGCAAGGTCTATGTACCGCAGGACGAGGAAATCCGCCGGGATATCGTGAAGTTACACCATGATTCCCTTCCGGTCGGACATCCAGGGCGGTGGAAGACCTACGAGCTGGTGAGTCGGAACTATTGGTGGCCAGGCATGTCGGCCTTCGTAGAGCGGTATGTGTCCGCTTGTGATACATGCATTCGGACCAAGAACATACCACAGCGGCCGGTCGGCCCCCTACAGCCCAACGAAGTACCGGACGGTCCGTGGCAAGTGATTTCTTGTGATTTTATTACACAGTTGCCACCGTCCGGCGAGTACGATGCTATCTTCGTGGTAGTAGACCGACTGACGAAGCAGGCCCACTTCATACCGACGACGTCCGACATTGACTCCGCGCGGACGGCGGACTTGTTCATTTCAGAGGTGTGGAAACACCATGGAACACCGCGCAAAGTCATTTCGGACCGCGGCACACAGTTCGTGTCCCGCTTCATGAAGGCGGTCCTACACCGACTGGGTATTGAGGGTGCTACCTCGACGTCCTTCCATCCGCAGACCGACGGACAGACCGAGCGGGTGAACCAGGAGCTCGAGCAATACCTGCGGGCATTTACCGACGTCCGACAGGAGAACTGGGCGGACTTATTGCCCATGGCCGAATTCGCTCACAACACCCGCGCGCACTCGGCCACTAGGATGTCTCCTTTCGGACTTCTGTATGGATACGACCCAGAGTTCACGATTGTGCCCAGCGCCGGCCTTTCGACGGTACCGGCCGCGGACGAGCGGCTAGACCTGCTCCAGAAGGCTCAGGAGGACGCGAAGGCCGCGCTGGAGGTTGCGGCCGAGCGGATGAAGCGGTACTACGACCAAGGACGTCGAGAGGTGCCGGACATTCAACCAGGCGACAAGGTATGGCTTGATGCTCGGAATATTGCACTTCCGGGCACCCGCAAACTGAATCCGCGCCGACTTGGACCTTTCCGTTGAGCGGAAGATTGGGGAGCTCAACTTCGAGCTGAAGCTGCCGGCCTCGATGCGGATTCACCCGGTCTTCCATGCCTCACTACTGACAAAGTTTGTGGCGGACACCATCCCCGGTCGGGTACCGACACCGCCAGACCCGGTGTCGGTAGACGGTGATATCGAGTATGAGGTGCAGGAAGTGCTCAATTCGCGTCGGACTGGACGCGGACGCAAGCTCCAGTACCTTGTCCGATGGAAAGGCTATGGTCCGGACGAGGATTCATGGGTAGACGCGGCGGACATGGAACATGCACAGACCAAAGTCCGCGCCTACTACCGAAAGTACCCGGACGCCGTCCGCTGAGGTCGTACCGCGCTCTTTAGGAGCGCCCTTGGAGGGGGGTAATGTCAGGAATCGTCCCCAGGTTTACTTATTTCTTTATTATTTTATCTGATTTTCTTTTGACTTTCCGACGAGTTCCTGACATGGCCGCTGAAGTCCGCTGTGGCGGACTTGCGGCCTTTACGGACACCGAGCGGTGTTTCGAGCGGTGTTTCGAGCGGTGTATTGAACACCGACTCTTTTATTTTTCTTGCACGTAGATACTTACCTGTAGGCTTGCAGGCAGCGCGGACAAGCTCCCTGCAAGCCACCGACTTCACTTTCGATCGGTGTACCGACTCTAGGAGTCGGACACCGCCACCAGGCGGACGTCCGACCCTGTATGTGGCGGACTTTGCCTACAGTCAGCGGCCCGCGGCGGTCCTCGTCGGACTCGGACCCTGGTGGCTTGGTACTGTATAGTTTCTCATTTCCACTTGCCAAAACCGCGGATCAACCTGCGAAGCACTCACTTTTGGCCTCTTGTAAAGTGCTTCTCAGGTGATGTGTTATCTTTAGCTCTGATGTGTAGAATAGCTTAATTTACTTGTAAAGTGCTTCTCAGAGCGAGGACCACCGCACAGAGCCGTCCGATAAGTCGTCCGACGCCGATTAAGGGTCTTGAGAGCAGAAGAACCGCTCTAGGTCGTAACACCAATGGACTACCTGGGTTTGGCCCCGTTGCTTTTCCGCCGAAATGCATCATAGATGAAACACGTAAAAAGAATATTGGGGCTTTGGGAAAGTGGATAGAAACTAAAAGCGCGAGTGCCAGGTTGGAACCCGCAATGCTGCCGGTGAGTTAGGCTTTCTCTTTCATGTTTCTACCTCTATTAGTCTCTATTGTATGTACAAAAAATATACTGTTTTATGCTCACTGAGTCACAACAACATTTACAGCTCCGGGTAGCGGGCTCTGCTGTGAGTGCAACCACAGCCCCTACCTGCTTGTTTAAGAGGAATTTGAAGTGGTGGCATCCATTTACCGGACACAAGAACTCACTAAAGTCACGCCCAAATGCTCTAAAAAAGGTAAGGTAAGTAATTAGGTCCGAAATAGTTAAAGTTTCAAGCTTACTACATAATTTATATTGCTTAATTGGTACAAGTGAAATAGAATTAAGGAACTTATCTACCTATATTAAGTAGATAAGGGCCAAAGGGCCGGGTCGGGCCACCATAGCCCCAGGTAGGTCTGGCCCCCGGCCCTCTCTCCAAGCAATTCTCACTGACCCGACCCATCTCAGCCCGACCCTCGGGCCAGGTCAGGGGTCGGCCCCGGGTCAAATTGGGTCGGCCCCAGCCCTTGAGGGCTATAGCCGTCAAGGCATCCCTTTGTAATATGTAATTACGATCATGCCGCGGCCTTCAGAGGACGGAGGCCCAACAGTATAATCGCTGAATGCCTGGGATGCAGGGGGGAAATGTGACTTATACATCTTACGAGTTGTGCAGAAGGCGTCTTTCGTTTGTATGTTGAATCTTGGTTGTGAACTTGAACTCTGTCGCTCTGCCAGTGGTGGAATCGGTAACTTCCGGTCGCCGCTTCAAGCTGAAGTTGAAGTTGGTCATCACCGATGGCGCCCTTTTGTCCGGCACTAGGAGTACAATATGTCTGACTTAGCTCCGCCATCATGACCTCTGCTACTACCGAAAGCCAGAAACATATCACTGCTACTTCCGGGCATATATCTCGTGGGTTTGAAGACTTTCCTCCCGAAATCGTACGGCTGGTCTTCGAGGCCTCTGTCACCCCTGGACGACGGGCAGACAACGACCAACAGCGACAAAGGACTGCGTATACGTGTTGTTTGGTCTCTCAGGAAGTAAAGGCCTGGGTGGAACAGATCCTATACGCGAAGGTTGTCCTCGAGTCAAGCAACCAGGTCATGGCCTTTCTTGACGCACTGGAATCCAAATCTGTGGAGTTCCTCACGCGTACTGTGAAGACCGTCTGGATTCTGAACAGTTCCTTTCCCGAAAAAGCGGTCGACCGATTTCGCATCCTGTTCAGTAGATGCCTCTCTCTGGAAAGTCTCGCTTGCATCGGCTCCGAACCGTGCATATGTATTCTTCAAAACATCCCTAAACCGAGAGACGGTCCGTACAGGCTCCGAGAGCTGACTATCATGCAGCCGGTCTTCGCCACTGCATACCATTTCAGCCTCCTTTATCTCTCTATTCAAAAGCTACAGCTCATAAATAGCGATGGCTACTTCATTAACACCCTCTGCGAGCGACTAGACCAGAACAAAGAGCTGTTGGACACGCTACGAGCGATCCCTAGAATATACTTCGACTCGATTCAGGTTCCGAAGTATTTTTTCACGACTTGGATCAAATCTACATTCCTCCCCATGATCTTACTCAAAGTACCGGGCGCTGATAACAGGATCTACATACGTGTCAGCCGTATGAGTTACCATAAGAGAAAAGTCAGAATTCTGGAGATGTGGATCAGAAACTTCGATAAATATGTCCAGCAGTACGGACACCGACTTCTCTTGAGCGACGTGGAAACCAACCACAACGCTACAGATCTCGAGCGATCAAAAGCATGGATCGGATTAGATTAGGGTACTGTAAGTTGGTTCACGTCCAAAGACATTTCCCTACTCAAGAGTATTGATACAGATGTTCGATAGCACGAAGGCAGACTTTCTATTTGCGTTAATTCAGACTCAGAAGTGGTTGACAATCTCGGGACCTCAGGTAATGAGTATCATAGGCCATGGGATAGCTTGGATTGGTACCTTCAGCCCACCAACATGTTTTATGTATTTGAATGTGGTAATGGAGACCAATTGCGCATGGTATATCAGAATAGGCTTAAGTCGGGTATTTCCGGGTCGCCGCTTCAAATGGTTACTAGGACCTATTTGTGAATTTTGATCCTGGGCTCTAACCTGTCTTAACCCCATCATCATGACCTCTGCTATAACTGATGACCAGAAGCACAACACTTCTGCTTATGGACAGATATATCGTGGGCATGCAGACCTTCCTACTGAAATCGTACGGCTGGTCTTCGAAGCTTCTGTCACCCCTTCCAGTGGATCACGGGCAGACGACGACCAACAACGACAGAGGTCTGCGTACGCGTGTTGCTTAGTCTCGAAAGAAGTCAGGGCCTGGGTGGAGCCGAAACTATACGAGAAGGCTGTCCTCGAGTCAAGAAGCCAGGTGGTGGCTTTTCTTGATACATTGGAATCCAAATCCACGGAGTTCCTCACACATGCGGTAAAGACCGTCTGGATTCTGGTCAATTCCTTACCCAACGACGCGCTCGTTCGATTTCACCTCTTGTTCAATAAATGCCTATCTCTGGAAAGGATCGCATGCCTCGGCGGTGATCTTTGCAACCAGATTCTGAAAAAACATTTGTACACTCCAAAATGGTTCGCGCACACTCCGAGAGTTGACCATCATCCGCCCTAGCCCTAGGGCTGCACTCTACTTTGATCTGCTCCACCATTCTGTCCAAAAGCTACAGATAATCGACAGCGAGATAGAATTCATTGATGTCCTCTATGCTCAAGCCAACAGACGCAAAACGATTCTAGACGCGCTCCGAGCCATTCCGCATATTTCCCTCGACTTTACAGTCATTCCAAACATATCCTACGATTCTTGGCTCAGGTCCAACCTCATTCCCCTTTTGATTCGGGAGTCCCCAGGATCGAACAGCATCCTATGCATACGTTCGAGCTCGACCATGGTGGCGGATCTCAAAGCTCGACGTAAATCTACTCGTTACAAGAACGTTAACTCCTGGGTCGAAGCGTTTGATACAGATATTCAACAGTGCGCGGGTCGACTTGTTGTGTATACGAAATCCATTTCAGAAGCTTCTAGCAATCCCTATGCCTCATATATCGAGCGATCCAAGCCCTGGATTGGTCTGGATTAGTAGCTTTAACCTACCGAGATGTTATGCATGTACGCCAAGGTGTAATGACAATGAAATGTATATGGAATGTCAGGAAAATCAACCGGGTACCACGTTCCTTCCTGTATACAGTACGTTGACACCTCTCATGCCAGTGGATGTCATTCGACTCATGTACAATGCACTTATGAAAGGCGAGATATCTAACTAGGTCTCAAAAAAGGACCACCTCGGATCGCCTACAGACGACGAATCTCTCTTTAGAAAATCTGTAGTAAAATGCATCAAACCAGTCCTCACCAGAATGATTTATCTGGAAAATGACAAGGGAATTTCAACCTTCGGATACGTACTTAAGTACAACAGTCCAGTAGACGTGTTCGGACGTGACTGTCTAACCAGCCCCTTGGACATGACCGATTCTTTGGAAGATTGATGCTATCGTTCTAGGCTACAACTTTGGATTTGGTCAATTACAAGTTAAAGCGGCGCCGGAAACTTGAATTCGTTCAATATTACATCTAAGGCCAACATTTTCAGAAATGAAGGACCACGGAAGAAACTGTACTTCTATCATTCCAAGAAGCTATACATATTTAGCACGGCCATCCAATTCGATTCTCTGTCCAGTGATGTATTTGCATCTAGAACGCGCTCGTCAATGCTGGTGCCTTCCACAGCTCAAGACAGATCAGAAACTTACTTCATCAGGAAAACATAGGCTTCTGCAGCCTCATCCGGGTCAGCCACATGCTTTACGAGGTGAGACTCCGACATCGCGTCCAGTCTCTTTTGTAGCTCCTCGGGAGGAAATCTATTCCAGAGCTGTTCAAACGTTCAGTGAGTGCATCCAAATCACACATTTGTAAATTGCTGACCTCGGTTTTGACAGCGCCGGGGCAGACACTGTTTACGCGGATAGGTGCCATGTCTACGGCTAGACCTCTCGTGAATCCGTCGACCGCGCCCGCCACTGCACTGCCAAGGGAATATCCCACACGTGGCCTCAAGAGGACCGATCCTTTATGAACCCTTAAAATAAAGTTTCGGAAAGGAAAAGAAATTGCCTTACCCGTGGTGAGTGTTACAGAACCGCCTTCTCGAAGTTTCGCCGCTGTGGCCGCAACCACCGCGCCCCAAAAGCGCACATCAAAGACTCCTGCATGCATTTGTCAAGACTCAATCCGGTACCGCTGTACAAATGCTGAAGCAGCTCACCTTTATGCGCTTCTACTTGTATATCCTCGCCTACAAAATTTAGCGCATCCCCACTCGTCCACACCAGATGGTCAATCTCGCCGATTCTCTCAAAGAACGCCTTCACCGAAGCCGAGTCCTTTGCATCGATCACGTCCCCCGAGATCCTTCCCTCCACGGTCGCGCTGGCAACGTCGGCCTTCAAGCGTTTGAGTGCGTTTTCGACTCTATCCTTGGAAGGAGAGCCAATTATGACATGGGCGGCATGCTCAAGCAGCGATGCCTTTGCGACACCGTATCCGATTCCAGATGAACCGCCAATGACGACTACTGTTTGGCTGGCTAGGTTGGAAGACATCCTTGGGCACTTTGAGGCGTATCTTGCACCATCTCCACGGCCATCTTATACTTGTCGGTGATCTGTTGTTTACGAATCTAATTATGAATTCCTAGAGGATCGGACGTCATCAAATTGACTTGCACGCCGTTATGTGGCCGGAAAATCCACGTGTCCGCCTTTTCCGGAATTTGTTCTGGAGGCCAAAAAAAATAGGTCGCCCGGGAGTGGATAGAAAATAAGATGGGGCCCGTCCAGCTGACTCTTCAAAGCCGCGAGAACCTGTTGCATTCAGTAAATCATTCGCTGATGCATGCAATTCAAGATCGGAAAACGGTTACAAAGGAAAGTATAGACTTTGAAGTTGGCAATTTCTTGTTTTCGATTTTGGAAAAGACTACTGGTGATTCGATATCATTGATAATGATGATCAACAAGTTATGTGGTCAATGTAAGCCGATGGAAGTTATGTATTCAGCCAAATCAGAGGATTGCTCGGAAGTTAATTTAAGCGGCTACTCGGAGATAACCGGATCATCAGCTGAGGTGTTCTTGTGCAATGGACACTGCACTTGACTAACCACCATGAGCTCTGCTACTGGTACTACCGGTCAGAAGCAGAACATATCCGATACTGCCTTCGCTCGTTCTCCTCGAGGTTTTGCAGACTTTCCTACTGAGATCATGCGACTGGTCTTTGAGGCCTCTGTTACCCCTGGGCGACGGGCAGACGACGACCAACAGCGACAGAGGTCTGCGTACGCGTGTTGCTTGGTCTCGAAGGCAGTCAGGGCCTGGATTGAGCCGATCCTATACGCGAAGGTCGTCCTCGAGTCAAGCGACCAGGTGATAGCCTTTCTTGACACATTGGAATTCAAATCCGCAGAGTTCCTCACGCGTACTGTGAAGACTGTCTGGATTCTAAACAATTCCTTTTCCGACAAAGTGGTCGGCCGACTTCATAACCTGTTCAGTAAATGCGTATCTCTGGAAGTCCTCGCATGCTACGGCGATCATTTCTGCGGTAAATTGCTGCGATTAATCTCTAAGCAACAGCGTGGCTTGCACGCACTCCGGGAATTGATCCCCATCCGACCTTGGCAAGATACCGCACTCTACCTCGATCTCACCCATCTTTCTATCCGAAAATTACAGATAATCGATGGCCACATATCGTTTGCTACGTACCTCTATGATCGAGCCTCCACGGACAAGATATTTGCAGACGCGCTCCGAGCAATTCCCCATATATCATTCGATTTCGTGGTCGTTCCCAACTCGGCCCACACTTCTATTCTCAAGTCCGATCTCGTTCCCCTGCTCACTCAGGAAATGCCAGGTTCAAAAAGTGTTTTCTGTCTACGTTCCAGCCCCGTCACAAGGCACAGACTCGGATCCGATCTCGGGAATCCTTTCAAGGACGCCGACTCCTGGGTCAATACCTTTGATGCAGATGTTCAACGGTGCGGAGGCAGACTTTTCGTTTGAAAGTCGGACTTGGAAGTGGGTATCAATCCTGGGAATACACGGATGGAGTGGCGCAGGCAATGGATTAGCTTGGATTAGCTACTGAATCTTACCTATACGTTATTTGCGTTATTGCATAAGAGGTTTGTATGGTACAGTAACCTACGAGGCAGCGAGCGTAATGCCGAGTTGCCGAGGATTGATTTTAATCAGCTTCAAGTTCTCATTTTGGATTCGGAGTTTCAAAGTTACTCTTGATATTACACAATCTTCAGGTTAAGTTTGCAAATGGGGATCAAGGCTGACTTGGCCTTCAATATAAACGTCAACAATGCACTCAGTCCGTTCCTTGGCCGAACCTGAGCCTTGCTGTCTCACTGAGGCACAGGTGTAACCGATTACGATGGCGGCAACCATACTATTCATTAGCGTTGACCGCAAACCACCATCATCATGTCTATCACGAAAACTTCTGTGGCGACATCTACTGCTACCAGAATTGCAGACGTAGAAAATACCGGAACCCGCTGTCTCGTTGTACTCAGACCCGCATCCCCAATCTTCTCGAGAATTCCTCTCGATATAGTGCGGTTGGTCCTCGAGGCTTCTGTTCGCCATTCCAACTCGGGAGACGACGTCAAATCTCGACGACGAACAGCCTACGCGTATTGTTTCATCTCGAGGGAGGTCAAGGGCTGGATCGAGCCAATCTTGTATGAGAATGTCGTCCTAGAGTCAAGCAAGCAGGTGATCGGCTTCCTTAACGCGCTGGAGTGCAAGTCTCCGATGTTCTTGGCACGGGCTGTGAAATCTGTATCGATACTCGACGATTCGTTTCCCGTGAACGACACATTCAAATTCGAGCGCCTATTCAGCAGATGCATATCTCTAACGAAGCTCGTATGCCTCGGCCAGTCAACGAGGATCCTACGCACCGTGCCTGCACCCAGCAATGATAGACCACACACTCTCCGAGAGTTAACTGTCATTCGGCCGAGCTCAGCGCACCACCTCTTCGTCCAACACCTCTCCTTACAGAAACTCCACATCATCGACCTCTGCGGCACCTTCCTCGGCACTCTGAACGAAATGTCCAGAAAGGATGCAAAGCTCCTACAAACACTCCGGTGTATTCGCCAAATTTCCCTGGATTGCACATCCATACCAGACAACTACCTCACATGGGAGCTTAAGAACGGGATCATACCTCTTCTCTTGCTCAAGACACCGGGTGGAGAAAATACGGTCTCCATACTTACGATCTGGCGCCACCGAATGAACAAACGGCTCCCGGACAAGTACTTCGCGAGGGATATAGATATGTGGGTCAAGGGATTTGACGCACTTGCAGAGCAGGCTGAGAACAGACTTCTTGTGACTGTCGAGCCGCCTTCGGAAGCTGATAATGAGCAGGACATTTCAGAGCTGCAGCGATCCTACCCATAATAAATAGATTAAAAGCTCACCCAAATGGGAGTTTCTACGTCCATGTGAATTAGTCATGACTCTTATACACCCTCTACATAACTCCTGACTCACCTCGAAGCTATAATTATCGTTTATTCAATCCCTTAGCTACATTTTGAGAAAAATGTGCACGTAGCAGAAGTAGCAAAAGTAAGAATAGTCAGAAGTAAATGCTCGAAGCCGTGTCGCTGGCTAATTTCGGTCTCCGCTTAAACTTGGATCAACATCATTAAATGGCGCAATACGTCACGCCGGACTACCCTCTACCAGACGCGCTCATCATGTCTCTGAACGATGATAGCCTGATAATCTCTTCTGCGGAAGCCAGAGAACATGAAATCACTTACTCTTGCACCTTTGCGACACCTCCGGCCGACATTTTGCGACTGTTCTTCGAGGCCGCCGCTCAGCCAGATACCAACGACAACCAATGTCGACGAACGGCACGCAACTGTTGCTTGGTGTCGAAGGAAGTCAGGGCCTGGGTGGAACCGATGCTGTACGAGAAGGTCGTTCTTGAGCGGAGCAAGCAGGTGAATGCCTTTCTTGACACGTTGTGGCTCAAACAGGACGAGTTTCTTGCTCGAGCAGTCAAGTCTATATGGATCCTCGACAAAACATTTTCTGACGACATGCTCTACGAATCGTATCTCATCCTCGCGAAGTGTCAGTCACTGGAAAACTTCGCTTATCTCGGCTCCGAGCCGTGCATTCGTATTCTTCAAAACATTCCTGAACCCAGAAATGGACCGTACAAACTCAGAGAGCTCACCATCATGCAGCCTGACTCCGAAACTGCTCACCATCTCAGCCTCCGCTATCTCTCTATCCAAAAGCTACAGTTCATCAATATTAGCGGCAAGTTTCTCGACACCCTACTCCAGCGTTTAAGGATCGACGAAGGGTTGTTAAAAGCGCTACGAGCAATACCTCGGATATACTTTGATTCGATCCACATCCCGAAGGCGCCTTTCTCGAGTTTCATGAAATTCGAGCTCATCCCCTTGCTCCTACTGAAGGCACCGGAAGCTACGAATAAGATCTACATACGTATCGGCCGTATGAATCATCGAAACGAAATCCTCGACGGTGTCGATGACTGGATCAGGGGCTGGATCAAGAGCTTTGACATGCTTGTACAGCAGTCCGGACACCGACTTCACGTGAGCAAGGTGGAGAGTAACCAGACGACCATTGATCTCAAGCGAGCTAAGGCATGGATTGGTTTAGAGTAGAGGACCGTGGGTGTCGAAGGATATTTATACGTCGCTCTTCCGATGCTCCCGTTCCTGATCTCTTTGCTCGTAGGATTTGTCACCATCTTTCCCATGAACCGCATATTAGATGTGACTGCTCTTATGCCCGTTATAAGGACCGCGAAGATGGCACCCGCGGTCCACGCTCGTTCCTTTAGCACACAATGTCTAGTAACCTCGCAGGTCAAACAGTCGTCGTCGTAGGAGGCTCCTCTGGAATCGGGTACGGTGTAGCGAAGGCATCGCTTCTGAATCATGCTGCTGAAGTCATAATCGCCTCGTCGTCCGCGGAGAAGGTAGACGACGCGATCAAGCGTCTGCAAGCAGACGTTTCTGGCGCCGCGGTTGAAGGGAAGCTGTCAGGCGGGGTGCTTAACGCGAAGGACTCTGCGTCGGTCAAAGCCTTTTTTGACAACTTGGGAGAGATCGACCACCTGGTGTGGTCCAGTGGTGACCCGCTGCGCCTGGGATACTCCGGCATGGACTTGGATGTAAACAAAGGTACGCACGCCTTTGAATAGTGCGGCCTAGAACAGATGCTGATGCTGAACAATATTTATGATTGAAGATGCATTTGATGTTCGATTCTGGGGAGCAGCCGCCGCAGTAAAGGCCGCGAAGCTTCGGAAGGGTGGATCAGTGACGTTGACCGTAGGTGAGTGTCAAATGGATTACACCTCGTTAGTATGCCTCTTTATTGACGTTTCTACGTTATAGGGACCGTTGTCGTCAAGCCTCGTCCGCAATGGTCTCTCGCAGCAGCTGTGATGGGTGCAGTCGACGGGTTTACACGAGGGTTGGCAGTCGATATAGCTCCTACACGCGTCAACTGTATCAGTCCCGGGTTTGTAAAGACGGAGGTACGTCCATTCACTACACGCTACAGTGGACCATTTCGCTTACTGCTGCTCCTCAGTTGTGGAACAACTTCTCTCCGGAAGCCCGCCAGAAGATGTTTGACGATGCGGCTGAGTCTCTTCTCGTTAAACACGTTGCGGATGCGGATGAAATCGCAGAAGCGTATATGTTTGTTATGAAGTGAGTATTACCTTGGAATCCATACCTGTCAGGGGACTTACGGTTCGATTTGAAGGTGTAAATACATTACCGGGCAGAGGATTGAGGTTGATGGAGGATTCAAATACCTTTAAGATGTACTGTATGCCGAGAAGCCTCTTGCCGTGTACGTACTAACGGATCCATGACAATACATGCACCCTCTTTGACTCATAATGCTTTGTGTTACATGGGACTTTGTCATAGCGCAGCCTCGCAATGACTGATTCCCTGAACTGAATATCTATGAAATATGATACAAGTGGGTTGATCACTTGTTGAAGCGCAACAAATATTGACGTTTGCCCTTCAAATCTTTGCTTGAACAGCAGGCGTGCATTCAAGTTAGTCATTAGTGATTTGTTAGTAAAGAGGGGATCGCCGGTGCAGAACCCCTGATACGCTGGCTCTGGCAGTGGCCTGTCTGAACCTGGTCTTATATATATCGAAAATAGGACTTAGTAATAACCAGACCAAGTATACCTAGGTATGCAGCCTACTTTCTTTGGATTAATCTCGGCGAGCCTGCCAATTGTCTATTAAATCGTAGATATAACTTTACGGGTTTATTAAACCTAGTTTATCGGGGGACCCATACTAGCTGGGATGCATCGGACGCGCCTTAGTGATCAACATTCGTCAGACGTCTTCAAGTTACTCAGCCATTTTCTTTATTTCTCGGATTTAGCTAATAGCAGATAAACTATTCCCGCGTTTATAAAAGGGTCCTCAATAGCATAGCTGGACATTCACTCAACTTGCTTTCATTACAATGTCTTCAAACCTCGCTGGCCAAACTGTGGTTGTCATCGGCGGCTCCTCAGGAATCGGATACAGCGTCGCAAAAGCCGCGCTGCTCGAGCGTGCCGCCCACGTCATCATCGGTTCTTCGTCTAAGGACAAAGTCGAGAATGCGCTAAAGCGTCTGAAGGCCGATGTTGCGAATGCATCTATCGAGGGAAAGCTTGAGGGCAACGTGGTCGACGCGAAGGATACGGATTCCATGAAGGCGTTCTTTGAGAACCTCGGCGAGATTGATCATTTGGTGTGGACGAGTGGAGACACGTTGCGCTTTGATGAGAAGGGGTTAGTTGCGGGTAAAGGTGAGATATCTACCCTATTTCAAGTTGATTTCTCTCTACGTGCAAGCTTGAACGCAACACGCTTTGTTATTTTAGATATATTTGACGTGCGATTCTGGGGATCGGCAACCGCAGCAAAAGCAGCAAAAATCCGTACGGGTGGATCGGTGACGTTCACTACAGGTATGTGAGCTCCTCACAGCCCCCCCTCCCCCTTCTTAGATGTCGCTGAGCATTATGCAGGATCGGCACTCCTGAAGCCATATCCTGGATGGTCCTTGGCTGCTGCTGTGTCAGGTGCGACGGACGGATTCACGCGAGGCCTCGCGGTAGACATGGCTCCTATCCGCGTGAATAGTGTTTGCCCTGGTGCTGTCAGAACCGAGGTGAGGATTCCAGTACAATTATACTGATACATGTTCTCATTATACTTACCTGTCACACTTCTAGCTGTTTGATTCATTCCCACCTGAGGCTCTTCAACAGTTTGAAGCGTTGGCGAAGGTTCTGCCCGCGAGGCACATCGCTGAGCCTGATGAAGTCGCAGAGGCCTATGTATTCCTGATGAAGTGAGTTTACAATGACATAGATTCCTTGATTACGAGGGCTGATAGATGTCTAACAGATGCAAGTATATTACTGGACAGAGGATCACGGTGGATGGCGGAGGACTCTACGTCTAACTGGTTTCTGAAAGAGCTTTTAGTATGAGATAGGGAATGAAATGTACACTACTACTGATGAAATATGATGATCATAGTCACGACTTAGGCCTTTGTAAATCTCCACAGCATGCCCTTATACTCCTGTACTCCCTCGTAATCGAGGTTTACCCTGGTAATCCTAATTCCCTAATTCTACCCAAAACTCGAGATGCTTTAAAGTCCGACGGTCGCCGCTTAAATATTACTACAATACATTTCGCCACGTTGCTTCTGACATTCAACAACTCCGCACACAAAACCTGTGGTCAAAAGCGAAAAGTCTGCAACATCAATTACGTTTGCTTACCAATTGATGTAAAGCACTTGGCACTTACATCGACCATCGACAACAAAACTCGTCCATCATGGCTGCCAACAATAGCGACCTAAAGACACCTTCTACCTCTACCAAAATCGGTGAACATGAGGTTACTGACTCTAAAGCAACATTCAGTTTCACAACTACCACCTTCCCAGTACTTCCCACAGATATTCTACGACTGTCCTTCGAAGCTGCCGTTTTACAGGCGTTCGAGTCGAACGACGACCGATCCCGACAACGGTCGGCGTACGCGTACTGCTTGGTCTCGAAGGATGTCAAGGCTTGGGTGGAGCCGGCGCTTTACGACAAGGTTGTCCTTGAGTCTTGCAAGCAGGTCATGGGATTTCTTAACGCATTGGACTCCAAGCCCGTGCAGTTCCTCTCACGAGCAGTGAAGACTGTGTGGATCCTCGACAATTCATTCCCCGCAGGCGAGGTCAAGCGGTTTCACCGTCTATTCACTACATGCCTATCCCTGGAAAAACTCGTAGTCCTCGGCCTCGAGCCTTGCACTCGAATTTTTCAAGATATCCCTAAACCACAAGGCGGTCCATATGCGCTCCGTGAGCTCGCAATTATACAGCCTGCCGACGCATCTGTACGCCATCTTTGCCTATCAAACTTTTCTATCGACAGGCTCCAGATCATTGACGCACGTGACAACTTTGTCGCCAGTCTTAATGGTCGAGCCATCGCGGATAAAGAATTCTTAGACAAGCTCCGAGCGATCCCGCATATCTACTTCAACTCTACATGCGTTCCGACGTTCTTCTTCACCCTTTGGGTCAAGGAGCATATCATTCCCCTTCTCCTCATTCAGGTGCCTGAATTAAATACTGTTCTCTCTCTACGCTCTGGCCGACATCCAGGTGGACCACAACTCAAGTATCTTCACCAATGGGTCAG
The DNA here is from genome assembly GCA_910574555.1 of Trichaptum abietinum. Lineage (NCBI taxonomy): Eukaryota > Fungi > Basidiomycota > Agaricomycetes > Hymenochaetales > Trichaptaceae > Trichaptum > Trichaptum abietinum. The sequence continues at coordinate 4,106,283 of CAJTBE010000001.1, forward strand.
GGAATTCGATGCATATATCGAACAGTGCGGACGCAGACTTCTGGTGAGCGCAAATCCTGAAGTGGGTAGCAGTCAAACAAAACGGTCACGGAAAAGGCAGCGTCGTCAGGGTCACACAGGTAGTGAGCCCGTCGCTTCAGAGCTTGAGCGAGCCAAAGATTGGATTGGATTGGAATAGTATTTTTTATTTTTACAAAACTCTCTCGGACTATCTCATGCTTAGTCCTCAAGGCCATTATTTATTAGAGATGATGACTTTATCGAACAATTGTATTGTTATGCTGTTTCATTTCATATGGAGGCCGGAATATCACAATCCCAGATACATGCAGGTAGGCACACTAAACTTTAGAATACTAGCTAATGAAGTTATCTTCTGAGATTACCTTAGTCACACCGACTTCTTGTCTTTCGACCCGATGAATACCATTGTTCTCATCACGCTGATGTAATACTCTTTCACCCTCGCTTGATTGCTCTGATATACCATACAAACGTCTTGAGAAATTATTATACATTCATGTCGGTAGGATAAAGCTATTCAACCAGGCCAATCCATTGCCTGCACCACTCAATATGTGAAGCCTCGGGATTGATTCCCACTTCTGAATTTGATTTCACAGAAACAAGAAGCCTGCCTCCGCACTGCCGAACATCTGTATCAAACGCTTCGACCCAGGAGTCATCGACCTTGTGATTCCTCCAGCGATCGTGTCTGAGCGACGTGATGGGGATGGAATGTAAGCAAGAAACACTTTTTGATCCTGGCGTCCCTCCAGTGAGTAGTGGAATGAGTTTGAACTTGATAAAGGAAGTTTGGTGTGGGTCTGGAGGGACCACGAAGTCGAAGTAAATATGGGGAATTTCTCGGAGCGCGTCTACAAACATTTTGTCCTTAACGGCTTGCCCGGAGAGGGCCCCAGAAAATACTCTGCAGCTGTTGATTATTTGTAACCTTTGGATAAAAAGATGGGTGAGATCAAGGTTGCGTGCGGCCCTATGTCCAGGTTTGATGATGGCCAACTCCCGAAGTGCGTACGAGCCATTCTGTGGTTTAGGAATGAGCCGCAGAATTTTACATCAAGGATTGCTGCCGATACATGCAAAACGTTTCAGAGATAGGCATTTGCTGAACAAGCAATGGAATCGGTCGACCGCCTCTTCAGGAAAGAGTTTGTCTAGAATCCATACCGTCTTCACAGTACGTACAAGGAACTCCGTAGATTTGGATTCCAGTGCGTCAAGAAAGGCCATAACCTATTTTGTCGATTCTAGGACAACTTTTTCGTAAAACATCGGTTCCACCCAGGCCCTGACTTCCTTCAACACCAAGCAACAGTTGCGTGCCGTTCGTCGACATTGGTTGTTGTTGGTATCTGGCTGAGCGGCGGCCTCGAAGAACAGTCGCAAAATGTTGGCCGGAGGTGTCGCAAAGGTGCAAGAGTAAGTGATTTCATGTTCTCTGGATTTCGCAGGAGAGATTCTCAGGCTATCATCGTTCAGAGACATGATGAGCGCGTCTGGTAGAGGGTAGTCCGGCGTGACGTATTGCGCCATTTAATCGGCTGGTTGAAATGTCCGCCCGGATTACCGCTGCTACCGCTGCTACCGCTGCACGTTACTGCTGCAGGGTCCTTTACCGCTGCAGACTGCTGCAGCTACCGCATCATTACCGCACCCAAGGCCTGCTTCAAATGTCTTTGCATCTGAAGCACTGTAACATAGAAAATAAAATAAATAATCAAGTTAACACTCAGTAGTGTATACAATGCAAAGATTAACATTTTCAAACACTCTTCCACGCTTTGTGCACCACCAAATTTCAGCTACATGTTCTACATATGTCAAGCCCCAGCAGCATTGTCAAAAGTGTGAATTTGTGTAACTACACTGGAAGATGAAGCAGGAACATCTGCAAGAAGACATCACAAGTATATAGACTTAAGTTCCTCCGTCAGCTTCAGAGGCCGGGGTGATTTCAGCGCCAGAATGGCCCGGGAGATGATGACCGATAGAGTTTGTGCTCAGCTTGAGTGCTGGACTGGCTGTAGGAGGTGGAGAAGCAGATATAGTATGAGATAAGCTACTAATTATTGTGCATGATGAAGTTGGTCGTTGTAAGAAAGGCGACTTGCATTGTTGAGCAACAATGTTTCGTGGTCAGTAAGTGTGGCGGATGCGTCCAAATTTGGAAGTACCTACCAAATTTGGTCGTAGATATTCTCCACATGCCACACACTGAATAAGTGGCTGTTCAGGTGCCTGAGTGGCTGTGACGGAAATGAATTGAAAGCTACGTAATTTGATTATGGTACATGTGCGGCAGTGCCTGCAGCGTGTTACAAATTCTAACTATGTCAGCGGCCCCCTTTTGTTCCGACGGACTCCCACGACTCCGCACCCTTTGCCCTATCCGTTTCTATTCTTGTCTTTGCTCAGTCATCCTTGTTCCTTATCGCCCAATCCCGAAGCCCCACATGTAACCCTTCGCCCTAACCCTCGGCCCCGCTCCCACACTATTATTAGTAGCCTATTGTCTACGGACCTATTGTTCTCTGCTTATTGTTCATCAGATGTATCTCCACTCCGCAGCTATAGTATATAAACCCCTGTACTTAGCATGATCAAACCCTAAGTTCGATCTCCTTTGTCAAACCCCCCGTCTCTAGTCACACTATACATCTGCTTTATCTCTACTCCACATCGTAGGCCTTTGTCCATACTTAAAGACTCTAAGTGTTGAGCCCTAGCTCCGCTATTAGTCTTAACAACCAACGTTGCGAAACCCAACTATACGAGACCGTAAGTTGAGACGTAACAATTAGATCGAACTTCTCTACCGTTGAAGACATCTGTCTTTACGACTACAGTGTTGAGCCTTTAGCTCCACGTACTACTAACCAGTTGTAAACCCATCTAGTCCAGAAGAACTACCGCTCGAGGTAATCCCTTCAGTGTAGCAAGGTGCTCATCGATTGCAAGAGGGAGGCCAAGGAAAACTTCGAGAGTCGCGATCCGAAGATTAAGAAAACCGCTCCAGCTCATTGGTTGATTAAAACCCCAGACAGTAGCGTTACGAAGAACAGGAACCAACTTCTGTCATATACAACGGGACCGTAGCTGTGCACACAGGAAGAGGACTCAGTACCTGCAAAGAAGGCATAAAGCTGCTAGCCTAGTCTTTGGGACGCCTATTGGACAACGAGCAAACATTTGCAGACGTGCCGCTTGATACAGCGAAGGGAGACCGATCCAGAAATCGAAGAACAGACAAGCTGTTAAAACATCAATAGTTATTAACCACGGCAAACCTAATCCCAAACGGAGTTCAGATTCTTGATCAGACCAACACCAATCAACGTGACAACCTAGGACGCCCCATATACGAAATCCGATACTCAGTCACCAATTGCTATCAATACGATTCATACAGTTTCACCCAATACTGCGACGATACTGTTTGGACAATCACTCGAACTGCGAGTCCCATTGTCAACCACAGTGACACTTTCATCCTCTACCACACCAACCCAGACGCATTCTTCTACCTCGAAAACTTCGCCCCCAACAAAGTCCGCATAATCCACATCTGTGGAAGTGACCGTCGACTTCTAAGGATACACTACACCGTACCGCCATCGTGGCTGACATCCTATCCCTTCCAGCCCTTGACGATCCTATCTACTCTACCAGAGACCTCATCCGAAACCGATTCCTCGCATTTGCCGAAGAGTTCGACGACATCCTAAATCGAATCCGAACACTCTTGGACGAACGATATCGTGATTGGATTTCAGCTGTTGAATACGCACAATACACTCGAGATCAACAACAACCTTGGATATACAAATACGGACTCTTGTGGCATCATACACGCTTATTCATCCCTAGAGAAACTTACCTACGTCGTTTCTTTATTGGTCATATACATTTCGATAACCACGGAGAAACATTACATCGAAGTGAAGCAGAAACCACACGTCTTGTAGCAAGACATTTCTGTTGGGCAAATCTCAGCGACGACGTCAACCACTACATCTTTCAGTGTACCTGTCAACACCATCAACCCACACCCAATAACACCGTTCATCACTACCTAGCACCGCCCATCGAAATACCTGAAGACCACGTTACTGCTCATACTCTCAACTCTTACTACGACGACTCAGACAGTTCGGATATCATTCCGGAACCGATTAGTCACCACGGCAGATAAAGGCAAAAACAAGTCTTCCTCGCGTCAGACTACTCAAACACCTGCTATACCATCATCATCAACTAAACCAAGTCAAACCCAAACTACGCAAACACCTGTTGTTCCCACCGCTTCTACCAGTCAAACATCCGAGCCAACGTACACCAGCGTTGTTAAAGCACCACCACCACATCGAAACCTACACTTCAACAGAGAGACACAATTCTTTTACCTCACCTTCGAAGGAGAAGTAGGGAAACGACCTTGGTCCTACGACCCATCTGTACGTAGGTGGACGCCTATTGCAGCAAAATCAGCAACAGCAGGACGAGCCTTCTTCATTGCCAATACACCTAACTGGGAAGACCTTGCCAGCCGATCTCTAGCAGGAGAATTTGATAATCTCGAACCACCCCCACCACCATTTCCTACAACCCTCACCTTCAACGAAGAAACTCAACTCTTTCACTTCCAAAATAGTGACGGAACCCTCTCAGAGACACCTTGGGTGTGGAACCCTATCAACGACGAGTGGACTACCGTACCCCCAGGTTGGGACCCAAGAGAAGCATACGAAATTTCAACACCCAACTGGAGGGAGTTAAAAGACGAATATTACTGCCGACACCCTGAACTTACCCGCCAACCAACACCACCCCCTCGTGAACCAATACCGAGCCGTGAACCCTCACCACTTCGCAAAGCATCTACTGAATCACCTACCCCAGCCCCTCAGGATCCACCCAAAGACCTCTTTGAAGAACCGTTTCAACGACCAGTATCACAACAGTCTTCCATATCAGGAACCTCCCACTACTCTTTCGCAGAAAAAACTCCCACTCGACCAACAACCAATTCCAACCCACCTCCCATAAAACCAAAACCCTCTCTCACATACACTCGCCCTCACATCGAGCCACTATCACGAAATACAATGGCTGATACACAAACTATTACAGTTACAGACGCCTCATTTTTCCGCCCCCCACCTGGAGAAGAAAGTATTAGTGCCTGGCATGGCTTCGGACAAGGAGGAAGAATGTGGGGACCAGCAAGAAATCGAGGACGAGATGATAGACCACCTGGAGGAAACCCACCAGGAGGAGGAGGAGGACCAGGAGGAGGAGGAGGACCAGGAGGAGGAGGACCAGGAGGAGGAGGACCAGGAGGACCAGGAGGACCTGGAGGACCTGGAGGAGACGACAACGAACCTGAACCAAATAACGTCAATCAAGCCTTTATTCCAATGAAAATCAAACCCTTCACCGGAACTCAAAAGGATGTTGATCGATTCCTCATGCAATGCAACGTTTTCCTACAACTCAACGCACAACAATATGACACAGATCACCGATGCATCGCATTTATGATTTCCCACTGCTCAGAACCAGGATCCATACCATTTGCCACCCAATATGTCGCATCGGGTCGACTCCAAACAGATACCTTTGAGGAGTTTATTCAGGAATTTGAACGAGCCTTTGTATCATCGGAACTCACTGTCCAAGCTCAACTAGAATTGGATGACCTTCGTCAAACGGGATCTATCGAAGTGTACAATCTTGCGTTTAAACCACTAATACAACGCGCTTGAATTACTGGATACATTGCCCAACGTAACCAATATTGGAAAGGACTCAATAACAACCTCCTACAAAAGTTACTGGCGTGTCATCCACAACCCACTACAATGGACGGATGGTACTATCTCGCCACCAAACTGGACACTGGCTATAAGATTGGTCGCGCAATGAATAGACACCCCAGATCGAACGAATACCAATCTACTCGACGACCTACACGCCAGGCCAACCGACAAATCCGTGCCATAACCAACGAAGCATACATTGAAGAAGAGCCCTCCGATAACTCTTTCAATGACATAGATCAGCTTGTCGATTCAGCAGTCAACCATTTATTCCTTGCGCGTTTATCAACGGAAGAATACCAGCGACACATGAAAGACAACCTCTGTTTCAATTGTCACAAACCAGGACATCGTACCGCTAAATGTCCTCAGCCCCACCCCAAACGCAACAACAGATCTCGGTGGCCGAACTCACGCACACATAAAGCCAAAGTCATCCGTCAGATCACAGCTACAGATGATCAAGATGAATACTCGGAACCCGAAAACGACGATGACAACCAAGAATCGCTCTCAACCAAAGATCGCGCTGCCCAAATTCAACAACTTCTCATTGGTCTTGACGATGACACGGTCAATCAAGTCTTTGATAAAGTTGAGGAAGCAAATTTTTGAACGACGAAGAGCTTCCGCAGCCATCTCTCTCGTTGAATATTCGGCTGCTCATCAACTCTATTAACGACAATCATGCCTTACGAATTCCGATTACCTTCAGCTATAACAATAAAATCCACAAAGCGACTGCACTTCTAGACACCGGAGCCGAAGGTCTATTCATTGACCGAAAACTCGTAGAAAAACTTCATCTAAAAACAATCAAATTACGACATCCACTGCGACCCAAGAACATTGATGGAACACTCAACAATGCCGGACGTATCACCTCTTATGCACCTCTTCAAGTCAAACTTGGAAATCAACAATATGCTATGCGATTCTATGTTACCACTCTTGGAAAAGAAGAATTTATTCTTGGGCTACCATGGTTCAAGAAATATAAACCAAAAATCGACTGGGATACAGGATCCATACAGCTCAATCGCGTCAACATCTCGACTCAGCTTGCACAACAAGCTCGAAAAGGATTTGAAGCTGCTAAACCACTTCTAGATCTTGTACCTCGCCAATATCACCAATTTCTTTCCCTATTTGACGAAGAGAAAGCACACCGTTTTCCACCAAAACGACCATATGACCACGCTATCGACCTCAAACCAGACTTCATTCCCAAACGGCACTCTCCATATCCACTATCTCTTCCGCAACGCGCCGCTCTGGACACCTTTATCAACGAAAACCTTAAAAATGGATATATACGACCTTCCAAGTCACCTATGGCATCACCCCTTTTCTTTGTTGACAAGAAAGACGGAACTCTACGACCCGTACAAGATTACCGTTACCTCAACAATGGTACAATCAAAAACGCGTACCCATTACCACTTGTTCAAGACCTTTTGGACAAACTCCACGGATCACAATACTTCATCGCTCTAGATATTCGATGGGGATACAATAACATACGGATTAAAGAAGGAGACCAATGGAAAGCTGCGTTTACCACTCAACGAGGACTTTTCGAACCAACAGTTATGTTTTTCGGCTTATGCAATTCTCCAGCAACTTTCCAACACTTTATGAACGACATTCTTGGAGAAGAAATCCTACTGAACCACCTCTTGGTTTATATGGACGACATCCTCATCCATGCCCCAACCTTACCAGAACTTATCCACCGCGCCAAACGCGCCTTCACAATCCTTCAACGAAATGACTTATACTTCAAACCCACCAAATGTTTCTTCCATACACAGAAACTCACTTATCTAGGACTCATCATTACGCCTAATCACATCCAAACGGATCCTACCAAGATCGAAGGCATCACCAAATGGCCAGTACCCACCAACGTCAAAGACGTTCGCTCATTTACTGGTTTCACCAACTTTTATCGCCGATTTTATCCCACACTACGCCGAGATTACCAAAGCACTGGACAACCTCAAACGAAAAGACCAACCGTTCGTTTGGACTGAGGTTGAACAGAAGGCATTTGACGCACTCAAAGCTGCATTTTCTCAACATCCGCTACTTCTAATGCCGAATCCCCACAAACCTTTCTTCTTAGAAACCGATGCTTCCAAAGTTGCTACTGGAGCTGTCCTTCGCCAACATGACGACAACAGTGTTCTTAAACCCATTGGATACATTTCGCAATCACTCAACTCAGCCGAACGTAATTACAAAATTTACGACCGAGAACTACTTGCCATCATTCGCGCCCTTAATACTTGGAAACATTATCTCCTTGGATCACCACATCAAGTCACCTTGTGGTGTGACCATCGCAATCTAACCTATTGGAGAGAAGCCCGACGACTTTCACCCCGTCAAGCTCGATGGCATTTGTTGTTATCACAATTCGACCTTCACATTACACATGTTCCCGGCAAACAGATGATACAATCTGACCTTCTATCACGCCGGGCGGACCATGTTAAACAGGGGGAGAATCTAAACGAAGTTTCTATAATGCTGCCGAACGACCTCTTCATTTCCGCATTACAAGATCACAATGATTCGGAAGACGAAGAAGAAAGCATTAACTACGAGTCTGACGACGACCTTCCAGACACTGATAACCTGACGAAATCCATCAAAGAATCAATGACAAAAGACGAATACCTCACCAATACCATTTCTCAACTAAAGAAGAAGCTACCACCCGCTCGAACCGCACTCAAAGACTGGTTTTTCGACGACACTGGCATTTTATACTTCAAGAACCGCATCTATATCCCGGATAATCTCGAATTAAAACGCACAATCTTACAACTTCACCATGATATCCCAGTACGCGCTCACCCTGGTATATTCAACACTCTGGAACAAGTCCGAAGAACATACTATTGGCCCCGAATGCAGAAATTCGTATCTGATTACGTCCATGGATGCGCACTATGCCAACAAATGAAAGTCAATCACCATCCGACCGCACCACCACTAATGCCTATCGCCGCCGATAAGAACTCTTTTCCATTTTCTCACGTCAATATGGACTTCATCACCGACCTTCCAATGTCCCATGGATACGACACCCTTCTATTGGTCATTGATCACGATTGTTCCAAAGCTATTGTTCTCATCCCTTGCGAAAAGACAATAGACGCCATTGAAACAGCGCAACTATACTTCGATAATGTCTACCGACGATTTGGACTTCCCATCCGCATCATCTCCGATAGAGGACCTCAATTCGCCTCCAAAGCATTTCAGGAACTATGCAAAATCGTAGGAATCAAATCATCGATGTCAACCGCTTATCACCCGCAAACAGATGGACAAGCAGAACGAACCAATCAAGAGATCGAAGTCTATCTTCGAATCTATTGCACCGGAGAACCCGAAAATTGGTCTCGACATATTCCCAACATTGAATTTGCCCATAACAACCGCGCTCACACGGTCACCAAAAGAACCCCTTTCTCGCTTCTCATGGGATATGAACCAATTGCCTTACCCCTGAAACACCCGAAATCGAACGTTCCATCAGTATCACAACAACTTGCCAATCTCACGGTCTATCGGTCAGAAGCCTTAGCCGCTCATTCAGTTGCTGCTATGGTTATGAAAGAACGTACCTTCCGGAACTTCAAACCATTCAATAAAGGCGACAAAGTCTGGCTAGACTCCAAGAACCTCCGAATCCCTGGCCTATCACAGAAGTTCAAAGAGAAACGTGACGGACCATTCCGGATCAAGAAAGTCTTATCGCCACTAGTCTATGAACTAGATCTCTCACGGACTAAATGGAAGATACACCCAGTATTCCACGCTGCACTTCTCGTGAGATACACCGAGACCGAAGCATATGGACCGCCCCACAGTAATCCCCCACCTGACCTGATCGAAGGACAAGAACAATACGAAGTCGAAGCCATCCGTGCCCACCGTGGAAACGGCACTAGACGAAGATACCTTATAAAATGGAAAGGTTACCCCACTTCTGGAAACTCATGGGAACCTGAGTCCAATCTCCGAAACGCACAGACCATCCTCAAAGCCTATAAGAAGCTCCACCAACTTGCCTGAATGCCCGCATCCCACAAACTTGTTCGCTTCTCTTATCCCCACTCCTCTAACATCGTCAACGACTCCACTCTCTCTGCATCATACCAACAACCCATTACTCCTGAACCCACAACCCTTGTACTACCGCCTACCTCGATTCCAACACGCCCCGGTTACCTGGACGCCGTCCGACCCTCCTTCACAAAAACAAGAATAGAAAAACACTTTATACCCGACTGGCAGAAAGCGTACTCCAACCGTTTACACGTTCCCACTCTCTCCACCTTCCTTATTCACTGTTTCTACTTCAACCCCGATTACGCACAACAACTAATCGACTACTTCAACACATCCGCTTGTGTCCAACCACCCCTTACTATCACTCGACCCATAACCCGCCACCGCCGCAAACATATTAGTCACTTCGAACCTCAACGTTCGGACCCTTATTGCACTTGCAGTTGCTGCCACTATAACTGTCCGACTCACTCTCTCTAGACAATGCCCCCGTCCCGCACTCAACGACCTTCGCCTCGCATCAATCCCACCCTTCGAACACCTATACCAACCTTTCGACCGACAGACATCAACATCGACCATCTCACCCAAGCAGAATCAAGAAGGGTCCTTAACCTCTTCACCAATCGAACTATTCACCAACGTCTCAGTACCTCGACTTCCGATGCTACCCCTCTACTCACCATCTGGACTCAATTCTACGACATCGCCACCCGCGGTCAAGAGGTCATGGAAACCAATGTCTTTATTGTGGAAGGAGCCCTTCGACTACTCCGATCCTCTCAAACTTCATTCGAAGACGCTCGCCGCTATGCCCTGGACCAATTCCTCACTCACGCACCACCCGCAATCACTGCACCCCCAGTCATTGATCTCACTACGGACGATGAAGTCGTGGATCTCACAAACGATCTCATCAATTCGGTCGGCATTCAAGTCCCTGAACGCCCAGGCCTCGCCGATCGCTTATCGGATCCTATGGAGCTCAAGTCACCAAGCCCTGCATACGAAGTCCACACCGCACCACCATCACCAGTCACCAGTCCAAAACCGGACAACAACCCGTTCTCAACCATGGCACTTGATTCTTCGACCGAATGCTCAACGCACACCCCCATTGAACACCAATACGATCTGGCCGCCTCCACCTGCGAATCATATACTTGTCCATATTGTCATAAGCAAGCACCGGGACACATCGCCTCGGAATGCAACGATCATCGATGCGTCTCGTGCGGACAACAAGAAGGTCATGACGATGAATGCTCTACCTTCCGAGTCCTCCAACAACGGGTTCAGAGACGCATAAAAGAGCGCAATTCCTCTCAAAGCGACTAAAGCACCTGCTGCTCACAACTGGATACCCTATTGGCGTTAATTTCGCCTATATGGCACGTTTTCTTATTTTCTTTATTGGACTTAACTTGTCCCTATAACGGCCATTCTCTTTTTATCTATTAACTGATTTCCACTACGTTTCAATTTAAGAACGGGGTAATGTTACAAATTCTAACTATGTCAGCGGCCCCCTTTTGTTCCGACGGACTCCCACGACTCCGCACCCTTTGCCCTATCCGTTTCTATTCTTGTCTTTGTTAAAATATGACATGGGGGGGACTTGAACCCCCGACCTCCACATTCCGGGATGGTGCTCTAACCACTGAGCTACCAGGCCTTATTGGGGTTAATGTTCAATTCCCAACAGTCCCCCTGAAGATTAACCCCCAATATCACATTTATACGCAGGGAGTGCCAAGGCTCATAACCTGTTAAAATATGACATGGGGGGGACTTGAACCCCCGACCTCCACATTCCGGGATGGTGCTCTAACCACTGAGCTACCAGGCCTTATTGGGGTTAATGTTCAATTCCCAACAGTCTTTGCTCAGTCATCCTTGTTCCTTATCGCCCAATCCCGAAGCCCCACATGTAACCCTTCGCCCTAACCCTCGGCCCCGCTCCCACACTATTATTAGTAGCCTATTGTCTACGGACCTATTGTTCTCTGCTTATTGTTCATCAGATGTATCTCCACTCCGCAGCTATAGTATATAAACCCCTGTACTTAGCATGATCAAACCCTAAGTTCGATCTCCTTTGTCAAACCCCCCGTCTCTAGTCACACTATACATCTGCTTTATCTCTACTCCACATCGTAGGCCTTTGTCCATACTTAAAGACTCTAAGTGTTGAGCCCTAGCTCCGCTATTAGTCTTAACAACCAACGTTGCGAAACCCAACTATACGAGACCGTAAGTTGAGACGTAACACAGCGGTAATCTGCAGCGGTAGTTGCTGCAAGCGGTAATGTGCAGCGGTAGTTGCTGCAAACGGTAATGTGCAGCAGTAGTCACGGTAGTCTGCAGCAGGCATTTGAAGCATACATCAAGATCCTGTGATCTCATTGGCTGTACATATATTTATTCTACATTACAGTACATTTTCTAACATTCCCATTGGTGCCCTGCTGCGGTAGTCTGCAGCGGTAGCAGCGGTAATCCGGGCGGACATTTCAGGAGCCCGCCATTTAATGATGTTGATCCAAGTTTAAGCGGAGACCGAAATTAGCCAGCGACACGGCTTCGAGCATTTACTTCAAGTTCTGACTATTCTTACTTTTGCTACTTCTGCTACGTGCACATTTTTCTCAAAATGTAGCTAAGGGATTGAATAGACGATAATTAGAGCTTCGAGGTGAGTCAGGAGTTATGTAGAGGGTGTATAAGAGTCACAACTAATTCACATGGACGTAAAAACTCCTATTTGGGTGAAATTTTAATCTATTTATTATGGGTAGGATCACTGAAGCTCTGAAATGCCCTGCTCATTATTAGCTTCCGAAGGCAACTCGACAGTCACATAAAGTCTGTTCTCAGCCTGTTCTGCAAGTGCGTCAAATCCCTTGACCCACATATCTATATCCTTCGCAAAGTACTTGTCCGGGAGCCGTTTGTTCATTCGGTGGCGCCAGATCGTAAGTATGGAGACCATATTTTCTGCACCCGGTGTCTTGAGCAATAGAAGAGGGATGATCCCGTTCTTGAGCTCCCATGTGAGGTAGTTATCTGGTATGGATGTGCAATCCAGGGAAATTTGGCGAATACACCGGAGTGTTTGTAGGAGCTTTGCATCCTTTCTGGACATTTCGTTCAGAGTGCCGAGGAAGGTGCCGCAGAGGTCGATGATGTGGAGTTTCTGTAAGGAGAGGTGTTGGACGAAGAGGTGGTGCGCTGAGCTCGGCCGGATGACAGTTAACTCTCGGAGGGCGTGTGGTCTATCATTGCTGGGTGCAGGCACGGTGCGTAGGATCCTCATTGACTGGCCGAGGCATACGAGCTTTGACAGAGATAGGCATCTGCTGAACAGGCGCTCGAACTTGAATGTCTCGTTCACGGGAAACGAATCGTCGAGTATCGATACAGATTTCACAGCCCGTGCCAAGAACATCGGAGACTTGCACTCCAGCGCGTTAAGGAAGCCGATCACCTGCTTGCTTGACTCTAGGACGACATTCTCATACAAGATTGGCTCGATCCAGCCCTTGACCTCCCTCGAGATGAAACAATACGCGTAGGCTGTTCGTCGTCGAGATTTGACGTCGTCTCCCGAGTTGGAATGGCGAACAGAAGCCTCGAGGACCAGCCGCACTATATCGAGAGGGATTCTCGAGAAGATTGGGGATGCAGGTCTGACTACAACGAGACAGCAAGTTCCCGTTTTTGCTAATTCTGCAATTTTGGTAGAAGAAGATGTTGCCACATAAGTTTTCGTGATAGACATGATGATGGTGGTTTGCAGTCGACACTAATGAATAGTATGGTTGCCGCCATTGTAATCAGCGGTTACACTTGTGCCTCAGTGAGACAGCAAGGCTCAGGCTCGGCCAAGGAACGGACTGAGCGCATTGTTGACGTTTATATTGAAGGCCAAGTCAGCCTTGATCCCCATTTGTAAACTTGAACCTGAAGATCGTGTAATAGCAGGAGTAACTTTAACTTTGAAACTCCGAACCCAAAATGAGAACTTGAAACTTAATCGAATCAAGGCTCGGCATTATGCCAGTGCTTGCCGCAGGTTGAACTCTATCCTCTTCTACATGCAATTTCTTCAGATACGATTTGCCGACTCTACAAGAATAGCTCTTTAGAGTTAATGCAAAAATATAATATAGACGACAAAATTTCCAGATCAACGATGGCTCTGTGATTTGAGATACTGTTACAGTTCTACCAGCTCCCAGTCAAATATAATCTTCGGTGTACTACTAGCCTATGAAGCCTTCTTGTGAGCTAACCCAAGTCACCTCGGCTTCAGTTTCTTGCCCTAATGAATAGCTCTGCTCTCATCCCGATGATGCTCCTTTTGCCGTCGGTACGATTGCTCTGATATACAGTATGTACATACCATACAAACCTCTTATGCAATAACGCAAATAACATATAGGGTAAGATTCAGTAGCTAATCCAAGCTAATCCATTGCCTGCGCCTCTCCATCCGTGAATGCCCAGGATTTATACCCACTTCTAAATCCGATTTCCCACAAACCAAAAGTCTGCCTCCGCACCGTTGAACATCTGCATCAAAGGTCTTGACCCAGGAGTCAACGTCCTTGAAAGAAATCTCGAGATCGGGTCTGTGCCTTGTGACGTGGCTGGAACGTAAACAGAAAACATTTTTTGATCCTGGCATTCCCTGAGTGAGCAGAGGAATGAGATTGGACTTGATAATAGAAGTGTGGTGCATGTTTGGAATGACCGCGAAGTCGAAGGATATTTGGGGAATCGCTCGGAGAACGCCGGCAAACATTTCGTCCGTTGAAGCTCGATCATAGAGGGACGTAGCAAAGGATATGTGGCCGTCAATTATCTGTAACCTTTGGATAGAAAGATGGGTGAGATCGAGGTTGCGTGTGGCCCGATGTCCTGGTTGGATGATGGTCAACTCCTGGAGCGCGTGCGAGCCATGATTCTGTGGTTTAGGGATGAGTCGCAGCAGTTTACTGCAGAAATAATCGTCGAAGGATACGAGTACTTCCAGAGATAAACATTTACTGAACAGATAATGAAATCGGTCGATCGCGTTGTCGAGAACTGTTTTGTCCAGGATCCAGACGGTCTTCACAGTACGGGCAAGGAACTCGGCGGATTTGGATTCCAGTGCGCCAAGAAAGGCCATAACCTGCTTGCTGGATTCAAGAACAACTTTCTCGTAAAGCATCGGTTCCACCCAAGCCTTTACTTCCTGAGAGACCAAACAGCACGTGTACACAGTCCTTTGTCGCTGTCGATCGTTGTCTGCCCGACGTCCAGGGGTGACAGAGGCCTCAAAGACCAGTCGCATGATATCAGTAGGAAAGTCTGAGAAACCGCAAGATTCATGTCCGGAAGCAGAAATGTCATGTTTCTGGTCTTTGGTCAAAGCAGAGGTCATGATGGTGGAGTTCAGACAGGCGCAGTGTTTAAGTTAGCGCCCAGGATCTGAATGAATACTAGCTAATTTGAAGCGGCGACCCGTTAATACCCGGCTTTAGGAGACGAAAACTAATTCTGGTATACCATCAGGAAAAGTGCGGGAAAAGTCCAGCCTGGTTATAAGCTTTGAAATCAAATAAATTCCTTGAAAACGATCTGAGGATTAGCCAGCGTTTATAAGAGCGTGAATTTCATTAGAAGTCCGTTATAAATTGCTATGAGCCTGATGGCCCTTGTGAACCGTGTGAGAATTTCGGAGGTAAGAAGGCCTGGAATCTCGTATAAGGCCTGTTTGGTATAATGAGCCACACAACAGATTCCAGCCAGTCATAACAGATTATGTGTAATGTAACACTCAAATTCGTATGTAAGGCATGCCAGACCTGGCAATAGATTCCAGCCTTCGCAACGGGTCACAGAACATATATTTCGTAGAATCTGTTGCCAGCTACTATGAGCTGGCTACCCATCCAGCTTTCCAGGGCCTGTCAGCACACCAAATGATATTGAATATTATAATATATTTAGCAAAGTCTACAGTATTTACACTGGTAACTAGACTCTTGTATGCTGCGGCCCAGATCGAAGCTTGAGCACCGGCTCAACCCAAAGTCCGTCAGCTTCACGATCACCCTGCGCTTGCGCGAAAAGTCCTCGTCCAAGGGCGCACCATCGTTCTCTTCAGGGTCTGAGCACATGCACGTTGCCCTACCGTTGGTGACGATAAAGTTCTCCGGCTTGATGTTGCGATGAAAGAAACCGACATCATGGCACACTGCAACCGCCTTGCACATCTGCAATAGAGATGAGTTGCACCAAACAGATATAATGATCGAAACCATACCTGCGCAAACATGCTCGCTATCAACTTTAGCCATGTCTTACTGAGCAGCTGCCGCTCATTCTACGTTGCGAGGAGACTTGGGAGTGGGAGGCGTGCACGTCGTGCTCATCATCATGACACTCGCAACATCAGTCCTAGATAAACGGTGGTTTCCGTCGTAAGTTTAACGATAAATCAAAAAGAACATACATTGGGCTCATAGTGATCTCGTGCTTGCTCAAGGAAATAGAAAAGATCTTCGCCGGAAACGTATTCGAGTACGAGGAGGAGGAAAGCGCGTGTCTCAAGTGTGTGATGAAAGTGTGACAATGTTTGGATGCGCGGGAGGGGACTGGTGAATATTGGCCTGTAAATTAGAGTATGTGGTTAGGATACAACACCAACCACATTCGAAGAGAAGCACATATCTCCACCATCTGCGCCCTTAGCGCCTCCGCGTCCATACCGGCCTTGCTCAAGCATTTCACTGCGTCCATACACACGCTTCTCCCTTTGCTGCCTTAGCCGTTCACCTATTGAACCTACACCATCCACAACTGCTCGCCAGTTCGCATAGCCGTCCTCGTCGCTATCGGGATCGCTACCATCCCGCTCCAGGTCCTCATCCCAACAATCGCCCGTGTACTCAAAGCACGCCTCATCGCTGCCCCTCGGCTGCTCCTTCTCACAGATACCCTCGTGCGCCGGCCGGCTCAGCACCTCGCGCACAAGGTACACAGCGGCATAGCTACCTGAACCAAGTTCCCGCACGACTTCGAACTCCTTTGTGGGCTCCTCCTGACCAGCGATATGGATCGCCTCCTTCTTAAACCCAGCATGTGATCGAGGTCGCGCTGCCAGTCGGCTGTGGTTAACTCGTAGCCCGACGCCTGAGGTGACGTATTGACCCGGCGGAGAACATTGACTTGAAGCAAGAGGCCCTCGCCGACAAGGTTGCCTGGCGCGAGGACGTCTTCGTGCACGGTCGACAACGTACGTGACCGCACACTGCGTGGTGAGATGGGCAGGCTGCTGTCAGCAGAAGATCCAGTCGAATCTGAAGTCGATCCTGAGAGCGGATTGGAGACCGAAGAAGAGTACTGGCGCTGCGTCGGAATAGGTGGAGGCGGTCGCGTGGGAGGTTGAGGTGAACGAACCCGGTAATCGAAGTCATCCTTGTACATGCTCACGTTTGACGTGGGCGGCAAACCGATGTTGATGACAGCTTACCAATGCGGGACTTGCGCGTTTGCTGACGCAGGAAAGGCCAACCTAGAGGGCAGCAAAGTCGGGGAAGGCAGGCCAGATGATAAAGGTGACAGTAACGGAGAGGCAGGTAGGAATCGGGATGGGAAGTATGCAACAGAGAGGAAGAGTAAGAGTTGGGATGGGAATATACAGCATCGTCATCAGGTGCAAGGCAGCAGGATGAGAGATAAGAGGAGATGCGGAGGAAGAGGAGGAACCCCGGATGCTAGAGCACGGGTTGGAGGCAGTGACGGGTCTACTTCTGGAGGGCGAATAGACATGCGCATTGCCGGGTGTGGGCAGGGCGCTTTGATTGAGTTGCTGATAATTGTGAGCTATAGGATGGTGTTGAAGCTGCTGGTGACTGCTGGATGATGCAAGCGGAGAAACGTGGTGGCAACGGGACGTCGTGAACATAATGTTTTGGATGGACATGAAGGGTGAGATATCATAACCTAAAACAGAACACATAAACTCACCGGTTGTCCGGTTGCTAAAGTGCCGAGTATGCCGTATGCCAGTGCCAGTGCATACAGTCACACGACCGGGTGGCACAATGGTAAATCATCAGAAAAAGAGACGGTCTAAGAACAACTTATGAAAACTCACCATTAGCAACAGAGATAAAAGGTTTGAAAGCCATCCTGTGGGTGGATGGATATTGAGGAGGATGGATGGAGGAGAATGAAGTGGAAGGAGAGAGAGAGAGATGGGCCATGTTCACGATGTAAGTCACCTTCAAGTTGTGGTTTAAACTCCGCAGCGTCATCGCCACTTTGGGCCCCAGGTCACAAAGTCCGAACCTGGCTTGGACGACTGACGACTTCAACTACAACACTCACGAGAAAGTGACTGCTTTCGAGACGCATCCTGACTACATCCAATGCCTTTTTATTCACCCGACACTTAGCATTGTGCTGACGGGCTGTGATAATACGACAATCAAAGCTTGGGACTGGGATAAGCAGTGGAAGTGTATTCGGTTGCGTACACTCACCACTTCAAAATCGGGCCTATACTAATTATTCTCAAAGATATTTGAAGGTCATACACATTGCATTATGAATCCTGTGTTCAACCCTAAGGATACGACTACCTTCACTTCTTCCTGTCTCGATTGCACCGTCAAGATGTGGTCGCTCAGTTCTTCAACACCCAATCTCACTCTGGAGGCACACAAGAAGGGCGGCGTAAACAACGTAAACTTCTATCCCGGTACAGACAAGCCTTACCTTGCCACAAGTGGCGACGACCGAACGACCAAAATCTGGGACTTCCTCAGCAAAGGCTGTGTACGGACGATGGAGGGACACACCAACAACGTGTCGTTTGTCGTCTTCAACCTTGATAGTTAGCGGTTTGGCTGATGGCACGATCAAGATCTGGAACTCTGGCACATACCGACTAGAGAACACCTTGAGCTACGCTCTTGAACGCGCATGGTATATTGCCATCCGACCGCAGGGGAACGAGGTTGCCGTAGGCTACGACGAAGGTGTAGTTGTGGTCAAACTTGGCCGGGTCGAGCCTTCCTTCAGCATGGACACGTCGGGAAAATTGGTGTACACGCGCAACACGGAAGTCTTGTCCGCCAATCTCCAAGGCGCTGCGGACGACGAGACGCCTGAGGGACAGCGCATCCCGCTATCCGTGCGTGAACTTGGCACCACGGAAATTTTCGCGACATCACTTCAGCACTCTCCTAACGGGCGCTTCATCACGGTAGTTGGAGACGGAGAATACATCATCTACACCGCGCTGGCCTGGAGAAACAAGGTGTTCGGTAGCGGCTCTTTGTTCGCATGGGCAACCGACTCCAACATGTACGCTGTGCTAGAGGGACGGACAAAAGTGCGAGTGTATAAGAGCTTCAAGGAGAGGAGTAGCACGGCAATGAAGGGTGCTGGGTCATGGCCGGTTGAAGACTTACACGTCGGCCCTCTCTTAGGCGCTCGTGGAAGCGGCTTCGTTGTCTTTTGGGACGGGGAGTCTGGGGAGATCGTACGCAGGATCGACGCAGATGCTAAGAGCGTAAGTACTCCCTACCCTTCTTATATACAGTGGAATTTCTTTGACATTTGGTATAGATTTCTTGGTCTGGATCTGGCAATCTCGTTGCCATCATTGCCGATGACTCATTCTACGTTCTGAGCTTCAATCGCGAAGCCTATAATGCAGCATTGGAGTCTGGAGTAGACTTGGGGGATGAAGGTGTTGAGGAGGCATTTGATGTTGTTGCCGAAATTTCTGAAAGGTATGACATCTTGCTCTTTTTTGCCAGTATCTACATTAAATGTATTATTTCAGTGTCAAGACCTCGAAGTGGATCGGCGACTGCTTCATCTACACGAATGCAGCTAAACGGCTTAACTACTTGATTGGCAATGAAACTCAGACCGTTACGCACTTTGATAAGTGAGTTTCCTCTCTTCATCCTCGACTTCAATACACTGTCATGTATCGATAGCCCCATGTACCTGCTGGGCTACATTAGAGCATATTCGGTGCATGTGAAATATGAGTTTCACATAGGATTACACATGAAGTTACACATCAGATGACTTTGATCCGGTGAAGATGCCGAGCCTGGGAACTTGAGGAGTGACGAAACGCCCACCGCGTGTCTTGTCACCTTGTGTCACTCCTGCACAAGGTGTGCTTCTCCCGTGATGGCATCATACAAGGACTTCGCAACACTCCCACCTGACGTCTTCTATGCTATACCTCCATCTCTGTCGCTCTCGCAGTGTTGCTATGAATCCCTCTCTACCCCTCCTGGCAGCCAGCAAGTAGCAGGACTTCAGTCCTATGGCCTCGAAGATGGACTTGGGCCTTTCTTAGGGCCTACTGAAGACCGGCCAAGCCTTGAAGGTGGACGCGAACACGGAGATGGGCACTTGCACGTAGATGGACGCGGACACGGAGATGAGTGCTCGCGCGCAGATGGACGCGAACACGGAGATGGACTCAGCCTTGCATCTGGGCATGATTATAGGAGTTTCGAAGGCTATGATAAGAGCCCAGACAGCTCAGGTGAGTTTCAGAATTCTGTTTTAATGATTTTAGCTCATTTATTTCAATGATATAGGTCCATCTCCTCCTCAGACACTCTCGCAGCCATCTTCGGCTGCGCTCCAGGTCAGCGAGCACGAAAAAAAGCCTTCCTTGAAGAAAGGCCCCGTTAAGACCAAAAAAAACCCGGCAAAGGATGTCCACTATTCGTTGTCCGAGTTGTTTTTTTTGGTCTCAACTGCAAACGACCTTAATGTCTATGCGGCACCCCATAAGGAGCGAATGCAGACGTGGGCGGAGTTGCATCGCAAGCACAAGGAAAAGGGCTACGACCGCCCTCTTAATAGTTTAAGGAGAAAGCTCGAAGAGCTTGTCTTCTATCATATGGTTAGTCTTTCTGTTATTACTTTCGCAATCATACTTTACTTATTGTGTTTATCTTTCGAAGGATCCGGACTCGAGCAAGGTCACAAAAGCGACCCGTGACCTTTTCATGACCGAATCTGCTCATGTCAGATTTGGAGCTCCCCTCGATACCCTCAAAAATGCCTGGGACTCGCGAAAGGCTTCCGACGAGGATAAAATCAAAGAACAAAAGGTACGCACTTTGTTTTAATATGATTTCACTTTCTTACCTAAATTATTTATTAGAAAAAGGAAGAGAATCGCATTGGCGGCGCTGTCCTCAGAGACGCGATGCGAAAAACATACCAGCCAAATCTCGCCAGGTCCTTCATTAAAAAGGAGAGCTCCGACGACACACGAGTGGCAGACTCATCCTTCAATGCCGCGGATGACGAGCTTTCTACGTGTTCCAACAAGACCGACAATAAGGAGAACATTGCCGCCAACAAGACGACACCGTCGTTAAAGCGCAAGGCTCATGTTATTGACCTTTGCTCCGAGGATGAGGCCGAACCTGCTGCAGCGAAGAACATGAAGAGGTCGCGACACAACAAAACGTTGGCGCCAGATTTCTGGAGCAAGTATCTCACGGAGGAGCGTGAGTCTCGTAAATCATTTGAAACGGACTTGATGAAGAGGCTTGATGAGGGTAATAAGTACAATCAAGAGGTAGTTGCCTTTATGAAGACTGCGCAAGAAGATTCTCGTTCATTTCAGAATAATTTGCTTGAGCTTCTGAGTCGTAAACTATAATTCTTCCTCATGTCTTACTTACTCTACTTTGCTTAATAAATGTTATGTCATGATCATAAGACATGTTTAATCGTGTCTGCAACAATACTAGACAATGAAGTTCTAATTATGAAAATACTCCTCTAAACTTGGTGGATCTAAATTGAAAGCTTGAGCAACTTGATTTGGATGAAGACAATTCATCGCGTTAGTCAATAGCACACCAACACGGTAGTAGCAACCAACAGGAGAGCTCAACAACCGCATTTTCCAACCTGCATTAAGAAACGGCCAAAGTCGGGAAACAATACCAAATGCATGCTCAACATCAACTCGTACTCGCCCCATTCTCTTGTTCCACTCTATTTCCTCCTCAGTGTGCTCGTCTTGGCCAGAATATGGACTGAGGAGAACCTCACTTATTCCATATGCTGCGTCACCAAACAGCTGGAAATATTGTCGATCGCCTTCCTTGTCTTCCACATATGCATGTTCCTCGCAGGCTTCCAAAAGCTCGCTTTCATTCAACATTCCTGTATCTGCTCGACGTCCTTCCACAGGTCCATATAGATGTCCAAATAGGCCATTTGGGAGAGCAACAGCTTGGAACTTCATTGCATGGATCTTCTTGTGGCCATTGTATACAATTCGCTGGAATATTGATGGTCGGCAGATTCGTCGGATTGTGCAGTCGATAAAGCCCCACACAGTATTAGCTGGTGCCCCGGATTTGTATATTGCTTTAGCATATTCTGCTAGTGCTTGCGGATGTAAAGCACCTTGTGTGTCATAGTCGAGAAGGTGACTCCATTGTTCATCAAGAGTGATGGCAAGTGCATTGATACACTCGGAAATTGCGGACTGTGATCGATCATATTTAGCGGTAAGCTCATACATATCGCCAGCTGTCCGAAATCGGCTGCAGAGAAGACAGAGAGCCTCGATGCCTTCAAAAGAATAGCCATTTGAAGTCTTGATTCCTTCTGAAATACCCAAGACACGAGTAAGTCTAATGAGTTCTTCGGCAGTAAAACTATATGTAGTTTACAACAGTCAGTATTGTTATAAGGACTGCAAATGAAAGGAATACATACCGAAAGTTATAGACACAAGTATTCTCCTCAAGAGAGAGGAGAAAGTCTGCTGTAATCCTCTGGCCACCTTGTTTTGGATGAGGGCGAATATTTGGCCGACTCCGAGCTCGTACAAGTTGGGTATACTCTTCAAAGGCTTTTACAGTTTTGATATGATTTTGAGCTTGATAGGAGGAAATAGCAGCCAGAGTAAGAGAGTTAAGGTTGAGAAGAGGTGGATAAAGAGTGTTGTGCTTAAGCAGTAAAGGCACAAGAAGCAGCAGCTTTTTTTTCTCTTCCTCAGAGGCCATGGAAGCGTAGCTCATGAGACGTGGCAAAATTTTCTTGTGCGGTCACTGAGAGTAGTGTCACACATATGTCACGCGAACATCACACTGTTCATTCCCAAGTGCCGAAGTAAGCCGTGCTTGATCCAAGATGCGTGAGAATGTGTAATTCCGTGTGTAACTTCATGTGAAACTCATATTTCACATGCACCGAATATGCTCTATTCCCGCTCACAACCGTATTTATCTGCGGGCAAAGACATCAAAGTGTACGGTTACTCCCTGTCCTTGAACCTAATCGAATATCAGAGTGCGATTATACGCGGAGATATGGAGGCAGCTGAAGAGATCCTTCCAACTGTACCGAAGGATCAGCGGAGTAGAGTTGCACATTTCCTCGAAGCCCGGGGTACGTTTAAGAGAGATCATATCATGATAAACTTGCTTAACCGAAACACTTCCTCTTTTCGCAGACCACAAGGAGCTCGCGTTACAGGTCACAACAGACCCCGACCATAAGTTTGATCTCGCACTTCAACTCGAGGATCTAGACGCGGCGTTAGAGATCGCTCGTATAATGCCCGAAAACGAGTCGGAGACGAAATGGAAGGCTGTCAGCGACCGCGCGTTGGCCGTCTGGCGCTTTGACCTCGCACGAGAATGCTTTGAAAATGCAGGAGATCTGAGTGCTCTCATGCTTCTTTTACTAGCAATAGGTGACTGCGATGGTCTGACGAAGCTTGCTCAGCAGGCTGGTGAGCACTACACTTTTAGGCATGGTGTTATTCTCTGGTGATATTTTGTAGAGGAGAAGGGCCAAAACAACCTTGCGTTAGCTAGCCGGCTACAACTTGGTGACACGACTGCATGTGTCGACCTCCTTGTGAAGACTGACAGAGCACCAGAAGCTGCGCTCTTTGCTCGGACTTACGCACCTAGGTACGAGACACGTTAGCTCGTAGGAGGAAGGAGGTCACTTACTTTTATCTCCGTAATTTCCGTAGCCTTGTCCCAAAAACAGTGGGTGCATGGCGGTCAAACCTTGATTCAAAAGGCCGCAAAAAGATAGCGACAGCTATTGCATCGCCCGAGGAGAACCCCGAGCTTTTCTCTCAAGGTTGGTCGGACGCCCTGGAAAGGGAGAAGGTTGTGGAAGCACAACGGGCTAGTATACACGTGAACGGACATTCCGGTACTTTTTCTAATGACTTACATGTTTTACGATGTAAGATCTTATAGTGATTAATTTTACAGAGCATCGCTTCAGCTCCTCGCCTTCTCATTAGTAAATAGCACCTTATCTGTTATATTTTGACCTCTAATTCTATTTCTGTCCATTCATGAAGGGTGATGCGCATATTCCTGAATGCGAATGTGATAGGCAATAAAGCAGCTTTCGACTAGTGCTGTCACCTGTGGGCAAAATTGTTTGGGACTTATTATTGCCGGCTTTCTATCAGTCTTGTAAACAAGCTGGCAAAATGCCAAAACCTAATTTTGAATTTCAGAGCATTAGCAGAAAGATAATAGCATATAATACAGTTAACAGAGTGCTGGCAGTCTGACAAAGTGCATGCACGGAGCTGCAAGGCTCACAGCACCTTATAACCCCTTTGTGAGCGTGCTGGCACCCTTCCAGAGTCCTTCCAAACCCTTACATGTCTAAATCCGGATGATGTTGGTTACAACATCCGGAATATGCCGGAAGGCGCTGGGATTTTTTTGCCTTTTTCCTGATGACCATGCGCAATTAGTTTCCATTACCATGTTAAAGTACATAAAGCATGTTGGTGGTCTGAAGATAACAATACAAGATAGCCCATGGCTTGTGACACTCATTACCTGAGGTCCCGAGATTGTCAACCACTTCTGAGTCTGAATTAACGCAAATAGAAAGTCTCAAAACATCTGTATCAAAACTGTTGAGTAGTAAGATATCTTTGGACATGAGCCAACTCACAGTCCCCTATTCTAAGCCAATCCATGCTATCGGTTGCTTGAGATCTGTACCATTGTACTTGGTCTCCGCATCGGTCTCGATAAGGAGTCGGTGTCCGTACCGCTGGAGATCTTCATCAAAGTTTCTCATACACTTCTCGAGTATTCTGACTTTTTCCTTCTTATGACAATTATTACTGTTAAACCGTATGTAAAACCTGTTATCAGCTTCCGGCGTCTCCAGTAAGACCAAGCTAAGGAATGCGGATTTGAGCCAGGTCGTGAAGTAATGCGGAATCTGACACGAGTCGAAGTAAATTCTGGGGATTGCCTGTAGTGCGTCTAGCAGCTCTTTGTCGGCCTTCAGTCGATAACAGAGGGTGTTAAAGAAGGAGACGTCGTTATTGATGAGCTGCAACTTTTGGATAGAGAGATATCGGAGAGTAAGATCGAGTGCAGTGCCGGAGTCTGCCTCCATGAGTATCAGCTCTCGGAGCTTGTACGGACCGTCTCTCGGTTCGGGGATGCATTGAAGGACATAGATGCACATCTCGGGGGTACGGCAAGCGAGGCATTCCAGAGAGAGGCATTTACTGAACAAGAAGTGAATGCGGGAGCTATAATATATAGAACTCAGCGCTATGCAATAGCGATGAGGATGTATTTAGTTACCTATAATATATAGAACTAAATACATGACAATTAGCGCAGGAAATAAAGACGAATATAAAGTGAGACATACCTCAGCGCTATGCAATAGCGATGAGGTAGCATACATGCAAGGAAAACTTTTAAGAGTCCATTTTAATTTGAAATATATGAAAAAGGAAATTAAATTATATAATCCGGGTTGAACCGGTATTGTACTCTAACACAGTCCTACCAGACATTTCATTGAATGATATACAGCGTTTGCTGAATGGATCAAGGATCCTGATGTAATGAGCTACAGCATTTGCTGAGTGAAATAGAAGATGTGATTGAATGAAGTACAGCGTTGCTGTAAAGCATTATTGCATCAAGTACAGCAAATGCTGTCTGATTGAATGAATGAAATATCAGCCATGCTGATGCTGATGAAGTATTTGCACACCTGAGGAATATTAGACTTGCAATCTGTATTGGGATATAGCACTGGATAATAGAATAATGCATTTGCATACCCACCGCTTTTTGGAGCTATTTATAGTGTCCAGGCACTGCTGATTGATAGTATACTGTAATAAATCAGAATTTCATAATTTCCATCCATTTTGGGATATGAGGCACATCAGGGTCTAGGACCCTGAGGTCCGGCAGGTTCCAGGTCACCTGGAGCTGTTACCGCTTCACGAGGCCGTGGGAATAAATTCAAATTAGCCTTTGCAGGCCCTACAGGCATCCAAAAATAGAACGAAAATAACCAACAAATCAGAAAATATTCCTGGGCACTGCCACTTCGCTCTAGCGTGGGAACTACGCATTGGGACGACCCAGAAAGGGTACGAGAGTGCTCTGGGCCACTCTGGGCCCTTCCTAAAGCGGTAAAATCATTATAAAATAGATAATTATATTTGCACTTGAGTGCATATATGCAGGCTTCCCCTGGGCTTACCGGCTGCATATAAAATACAGTAAAATCGGATTATATTACTAGAAGCATATTGAAGACGCTTCTGATAGCTATATATGGTAATTCTAGCCAGGAACATACCAGAACTGTCAAAACATATCCCAGTTGACATGCTAATACTACCGGGCTCATTTCACCACATTAGGCTACTCCCGGGATGCAAATTTTGATGGTATTCTATTGGGGCATACTAGAATAGTCCAAACAGTCATCAATCATGGCAGGGGAGGCACTTTTACATAGCACAGTTGATTATTCTTTTATTTAAATGTTATTTATATTACTGCACTTCTACTGCACATAATGGTGCGTGTAGATAGCCAAAATAGATCTACTTAACGAGGGGAGCAAGAATATGCAGCCAGAAAAGTCACACGGTCACTGGTGATGTCAATAACACACTTTTATGTTTACGTGCACATGCGAAAACTGTATGGCCTTCACAGACACTCTAGTATGTGCCACATGTGTACTAATGACTTTGATCAACTGTATATATGTCTCACGTATTTCTCACGAAGTTTCACGTCAATCGGAGCTTGCATTGAATTGATATTAAGCCTACAATATTGAGAAAGAGTGGTCATTTTTAATTTTACGGGAGGCATACGGGTCAGGCACATGATGCCAAACAACCGTCTTAAGTATCCTAAACATAATCCAATTGCATGTTTGAGGTGTAGTTGGAATGTACAGGTTATATGTGTTTTGGACATGTTATACATATACTGATATTACAAGTAGCAATCCACCCTGCAATGTTGCATATGACTTGCACATTCCAACTACACCTCAAACATGCAATTGGATTATGTTTAGGATACTTAAGACGGTTGTTTGGCATCATGTGCCTGACCCGTATGCCTCCCGTAAAATTAAAAATGACCACTCTTTCTCAATATTGTAGGCTTAATATCAATTCAATGCAAGCTCCGATTGACGTGAAACTTCGTGAGAAATACGTGAGACATATATACAGTTGATCAAAGTCATTAGTACACATGTGGCACATACTAGAGTGTCTGTGAAGGCCATACAGTTTTCGCATGTGCACGTAAACATAAAAGTGTGTTATTGACATCACCAGTGACCGTGTGACTTTTCTGGCTGCATATTCTTGCTCCCCTCGTTAAGTAGATCTATTTTGGCTATCTACACGCACCATTATGTGCAGTAGAAGTGCAGTAATATAAATAACATTTAAATAAAAGAATAATCAACTGTGCTATGTAAAGTGCCTCCCCTGCCATGATTGATGACTGTTTGGACTATTCTAGTATGCCCCAATAGAATACCATCAAAATTTGCATCCCGGGAGTAGCCTAATGTGGTGAAATGAGCCCGGTAGTATTAGCATGTCAACTGGGATATGTTTTGACAGTTCTGGTATGTTCCTGGCTAGAATTACCATATATAGCTATCAGAAGCGTCTTCAATATGCTTCTAGTAATATAATCCGATTTTACTGTATTTTATATGCAGCCGGTAAGCCCAGGGGAAGCCTGCATATATGCACTCAAGTGCAAATATAATTATCTATTTTATAATGATTTTACCGCTTTAGGAAGGGCCCAGAGTGGCCCAGAGCACTCTCGTACCCTTTCTGGGTCGTCCCAATGCGTAGTTCCCACGCTAGAGCGAAGTGGCAGTGCCCAGGAATATTTTCTGATTTGTTGGTTATTTTCGTTCTATTTTTGGATGCCTGTAGGGCCTGCAAAGGCTAATTTGAATTTATTCCCACGGCCTCGTGAAGCGGTAACAGCTCCAGGTGACCTGGAACCTGCCGGACCTCAGGGTCCTAGACCCTGATGTGCCTCATATCCCAAAATGGATGGAAATTATGAAATTCTGATTTATTACAGTATACTATCAATCAGCAGTGCCTGGACACTATAAATAGCTCCAAAAAGCGGTGGGTATGCAAATGCATTATTCTATTATCCAGTGCTATATCCCAATACAGATTGCAAGTCTAATATTCCTCAGGTGTGCAAATACTTCATCAGCATCAGCATGGCTGATATTTCATTCATTCAATCAGACAGCATTTGCTGTACTTGATGCAATAAATGTTCTCAATAACGCTGTACTTCATTCAATGAAATGGCTGGCAGCAGTGTCTAACACCCCCCCTCAAGGCCGGTTCACACCAAGCATAGAGGATAGACGGGAGTGCGAGGCCTTCGGAAGCGCTTTAGTTAGCGCGTCCGCCGGTTGATCCTCGGTACGCAAGTACTCGGCCTTCACCGATCCATTGGTGACATGGTCACGAATGAAATGGTGGCGAATGTCAATGTGCTTGACACGCTGGTGGAGCACCGAGTCTTCGGTTAAAGAAATAGCGCCTAAATTATCAGAATAAATGGTAGTTTGTTTCCGTTGAGGGAAACCTAATTCAGAAAGTAAGGAACGGAGCCACAGGGCCTCCTGCGTGGCAGCCGAGAGTGCCATGTATTCGGCCTCGGCAGACGAAAGTGCCACGGTAGGCTGCTTCTTTGATTGCCAGGTAACGGCACCAGAGCCTAGGGTGAATGCGTAGCCGGTCGTCGAACGGCGACCTTCGCTAGAGCCCCAGTCGGCATCAGCATAGCCGGTCAGGAGTGGTCCCTTTGGATCCGTTTTGAGGATAAGGGTAAAGTCGCGAGAGTGTTTTAGGAAGCGAAGTACGTGCTTCCCGAGTTCCCAATGGCGCTTGCCGGGGTTCGAGGAGAACTGAGCCAGCGCGTTAACATGATAGGCCAAATCGGGCCGGCTCCAAACTGTCAAGTAGAGTAGGCTGCCGATTAATGCGTGATATGGGTAATTTTTCATTTCGCTGATTTCCTTGTCTGTCCGCGGACAGTCGTCCTTCGTTAGCTTGACACCCGAAGGGAACGGGGACAGCGCCGGCTTGGCATCGTTCATTCCAAATCGGGTAAGTAACACGTCTATGTAGCCGTGTTGGTCGATTCCGACTGTCTGGAGGCGATAATCGAATGTAAATTTTACCGCTAGCATGTAGGTAAGTGGCCCAACGTGAACCAGTTCAATATTACGATCCCCAAGAAGTTTGATGAACTCCGGCACAGCTGCGTCAGTCGAGCAAAAGAACTCCATGTCGTCAATGTGAAGTCCCAGCATGGAAATTTGCGAGCCGGATCGCCTAATATAGACACAAGGGTCGCCTATGAGGCGAGAGAAGCCGAAGGCCCTCAGCTCCTTATCGAAGCACTGGTTCCATACGCGTCCAGACTGCTTGAGGCCGTAAATAGACTTCTTCAACCGAAGTACGTGACCCTTCTTGCTCGGGTCCTCGAAACCGGGCGGTTGCCGCATATAGATTTCTTCACTAAGTTCCCCGTGAAGAAATGCGGCTTTGACATCCAATTGGTGAGCCTTCAGCCCCAAATGGACGGCAATTACGGCCAAAATTTTAATTGACCCTGTTCGGGCCACGGGAGCATGTACTTGATTGTAGTCGATCAAGTATTTTTGCGTGAATCCTTGGGCGACCAATCGAGACTTGAGCTCCTTCGGTTCACCGTCGGCTCCTCGTTTGGTCTTGAATACCCATTTACAGCCGATAGCCTTACGGCCTGACGGTAATTCGGTTAATTCGTAAACGTGGAGTCGCTCCATATTATTGAGTTCTTTTCTCATCGATTCCATCCAAGCTTCCTTATTCGGGCCGGCTGTCGCCTCCCGATAATCGAGCGGGTCTCGACCGTCCACTACTATATTCGAGTATACGTAGTGGGCTATGGAGTTCTCACCACCGATCTCCTGGCTTCGTTCCGTAACCAGTTCGGGTGGTTCCTGTTACGTCTCAACTTACGGTCTCGTATAGTTGGGTTTCGCAACGTTGGTTGCTAAGACTAACAGCGGAGCTAGGGCTCAACACTTAGAGTCTTTAAGTATGGACAAAGGCCTACGATGTGGAGTAGAGATAAAGCAGATGTATAGTGTGACTAGAGACGGGGGGTTTGACAAAGGAGATCGAACTTAGGGTTCGATCATGCTAAGTACAGGGGTTTATATACTATAGCTGCGGAGCGGAGATACATCTGATGAACAATAAGCAGAGAACAATAGGTCCGTAGACAATAGGCTACTAATAATAGTGTGGGAGCGGGGCAGAGGGTTAGGGCAAAGGGTTACATGTGGGGCTCCGGGATTGGACGATAAGAAACAAGGATGACTGAGCAAAGACGAAAATAGAAACAGATAGGGCAAAGGGTGCGGAGTCGCGGGAGTCCGTCGGAACAAAAGGGGGCCGCTGACATAGTTAGAATTTGTAACATTACCCCGTTCTTAAATTGAAACGTAGTGGAAATCAGTTTAATAGATAAAGAGACAATGGCCGTTATAGGGACAAGTTAAGTCCAATAAAGAAAGTAAGAAAAACGTGCCATATAGGCGAAGTTAACGCCAATAGGGTATCCGGTGGTGAGCAACAGGTGCTTTAGTCGCTTTGAGAGGAGTTGCGCTCCTTTATACGTCTCTGAACACGTTGTTGGAGGACTCGGAAGGTCGCGCATTCGTCGTCATGACCTTCTTGTTGTCCGCATGAGACGCATCGATGATCGTTGCATTCTGAGGCAATGTGTCCAGGTGCTTGCTTATGACAATATGGACATGTATACGATTCGCAGGTGGAGGCGGCCAGATCGTATTGGTGTTCAACGGGGGTGTGCGTCGAGCAAGTGGTCGAAGAATCGAGAGCCATGGTTGAGAAGGGATTGTTGTCCGGTTTTGGACTGGTGACTGGTGATGGTGGTGCGGTGTGGACTTCGTATGCAGGGCTTGGTGACTTGAGCTCCATAGGATCCGATAAGCGATCGGCGAGGCCTGGGCGTTCAGGGACTTGAATGCCGACTGAATTGATGAGATCGTTTGTGAGATCCACGACTTCATCTTCTGTAGTGAGATCGATGACTGGTGGTGCGGTGATTGCGGGTGGTGCATGAGTGAGGAATTGGTCCAGGGCGTAGCGACGGGCGTCTTCAAATGAAGTTTGAGAGGATCGGAGTAGTCGAAGGGCTCCTTCCACAATAAAGATGTTGGTTTCCATGACCTCTTGACCGCGGGTGGCGATGTCGTAGAATTGAGTCCAGATGGTGAGTAAAGGGGTAGCATTGGACGTCGAGGTACTGAGACGTTGGTGAATAGTTCGATTGGTGAAGAGGTTAAGGACCCTTCTTGATTCTGCCTGGGTGAGATGGTCGATGTTGATGTCTGTCGGTTGAAAGGTTGGTATAGGTGTTCGAAGGGTGGGATTGATGCGAGGTGACGGTCGTTGAGTGCGGGACGGGGGCATTGTCTAGAGCGAGTGAGTTGGACAGTTATAGTGGCAGCAACTGCAAGTGCAATAAGGGTCCGAACGTTGAGGTTCGAAGTGACTAATATGTTTGCGGCGGTGGCGGGTTATGGGTCGAGTGATAGTAAGGGGTGGTTGGACACGAGCCGATGTGTTGAAGTAGTCGATTAGTTGCTGTGCGTAATCGGGGTTGAAGTAGAAAATGTGAATAAGGAAGGTGGAGAGAGTGGGAACGTGCAAACGGTTGGAGTACGCTTTCTGCCAGTCGGGTATAAAGTGTTTTTCTATTCTTGTTTTTGTGAAGGAGGGTCGGACAGCGTCCAGGTAACCGGGGCGCGTTGGAATCGAGGTAGGCGGTAATACGAGGGTTGTGGGTTCAGGAGTAATGGGTTGTTGGTATGATGCAGAGAGAGTGGAGTCGTTGACGATGTTAGAGGAGTGGGGATAAGAGAAGCGAACGAGTTTGTGGGATGCAGGCATTCAGGTAAGTTGGTGGAGCTTCTTATAGGTTTTGAGGATGGTCTGTGCGTTCCGGAGATTGGACTCAGGTTCCCATGAGTTTCCAGAAGTGGGGTAACCTTTCCATTTTATAAGGTATCTTCGTCTAGTGCCGTTTCCACGGTGGGCACGGATGGCTTCGACTTCGTATTGTTCTTGTCCTTCGATCAGGTCAGGTGGGGGATTACTGTGGGGCGGTCCATATGCTTCGGTCTCGGTGTATCTCACGAGAAGCGCAGCGTGGAATACCGGGTGTATTTTCCATTTAGTCCGTGAGAGATCTAGTTCATAGACTAGTGGCGATAAGACTTTCTTGATCCGGAATGGTCCGTCACGTTTCTCCTTGAACTTCTGTGATAGGCCAGGGATTCGGAGGTTTTTGGAGTCTAGCCAGACTTTGTCGCCTTTATTGAATGGTTTGAAGTTCCGGAAGGTACGTTCCTTCATAACCATAGCAGCAACTGAATGAGCGGCTAAGGCTTCTGACCGGTAGACCGTGAGATTGGCAAGTCGTTGTGATACTGATGGAACGTTCGATTTTGGGTGTTTCAGGGGTAAGGCAATTGGTTCATATCCCATGAGAAGCGAGAAAGGGGTTCTTTTGGTGACTGTGTGAGCGCGGTTGTTATGGGCGAATTCAATGTTGGGAATATGTTGAGACCAATTTTCGGGTTCTCCAGTGCAATAAATTCGAAGATAGACTTCGATCTCTTGATTGGTTCGTTCTGCTTGTCCATCTGTTTGCGGGTGATAAGCGGTCGACATCGATGATTTGATTCCTACAATTTTGCATAGTTCTTGAAATGCTTTAGAAGCAAATTGAGGTCCTCTATCGGAGATGATGCGGATGGGAAGTCCAAATCGTCGGTATACGTTATCGAA
Source organism: Trichaptum abietinum (assembly GCA_910574555.1). NCBI lineage: Eukaryota > Fungi > Basidiomycota > Agaricomycetes > Hymenochaetales > Trichaptaceae > Trichaptum > Trichaptum abietinum. The sequence continues at coordinate 4,139,493 of CAJTBE010000001.1, forward strand.
GTATAGTTGTGCTGTTTCGATGGCGTCTATTGTCTTTTCGCAAGGGATGAGAACAATAGCTTTGGAACAATCGTGATCAATGACCAATAGAAGGGTGTCGTATCCATGGGACATTGGAAGGTCGGTGATGAAGTCCATATTGACGTGAGAGAATGGAAAAGAGTTCTTATCGGCGGCGATAGGCATTAGTGGTGGTGCGGTTGGGTGGTGATTGACTTTCATTTGTTGACATAGTGCGCATCCATGGACGTAATCGGATACAAATTTCTGCATTCGGGGCCAATAATACGTTCTTCGGACTTGTTCCAGAGTGTTGAATATACCAGGGTGAGCGCGTACTGGGATATCATGGTGAAGTTGTAAGATTGTGCGTTTTAATTCGGGATTATCCGGGATATAGATGCGGTTCTTGAAGTATAAAATGCCAGTGTCGTCGAAAAACCAGTCTTTGAGTGCGGTTCGAGCGGGTGGTAGTTTCTTCTTTAGTTGAGAAATGGTATTGGTGAGATATTCGTCTTTCTTCATTGATTCTTTGATGGATTTTGTCAGGTCATCGGTGTCTGGAAGGTCATTGTCAGACTCGTAGTCAATGTTTTCTTCTTCGTCTTCCGAATCATTGTGGTCTTGTAATGCGGAAATGAAGAGGTCGTTCGGCAGCATTATAGAAACTTCGTTTAGATTCTCCCCCTGTTTAACATGGTCCGCCCGGCGTGATAGAAGGTCAGATTGTATCATCTGTTTGCCGGGAACATGTGTAATGTGAAGGTCGAATTGTGATAACAACAAATGCCATCGAGCTTGACGGGGTGAAAGTCGACGGGCTTCTCTCCAATAGGTTAGATTGCGATGGTCACACCACAAGGTGACTTGATGTGGTGATCCAAGGAGATAATGTTTCCAAGTATTAAGGGCGCGAATGATGGCAAGTAGTTCTCGGTCGTAAATTTCGTAATTACGTTCGGCTGAGTTGAGTGATTGCGAAATGTATCCAATGGGTTTAAGAACACTGTTGTCGTCATGTTGGCGAAGGACAGCTCCAGTAGCGACTTTGGAAGCATCGGTTTCTAAGAAGAAAGGCTTGTGGGGATTCGGCATGAGAAGTAGCGGATGTTGAGAAAATGCAGCTTTGAGTGCGTCAAATGCTTTCTGTTCAACCTCAGTCCAAACGAATGGTTGGTCTTTCCGTTTGAGGTTGTCCAGTGCCTTGGTAATCTCGGCGTAGTGAGGAATAAATCGGCGATAAAAGTTGGTGAAACCAGTAAATGAGCGAACGTCTTTGACGTTGGTGGGTATTGGCCATTTGGTGATGCCTTCGATCTTGGTAGGATCCGTTTGGATGTGATTAGGCGTAATGATGAGTCCTAGATAAGTGAGTTTCTGTGTATGGAAGAAACATTTGGTGGGTTTGAAGTATAAGTCATTTCGTTGAAGGATTGTGAAGGCGCGTTTGGCGCGGTGGATAAGTTCTGGTAAGGTTGGGGCATGGATGAGAATGTCGTCCCATATAAACCAAGAGGTGGTTCAGTAGAATTTCTTCTCCAAGAATGTCGTTCATAAAGTGTTGGAAAGTTGCTGGAGAATTGCATAAGCCGAAAAACATAACTGTTGGTTCGAAAAGTCCTCGTTGAGTGGTAAACGCAGCTTTCCATTGGTCTCCTTCTTTAATCCGTATGTTATTGTATCCCCATCGAATATCTAGAGCGATGAAGTATTGTGATCCGTGGAGTTTGTCCAAAAGGTCTTGAACAAGTGGTAATGGGTACGCGTTTTTGATTGTACCATTGTTGAGGTAACGGTAATCTTGTACGGGTCGTAGAGTTCCGTCTTTCTTGTCAACAAAGAAAAGGGGTGATGCCATAGGCGACTTTGAAGGTCGTATATATCCATTTTTAAGGTTTTCGTTGATGAAGGTGTCCAGAGCGGCGCGTTGCGGAAGAGATAGTGGATATGGAGAGTGCCGTTTGGGAATGAAATCTGGTTTGAGATCGATAGCATGGTCATATGGTCGTTTTGGTGGAAAACGGTGTGCTTTTTCTTCGTCGAATAGGGAAAGGAATTGGTGATATTGGCGAGGTACAAGATCTAGAAGTGGCTTAACAGCTTCAAATCCTTTTCGAGCTTGTTGTGCAAGCTGAGTCGAGATGTTGACGCGATTGAGTTGTATGGATCCTGTATCCCAGTCGATTTTTGGCTTATATTTCTTGAACCATGGTAGGCCAAGAATAAACTCTTCTTTTCCAAGAGTGGTAACATAGAATCGCATAGCATATTGTTGATTTCCAAGTTTGACTTGAAGAGGTGTATAAGCGGTGATACGTCCGGCATTGTTGAGTGTTCCATCAACGTTCTTGGGTCGCAGTGGATGTCGTAATTTGATTGTTTTTAGGTGGAGTTTTTCTACGAGTTTTCGGTCGATGAATAGTCCTTCGGCTCCGGTGTCTAGAAGTGCAGTCGCTTTGTGGATTTTATTGTTATAGCTGAAGGTAATCGGAATTCGTAAGGCATGATTGTCGTTAATAGAGTTGATGAGCAGCCGAATATTCAACGAGAGAGATGGCTGCGGAAGCTCTTCGTCGTTTAAAAATTTGCTTCCTCAACTTTATCAAAGACTTGATTGACCGTGTCATCATCAAGACCAATGAGAAGTTGTTGAATCTGGGCAGCGCGATCTTCGGTTGAGAGCGATTCTTGGTTGTCATCGTCATTTTCGGGTTCCGAGTATTCGTCTTGATCATCTGTAGCTGTGATCTGACGAATGACTTTGGCTTTAGGTGTGCGTGAGTTTGGCCATCGAGATCTGTTGTTGCGTTTGGGGTGTGGCTGAGGACATTTAGCGGTACGATGTCCTGGTTTGTGACAATTGAAACAGAGGTTGTCTTTCATGTGTCGCTGGTATTCTTCTGTTGATAAACGCGCAAGGAATAGATGGTTGACTGCGGGGTCAACAAGCTGATCTATGTCATTGAGAGAGTTATCGGAGGGTTCCTCTTCAATGTACGCTTCGTTGGTAATGGCGCGGATTTGTCGGTTGGCTTGGCGTGTAGGTCGTCGAGTGGATTGGTATTCGTTCGATCTGGGGTGTCTATTCATTGCGCGACCAATCTTATAGCCAGTGTCCAGTTTGGTGGCGAGATAGTACCATCCGTCCATTGTAGTGGGTTGTGGATGACACGCCAGTAACTTTTGTAGGAGGTTGTTATTGAGTCCTTTCCAATATTGGTTACGTTGGGCAATGTATCCAGTAATTCGAGCGCGTTGTATTAGTGGTTTAAACGCAAGATTGTACGCTTCGATAGATCCCGTTTGACGAAGGTCATCCAATTCTAGTTGAGCTTGGACAGTGAGTTCCGATGATATACAAAGGTTCGTTCAAATTCTTGAATAAACTCTTCAAAAGTATCCGTTTCGAGTCGACCAGATGCGACATATTGAGTGGCGAATGGTATGGATCCTGGTTCTGAGCAGTGGGAAATTATGAATCCGATGCATCGATAATCCGTGTTATATTGTTGTGCGTTGAGTCGTAGGAAGACGTTGCATTGCATGAGAAATCGATCGACATCCTTTTGAGTTCCGGTGAAGGGCTTGATTTTCATCGGAATAAAAGCTTGATTGACGTTATTCGGTTCGTCATCATCTCCTCCAACTGGTCCTCCAGGTCCTCCAGGTCCTCCAGGTCCTCCTCCTTCTCCTCCTGGTGGGTTTCCTCCAGGTCCTCCAGGTCCTCCAGGTCCTCCTCCTGGTGGGTTTCCTCCAGGTGGTCCGTCATCTCGTCCACGATTTCTTGCTGGTCCCCACATTCTTCCTCCTTGTCCAAAGCCATGCCAGGCACTAATACTTTCTTCTCCAGGCGGGGGGCGAAAGAATGAGGCGTCTGTGACTGTAATAGTTTGTGTACCAGCCATTGTATTTCGTGATAGTGGTTCGATGTGAGGGCGAGTGTATGTGAGAGAGGGTTTTGGTTTTATGGGAGGTAGGTTAGGATGGGTTGTTGGTCGAGTAGGAGTTTTTTCTGCAAAAGAGTAGTGGGAGGTTCCTGATATAGAAGACGGTTGTGATACTGGTCGTTTAAACGGTTCTTCAAAGAGGTCTTTGGGTGGATCCTGAGGGGCTGGGGTAGGCGATTCAGTAGATGATTCGCGAATTGGTGAGGGTTCACGGCTCGGTGCTGGTTCACGAGGGGGTGGTGTTGGTTGGCGGGTAAGTTCAGGGTGTCGGCGGTAATATTCGTCTTTTAACTCCCTCCAGTTGGGTGTTGAAATTTCGTATGCTTCTCTTGGGTCCCAACCTAGGGGTACAGTAGTCCACTCGTCGTTGATAGGGTTCCACACCCAAGGTGTCTCTGAGAGGGTTCCGTCACTATTTTGGAAGTGAAAGAGTTGAGTTTCTTCGTTGAAGGTGAGGGTTGTAGGAAATGGTGGTGGGGGTGGTTCGAGATTATCAAATTCTCCTGCTAGAGATCGGCTGGCAAGGTCTTCCCAGTTAGGTGTATTGGCAATGAAGAAGGCTCGTCCTGCCGTTGCTGATTTTGCTGCAATAGGCGTCCACCTACGTACAGATGGGTCGTAGGACCAAGGTCGTTTCCCTACTTCTCCTTCGAAGGTGAGGTAAAAGAATTGTGTCTCTCTGTTGAAGTGTAGGTTTCGATGTGGTGGTGGTGCTTTAACAACGCTGGTGTACGTTGGCTCGGATGTTTGACTGGTAGAAGCGGTGGGAACAACAGGTGTTTGCGTAGTTTGGGTTCGACTTGGTTTAGTTGATGATGATGGTATAGCAGGTGTTTGAGTAGTCTGACGCGAGGAAGACTTGCTTTTGCCTTTATCTGCCGTGGTGACTAATCGGTTCCGGAATGATATCCGTAACTGTCTGAGTCGTCGTAGTAAGAGTTGAGAGTATGAGCAGTAACGTGGTCTTCAGGTATTTCGATGGGCGGTGCTAGGTAGTGATGAACGGTGTTATTGGGTGTGGGTTGATGGTGTTGACAGGTACACTGAAAGATGTATTGGTTGACGTCGTCACTGAGATTTGCCCAACAGAAATGTCTTGCTACAAGACGTGTGGTTTCTGCTTCGCTTCGATGTAATGTTTCTCCGTGGTTATCGAAATGTATGTGACCAATAAAGAAACGACGTAGGTAAGTGTCTCTAGGGATGAATAAGCGTGTGTGATGCCACAAGAGTCCGTATTTGTATATCCAAGGTTGTTGTTGATCTCGAGTGTATTGTGCGTATTCAACAGCTGAAATCCAATCACGATATCGTTCGTCCAAGAGTGTTCGGATTCGATTTAGGATGTCGTCGAACTCTTCGGCAAATGCGAGGAATCGGTTTCGGATGAGGTCTCTGGTAGAGTAGATAGGATCGTCAAGGGCTGGAAGGGATAGGATGTCAGCCACGATGGCGGTACGGTGTAGTGTATCCTTAGAAGTCGACGGTCACTTCCACAGATGTGGATTATGCGGACTTTGTTGGGGGCGAAGTTTTCGAGGTAGAAGAATGCGTCTGGGTTGGTGTGGTAGAGGATGAAAGTGTCACTGTGGTTGACAATGGGACTCGCAGTTCGAGTGATTGTCCAAACAGTATCGTCGCAGTATTGGGTGAAACTGTATGAATCGTATTGATAGCAATTGGTGACTGAGTATCGGATTTCGTATATGGGGCGTCCTAGGTTGTCACGTTGATTGGTGTTGGTCTGGTCAAGAATCTGAACTCCGTTTGGGATTAGGTTTGCCGTGGTGAATAACTATCGGTGTTTAACAGCTTGTCTGTTCTTCGATTTTTGGATCGGTCTCCCTTCGATTTCTGGATCGGTATCCCTTCGCTTCAAGCGGCACGTCTGCAATTTGGTGCTCGGTGTCCAATAGGCGTCCCAAAGACTAGGCTAGCAGCTTTATGCCTTCTTTGCAGGTACTGAGTCCTCTTCCTGTGTGCACAGCTACGGTCCCGTTGTATATGACAGAAGTTGGTTCCTGTTCTTCGTAACGCTACTGTCCGGGGTTTTAATCAACCAATGAGCTGGAGCGGTTTTCTTAATCTTCGGATCGCGACTCTCGAAGTTTTCCTTGTCCTCCCTCTTGCAATCGATGAGCACCTTGCTACACTGAAGGGATTACCTCGAGCGGTAGTTCTTCTGGACTAGATAAGGTTTATAACTTGTTAGTAGTACGTGGAGCTAAGGCTCAACACTGTAGTCGTAAAGACAGATGTCTTCGACGGTAGAAAAGTTCGATCTAATTGTTACGTCTCAACTTACGGTCTCGTATAGTTGGGTTTCGCAACGTTGGTTGCTAAGACTAACAGCGGAGCTAGGGCTCAACACTTAGAGTCTTTAAGTATGGACAAAGGCCTACGATGTGGAGTAGAGATAAAGCAGATGTATAGTGTGACTAGAGACGGGGGGTTTGACAAAGGAGATCGAACTTAGGGTTCGATCATGCTAAGTACAGGGGTTTATATACTATAGCTGCGGAGCGGAGATACATCTGATGAACAATAAGCAGAGAACAATAGGTCCGTAGACAATAGGCTACTAATAATAGTGTGGGAGCGGGGCAGAGGGTTAGGGCAAAGGGTTACATGTGGGGCTCCGGGATTGGACGATAAGAAACAAGGATGACTGAGCAAAGACGAAAATAGAAACAGATAGGGCAAAGGGTGCGGAGTCGCGGGAGTCCGTCGGAACAAAAGGGGGCCGCTGACATAGTTAGAATTTGTAACAGTTCCGAATCCGAGTGTTGATCTGTTTGCTGCGCCTGCGCTCGTTTGATGAGACGCGAGGACGTGCGTGTCTTTGGGCCATAATTGATACAAGGCCTAGACTTTTTGGTTTGCTGCTGTTGCTGCTGCTGCTCAGCCGGCGGTGCATTTGATTCTGTGACCGGCGGAGAAACTGAGTTGTTCGGCTTGTTTGCATTTGATTCGGCTGCATCTGGGTACGTGAGATCGTCCTCATCCCCTTTTGGGGTACTCCCCCCCTCGATCGAGGCAGGACCCTGAGCGGATGCAAATGGGTCGCGGGGGTACACGAAGTCCCTCGAGGTGGATACCTTACGGGATTTCGGGTCATAATACAATATGCCCTTAATTCCTTCAGGAAATCCAATGAAACGCACACTGCGGCCTCGTGGGCTTAGTTTGCTCGCCCTTTCGATTGCTGGGATGTGCACAATTACCTCATCCCAAAAGGGACAAAGGTTTAACACATTCGGCTTCGAGCCGTGGAGAGCTTCGTAAGGCGTCTTCTTGGCGAGAGCCGAGGTAGGCGATAGGTTCCGTAAATAATTAATGTGTGAGAACACCTCGGGCCAGAGATAGGTGGGTATGTTCGGTTGGTCGGCGTATATGCACCTAACCTTATCGGCTAGCGTCCGATTCAGGCGTTCGGCTACGCCGTTCTGTTGCGGAGTGTGCGCGTTTGACGTTTGCTGCACTATTCCGTACTGACGGCATATCTGGGTCATCTTCTGGTTTAGGAACTCCCCCCCTTGATCGGTACGTATGATCTTAATCTCGTATCCATATTGTCGTTGGAACAGGGGAATCACCTCCTGGAAGACAAGCGGGGCGGCACCCTTATCGGGTAGGAAGTACACCCACGTAAATTGGGTGGCGTCGTCCGTGATCGTCAAGATGTAATGGTATCCCTTACGGGACGTAACCTTCTGTGGCCCGGCTAGGTCGGAGTGCACCAGTTCCAGTGGGCGCGTAGCCCTGGACTTGGATTTCGGGAATGGTTGATGAGCCATCTTCCCAATTGCGCACGATTGACAGTGTGCCGGCGCGCCGAGTGTATTTTTGTCCACAGTAAGTCCTTCTACCATCTTCTTCTCGATTAGCTTCCTTAGGTAAGTGTTGCCTAGGTGCCCGAACCGAAGGTGCCATTCCTGAAAGGGCAGTTCAGTCACTGCAGCGGCGTTCGCCCGAATAAGCGTGGTTTTCGCATTTTTGAGAATAAATTGACCATTAATTCGAGTCACTCGTGCGAGTAGGGTACCATTGTGTGTAATTTTAATACCATCTCGGGTGCTAGCAAAGGACAGGCCTGAATTCAGCAGACGGCTTGCGGAAATAATATTGCACGCAGCCTCGGGGACATAGAGTACATTTCCCAGACTCAGGGTTGTCTCTTCCTCCCCGGGATTGAATTGAAGCTTCACTCAACCCTTCCCGATCGCTTGGGCGGTCATCGCAGTTCCAAAGCCTCCCACGGGTATGGGCTTAATCGGCTGGTAGTCGTGAAGACACTGCCGATCGCCGGTTAGGCTGGCTGAAGCCCCTGTGTCGAAAACCCACTGGGAGTGTTCCGCGGGCGTGGCTGGCGCTACTTTGATGACATTTGCGCGCTCGGTTGGCAATATCGTTGGAAATGGTAACCACTCTTCGCTTTCCACAGAGGGAGGCAAGAGTTCAGGGGAGTAAGTGGGGCTCGGCCCCAGAGTACAGACGTTAGCCGACGCATCACTGGTTGAGAAGTCGTCATCGTCATTGTCTGCCGTTACTGTATAGGCACTTTTGCCCTTTTTCGACTCCTTCCCGGTGTCCCCGGAGGTTCCATCACCAAACTTGTTCTTGTTCGGTCCGCCACCCTTGTTGCCGCCACCCTTAGACCAGCAAGAAGCCTTCGTGTGACCGGTCTTCTTGCAGTTCTCGCATACAGTCTTCCCTTTCTTGGCTTTACCCTTTGCTTTAGCCAGACCCTTCACTTTGATTGCCAGGGCTTGATCGCCGTTTCCAGAGCCCGTCGCTTGCGCGTGGCGCCGAGCGGTGAGAATTACGTTCTCTAATTCGATATTGGCCGTGTTGTATATGGCGCTTCGAATGCTTTCCCACTCGGGTGGAAGCGAATTAAGGATGGCTACCGCCTGAATAAGGTCGATTAGCTCCTCCTTCGTGCCAGGGTACTGTTGTAAGTCTTCGATCTGACCCTGAATGTACTGAAGGTTCTCATCAAACGTCGAAGACTGGGGGTCCCATTTGTGGATGCATACTTCGCTTAGGGCCATCGCTGGTGACAGCTGGGCGTCCTTCGCGAAGTTCCTTGCGAGCTTTCGGTACATCTCGTGTGACGTGAGTGCCCCTTGAATTAGCTTGATGTGTTCCATGGAAAGACCCTGTTGAATAATGGTCTTGGCCTTTTGGTCCATCTGGTTCCACATTAGGAGTGATTCTCTTTCTTTTTCCGTTGGAAGCTTGCTAATCTTAGGACATGGGTCCAAACCTAGTCCGACCTCCCTGACAAAATGTTCCGACCATGCCACCAATACATTCGACATCCAGACATCCCACCCAATTTCCTTAAGCTGACCGTTCTTAGCCGGTTGTGGCTTGTAACTGCCTCCCCCGTATAGCGCCTTCTTGATCAGGTCAATCCCAATCTTCTGGCGCTCGATCTCGTCCATCTGGTTGCTTTGGCTCGCGTCTTGCGCTGCCTTGGCATCCTTGTCCGTTTCCGAGCCGGTAGGTGAGGTCATTGTACTTAGGATTTAGACTTTGGTGATAGTACGGATGTTCGATTGATGCACTACTGCCTTTACGCTGACAGCGTCGCAAGGCTCATAACCTGCGGGAGCTATAATATATAGAACTCAGTGCTATGCAATAGCGATGAGGATGTATTTAGCTACCTATAATATATAGAACTAAATACATGACAATTAGCGCAGGAAATAAAGACGAATATAAAGTGAGACATACCTCAGCGCTATGCAATAGCGATGAGGTAGCATACATGCAAGGAAAATTTTTAAGAGTCCATTTTAATTTGAAATATATGAAAAAGGAAATTATATTATATAATCCGGGTTGAACCGGTATTGTACTCTAACAATGATGGTGGAGTTTAGACAGGCACAGTGTTAGCGCCTAGGATTGAAATTCACAAATGTGTCCTAGTAACCATTTGAAGCGACGACCCGGAAATACCCGACTTATGTGCAATTAGTCTCCGTTACCACATTGAAATACATAAACCATGTTGGTGGGATTAAGGTACCAACCCAAGCTAGCCCATAGCTTGAGACACTCATTAGCTGAGGCACCAGGATTGTCAACCACTTCTGAATCTGACTTAACGCAATTAGAAAGTAATTCAATTAAACCTTACTCAGACTTACTGGGCTGGTACCCGGACTCGTCTACTGAGCATCACAGACTGCGCAGATACATGCTGGTACTGTTATTTAGTCCGAAAGCTTACCCAAAGGTGCACTACACCAAGCCTCAGAGCAAAAATGTGGACAAATGCATGCTACATGCGGTCTGTCGTCAATTGGCAAGCACGTCGTATCACAAATACCATATTTCTTGCAAACATTGTTACTTTCACTGTCTTACTAATTAGGATTCTACATAGGCTCTTCTCCATGTCTCTTGTTCATTAAAAGTATTCTCTGATATCCATTGTAGAGCATGGATAATACTCATCAAGCCTGAAAAGTAAAAAAAAAAGCCTCATCAACGTTTTGTTCATGTATTTGAAGTGGGAAAAATGCATACTACTGTATCACCAGTTGCTTTTTCCAACAATCTTCTTCAGTTCCTTCTTCAACTTCTCGCACTCTTTGCTTGTCTCTTCAGAAAGCTCAAATCCTTTCCTGACAAGTGCCAAGAGATTATTATTGTCACTGTCCTTTATTGTATTCTCTATGATTGGTAATCCGTCCCTGGTGATTTTGGTCCTGTTACGTTCGTACACCAGGAACTTCCAGAACTGTCCAACTGCAGTTATCGCAATCACAGTGTCCTGGTTCGGCGAGAGATGCAAAGCCATATGAGCCTGCATGATAATCTGTTTCTGGACTAGCAGAAGTTTTGCGCAGCTGTCTACCTCGGTTCCCTTCCCCTTATCTTCTTTTGGTATGATCTTAGTGAGTGGCTTTATTTCTACAACTGTGCATACGGTAGACTTGATGCCAGTCCTTTCGCCTTTCGAGTCTCTTGAGACATTGGTGCAGAGAACCACGTAGTCAGGTATACGTGTAAAACTATTCTCGCCACCAATTGAACAAGTGAAGGCGTGCTGGGCGCTTATAGCCACATAGTCTGAGTCTGCTACGAGATTGTTCAGCAGGATATTATATGGGAGGTACCAAGGGTACTCGAGACTCCCGGGGACTCGATTCTTCTTGTTCCTTATAGCAAGTGCAGCATCGACAGCATTGACAACTTTTTGGTTTGAGCGAGTGATCGACATAGTAGTATGTGATGAAGGAAGTGCTTGGATGGTATGTAGGTCAAGTTACATGTTGTCTCATATGTCGCCTTTTTATACCACAGCAGATGGTTATTTATGCGGCAAGAGATGACTTGCTCTTCTGTTCTTTGTGTGCCGCTTTCGAGCCTACGTGCTATTGTATTGTCATCATGATAGAATTTGATGCCCATTTCAGCCACTGCAAATGAAAGCAGTGGCGCTACAAGCGACTAGGCATGATTTGGTCGCCTTCTATGATGCCTTGTCATTATCTAGCTCCCAGACCCGCAATTGCAGTCGCGTACTCTCGGCAAAGGGGAAATTTGTCGTGCCGAATCAGATCAAATATATGTACGTGGCTATGTATCTAACTGAGACAAACTATTCGTATGTGCCCACCAGTTGCGCAGCCTGCAAAGACCGCATAACCGCTCACCAGCCTCTCCGAAAGAATACTGGTTCTTCCTGGTTTGGTAACTGTACCTCTGGCCGAAATTCACTCCGTAACAAAATTAGATATCTACTTCCTGTTTCTTGCTCCTTGCTCTTATTTAGTGTTGTCTGACCGTGAGCTAGTGGCTTCCGCAGTTATGCATATGTAAATGGTACTATGCTATGGAATACTGATATCAGTATAAACAAGACCAACTGCGGAAAAAAGCCTACATTGCATATTAACGGGGAGTACATTCCCGTAAGCCTTCTGCATGTCTTGTAAGATATTTACGTGGCCTCAGCATCATGCACTCAATTACGAGATTGAGCCAAATTTAAACATTAATCTGGTGTTTCACATTTTGAGCGTCTGACCGCGAATTAGTGACTTCATCAGTAATGCAAAAACAGTAGTACGTAACGGAATGACAGTGCGACCAGCATTAATGAAAGTAAACAAGACTACCTGCCGAAAGCGCTTACATTACATGTTACGGAGAGTACAAACCTACGCACCTTTTGCACACCTCATGTGCGCCTCGTAAGGTGTATAAGTGGCCCCGGCATTATGTTACTTTTCAGGCTATTAGTAGTCTCGTAACCAGACCAGGCTACTTATAAGGGTCGCTTTGCTCAAAGGCGTAGCCGGTCTGGATTTTAAGGTTTCAATTTAAAGGACTTGTCACTGACTTTCAAATAAAATACAAATGTAGTAGCACACCCCATTGATGTTATGACTAAGACGCAAATAAAAAGTAATGACCTACTTTCCGCGGCCAACTTTGAAATAACGAAAGTGGGCACAAATGTCAAGTTAGTCTTTTTTACTACATTCACATGATGTCATCATAATTTAATTTTGGAATACTAGGGAACCGACCAAATCACTACTACATTTAGATTAATTTGAAAGTCAGCGACAAGTACTTGTAATTGCAGACCTTGGAAACCAGGCCGGCTACGCCGTGCTTGCTCCGCAAGCTTTAAGAAGAGAAGTAGCCTGGCCTGGTCACGAGGCTAGCTATTAGTGGATGCATTGATGCCTACAGTAGTACCAGTCTAGTGCTAGCGGCAGCATGCTATTGGCTACCGTAAATTAGAGAATCAGGCACGTGATCAGTGAAAGCTGGTATAAAGAAGCACAACTCCCAGACGAAACACAGCACAGAAACCCTGGCACAAATTCAAGTCACTACTGCTACCCGCTGCCTGGAAGATAACTTTTAAAGTGAGAAACGTTCCACTCGAAGATCTAACATTAGTCTAAGTAACAATTTAGGTTCAATATGTCTGACAACGAAACCTTGAAGGTCGTATATGTGTATGGGCTGGCTAAACCGGATGGTTCGGATCTATACGACAAAATCAGCAAATATGTTTTCAAGAACAAGCTAGTCCGGGAGGATCTGAAGGAGGATGATTGGGACCATCAGGTTTTGGAAATGTTTTTCACAAGAATAGAAAGTTTGTCGGGCTTTAAAGAACTCGACTACTCGGGAGTTTGGGACCCGGACACCAGAAAGCCCGCGTTCATCCTCGTCCTTGCCAGGGAGAAAGCCCCGACGGACGAAAAGGAGATCGAGAAGATAAAAAGCGCTATCAAAGCTGTTAAGAAGGAGCTGGACATGGAGGGGATAGAAAAGTGGTATATCGAGCATCCATTTGAAACTGACGATGAGGACATTGCCGAATTCGCCGGAAAATTCGACACTCCGCCTTGTTTTACTTGAGATCAGGAGTTCCGGGTGGTGAATAGCAGCTTGAATGTACTTAAGATACAGTTGAATATGAAATAGATAATATAAACGCCGTATGTTGGGCGTAGGCTTCACTCTCTCTGGAATCGGGATATGCTGGATTGTTCATGTTACGTTGGACTTCAATTGAAGGCAATGTGAAGATACTCTGCCTGATCATGAACGAGTAGTGTAAAGCACCGACGTTGAAGCTCATCAAGCAGTTTCTTTAAGTCTGTAAAGCTACATGTTCAGTTTCATATTCATGGCATCGCAGTCAAGCGTACACATCACATCAAAGAAGAAAAAGTAAGCAATCTCGGAAACACACCATATCCTCCGCTCACTCTCCGCCCTTCTTCTTCTTCTCCTCGACGAGCTCGACGTTATCGGCGGGGACGTCCTTGAGGATCGGCACGCTGCCGCTCTCGATCATGTCGAGGATCTCGTCGGAGACGTCGCCCTGGACGACGATCTCGTCGAGCCCCTGCGCGTTCTTCGTGACGGAGGCGCCCGTCGCGAAGCGCGTGGCGAAGAGCTTGGCGCACTTCTTGAGGTCGACGCCGAAGGACTCGAGCCCGTGCACGGCGGTGACGTGCTTGCGCTTGTTGCGCTCGATGCGTTTGATGGTGATTTGCGATTCCTGCGTCGCCGGGCGGGATCGTGTGTGTGAGAGGTTGGTGGAAATGAAGAGAGCGGAGGAGACGCACGAGTTTCTTCTTGAGCTCCGCATCGGCTTTGCGCGCTGCCTTGACCTCCTTCTTCGCCACGTCCTCCTCGAGCTTATTCTGCGCCTCCAGCGAGAGCGTGCCTATCTTCTCCTGCAGCGCTTCTGTGATCCCATCGCCGCACACATCAGTGCGAGTGCTTAGCACCAGAAGAGGAGGCAGGACGCACGCTCGCTGTAAAACCGCTCAAACAAATCCGGGTGCGCTTTCTGGAGCCAGTCCTTGCACTTCGTGATGCTCGCGCCGAACTCGCAGTACTCGGGCGGGAGCGAGCAGACTACACTGGCCGGGCGACGGGACAGTCACAATTTTGCTTGTATTTCTCGGTTTATATATGCGCAGGCGAGCGTGGACTCACCTCCGCAGTAAAGGACTTGGATGGGCTGCAGCGGCCCTGGGGCGTCTGCGGCTGATGTGGATGGGTCGTCTGACATCGAGAGCTCGTCGTCGTCGTCGTCGTCGTCGTTGGAGAGATACGGTAGCTCGACGTCGGATGCTGGACGACATCGATGGGCTGCACGTGACCACAATCATTCAAGGTGGGCACGATTTTCCAACGCGTCTGAACTCGCGATTCTGTCTTTCTTCAAGAAGCTAGCTTTACATCTCCTTATGAGACTCAACTAACTAAAGAACATTCGGAATACTCTCTCTGGGACTCTTCTGCATGCTCAGCGTCGCGGCACGAAGAACATGGAGATGGCGCACGTTTTCCAGGCTATGCCAATGCGCGAAAACTACAGCCAACTGTAAGCTCCTGTCGACCAGTACTGGCAAAGCAGACGCAAAGCCATACTACATCACGACGCCCATCTTCTATCCCAATGCCGGTCTGTTTCTATCTCTCCTCATACCTCTTGGCTCTGACTGCTCTGCTTTTCCCAGACCCGCATATCGGACACCTCTACTCGCTCGTCCTCGCCGACATCTTCGCGCGCTACCACCGTCTCGCCTCCTCCTCCTCCTCCTCCCCGGCGCCGGTGCGCTTCATCACGGGCACAGACGAACATGGGCTCAAGATCCAGAAAGCCGCGCGGGACAAGGGCGTGATGGAGGCCGAGCTCGTCGACGCGCTGGGCGAGCGCTTCAAGGTGTGTCTTTGCGCACTACACACTTAATTGCGTGCTGAAAAGTATAGCATAGGAACTGGCACGTCGAGCAAATATCAGCTACACGCGCTTCGTCCGCACCTCCGACCCCGCGCACAAAGCCGGGGTGCAGCACCTCTGGGTCCGTCTTCTCTTGTCTCGTACCCCGCGTCACCCGCGCCTTAACTTTATTGAACAGACGAAACTCGCAGAGCGCGGCCTCCTTTACAAATCGACACACGCTGGCTATTACTCCATCACCGACGAGTGCTTCTACACCCCGTCTCAGATCACTTCGCGCCCGGTCACGTCGACGCCAGGAGAAGTAGAGATGGTCGCGCAGGAGACGGGCAGCACGGTCGAGTGGGCGGAGGAGGAGAATTGGAAGTTCCGCCTCGGCGCGTTCAGGGAGCGACTCATTGCGCACTTGGAGGCGAACCCGTCTTGTACGCGCACTCTCTCTCTCTCTTTCTTTCTTATCTCTTTCTCGTATCTTCGCTTTTTGCTCAAATCCATCCCTGCCCATCATGGCCAAACGCCGACAATTTGATTTTAATGCACGCGAACATTAGCGAACCCATCTTGTACGCTCTCTTGCTTCTTTCTTTCTCTTTCGCTCCCCCTTTTCTTCTCTCTTCTCCTTCTCTTCCGTTTCTCTCAATGTCCAATTCCATTCATACAAATGGGTATGATAACTAGAACTAAACTCTGACAATACAATTGCTACGTGCATGCATCAGGGATCCACCCACCCACCCAACACGCCATCGTCCTCAACACACTGCTCGCCGCTCGAGGGGACGCTTCGTCTTCGTCCTCCTCGATTCTCCCAGACCTCTCCGTCTCGCGCCCTCGCTCGCGCCTCTCCTGGGGCGTGCGCGTGCCGGGCGACGACACGCAGACGGTCTACGTCTGGCTCGACGCGCTGAGTGCGTATCTCACCGGGGTTGGGTACCCATGGGCGGGCCAGAGCGACGGTAAGGAGATGGAGGAGGAGATGGCAAAGAGTGGATGGCCCTGCGATTTGCATGTCATTGGGAAGGATATCCTGAAGTACGCGTATTGTTCTCTTGCCATTCTACCCTTTTCCTTTTCCTTCTTTTCCCTTAATCCTTTCCTCCCTTCTTTCCTTCCTCTCCCTTTCTACCCTAAATCCCACATCCCATATCCCGTTTTCCCTCTGTATACGAAGATAACTGACCAACTAATCTACCCCCGGCCTAAACACAGGTTCCACGCGATCTACTTCCCCGCCTTCCTCCTCGCGCTCGACCTGCCGCTGCCGCGCCGCATCCTGAGCCACGCGCACTGGACCGCGAACCGCACGAAGATGAGCAAGAGCATCGGGAACGTCGTCGCGCCGCTGCCTCTCCTCTCTGCCTCGGCTCCTTCCGCACTCGCATCTTCCTTCACAGATGCTGACGCAGACGCGCGAACAGACACAACGCGGTGGTACCTCGCGCGCGTCGGCGGGCGCTTCCGGGACGACGTCGACTGGTCTGAAGTGCAGCGCGCCAAGTACGCGGACGAGCTGCGTGCGGTGCTCGGGAACCTCCTCCTCCGCGTCTCGGGCGCGAAGGTCTTGAAGCGGCTCGAGGTGCTCGGACTGCAGGGATCGGTAGACGGAAAACAAGAACAGGTCGTGCTAGGACGAGAGGGGAGGGCGTATTGGGCGAGCGTGCCGCTGGATCGCGGGGTGTTGCTTTCGCAGAGTGGGGACTTGGACGATGGTGAGGGCAAGGAATGGAAGGAGGAGCTGAGGACGCTGAAGGATCGGTATACGGCCCATATGGAGAATCTCGAAGTGGGCGAAGCGGTCGACACGATCGTGTCTGTCCTAAACCTCGTACGTCCTCCATCTTCCCCGTCCTTTCCCAGACCTCTCTCGCCTCTCTCCAGCACCTCCACACCCAGCCTATCCAAACTGAATGATTTCTTTCTAGGCAAACGCACACATCTCACACACGCGGCCCTGGTCGGGTGCCACGCCTCTGGCGTCGGTGGTGGGGACATTGGTGTGGACGCGCGAGACGCTGCGCGTGTGCGGCATCCTCCTGCAGCCGATCGTGCCGGGCGTCGCGGCGCGCTTGCTCGATGCGCTTCGCGTTGGTGCCAGCGAGCGCGGGGCAGATGATGCGCAGGTGGGGAAGGGGAGGGAGGAGCCGGGTGCGATGCGCCGGGTCGTGTTGGTCCCCCAGGAAGTAGCGGATGTCGTGGACGTGGACGTGAACGCGCGAATGAAGGCGAGAGGTGGAGGTGGAAGATCAGCCGGCTTGAGCTGAGCGACGGGCGGTGTGGGATGTGGTCTCGCTTGGTTCGTTCGTCAGCGTGTGTAAGCTGTACTTTCCTTTGAGCAGGATCTAGCAGCTGATGGGATGGGTTTGTAGACGACATCATGGCGATTTTTCTACTAGTTCTTTCCGACATCTGCTCGGGGGGTACCTCAGTGCTCAATCGCTATGCGCTGCACCAGCTTCACCATCGTTCCCGCACTCATTCAACAACTCAAAGGCTCCCGCGTTGCATTCTCCTTTTCCTCCTCTGAGGCCACAAGCGCAAGTCAATCGACAACCGCTTCTGCTCGTCTGTCTTGCATTGGCACACAGATCCGAGTAGCCAAGTCTATCTCACCCTTTCCTCGTGTTGTGGCTCACCCTCATACCATGCCTCGAGAAGCTAACACTGTTTGTGCCTCGCACATGTCAGTGTGGACCGTATACGCTCGGGAGATTGCTCCACTGGACAGGAGTGGGCGACAGGGATCTCTATGGAGATCGAGATTTTGTGATGGACTGGTGTCTGGGGATGTACAAAAGATGCAGGATTTTTGTTCTTATTTACACATACATACGATAATAATAGTAATAGTATCAGTGATATAGTACATACAAGTGTCAAGATTGTTTGCGCGATTACTAAATATTCGATCGAAGATGGAGACACGTCAATTATGCTGGTGTAAGAGGTAAAACGAAAAAAAAGGTTAGGCGTAATTGTAGCAAAACAGAAGAAGAGAAAAACATGGGAAGAGAGTGAGAGTATAACCAGGTCCAGGATCAGACAGAGACAGAGCTAGAGCTCGACTGGGGCTGGGCACGGGCAGCGAGCTTGATGAAAACAGTGCCCGACCCCGAACCCAAACCCGACCCGGGGAACGGATGATCCTCGCGGTGTGCGTCCCGGAGGTTGAGGACGATGCGGCTGCCGATGACGCTGAAGCCGGCGCGCAGCACGGGGGTGAGGATCGTGGCGAGCGTGCTGGAGGTGGGGACTGTGACGAGGATGAGCAGGTTCGAAAGACTGAGAGCTGGGTGAATGAAGGAGGGAGGGAGGGAGGGAGGGAGGGAGGGAGAGCGTTTAGTTTCGAGTGAAAGGAAGGCATGAAGAGGGGTAGAGGAAGAGAGACGTACCGAGCATGACGGTGTAGTAGACAAAGCCGTCTCTGACGAGGACACCGAACAGGCGCGAGCGCGCGCTTACTTGTCGTTTCGCTATCCGAGGCGGAGTGGGAGAGAGGAATCAGTAGGAATCATGATAGAAGAGCAGGTTTAAAGCAAGTTCGAGGGCATTTTGGACGCATCAACCAAACAGGAATACGAAAATACAGAGGAAAGAGAGACAAAAAGAGGAAAAAATGAAATGAAAAGACCATTCCCTTCCTTGGCACTGGCACTGGTACTGGGAAGTTGGAAGTCTTTGAACGGGATACAGTGGATAGTCAGACCTGGATTGATTTCGGGACTTACAGGACTGGACTGCGCGCGCGAGCGTCAAGAGGAAGACGACGGTGTCGAAGACGATGACGGCGACCCACGCGGGGATGATGGACACCGCGTTAATCTGCGACGCCGCGAGCCCGCTTGCGCATCCGAGAAGGGGCTTGAGTCTGTTTTATTTCGAGGAGGTATCAGGATAGGTTGGCCCGGGGTTGGAGAGGATTCGGCAGAGATGAGATGAGATGAGGAAAGGGAAATAGAGACGGAGGATGGGGTAACTCACAGCGGGGTTGAGTGATCTACACGTGCCAAAGTCAGGACACCACGGTCGACGCAAGATGCAAAATGGAACGAGCGTGGACGTACAGTGGTACAGATGCATCAGGCGAATCAAAGTCGCCAGCATCACCGCGTCCGTGGCCTACACGTACATTGTAGTGCACACACACACGCACAATCCAATCAGCAAGCAAAAAAAAATCGAATACAACACCGTCCGACTCCGGACTCCGACATGAATCTCTGGAGCTGGATGACTTACGATCGTCGTCCCTATCATAATCGCGATGACCGTCCTGCTGCGCAGCCACAGAGCGGAGACGCGCAGGATGCAGATCACTTTTTTTGCGTATCGTGTCGCCAGTCAGTCAGAGGTGGGTCGTATCCGTTACGAAGAGAAAAAAAAATGAGAATAAGGCCGATCGAGCGATCGAGCGAACGTACATTGTAAGGGGATCAAGAAGATCAGGGAACCCCTGCGTTATGTGATTAGAATAGAGCCTCAAAGATTCGGGAAGTCCGAGTTGAAGCAGGGAGGGATCTCACCAGATTCCGAGATACTGTTCGAATTTGCAGCTTTAGATGTGATTAGTCGATGTCTGCGTGCGTAGCAAAGAAGATTGGGCGCTCGCCACACTAACAACTGTGCACATATGTAATCAGGTCAGGGGATGCACGCATTTGCGACTGTGAGAATAGTAGGAGAGCTGCGCACTGATATCGAGCTGTGCAAGTCCATGTCGTCTGCGCCGATGGTATGTTTCGGTTTTCTATGAATGAGTATCATGGGCGGCAGAGATAAGAAAGGGACGGAGACTGTACAGATGAGCCAGAACAAGCCTTCGATCGCTGGGGGATAGCGTGTGGCGAAGAACAGGACCTTGCCGTATGACCATTTCGCTTTCCAGATCAGAGAGCGCTGCGAGTAGCGGAGGTGTTATTTTGTTGGGCTTGTGTGTTTTCGACTGATGCCGATGGGATGAACGCACCTCCCTAAAGGCGGCCCGGGTTCGGTTGTTGGTGATTCATATGTTAAGAGGGGTGTGGATTGCTCACTTGGGAATGGTGAGGAGGATGTCGTAGATCATGACCGTGAAGCTCGCCACTGGACACACGAAGTCAAAGTCAATTCCCCAAGACAAGAGCATCCGTACCGTCCACGCTCTAATATATCAGCCGTCAGTCGTTAGCCTCAGCTCAAAGCAGACGAGCATACCCGAGCACTGCGAAGGTCCCTCGCCGTGCGGTCGAGGAGGCGGATCTCGTCCGCGACGGACACGCCGCCTAGGTTCAGCATAGTTATACAGAGGGGAGTTATTGACGAGGCGTAGAAGAGGAGACAGGCCGAAGAGCGGTGTGGCGACCGGTGAGCGTACGTACAGGAGCAT
This sequence comes from Trichaptum abietinum, assembly GCA_910574555.1. Taxonomy (NCBI): domain Eukaryota; kingdom Fungi; phylum Basidiomycota; class Agaricomycetes; order Hymenochaetales; family Trichaptaceae; genus Trichaptum; species Trichaptum abietinum. The sequence continues at coordinate 4,160,053 of CAJTBE010000001.1, forward strand.
TTATATGCAGAGATGGTTTTTTGCTGGACTCGAGACGATCTAGTGAAACGAGGGGGGCTGAAGCTGGTTTTTGATTTCCCCATCAAGCGATTTGGACTGCATATCTCCATCCGTAGTGCCGAGCTGGTTCTGTAGATTCTGAATTCTGCACAGAAATGAGGGCTGCTGCTCATAATCTGATCTCCTACATTCATCACCGATCCTCTTGTCCCGGTAATGGTGATAACGCACAGATCATGGGCATTGCAGGACGAGTTGAGTCCTGGGCAGCGAGTCCAAAAGGAGGATGAAGTCCCAGCATTAGCTTCTTTGTAGAGTATTCTAGTTATCAGCCTGATGAGTAGGATGTCAGATGATTTCTGAGGAAGTTAATCGTTTATGCAAAAGTGCCGGGACAAGGATGGTGAGAGAAAGAGAAAACAAAAGTGGTGTTTAGCTAGCCAGGATTCGGATAATTCCGACGCACCTGTTGGAACAATATACCTTCACATTATGACCAGTCTCATGAAGGTAGGTCCTTCCCTGCAACGCATTACCGCCAGAGTAGCACCCGTGCAGAAGCTTTGTAAAAGCGGCAGAATCAAGCATAGCGTCGAAGCTATGTTCTTCAAATTTGAACATTGACTTGTTTAACCTATAATGAAGGTGGAAGATCTTGATCAGTGAAGAGCTGTTCAGACAATATAAACGACTTTACCTACGTATATTAAGAGCCTGAGGAGCCGATAAAAATGATCATAAGGTAAATACTTCAATGCGAACGCTGAGTCTGACCGCACATCCCGAGTCACGGTGTACCCTCGAAGTTCGAACCCATCTACCCATATGTAAGTAGCCTCAACCGCTGCTTAAGCTGTGTCCTCGATAAGTATCGCAGTCACGGTATTCGGAAAAGACTGACTTGTACTGTATGTATTCGTATTCCGAATCCAAGGATAGCGAGCGAGCAGCGCCACTGCCAGTGCCGGTCACGGTGACGCGTTTGCACATGTTTGGCCCGTCAATAACTTGAACTCAGGCAGGCTCGAGGGCGACGCGTCTCAAACTCAGACGCGTCGTGACTCGCGCATATCGTGCTTGGACTCAAAAAAATTTCTTCCGACTCACCTTTCCATCTTTCCATCTTTCCATCTTTCCACTCATCCTCAAGTACTCAACATCATGAACGGTATGCTCCCCAGTCTCAAACTCTCGAGATGAGACAAGACGCGCTGACGCGGTGCTACTAGGCGACTATGGCGGAGGCGGATATCTTCACAGCTCGCCAGGCGGTAGCCAGGGCCAGGGTAGTCCAGGAGGCGGCGACCGGGTAAGGTCTTAAACCACGCATATCCATCTGCTCGTCTGCTCACCCTCCTCTTCCAGAAACAAGCCCAACAATCATTACGGCCCGTGACGATCAAACAGATCCTCAGCGTCGAGCAATCACATTCGGACAGTGAGCTTGCGATCGACCATGTCGAGGTCGGACAGGTATGTCCAGGTTTTGGATGGCCGCGAATGCTGGCGTCGGCGTGCTCGTGTACGGGGACCAGACTCAGTTGCTGACGGACTCTGCTGTAGATCACGCTTGTCGCCCAGGTGATGAGCATCCAGGCGCAGCAAATGAACAGCGTCGTCTATATCGACGACGGGACAGGGCGCATCGAGGCGCGTCTATGGAGCGGTCCCGACGACGAGAACGAGCTGGAGCAGTATGGGCCTCTGTGAGTCTGAGTCGCACGCACCCTGGCTCGTCGTTTGTCGTGCTGACGAGACAACCCCCCACAGCGAGCAGAAGTACGTGCGGGTGACGGGGATCGTGAAGGCGTTCGGGAACAAGAAGTACATCAACGCGAACGCCATCCGGCCCGTCAAGGACATGCACGAGCTGTACTTCCATCTCATGGAGGCGATGTACGTGACGCTGGTGCACCAGCGCGGACCGGTGCGTACCCCTCATTTGATTGTCTTTGCGCCTCTTGCACCAAGGAAGGAATGGAACACAACCCCGCTAATTTGACTCTGCCCCAGCCTCCGAAAGCAGGCCAAGAATCCGCGGCTAACACGTCGAACGCGAACGGGGGCGCATCAAACTACAGCGCCTACAGCTCTACTGCAGGCGCATCGGCCGCGTCCGGCGCGTCCTCGATGAACCAATACAGCAGCTGTTCCCCACTCGCCCAGAAAATCATGCAGTACATCCTCGCGCAGCCGCGCACGGAGGAGGGCGTGCACGTCGGCGCCATCGCGCGGCACGTCAAGGCCAACGCGGAGCTCATCAGGTGCGGTCGGTCCCCTTATATTTTCCACTTTCTACGCTGATAATATTTCTCTATTTAATTGAACGAGCAGTAACGCGCTGGATGAGCTAAACGACAACGGACACGTCTTCAGCACGATCGACGAGACGCATTTCAACGCGTCTGGCTGATGTTCGCCTTTCGGTTTTTATTCTGATTGTCTCGGCTATACATACACACATATCTGTACTACTACTTCCCGACTTCCGTCTCTCATCTCATCTCGTGTATGAATCTAAAAAATATATTTTAATATCGTATCCCCTAACTACGAAGTCATGATCAGACCCGGCCCGTCGTTCAACCAAGCAAGAGAGTCGGTAGCACGAAGGCAAAGTAGTCTATATAACGACTTTTCGCTTGTATGTTTGATTTGAAGGTTGCTGTTGCAAAGCAGGATAGGAGGCCGACGGGATTGTCATTCGGGACAAACGAAGATGTGGGCATTTATTTCTATGTTTGGATTTAGACATCACTTACCCGGACAGTGAACTTTTTGTCGTGACGTTGTCCACAACGTTGACCACCTTTCTCTCCTCATTTTCCGATTCCTACGCAGGGCTACGGGCTGGATGTCCCAGGCAGCCATTGACCGCCAGATTCGACCTATCTACGGTGAGGAGCATCAGTCCATCCAATTCAGTCTGCAAAGAATAAACTCCCCACACAAGATGCTCTTGACGCGAGCGCGAACAAGTCTGCCATCCAGCAATGCAATAAAGTGCTGAAGAAATACCCAGAAAATGAGCTGGCCAAGGTTTGGCTTGCTCCTGTTTTCTTGGACTGCTCGTTTATGTGCTTCTCTAGGCTCTGAAGGCGCTGGCGACGGTGCGCATGAACAAAATCGAGGAGACTCTTCCGTTGTGTGATGAGATCCTGGCGTTGAAACCGACAGACCTGGATACCTTAAACGCGATGAGGCACGTCCTCCGCGCACTTGGAAGAAGTACGTCTCCTCGACCTCGCGAGCTACGTCCGCCCTTTTGACCCTCCTAAACCCAAACGACAGACTCGGACCTCGTGACCATGTACGACGAGGCGTACAAGAAGCAGCCCGCGAACGAGGAGCTGGGCACGCAGGACTTCTTCGCGAACGTCCGCACGGGCAACTGGAAGGCGGCGCAGCTCATCGCGACGCGCTTGCACAAGACGTTCCGGGGCGACCGGTACCTGTACTGGGCCGTCATCGGCACGATGCTCCAGGCGCACGACCCCGGCACGCCAGACACCATGCGCCCGATCCTCTACAAGCTCGCGCACCGCCTACTCGAAGGTGCCGAGGTGCCGCCGTACGCGACTGCGGACAGACTCCATCTGTATCTCAGTGTGCTGAAAGCAATGGGAGCTCTGGACGAGGCTGCCAAGCTACTCGAGGCGGAGGAGGTCAGGACGATCGTCAAGACGAGCCTCGTTGTGGACGAGCTGCGGAGAGAGATAGTTGCTGAGCGCGGTGACCTCGAGAAGGAAGCTGAAGCCGCCGAGGAGAAGGTTGTGAAGGCAAAGTGAGTGTTTTATGCTAATGGGTGCTCCCTCGATTCGGTCGTCTGAGTAATTGGCGATCCAGTGATCGAAATTGGCTGGAATTCCTTGCAGTCCTGGACGGCACGTTCGTCGCTCCAGATGCGAATAAGCTCTCAAAGACACGCGACATGCTGCGCGGTCTCGTAGACGCGGACGGCACCCGGGAACGCGGACCTCTGCTCGCCATGATCGAGCTGGAGAAACGTGCACGGGAAAAGGAGCTTGGCTCTGATTTTGGTGAGCATTTTCCACTACTTCCCTTAGATTTGCTAAGAAGCTCATGGCATACGAAAAGAATCCGAGAATGGGTTGTTCACACTCTTGAAACTCTTTATCGAGAGATTCGGCGATAAAGCGTGCTGCTTCGAGGACCTCAAACCGTATATCGCTCTGCAAGGCGGCGAGCTCAGCAAAGTCGCAGCCTTCCTCGACTCATTACCACTCGAAGCAGTATGTGTTCCTTGCGTCATCTTGTACTATATAGGATACCCTCTTAAACTGATGAATCGATCATCAGAGCGACCAAACTGCGCTCCGCCGGGTGATCAACACGTACAAGCTGCGGCGGTACATCCTGACGCCGTCGGAGCTTTCCCCCGAGGACGAGCGCAAGCGCGCAGAGACGTATCTCTCCGCGTACGTCAGCGCGCTTCCCATGGGCGCAGACCTCCCTGCGACGGAACTGCAGCCTGCGGACGACCTCGTGCTCCTCGCCGCGCAGGCGTTCGTCGGGCTGTGGAAAGCAGAAGGTGCGTTCCGCGATCAGTCCGCGGACGCTGCGTATCGATCTAGGAGGCACAGTAGCTGATTGATATATCTTTTGTGGAAATAGAAGACGTGACTTTCCTGCACAAGGCTACTGCGATCCTCGAGTTTGCGACGCGCAAGAGCAAGCACAGCTACCAGGTGCGGCTGCATTTGGTGCGGATATACCGACTCCTGTGTCAGTTTTCTCGCTTGCTATCTTTTTGCCGCAGTCACTGATGTATCGCGTGTTCTTTTTTTGGGGGCCCTATTATCGATACAGCTGCACCGTCGCTCGCGGTACAGCACTACCACGCGATGAACGTGAAGCAAGTCCAGAATGACACGCTTTCGCATTTCATACTAGCCCGTGCTTCAACATTCTCCCTCGCTGCGAGCGGCGATATCGGGTTCACGCAAGAATGCATAGAGGCTAGCAATATCTACGTATCGAACTCCGCCGACGTAAGCACATTCATCTCTTTTGTTAACTCATAAATTACGGCCATTGATCTCTGTTATCATGCTACCAGACTGCTGATTATATCGTCAGAGCCTTCGCGTCGGAGAAATACTCGCAAGTCAGTTCATGTTATCTTTTTCTGAGCCATTCTTCGAATTCCTGTTGCTTACTTACGCGCAATGGAAATGATTAGATCCCAGACTTCATCACGTTCGAAGACAGACTCGATAATTCTCTCCAGCGGGATCTGGTTAAGCTCGAACACGTCCGTATGCGACTGACGCACGAAGGCCCGACATCCGAGATCATCGACTCGGAGTTTATGGAGCTTAAGTTCATCTTCGATCGAAGTTAGTTTGTTTATTTTCTTTTTACTTCTGGTACTTCGCTCGGCAACACTGATGTCTTCTGTCAAACTCTCTAGTCCATCATGATAATCGTGATTTTGATGTTTTGCCGAATTACCAGCCTGCTGGACAGCCGACGGTCAACGAGCAAACACTGTTATTGGAGAGCTCACCGGGTGTAAGTTTTGAACGTTTCTTCTTGTCACCGCTAACGCTGTTTGACTATTTTAGTTGGGCTGGCTTATGTCGTTCTTGCGCATCTACACTCGTGTCTTCTCCCTCGCCAGCGATCTTGACGACATTGTGGAAGAGCAGCTGCTCATCGGTGACCGCCCGAAGGTCAGCGAAACGCCGGAAAGTAAGCTTCCATTGAAGGACCGCCTCCCTATGCGGAAGGAGGAGGAGCTCAAAGAGGTGCGACTCAATAATGGTCCTGCTTTCTCTTTTCTCTTAACTCACCGCATCTGCGTATCTAGCTGACGACCGACGAACGCGCGTTGTTCGAGTTCGTTATGGCGCTCTGCGACTGGCTTGCGCCGTACCACGACCACGCGCGACCGCCGCCCGAGGCCGTCTTGGCGGAAGCGACGAAGCAGCCGGAGTCACGCACAGGGAAGGGAGCAGCAGCAGCAGGGAAAGGCACGCAGTCTGGGGGCAGCTCGCCGAAGACGAATGGGCACAAGAAACTAGGGGAAGAGCCGCCTGCTGTGAAGGACGCGCCGGAGTGTATCACCAAGTTCTTTGATGGTGAGTTCCTTTTTCGTGAATATCGGAGATTTGGAACGCGGTGGTTGATGTCCCGTCGTCGTTCGTTCGCTCGTTCGTTCGCAGATATGTCCGCACGTTGCAAGACTGTGGCCTCTAGCAAGCCTATGCCTGCCGAAGCTTTACATATTGCGACAATACTGCAGGAGGTTCGTGTTTAAATCCTTTTATTCCTGCCGTAGTCGATGCTCATTCTACTTTTTGAAGGCTGCCATCCTATTGAACCTGGCGTCCCTCCGATTCAAGCAGCAGGCGGTCGTAAAGGCGAATAAGTTTGGTCAGGTACGCTTGTACATTCCCTGTCACGATATCCTCGAATGAATCACTGATGGCTGTCATTGTGTATAGCTCAACCAGAACCTGCGAAACCTGCGCTCTAAGGCTACGTCCGTGCTGAAGGAGGTCTCCGCCGATCTTGTAAAGATCGGAAACGAAGAAAACACAAGCGAGCAACGCCGTGCCTTCGCCGACTCGTGCAAGTCGTTGCAAAAATTCAATGAGGTGTGTTCTGCGTTTCACTTCCCACCTCCCATCACATTTCATCTCATTCCGGAATCGCTCCTATAGTTTGAGCACGACTCGCTCATCGACGTGGCGAAGAAGATCGGTGACGCCCGGAAGCGCGCGATAGAAGGCACCGGCAAATGCCTCTCGAAAACAGCGTCCTCGCTGTCATGAAAAAAAAAAAAACGAATTCGGCTTTCCCGGCTGGCTGGACTGTTATCATCTTTTCTCCATCGGAACATTCCACATTATACTTACTGCTTTCGGCGCATCCAGTAACGATAGACATATTCAAGCAAATCCCCCCACTCCATTCACCGTTCAATGCTATGACGTTATCTTCATGTACACTATGTACATACACACATGGTTTACAGGCAATTCTTTAAAGCGCACTTTCTGTTTCGGGATCCTGGATTAAGAGTAGCATGCAGACATCATAATGAAGCCCGTCCTTCGTGCAGCTGATGACTTCTTCGTCCATCAAGGAGTCGAGAGTGTCGCTGGTCTGAGGGTCAATATCGTCTCTATGTCGTGCGAATTCAGGAGGACACTCACGCAAGCTCGTCAGGGGAAAACGGTATCCCTTCCGCCAATAGGAAATGAACGGTCTCTGACACGCTTGATCCGGTGGGGCTGTTGTCTTTGTGTTCAACGATGCTGGCGACGATACCACGTTCGACAGCTGTGAAACGCGGGCATACACTGTCGGCTTTCCCTGCCGTATCGTCCTCTTTGCTTTCTTCTTCATCTGCTACGCTGCCTACGACACTCCCGCTCTCCTCGTCGCCTGAGGCTGTCATAGCCGGAGGAGGATACGGGGTCCTATCGGCAGGCAGGTAGACGATGCAGTCTCGGTCTTCATTCGCCGAATCGAGCTCTGACACGCTGCAGTCTTCGAGCTCTCGTGCACTGGACGCCACAGTCATCGAGTCGGGTGTCCCGTCCGGGGTCGATGTGATTCCGGATTCGAGCGGATGTTCTGCATGAGGCGATGGCTATGTTTCAAAGAGCTCATCGCAAACTGATCAAGTGTTACCAAGCGTACCACCTACTACTGTATGTTTTGCTGCTACCGTGGCCATAGTAAATATGCATTCCAAGTCGTGGCAGAAAACCTCGTGGAAATTGGACTCAGGTCCAAAGATCTTGAGACTCTCGATAGTTATTAGGGGAAATTTGCCATTCCCACTTAGTGTAGCGTAAATGCGAACATATTTCTGCTTCCTGAGCAACGCTGTAAGTATCGTTTCGTGTGTTCGATGTGGTACCGGATGTAGTATTGCATGATTCTCGAATAATGCGAATGAACATATGTTACTTACAGGTCGATATCTCCCGATAGAAGCTGCAGGGCTTCGGTATGCTCAGCTCGCCTCCAGACGAAGGCGGCGACGCCGCCGGATAGCCCATCGCCGACTTGCAGTTTGTAATAACTCTTGTTTTCTTCCACATCGGTCGCTAGGCCAATTATTTTTACCTTGTAATAAATTTCTTTAGTATATCCCGTGCACTCTAGGGAAGTATGTGCATCTCTCACCCAGTCAATAATCCTCTCGTCCAGAGTGAATGGCGCTTCAGTGTGTGCGCGCTTAATGTTCAAAAATTGCTTGATGGTTAATGGCGTTACGCTTCTGCTTTTCTAGAAAGATGTGAGCATCTCGATTGATTAGTTGAAAGCGTCTAACGTATACTTGAAGTTATTTTTTGTGAGACATTGCTCTAATGACTTAAGACAAGTGATACACTCACCCTCCATGTTGAGCTAGTGTCTGTCAGTGATGAGAGGTCAACTGCGACGGACCCTTATATTTCTTCCTTGACCGCGGAGACTATTTAAGGCCTCCCTCACAGGGTAAGCTGCGGTGCTCAGTCATTTCTTAGTCCGGAGTACGTAGATACGAGGGTGAAGCACAGTTGCTGGTGCGGAAGTAGGCGTAGTCCGAAAATAAGGTTTCGATAATAGTATCAGTACCAAGCTTGAACAAGCGTGAACAAACTTGAACAAACAACTTCGTTCAATTTCAACGTATCTGTAGTTAGTCTGACCGCCTTCCATTCAACCATGCTTCTCCTGCTTCCAAATGAAATTATCCTCGATATACTTGAGCTGACAGCAAACTCATCAACAGAAGCCGCTCTGAACCTGTGTCTTCTGTCTTCAAGGATATGTCGCGCGATACGCCCTATTCTGTACAGAAAGGTCGTGCTCCGAGACGACAGACAGGTCATGGCATTCACTTGGACATTGCGATACACTCATAATTTTCGATGCACACGCACTCTCTGGATCTTGAATACCGAGGGGCAGATTGAGTTTTATATGGGCATGGAGCTAGTTGCGACGAAATGCGAAAATCTGGAGGACTTGGCGTGTTCAGCCAATTGGTTGATGGGGAGACCGTATCAAATCCAAGGTCATGGGGACACAGGGTTCACACATCTCAAGCGCCTTTGCGTGATCGCACCTGGGACGCTACCGCTTCTCCAAGTCATTTTGGCCCCTGTAACCCATCTGCACCTTATAGAACCGTCTAGGGAAGGCATGAAGTCAATCCTATTGAACAGGGCACCATCTCTTCACAGTCTCATATCCCTTTGCCTGGAGTCATTCTTGCCGTCCAGGGCTTTGCGTTTCTCTCCAGCGGACGTATCGGCACTTCTTCGCGTACTACCAAGCATCACATCGATCTCAATCAAGCTCGACGTGAGCTTTATCCTGCCGTACGAGTTGATGCAACTTGTATCCGGCTTTCAGGCCTTAGCTGCGACGGATCCACGATTGTCGGTCAAATTAAATACAATGAGGGCAGATTCTATTGGACTGTATTCAGTCAGCTCGACGGGGCGTCAAGTTCGGCACGCCGTTGACGAGACATCGAATGAATGGACATGATAAGGTATGCGTATTTTTATAATCAGCTGTGCATTAGACTTACAACAAAGTCCACTTCTAGCGCTCATCATCAGGACAGCGCCTTTTTATTATCCGTATCACGGCCTCTATAAGTGGTTTCCTTATGTACATACGGCGGTGACGCTTCAAGCTCTTCAATTCTATAAACCTGGTAAATGTATAGATTAAATAAATCATTTAACATACAACTAGAAGTCAATATCTACGTATGTCGTTTGTTTAATCACTTCGTTCTCCCTACTTTAATGACGTTGGTCACTTCCTGTGAGATATCATTTCGTTTTCCTTAACGTTAGGCATATTAGCAAGTAAGGCACAAGACTATCCCAACAAGTTCTGATTTCTCTTCTTTAAGACATATCTTATGCTCACTGTCAGTCTATCAGGGCCATATTTGCTGCGAAGCATAGAGAAATCAAGAAGACGACAAAAAATCCGCCACATTACAAAGAAAGCAAGTTTTAACCGCTGAATATCGCATAGTCAAACACAGCCTGCTCTGTCCAAATTCCATAGTAATTTTGCATCATAAGTCTAAAGGATAGATCTACTACCGTGAGCAGAGATGGAAGGAAAGATAAATGTTTATTCATTTCCTCCTGCGAAAGTGAGGTTGACGTTGCTTCTAGGAGCAATTCCGACTACTTCTCTCTCAGAGAGTCTCGCATTCCAGTGAACGCCGTGGTATTGCATCCACCATTCGATGTGTACCAACTTCGGGCATGCCGTGAAGAGCGAAATAACTGCGGTCATGTAGAGATCCCGGTTTGCCGCCATCCATTGGCGTTTCTGCCGGTTCGAGGCGTTGTGAGGAAAAGCGTCATCCGATCGCGATATATCTGCATTCCACTTGAGAGTCCTGAGTTTTGTGAATCCTGTCCACATTCAAGCCATTAGTTTTGTTGGAATACCGTAAGTAGACTCATGAATATGTGATCTCACCAGATAACGCCTCTGCGCATGCTTCAATATCCTGTAGTTTCATCTTCTTCTCCATCCTAGCATTGCCACCTTTGTTGTATCCCTTCAGAGTCAAGGCCTCCAGATTTCCTAGGCACGATGAAAGGTTAAAAATATGTTCCGAGGACAGCAAAAACGTTTGGATGAGTACGATCTCAATTGTGAGGAACCGAATGTGGGTAAATCCGGGAGAGCCACTCCCCCGACATAGTAGAAGAAAGGCGGATTGGGGTATCCTGTCCAAGAAGACTTCTGTTAGTGATGGCGCGTTGAAGAGGATTCTTTCCCGCTGGGCGTTAGCGTTGTCCAAGTATTTATAATCGACATATAGGCGTTTTAGCTCCGGCCACGACCCGGTCGCATCAGGGTCTACAGCTTTCGCACCCCGCAGCTGAACGCTGAGCGTCTGTAGGTTCGGCACGAAGTGCGACAGTCCGGTGAGTGTGTCCTTCTCTATCACAACGGCATCCTGGAAGGACAGTGCCTTCAATCCGCGGAGAGTTGTCGAGGACGGAAAGACCATCGAGGGTTTCAAATGGTAACGGTTGATACTGGAGACAAAGCAAGACAGGTGCAATTCCCTCAATGAATCACAACTTTGTCCCGATAGAATATCCTTGATTGGAAACGTTTCGTGCGGAGATTGGTTGTATAGGTGGACATGCAGAGACCAGAGGCTAAGATTCGCCAGAGCGGGGACCGACGCGGAGGTTATCTCCGAGCACGACAACGTCAGATGCCGAAGGTTGACGCAGCCTGCGAGTCGAGCCATGAAAACCTGGTCGATATTGCCCTGAATCGTGATCTGCAATGCAAACAGGTTTGGGACGAGCTTAGGGAAGACGTCCAAAAAGTAGGGGGCCTGGACGAACGTTGCGATGCTGCGGTACGAAAGGAAAAGAAATCGCACGGATTGTTGCAAAGTTTCATTTCGTTTCAGTATGTTAACGAAGAGCAGCAAGTCGATCGGGGAGGTACATAGAACGTATCGGAAGCGGAGAGGGTGCGTATACTCTGCGAGTGCCTTGCAGACTCGCGATAGGACGTAGATAGTCTTGTTCTTCGGCTCGCTCCATCGTTTGACTGTTAGCGGTAAAGTATTGTCTGAATTTTGTTTTGGATATTCGTAGAGATGTTCTAGTATAGAGGAGATCGTGTCTTGTGGTAGATCGAGAAAGTGCATTGTAAGGGTACACGCTCGTTGAAGCTTGGGCGAGCTTAGTTATGATGTACTTCGTCTATAATGCATGCTAGTAAAAGAGAGATTGAACTAGTTGTGGAAGCGAGTACCTACAATATCCTTTGGTAACCTTTGGCGTTAAGAAGTGCATATGCAAAAGAGAGAAAATTCAGCCTAACTTGAGGTGAGTAGCAATAGCTGGGCGTGAGTTGTTCCTGAGCTTACGTGAGAATTCGACTTTGAATTGAACGTCTGATGGAAGCCAACTGCCTTCAAGTTGCAAATGCCAGGCGCATAGATGGTAACAGACATGTCACATAATCTCAAAGAATGGGCTCAAAAAATGAGGTAATAGTATAGATTGCAGAAAACTATGCTAGGGTACGCTATTTCATGCAATTTTGGTTGCCTGCCGAAGTGAATAGTGAACTGTTAGCTTCTCCGGTCATCAATGCGGAGACAACTATAGTTGCTGACCTTTTCATACAACGAATCAACGACCTTCCCAACCTGTGCGAGTGTCGAGATCGCAGCTTCGTACGTCCCCTGCGCGTAATGACGTCAACCAAAATGTTGAAACCAGAACGCGGAGAAAATTACTCACGTCACCCTCCATCTCGTCGAAGACCAGCAAGCAGCCACGGCCCTGGTCAAGGACACCAAGGAAGACCTTGTCCAGAATCATCTGCGAGAGTCTGAATGAAGAACGCCCACCGAGATTAGAATGCTGTATTTGTATATTGCATCCATCGGAGTTAGACGCACTTTGATTCCACGTTCTGCCTTCCTTGACCGACTTGCTGTGCCACATACTCCACCTCAACGACCGAGTACGGCTCGACAATACGCAACAAATTCTGCTCAAGGAGGGTATCGTATAGCGCCGCCAAATGCGTCCGGATTGTCGGGTCAGATGATAACTCTGGTTGATCAAATGATTTATTAAAAATGGGAACTCAGGTTCAAATGATAAGACTAACCGTCTTTGTAGTCCTTCAACGCCTTCTCGAAATCGGCCAGATTTCGGTTCTGGTGCGCACGCGCAACAGCACGCATGCACTCTACCTCGCGAAGTTGGGCGTACTTTAGCGCCATTTTCAGCGTAAGAAGGGAAGTGACATCCTCAGGCTGTAAAAAGAAAACAATTATTAGACGAGTACCTGGTCGACAGGTCGTAAAGGATGGTGCGTACGAGGTTTAGCATGATCTTGCACAACAACATGTACTTCAATGGGACGAGTGCTTTTCCACCGGGTCCTTCCTCCTCCTGAAGTAAATTGTTAGGCACGCGGTGCAGCCTTCCTTGGTACGAGCACTAACCTGTCCAGATAGGTTCTCGAATGTTTCAAAGAAGTAGGAGTATGCCGTCGAGTAGTCTTTGTCTTCAGCATGCAGGATACCAGACTGGAGGTCGAGCTGCGCTTGCAGGTGTGGTGGGCAGTAAATTGAGTTTGCCGCTGTCCGCGCGGAAGTTAACGCAGCCTGTTTACCATCGTCAGAAGAGCATGTGTGGCAGATCTCAGCTACTCACCTTGCTCTTTGGGAAGTTCCCAATGCCCCTGTACACTCTACTTTCCAGCAAGTGCACCTCTGTCAACACCATCTTGTCATCTAAGCGCTTCAGCTCCGTGAGTAACGTATCGATGAGGGCAAGCGCAGGCTTGAAATGGTTCATCTCGAGGTACAGGCCAACGAGTCGAGTCTCAAGGCTATGTTTGAGGAAGACACGTTTCTCTGTGCGCGCCCATTCGATGTTCTCTTGCAGCACGCGGATTTGGGTTTCGGTAGAGTTGGGGATGGGCAGGAAGAAGTCGAGGAGGGTGCGGACTAGAGAGTAAAGCAGTTAGAGGAGCTATTATGTACGAGAAGGACGAGATGTTACGCACTGAGTTTGGCTGTTTTTGCTTTCGCGGTTGAAGACATAAACGATCGGCTAAGGAAGATAACCTGCGCAAGACCATTTGCATCTCTGCAGCGACATGAAGGCCATTCTTTAGCAACTTGTGTCGAGAGCTAGCATATCACAGTTTGAAAGCATACTTTTGGTCCCGATACAATTCTCCCAGCTTGATCATTGCCTCTTCCTGGTCCCGCAAGCTCTGATCCCTATCCGCCTGTGTTACACCATTGGCAGTCGCTTCGAGGATTTGCTTGTACAACTGTTCAGCACGTTTGGGGTTCGTCGAGCGTGCTGATGCGGCTTCCTTTAGTAGCGAAGACGCAGAGTTGGTAGCCATTGCGTTGGAGAATTAGGAGGAAGAAAATGGTAAGAGAGTCTAATCTGTCCGCTGCAGAGGGAGACGCGTCGAGGACGCGTAAGTCTGCGTTTTCCAAAAGAAGTAATGTCGGAGTTCCTATCCCTTACTATGGCCACACTCCGTTTCGACGGCGTGCGCACAACCCTTCATACTCTCAGCAACGACTGTTCGTTTTTCCGATACACCTAATTCCAGACAATTCTGTAGAGATCGATATGCATATGTATACATACATACAGTATCTGAAGATTTATAGATTTCTTCCGGCTCGCACCTCCACGCGGTTTTGTGCGTACATCCACATGTTACAGCGTAGATGTTGAATTTGGCATAATCTTGCTGTATGTACATACTAGCCGTCGGAGGATAGTCTGAGAATGTGCTTCAGGAGCGCTCATATATAGTGGATCATCAAGTTGTAGCATTCTTCCGTCGGGGGAGAGTTCAGACACGTAGATATAATCTACACGTGCAGACTACGTCTCGATGTTCTGCGGCTTTCGTAACACCTAAAGAATGCAAGATTTTTCATCTTCAGACACTAGAGAGCTCAGATATCCTGTCCAGTAATGCGCTCAAGTGACCGGATGTCGTTTAGATGCGATTCACTTCTTGTGACCTGTCTCATTTTACATGCTCAGCATCTGCGGCATCGCCTCTGGAGTCGAAGGACAGCGAGAACAAGCTTACGCCAATCAACAACGTTGAATTGGTGATTGAGTCACTGCCTGAGGGGCATTAGTCCCTCCATAATAGTTTGACAGGTGCTTGGGTAACGCATATACATCATAGGGCGAGTAGGATGAAAGAATGTGAATATATCGGTGATGTGCTTCAGATGAACTTTCCTCTTCGCGTGACTATGTTAAATCCCGAGGTGCGCAGTATTGTGTCGTTAGCAGGGATCTGAAATACATTTGACTGACTCGTAGGGTAAAATACGCAGCACCGTTACTGATTCATAAAGATACAGGATACATTCGATTCATGTGAGGAGTTTTATGTAAACCCCAACCTCAACTGCGATATGAGTTGCGGCCTTGACTGGGGCCTCAAGATTTTGCCATGCGAAGTGTCGTGCGTGTCGTGCGTAGGGTCGTGCGTAGTGTCGTGCGTAGTGTCGTGCGTGAGAAATGTAACGTGACGTAGATTAGCCAATGAGAATAATTGAAATATGGATGTGATTTATCTTTAGAAAGGTTCCAGCCAATGAGAGAAGAGAATAAGTTAGTCATCATTTGGAATACCAAAAGAAGTAAGAAGGACATGCCTGGTGTCGTGCTTAGGTGTCGTGCGAGGTGTCGTGTATATAGGTCGAGCAAAGGGAGGTGCCATGCAAGTGCCATGCCAAGGTGTCGTGCATCCTGCAAAAAAGGATAGGTAGACATTTTCATTCAGGCACGAAGCAGAGCCACCGAGGCACGATTCACAGCCCCTAACATCAGGGAAACTACTTTTTGCTTACGGCGACTGACGCGTCCTGACGCTGCCTTAAATGGACTGAAGCGTTGCCATGCCTGTCTGAAATCTGCTGATGTGTTGCTATGCCTGTCTGAAATCAACTGATGGCCTGAACACACTGAAATAAGCAGATTTCCAGGACACACTCAGTACGTCAGTACATCAGGAGGTCAGTCAAGCATAAGTAAAGACTAAGTACAAGCATGTACAATTCAAATGTCATAGTAAGTACAAATCAGTACACCAGTACGTCAGTACGTCAGTACTGTAAATTGCGTGCTGTTTTCCTCTCGCCTTCGCTGATAAGGATGTTCGTGCCTTTTGCTATCACCTGAGCGAAGTAAGCACATTTGCCTTGTGCGTTTCGTATAACTGTCCATCCTTATTATTCCAGTGACTTCAAAAGTCGCACTTATTTCTTTCCCTCGCATGCTCATTGAAGTTCACCACCTGCGGCCCGATGCTTGTTAACTCGGGACTAGGTTTGGCAAAGAGGGTGCTACTGGAGGCACGGGTGGAGGAGGTGCAGATGCGGGTGCGGGTGCGGGAGGGGTAGGGGTTACTGCACTGGATGGTGCACTTGCAGCGGGACTTCTTGCGGCTGCCAACCTTTCCTCCTGAAGTCTTTCAAAATCTTCATCCTGGCGACGTGCCTCTTCTTCCTCACGCTCAAGTTGGCGAAGCCGCTCTGCCCGAGCTTCACGCTGCTTCCGCAGCCGCTCCTCACGCTCCCTCAGCATGCGTTCCTCATTCTTCTTCGGGCTCTGCTGGAGGAGCTGGAGGAGAAGGGGGAGGTGCCGGTGTGACAACAGGTGGCGCTGGAGGCGGGACAGGCGCACGAATAGTCGCGACTGACGAGGCTGAGGACACCGGTGGTGTAGCAGCCCCACGTGTCTTTGGAGGCGGCGGTGCTGGCGCTCTCTTCGGCGCAGGAGGCGGAGGCGGCCTCACAGCACTAGCAGTGGGTGTTGGTGCTGGAGGTGCAGCTGAGGAGGTGGTTGTCGGGGTGGGAGGTGCCGGTGTAACAGATCTACCATCCTTTAGCGCACGCTCGCTTTCCAATATCGCCCTCCTCAGCCGTTCGCGCTCTTCCGCATCCTTTTCGCCGGTGCGCATTTTCTTCCGCCTCCTTATATTGTGCCAGTCACGTTTCCACAGAAGTATCCACCGCGGGCGACTTTGGCGAAGGTGTAATGACACCTAACGCGCGCATACGTTCTTGCAGTTGAGCCTGCTCCCTGATATACGCTTAACGCTCCGGGCTTGGGTACAGCAGGTGCCGGAGAAGCCACAAGGGTTGGTGGTGGAGGCGGCGGAGAACGAGCTGCGGCAGGCGGGCTGCGAGGGCGGTCGCGGTCGCGTTCACGTTCACGTTCGTGCTCACGATCTTTCTCCCTGTCCCAAGAACGGCCGCGTTCGCGATTGCGCGAATAAGGCCAATCCCTGTCATAATCCCTGTCTCTGTCGTAGTCCCTATCCCTATCACGACTCCGCTCTCTCTCGCGGTCCCTGTCGCAATCATGCCGCCCATAGTCACGTTCCCTGTCGTAGCTTCTCTCGTCGTACCGCCCGAAGCGCTCATTCCGCCTATCCCGGTCTTTCGTCCACTCCCTCTTCTCCCGTTCGCGCCTACGCTCCCGATCTTCCATCTTCTTCTGTACTTCCGGGATCCTCTCGTGCATGAGGTGCAATAAGTCACGCTCTAGTTTCCGCCTCTCCTCATCCTTCTCGGTGCTCCTTGGTCCACGGCTGACGTACTTAAGGCCTTCCTGGATTCGCTTCGCTCTGTATCTGAGGTCTTCCATCTCACGCTCAAGCTCCTCGTCTTCCCTTGTTCTCTGAGAGCTTTCGTCTGTAGCACGCTCCAAAGCCTGAGCAGCTCCTTCAAGCTGGCGTTTCATGCTCTCAAGATCCTGCGAAGAGGACTCATTTCCAACACGCACATCACGTCGGTCAACAAGCCTTCGGCGACTCTTGTAATATGAATCGTCATCGTCATTCTCGGTGTACTTGTAGACTGTTGCATCTTTTCTTCCACCTACACTCAGCACCGAAGCGTCATTGAAAGATCGGACCTTTGAACGCGAAATCGCAACACCGCTTCCCGCAGAGCTCGGCCGCGAGTTGTCGTGCTTCGGGATGTCCTTGAGGAAGCTGACGGATGTGTCACGATCACGAGCTGAAGGAGGCACTAGTTCTTGAGGAAGTTCATCCGGAATCTCCATGACAGTCAATTCTTGAAAAGGTCGTTAATATCAATTGTATACATATATAATTATCAAGGAGACTTGCTGCGATAAATGAAACCCATAGCAACATGAAACTCAGCTAGATTCAGTTTACCCTTGTTATCCCGATCAGCAAGGGCCCTAAAAACAAATATTCAGTGAAAGATCAGGTTTGCGAGAACATTAACATACCAATCTTTTGCAAGATCATTCTTCTCAAGGCCACTCTGAACAAAAACCCCCGATAACCTCCAACGAACTGCAGTGTTCTACCTTGCATCGGTACCGAAGGATTGGCCGGCATGGATGAGCTCGACATCATCGCCAGTGCATGTCAATGTAACCAGTCTTCTGCGGCACCAATGGCGCAAGTGATGGACCGGGATAACCGGTTTGCTGCGGTACGAGCCCGACTCCGAAGGCAGGGGACGAATTCAAGTAGTTCCGCTGCGCAGGTGGAGGAAGTGCGCACAGTTGATTCTTCTGCTGCGCTCCTTTACGTTACTACCGGTGGGATTAGGTCTGAATCTTGAGCCGCCTAACTAGATTCACGCTACCTTCTGACGACTTGCTAGAGGTTGGCCAAGAGAAGCTGGCAGCTTGTCTCATGGATGGATGTTCGCCTTGCGTCATCTTGTTTTTCACTGTCTGAGGTGTCTCACATTCAACTAGGGGTATGAGGGTGTCTCGCGAGTCAATATGAGGTGGCAGCCTGCAGTGAGTGGCAGTGAGGCTGTGCCAGCCTTCAACTTGAAGCATCTCAGGTCCGGTGTCCGGCCTTGAACTCAGGCTTTGGCATCATGGTGATGATGGTGCTGTAGTAACTTGAAGCCTGATCATGATGTGGGTTCTCGACCTGAATTTCTTTGAAAAGTTATTTTCAAGTTGATGACGCACACATTCATTTTACAGGGAGATATACTACTAGTATGTACTACTAAGAAGTAGTATGGGCAAACGATCGTTATCATTTTCATAAAGTCATACATCAACACCGGCTGTAAAAGTACACAAAGCGCACGCAAACCACCATCAAAGACAGAGCAGAAGACAATATACTAATTCACATGTATGAGATATTGTAAAAGAGTAACAACACTCCACTGGCAGACTCTCCTACGCTGTGACTTGGGCTGCCACTGACGCCGGAGAAGGTTGAACGCTGTGCTCCTCCATGCCGAACATCAACACTGTATCGAAAAAAGAGTTTTCAAACATCTTCCTTAACCTGCCAGAAGGCTATTGCATAAGTAAAATTATCACATTCCCGGTAAGGGCGTTCCACCGATACAGCAGACCCGATGTGAGAGACGATACCGAGAGCTCGTTTGTGCTCGTCAATAATTAAACTGCCTGAATCCCCACGTCTCGCAAACGCTTCACGAGACGGAATTGGATGTGGCTCCTCCTGCGGATGCTGCGGTAGCCCACCCGGCCCGGGAGGAATTTGCAGTGCAAGTAGTCTGTTCTTGCGATCCTCTGCAGAAAGAAAGGCAGGGACGTTGTTGGCTGTGCCTATCGTATGGCCAGTTGCCCAGCCATACTTATACACTTTAAACCTTCGTCCTTCTATATCGGCGTTAATTGGCCAATACCCGTGCAGAGCGTATTGTTCCTGGGAAATCGACCTGGGGAAGATGTCTCGTTGTGGTGCGAATCTGGAAATGGGCATAAGTCCGAAGTGTGTATCGTTGTAATAATCCCAGTTAAGATGTTGACAGATAGCATTCACTGATAATTCAGACCTAGGCTGACCCCCCGGACTTGCCCTATCTAAGTCCACGTAATTGACAGGTACGGCTGGTTTGGCAAAAGGTTTAAAAGCGCCATCGAGGTCAAAACGTTCCTCGTACGTTTCCTTTTCCAAAAGGATCATGCTCCAATCCCTCATGTAAGGTTCTCCAGACTCAATGTTCCCCGAGCGTAATCCCGGAGAGTGCTGGATGTATCCGATACGATTGGCCATCCACTGCGTATCCGTCCTACTAGCAGGAGCGTCTTTATAATAAGCAAGTGAAACATCATGGAGCAACGTGTCAGCCTTTTTCACGTCGTCAATGACGCTAGCATCCTGAAGATTCGCAATCCTGGCAGCTCTCAAGTCATATTCGAGCGAATCCAAGTACGATGTCAAACTGCGGCAGGTGAAGAGGTGAATAGGATAGTCCGGATCGCGTCCTTCGTCGTCACCTTTGAAGGAGTACATAGTGGAGTCTACAAACGCGCGTTCGAAAACAGGATAGATGTGGCCATGGCGGCAAGCGAGCATGTACGCCCTGACAGAGCCTCCAGACCGTGACTTTCCGAGCACAATGAGTGACCCCGTTGACCATACGTCACGCTGATCTTTGCCCTTGGAGGCAATCATACTTCCCGGAGCCATGCAGAAAGACGACACGTATCGATTCAGCAAGGAATGATCACAATGCAGACGAGTGCGATTTTCAAGTTGGTTCCAAAATCGGAAATAGCGTTTCGCAGGGCAAATATCCATGCGTTCCTCCTCTGGCACGTCATCCGCAGGCTGCTTTGGTGGTGTCTCAAGGCCGGTTGCCAGATCAAACGTATTGGCGGAGATATCGCCACTAGTAGTGGTAGGAGCCTGAGTAGGGCCGGTTGCCAGATCAAACGTATTGGCGGAGATATCGCCACTAGTAGTGGTAGGAGCCTGAGTAGG
The DNA here is from genome assembly GCA_910574555.1 of Trichaptum abietinum. Classification (NCBI taxonomy): domain Eukaryota; kingdom Fungi; phylum Basidiomycota; class Agaricomycetes; order Hymenochaetales; family Trichaptaceae; genus Trichaptum; species Trichaptum abietinum. The sequence goes on from CAJTBE010000001.1 coordinate 4,180,360, forward strand.
GTCATCGACGTTGTTGCCGTTAGAGGCATCGTTCATGTTGTCCGAGTGCAATGTAGGACCGCTGCCAGTGTGAACCGATACATTTTTGTCAGCTTTGGAGGCGACGTCGCCCGGGGAGCCGGTGGCGGGCTCGACATATCGCTCCCTCATCTCGACCTGAACATCGCGAATGTCATATGCCAACAAAATTCCCTTAGCGCTTGCCGAGATGCGGCACCCCTCTTCAGGTTCAAGCGAACCTTTATCGACCCCGACAAGAACGACAACGTGGATCTGATCTTCTTTATCGTCTTCATAGCCAACGCGGTTGACTTCCAAACTGTTCCAACGCACTTTCTCCTTGTCAAGTACGTCAAGAATCTTCGGGCCCAAGATCTTCTCCCAGAGAGGGACGATGGGGTGAGCTCCAACTGTGAATGCGAATTTCCGCGCATTTCGCTGTTTCCAGTCGGGACCGGTGCGCCCAACCAGGCGAGGCTTGCCAGCAAAGCCAGTGTAGTAGTTCTCTTGTTCTTCTGGTGACAAGCTTGTCCTTCGTTCAAGAACGGTGCTCTGAGACTCGCCAGGAAGGACACCTCCCGACTTCTGAACAGTCTTCTGAGACTCGCTAGTTACACCTCCTGGCTTCCGACCAATTTCCGAGTTGTTAGGAGGGACAGCTCCCGTCTGCCGGCTTTTGTTTGATGGCGGTTCCTGATGTGGCGCGGTGGTGCTGCCAACAGAAGGCCCTTCGATCACTATCACTATTCTGCCCACATCAGAACCGGTCTTGACGGTCTGCGTTTTGCTGCCGGTGCGCGTTTTGTTGACGGTCTGCGTTCTGCTGCTGGCAGGAGACATATTGTGTACAAACGGATGGTCACTGGGGTCATTATTGGACTCCGATCCCGAGATTGAGCCAGGTGAGCTGGTGTCTGATCTGGTGCCCAACGGTGAAGATTCTGTTATAGTGGTGGTGAGCAACAATCAGTATTGCCACTGGCATTGTCAGTGAAAAAGAACGCAGGACTCACGTCCACTGGGAGCCTGTTGGTAAGAACTCATTGACATCATAGTTGTGGTCGAGACGATTTAGGCAGTAGTCAAGACGAAATATGCAAGAGGGTTCTGAGTGAGCGCCCCAAGGGGGCATTTCTGTCTCTTATACCATTGCTCTAGTTTCCAGTCACACGCCACCGGCGCTGGCACTGCCGGCCTCAGGCTCCTGAGTGCTCCGGCGAGTCACTGCACTCCGAGTCACTGAGTCAGCTTCAACTTGAAGTTGGCACTGCCACTGCCAGTGCCAGCCTCAGCCTGAGGCTGAGTGGAGCTTGCCGGGGCCAGACTCTACTATCAACTAGTCCAACGAAGTTCCGTAGTTTCAACACTGATATTGGGGTGGTTATAATTTAAAACCTAGTACTAGAACAAAGTAGAAGCAAAATGTAGTACTAGTTAAATTATAGGAAGAGGTAGAGGTACTAGTACTCCTAGTAGGTACTATGGGTACTAGTAGTAGATACAGCTAGAATACGCACATCTGAATAGTAGTACAGTCTGGCTCAAGACCCGATATCCCTACGTTTCCCTGCTATGCCAAATCCAGATGGGCAAATTCAGCGCATCCAAATATCGGTTTCAACTGCTCTTCCCCTGTCCGAGCCCTCGCGCGTGAGATGAACTCCGCAACTTTCAACCGCCCATTATTTGACGGAAGAGGTAAATCTGGTCCCAACAAATCACCGCTGACCTCGTAAACACTCGCGACCACTTCCTGAAACGCGTCCGTATACTTTGCTTTCTCGGTTTCTGAAAGGGGTCTCCCATTGGAACCTTCGGCGTCCGAAGCGAACAGACTTGACAGCCTTGTAGCGGATTCGTAAATCTTCTCGACACTCCTCTCTCTCTCATGCGCGATTGCATTCAGTGCTTCACCCATGACAGATTTCCCGGTTACGACGTGCTTAAATATTTCATCGTTGGTGACTACCGCGAGCCATCTTTTCACTGTCGTATATCCGTGAATTAGAACACTCTGCGTTTTTTCCGCCTTCTCTAGAGCCCGAGAAAAAAATTTCGTCGTTTGCGGTTCGGTGGGGATCACTTGATTGTCGGAGTTGCGGGTACGTTTCTTTTGAGGCTCATCCTCATCGTTCGGGGAATCCAAAGAGTCAAGCTTGCGACGTTCACCCGCGTGGCTAGAGGAATGGGTATCAGGTCCTTGTTCTACATTTCGTGGGTTTGCCGAAGCAATACTTTGATTCAATCGTGTACGGTGCCTTTCATATGCAACCTACGTCTATGTCGGAAGGGTAATACAGTGGGTTCCAAATCGTTCGCCAGGTCGCTGGACGTAAGCAGACCGCTGCCTTCGAAAATAGCAATTGCGTTTTGAAGTTCATCATCAACAGTCTTGCTGTTCTCCCGCCGTGCCGTTACGTCGTCTTTCACCAATTTCAGTAAACTGTCCAAGCCAATTGCCCCTACAGAGGGCCACCGAGTATACCCATCTGGGTAGATATCCACATTGCTGGTAAGATCAATGCGTGCTTGTTGCGCAGCTGTCTGATAACTGTGTGATCCTCCCAATCCCCTTCGTTCCTTCTCGACGGCATCGGGCAGCTTGTCGCGAAACGCGTGAATCATCTCCTCCAGAAGTTCGATATGGTTCCTATAGGCAACATAGTGGGCTAGGAACAAGGGAATGAAGAAATAGAATATCCCAAGCTTGTAAACGTCGAACTCGAGTCTGTCTCCAGTATAATACAGATGCGTCTGCACCTGTTGCCTTGGCAGAGGTGATGCTTTTCGACTAGGCGTCTTTCCGTCCCCTGGGTATAAAGCTTCTCCCAACGGAGACCTCTTTTGATACAGTTGGGAGTATCCTTCTATACCTCGAGGTGTACCATGATACTTCAGGAAGATCTCCTTCATTTCTTTATTGAAACTTGACCATTCTAGCTTCCGCTGGCCTCGAAATTGATGGCATTTTTCCCTCTCAGTCTTCGAGAAACGGAGAAGGAAAAATGAGCCGTGAACTACGTAGCGTTGAAGGTCCTCCAGGAAAGACCGTAAAGTCACCGCATCCTTCGCCGCTTGATTCTAAAGAAAGGCAGTCAGATGTAGAACATCAATGTTGATGAGTATGACTGTTACGAACCCCAACGACACTTTCACATAATAGATCGACTGTTTCGAAGAGTTGTTCGACGAGCTCTTCCTGTTTATTGAAAGACTGTTTAAGGCTCGTAATTTCTTCAAACTTCGCAAGGTACGCCTTCTTCATTTCCATCATCTCGCTTTTCAGAGCTGCCACCGCTGCACGAAGATCGACGTCTTCCGACTGCACAATTGATGCATCCTGCCCCTCCTCTTGCTCGACTTTCTCTTCCGTCCTAGCACGATCCGATACGCTTTCATAGTGGTTATTCTGTATTGCCTCGACGTGGTCATTTGTTTCAGAAGATAAAGACCTGAGTGTTTCCTTTTGCCGACATATGTTTTTCGTCAGAGTTTCCCTGGCGATAAAGGCTTATCGTTTGCGTTAATCGATAATCATTTCTACTTATCAATTGAAAATAATGCACACCTGAAGGACTCGAATTTGTCTCGTTGATCTCAGCTTTAACCTCCCAGATAGGTTCCTTCCTTGGGCCCTCCGCATTATTTAGATTGAATTCCACTGGGTCGCGCGACAAGTTCCGCGCTCCTGACACCTTACCCCTCGGGCTGTTCAAGGAACTCGTTGACTGATCTCGCACTCTCGCGACGTTGTCGGATCGCTGACTTGAAGGAGCTGAGTGGGATGACGACAAGCCCTTGTAACTTGAGAAAGTTCGTGGCATTTCCTCGTGCGATAGTGGGTGCAGATGACGATTGTCACGCTGATCCAACGACTTCAAGTTGGGGAGGAAGCTTGAGCGCTTGTTGACTGAACCTTGGCTACCACTGCCAGTGTTGCGAACAGTTTGGCCAAGCCCAATACTACTATCATGTAGTACACTAGTAGTAGTATAGTGACAACTCTGGCATTCCATGTTCAAGTTGTCGATTGAAACCTCGCGCGACCTGCGTCTCAGACTGCGAGTGCTTTCCGAGTCGGCCCGAGTGGATCTACCACGGAAGTGTGTAGTGTCCTGTGTGTGGTATGAGCGACTTGGGTGGTCTGGGTTTTTTTTCTTCAAGTTCTGAATCCAAATCATGCCAGTCTTCCACTGGCACTGGCAAGCGATGGTACCCGTCTACTTGAGAGCTGGCTGGGGAGTGAACACGGTGAGCGCCGGCCTGCCAGTGCCAGTGAGCGTTAATGCCTAAGTCGGCAGCCGACTCAGGTTTGACACGGCGCCGGCGGGTGTCAACAGTGCCAGTACTGGTAGTAGTACTACTAGTACCGTGACTCAGGCTGTGTCCACAACTCGAACATTGGCAGCCAGTGGGACTCCGAGTTCCAGACATTCCAGGCAACAGAGTTGCAGATTTAGTAGACTGCTGAACGTGAAGCGAGTACTACTAGTAGTAGTAATCACGATAGTAGTTGCCCTGAGTAGTAGTATTAGAAGAAGCGAACAACAACCGTTTGAACTCAAAGTTGAGATTGTGACAACTTGCCAGTCTGAGTGGACAGAATTGGAGGCTTGAGACTGGATAATTCAGCTGCCAGTGGCTAGTAGTAGTACGGTACCCTGCCAGTGAGTACTAATAGTAGGTAGTAGTCGCCAAACATCACTGACATGCCAGTGGCATTCAAGTTCAATTTGAAACTCGGATCATCATCATGATGTCGGCTCCAAGTCCGAGTCCTCCGAGTCGGAGTCACTGGCAGTAGTACTACCGTACTCAGGCTACGTGGCAGCCTGAGGTGGCGTGAGTTATCACTTGAACTTGAAGTTCCACTCCGAGTCCGACTCAGGCTCCGAGTCGCCGGAGTCGGAGTCGTCGGACTTTCAACTTCAAGAACTTGAAGTTGCAGGATCCTCACTTCGTAGGTTTCAATCTACTTTGTAGTATGTGCTAAATGAAGAGTTTATCTTTATCATTGACAGTGTCTTCTTTCATACAATGTTTCGTGCATGTGCATGTCAGCAAATCGGTTAACATAAAATCTATCATAAAAGTCCAGGGATTCCTCAGGTGTCAATGACTTCGGAGGACATTCATCACCCTTCTGAACCCCAAGGAGGTGAGCTAAACGGAAGATGTCCCCTATATCTATCACAGATAACTTCGGAGCCTTGCAGTCACGGTCATAGTGACGTCTGCCACTGGCATTCACTCCAGGACAACATTCGACACGCTGCCAGGTGGTACTAGAAGTCTCTGACTCATAATCCGGCTCGACAATCCACATACTTGTTTTCGGGTCAGGCGAGTCGCCAACACGTTTGAAACACTGTATGAGAGCGCATTCCTGACGTTCCGCTTTGGCTGTGAAGGAGAAAAGAAGTATAACCCTAGCAACTCTCATTCCTGCGAACCCCTGTTTGCGTGAACTAACTCGGACAAGTACTGCATCTCGTCGAGGTTTTCCGCGCCAAGACGGATTGGACCTGATCACCTCCCTCATTGCTTGTTCTATAGGGATCGATTCACCACGGTAGGCAAAGAAAGCGGTGGCTGAATGGAAAATTGAAAAGTCATTGCTCATGTCTAATTCAAACTGCGCATGTCCTGGTTCAGTTCTGCCAGAATAAGCCCTTGAGTTGTAGGTGTGCTTTTCGTACTTGTTAAGTAAGTATACTTTGATGAGCTGTCGGAGCTGTCGGAACTCAGGATAGCCTTTCATCGCTGCAAGAGCGTTGAGCTGTTTAGGGTACACCTTACTGGACTCTGCAAGGATAACATCAAAGAAGTCAGTTGAGCAGCACCAAAAGCACGGGTTACTACTAGTAATAAGTAATACTCACGTTGCTTCGAAGCCATTAATATCAAGCTCAAAGGGTCATTTCTGCCGCCCACGCGGATCTGGCGTTCAGCATGTCGTATGCCATGAACCGCACCACACTGCGGCCCATCCACTAAGCTTTCGGAATTGTCCAGGTCTGCAATTTCATTGAGTTCATGATTGCCCACAATGTCATCGAAGAAGTCCTCTGTATCATCAGCTGCGCCTGTCAATAGTACGCCACGGAGGTGCCTATGCTCTCCCCGAGTACTAGTAGAAATCTTCTCAGCGTCATCCGTGTCCGACTCTGAGATATTCTTGCGCAGAACATCACGCAAAGCTCTCCACGAAGCCTCCGCCAACGAATCGTCCAGCATTCCACGCCTTTCAAAGTCTGCCCTCGATGCAATAAGTTTACTTAGTCGTTGGTTTGCTGTGATCATTTGACCCAAAGGATCATTTCTGTTTGAGCGTCGCCATGTTTCCTTGACCGCGTAAATGTGTTTATTCTCTGTGATCGATGAACACAGCCCGCTCGGTGCGGCGAAGAGAGGGATCATTGTAGGATAGTGGACCATGGCATGCTGTCGTGGCAGTGAGAAGTTATCCCGGATGCCCTTGGCTATGAATATTTGCCGAAATTGATGAAAGTGGTCCAGAGAGGCTTTGATCTGATCAAGAGTTGAGGCTGTAATCGTGTACCGACGTACAAGGTAACAAAAGTCCAGAAATGCACTCATTGTGGTGATTATATCATCGTGCACAATGCCCACAATAGCCGGAAGATACACCTAAGCGGTTTGCATCAAATATCAGCAATCCACCGCCTCGAATTAGGTAGAAAGGCCACATACTTTCATCAGTGCCTTAGAATCATTGCCTGTCCATTGCTTGAAGCCTCGGCCTTCGGGGAATCTGCGAAGTCCAGGAAAAGGAGCAGCGACTCTAATCCTGTAGAGGGTTAGCAATGGTATTTACATTATACGACTTGTGAGAGAATAGCACCTTTTATCCACAATATCCAGCTCTGTCGTGGTCAAGGTCTGGCAAATCCACTCGACAAGATGATCCTTGAACACGCCTTTGATGATTTGGTGTAGTAGGTCCGGAGATATGAGATCGCATATATCCGCTCGCGGAAAGTCATTGGTGAAAGGCTACGGGACAACCTGATTGTAAAATATGCATCCAGGGGAGACTTTGAAGCACATACCACGATTTCCTGATGGAATCCATACTCTTTTCGAATTGTTGCTCTACTTATGACGTTGTCATCCACCTGTTCTATCAATCGTTCGTGCAGCTCTTTTGTTCGAGGGTTTGTAACAAATTCCGGATTATCTAGGTTCTTGTGAGGTGCTGTACATCTATATCATATAGCCACAGTAAGCCATTCTCACGGACTTGTATGCGTTGCCTGAGGACAGTACTTACTTGCAGCACCATCCAGTGCATATTGCGCATAGACTCACCTGTTCCGGATAATCGGCTATATACGAGCCGAGTCCGAGAACCGACCTACGCAAGTGACCATCAGGGCACCGGAGAATGGTCTGTTCATTGTTTATGGACATGGCGGTCTTCAATGAACTCAAGATTCTCGATATAGATGAATGAAAAATTTGATGTCTAAAGCGACGGAAGTCATCTGACTTTTCGTACTGCCGCTCAGCTGCAAAAAAAGCGTCAAAACACAATTGAATGGCTCAGTTTTTGACACACACTCTTTGGTATTGCTAAAAATGCTACGAGCTGGACTGTATTCAACTTTTGGGACCGCCGGGCCTTGTTTGATACATTTCCTATTGAGAGATATAACGGATAATATTCGTTGTTGCCAGTTCCAACGGAAACTGTTGTCTTGTCGCTCCCCAAGATCACCGGAACGAACATGGACCCATGGACTGCTTCATCTTCGGCTGAGATTTTGTTCTAAGTCAAGGATAATCAGTACGCTTCCTCCAACTTTGAATGCTGCATTATTCATGACTTACAGCCTGTTCCCAAGCGAAATTTCCGGACATGTAATTTCTGAACACTCGTTCTTTGTCATTGATGTCATCAGATTCCTCCTTTGGCTGATATTCACGAAATGGGACATAGTCAAATTCGCCTTCTAAAGCCGTATTATCCACCAAATTTCGGATCACTTCCAAGGGATCCCGAAACCATACATCATATTCTTTCCTCTTCCATGACTCGGTGTTCTCGTCTGTCGCTTTTTGGCCCATTGTCGTCCGTGTAGAAGTTACTAAAGGATTTCCAAGGCACGTCACCAACTCTCGTAGCGTCAATGACATTGTACAACTTTTGTGCGTCTCCATCGAGTAGCGTACTAGTAGGATCCAGATCTGAGTCATTGTCGGGTTCAGTTACGTCCAACTCAGAATATCCGCCAGATTTTGCGTTCTTCACAGACTGAATTCGCTGGTAAGCCTTCATGATTCCGAGAAGCTTTGTTATATTACCAGCAGACATTTGCTCATCGCGATAAAGAAAGTCTGCTAGCTCAAAATCTGCTCGGCACGAATAGGGAGACCAGTCATTTGGTGCAGGTTCATTTCGCGGAACAGGTGGTTCTTCGTTTTTTAAGTTGTTTCCTTCCGCATCACACGGGGTGGCTGCTCGATGTTTTTCATCAGAGTGCTATCAAACCGAGGACAATATACTTGGTGCGCACCATTCATATATCTGTGATACACCTTTAGGTTACCATCACTCTCCTCATGATCTCCAATGTCGAAGTCCAAGTCTTCAGAGGATGCACTACGGCCACTGTCACTTCCGGTGCCAGAATGGGACAGAGAATCAGGTCTGTCTAGGTCTTGAAGCAACTCGTCTCGGCCTATACTGAGCATCGAGATATCCTGTGTAAGCATGGAAATATCGTAATCGTAGGAGTCAGAGCCGCTCTCAAAATGACCCTCTGTTGGAAGTTCGGACGACCTCGGTAGAGGTTGAGGAGTTGGAGCTCGTGTGGGTCGAATAGGTGAAGAATCATAGTCGTGACCACAGGCAGTAGATCTTGCCACGGATGACATCGGATGAGCTGAATATTCATGTCTTGCTCTTCCAGATTGACTCTTGAACGTCCTACTACAGCTGGGCAAGGTACATCGAATAGTTGGTGGAAAATGAAAGGGGTCGTGCTTTTTCCGTGTCGCTGGCATCAATGTAGCCTTCAGTAGTATATGTCGATGATTGGGACTCACAGCTGAGTGCCACAGTGCCAGTGCCGTAAGGCTGCCACTGGCAGTGAACCTGAGTGCCACTGCCACTGGCAGTGCGTGAGTCACACACTCAGGCTGGCAGTGGCAGCCTGGCCAGTGGCAGCCTGAGTGAGTGGGCGTAAATTTTCAACTTGTCTAAGATAGACGCCCTCGCCTCCCTGATCTTGAACTTGCACCTTCGATCCATCTTATTATCACCCAAATCTCAAAACACTGCACAAAATGTCAACTCGAAGACAGACGAGGGCCAAGAACAGTAACCAGCACCCCGGAGCAGTAGTTGACCAACTCAGAACAAGACGAACAAAGGAGGAGATATTGCGGGAGAAGGAAGAAAAAGACAAAAGGAAAGTACAGCAGGCAGCGAGGCGGGATGAGGCATTGAAGGAGAAGGAGGAGAAGGAAAAACAGAAGGAAGAACGGGCAGCTTTCCGCAGAGCTGCGGCCCAGCAAGTCGCGGTCGCGAAAGAGAGGAAAAAACTCGCTGCGGAGCAGAAACGGGCAGCAAAAGAACAAGAGGCAGCTGACAAGGTACGCAAGAAGGTGACCGCAGCAGAAAACCAAGAAGCAGCGATGCTAGAGACCGTAGAGCTTGAAAACAATTTGTCGAAGGCTCTTGAGACACGCACCCAGATGGGCTCAACAGTGCCTAAACTCGCTGGAAAACGTGGACGTAGGAAGCCAAAGGGCGAAGCTAGTAGTAAGTCTTCAACTTCAGATCAGTAATTACATAGCTTTGAACTGGCGTAAGCAGGCTCGAAGAACGGTGTTAAAGACGTGTCGGGTTGTGAAGTTGAATACGACGAAGACTTAGACATTGGTGAGTTATATTGCCTATACATTTTCAGATGTTTTCAAAGCTTGGAGGTTGACTACTTTGACTCACAATATGAAGCGGCAAGTACGGATGCGTCAAACAGAAAGCCTGCAAAAAAGGCTAGGAAAGAAGATCCCAAAGGTGAACTTCCATTTCGCACCCGTGTGCAGACCGCAAAGACGTCGAGATCTGCCGCCACTCCAAGCAACACTTTCTTTCACGCACCTGCCGGACAGAAACGAGAGCCTTTCTGGTGAAGAAACGGATATAATAGACTCGCCCGCTACGTCAAAGCGGGACGACAAGACAAAGCGACTTGCCAGGGCGCTTCGCAACACAGATGAATCCACTTTCATTGGTGAAGAGGATGGAGGACTTGAGGTGGCAGGGATAGACTCGAGAGGGATCAATTTGTGAGTTTAAATCTGAAATCTTGCAATGCGTACGGGATCAATTTCTGGTATGCACGATGTAATGGTAAGTGTGAAGCTTGATTTAGACTCAGCTAAAGCTCATAGTATGATCCAACTAGATTACTAATGTTCATGCTGAGGAAGCGGATCATGGAGAACGGGATCAAATTTCCTTCTACGTACAACATTGACACTCTCGTCTTTGTTACCATATTATGAGCTTCGCTGACGCCAAGCTACACTAGACACAGCATCTCATTGCAAGACAATGAAAACTTAAGTCCTTGGGAGGATGAAGGGGAAACAATAACCCTCGCAAGCTATCATGGTGTAAAGAATAGCTCAATCAGCGTGCAACAGACAGCACATTTTGTCGATTCGGACACAAATATTGTGAGTTGACGGAACATTAGAATGGCAGATGCAGTCTGAATACCTTGCTTGTAGAGCGAAAGCGATCCGAGGAGGCTGACAAGGCCGGCTCAAGCTAGTGTGAGTGCGACTTATTACTGTTCGATTCACGTCAGTTACCCCATGACCGTTTGATCATATCCCTTCGTTATTATTTTTCTGCCAACTGTCGTGTAATGAACAGGATGGAGGTAGCAGCAACTTGAACTCAAAGAAAAGGAAGTTGCTGCGCGACACTCTCTCCGGGTCGCAGGTTTCAACGGTAAGCGACGTCATATCATTCCTACCTTTTCCAATCTACTAACCAATCCCTTTCCGTACTTGAGGATAAGAACAACGAAACAAAACCAGGTGGACAGGTGAGTGCCAGACAGTGAAGCACAGTGATCTTCATGCTACATCCTTCCTTCATTGTTTGCTGAATTGATCTTTGGACAGGGTGCAACCAAGAGAACTGCCAACTCGCAGCTCAGCGCACCGGTAAGTCCTATCTTACTCCAATTTCTCTCGTTTCCCCCTGATTTATGGTTGTAAGGTGCAATCACTAGCCTTGGAACCCCGTATACAGGTATGTGTGAGCGTCGATGCACCGTAGGCTCACCTCCGCTGTAGCAACTATTCGTTCCCTTCCTCACATCGGGTCGATCGCTAATTTGTGCCTATGAATAGGACATTATAGTCACAAAAAACAGAAAGAGAAAGTCGCCACCGGACACCGACTCCCAGGTTGATGTGGTAATTCTTCCACCTTCACGTGTTATGGATTCCTTCATGTTTATGTTTACTTTACACCATCTCAATAGGCTAGCAAGAGTGTCAAGGTCAAGAAGTCATTGTTACTGGCATGGACACACAGGTCGGTGCCACAGTAAGTGCCAATTCTTTGGTAACCGGCATTTTAAGTTCGTTTCTGACCAGGCGGAAAGGACTTGAGTAAGAAGAGGAAACCCTCTGACATTCCTTATCGGCCTGAGGCCGACACGATGGTAATTGCTTCCTTTCGAGCTGCTCACTTGCCATGGATAACAGCTTTCTGACGTATTGCAGTCTGAGATTGGATCCGCTACCTCTCATCGCAAGAGGCAGTCGCTGGTGGCTGATAATGAAGCAAGTGTGGGTCGATTGATACACTCTAAATGTGAGCATTCACTCACTATTCTTATTAGACTGGTGGTCGAAAGATGCCGTTAGCACCTCTAACACAGTCGCTTGCAATGACGAGAGTATCCTGCACTCCCGGACCCGAAGTATTAGTGATTGGGGCTTATCCTGGTCATCGCAAAGTCTCTCGGACTACTAGCTCAGTGTGTCGAATCAAATTCATTACTATGACATATTTTTGCTGATTCACTTATATGCAGACATCAGTGGGGCTGGAGGACAAGGGTCGAAATGAAGGAAAGGAAGGATCTCGCGTGCCAGGCAGAAAAAGGGCGACGAACCAGTGTCTCCCTCCCGGTACTCAGGCCGGTTGGATTCATATTTTTTTACCTTCACTTTTCCGCGCAGTAGGAAAGTCCCTCACGCCATGGCAAAACCCGGACAATGAGCTCATCAGCACACTGTGGGGGAAAGTGTTTGATTCTGTGGAACTAAGTTACGAAACACAGTTCGCCGACATCTGTTCTCTAGTTGAGTCATTCTTAGTTATCTTCAAGTTACCTTTACCAGATTGAGATGCAATCCTTGTATTTCAGGCGGCCCAGAGATGCTCTGATAGCTGGCGCAAGAAACTGTTTGAGAAAGCTGAGCATTCAGTTGCGAGTTTTATCAGCGGCGAACAATCAAAGTCAATGCAAAACGAAGCAATTGTGAAGACGTTGCAGACGCTAGTTGATAAGAAGAAAGCCGAACCGTTTCTATGGGAAAGCTGGTATAGTATGGAAAGGGTAAGTAAAATAGTACTTGTGGCATTTTGTGTCCATGCATTGACCCTGAATGTACAGAAGCAAGGACTGTTCTGCTCTGACCTCGTGGTCTCAGTGTTGTCCGTACACATCGTCTTAGCCATGGGTCGGCATAAAGTACTGGACAAAAACTCCATAGGAAAGCCTATCGGTGCCCTCGCCCTTGCGGCAACAGCGGTATTTTTTTTCAGAACTTATAGTGGCTTTATTCGCTGATCTCCTCATGGATAGGTCAAGGTCGCCATTGATAAACAGGTGGCTCGGTTGCAAAATATCAAAGAAGAGCTTGGCGGCGCTGAGTGGTATTTCACTAGCGCTCTGTGGCAGCCTCATACGGACGACTATGTTAAATTGCTGTCGAATCCCTCTTTCTTCACTGAATCAAACTGGGAAAAGGTTTGATCCCACCTCCTAGCTTACGATGCCAGTAACGATATCGATGCTGGAAAGAACACCGAACTTTTTGGATCGGGTATCACTGGCAGGGACTTTTCCTTATATTTTGATGTTGCAGGTCCGGGTTCGACCTGCGAGAAAGCGTATGACGAAGGCGCTGGTAATTGGGAAGACGGGAGCGATGATAAGGGCGACGAGCGTGAAGGAGCTGAGCATAGAAGCGATGTTGAAGGTGATGCAGAGGACGAGGATGCCGATGCTAAAGGAGATGACGACCTGAGTGAGAGCGGGTACGAGGGCGCTGACAAGATTGAGGGTGAGGGTGAGGACGAGGGCGCGGACGAGGACGAGGACAAGGGCTCGGACGAGGACAAGGACAAGGGCGCGGACGAGGACGAGGACAAGGGCGCGGACGAGGACAAGGACAAGGGCTCGGACGAGGACGAGGACAAGGGCGCGGACGAGGGCGAGGGCGCGGACGAGGACGAGGACGAGGACGAGGGCGCGGACAAGGACGAGGGCGAGGGAAGGATCCAGGCGGAGATGGCGATAATGAGGAGGACGACGCTTCAAAATGGGATTCGGCCACGGAATGCGTCGACTTCTAAGAGCAAATCGTTCACTGGTGAGCCTCTCGTTTCGTTTCTGTCCGTGCGCTCAATAACTTATTACCATCGACTCGCAGAGCAACCTTCGTTTCTACTGGCACGCTAAAGAACATGCAGAATTGAAGGCACGGTAGCGAAATGGGCCTGCCACTGCCCGTGGCAGTGGTTCAGAATCGTGTCGTGGCGGGTTCCACGATAGTGTCTGCTATGCTTAGTCTTGTGTAAATGACTGATGTACTTGAACACTGAGGCACTGATAGCTACTTACCGTTGTCTTATATTATTTCTGATGCAATGAAATACTTGGATCATTCTTATGCACTTGAACTCTTGAGCGCTGCAATTTGTCTTACAACACTTGTCTCCTGCTGTAATTAAAGGATGAAGCACTGAAGCACTGGAGCACTGGGGTGCAGATTGCCTGAAACACTTAGAGCACTGTTTCAGGCAACTCGTCCTTATTTCAGGCAACTCGTCCTTATTTCAGGCAACTCGTCCTTATTTCAGGCAACTCGTCCTGAATAATGGGAGGACATGCATGAATAAGGCAAGCTTGCCTTATTCAGACTTCAAGTCACTCAGGACGTTTAAGTAACGCTTAAGTCACTTTCAGCAGAAAGTAGTTTCCCTGATGAAGGCACAGACACAGCCGCTTATTGAATTCTGTTAGATCTGAGTAAGATCTAATATCAAGCATTGCCTGAACAATCACTTCAATACATTCTCGACTAAAATGCAACAATGTTCATAAAACAACTGTATTAATGTCAAGATGCAACAGTCTACAAGTACACTGAGAATGACTATGGCGATTCATATTACAAGAGTCACGGTTGCCGAAGGCAAGTTGACCGACGTGATGTGCGTGTTGGAAATGAGTCCCTTTCGCAGGATATTGAGAGCATGAAACGCCAGCTTGAAGGAGCTGCTCGGGCTTTGGAGCGTGCTACAGACGAGAGCTCACAGAGAACAAGGGAAGACGAGGAGCTTGAGCGTGAGATGGAAGACCTCAGGTACAGAGTGAAGCGAATCCAGGAACGCCTTGAGTACGTCAGCCGTGGACCAAGGAGCACCGCGAAGGATGACGAGAGGTGGAAACTAGAGCGTGACTTATTGCACCTCATGCACGAGAGGTTGCAGGAAGTACAAAAGAAGATGGGAGATCGGGAGCGTAGGCGCGAGCGGGAGAAGAGGGAAAGGGCGAAGACCGGGATAGGCGGAATGAGCGCTTTGGGCGGTACGACGAGAGAAGCTATGATAGGCAATGTGACTATGGGCGGCATGATTACGACAGGGATCGCGAGAGAGTGTGGAGTCGTGTTAGGGACTATGATAGGGTTAGGGACTACGACAGAGACAGGGATTATGACAGGGATCGGCCTTATTCGCGCATTCGCGAACACGACCGTTCTTGGGAAAGGGAGAAAAATCATGAGCGCGAACGTGAACGTGAACGCGACCGCGACCGCCCTCGCAGCCAGCCTGCCGCAGCTCGTTCTCCGCCGACATATTTGTAGACATATTGTTATATTATAATCAATTAATACATAGCTTTCTAACTACATGACTTGTGTGCAATTGAATTGAGAAATTAAATCTGCAAGTACTTACGACACGATCGGGGCACGATCTTAGTGGGGAGATGAATCGGGGACCCTGCATGCCCCTAAGCACGACCCATAGGCATGCCCCCACTCATGCCCTGCCAAACGCACGACACTACGCACGACACCTACGCATGCCCCTACGCACGGCACGCACGACACTTCGCATGGCAAATTCTTGGTGCCGCCTTGACTGCATGGGTCAGAAGTCCGTTGAGAGTGCATCTCGACACAAATACGGATCATCAGTCCGTTTATAGAAGCGAGTCTAAAGAGAGGGAAGAAAGCAGTATTCACTGCGTCAGAAGCTGTTACGTTGAGAATGAGTATCTGGAACTAACATTTTCCTGGGCCCCTAATGGTGGCCGGTCCGATTCTGTCCTAACCGACTTAAAAGCAAGTGGTCTCCTTATTGCCAGAGTTAAAGCTAGTTTCCAGCACCTCCATCCTCAGCAGAATGGCAGACCAACCCAAGAAGCAGTTCTTCTTCTTCTATGTACCGTATCTCCCGGAGAAAGTCTTCACAGTGGAACGTATCGCGGATTTCAAGGAACACGTGGATCGAGTCAGTGGCCTGAGAAAGTCTGGATTTATTAGTTGCGTTTTCCATATCATTAGAAAAAGGACTCATAGCTTCTGACACTTCCGGACAACAGGAGCAGGACATACCATTACAGACAGAGAGTCGCTTGATTTACCTCTCGAGAAGAAGGTGTTTACAGGGTCCGTCGTGATTTTCGAATCAGAAACCATCGAGGAGGTGCAGAAGTTCATTGAGACTGATATGTTCTATACGGATGACATTGTATGTCCTGCACTTACTTCTATCTGATTTCATAAGGAGCTGAAATGCTCTCGTTTGCTAATCTCAGTGGGATAAGGAGAAGATTATTCTTCTGCCGTTCGGGTTCGATCCGTTTATAAAGGAGTAGTAGCCATTGGGAACTGTAATGTCGATTTAGCACTGAACAAGGTTGTCCGACACTCACATGGACCTCATCTTCAATAATATATAATCTCTGCACGTATATCTGAGCCATGTTAGATAACAGAACTCATAATTCTTGACTCGGGTATGATGGCTGAGGGAAAGAGAAGAACTGGCCGTCCAAAAGGGGGTCACTGCAGTTTTTGGGCATAAAATGAAAGTCCGCTCTTTCCAATTTTGGAGCGCGTCGAGGTGACGCGTCGAGTGCAACTTGAAGGTCTATTGAAGCCTCTGCTCACTCGTTCAACTTCTACTTAACTCCTCCTTCTGCACCTCCTTATTTCTTCATTCCTCGAAAATCAATATGGCAGACGACATTGTTCTACCGATTCCCAATCTTGAGCTCCCGCAGCATCACTTCACCTTAATGCAGCCCAATCTAGGGCACCTTCACCAGAATGCATTAAAGGAACTGCTCGCTGGGATTGAGAAAGACCGTACGTCTCAGGATGGACTTGTCTGTACCTATATACCTCTAACATCAACTTCAATCATCAGAAATGGCACCGTACTATCGAGCACTCATAACCTCTTCACAACCACCGACTTCACCCATCACACCCGCCTCACCAAGCACATCCCGCCAGTTCCAAATACCATTACCTCAAGATCAGGCACTGCTAGAAAAAATGGACAAGGCAAACGAGGAGGAGTTGAAGAAGCTAGACGAGCGATTAGAGGAAGCGGAGAAGACGGAGGGCGAGACGGAAATCGCAGATGCGTTGAAGGCAAGGGCAACTTACTTGACAAGGATCGGGGATAAGGTATGTCGATGTCTTGTGTGATGCTGGTGAAACATTAACACTGAAGTCTTGTTAAAGGACAGGTCAATTGCCGCCCAAGAGCTTGCTTTCGAGAAGACGCCGGGTGTCGGATCTAAAATCGACATCGTCCTGACCCTCGCGCGGATAGGTTTCTTCTTCGGTGACCACTCGATAATCACCAAAAATCTTACTCGAGCGGAAGAGTGAGCCCTTTCAATTCATTACCGCTCTTCTGTATGAGTAACGTATCTTTGCAGGCTGATTGAGAAGGGAGGTGACTGGGATCGGCGGAACAGACTAAAAGTATACCAAGGCCTCCACGCTCTCTCGATCCGACAGTTCAGCCGCGCGAGCGAGTTGTTCATCGATGCACTGTCAACATTTACTGCGGCGGAGCTACTCAAGTATACCGACTACGTGTCGCTGACGATGATCGCGGGTGCCTTCACGCTGAAGAGGACTGATCTCAAGAAAAAGGTATGGTGTATTATCTGGCCTAACGATAAGGTTTCCTCTAAAGCCTTGCATCTGCAGATAATCAATGCACCGGAAGTTATCCAAGTCATCGGTGAACTTCCCATCCTCGCCGAGCTCACGAAATCGCTATATGACTGCAAGTATGACAAGTTCTTCATTGCACTTGGTAAACCTTCCCCTAATTCCTTCCGTGCTTTACTGACTTACACCATTCCGACTCTAGCCAAACTTGAACAGACTCTTCTCATTCCCTCCCGCGTGCTCAGCCCTCACGCCCGGTATTACACCCGGGAGATGCGCATACTCGCGTACGCACAGCTCCTTGAGTCCTACCGTTCTCTCACGCTGGAAAGCATGTCCACCGCCTTCGGCGTCTCCATCCCCTTCATCGACTCCGAACTCTCGCGCTTCATCTCCCAAGGCCGCCTCAACTGCACAATCGACAAGGTGCACGGTATTGTGGAGACGAACCGCCCAAGCGCAAAGAACGCGCAGTACGAGACGGTCGTAAAGCAAGGAGACGTACTGCTAAACTCGGTGCAGAAGCTGAGTAAGGTGTTATACTAGGAGGTCGAAGTGTCATAGTCTAGGCTTGGTCTCGCTTAATATTAATTCATTGTGATATACATTTTACTCTTTTAAGTTTACGTCAGTGGTTCAATTGAGCTCAAAAAATCAACCATCCTCTGGGCAATGATCTTATGCATCTTCGTTGTCGGATGCAGTCTATCAACCCATATTCCGCCTGCCACCTTACTGGAGTCGGCTTCCACGAAACCGTGCTGAACTGGATTGTCCAGGATAGTTGTGAATAAATTCCAAGACGAGAAGACTAGAACAGTCGCATCTTTGTGGTCTTTGCCAAAGGCGAGAGCGGAGCTCCGCAGTTGTGTATTCCAATTCTCATAGGGGTCGCCGTTGCGCTTCAACGAAGCTAAGATGATCAGTCATTACTACGAAACACTGTAGCGAAATGAATAGAATACCTCTAACTGGACCGAGTGGCGATCGCTGCATAGGCGGAATGTCGACAAATAAGAAATTGCGCGCTCCTCCTGTGAACAAAGCTTCTTGTGCCTTGAACAATGTTTGCATGGCTATCACTGGATCCACGCCAAGCCTTTGTAATCAAGTTAGTGGTTTCTTTTGATATCCTCAAGATAAATACCTGCTGACCCACAGTCGTTTATCCCAACCCATGTGACTAGGACGATGTGAGCAGCATTCAGAAGCGCACAGACAAAGTCCTTTTCGAACACGTACTAAACAGCGTATCCTCGGCAGCCCACGCTGCCCACTCCGGCTTTTTACCCACATCGGGGAGGAACATGTCCATCACTTGATGCTTTACCCCGCCGACGGTCTGTCCTCCAAGACCATAGTCGTACACAAGCAATGGATCGCTTTCGAAATTGCCAGATGGGCTGTGATCGCGAGCGAGGTACCCTACCCAGTTTGCCTCACCAGGCTCGGCATACGTGGTTCCAGGGAAGTCTACGCCGAGAGGACGCTCCTTGCTGGGGCGTGGACACAATGGGCTGTAGCCAACTTCGCAGTAAGAAGCACCGCTATGGCGACGGTACGGAGAAACAGCAATAGTATGTGCATCGATGTCATGAATTTGCGTCCGGAAGTTTAGTGCAACTTACAATACGACGATGTGCTTGAGCGACTTATACCCTCCCCAGTGACAGCCTACGACTGACGAATTGGAAGACATTAGCCTGTATTCGGTGATGAAGTCGATAGAAGAAAGGCTTTACACTGCTTAGGCGTCCAGCCATCAAGTCACTTTCATCGATCTGATAAGACTCTTCTGATTCTCACGATAATGCAATTCTGTCGTCGAAGCCAAGGGCAAAGCTGCGGGGATGTTTGATTATTTTCATGATATACAATTTGAAGACTTCTTTTGTAGTACATGCACACTCTGCAAGCCAAGATCAGGCAATAGAAAGATTGGGAGAGAGCCTGTAAACGCACATCAACTTCGAATCACTCTTTCTTCATCCATTCATCTATCTTCTTCCAAATCCCTTCCGCCTCCCCTTCCCACTCATCCCTCATGTGCTGAAGGCATTCATCGCAGGGCTTGTCGCGCGCACCGACCGGAGTTTCGGCCGTATCTCTCTTCCAATCAAGGCCACGAAGTCTCTTGAGGGTCATAAATGGGTGTCCGGTACCTCCATCTGAGAACGCCGGCTGTACAGCACGCTCCATCCACAGACTCGCGAACACGTCTGTGCATTCCATGTGAAGCGCAGCAGGGGGTTGGAAGAGAGTGGACGAGAAGTGATCCGAGATCTGGGCCATCAGCTGAGAGCACGCTTCGATTTCCGTGGCTGTTAGACGGTGCGCTTTCGGGTCCACTTTTGCGTCTTTTTGACCCTCCTTATCCGCTGCTTCCTCCTGCGTAGGCTCTGTGTCAAAGGAAACTTCTGGTACGACGGTGTACGCATAGAAAAGCGCCTTTTTTAAGTACCCGTTGAACTTTCTCGACCAATCAGAAGCTATTAAGAGGAAAGACACAGACGGATGTATGACATACCGCGGAAGTTTGATCAGAAAGCTCATAGGCTATCTTTATTAGGCGCCACTGATCGAAATCGATTTCCAATGGTCTATCGCATAGCCTCTTTAGGCTCTTGCCAGCCAGAGTATGTACTCCGTCAAATTCTAAGGCTTTCGTGTTTGACACAATATACAGCTTCAGAAGATGTTCGAATGGCGCTTCATCGTCTAATGCACTTTCTTGTCATGTAAAAGTATAGCGGTAGGAGTCCAGGTGGTTTTGTCACTCACATGTCGTGATATAGATGCGCTAAAAGGGCTTCAAAATAATCTCTGCCTAAATTCCTTTCTGACTCTAGTTCAAAGGCCTCCTGGGCGTTGTATCTGTCATCGTATCTATTTCAAGAGATAGTTCAGGCTCAAGCAGATGTAGCTAGAAGGGATGACCTACGGCGATCTATGGCAACAAGTAGTGAAAAATCGCGGTGATAATCGGCTTATCAGTGAGCGATGGACTCTGTACTTTGTCCCATCCACCCAAAGGATCACAGAGCCATCGTTGATCCAATATTTTCTTGATCTCCTTTCTAACTCAACGTCGAAATCGAGGATTTCCCTCGAAGTGTCGGCAGATCGCATTTCAAAGAGTTGAAAAGAGGAGGTTCAGGTTCAACTTCAGCCTAGCATGCAGCGATTTCACGCCAGTGGGAGCCGAGGCGCCGAAACTGCCATATTTGGGTTCGGAGTTTCGAGTTATACTACCAACCACTGGCAAATGCGACCAGTGGTACATCATACTTTTGATTGAGAGTAATGCAGCGAAGGTCTTCCATTTAGTAAGTAATGGTTCATAGGAGCTTCTCTCAGAAAATCGGCTCATACAAATTGTCACTGTACTCGGTATGAGTGTCTAGCTCCTTGCCTATTACGATGTAGTACTTACATATATAGGGTCTGCTACGCAGCCTCCCGGTTCTTCAATGTACTCTTTTCCAGCCAAGGTGAAGACGTCAGAAAGGTGTTGCAGAGCTCCTCGTTAGTGGAGAGCCTCAAAGCTAGACAACACTCCAGCTCGGTTGTAGATCATAAATAATAGTGCGGAATATAACCTGTCCTTTACAAAATCTACTAATCTGTTACGGAATAAATACTTATCATCGTGGCTGGGCATATCCGCAACCGACCCCGGACATACATACGAGCTTTATCACATTGTCGCTGATATTCATAGTGATGATCTAGATATTAGTGTAGGTATCTATGGCATATATCTCAGCCACTTCAGAATCCAGATAGCCTGATAATTGACTCATTGACTGGAGGTTCACACACATTGAGTCTCCAAAGGTATATGAGCCTCTTAATGTATGAAAAGTCTGCTTCCTGAAAGGCGATGACTCTAGTACAGTGAGGGCTTGTTTTCGTCTCACTGAAGTCGGTTAACTCCGGTCGCCGCTTCAATAGGCTACTATACGACGCATTTATTTAGAACTAGGGCGCCAACACTGTCTCTGTCTTAACTCCACCATCATGACCCGCCGCCATAAACGTAACACTCTTGCTTTCAGGAATATACCTCGCAGGCTTGCAGACTTTCCTACCGAAATTGTGCGGCTGATCTTCGAGGCCTCTGTCACCCCTGGACGACGTGCAGACGACGATCAACAGCGACAACGGACTGCGTACGCGTGTTGTTTGGTCTCGAAGGAAGTGAAGGCCTGGGTGGAACCAATCCTTTACGAGAAAGTCGTTCTCGAGTCAAGAAGCCAGGCGATGGCCTTTCTTAAGGCACTGAAATCCAAATCCGCGGAGTTCCTCACGCGTACTGTGAAGACAGTCTGGATTCTAGACAATTCCTTTTCCCACAAAGCGGCCGACCGATTTCTTCTCCTTTTCAGTAAATGTCTATCTCTGGAAAGCCTCGCTTGCCTCGGCTCCGAGCCTTGCATCCTTATCCTTCAAAACATCCCTATGCCCAGAAAGGACCCGTACAAGCTCCGAGAGCTGACCATCATAGAGCCGGACTACGGCACTGCATACCAGCTCGACCTCCGCTACTTCTCTATCGAAAAGCTACAGCTCATAAATTGGGATGGCCCCTTCCTTGACACCCTCGGTCAGCGACTAGACGTCGACAAAGGGCTGTTGGACACGCTACGAGCGATCCCTAGAATATATTTCGACTCGAATCAGGTTCCGAAGTATGTTTTTCCGACTTGGATCAAATCTACATTCCTCCCCTTGATCTTACTCAAGGCACCGAAAGTCGATAACAGGATCCACATACGTGTCAGCCATATGAATTACCATAAGAGAAAAGCCAAAACTCAGGAAAAGTGGATCAGAAACTTTCAAGCATATGCCCAGCAGTACGGACGCCGACTCCTCGTGAGCTTTGTGAAAGCCAATCGCAACGCTACAGATTTCGAACTATCCAAAGCATGGATTGGTTTAGAGTAGGGGGGCTGTGAGTTGGTTCACATCCAAAGACATTTCTGTACTAACTCAAGATGCGCAAACAGTGTTGCTTCTATACGGTGCAGCTCCATTATGTATATCAATTTAAGTTGGTGAGCTCTTTTAAAAGCATTGATTCTTGTGTTAAGAACTTGTTACAGACATTTCAATATCGGGGACTTGGTAGACTTTCTCTTCGTGCCAAATCAGATTCAGAAGTGGGTGACTCCGGACTTGGGGACTCAGGTACTGAACGTCACAAGGCATGGATAGCTTGGATTATTAATTACTTCCGCCATCCTATGTACGTCAATTTGATAATTGAGAATAATTGCGCAAGATGTTCGTATGGTATATCAGAGTAATCGGTACCGAAGACAAAGTGTTTGATATGTGATATAATCGGAGTAAGTGTAAGTCATCGGAAAGACAAGGAGCTGAGGTGACTAAGGTAAGCTCACAATATCGTGGCAGATTAATTAGCTAGGATACTGAAGATTAACTCTGGCCAGGAGCTTGTAGTAGTAATGCAACGCACTAGTTTTCGTACTGTGTGAGGTCGGGTATTTCCGGATCGCCGCTTAAAATGGTTACTAGGACTTACTTGTGAATTTTGATCCTGGGCGCTAACACTGCGTCTGTCTTAACCCCACCATCATGACCTCTGCTACAACTGATGACCATAAACTCAACACTTCTGCTTCCGGACATATATATCGTGGGTTTGCAGGCCTTCCTACTGAAATCGTACGACTGGTCTTCGAGGCTTCAGTCACCCCTGGACGACGGGCAGACGACGACCAACAGCGACAAAGGACTGCGTACGCGTGTTGCTTGGTCTCGAAGGAAGTGAAGGCCTGGGTGGAGCCTAAACTATACGAGAAGGCTGTCCTCGAGTCAAGAAGCCAGGTGGTGGCTTTTCTTGATACATTGGAATCCAAATCCACGGAGTTCCTCACGCGTACGGTAAAGACCGTATGGATTCTGGTCAAATTGTTACCCTACGACGTGCTCATTCGATTCCACCTCTTGTCCGATAAATGCCTGTCTCTGGAAAGGATCGCATGCATTGGCCACAAGCTTTGCATCTCGATTCTGAAAAACATCCAAAGTGGTTCGCGCACACTCCGAGAGTTGACCATCATCCGACCTGACCCTAAAACGGCACTCTTCTTTGATCTCCTCCGCCATTCTGTCCAAAAGCTACAGTTAATCGACAGCGAGATAGAATTCATTGATGTCCTCTATGCTCAGGCCATCAGACGCAAAACAATTCTAGACGCGCTCCGAGGAATCCCGCATATCTCCTTCGACTCTACAGTCATTCCGAGCATATCTTACGACTCTTGGCTCAGGTCCAACCTCATCCCCCTTCTGATTCGGGAGTCGCCAGGATCGAACAGCGTCCTATACATACGTTCGAGCTCGACCACCGCGGCTAATCTCAATGTTCGACGTAAATATACTAGTTGCGAGGACATTGACTCCTGGGCCGAAGCATTTGATACAGTTGTACAACAGTGCGGAGGACGACTTGTTGTGTGTACGAAATCCATTTCCGAAACTTCTAGCAATCCCTATGCCTCATATATCGAGCGATCCAAGCCTTGGATTGGTCTGGACGAGTAGCTTCAACCTACCGAGATGTTATGCATGTACGTCAAGGTGTAATGACAATGAAATGTATATGGAATGACAGGAAGAATCAACCGGGTACCCCACTTCTTCCTGTATACGCTGACACCTGCACTCATGCCAGTGGATGTCATTCAACTCAAGTAGGATGCACTTGTGAAAGGCGAGATATCAACCTAGGTTTCAAAAAAGGACCACCTCGGATCGCCTACAGACGACGAAATTCTCGTCAGAAAATCTGTAGTAAAATGCACCAAACCAGTCCTCGCCAGAATGATTTATCTTGAAAACGTCACTAACTACTCACATTGACCACAGAACTTGTTCATCATTACTATCAATGATAGCGAATCACCAGTACTCTCTTCCAAAATCAGTGAACAAGAACTTTCCGACTTCAAGTCTATACTTTCCTTTGTGACCCTTTTCCAATTCTGAAGTGCATGTATCAGCGAATAATTTACTGAATGAGCAGGTTCTCGCGGCTTTGAAGAGTCAGCTGGACGAGCCCCATCTTATTTTCTATCCATTCCCGGACGACCTGCTTTTTTTTCTGGCCTCCAGAACAAATTCCGGAAAAGGCGGACACGTGGATTTTCCGGCCACATAACGGCGTGCAAGTGAATTTGATGACGTCCGATCCTCTAGGAATTCATAATTAGATTTGTAAACAGCAGATCTCCGAGAAGTATAAGATAGCCACAGAGATGGTGCAAGATACGCCTCAAAGTGCCCAAGGATGTCTTCCAACCTAGCGGGCCAAACAATAGTCGTCATTGGCGGTTCATCTGGAATCGGATACGGAGTTGCAAAGGCATCGTTGCTTGAGCATGCCGCCCATGTCATAATTGGCTCTTCATCCAAGGACAAAGTCGACGACGCACTGAAACGCCTGAAGGTCGATGTTGCCAGCGCTACCGTGGAGGGAAGGATCTCGGGCGGCGTAATCGATGCAAAGGACTCGTCTTCGGTGAAGGCGTTCTTTGAGAAGATCGGCGAGATTGACCATCTGGTGTGGACGAGTGGGGATGCGTTGAACTTTATAGGACAGGAGATACAAGTAGAAGCGCACAAAGGTGAGCTGCTTCAGCGTTTGTCCACCGGTATCGAATTGAGTCTTGGCAAATGCATGCAGGAATCTTCGATGTGCGCTTCTGGGGCGCGGCAGTTGCAGCCACGGCGGCGAAAATTCGAGAAGGCGGTTCTGTAACACTCACCACGGGTAACGCATTGGTTTTTTTTTACCTCTCTGAAACTTTGCTCCTAACGTCTATAAAGGATCGGTCCTTTTGAGGCCACGTGTGGGATATTCCCTAGGTAGTGCAGTGGCTGGCGCGGTTGACGGATTTACACGAGGTCTGGCCGTAGACATGGCACCTATTCGCGTAAACAGTGTCTGCCCCGGCGCCGTGAAAACCGAGGTCAGTAATTCACCAAAGCGTGGATTTGGATGCACTCACTGAACGTTTGAACAGCTCTGGAATAGAGTTCCACCCGAGGAGCTGCGAAAGAGACTGGACACGATGTCGGAGTCTCACCTCGTGAAGCATGTGGCTGATCCGGACGAGGCCGCAGAAGCCTATATTTTCCTGATGAAGTGAGTTTCTGACTTGTCTTGAGCTGTGGAAGGCAAGACCAGCATTGACGAGCGCGTTCTAGATGCAAATACATCACTGGACAGAGAATCGAATTGGATGGCGGTGCTAATTATGTATAGTTATATGTAATGATAGAAGTGCAGTTTCTTTCGTGGTCTCTCATTTCTGAAAATGTTGGCTGTAGATGTAAAATTAAACGACGTTGACCTAAAATTTGGCAATTCAAGTTTCCGGTTCCGCTTTAACTTGTAATTCAAGCCAAATTCAAAGTTGTAGCCTAGAACGATAGTATCAATCTTCCAAAGAATCGGTCATGTCCAAGGGGTTGGTTAGACAGTCACGTCCGAACACGTCTACTGGACTGTTGTACTTAAGTACAAAGGGTAAAATTCCCTTGAGAGAGGCTTGCTCGGAAATTAATTTACGCGGCTACTCGGAGATAACCGGATCATCAACTCAACTGAGGTGTCCTTGTGCACAATGGACACTGCACTTGATTAACCACCATGAGCTCTGCTACTACCAGTCAAAAGCATTTTATATACGATACTATCTTTGCTCATTCTACTCGAGGGTTTGCACACTTTCCTACTGAAATTGTGCGGCTGGTCTTCGAGGAATCTGTCACCCCTAGATCACTGGCAAATGACGACCAACAGCGACAGAGGTCGGCGTATGCGTGCTGCTTGGTCTCGAAGGAAGTCAGGGCCTGGATTGAACCGATCCTATACGCGAAGGTCGTCCTTGAGTCAAGCAAACAGGTGATGGCCTTCCTTGGTACATTGGAATTCAAATCCACGGAGTTCCTCACGCGCACTGTGAAGACGGTATGGATTCTGGACGATTCCTTTCCTGAAGAGGCGGTCACCCGATTCCATCGCTTGTTCAGTAAATGCCAATCTCTGAAAAGCTTCGCATGTCTCGGCGGTGATCCTTGCGGTCAAATTCTGCGACTCATTCCTAAACCACAGAATGGCTCACACGCACTCCGGGAGTTGACCATCATCCGACCTGGACAAGAAACCGTACTCTACCTCGATCTCACCCATCTGTCTATCCAAAGATTACAGATAATCGATGGCCACATATGGTTTTCTACGGCCCTTTATCGTCGAGCCTCCACGGATGAGATGTTTGTAGACGCGCTCCGAGAAATTCCCCACATTTCCTTCGACTTCATGGACGTTCCAGGCAGAGTCCACACTGGCTTGCTCAAGTCTAGACTCATTCTTCCCTTACTCACTCGGGGGATGCCAGGGTCAAAAAGTGTTTTCTGCTTACGTTGCCGACCCATCACTTCCAACAGACCCGATTCCTGGATGTATCTCAATGATGTTGACTACTGGGTCGAGAAATTTGATGCAGAGGTTAAACGATGGGGAGGCAGACTTCTTGTTTGTGTGAAATCAGATTCAGAAGTGGGTATCAATCCCGGGGCTTCACGTACTGAGCGATGCAAGCAATGGATTGGTTTGGATTAGTAACTCTATCCTACCGACATGCTATGTACGTCACCATCCGTCGCGCAGCATTCGCGAACTTACTACAGCTTCTCCAGTGAAACAGGGCGGAGTGTCGAATTTTCTGACTTCGGCAAAGTTCTCATAATCAGTCTCATCCTGATCCTCGACATACCACTTCTCCCTCCCTCCCTCCATGTTCAGCTCCTGCTTATCAACGTATATGGTGCGCTTTATCTTCTCGATCTCCGCTTCGTCCGTCGGGACGCTCTCCTTCGCAAAGACGAGGATGAATACAGGGCTTTTGGTGTCCGGGTCCCAAGCGCCCAAGTAGTCGAGTTGCGCAAAACCTGACAGAGTTTCTATTCTCCCGAAGAACCTTTGCAGAACATGATAGTCCATAAAGTCCTCGTTGCGATCCTCCCTGACTAGCTTGTTGTCGAAAACATATTTGCTGATTTTCTTGTATAGACCCGGACCATCCGGGTCGGCCAGTCCATACAAATATACAACCTCGAATTCTTCATCGTCAGACATCTAATATGTCAGATAAACTGACGTTAGCTATATACGTACATATATCAGACTGGGAAGGAAAAACCTACTGCTCTAGTTGATGTACAGGTAAAGGTGATAAGGGCGACCTGCTCTTCGCCTGAATTATGAGGTAAGTTTGTATGCTCTTTATACTCTCGGGCGAACTTCTGCTGACACGTGGTTGACTCTAATTTACGTTACACAGTAGCATATCTGATTGACTGAGGACCATGGGGTTATCTACATGTACACCCTAAGAGTCGTGTAGAAGGCGTTCAGGAGGACATCGTCTTTCGGTTGCAACTCGGTTAGCCTTGGAATTCGTCTCTGCAACTGCAACCGGGGTCACCGACGCTTTGGCGATGTGTAAAAGCAACTTCGCCGTAGACATTATCCAAGCGTACTCATGTTCATTCGAATGAGCGCAGCGTGTAACTGGGGATGACCGTTTATGTATGAAATATCAAGAGTAGACAGCTTGACAGTTTGTAAATATGAACACTGTCGCCTCTCAGTGTAAATCGGTAACTTTCAGTCTCCGCTTCAACCACTTGAAGCTCGTTGAACTTCTGAACCCTGACGTCCTTCCTTTTTGGGAGCAGGGACCAGCGGCGGAAAGTCAACCACTGATGGATCCTAGGACCTTAACTTCGCCATCATGACCTCTGCTGCAACCGAAAGCCAGAAACATAGCACTTCCCCTTCCAGAAATATGTCTTGTGGGCTTGCAGACTTTCCTACCGAAATCGTACGGCTAATCTTCGAAGTTTCTGTCACCCCTGCCAGTGGACGACGGGCAGAAGACGACCAAGAGCGACAGAGGTCTGCGTACGCGTGTTGCTTGGTATCGAAGGCAGTCAGGGCCTGGGTTGAGCCGATACTATACGCGAAAGTCGTCCTCGAGTCAAGGAACCAGGTTCTGGCCTTTCTTGATACATTGGAATTCAAACCCACGGAGTTCCTCACGCGTACTGTGAAGACCGTATGGGTTCTGAATGATTCCTTTCCCGACGACTCGGTCAACAGATTTCATCGCTTGTTCACTAAATGCCAATCTCTGAGAAACTTCGCATGCCTCGGCGCTTATCTTTGCGGTCAAATTCTGCGATTCATTCCTAAACCACAGAATGGCACGCACACACTTCGGGAGTTGACCATCATCCAAGCTGAACTTAAAGCCGCAAGCAGCATCGATTTCACCCATCTCTCTATCCAAAGGTTGCAGATAATCGACTGCAGCAAAGTGTTCGCTGCTGACCTCTGTCACCGAGCCTCCACGGACAAATTGTTTCTAGATACGCTCCGTGCCATTCCCCACATTTCCTTCGACTTCGCGGTCGTTCCAGAGCAACTTTTGACGTACTTGATCAGGGTAGATCTCATTCCCCTGCTCATTCGAGGGACGCCAGAATCAAAAAGTGTTCTATACTTACGCTCCATCCCCATCCCGTCGCACAGATTCCCCGTTTACTCCTGGGTCGAAGCGTTTGATACAGATGTTCGACGGTGCGGAGGCAGGCTTCTTGTTTGTCTAAAATCAGATTCAGAATTGGGTATCAATCCCGGGGCCTCATATATCGAGCGGCGCAGGCGATGGATTGGCTTGGACTAATAGCGTGTAACGATTTCACAAGACGTCCGTATGGTATATCAAAGCAATCTGCAGTCGGGTATTTCCGGGTTGACACTTCAAATCGGCTAGTACGCGTTTTGATCCTGGGCGCTAACACACTACGTCTGTCTTAATTCCGCCATCATGTCCTCTGCTACAACCAAAACTGCTGCCTCTGGACAGATACATCGCGGGCAGGTTTGAAGATCCTCCTATTCAAATCGTGCGGTTCGTCTTCAAGGCTTCTGTCACCCCTTCCAGTGGATTAGGGGAAGACAACGACCATCGACAGAGGTCTGCGTACGCGCGTTGCTTAGTCTTGAAGGAAGTGAAGGCCTGGGTAGAGCCGAAACTATATGGTCCGTCCTCAAGTTAAGGAGTCAGGTGGTGGCTTTTCTTGATACGTTGGAGTTCAGATCTCCACGCATACCGTAAAGATAGTCTGGGTTCATTTGTTACCCGGTGACGCCCTCGTTCGGTTTCTTCTCTTGTTCTTGTTCAATAAATGCCTATCTTTGGAAAGGATTGCATGCCTTGGCAGTGATCCTTGCAGCTGGATTCTGAAGATCATTTGTACACTCTAAATATGTATATGGAATAGCAGGACAATCAACAAACTACTACATTTCTTCCCGTATAAACTGGTGTCTGAGCTGATTAAACTTTGCTCAGGCTACTACCATCGATTTAGAACGTGTTCTCAGCTCTGTCGCACAAAAGGCATCAGATGTGAAGGAGAATATCAAGGCACACTAGGAACTTACAGGTAAGAAAGCTTGTGCTTGGACATTGTGAAGCTTGTAATATTCTCCGCCTCTCGAAATCAGATTATCGTGCGTTCCTTGTTCAACTAGCTTTCCGTCTTTCATACATCTAAAGTAGCAAGGAGTGTTCGTCAGCCTGGCGCCCGGATCAAGATTTCAGAAGGCGACTTACAGAATAAGATCGGCAAAGCGAGTAAGATGGCTAAAGCGATGCGTAATGAAAACAACGGTCTTCCCTCCCCGCTGTGCCTTCAGTTTAGTGAATAGCTCATACTCGCCCTCTGGGTCTAGGGCCGAAGTCGGCTCGTCAGCTGCAAGAAGGCGAATATTCCCCCCGCTTAGACGCATGAACGTTCTAGATCTGTGCATCCGATACAATATTAGCCTATAAAGGGTAGAGGTGAATCGGACATACGCAGCAAGCCTCTGGCTTTCACCGCCAGAGATATCTGTAGTCTTCTCCATTCCATCCACTATTGCC
The DNA here is from genome assembly GCA_910574555.1 of Trichaptum abietinum. Taxonomy (NCBI): domain Eukaryota; kingdom Fungi; phylum Basidiomycota; class Agaricomycetes; order Hymenochaetales; family Trichaptaceae; genus Trichaptum; species Trichaptum abietinum. The sequence goes on from CAJTBE010000001.1 coordinate 4,210,890, forward strand.
TTCAGGTCCTCAACCGTCTTTCCGGGAAAGTATGCACTCGTCAACTTGACCGGTGTCAGGATCGTATCCATCCCCTTATCTAACTTCTTGATGAAACTGAGTGCACCGCCCTCGTCCGCCGCTTTCTCCAATTCCTGCGCGGAGACCTCGTCGCCGGCTCGGCATTCCGACAGGCCAAGGGCAATGTTCTCCCGAATGCTCAGAGGGTACGGAGTGTGGTTCTGGCGGAGGACAGCCATGGCGCGGCGGACGTCCGCGATGCGATAGTCTTGAATCGGAATACCGTCGAGGAGAATTGAGCCACTGGAGGGGTCGTATAGGCGGTTGAAGAGCTTGATGATGGACGACTTCCCGCTCCCGTTTACCCCGACAATAACGACCATCTGCCCTGCCTTGATCTTGAAAGAAACACCATCGATGGCATTCTTTTTTCCGCCGGGATAAGTGAATGTTATGTCTCTGTTGGCTGTCTGTAAGTCCCGTATATTGGTACCATGGAATAAAGTAGACATGCCTAAACTCGAGCTCAGCTCCAGTACACTTAGCATTCGCAGGTGGATACTCAAGTTTCCCATCTGCAATCTTGCAGAACATTCCGTCATCGAGGTAGATGTCCTTCACCGTTGTTAAAAAGAAAGACAAGTTATAAAGGCTCCTTTTCACAGATGACAGCGTATATGAAATCGTGTGTGCTGTTTGCTGTAGGAGGGAAAGCGAGGTAATGTTTAAATTCTCTATATCGAATAATGCTTTGACGCCAAAAACAATCTACAACAGAGTCGGCACTTTAGATAATGGGAAGATAATAAGAAAGATCCGGTCTTACCAGAGGGAAGTCTGGTAGCAGTCCATACAGAGTTTGAATAAGCACGGGTGTCCGATTAGAGTACTGGAATACTGGAGATTCCGTGCATTGGTCCCCAAGAATGGCTCGCTGCTTCATGAACTCTTTTTCGATATAGTCGTTGACGCCGTCGCTAAGCCGGTCTGACCGGTGCATCTCGTTATGAGCAAGGGAGTGCAGCGCAGCCATCCGCACATATGCAGGTTCAACGCAGTACGTCACATGAGCTGTTGCAACAGTCAGATACTCTTTCCTTTGACAGTATGTTAAAGGCGCCTCACGCTTGTTCCACATCGCATTCCCGCTATAATCAATGACATAACATATGGCTGGTCCGAGAACGGATGCAATGAAAACGATGGGAGCTGTAGCGTGCTGTCGGAGAAGGGAAATCACCATGAACAGTTGAGAGGCAATACGTGTTGTGCTGAAAACAAGCGAGAATAGCTGGCTGAATGCACGCCATACGTTGTTGTCGGAGGTCATAGTTCGGGCTCTTCCAAACTTAGTTCTAACTTCCGGGTCTTAGCGGAGTGTCAGATTCATGGCTGGCAAAGCTATAATTGGTCGTGCTTACCGTCCGCGGCAGCAAGGTCTAACTTCATGGAAACACACATTTTCCTGAATATGAAGTGGAGTACAATGCGGTCCTTAAGGATTTGTTCGTGGCGAAGCCTGTAGTAGAGTCTTTCTCAGCTTCTGTGTTGACTATCAGATAAAGTCAAAATTACAAACATGGTTTTGTCGAGTACTTTGGACACAAATGTGCAAAAGCATCTTCCTATGATGGCCCACATTATTGTGTTTCTGCTGACCTCATTTCCTTCTAATCGTTCGCCGATCTTGGTGTAAAGGTGTTAGCAATCAGTACAGACTGAACAACAGGTACTCACAGCGTCAAGGAGTTGGCTCGTGTAATAAAGAGAGAGGCCGCCTTCAACGCTTTCCCACAAATGCTTGACACCATATGCTAGTAGGTATGTCGGAGCGATTTGGTATATTTCCGTAACGAAGCGGATGAGATAGGGCGCATATTGAAGATAGTTAGAAAAGAACTGTGTGATGTCCTCTTTTGACGGAAGTTGAAACTGGACGAGGCGCCTGAGGATCGATGGCTCGGCAATGGCGACGAGCTCCCAAACGCCGAGGCGATGTTTCTCGAAGCGCCGGCCTTTTCCTTCCACATTAACAGCATCTCCTTGTTTCAAACGCTGAGAGAGAGAGGGAAAGAGGAGGAGTAAGAATTCAAGTAGCATTCGGGGAGAAGAGTTTGTTATCATACCTCTAGGATAAAGAATTCCGCGCCCTTTATAATGAACATAGCATCACTGCGGTCATGTCGAAAGAATGATGCACAGCATGCATGACTCGTGTTGCTTCAACTCATGAACGCAAAAGTCCGAATTGGCTTCGGAAGTATCCCTGCTGTAAACCGATCGGCATATGGGGACTTCTATTCGTAGAGTTGTATTGCTGTACTGCGCAGCGCGCAGTCTCTAGCAATATCCGATTGTGAAGGTTCAGCGCTGATCAGCAGTAAACAAATACCCAGAATTGAGTCTTAGCCATTCTGTAAGCATCGATCAGATCGGCGTCGCGGAAAACTTGCAGCTGTTCATCATATAACGAAGCCCCTATTAGATGGCAAAGATAAAAATAACTTTGTACTTCACTAACTCATGTCAAAAATGATCCGAACAGCAAGATTACACGTACGTGGCAACGTCGCACCATAATCCACTGCAAATTTTGACTTGACATTGATACATTTGCATCTAGAATAGGTTCGTCAGAGTTATAGGACGACTATGAATACTGGAGCGAAGTGCTCACTTCATAGGCACACTTGTGCTTTAGCAACCTCGTCAACCTCAGCTACGCGCTTTTCCAGAAGCGACTCTTCCGTATCGCCGAACCATTTCGCAAGTATGTCTGGCGGAAATGAATCTCAAGACTGTTGACGTGCATGTTAAGTGTACCGAAAAAAAACGAGTAGAAGTTTGTTACCCACCTTAGTTTTGACGGCACCGGGGCATACGCTGCCCGCCATAGGCCTCGTGTGATAACATCGACTGATCCAAACGTAGCGCTAGCTAGAAGTATTCCTCATCGACCATCAGCAAAAGATGTTTAGTAATGTGTGGATTTCTTACCAGTGGTAAATATGGAACCGTCCCAATGAATCTTTGCCGCTTTCTCTGCTGTCGTTCCCCAAGAAATGTATATCGAATGTATCTACGCTTATTGCATCAGGTTATCATCTCTGAAACAAGACTCTTTGTTGCATACGACTCACCTCTGCCCACTTCCAAAACCTTCTCTCCGCGGCATGGTTGTCCGAACCAAATGATTGACCTCGCCGAGCTCGTCAAAGGATGCCTCCACAGAATGTTCGTCCTCCCCATCAACATCGTTGCTGCGTCAGTTTTCAGACCTTGAGTACATCTTCGAACTTCTCTTCAGAGGAAAAACCGATTACGACATGAGCAGCATACTGTAGCAAAGATGCCTTGCGACACCATATACCATATCGAGGAACCACTGATGACAGCGACTGTTCAATTAGAAATGTTGCAAGATATTGAGTGAGAGTGAGCCAGGTATCGCTTCTCGAAGCTCTTGTCGTCTATTATACGTCTAGAAAGGATGGTAAATACATCAGTTTGTGACTACTATAGTGGAAGACACACCTTCAATTACATCGGAGAAATAATGACAAAAGCATTTTGATGATTCAATTTTGAGATTGGACGCCTCTCCTGGTCTAGCAATTCCAGTATCCAATAAAGCGGAGGAGACGTGTCTCGAACGAGTGCAAAGGTGTTGTGAACGGAGCGAGAATTGTTAGACGTGTCATTGTGGAGGTGTCCCAGCAGGAAATGAATGAGAAGATGGGTTGCTAAAGTGAGGAAGCTAACATTACTATAGATCTTGACCTAAAGCAAAGAGCGACTCACGAAATTTATACGTGGCATTTCGTAGCAGCCCATCACGTGAGCAACACGACTGGGGCGTAGGATACGCGTCGGGGGCGCGTCGCGCGTATCTGCCAGAGAGTGCACCACCATTGCGGCCGTCGACAATCCGCGCTCAAAGAATGTCAACTCCACCAATTTATTGAATGTACAGGGTCGGACCATGGGACATACTTATTCAGCTAACTTCAGTCAAGGGATTCCAAAGGAATTTCCCAAAATTGATCGTAAATTTCAACCAGTAAGTATATGACAGGAGATACTTGAGTTGCACAGTGCTCACCAAGGCATAAGAAATGACTCTCATCTCATCCACTCATAGGGCTACAACACCACGAGCCAAGGTTTTGGTCTGGAGAAACTCTGTATTGAAGGCGCGTTTTTTTTTCCTGTGCAAGCATGTCCGTTGACTAGTTTGATGTCTCCGCCGTATCATGAAAGTCACACGTGCGCCAGACAAGCAGGACGAGATATCTTAAAAGTACAGTTGTAACGGGTGAGATGAGGGCAAGAAGTGAAAAAAGGAAAGCGACAAATTCCATAGTATGCCAGTGTGTCGGTGGCAATTGAAAGCGTGAGAACTAATACACGACATTTGTTTCGCCAACAGAGTTCCGAGTTGTCGACTTCAGACTCTTGCTATACAGGCATACGAGAAGATGTAATGTCCCTCAATTTAAATCAGAAGAGATAAAGGAATAGTACACACGCCGGTTAACTGCAGGAAGAGTTTGTCTGCGATTTTCTCACCGTTTCTTCCAAGAAAATCAACTAGTATCTGCCACGGTGATGCATTGTCAAGTTCGCGACCAGGATCCGAGCAGCACGTTCTTGCAACCAGACAGTGAGGCCAAACCTTAAGCGTTGGTACTGTACATCTACTCTTTTCAGGACAGAGCGTCTACGTCTCTTGTTTCCCCCGTTTTTTTCTCCTTTGCCAGTGCGCACCCCTCTTATTTCCCTCTTTCTTTCTCAATCACTCTGGCAAGCGAAGATGCAAGTCTTTCCCTACGACGTTTGGGTCACCATAGCTTGTCTTCTGTCTCCTCTAGATATCTCTGCATTTGAAAGAGTGAGCTACCTTTTAAAGACCTATTACTTTTCTCCTGACCGTGCCTTCCTTTCCTCACAGACGTGCAGAGACGCTTGGCTTCTGTTCCAAAGTCGCCTTATCTGGCTGAGCGTCCTCAACAACTTTTCGATAGACTGTGCTCCTGCATTTCACTTCTCACGACCGGCATCCACTCTCTCACTGTCGGAGCTTCGCGTTATCGCTATGAGGGCCCAACAAGCAGCTATAACATGGACGTATGCCGACGTTATCCGTCACTCCCACGAAGTCATGGTGCCCATCCCCCAGATATCAATTAGGCCTACCTTCGTAAAGTACGTCTCAGGTACGACCTATGCCGTTGCGTACTCTTTCGAAGTGGGCTTGATGTGCATCGATATGGAGTCTGGATCCTGTGTATGGGCGGGACGACATGAGCTATTCGATCTTCACCGTACCAGTACAGAGGTGTACGTGGCAACTCAGATGCAGAGTAATGGGAAACTTCTCATCTGTTGTTGCGCATCGAATGTATCATATCAGATATGTGAGTAATCATCATTCACATCTCTGTAGACAACCCTAGATGACCTTCCACACTCATAATACTTGTAGCTTCCGTGGAGATTATTCAGATAAACATTGGCGTAGAGAGCTCGCTTTCATTATTCTCGTATTCGAACGGCTACGGTTACGACGCGCCATACTCGACATTTGTCGCAGCACGCATGTCTGACAAAGTTGCCGCGGCATTCGGCTTTTCATTTGTCCTTCTCGTTGACTGGAGATTGGGTAGAACTGTGGAGATTGATGTTGTGAGTTTTAATCAATTCTTCGATCATAGGCCCTTCTCATCTTTGTCTCAGAAAAATGAGATCCTTGCTGTACAGATCTCGGATTGTTCTATTTTCATCCTCTGGATAAACACAAACAAACAAACGTATCTCTCCGTCGTATCGACTTGCGGCCTTTGGTCAGAGAACGAGACACACAAAAAGACTGTCCTTTGGGATATAGACGCGGCATTGCTTATAACCATTTATTCCGATTTCATTATCGAGGCTGGCGTGAGGATGTCTCTGTATGAGAAAGAGTCGAATGAGGGCTTTGAGCCGGAGGCGATGCTCACTATTGTTAGCTGCGGTCTCTTGCGGGATCCTGTCGAGCTTCAACTACATTTCCAAGCTTGGAGGATAAGCATAAAGGAGGTCTTCGAGGGTGTGGAAGCCCCCACTGTTTTATCTCAGGAGTCTAGGAAAGGCTATTTCCTCCAGGCCCCAGGTATGCAATACTTGTCGATTGGTATATCGGGCTTGACTAGGTCAGGTCGATTTGTTATCTTAACACGAGATGCACGGAGACGTCGCCACTTCTACGGCTCTTCCTACGCGCGCATAGCAGCCGGTGACTTCAGGTTGAATCCTCTGGAGATGCCGTACGATGGCGAAGAGATGAGTGTTGACCGACTATCTATAGACGAGTATTCTGGAGACATTTTGTGGATTTATTTTTGTTACACTGGCTTCATCTTGACGCAATTTTGATAGGCTGTATACCGTAGCGGTTAGTGAATCTACATTCATTTCCTTACTAGTGCGCACGTGAATTTTCGGTCCGGCGGATAGGGTTAGAGTCCCGTTCTTTTCTAGCATGGCTTAGGGCTATTTGTGTCACGGTACCCGTAAGAGTCTGACGCTCTATCAGACTGAACGATGCGGGAGGTGAAAGTAGATTTAGTACGCTGCATCATAGCAAGCATTTGTTTCATTCATCGTCTTGCATCGAAAACTCAAATGAAGGTACCAACGGAAGGATACAAGGTACCAACGGAAGGATACAAGGAAGTGGCTGATTGGCCATTCAGTACCAACAATATAGAGCTGCGACTACAAGGCTGGAGTGAAGCCGGACAGCAGTTAATGCCGAGACTTACTGTACAAGCTTCTTGAATACTGGCAACCCGGTAAGCTCAGTAGCTGATTCGGATTCTTTGAATAATCACAAAGAAATAAGCAGGTACTATGTTGCTGCATCGACGCAGTATAGCTTAAAGCATGAATGACTCTGCAAATGTGCTCAGAATGTTCGTCTAGAGGGACTGGCATCTGTTGCCTACTCCCTCGGAGTCCCATTCCTTATAATTGATAGCAGAAAACAAACGTACTCTCTGTAGAAAGGTCGCAAATATATTGGACTCAGTTTGTGTCAATGCTGCGCTCTTGGTATTTCACCCAGATCCGTAGCTTCAACGTCCCGGACAAACCGACATACAACTTAGAGTTCTAACTTCAAGCGGAGACTGTAATTCCCGGTCACTTTTTTACCGCCGCTGTGTTCACATCAATGATCAGCATATACTCAAGTCACTTCAAATGCTTGTACTACATGGTTTACGCAAACTAACTATACTTCATCCTTCTCTTATACAATCTTATAAAATCAACCGCATTCTGTTTTGCATATGTTGACCGAGTTAAACATACTTCGCACCCCCATCCACCTCGATTCTCTGTCCGGTGATGTACTTGCATCTAGCAGACCCTATCAGTGCCGAGTCTTCCTGTAACTAAGAGAGATGACTGGAGCTTACTTCATGAGAAATATATATGCTTCCGCAATCTCATCCGGTTCAGCTACGTGCTTGACGAGAGAAGACTCGGAAAACATCTCAAAATACTTTTGCTGCACCTCGGGTGGGTGCGCATTCCAGAGCTGTTTGAGCGTTCAGTGAGTAAATTGAAACAGACAAGCTTATGAAGTGCTTACCTCTGTTTTCACAGCGCCAGGACAGACACTGTTGACACGGATAGGTGCCATGTCTACGGCTGAACCTCTCGTGAATCCGTCGACTGCGCCACCCACTGCGCTACCAAGCGCTACACCTGGTCGTGGCCTCAAGAGGACCGCGCCTATTTTATTGGCAATATTATCAATGACGATGAATGGGCAATATCCAAGGGATGGTACCTGTGGTAAGTGTTACAGAACCCCCTTTACGGATTTTAGCCGCCTTGGCGGCTACCGCAGCACCCCAGAAACGCACATCAAAGACATCTACATGTGATTCTCAAGATCGAGTAATAGAAAGTCTGTGTATAATGACTCACCCTTATGCGCTTCCAGATCCTGTCCTACATAACTTAGCGCATCTCCACTCGTCCACACCAAATGGTCGATTTCGCCGGTTTTCTCAAGGAATGCCTTGATGGAGTTTGCGTCCTTACCATCGACTGCGTTGCCCGAAATCGTGCCGACCCCAGACACACCTGTAACCTCGGCCTTCAGACGTTGGAGCGCGTTTTCGACTTTCTCCTTGGACGAAGAGCCAATGATGACATGAGCTGCATGCTCAAGCAAGGCTGCCTTTGCGACGCCATACCCAATTCCAGACGAACCGCCGATGATGACTATGGTCTGGCCTGCAAGGTTAGAAGACATCTTGTTGCGGTGTATCTTGGATTCGCATTTCTGTGGCCTTTTATACCTTTCAATTACTGCCCGGGTACTATGTTAAGTTTATTCGCTGAGAAACCCTTAGTTGGATTATGAAACGCAGCCGATCATCAACGCGCAGTATGCTCCCTTTTGGGTATAGAGCATCATCAATATGACATCCTTTCCTGCCTAATACTATGGGTGCAGGACAACTTCGACCCAAAAAGGCAAGAATTGTGCGATGACCATCGGCTTCGTTCGTAATATCTAAATTGACCTACCTCGGTATCTAAAGGTATAAGAAGACCGGTGAAATACCAGAGCGCTGTGCTCCTTGTATTATTCAAGATGTCTTCTGACCTCACAGGAAAAGTCATAGTTGTCATCGGTGGTTCCTCTGGAATCGGATATGGCGTCGCAAAAGCAGCCTTGCTCCAAAAAGCCGCTCAGGTCGTAATCGGGTCTTCTAACAAGACCAAAGTTGAGGACGCAGTGGAGCGGTTGAGGGCGGATGTTGCGAGCGCTTCGGTGGCGGGCACGATTTCAGGCAACATAGTTGATGGAAACGACGCGATTTCTATCAAGACGTTCTTGAAGAAGATTGGGGAGATCGATCATCTGGTGTGGACGAGTGGAGACAAGCTAAAGTTTGAAAAGGATGGAACTGTCGCAGGAAACAGTAAGATATTGATATAATCGCAATAAAGTGGACTGAATTACTTACAGTATACGTGTAGATTTATTCAACGTACGGTTCTGGGGAGCCGCGATTGCAGCGAAAGCAGCAATGCTTCGAGAGGGTGGCTCTGTGACGCTCACTACAGGTACGACACACATAACTTTACTTCAGTATTTGCTGACTAGGCCACAGGAACGGCCTTCCTCAGACCCCGTCCTGGATGGTCCTTGGGTAGCGCAGTGTCCGGTGCAGTAGATGGGTTTACGCGGGGTCTAGCCGTAGATATGGCTCCAATTCGAGTTAACAGTGTGTGTTCTGGAGCAGTTAGAACAGAGGTGAGAATCTTACAGGAAAATTTGTAAAACGCTCACCAGATAACACTAATAGCTTTGGGATTCCTACCCACCGGACGAACTCGAGAAAATGTTCGATAGCTTGACAAAGAAGCTCCCCGTAAAGCACATAGCTGAGCCGGATGAAATTGCAGAAGCCTATATATTCTGTATGAAGTGAGTCCACGGTTATTGATTGGTGAATTTTGAGGTACTGAAAGGCGTATGAAGATGCAAGTACATCACGGGGCAGAGAATAGAGCTAGATGGGGGTGAGAAGTACGTATAAATTTGGGATCGAATTGAGAGAGGGGATACGGCTCGCCTTGTTGAATGAGGTTTGTTAATTAGTTGCTGCGCACTTGATGGTAAACCTAAAAAATGTTAATCAGAGAAAACTGGAGAGATATTGTAGTAAATAATTACTGTACAGCTCTACGCGGCAAACCCACGATAATGCTTTCCCGGTTAGAACAGATCAGACATTTTGCGGGTCCAGCAGTGTACGTCAGATGCTGTATACCAAGGTAAAACATTGATTAGAAGTTTCGATAAAGAAGGATAGATATGATGATGTACGTGATACAGGCTTACAGCCAATGTAGAGTGCTTTTTTGCTTGTGTAGCATGGTGTTGAAAGATATCAGCCATTATTTATAGGTTATAAAGAAAGAAATACGTACTGCGCGATTTGTCGACGACAAGTTGCCGTGAACGTGTAAGATGCCTAGAATTAGTTGATTATCCGGATTCCGAAAGACAGACTCGGAAGCTCGGGTACCACCGGCAAAAATGTGCGTAGCTTTGACACGGTGTTTAGAAAAAGCAAACAACTAGCATCCGGAGATATTAGGCAGTCGCAGTTGCTACTAAGCCCAGACACTCCACGCAGATCGTTTAGTGAGAGAAGAACGTGCATTTACGTTCCGCACGGACTGATTTGAAACTGAGGGAGTGGTTGGGTCATTTTGGGTGTTGATGGTAGCTGTCGCATATACGTGAGGGAGTGATCACAGGTAACGTTGATAGACCAGAGTCCTATTCCACTGGTGTCTTGTTCTAGACAAAGAGACGTATAGTCAGGGTAGATGCCCGGCATTGTCATGATGCCAACGCATTTCGTTGACGGCGAGTACAAAGATGTTGAGATACGAGGCCAGTATATTGTTGTATCGATTGGGAGCTAAGGAAGGGGCATGAGTTCAGTCAGCAGAGTATGATTATAGGAGAAGCTTCTGCACGTTCACTTTGCTCTTCCGATATGTTGTGATGCAAACGCAGAACTTGAAATATTCCGAGTCGCTAGCGAAGCTCATACAGGAGCCTATGGTGCAAGTGAGTGCATGCGACTGTAAAAGATATCGTTTCAGATTTTCAAGGAGTCCATCGCAGGCAGGTCAACCGTCGTCGTCGAAGAGCAACAAGCAGCAATAAACGTCGATTGCCTGGGAACGGCCACTGGCACCAGTCGCTACTAGTCATCAAACAAGTTGCCATAACTGGCAACTGATGTACATCATCTCGGGGTTCAAGCCCGGCAAATTAATGTTGCCGAACTTCCGGCTACTTATGTTTGCAAACACAACTGGTTCGCTGCGGCACTCTGCCTCGTCGTTACATCTCCAATCGAATTGCTCCTGCTTCTTATATTTGAATCTACAGGCGACATAATACTCATCCATATACTCGCAATGGAAGTAGATAAAGGCAGACATGCGGATTCAAGCTCTTAGCTCTCTGGCAAAAACGGCAGCGCTGATGTGTCCCATGTGTATCTACGGACTTCTGGGGTAATGCACCGACGCTTGCTATGATACCGTCGTTGCTAGAAGTATTACGGTGAGTATACTACGCATATAGAAGCGAGTTTAATCCTGTCTGAAACATATCTTTCTAGTTACAACACGACACCACGAACATCGTCCGTAACTCCTTGTCTTGGCCATCCAACCTGTCCATACATGTGCCACACAAATTATTCTCGAAGTTCTATACTCAAACAAGTCAGAAGAAGTCAAACGATTATGTGAACTTTTCCACCCGGTTCGCATTCGGCCAAGGACAACTTTGCGACACATGCCACTTTTCTCATACGACGACTTACCCCACATCCGATCCATGCTCGAGGAGCATCGCCACAGGTCCTCATACTCGTTATATCAGCCCAATTGACAGGCCCTTGCGTGTCTGGGCTTTCCGACGCGTTCTGGAAACGGTGTGCGGCGCCGAAAACGTTGACACGCATGGCGCTCATGTGTCGCCCTGGTCTCCCAGAAACAGATTTTTGTATGTGTGTGATCGATTCTCTAAGCTTTCGGTGTGCTTATCTATCCCCTACGATAGGCCACGGGAGCAATCTCTTTATTATACGCTGTATTAAGAGGTGCCATCGCGAAGCCACTCGGCCTGGTACGTGTCTCTATTTGGGCCGTCGACCGCGTTGTCTCTAACAATTTGATTTTGGATTCCAGCCACTCGGGCCCGACTCTTCCTTTCGCATTGGCTACCTGATCGAGACTTCAAGGGAAATGATCTTTGGTGACCTCTCGGAGGTTCCGTCTGCGGAGTATTGCACCGCGAAACGTCTGCTATGGAGTCACTTTATTGCCCCTGCTGTGGCCGGCGCTTTGATCAATTCGATCAGTCACTGAGGAGACTGGAGCTTGCCTTGTAAGCGTCGTCCGCTCCGATCCATACGAAACACACATCTCATTAATCTCAGGGTCGTTGAGCGATCTTGAAGCTTGTGCGTTTGATCGAAGGAAAAATTAGGTCGCTTAAACCGGTCCTCAACCATGTTTGGCTGGTGATCGGTGGTACGAGAATTTTCACGGCGACATACAATTGAGATAAGATGGCTGGATTAATTGAAGGAAAATCTTGAACTTGTTCCAGGTACATACTCAAAGTGATGCTTGTACAATTACCGGTATCGGCTAGAGAACGACAAAATTGAAAGCACTGTCAAGCGCACAAAACAGACGCGAACATGGTATGTGGTGACCGCGGAGAGCAAAGAAGAACTCAGATGTGCCACAGTTAAATTTCTGTCAGCATTAAGTATCAAACTCTGCCGCTTTTACTTGAAATAGACCTTTTGCACCCACCCGTTCCAGTATGATTCACGCCAGATACCAACGTTCAAGTTAACGTGACTGCTTCCGAGAAATGAGCCTATTTGCATATTCCTTCCGCGATATCTGATGTTAAATTCAAAGTCAATATTGAATTTTTTTAATTTTTCATCATAATTGTACATTGCATCATACTCGTAATTGGTGGGCAAGTGCTTTGAAGGAGAGGAAGGAAGGAAGAAGACGGAGCTGCAGGAATTTTCTTCATAATCCATAATATTTCGTAATTTTCGTAATGCGCAACTATGATATCAAGTCAGAAACTTTGTCTAGAAAAACATGACGGAACCAAGAAGCTAGATTTTTGTGCCCTTCAATCTATTTGTAATACATCGTATGAACTCATGCCATCGTAATGTGGAATAGAAATTGTCTTCAACCGTCAATTTATGAGGTTGGTGTTGGCGAGGTGGTGTCGCTGTCGCTGCTGCTAGTAGAGTCGCTTGTGCTGCTACTCGAGCCGGTAACAGTGACTGTATCTACTTCAGTCGTTGTTTCTGTAACCACTTCCGTCGATGTGGGGGTGACTGTCACGTCTACGGTCTCCGTTTCGGTTATGGTTGACGCGGGAATAGTTATAGTGTCCGTCTCAGTTGCAGTTATAGTCACTGGCGGAGCCGTCACCGTCTGGTATTGAGTAGAAGTTACTGTCAACGTGACCGGGGGACCCGTTATGGTCTGCACAACAACCTGCGTGGCGGTTATCAACGATGTCACCGTCACAGGTGTTGCAGCTTGTGTCGATGTGAATGTCTGTGTCGCAGGAGCCGCAGTAATCGTCATCACAGATGTGGAGGTTGTGTGTGCAGTCACCTTCGATCCAGTAACGGTGCGAGTCGCTGTAGCAGTCGGGTGCGTATGGGAAGTGGACACAACAACCGACGTCGAAGTCACGGTAGTGGTACCCGTAGTGATCGACGTGCTAGTGACTGTCGTTTGGGATGTACTAGAAGTTGAAGTGGTGCTCGTAGTACTAGTCGTCGACGTGGTGCTATCTGTGGATGTAGTTGTGTCTGTGGTGTCAGTCGACGTTGTAGTGTCCGTGGTATCCGTCGACGACGTAGTGTCAGTAGTATCTGTCGACGTTGTGTCGGTGGGAGTAGACGTATCGGTGGTGTCCGTCGACGTTGTGGTGTCCGTAGTGTCGGTCGACGTTGTCGTATCTGTCGTGTCTGTTGACGTATCTGTAGGCGTAGAAGTGTCGGTGGTGTCCGTCGACGTTGTAGAGTCCGTAGTATCCGTCGTATCGGTAGGCGTAGATGTGTCCGTAGTATCCGTCGACGTTGTAGTGTCTGTGGTATCTGTCGACGTGTCGGTAGATGTAGACGTGTCTGTGGTGTCCGTCGTCGTCGTCGTGTCCGTGGTATCCGTCGACGATGTAGTGTCTGTGGTATCTGTCGACGTGTCGGTGGGAGTAGACGTATCCGTGGTGTCCGTTGACGTTGTGGTGTCTGTGGAGTCCGTCGACGTTGTCGTATCTGTCGTGTCTGTGGACGAATCTGTAGGAGTAGACGTATCAGTGGTGTCCGTCGACGACGTAGTGTCTGTGGTATCTGTCGAAGAAGTGTCCGTAGGCTCAGATGTGTCTGTAGAGTCCGTCGTCGTCGTTGTGTCCGTGGTATCCGTCGACGACGTAGTGTCTGTGGTATCTGTCGACGTGTCAGTAGGAGTAGACGTATCGGTGGTGTCAGTCGAGGATGTAGAATCTGTGGTGTCCGTAGACGACGTAGTGTCGGTGGTATCTGTGTCGGTGGGAGTAGAAGTATCGGTGGTGTCCGTCGACGTAGTATCTGTGGGTGCAGACGTGTCCGTGGTGTCCGTCGTCGTTGTTGTGTCCGTCGTATCCGTCGACGTAGTATCCGTCGGCTCAGACGTGTCCGTAGTATCCGTCGTCGAGGTATCAGTGGTCGAAGTGTCCGTAGTGTCCGTAGTATCTGTTGTCGTTGTAGTGTCCGTGGTGTCTGTCGACGTCGTGGTGTCTGTAGTGTCTGTCGACGTATCCGTAGACGTATCCGTGGTGTCCGTCGACGTTGTAGTGTCTGTAGTATCTGTCGACGTGTCGGTGGGAGTAGACGCATTCGTGGTGTCCGTCGACGTTGTGGTGTCTGTGGAATCCGTCGACGTTGTGGTGTCTGTAGTGTCTGTCGACGTATCTGTAGACGTATCCGTGGTGTCCGTCGACGTTGTGGTGTCTGTGGAATCCGTCGACGTTGTGGTGTCCGTGGTATCCGTCGAGGTAGTATCGGTGGGTGTAGACGTATCCGTAGTATCTGTCGTCGACGTGTCAGTAGATGTAGACGTGTCAGTGGTGTCCGTCGATGAAGTGTCCGTCGACGTAGACGTGTCCGTGGAGTCGGTCGACGTCGTAGAGTCTGTAATATCCGTCGACGTCGTAGAATCTGTGGTATCTGTGGACGTAGTGTCGGTGGAAGTAGACGTATCGGTGGTGTCCGTCGACGTTGTAGTGTCTGTGGTGTCTGTAGTGTCTGTCGACGTCGTGTCTGTGGATGTAGACGTGTCCGTAGTATCCGTCGTTGTAGTATCGGTAGACGTAGACGTGTCCGTGTCCGTGGTGTCAGTAGACGAGGTATCAGTCGGTGTAGACGTGTCTGTAGTATCCGTAGACGTAGTCGAATCCGTGGTGTCTGTCGACGAGGATGTATCGGTAGTGGTAGTGGCAGTGGTATCAGATGTACCTGGACAGATACGCGAGGGAGATTAGATTATTTACTTCGCTAGGTAACGTACAACAACGTACTAGTGCAATCCACCGTGATCATCGACGTCGAATACGACGTAACCTTTGTAATACAGGACGTAGTCGTACTCGTAGTCGTAAACGTGCTCGAGTCCACAGTGGTGGTATCCGAGTCATCCTGACGACCGAAGATATTCCTGAACACACTGCGACGCGCCGGGCTCTGGTATTGATCAGGCCTGGGTGCTGCCACCGCGAGTGCCTGCGGGGCAAGAGCACAGACAAGCACCGTGTAAGAGAGAAGCTGGCCTTGGATGAACTTCATGATGATCGTAACGCGTACGAGCAGAAAGACGGACGGGAAGTAAGAAATGAGGAGTGGGCGAACGTAGACTTTATACAAGTGATTGCTTGAGACTGGTAAGTGAGGCATCCGACCCGCCTCCTAAACCACCTGTCTCATACCTGCGAAGCGCACTAGGCCATTGCGCTCCCGACAAGCACGAGACACTCGCACTCGCTGAGGGACCTCGTGTTTGGGTGGACCAGAGGGGTATCAGAGACATGACAGGTCTTCCGCAACATCCGGGAGGTCATCCTCGATCCATCCGAGCCATAAAGGTCTCGACATCGTTCTAGGTTGTTCAGTACAGCTGCTGCTGGTTATTCCTTCATTAAATAAAGCACCCAGCATCAAGAAAATAATTCGGCGAGTTGAAACGACGAACTTTAGTGGCGATTTTAGTATTGACCGTGTCAGTAAACCCCTTTTTGTTCAGATAATAAACCCAAAACTCGTTTATTGTATAGGAGCTTGCAAATTGAGTGCCTGTCTCGTTGAGTGTCCTGCAGTATTGAAGACAGAGCGAAGAACAAGAAGTTAGAACTGGAGCGCGCAGAAACAATTCGAACATCATGATTGATTTGAGTTGCCGCCGGCAATTGCCGAGTCTTTCTTCTTCTACTCCCCGAGCTCTTGCATTGCGCGAGTGATTTCAGAATTACATGCTGGTATCTCTGGCGGAAGCGTATCCTAAATCTCTTAACGGTTGGTGCATCGAGAACATTGATTTATATTCATTGCCTCGTTCTTGACTGCGCGTGGCATTCACGCGGATGGGTGCCATGGCAGTCCGAATACTACAAACGAATCCACTCTGGTTGTCGCAACTCGAAGCCCGTCATGGATGGGCTTTAGATAACAGTGCGCAACTAGTGTACGACTCAATCTTGCTTGAACTCTTATTTTCGAACACAATTCAAGTTGCAGAAGATCACGACAATGAAGACGCGTTATTTTATTCCAGATCAAAGAGTTATTTAAATGTTAATCCATATCTATTTAAACACCATGACGCTCATCGTAATTGTCGAAAAGGAGAGAGTGAGTCTAGCTGAGAAGAAGTTTTATGCGGATGCGGTCACTGTCTCGGTGGATGTCTCTGTCGATGTCACCGACGGCTGGGTCACGGTCGACTGTACCGTTTGTGTAGACGTGGTCGTGGTACCAGATGCAGTCACTGTCGTCGTCTCTACAACAGACGAGGTCGTTGTTGTACCGTCGACAGATGTGGTCATGGTCGTTGTCTCCGTTGTGGTCGAAGATTCGGTCGTCGTCGTGGCTGACTCGGTCACAACTACTGTCTCGGTGTCCGTCGTCGACGCTGACTCGGTCACGACACTCGTCTCGACGTCGGTCTCTGTCGTCGTGGTGTCAGACTCAGTCACGACCACAGTCTCAGTCTCAGTCTCAGTGTCGGAATCAGTGTCGGTGTCGGTGTCGGTGTCGGTGGGTGAAGAGGTATCAGACGTTTCAGTCGTCGTAATCGTCTCAGTCATAGTGGTCGTGTCGGTAGTGTCCGTCGTTGTGTCAGTGGGCGAAGATGTATCCGTCGTGTCAGTCGACGTGGTAGTGTCCGTAGTGTCTGTCGACGTAGACGTGTCGGTGGTGTCAGTGGTAGTAGTATCATCTGTCGACGTGGTGGTATCTGTGGGTGCAGACGTGTCCGTGGTGTCCGTCGTCGTTGTGGTGTCTGTAGTGTCTGTCGACGTTGTAGTGTCTGTAGTATCTGTCGACGTTGTAGTGTCTGTAGTGTCTGTCGACGTTGTGGTGTCTGTGGTGTCTGTCGACGTATCTGTAGACGTGTCCGTGGTGTCCGTCGACGTTGTGGTGTCCGTAGTATCCGTCGACGTGGTATCAGTGGTCGAAGTCTCCGTCGTCGTAGTATCAGTGGTCGAAGTATCCGTAGTGTCAGTAGTATCGGTAGACGTTGTAGTGTCCGTCGTGTCGGTAGGCGTCGACGTGTCCGTGGTGTCCGTCGACGTTGTGGTGTCTGTAGTGTCTGTCGAGGTATCTGTAGACGTATCCGTGGTGTCCGTCGACGTTGTGGTGTCTGTTGTGTCGGTCGACGTCGTGGTGTCCGTAGTGTCAGTCGACGTATCCGTAGACGTGTCCGTGGTGTCCGTCGACGTTGTGGTTTCTGTGGTATCCGTCGATGTAGTATCGGTGGGCGCAGACGTGTCGGTCGTTTCGGTGCTCGTAGGCGCCGTAGTATCCGTAGACGAGGCACCTGGTGAACAGATTAATTTCTCATCTCAAGGTATAAAGAAATTCAGACATACCGCAGGTGTTTGCCGTGACAGTGGAGAAGATGACCACGACTTCTGTCTCTGTGGGGGGGCAAGTGTCCGTTGTATCCTGGCGCCTAAAGTTCAAGTACTTCGCAAACACAGATCCTCCTGATACCAGGCTCGAGCCACCCAGCTTTGGTGCCGCAATCGCAAGAGACTGCGGTGCGAGGGCGCAGGCGACGATGGCGAAAGGAAGGAGTTGGCCTTGGAGGAACTTCATGATGATCGTATAGCTAGTTCGTGGCAGGAAGGCTGACGGAGAAGGGATGCGAAGACACCTGAACGGGGATCAAGAAGTAGGCGGGTGGATAGGAGAAGAAAATGAATATCTTATAGGACAGTGCAGGCGTCGATGTCTTGTGATGGTGCGTCCTGCTCCTATTCCGTTTGGTCTGGCCATAGTTCAGGTTATCCGCTGAGCACACGTAAGGATCTCGAGACCTCCGCACTCCCTCCGATGATTCGATTGGTGGACAGGGGAAGGCTAAGAAACCATTCACAAGTGAGCCGAAACATCACTAGTCGATCATCCCGCAACCCAAGGGAATTGTCACCAAAGCCCTTCCCACTTTTCTTTTCATCAGCAGGGAGTATTCTGTGGAACATGGAAGTACTTTTGAACATATCATGTCGAAGTTGATGGTCGGCCGGTTGATTGGTACTCAAGACAACACCGACGCAAGGCGAGTCCAGATTGAAATTGTCACCCAAAGTACGTCGCCTAGGCCTGCGGGAGTGTTTAGCTCTCCTAGTCGAATATTAAGGACCCCTGAGTACCATGTCTCGGTCATCAGAAGATGCAGTCCTGAGATCAAGCTTTCCTGAGACAAAAGTAAAGTCAGTAAAGCGAACGCCGGACGAGCTGGTTGCTTTTAGTTTTTCAACACGTACCAGATACGATTTTATTCTGGAGCCCTAACCCGAGCTCGCAAAAATATCCATTGCGTGAAATGGCAACAGAAGTTTCGAAAAAGAGAACGAGTGAAACTGGAAGTTCAACACCATGATGAAGAAGCGCGCTGGCTTTAAATAACGGTCACGTGCCACTCATGCAGGCTCGGGCTCACTGGCAGGCTCTCAGGCTGCCTGTGGCACGTCATGTCGCCGCGGTCTCCTCTCGCCGAGTCTCAGAAACTGCCTACAAAATTCTGTCAACTTTCAGATCCCCATCTGTTCGTACGCTGTGGTCTGTGAAGCTTTGAATGACTTGCATAGTCGCCCAGCGCTACTTCTTTCTTACCGCCAAACACACAAAATCGGGCCGCGGTGTACTAAGTACGCGTTTTCAGTCTGTGTGTCAATTACCAGTGTGTAGATTCTGCACCATTTATCTATTATCGGGACCACTGACGGTCTGAAACTTAGATCTGATGAGATCTATATGTTATCAGGTATACATGCTAAAGTGTGTTCGACCAGACTACGAGCTTGAAAACGCATGGGGTCGTTCGCCAGAGTGATACTGTTGACACTTACTCTCCTCAACGTACGTTCCTTGAGTCGATCTTCACAGTCCGGTCATTGAAGCTGCTTATTGATCAATACAGACGCAGGTGCTCCAAACGGCCGAATACGCTTCACTAACTACGGTATACCTTCATCCTCTATGCCGAGGTAGTATTAAGTACGTACGGCCTGCAATGTTGGTAAGCGACATACGCTCTCATTTCAATCTAATCGGCTATAGATGACAAGAACAGTTCTATTAGGGTCATTATGGTCGACACCGACGTTTCCTAGCTTTGTGTCTTACAAAGACACTTTTGTTTGATTACAGATCGGATTTGTAAGACATTAACGTCCGAGCAACGGGAAAGGTTCGAAGTGTACGTGGTTTCGATAGCTTATAAGAGGGCCGCAGGACCGTTGAGGATGAGGCTAAGCATCTCACTACCAGTCAATGTCGTCCAATCTCGCAGGCCAAACAGTCGTTGTCGTCGGTGGTTCCTCAGGAATCGGATATGGCGTTGCAAGGGCATCGCTGCTCCAGCACGCTACCCGCGTCATAATCGGCTCTTCGTCGGGAGAGAAGGTGAAGGACGCGGTGAAGCGCCTCCAGGCCGACGGCGCACGCTCTTCTGCGACGGGCACGGTCTCGGGCGACGTTATTGACGCAAGGGACGCAGACTCCATCAAGGCATTCTTTAACAAGCTCGGCGAGATCGATCATCTGGTATGGACGAGTGGAGAGCAGCCGCGCTTTACAGAGAAGGGTCTCGACGCGGGCCGGGGTGAGTCCATACGTCGCGAGATAACATAGTATTGAATAATCTGAAAGCATCATGTGCAGAGTTCCTCGATGTGCGGTTCTGGGGGGCGGTATCCGCAGCGAAGACAGCAAAGATACGTGAAAATGGTTCTGTGACATTTACCACCGGTGAGACATCCAGCTGCGCATTACTTTCCACTTTTTTTCTTCCTCTTCTGACGGGTTGCAAAGGGATGGCGCTATTGAAGCCTCCCCCCGGGTGGTCTCTCGCGAGCGCAACGTTTGGCGCAGTGGATGGAGTTACACGAGGCCTCGCTGTCGATATGGCACCTATCCGTGTGAACAGCGTTTGCCCCGGTACCGTGAAAACTGAGGTGCGTATCATACATTATAATCAACGTCCACGGTATTTCAGTAACACTCATCGTATATGTTAACAACAGCTTTTCAATCCGGTCCCGCCAGAAATTCTTGCGCAGACGTTCAACGAGGTGATAAAGTCGCAGCTCGTGAAGCATGTAGCGGAGGTTGACGAGATCGCGGAAGCCTATTTGTTCCTGATGAAGTGAGTCTGAAGTTGTCCCGAGCAGCAGGCACTCTGTGGGGAGCTGACAAACCTATTCTAGATGCAAATACATCACGGGGCAGAGGATCGAGGTGGATGGTGGTTTCAAGTATGGCCATTAAGGCCACGAATTTGCTCAGATGAATAGACATTTTACATAACGTAAGAACTCTCGGCTGTGAGGTTGTTTTGAATTGAATTATGCGTACTATGTGACCGCCCTTATGACTGGGTATAGCCAGATAACCTTGACTGCGATATTGAGATAGCGACGGTGTTTTACTGAAGGCGAGAATTGTCAGAAACCATGTCTTCGGAAATTCAGACGAATTCACTTACAGTATGTCGCAAGAGGTGGCTTACAGACCACAAATCCTGCGTCGTAGTCATCAAGGCCTACTTCCACATGCATTACATTCTTTGCGTAAGTTTGACGTCGATAATGTCGGACTGCAAGTGAACGTTTATGGCACAGGCAACTCATCACTAACTGTATAGCGGTGGACGGATGTCGGGCTTCGGATACGAAGATGGCTCCTATCTAATTTGTCCCGGCGCTGTCCAAAGTGAGGGCGAATACAACGTTACCAGAGGAAGTGACTTTCGTGCGGTACATTCTTCGCCGACGGTGAAATCCCGTTCCCCCTTGGTTCGCGTAATGTGGAAGACTGCCTTGTATTCCGGACAACAATAGCTCATCGGCGAGGCTTCCGTCGCTAATAGCACAGACGGTATACACGTACTGTGTTTGTTGAAACTACTGTCTGTTTTTGTAAGACTACAACCTACTGTAGTTAGTCGATAGAGGTAAGAGACGGTCGTACGGAGTTGTGTTTAATAGAGGGATCGTACGACGCTGGCCACGTTGACGGAAGCCTTCATGTAGCATCACCAGAAGTCAGTCCGACCCTTGACAAAAGTTACAAAACTTGGGCCCAATTTGCAAAGAGGCTCGCCGACCGGGCCCGAGAATTCCGGAGATTCAAGTTTGGGTGATACTATAACTTGATGACTTTTAACGCAGGTACATGTATGATGTATAGGACGTACGGCATGTTCTAGCTCGAGGGACGTTCATTGGCGTTGTAGGACACTAGCGCCATCAGTGCGGGGACGGTTGTGGGCCTGACTATGTCTTACGTTGGCTAGGCTGTAATTTGGTATCCTCACGACCGAGGAATGGGTATTGGCCAATAGCTGAAGACCACTGGCGTCGCGACGGACGTGACAGCTTTTACAGAATATATTATAGCTAGTAGTAGGGAGTTCGCCTAGGGCGTTTATGGGTTTGAGTATGGTTATATGTATCAAGATGGTATTTGCAAACGGGTATGGACTGGCGACGAATTGACGTGATTGCTTCCGTCGAGAGTCGATCGCGGTGATCCATTGGTCGCTCGACGGTGCTGACGATGAAGGCGACGTCGATCGCTGGACGCAACGTAATCGTTGCTGGTTGTTGAGCTGGATAGCCTTTCAATCGCCGGCGGCGTCTGGCGCCCCTTTGCCAGTGCCGAATCAAGCTAGTAAGGCCGACGCGAACTTCGACCCTTGATGCAGGAGTGCCGAGAAGAGGTAGCAGCAGGACCGGATCTACAATTTGGAAGACTATTCAACAGGGCGTGGGTCCCATAGCTCGAGTGAGGTAGCTTTAGCTTCAAGTATGTGTACAGCAGCTGAGATGGAATAGGATCAAGAAGGCTTTAGCTGAAACACTTAGAGCGAGGGGGACCCGGCGGACCTGGCTTGCACCGCCGCACTTGGGCTCCAGGTTGTCTTGTTCTTCAGTGATGGATGTGATGATGTAGGTATGATGGGAGAAACGCGAGGAAGTGCTCGGTAAGATTGTATTGTAGAATATGCGATGATAGAGTACATAGGCGTGTAAATACATAGGAAAGAAGAGAAGCACCGAGGGATTCGCACGAAGAGTTTGATGGTGATGACGCGGACTGTAGTACGTGATCCTGGACAGCGGCGTACGTGCGCTTTGTGTCGTGCCTGTACAAGAAAGAGCCATCAGAAGGCAAAGAAGTTGGGTGTTAGACAGGAGATGAGCTGTACGCCTGCGGTCTTCTACGATATCGCAAGAGAGAGCTGTTTGGCGACAGATGAGAATACGAGACAAATCGGGTGAGGTTCGAGTCGCGAAGGTGCCGTGGCGAGAGGCGAGGCTGGGTGTCAGAAACGTCGGGGGAGAAGGAAGCAAGAGGTGAGATTGAGTTGGCAGGGCGGGGGCTGATAGCGACTCTGCGATAAGATGCGACGTTGAGCGAGCACAGCCGGAATCAAATGCTCCCAATCCCAAGGCTATCATTCGTCCTTGCTCTGTTGGCGGCCTCCGGTACTCGGGTAACCTGTTCTCCCGGGCCGATGCGACTGAATAAGAAAAGTCACGAGATCTGTGATGGGAGATGAGAGGGAAAAGATCTGCAGGCGTTGGGTCGAGTGTTCAGCATCAGTTGTCGTGACAAAGTGCCCTGTTGACAGACGAGCAGCGGTTAGGCCAAGCTGTGAAACGCAGGACCGCGTCTGACAGCTTACGACCTTGAATATCAAATGCAAACTCAACTCCCAATTGCCAAAAGGGCACGTTCCAGCCCGATATGGACTAAGGCTTATCGCGCCTTGGCCGTGGGAAGAATTATCGGGGTGAGCCGAGAGTGTTTTATTAGTGGTGATTGTTGGCGTTGGCTTACCCCTCGTCTCCCCCCCACGCATGCTCTGAGGCCTCGTCGACGGTGCTGCCCGCCCGCTTTTCCCTTTCTCCCTCGTCCTTCTCTCCCCTCCCGCCCAACCCCCAGTGCCGCTGAGCAATAAAGGATCCCGCTTGGAGTACGTATTCATTTTGCTAAACAGAATTTTTGGCTTATCATGGACTTTGATGGACGACGACGAGCAGCTTTCTCGCGACCCTTTGCCCGGCCCCTCGCTTCCCGCCCACCCCGCCCACCCCAGGACGCTGTACTCTCTCAATACTCTCTCAACCTCCTTTGAAGTTCGCTTGAGATCACTCGCGACTTCTTGCATACCATCAGCCAGCTACTTTTCTTCCGTCTACTCAACTCCCTACTTTCAGCAAGCACCTCGACTGCGCCTTCAGACTTCCCTCCTCTCACATACACCCTTCCATCGGACTTCGCTGTAGCGTCTGCTCGCGTGTCCCCCCCTTCTCTGACGACCCACCTCAAGGTTTTTCGCTGAGATCTACTCTCGCGTGGCCTGCCTCCCCCCCAGCATCTGTACATCAACATCGCAATCGAATCCGAATCGACACACTCCACGACTTCTCTTCACATTTATTACACACCCTTCATTCACATTCAGCACTCAGATCAGCCCGGATCAGCAAATTTTTAACCGACAATGTCCATCCAAGAAGCACAGGCCAGCACGCCTTCCTCCACCACCGGCTCATCGGCCAACTCTCCGGCCGCATCACACCCACCGCCGACGCCGCTCACCCCGGGCGACGCGCCGTACATGGCTCTCCCGACTTTGCCTACCATCGGCGAGAATGATACCGTGAGTTAACAGATAGCAGCCCCTAATCAATTTTTTGACTGATCCCGTATTTTTTTTTTCCTTTTTCGGACAATAGAAGCCGTCGACAACCTCGAACAGCGCAAACGCATCCACCGCGCCCTCCAAGCGCAAGCCCAGCCGTCGCGCCAACACCGCAGAGCGCCGCGCCACCCACAACGCAGTCGAGAGACAGCGCCGGGAGACCCTGAACGGCCGTTTCCTCGTGAGTTTAATCGCATATCTTATCAAATCATATCAGTTTGACCCACTTCTCCTCACTCAAGGACCTCGCCGCTCTTCTCCCCAACCTTGCGACCGTCCGTCGCCCGTCCAAGTCCGCGATCGTCAACTCTAGCATCGCCCTTATCCACTCCCACCGCCGCCAGCGCCTTCTCGCCGCACGCGAGCTGCGTCTCCTGCGCTGCGAGTCCGACGCCCTTCGCCGCGAACTGAACGAGTGGCGCGACCGCGCTGGTCTGCCGCGCGTCGAAGAGCCCGCACGCACACAGGAGTTTGTCGCGCTGCTGTCCATGGGTCCTGAGGACGGCGCCCCGGAAGCAGAGGGCTGGTGGGACGCGCCGGGGCTCGGCGAGATGGGCGAGGAGGAGCGCCGGGCATATGAGCTTGTCATGCGCGGCCAGCAGGACGAAGAAGATGAGGGCATGGACGGCGAAGAGGAGGAGTACGCTGCGGCCGTGGCTGCTCGTGCGGGCGGTATGGGCGGATTTGGCAAGATCGCCAACAACACGACCAACAACAACAACAACATTGCGCTCCAGCACATCGCCCCTCGTTTCGCCCAGCAGCAGCAGCAACAACAACAGCAGCAGATGAGCTACGCTCGCGGAGGTGCACCTGCGCTCGGATTCGACAACATGCCGAGCCACCCCGCACTCGGAGCAGGCGTGCACACGATGTACGAACCCAACGGCCACCCGCACGGCGCCTCGCACGCACTGCCCGTCCACCCGGCCTTTGAGCACCAGCATCACCAGCACCAGCAGGATAAGCTCTCCTGGGGCATGAACGGCCTCTATGGCAGCGCCGCCATCGCCCAACCCCAGTGGGCCCATCAGGTCAGCGGCAACCACCACCACCACTCCCAGCAGCAGCAGCAGAACGCCCAGGCGCTCTTCACGCCTCCCGGCACAGCAGGCAGCGCAAACGGTGCGCCCTCGCCGGTCAACAACGGCTCCGCCATCGGCGGACAGAACGCGCTCTTTGGTGCCGGTGCGCTGGGCCACGGACACGTATACGGCAGCCCGGAGCTTGATGATGCGAGCTCTGTCGGGAGCGTCGAGCGCAGCGGGAGTGTCGGCGGGAGCCCGGGACCTGGCTCGCACTCGCAAGGCAGCTTCGACATGATGAACATGGGCGGGATGAACATGGTCGGCGCGGTGGCGTACGGCCGCAAGCCGAGCCTCTCGCTCAACGTCCCCGGCGCGGACTGGAACGGTGCGCCGTCTGTCCCCGTTTCTGCAGGCGGCGGTGGGAACGGCGGAAGGCACTTGAACGCGATGATGATGATGATGTGAACGGAAGGAAACTTGTGGACGACGTGGCTTGCGACGAGCTGAGCTCTTCTTTTTGTGCGGTTACGTCCTTGTTCGAGTTTCTCTTTTTCATACCTCCATTATGTCCCCTCTTCGCTCTAATATGTTCTAGTATCGCCAGGGACTGGCTGGAAGAGAAGGAAGTTGTACCACTGCCCTATACCTATCTATATCCCCCCTCCTTCCAGCCGTCCAGCCACTGTCTCCCTTCTTAGCCAATTCCGCTCTGCCTGACTTCCTTTCCTCTCTACTACTATTGTGTACTATCCTGCCGCTTTCCCTTCCCTACCACCTCTTCGGTCTCGACTCCGTCTCTTGACCACCCTGTCGCTCGTTGCACTATTTTCTTTTCTCTTTTTAACCCCTGCAGGACTTAAGGACCGGCTTTAGCTCGTTCCAGTTCTAACAAAACACTGCGCTCCGACCGCTAGTGGCCGGTCCTGTCCTTTACCCTTTACCATCAACCCGCACCAGCTAACTCACTTAGATATCAACTCCTCACCCTTATCGATCCCCATCTACCGCTCACCCCGCTCTCTATCGAAAGAAAGAAGTCAATTGCTACTGTTATGTCTCTCTTCTCTTCTCGTCGTGTACTATTGTGCGTGTGTGTCGTGTGTGTTGACGGTAGTAAATCCCGCTCGCTCGCAAAGACCGCGAACGGTCAAAGATATTACAATATATATTATATTATTTCTTCTCTATTCTCTGTGCGATATGTGTGCGACTGGGCATTGAAAGGGAGTTGAAGGGCTCCGGTGAAACATAAAGTAACTTCGTTGCTAGGACTGCGATACCTTTACCGAATAATCAACGCAGTCAGTCAAACTCTTCGACATTCGATGCCATGGGTCGTCAGCCTAGGCGGTAACACTGATTGCTCTGACGACACATCGGGATAAGGCAGGGTGCTTGAGCCTTTGGAACATCCGACGGCTCGTTCGGTTTCAGAGAAATTTGGCATATCAATATATATAAAAAAAGAGAAAGAAGATACAAGTACTTGCTAACTGCGATACCGGAGAGATCTACTTCTCTAATAACACAATAATAAAGGCCGCGGCATACAAAGGGCCCTGGCCACCCTTCGAGCTCACCGAGCTCTATGAATATACATCGCCGCGGGGGAGGAAGGGTTCAGACTCGAGACTCGAGACTCAAGACTTGGACTCCGCTCCGCTTCCTTTTCTCCCGGGCCGACGATGATGGTCGTCTTCGTCTCTGCTGATATTTCGCCCTTTGGCGTACATGTACGTACGTAGCCAGGGGGGCATGGAGGGGACGTCCTTGGTCTGGGCTGCCTTCCTGGTTCTTCAACTTGACTTGAACTTCGGCTTCGGCTTCGGCTTCTGTTTGCTGCGCAGTCGGCGGGTGGGCCTTCATTGAGCTCGTGTCCATTCTGGCTGCGCCTGGCGTGATCAAAGAAGCGTCAAGACGTAGAGTGATACGATGTTACTCCTCCGGAGTAAAGAGACAAGGAGGCCAGTCCATAGCTCCCAGTGGATGGATGTGCAGACGAGTACAATGAAGTCCTTGAAGCCGCCTCGTGCGCTGCGCTTAGTAGGCGGAGCAGCTATTTTGACAGCGCCGTGAGATCATCGGAGGAAGGTTTACGCCCCCATTGCCCCAACTGAGAGACCATACATATACATGTATATTCGTAAATGCAGGGGGGACCGAAGTCGTATTATCACTCCTCGACATCCAATATGTGAGCATGGTCACCAACTTGAAGTCGCGGCTGGCTACGGGTATGGGTGAGCACCCTAGGACGGAAAGAAGACGCATGCGCGCGCAGATCACCCAAGATGGAGAAACGGCGAAACCTAAGGGCGGAATCAATAACTTCTTAGAGTTCCATTCCTTGGTCTCGTGTCTCTCTCTCTCCCTCGCTTCTTAGCTCGCTATTCATGACCTCCTCGGCGACGGGCGGGAAGAAGGACCGAAAGGGGCGAGAACACATTTAAACGAATACTGCAGAGAGTTACTATGCAGCGGCCCTGAAAGATGCTTGGACTAACAGAGCTGTGTCTGGCTCGACCGGTTTCGGAGAGATGGAGGAAGGTCCCACGTTGGCCAAGGGGAATTTCAACATCAGCTTCTGACTAGAAGGACGAAGGAATGATGAGTATGTTGATTATGCAAGGAATGATAGGCGCAAAAACCACAGGCGGCGTACGGAATCACATACACTATAAACAATGAAGGATTGCGCAATCCTAAACCCATATGCCAGTAGCACTAGCAAGGTTGCTGGAAGGGGCGCACGCGAGAGACAGACATTAGGTTCGACACCCTGAATGGAAAAGCCAAACCGAAGCTTAAAAGGGAGCGACGGTATTGCTGTTGAAGGCTAATCATGAGGTTGTCCACCCCAGACCGGCTTCGAATTAGACATTTTCGAATCAAGAAAGATAGATTAGCACGATGGGCGGTGCTGACGGAAGCGCAGCACTCACCAGTACGAGCTGCAGGAGACACGGATGCGGGCTGATTGTCCCGACTGAACGCGGTGCCCACACGCGCCTCGGGAGCACAGGCTTTTCCAGAACGCGTCGGAGACCACTTGGGGAGCGCACGGAGCTGTCATCAGGACTCATATCCCTCGAACCTGGGCGAGGGAGGCGATACGCGTGCGCATGGGTCGTACGATGGAGCTGTGGCCCGATCTAACTTGCTGATTGCAGCGTACATGTGCAAAGGTATGTTGTGCAGCATGATAGTCGGACATCGCCAAGTTGAAGCCGCGTATATCAGGTGCAACATACGGCTGCGCCCCTTGAGCGGATGAGTCAACACCGCCGACGTCGTTCTGATATCGAAATCAGAGCTGGAGCCTGGCCGAGTCTGTGAGATGTACAGTAAGCGCCTCCAGACATTTCCAGCCATAATTTTCCCAAGCCAACCGTGTTTCATGGCATTGGACTGCATCCCTCGCTTCCTCGTACCGCCGATCACCAGCCAAACATGATTGAGGACCGGTTTTAGCGACCTAATTTTTCCTTCGATCAAACGCACAGGCTTCAAGATTGCTCAACGACCCTGAGATTAATGAGATGTGTGTATCGTATGGATCGGAGCGGACGACGCTTACAAGGCAAGCTCCAGTCTCCTCAGTGACTGATCGAATTGATCAAAGCGGCTACAGCAGGGGCAATAAAGTGACTCCATAGCAAACGTTTCGCGGTGCAATACTCCGCAGACGGAACCTCCGAGAGGCCATTGCCTTTGAGCTTTCGATCAGGTAGCCAATGCGAAAGGAAGAGTCGGGCCCGAGCGGCTGGAATCCAAAATCAAATTGTTAGAGACAACGCGGTCGACGGCCCAAATAGAGACACGTACCAGGCCGAGTGGCTTCGCGATGGCACCTCTTAATACAACGTATAATAAACAGATTGCTCCCGTGGCCTATCGTAGGGGATAGATAAGCACACCGAAAGCTTAGAGAATCGATCATACACATACAAAAGTCTGTTTCTGGGAGACCAGGGCGAAACATGTGCGCCATGCGTGCCAACGTTTTCGGCGCCGCACACCGTTTCCAGAACGCGTCGGAAAGCCCAGACACGCAAGGGCCTGTCAGTTGGGCTGATATAACGAGTATGAGGACCTGTGGCGATGCTCCTCGA
Organism: Trichaptum abietinum; assembly: GCA_910574555.1. NCBI lineage: Eukaryota > Fungi > Basidiomycota > Agaricomycetes > Hymenochaetales > Trichaptaceae > Trichaptum > Trichaptum abietinum. The sequence goes on from CAJTBE010000001.1 coordinate 4,240,150, forward strand.
GCATGGGTCGGATGTGGGGTAAGTCGTCGTATGAGAAAAGTGGCATGTGTCGCAAAGTTGTCCTTGGCCGAATGCGAACCGGGTGCAAGAGTTCACATAATCGTTTGACTTCCTCTGACTTGTCTGAGTATAGAACTTCGAGTATAGTTTGTGTGGCACATGTATGGACAGGCTGGGTGGCCAAGACAAGGAGTTACGGACGGTGTTCGTGGTGTCGTGTTGTAACTAGAAAGATATGTTTCAGACAAGATTAAACTCGCTTCGATATGCGTAGTATACTCACCGTAATACTTCTAGCAACGACGGTATCATAGCAAGCGTCGGTGCATTACCCCAGAAGTCCGTAGATACACATGGGACACATCAGCGCTGCCGTTTTTACCAGAGAGCTAAGAGCTTGAATCCGCATGTCTGCCTTTATCTACTTCCATTGCGAGTATATGGATGAGTATTATGTCGCCTGTAGATTCAAATATAAGAAGCAGGAGCAATTCGATTGGACTCCATGTAACGACGAGGCAGAGTGCCGCAGCGAACCAGTTGTGTTTGCAAACATAAGTAGCCGGAAGTTCGGCAACATTAATTTGCCGGGCTTGAACCCCGAGATGATGTACATTGGTTGCCATTTATGGCAACTTGTTTGATGACGCTAGCGACTGGTGCCAGTGGCCGTTCCCAGGCAATCGACGTTTATTGCTGCTTGTTGCTCTTCGACGACGACGGTTGACCTGCCTGCGATGGACTCCTTGAAAATCTGAAACGATATCTTTTACAGTCGCATTCACTCACTGGCACCATAGGCTCCTGTATGAGCTTCGCTAGCGACTCGGAATATTTCAAGTTCTGCGTTTGCATCACAACATATCGGAAGAGCAAAGTGAACGTGCAGAAGCTTCTCCTATAATCATACTCTGCTGACTGAACTCATGTCCCTTCCTTAGCTCCCAATCGATACAACAATATACTGGCCTTCTCAACATCTTTGTACTCGCCGTTAACAAAATGCGCTGGCATCATGACAATGGCATCTACCACTTCCTTCTTTATCTAACAAATCCGACTATACGTAGCTTTGTTTAAAACAGAGCACCAGCGAAATAGAAACCTCGTTGATTAACGTTCCCAACCGTATATTCGACAGCTACCATCAACAACCACAATGACCCGAAATGTACGTTCTTCTCTCACTAAACGATTTGCGTGGAGTGTCTGGGCTTAGTAGCAACTGCGACTGCCTAATATCTCCGGATGCTAGTTGTTTGCTTTTCTAAACACCGTGTCAAAGCTACGCACACTTTTGCCCGTGGTAACCGAGCTTCCGAGTCTGTCTTTCGAAATCCTGATAATCAACTAATTCTAGACATCTTACACGTTCACGGCAACTTGTCGTCGACAAATCGCGCAGTACGTATTTCTTTCTTTATAACCTATAAATAATGTCTGATATCTTTCAACACCTTCCTACACAAGACAAAAAAGCACTCTACATTGGCTGTAAGCCTGTATCACGTACATCATCATATCTATCCTTCTTTATCGAAACTTCTAATCAATGTTTTACCTTGGTATACAGCATCTAACGTACACTGCTGGACCCGCAAAATGTCTGATCTGTTCTAACCGGGAAAGCATTATCATGGGTTTGCCGCGTAGAGCTGTATAGTAATCATTTACTACAGTATCTCTTCAGTTTTCTCTGATCAACATTTTTTAAGGTTTACCATCAAGTGTATAGAAACTATTGAGCTAATCTCATTCTGCAAGGCGAGCCGTATCCCCTCTCTCAATTCGATCCCAAATTTATACGTACTTCTCACCCCCATCTAGCTCTATTCTCTGCCCCGTGATGTACTTGCATCTTCATACGCCATTCAGTACCTCAAAACTCACCAATCAATAACCGTGGACTCACTTCATACAGAATATATAGGCTTCTGCAATCTCATCCGGCTCAGCTATGTGCTTTACGGGGAGCTTCTTTGTCAAGCTATCGAACATTTTCTCGAGTTCGTCCGGTGGGTAGGAATCCCAAAGCTATTAGTGTTATCTGGTGAGCGTGTTTACAAATTTTCCTGCTAGATTTTCACCTCTGTTTTAACTGCTCCAGAACACACACTATTAACTCGAATTGGAGCCATATCTACCGCTAGACCTCGCGTAAACCCATCTACTGCACCGGACACCGCGCTACCCAAGGACCATCCAGGACGGGGTCTGAGGAAGGCCGTTCCTGTGGCCTAGTCAGCAGATACTGAAGTAAAGTTATGTGTATTATACCTGTAGTGAGCGTCACAGAGCCACCCTCTCGAAGCATTGCCGCTTTCGCTGCAATCGCGGCTCCCCAGAACCGTACGTTGAATAAATCTACACGTATACTGTAAGTAATTCAGTCCACTTTATTGCGATTATAGCAATATCTTACTGTTTCCTGCGACAGTTCCATCCTTTTCAAACTTTAGCTTGTCTCCACTCGTCCACACCAGATGATCGATCTCCCCAATCTTCTTCAAGAACGTCTTGATAGAAATCGAGTCGTTACTATCAACTATGTCGCCTGAAATCGTGCCCGCCACCGAAGCGCTCGCAACATCCGCCCTCAACCGCTCCACTGCGTCCTCAACTTTGGTCTTGTTAGAAGACCCGATTACGACCTGAGCGGCTTTTTGGAGCAGGGCTGCTTTTGCGACGCCGTATCCGATTCCAGAGGAACCACCGATGACAACTACGACTTGTCCTGTGAGGTCAGAAGACATCTTGGAGCACAGTGCTCTCGTATCTCACCGGTCTTCTTATACCTTTAGATACCGAGGTAGGTCAATTCAGATATTATGAACGAAGCCGATGGTCATCGCACAATTCTTGCCTTTTTGCGTTGAAGTTGTCCTGCACCCATAGTATTAGGCAAGAAAGGATGTCATATTGATGATACTCTATACCCAAAAGGGAACATACTGCGCGTTGATGATCGGCTGCGTTTCATAATCCAACTAAGAGTTTCTCAGCGAATAAACTTAACATAGTACCTGGGCAGTAATTGACAGGTATAAAAGGCCACAGAAATGCGAATCCAAGATACACCGCAACAAGATGTCTTCTAACCTTGCAGGCTAGACCATAGTCATCATCGGCGGTTCGTCTGGAATTGGGTATGGCGTCGCAAAGGCAGCCTTTCTTGAGCATGCAGCTCATGTCATCATTGGCTCTTCGTCCAAGGAGAAAGTCGAAAACGCGCTCCAACGTCTGAAGGCCGAGGTTACAGGTGTGTCTGGGGTCGGCACGATTTCGGGCGACGCAGTCGATGGTAAGGACGCAAACTCCATCAAGGCATTCCTTGAGAGAACCGGCGAAATCGACCATTTGGTGTGGACGAGTGGAGATGCGCTAAGTTATGTAGGACAGGATCTGGAAGCGCATAAGGGTGAGTCATTATACACAGACTTTATATTACTCGTCGGATTGAGCTTGAGCATCATATGCAGATGTCTTTGATGTGCGTTTCTGGGGTGCTGCGGTAGCCGCCAAGGCCGCTAAAATCCGTAAAGGGGGTTCTGTAACACTTACCACAGGTACCATCCCTTGGATATTGCCCATTCGTTGTCATTGATAATATTGCCAATACAATAGGCGCGGTCCTCTTGAGGCCACGACCAGGTGTAGCGCTTGGTACTGCAGTGGGTGGCGCAGTCGACGGATTCACGAGAGGTTTAGCCGTAGACATGGCACCTATCCGTGTCAACAGTGTCTGTCCTGGTGCTGTCAAAACAGAGGTGAGCACTTCATAAGCTTGTCGGTTTTAATTTACTCACTGAACGCTCAAACAGCTCTGGAATGCGCACCCACCCGAGGTGCAGCAAAAGTATTTTGAGATGTTTTCCGAGTCTTCTCTCGTCAAGCACGTAGCTGACCCGGATGAGATTGCGGAAGCATATATATTTCTCATGAAGTAAGCTCCCGTCATCTCTCTTGGTTATAGGAGGACTCGGCACTGATAGGGTCTGCTAGATGCAAGTACATCACCGGACAGAGAATCGAGGTGGATGGCGGTGCGAAGTATGTTTAACTCAGCAAACATATGCAAAACAGAATGCAGTTGATTTTATGAGATTGTATAAGAGAAAGATGAAGTACAGTTAGTTTGCGTAAGCCATGTAGTACAAGCATTTGAAGTGACTTGAGTATATGCTGATCATTGATGTGAACACAGCGGCGGTAAAAAAGTGACCGGGAATTACAGTCTCCGCTTGAAGTTAGAACTCTAAGTTGTATGCTTGTTTGTCCGGGACGTTGAAGCTACGGATCTGGGTGGAATACCAAGAGCGCGGCACTGACACGAACTGAGTCCAAATATTTGCGACCTTTCTACAGAGAGTAATTTTGTTTTCTACTATCAATTACGAGGAATGGGACTCCGAGGGAGTAGGCAACAGATGCCAGTCCCTCTAGACGAACATTCTGAGCACATTTGCAGAGTCATTCATGCTTTAAGCTATTCTGCGTCGATGCAGCAACATAGTACCTGCTTACTTCTTCGTGATTCTTCAAAGAATCCGAATCAGCTACTGAGCTTACCGGGTTGCCAGTATCCAAGAAGCTCGTAAGTCTCGTCATTAACCACAGTCGGGCTTCACTCCAGCCTTGTAGTCGGCAGCTCTATATCGTTGGCACTGAATGGTGAATCAGTAACTTCTTTGTATCCTTCCGTTGGTACCTTCATTTGAGTTTTCGATGCAAGACGATGAATGATACAAATGCTTACTATGATGCAGCATACTAAATCTACTTTCACCGCCCGCCTCGCTCAATCTGATAGGGCGTCAGACTCTTACAGGTACACAAATAGTCCCAAGCCATGCTAGAAAAGAACGGGCGTAGGGACTCTAACACTATCCGCCGGACCAAAAATTCACGTGCGCACTAGTAAGGAAATGAATGTAGATTCACTAACCGCTACGGTATATATACAGCCTATCGAAATTGCGTCAAGATGAAGCCAGTGTAGCAAAAATAAATCCACAATATGTCTCCAGAATATTCGTCTATAGATAGTCGGTCAACACTCATCTCTTCGCCATCGTACGGTATCTCCAGAGGATTCAACCTGAAGTCACCGGCTGCTATGCGCGCGTAGGAAGAGCCGTAGAAGTGGCGACGTCTCCGTGCATCTCGTGTTAAGATAACGAATCGACCTGACCTAGTCAAGCCCGATATACCAATCGACAAGTATTGCATACCTGGGGCCTGGAGGAAATAGCCTTTCCTAGACTCCTGAGATACAACAATGGGGGCTTCCACACCATTGAAGACCTCCTTTATGCTTATCCTCCAAACTTGGAAATGTAGTTGAAGCTCGACAGGATCCCGCAAGAGACCGCAGCTAACAATAGTGAGCATCGCCTCCGGCTCAAAGCCCTCATTCGACTCTTTCTCATACAGAGACATCCTCACGCCAGCCTCGATAATGAAATCGGAATAAATGGTCATCAGCAATGCCGCGTCTATATCCCAAAGGATTATCCTTCTGTGTGTCACGTTCCCTGACCAAAGGCTGCAAGTCGGTACGACGGAGAGATACGTTTGTCTGTTTGTGTTTATCCAGAGGATGAAAATAGACCCATCTGAGATTTGTACTGTAAGGATCTCATTTTTCTGAGACAGAGATAAGCAGGGGTTATGATCGAAGAACTGATCAAGACTCACAACATCAATCTCCACAGTTCTACCCAATCTCCAGTCAACAAGAAGGACAAATGAAAAGCCGAATGCCGCGGCAACTTTGTCAGACATGCGTGCTGCGACAAATGTCGAGTATGGCGCGTCGTAACCGTAGCCGTTCGAATACGAGAATAATGAGAGCGAGCTCTCTACGCCAATGTTTATCTGAATAATCTCCACGGAAGCTACAAGTATTATGAGTGTGGAAGGTCATCTAGGGTTGTCTACAGAGATGTGAATGACGATTACTCACATATCTGATATGATACATTCGACGCGCAACAACAGATGAGAAGTTTCCCATTACTCTGCATCTGAGTTGCCACGTACACCTCTGTACTGGTATGGTGAAGATCGAATAGCTCATGTCGTCCCGCCCATACACAGGATCCAGACTCCATATCGATGCACATCAAGCCCACTTCGAAAGAGTACGCAACGGCATAGGTCGTACCTGAGACGTACTTCACGAAGGTAGGCCTAATTGATATCTGGGGGATGGGCACCATGGCTTCGTGGGAGTGACGGATAACGTCGGCATACGTCCATGTTATAGCTGCTCGTTGGGCCCTCTTAGCGATAACGCGAAGCTCCGACAGTGAGAGAGTGGAGGCCGGTCGTGAGAAGTGAAATGCAGGAGCGCAGTCTATCGACAAGTTGTTGAGGACGCTGAGCCAGATAAAGCGATTCTGGGAAAGAAGCCAAGCGTCTCTGCATGTCTGGGAGGAAAGGAAGGCACGGTCAGGACAAAGTAATAGGGTCATTAAAAGCCATAACTCACTCTTTCAAATGCAGAAATATCTAGAGGAGACAGTAGACAAACTATGGAGACCCAAAACGTCGTAGGGAAAAACGTGCATTTTTCGCTTGTCGAAGTGGTCAAGAGAGAGCGAGGGAAACCAGAGGGGTGCGCACTGGCAAAGGGGAAAAAACGGGGTGAACAAGAGACGTAGGCGCTCTGTCCTGAAAAGAGTAGATGTACAGTACCAACGCTTAAGGTTTGGCCTCACTGTCTGGTTGCAAGAACGTGCTGCTCGGATCCTGCTCGCGAACTTGGCAATGTATCACCGTAGCAAGTACAGGTTGATTTTCTTGGAAAAACGGAGAGCAAATCGCCGAAAAGCTCATCCTGCATTTGACCAGCGTGTGTCCTATTCCTTGATCTCTTCAAATTTAAGTTGGCAGACATTACATCTCCTCGGTCCCACATAGCGAGAGTCTGAAGTTGACAACCCGGAACTCTGATGGCGAAAAAAATGACATGTATTAGTTCTCACGCTTTTAATTGCCGCCGACACATATGAATTTTGTCGCCTTCCTTTTTTCCTTTCTTTCCCTCATCTTACCCATTGCAACCTACTTTCAAGATCTCTCGCCCTGCTCGTCTGGTGTACGTGTGACCTTCATGATATGGCGGAGACATCAAACTAGCCAACGGACATGCTTGCACAGGAAAAAACGCACGTTCAATTACAGAGTTTCTTCAGACCAAGAACTTGGGTTGTGGTGTTGTAGCCTTATGAGTGGAAGAGATAAGAGTCATTTGTTATGTTCTGGTGAGTACTGCTCAATTCAAATATCTCCTGTCGTATACTTACTGGTTGAAATTTACGATAAATTCTGCGAAATTCTTTTGGAATCCCTTGACTGAAGTAAGCCGAATCTGTATGTTGTATGGCCCCACCTTCTACATTCAAGAAATCGGTGGAGTGGGTAGACTTTGAGCGCGAATTTTCGGCGTCGCGATGGTAGTGCACTCACTGGCAGATACGCGCGACGCGTCCTCGTCGCGTATGTTACGCCCTACTCGTGTTGCTCACGTGATGTGCTACGAAATGCCACGTATAAGTTTCGTGAGTCGCTTTTTACTTTAGGTCAAGATCTAAAGTGATTTTAGGTTCACTTTAGCGACTCAACGTTTCATTTCCTGCTGGGATTCCTCCACAACGACATGTTTAATAACAACTAGCAGAGACAGTGACAAAGATACATTAGGACGGTTCCGTATTCACCACCGGTATGAAATCCTCACATTACTAAACATCTTTTGCTGATGGTCGATGAGGGATATTTCTAGCTAGCACTACGTTTGGATCTGTAGATGTTATCACACGGGGCCTGTGGCACCTATTCGTGCGGGCAGCGTTTGCCCCGGTGCCGTCAAAACTAAGGTGGGTAACAAACTTCTACTCGTTTTTTTTTCGGTACACTTAACATGCACGTCAACAGTCTTGAGATTCATTCCCGCCAGACATACTTGCGAAATGGTTCGGCGATACGGAAGAGTCGCTTCTGGAAAAGCGCGTAGCTGAGGTTGACGAGGTTGCTAAAGCACAAGTGTGCCCTATGAAGTGAGCACTTCGCTCCAGTATTCATAGTCGTCCTATAACTCTGACGAACCTATTCTAGATGCAAATGTATCAATGTCAAGTCAAAATTTGTAGTGGATTATGGTGCGACGTTGCCACGTACGTGTAATCTTGCTGTTCGGATCATTTTTGACATGAGTTAGTGAAGTACAAAGTTATTTTTATCTTTGCCATCTAATAGGGGCTTCGTTATATGATGAACAGCTGCAAGTTTTCCGCGACGCCGATCTGATCGATGCTTACAGAATGGCTAAGATTCAATTCTGGGTATTTGTTTACTGCTGATCAGCGCTGGACCTTCACAATCGGATATTGCTAGAGACTGCGCGCTGCGCAGTACAGCAATACAACTCTACGAATAGAAGTCCCCCTATGCCAATCGGTTTACAGCAGGGATACTTCCGAAGCCTATTTGGACTTTTGCGTTCATGAGTTGGAGCAACACGAGTCATGCATGCTGTGCATCATTCTTTCGACGTGACCGCAGTGATGCTATGTTCATTATAAAGGGCGCAGAATTCTTTATCTTAGAGGTATGATAACAAACTCTTCTCCTCAAATGCTCCTCGAATTCTTACTCCTCCTCTTCCCCTCCCTCTCTCAGCGTTTGAAACAAGGAAGTGCTGTTAATGTAGAAGGAAAAGGCCGGCGCTTTGAGAAACATCGTCTCGGCGTTTGGGAAATTATCATCCTTGTCGAGCCATCTAACCTCAGGCGCCTCCTCCAGTTTCAACTCCCGTCAAAAGAGGACATCACACAGTTCTTTTCTAACTATCTTCAATATGCGCCCTTTCTCATCCGCTTCGTTACGGAAATATACCAAATCGCTCCGACATACCTTCTAGCATATGGTTTCAAGCATTTGTGGGAGAGTGTAGAAGGCGGCCTCTCTCTCTATTACACAAGCCAGCTCCTTGACGCCGTGAGTGCCTATTGTTCAGACTGTGCTGATAGCTAACACCAAACTCTCAAGATCGGTGAACGATTACAAGGAAATGAGGTCAGCAGAAACACAATAATGTGGGCCACCATGGGAAGATGCTTTTGCACATTTGTGTCCAAAGTACTCGACAAAACCATGTTCGTAATTTTGACATTATCTGATGATCGATACGGAAGCTGAGCAAGACTCAACTACAGGCTTCGCCACGAGCAAATCCTTAAGGACCGCATTTTATTTCACTTTATATTCAAGAAAATGCGTATCTCCATGAAATTGGACCTTGCTGCCGCGGACGGTAAGCACGTCTAATTCTAGATTTACTAGCTATGAATCTGACACTTAGCTAAGACCCGGAAGTTAGAACTAAGCTTGGAAGAGCCCGAACTATGACCTCCGACAACATCGTATGGCGTGCATTCAGCCAACTATCCTCACTTATTTTCAGCACGACACGAATCGCCTCTCAAATGATCATGGTGATCTCCCTTCTCCGACAGCACGCCACAGATCCTGTCCTTTTCATTGCGTCCGTTTTCGGACCCGTCATCAGTTATGTCATTGATTACGGCGGGAATGAGTTGTGGAATAAGCGTGAGGCGCCTTTGACACATTGTTAAAGAAAAGAGTGTCTGACTGTTGTAACAGCTCATGTGACGTACTGCGTTGAACCTGCATACGCGCGGATGGCTGCGCTGCACTCCCTTGCTCACAACGAGATGCACCGGTCAGACCGGCTTAGCGATGGCGTCAACGACTATATCGAAAAAGAGTTCATGAAGCAGCGAGCTATTCTTGGAGACCAATGCACGGAATCTCCAATATACCAGTATTCTAATCGGACGCCCGTGCTTATTCAGACTTTGTACGGACTACTACCAAACTTCCCTCTAGTAAGACCTGATCTTTCCTGCCATCTTTCCATTATCTCTGATGATGCTCCGATGTAGATCGTTTTTGGCGTCAAAGCGTTGTTCGATATAGAGAACTTGAACATTACCTCACTTTCCCTCCTACAGCAAACAGCACACACGATTTCATATACGCTGGCGTCTGTGAAAAGGAGCCTTCAGAACATGTCTTTCCTTTTAACAACGGTGAAGGACATCTACATCGATGACGGAATGTTCTGTAAGATTGCAGATGGGAAACTTGAGTATCCACCTGCGGATGCTAAGTATTCTGGGGCCGAGCTCGAGTTTAGGCATGTCTACTTTATGCCATGGTACCATTATAGGGGACTTACAGACATCCAACAGAGATGTAACATTTGCTTATCCCGGCGGAAAAAGGAATGCCATCGATGGTGTTTCTTTCAAGATCAAGGCAGGGCAAATGGTCGTCATCGTCGGGGTAAACGGGAGCGGGAAGTCGTCTATCATCAAGCTCTTCAACCGCCTTTACGACGCGTCCAGCGGCACAATCCTCCTCGACGGTACTCCAATTCAAGACTATCGCATCGCGGACGTCCGCCGCGCCATGGCTGTCCTCCGCCAGAACCACACTCCGTACCCACTTAGCATTCGGGAGAACATCGCCCTCGGCCAATCGGATTGCCGAGTCAGCGACGGCGCCTCCGAGGAGGAACTGGAGGAAGCAGCGGACGAGGGCGGTGCACTCAGTTTCATCAAGAAACTAGATAAGGGGATGGATGCGATCCTGACGCCAGTCAAATTGACGAGTGCACATTTTCCCGGAAAGACGGTCGAGGACTTGAAGGCAATCGTCGACGGCATGGAGAAGACTACAGATATCTCTGGCGGTGAAAGCCAGAGGCTTGCTGCGTATGTCCGATCTACCTCTACCCTCTATAGGCTAATACTGTTGTATCGGATGCACAGATCCAGAACGTTCATGCGACTAAGCGGCGGGAATATTCGCCTTCTTGCAGCTGACGAGCCGACTTCGGCCCTAGACCCAGAGGGCGAGTATGAGCTATTCACTAAACTGAAGGCACAGCGGGGAGGGAAGACCGTTGTTTTCATCACGCATCGCTTTAGCCATCTTACTCGCTTTGCCGATCTTATTCTGTAAGTCGCCTTCTGAAATCTTGATTCGGGCGTCAGGCTGACGAACACTCCTTGTTAACTTCTAGGTGTCTGAAAGATGGAAAGCTTGTAGAACAAGGAACACACGATAATCTGATTTCGAGAGGCGGAGAATATTACAAGCTTCACAATGTCCAAGCACAAGCTTTCTTACCGGTAAGTTCATAGCGTGCCTTGATATTCTCCTTCACATCTGAATGACATTTGTACGACAGAGCTGAAAACGTGTTCTAAAGCAATGGTAGTAGCCTGAGCAGAGCTTAATCAGCTCAGATACCAGCATATACAGGAAGAAACGTGGTAGTTAGTGGATTGTCCTGCTGTTCATTATACATTTAATCGCTATTACATCTTCGCGTACATGCATAACAAGTCGGAAGTTAAAGGTACTAATACATTCCCATCCAAGATTTGGATCGCTGGATATATATGAGGCACAGGGTTTGCTAGAAACTTCTGTAATGGATTTCGTATATACAATAAGTCGACTCCCGCACTGTTGAACATTTGTATCAAACGCCTCGACTCAGGAGACAACGTGCCTATAACGGCTTGATTTACGTCGAGCTTTCGAATGTATGCATAGGATGCTGTTCGATCCCTGTGAACTCCAAAATCAAAAGGGGAATGAAGTTGGACATAAGCCAATCTTTACCGCATAAGTGAGGAACTCCGTGGATTTGGATTCCAATGTATTAAGAAAAGTCACTACCTGGCTTCTTGACTCAAGGACAGCCTTCTCATTCAGTTTCGGGTTAACTCAGGCCTTCGCTTCCTTCGAGACTAAGCAACACGCATACGCAGACATTCGTCGTTGTCGTCTGCCCGTGATCCACTGGAAGGGGTGACAGAAGCCTCGAAGACCAACCGCACGATTTCAGGAAGAAGATTCAAACCCGCGATATATCTGTCCGGAGGCAGAAGTGTTGGTTGTAGCAGAGGTGGAATTAGGACAGACGTAGTGTGTTAGCGCCCAGGATCAAAATGTGTAGCCAACTTACAGCGTCGAGCCGGAAATACGCAACTTCAGATGGGTGGTTAGAATCCTTCGCCCTTGCTCCATTGCTTTGATATACCATACAAACGTCTTGAGAAATCATTATACGCTATTAATCCAAACCAATACATTGCCTGCGCCGCTCAATATGTGAGGCCCCGGGCTTGATACCCACTTCTGAATCTGACTTCACACAAACAAGAAGTCTGCCTCCACACTGTCGAACATCTGTATCAAACGCTTCGACCCAGGAGTAATCGAGTTTGAGCGACGTGATGGAGATGGAACGTAAGCATAGAACACTTTTTGATTCTGGCGTCCCTCGAATGAGCAGGGGAATGAGATTTGTCTTGATCAAGTACGTCAAAATTTCGTCTGGAACGACCACCGTGACGAAGTCAAAGGAGATGTGGGGAATTGCTCGAAGCGCGTCTAGGAACATTTCGTCCGTGGAGGCTCGACGACAGAGGTTCGCAGCAAACGATCTTCCACAGTCGATTATCTGCAACCTTTGGATAGAAAGATGGGCGAGATCGAGGCTGCTTGCGTCTTTATGTACAGGTCGGATGATGGTCAACTCCCGAAGTGTGTGCGTGCCATTCTGTGGTTTAGGAATGAGTCGCAGAATTTGACCTGAAGGACCACCGCCGAAACACGCGAAGTCTTTCAGAGATTGGCATTTGCTGAACATGCAATGAAATCTGTTGACCGCGGCTTCGGGAAAGGATTCGTTCAGAATCCATGCCGTCTTCACAGTACGCGCAAGGAACTCCGTGGATTTGGATTCCAATGTGTCAAGAAAGGCCAGCACCTGGTTCCTTGACTTGAGTACGACTTTCTCGTAGAGCATCGGTTCAATCCAGGTCCTGACTGCCTTCGAAACCAAGCAACACGCGTACGCAGACCTCTGTCGCTCTTGGTCGTCGTCCGCCCGTTGTCCAGGGGTGACAGAGGCCTCGAAGACCAGCCGTACGATTTCGGTAGGAAAGTCTGCAAACCCATGAAACATATTCCCGCTACCCCCTAGCGGGTATCCTAAGACGACGTGTTTGTCCAGATTCTCTGCCAAAAGTCAAAATGTCACGTGCCGCGCTTAAAAAGGGAATTCCTTCCTACTAAGGCAGGTGTTCTCGAAGGTTCTAAAATGAGCAACAATGACGTGACTCACTTTCTTGACGTTCAATTCACGTCTCTAGCGACAATGATTTAGCAAGGCGTGTCCTTTGCCTCAACGTGCAAGTCGTAAAGAAGGCGATGGAGACTGGCACTATGAATGAGGAAGGTGAAGACATACATGACTCGAGAGCGACCTATACAGGCTTTAGTTCAAGGTGCACGCATGCTTTGTCGACTCCCTGGGTGGATTGAAGATGCAAAAGAAGCTATTTCGCTGATTGACCTAGCACAGGAACGTGCAGCTCATTTTGGTAACGAGGTGATCACAAGCGTGGATCTTGTGGGCGGTATCTGCAAGTCGGTTCTTGCTGGCAGAGGTATGAACTCATATTCCCTTGAATTAAGTTCTCCAAGTACTAGCTCAAATTCAAGCAGTGTTATCCTTCACACTACCTGCCTCCACCCACGCACCCTCGACCTTCAGCGGCTCTCTCGAAAACCTTACCCCCGCTTTGGAATAGTGAGTCACTATACGAGAGCGACAGCCTTTCTAAGGAGGCGCGCTACTCAGCGGCTTCGCTAGCTAGCAAAGTCTATTACTGTCTCGGCGACTATGACGATGCTCTCTCTTTCGCACTCGGTGCTGGACCGGCTTCTGAAGCTGAAAGTCGCGCCAATGGCTCAGAAGAATACTTTGAAACTGTTGTCTGTGAGTTCTGGTGAGCTGAAATTTTCGCATTAACAGTTACCAACCCTTTGTTTAGCAAAGGCCATTGACCGGTACGCTAAGCTTCGGTCAGACGAGACGCCCGGCGCAGAGAAGAAGATGGATAAGAGGCTACAAGGGATCATCGACAGTATTCTCAGAAGGTGTATTGAGGATGGCGAGCACAAACAGGTCAGTCCATCCTGTCTAAACTTTCTGAAAAATATTCCTCATTCGAAGTTATACAGGCCATTGGCATTGCTCTAGAATCTCACCGCTTAGACCTCATTCTCCATATTTTCAAGCTTAACGAGGATGTGTCATTGCTGAGCTACGCAATGGACGCCGTTCTCGAGACGAACTTCTCCCTTTCTTACCGGAACCAAGTCCTCAACTTTCTCCTTCCACTCTTCCCTCCCCTTGAACCCAAGGCGCCGCATGTGCACACAGTGACGCGTCTCCTCGTGACGCTAAGCGATGCTACCCTCACGATTCCCTTGCTTACTGCCCTCGTGCCGAAGGAGACGCTGCTTGCATACGAACTCGCGTTCGACTTGGTGGAAGGTGGTGGCCAGGATTTCCTCGAAGCTATCAGAACGCAACTACCCGAAGGTGAAGAAGTTAGCATCTAATGCAAGTCAAAATGCTTGCCCGAGTTAGACTAATTTTCTACTAGGAAACCAAAGCGACGTACGATAAACTTCGTCAAATTTTGACCGGACAGGAGTCCGTGAAGTTGTATCTTCAATTCCTGAAACATAATAATGAAGTCAACACCTGAAGAACACGAAAGTCAGTTGAGAACTATATGATTTAAGTATACCTAGCTTACCACGAGTGATAGGATGTAGTCGAGTCGCGTTCGTCTGTATACCATACAGCGTTATCACTACAGAACGTATTCATGCATGCTGGCACCACCTCCGACATCTTTTTAAGAGAAAACCTTGAGTGGCTAGCAAAGGCATCGAACTGGGCTAAATTCTCTACTACTGCTGCGTTGGGTGTCATCCACATAGGCCACTTCAAAGAGGGGATGAACGTCTTGGGGCCATATTTACCCACCGACGGTAGTGCCCAAGACCCCGGTATACGGGGCTCTCAGTATTCTGAAGGTGGTTTCCTGTACGCACTCGGCCTTGTCAATGCTGGTTGCGGTTCCGGACGTGATGTCGAAGAATACCTTCGCAAATAAGCTTAAGGCTGCCACAAATGCGAAGTTGTTGTGCATGGTGCGGCCCTTGATCTTGGTGTTGCCGGCATGGGTGGCAAGAGCGAGTAGTCGTATGATGTTCTTAAGCAGGTGCTTTTCACGGACTCCGCCGTGGCTGGTGAAGCTGCCGGCATTGGAATGAGCTTAGTTATGCTGGGATCGGCGGATGCCGCAGTCGCGGACGAGATGATTGCTAATGCAAAGGATACCCAGCATGCAAGCGTTACCAGCGCATCACGGCCGAGGCGTTCTGCGTCTTCTCCCGCATTGCTCAATGCACTTCGGCTGATCAAGGTTGGGAATGAGTAGGTTATCAAAATCTACAATGAGTCGATACACCGTCTCAGAAGCGCAGACACGGATGCAGAATTTTGCATGCGTGCAGAATTGTGCATGGGTGACCTGTGGGTATGTGCAACGGAAGTGGTTCGGACGAAAGAAAGACGGTGCAGTCAAGGTCCTAACTCGTGTCGCGACAGAGGTGGACGTTGGTGATGAATAGGTGAATGGAAGTATTGAATAGGTATTAGGCATCTTGAGGAAAAGTGGGCAATTGGGAACGGGTGAGACTTTCGAGTGCCTGGACACTCTCCTTCACAAGTGGGTATCCCTTAGTCTCTCATATCTCAATCAATGGCTAAGAAACATCTGTAGGTACAAGTCCGGCTAAACTCAAGACATATCCTTGCTCGCCAGCCTAATGCAGCTCCTGTCACCATCCAGCCATCAAGTCAGAATACCTCTCGGTTATTTACTCTATTGCGCACTTGACATTATTAACCGGCGTGAGCTTGGACATGCTGCTCGTGTTCTTGCCGCGCTTGTGGAAGTGATCTTGCAGATCGCTACACATAAGATTTCAAATCTCATCATTCTGCTGCAGAAGACAGACAAAAGCAAGGCAAATTACGGGTATGTGGCAAAGTGCATTGGGACAGTTGTCAGGAGTCACACAAGTTTGGCGGCAGGTACAATTGCTAAATTCTCAAAGGCTTTAAAAGTGAGAGTATTAGTATCTTTCTATTAATACTAGGTTTAACACAAGGATGGGTTGAAGGCAACAAGCCAGCAAGTCATATTTAATCTCCTTGTGCTTGGAGAACAAGAATATTAGGAGTGTGGCTACAGGAATCAAAAGGTGGAAGTCCATGAACAGCACCAGGCAAGCTGTATGTACACAAATATATACTGTTTACATTCACAACAACACTTTCAATACTGGGTAGCGGGCTCTGCTGTGAGTGCAACCACAGCCCCTACCTGCTTGTTCCCGCTACCCGTAGGTAGCTGGGTATCTAAAGCAATAGTAAACGTACGGATTCCCTGCCAAAAGTCGTCGTGTCACGTGTTTTTCCTTTTAAGGAGAAGTTACTACCCTTTGAGGAAGGTAGGTGTCACGTGCCGGTTCAACCAAATAACCGCACCTCTGACTCGTTGCTTCTGGAACTCTCGCAAACGTGAGTGCACCGTCTTCACCCTCGCACAGTCCTCCAAGCACTAACTCGAATTCAAGCAGTGTTATCCTTCACACTACCTGCCTCAGCCTACTTTCTTCTCCACCCACGCACCCTCGACTTTCAGCGGCTCTCTCGCAAACCTTACCCCCGCTTTGGAATAGTGAGTCACTATACGAGAGCGACGGCCTTTCTAAGGAGGCGCGCTACTCAGCGGCTTCGCTAGCTAGCAAAGTCTATTACTATCTCGGCGACTATGACGATGCTCTCTCTTTCGCACTCGGTGCTGGACCGGCTTCTGAAGCTGAAAGTCGCGCCAATGGCTCAGAAGAATACTTTGAAACTGTTGTCTGTGAGTTCTGGTGAGCTGAAATTTTCGCATTAACAATTACCAACCCTTTGTTTAGCAAAGGCCATTGACCGGTACGCTAAGCTTCGGTCAGACAAGACGCCCGGCGCAGAGAAGAAGATGGATAAGAGGCTACAAGGGATCATCGACAGTATTCTCAGAAGGTGTATTGAGGATGGCGAGCACAAACAGGTCAGTCCATCCTGTCTAAACTTTCTGAAAAATATTCCTCATTCGAAGTTATACAGGCCATTGGCATTGCTCTAGAATCTCACCGCTTAGACCTCATTCTCCATATTTTCAAGCTTAACGAGGATGTGTCATTGCTGAGCTACGCAATGGACGCCGTTCTCGAGACGAACTTCTCCCTTTCTTACCGGAACCAAGTCCTCAACTTTCTCCTTCCACTCTTCCCTCCCCTTGAACCCAAGGCGCCGCATGTGCACACAGTGACGCGTCTCCTCGTGACGCTAAGCGATGCTACCCTCACGATTCCCTTGCTTACTGCCCTCGTGCCGAAGGAGACGCTGCTTGCATACGAACTCGCGTTCGACTTGGTGGAAGGTGGTGGCCAGGATTTCCTCGAAGCTATCAGAACGCAACTACCCGAAGGTGAAGAAGTTAGCATCTAATGCAAGTCAAAATGCTTGCCCGAGTTAGACTAATTTTCTACTAGGAAACCAAAGCGACGTACGATAAACTTCGTCAAATTTTGACCGGACAGGAGTCCGTGAAGTTGTATCTTCAATTCCTGAAACATAATAATGAAGTCAACACCTGAAGAACACGAAAGTGAGTTGAGAACTATATGATTTAAGTATACCTAGCTTACCACGAGTAATAGGATGTATTCGAGTCGCGTTTGTCTGTATACTATACAGCGTTAACACTACAGAACGCATTCATGCATGCTGGCATCACCTATATATATAACTACACATACAACCCCCCTAAGTCGACATTCCTCCGTCACTCCTAATTCACCTATATATGGTGCTGCTAGGGTTAACTTGAGTGTGGGACTTGGTCACCTTCCTATTTAAGCTTCGTCACTATGTGGGAAAGCTGGTCACCTTCCTAATTGAGCTTGGTCACTCTGGTCACCTTCCTAATTAAGCTTGGTCACTATGTGGGAACTTTGGTCACCTTCCTATTTAAGTCAGTCACTTTGGTCACCTTCCTATTTGAGCTCAGTCACTTTGGTCACCTTCCTATTTAAGCTTGGTCACTCTGGTCACCTTCCTATTTAGAACAAATAGCATTCAGCTGAATGCTATTATATAACTTCATTTAGCTGAACATACTTATGGAGACTAAACCAAAAATCGGAAAAATATCCAATAAATCAGAATATATTCATAGACTACTTACAGATGACTTACATGTATTTATTTATAGCATATAATATTTATATTCTGAAGGTCTATATCACTCCAGTGGAATGTATTAGTCAGACATTCCAGTGGATCAGCTTACTAATACACTCTACTGGAGTGTTTATCATCTTAAGTAGATAATAGCATTCAGCTGAATACTATTACATAACTTTATTTAGCTGAACAATGATCCACAGAAGATAAGTCAAAGAGATTTAAATCAAAAATCGGAAAAATCACCAATAATTCAGAATATATTCATAGACTACTCTGTATCTGACTTGTAGTTTAAAGCTAATATCACTCCAGTGGATTGTATTAGTCATTCATTCCAGTGAAACAGCTGACTAATACATTCTACTGGAGTGTTTATATAACTTCATTTAGCTGAACAATGCTAGACTAAGTCAAAATCGGAAAAATCATCAATAAATCAGAATATATTTATTGATAGCTCTGAATTATATATGTTGATCTGTTTCAGAGTTCTCTTCCTATTAAGGTTAAATAGCATTCAGCCGAACGCTATATGTCATGTGACTTAAATATCATGTGATCTATTCTTTGTATCTATTTGGTGCCTCTGAGAAAAATATATAAGGAGAGGAAATATGTATCTTGGTCCTACTTTCTACCTTCCTAATACGGACTTGATTTACTTGCACTATTTCTATCATCAGGTGATTAGCATTCAGCTGAATGCTATTTAGTTCAGCTTACTAATCTACTCCACTGGAGTCTTCTTTACAGATACATCAGGTGTTTAGCATTCAGCTGAATGCTATTTAGCCTATATATATGCCCGCGGCGAGTAGGGGGGGTACTCGACCGTCGCTCGTCGCTCAGGGTCTCCGTCGCTCAGGGCCAAATTCCCTTTTTAGGCCCGTCGCTCAGGGTCTCTTGCCTTTTTAGGTCCGTCGCTCAGGGTTCATTTCCGTCGCTCAGGGTCTGACCTCCGTCGCTCAGGGTCTCTTGCCTTTTTAAGTCCGTCGCTCAGGGTCTCTTGCCTTTTTAGGTCCGTCGCTCAGGGTCTGGCCTCCGTCGCTCAGGGTCTCTTGCCTTTTTAGGTCCGTCGCTCAGGGTCTGGCCTCCATCGCTCAGGGTCTAGGAGGGTTCAGGGTCTATTACTCAGAGTCTAGGTATTATTGCTCAGAATCTAGATATCATTGCTTAAAATCTAGATTCTGTTACTCAGAGTCTAATATCTGTTATCTAAGGTCTATAGATTAATTCTAACTTTTACAGTCTGACTTCTGGTTTAATGTAATGAAATAAACAAGTCCAAAATCGGAAAAATAAGCCTTAAATCAGAATATATTTCATTCTAATGAAATGAAACTCAGGGTCTCAGGGTCTAATCTCATTCTACTGAAATGTATTTCAGGGTCTCAGGGTCTAATCTCATTCTACTGAAATGTATTTCAGGGTCTCAGGGTCTAATCTCATTCTACTAGAATGTATTTCAGGGTCTCAGGGTCTAATCTCATTCTACTGAAATGTATTTCAGGGTTGCAGTGCACTACACCAACTTACAAGGTGGACGCACATCATTACTCAGCATCACAGAAGCATATACATACTTATTTCTAACTATAACGCTCCGCTAATATAAATGTACATTTACTAATAACTGCAATGATTGAGTGTCAGAAGATGCAAAAGGGACAAGAATATTGACTTCTGAGTATCTATTGATAGCTATAAGCAATGACTAGCACTTCAAAGCGCTTTGACAAGAGGGGACAATCTGTGGATAGCGCAAAAGAAGGTTTTCAAACAAGTAGTATGGTGGAATAGTATGGAGGGACAAGATATATTGGGTGGCCCGTGTGGCAAATCAGGCACACGTGCAGCACCGCACTGTCTGCCATGTGGTTCATTTTATTTTACATTTTCTTTCTTTTCTCATCAGACTAAGCTGGACCCCATAACTTGAGTACACTTACATGTTGTGAGGCAGGCAAACAGTTGAGAACATTAGTAACATATAAAAGGTGCCTTGGCTTCGAAGGGGAAGGTAGTCAAGTACATAGCAATCAGACCCTCGAGCTCATCTGAGCGGTTAAAATCAGTCTCCGCTTGTCATCTATACATCTCAATATCACTACACTCTACTCTACACATCTTTTAAACTTGTCTTTGACCTTCTGCGCCTTCGATACCCATTGTAATGCCAGTACAGCATTTGACTATGGTTCAAAGCCACCTCAAGGCCTTGCAACTCCTTTGAACTTTGCTCAAGAGGTTTAATCACCTTCGTTAGTGTATTTCTAGCTTCGAAACCCCTTGCTAATCTTTATCAAAGTGACATTTGTACCCAAACACACACTGTATCCCTTGTTTCACTTATATCACTCGTAACTCATTCCGTACAGGTAAGCCACTCGCTCTCTTTACTTTCTGTCCTCACTGTTAAGTGCTTTGCATCAAGCGTACACTTTTCATAGACTTACCAGCCCTTTACCCTTCAACGGAAGCATTAAAGTAACATTACCTAAGAAGCACTTAACAATCTTAATAAGGTAATTTCTAATCTGATAATGTCTATTTGGCTGTATTTGTAGTCTGTATAGTATATAATAAGTTCAAGATTTCTCTCTTGTTCTTCTTTTCTACCTTCCTAATCTGGATATACGATTTCAAGTAAGAATTAATATTTATCTTTATATATTCTCAATTAAGGCATAGCCCCTGAGACCCTTAATCTCATTCTACTAGAATCAAATATATTCACATTTAATTTTAATTTAATGCATTCTAACGGAATGAGATCCAGTATCTCAGGGTCTAATCTCATTCTACTAGAGTCAGATATTCATATTTAATCTGGATTATTGCATTCTAACGGAATGTGAGCCAGGGTCTTAGAGTTTAATCTCATTCTACTAGAATCTGAATTTTTTATACGACTGCATCTGATTATTTTCTTTAGACTGCTATCAAAATGTCTTCAAACTGCGATTTCCCTGGCTGTAATGTTATCTTGGCAAATTCAAAGGCAAAAAACAAGCATAATACAAGATTCCACAATACGCCAGTTAAAATTGCAAGTAGTGGTATGTTCCTAATTTCAATTTAAGACTATCAATTAAGTGCTGTATAGATGGACAAGTCTTCGTTATTGACAGAGCTGCAATTACTGGTCTTCTAGCCTGCCCTCGCTGTCAGAACTATACAGCTACGGAAAAAGATGCATTCAGAGTGCATATTTATGGATGTAATGGTCAGGCAATGAATATATCTCCGGTCAACTCTCCACCAAGGATTTCTGCTGTAAATTCATTATCAGTACAGAGCATTCAACTTCAACAAGGTATATTGCTTAGCTATTATATTATATATATACTAAATATTCTACTAGAATTAGCGTTGCCAGAGCCAGAGATTATCTATCAAGATATTCTTAGCGCACTTGGCTTATTTATTCAAGATCGGCTCTACTGCTTTATCTGCAAGCGCTGCCAGGTCTGTGTTACGCCTCAAAATGCATTGGAGCATGTCAAATCAAAGCATACGTTTCCGAACTACTTGGGCAAGATCGAGACAATACAGATGGAGCTGAATGAGATCTGCTTAAACAATGGCATCTCAGATACAATTCCTTCTCAGCCAAAAGGTGGACCAAACTTCAAGGCATATGTTGGGTTACGCATTCAAGACGCATACAAGTGTACAACAAACAGCTGTGGATTTATATGTGCTACATCTAATTCACAAGATTGGCATGCTAGTCAATCTCATGCAAAGCAAGATGTTTCTTGGGCAAACTGCAAAGCGCAACAGTTTATTTACCGAGGATCCTATTTTCAAGTCGAGGCTCTCATCCTTACTTCCACCTCTACCTCATTCGACTCATTCTTCAATGTGATTCAGCCTACACTGCCTACCAGTATTGCGCCACCCAATGATAAACACACACGAGATCTCCCAACATTTATTATCACGAAAGGCATTTACGAGCATCTTAAAGCCTGGTACGAGGAGCCTAAAAAGCGCCAGTCGGTTGTTGATATCTGGACAATGCCTAAGGATGGCTATGGAATCAAGTTGAGGAAGCTCTGCCTCACGTATATTGAGGATATATCAAGCAACGCTAGAGGCAGAGACTTTAGTGTCCTACGTCCATTTGAAGTTTACCCAATGTACGTCTATTGCTTCTCTCTAGTTTATATACTAACTCTCTTGTAGAGATTCAAAGCAGACATGGACACCTATTTCTCAGGAAGAGACAATCAGCAAGTACAGTCTGTTCTTGGCTGACTTCTGCCACGGGTGTCTCAGGTCTATTACTGCGCCTGAAGGTCAATTCAAGCTCACACTTCAGTCAAAGACAATTACGTTTGGCAAGGATCTGCTAGAACAGCTGAAGACCGCAGAGCCCAGTATTGAGTCACTACACTCATTTCTTTACTCGCTGTTCACAATCAAGACGGAGGTTTTGGAGACAAGCAAGTGGAACTCTCCGATCGAGTCATTTATCGCGGCATTCTGTATGCGGTCATACCAGTGCTTCAAGCATCCAAAGGATCTAACACCATATTTGGCGCGGCTGAAGTATGCATTCAAGTGCGTCTTCTTCAAGCAGACAGCAGATCAAGTAGAGCATGGATCAGAGAAAAGCTTCAGCAAGGTTGCAGACAATCTATGTTCCAAGTACATGTGTCTCACCAAGCTGAACTGCTTCAGTATGCTTTCCGAGCTGGATACATATACTAGCGCAGCTGCATATGGTACTCCCAGTCATGCCAGCATCTCTTGGAATGAGGATATGACAGCTGTCACGTATCACGATCAGACACTAGACCTTCAACAGCTTCGAATTGGACTTCAGACAGCGTGTTCAAGGATGGAGGAGCTGATGGAGCAGATGTATCTGGGTCATGGCATGAAGGTTGAAATTCCAGATGATCTAGTCGATGATATGTCCAATGATCACTTTGGCTACTCGTACATCAGCCAGATCAAGACTGTACCTCCAAATTACTTGCTCAAGGCGATTATGGAGGATCCGGCAACCCAGATGTCTTACGTTGATGAGACTGGACAAACAAGGCTTAACAAGATGACAGCATACGAGTGGATGATTAAAGCAGCCGAGCTTAACAGCCATATCACATTCGTTCTTCATCTTACGAGTGGTCAGGTTGGCAGAGGCACTGAGGTCTCAGACATCCGGATTAACAACAGAGAGATGTTGCGAAACTTTATGCTGGTACATGGCAAGCTGATGTATATTCTCAACTACAGCAAGACATCAAATCTGCAAAATGAGGAGACATACCTTCCACATCAGCTCTGCCAGAGGCTTCAGGACAGCATGCATCAGTACCTTGGTCTTATCCGGCCCATGGAAGCGCTCATTGCTCAGCAATTACATGGCAATAAAGCATACAATCTCTACAACGAATTCTTTATGGTTCAACATGGCAAGAAGCTTGACAGCAATGCATTTAGTGCACTTTTGGCCCGATACACAGAGCAGTACTTTAATGTCACTCTGAAGCTGCTGGCTATCAGGCATATGTGGATTGCAATTAAAAGAGAGTATATCCCTGCTCTTTTCTGGAACCACGAACGAGGCAACGAGGTTGGCGATCTACTCTATATATATGCCCGCATACACTAGGGGGGGTAGTGTATGACCGTGTCTCACCCGATTAGGCCGTGTCTCACCCAATTAGGCCATGTCTCATCCAAATTAGGCCGTGTCTCACCCGATTAGGCCGTGTCTCATCCAAATTAGGCCGTGTCTCACCCGATTAGGCCGTGTCTCATCCAAATTAGGCCGTGTCTCACCCAATTTGGCCGTGTCTCACCCAATTTGGCCGTGTCTCACCCAATTTGGCCGTGTCTCACCCAATTTGGCTGTGTCTCAAAGACTTTACAAAATTTACTAAGTTCAAAATCGGAAAAATCAGTGATAATTCAGAATATATTTCATTCTAGTGGAATGAAACTCAGGGTCTCAGGGTCCAAGTCTCAGGGTCCAATCTCATTCCATTAGAATTAGAAATACCATATATGGAAGAGCAAATCATATAATGTTTATTTGGTCTTATTTGGATTATAGATGTATATAAGGAGCCTATTCCTTATTTGTACTTCTCTTTCCCACTTCCTACCTTCCTTATTAGGACATACTTATCTGAGTGAGTCTATATTTACAAGTCTTTTCTGCCCTGAGTTTCCTATTTGGTCATAGGCCCTAAGACCCTTAATCTCATTCCACTGGAATGAAAATATTCTGATTTAATCTGATTTTCTCTGGACCCTGAGACCCTTAATCTCATTCCAGTGGAATGAAAATATTCTGATTTAATCTGATTTTCTCTGGACCCTGAGACCCTTAATCTCATTCCAGTGGAATGAAAATATTCTGATTTAATCTGATTTTCTCTAGACCCTGAGACCCTTAATCTCATTCCAGTGGAATGAAAATATTCTGATTTAATCTGATTTTCTCTGGACCCTGAGACCCTTAATCTCATTCCAGTGGAATGAAAATATTCTGATTTAATCTGATTTTCTCTGGACCCTGAATCTCATTCCACTAGAATGAAAATATTCTGATTTAATCTGATTTTCTCTGGACCCTGAATCTCATTCCACTAGAATGAAAATATTCTGATTTAATTCTAATTTTCCATTTTATTATTTGCTTTTAATTTGCATTATACTAGAATGAAACTTACATTATTATTTTTAGATTATCTTCAACATGTCTTTCCAATGCAATGACTCAGATTGTGATCTCACATACAATACTCTGAGGAATATGCAGAAGCATTATAACAGATATCATGCATCACCTGTCACAGCAACAGACAGAAGTAAGCCTATTTCATAGTTATTCTCTGAGTTTAATTAATAATATTATAGATGGTCAAGCTATTTCTGCTGAAAGACAGCCAATCACCAAACTTCTTTCATGCACTCTCTGTCAAAACTATGATGTGGCAAATCGAGATTCATTTAGATCACATGTGCGAATATGTGAAGGTCAAGCAATGAATGAAGATACACAAGTACCTAATGTTATCAATACAACTGCACATCATTTGGAGGAACTTGATACACCACTAAATAATTTGGACAATATGGATATGGATGTTACTGTGAATACTGAATATTCACAGCAACCAATAAGTAAGTAATTTATTAATTATATGCTCTACTTATTAAACTCTTTACTAGTCTCTGATCTGCCAGAGCTTGAGATTGTCTATCAAGATATTCTCAACTCACTTGGCTTGATTATTGAATATCGTCTCTTTGCTTTACTCTGCAAGCGATGCAAAGTTTGTGTTACTTCCAGTAACGCTTTGGAACATGTTGCTAGCAAACATACATTCCCCACATACTTGGGAAACAGAGAAGCACTTCAACTGAAACTCAACAACATCTGTCTTGAAAATGGTATCTCTGATGTCATTCCTTCTGTGCCTATTGGTGGACCCGAATTTCAAGCATTTACTGGGCTATCAATTCAGGATGCATATAAGTGCAATATCAATAGCACTTGTACGTATATCTGTGGAACTTCAAGGTCGCAACAAAAGCATACTATGCTTCATCATCCGCATATCCCATCCAACTGGATTAACTGTAAAGCACAACAGTTTATCTATCACGGTACATACTTTCAGGTCCAGGCACCCCTTCCTTCATCCAACTCTACCTCCTTTGCCTCATTTTATGATACTGTCAAGCCAACTCTACCAATTTGCATTGCTCCGCCAAATAACAAGCATACCAGAGATCTCCCCACGTTCATTATAACCAAGGGCATCTATGAACATCTGAAGGACTGGTATGAGGATCCAAAGAAGCGTCAATCCGTTGTTGACATCTGGACCATGCCAAAGGATGGCTATTGTGTCAAGCTGAGGAAGCTCTGCCTCACTTACATTGAAGACATCTCCAGCGAGGCTAGAGGTCGAGACTTTAGTGTTCTTCGACCATTTGAAGTTTATCCAATGTATGTCTTCTGTCTTTACCATTATATCTCTACTGACTATTTCTTAGTGATCCAAAGCAGACTTGGACTCCACTGTCTCAAGATCAGACAATCAAGAAGTACAGTCTGTTTTTAGCGGACTTTTGTCATGGTTGTCTCAGGTCGATTACTGCGCCTCAAGGCCAGTTCAAGCTAGCGCTTCAGCCAAAGGCGATAACATGCGGCCGAGATCTACTGCAGCAGCTAGAGACTGCAGAGCCTGATATCAAATTCCTCCACTCCTTCCTCTTCTCTCTCTTGACCATCAAGTCAGACACACTAGAGATGAGCAGGTGGAACTCGCCGGTTGAGTCGTTTATTGCAGCGTTCTGCATGCGGACCTACCAGTGCTTCAAGCATCCCAAGGACCTGACACCCTATCTGGCTAGACTCAAGTATGCATTCAAGTGCGTCTTCTTCAAACAGACAGTTGATCAGGTTGAGCTTGGAGCAGAGAAGAGCTTCAGCAAAGTGGCGGAAAAGCTATGCGCAAACTACATGTGCCTCACCAAGCTTAACTGCTTTAGCATGCTTAGCGAATTGGATACATATACCAGCGCTGCAGCCTATGGTACACCCAGTCATGCTAGCATCTCTTGGAACGAGGACATGACAGCAGTCACTTATCATGACCAGACTCTGGAGCTGCCTCAGCTTAGGATTGGCCTGCAGAAGGCCTGCGATAGGATGGAGGAGTTGATGGAGGAGATGTATCTTGGCCATGGAATGAAGGTCGAAATCCCCGGCGATCTAGTTGATGATATGTCAAATGACCACTTTGGCTACTCATACATCAGCCAGATCAAGTCTATTTCTAACAACTATCTGCTGAAGAAGATCATGGAGGACTTGACCACTCACATGTCCTATGTGGATGAAGCCGGACAGACTAGGCTGAACAAGATGACAGCGTACGAGTGGATGGTTAAGGCAGCTGAACTCAACAGCCATATTACATTTATCCTGCATCTTACCAGTGGTCAAGTCGGCAGAGGCACAGAAGTCTCGGATATCCGAATCAACAACAGAGAGATGCTGCGGAACTTCATGCTAGTACATGGCAAGCTTATGTACATTCTCAACTACAGCAAGACTTCGAATTTACAGAACGAAGAGACATATCTTCCCCATCAGCTGTGTCAGAGACTACAAGACAGCATGCATCAGTATCTGGGTCTCATCCGTCCTATGGAGGCCCTTCTCGCCCATCAGCTGCATGGCAATGATGCGTACAATCTATATCAGGAATTCTTCATGGTTCAGCATGCCAAGAAGCTTGACAGCAATGCGTTCAGTGCGCTTTTGGCCAAGTACACAGAGCAGTACTTTAATGTCACTCTGAAGCTATTGGCTATTAGGCATATGTGGATAGCAATCAAGAGAGAGTACATTCCTGCTCTGTTCTGGAACCACGAGCGAGGCAATGAAGTAGGCGATCTTCTGTCTGGCCACAGTACTGCAACTGCAAATCGGTTGTATGCTGTCAAGGATGGCCAGCAGACAACAACCAGCATGCTCATTCTCTGTGCGCAATTCTCAAGGCGCTGGCATGATCTGATGGGCCTTGGGAAGAATCCGCCTAGCCTTCCTCTTCTTTTACAGCGTACAACCTGTACATGTTATGGCCAGCAGCATCATGTCTCTCACATGTTCACTACTGCTCAGCCCTTTGATGATGTTAACAGAAATCCGGTCCAGCCTGCTCTACCTCCAGCTCCATCTGTTGCTGCTGCACCTCTAGATCTGAATCCCATTATTCAAGCAATGCAGATTCAGATGAACCAGCAGCAAGAGAAGATGATGTTGCAAATGCAGCAGATGGAAAAGCGAATGGAGACTGCTATCATTAAGGCAGTAGCAATTGCCATTAATCAGGCTCCCCAACATCCACCTCCTCAGCCTGTCATTGTCCCTTTAGCTCCAATCCCAACTGCATACTTCGAGCCTTTACAATCCATAGATGAAGAAATGCAAGTCGAGCCAGAGCAGTTTGCGCCTTCTCAAATGGAAGACACTGGGTTAGGGTTAGGGTTAGGGTTAGGGTTAGGGTTAGGGTTAGGGTTAGGGTTAGGGTTAGGGTTAGGGTTAGGGTTAGGGTTAGGGTTAGGGTTAGGGTTAGGGTTAGGGTTAGGGTTAGGGTTAGGGTTAGGGTTAGGG